>OZ020604.1:119305739-120613617 GCA_963971545.1 Philophylla caesio | reverse complement strand
TGGTTTTTTTCTTTCAAATCAATAATTTTGTTTGTGTACATTCTCAGCACTATGTCATTATTTTTCGATTGAAGTTTATTCGTAGGGTCACGTTTTAAAACTCTATATGTTGAAATGTCATTTAAAATTTTTTACATCTTCATGTCATACTCCGATTTGTCCATTGCTACCGTCACATTCCCTTTGTCGGCACTGAGTATCAGGATTTGGTCATGAGTTTTTAGGAATGTCTTAGTAGAGTGCAAGGCATCATAAAAAAAACCTGTCTCTTGGGGTATTTGTCGTCTTATTGAGGTGGTTGCGTATTAAGGCCGTCAAGTTATTTCTTTCAATTTCCAGTTTTTCTTTATCTTTAATCGTCTGTATGCAGTTTTCGCCATCTGCAATAATTTTAAATAGAGGGAACTCTTTTTTGTCTGTTGGTAGGGCGAATTTTGGTCCTAAGGACAAGAGCCACTGAACGTCCTCCGGGATTTGTGTACTAGTTTTATTGCAGAACCATTCGGGTACAACCCTAATGTTAAGTAGTTGTTTTTGTTTGTCTCTTAATTTTTCATACTTGTCGGTTTGTGTCTTCTGAATGTTTGTCGAAAGGGTAGTTGTTGCATTTTCTTCACTTTCAAAATATGTAGTTGAATCAAGTATATTCAGTTGTTTAATTTGTGCTTTTAGTGTTTTTGCCTCTTTTTGTTTTTGTCGGAGTAATTGGTGTTTTATACTAATAATAAGATTTAAAAGCTTACTTTGGACCTTTTGAATGGTTCTGCAATAAAACTAGTACACAAATCCCGGAGGACGTTCAGTGGCTCTTGTCCTTAGGACCAAAATTCGCCCTACCAACAGACAAAAAAGAGTTCCCTCTATTTAAAATTATTGCAGATGGCGAAAACTGCATACAGACGATTAAAGATAAAGAAAAACTGGAAATTGAAAGAAATAACTTGACGGCCTTAATACGCAACCACCTCAATAAGACGACAAATACCCCAAGAGACAGGTTTTTTTATGATGCCTTGCACTCTACTAAGACATTCCTAAAAACTCATGACCAAATCCTGATACTCAGTGCCGACAAAGGGAATGTGACGGTAGCAATGGACAAATCGGAGTATGACATGAAGATGTAAAAAATTTTAAATGACATTTCAACATATAGAGTTTTAAAACGTGACCCTACGAATAAACTTCAATCGAAAAATAATGACATAGTGCTGAGAATGTACACAAACAAAATTATTGATTTGAAAGAAAAAAAACCACCTTACCAGCAAAACTGCCAATCCCCCTAGAATTTATGGATTACCGAAAGTCCACAAAGAAGGAGTTCCTCTCAGGCCTATATGTTCGTCAATTAATTCTCCGCCCTATAATCTATGTAAATATGTTGTCCGTATACTCAAAAATTTAACAATGTCCTCAAAATACAATGTGAGAGAGGCAATCGAGTTTAAAAATAAGATTGGCAACACGTATATTTACGACGATGAAAGTTTAGTGTCGTTTGACGTCGTCTCGCTGTTTCCGAGCATCCCAGTAGACTTAGCAATAAGTATTATAGAGTCAAAATGGAGTTCAATACAAGAATACACACTCTTAACTAAAGAATTTTTTTTAAACATACTGAAATTTTGTGTCAAGGAAAACCGCTATTTTAAATATAATAACAAAATTTATGAACAAAAGTCAGGAATGCCTATGGGATCACCAGCATCACCTGTAATAGCGGATATAGTTATGGAAGAAATACTAACAAACTTTGAAAAAGACTCCAACAACCAACCACGGCTATTGACAAAATATGTTGATGATTTATTTGCAATAGTAAAAACAGCAGATATAGAGAAGATGCTTAACACATTAAATAATTATAACAAAACAATTAAATTTACGATAGAAATTGAAAAAGAAGGACATTTACCTTACCTGGACACCCTAATAGTTAGGAAAGACAATAGCATAACAGTTGACTGGTATAAGAAACCTACAGCATCAGGGAGGCTCATAAATTTTAACTCCAAACATGAGAAGAAAACAATTATGAATACTGCAAACAACTTTATAAGGAGAGTTCTCACTATAAGTGACCAATGTTTCCACCACAAAAAGATAACCGTTATTAAAGATATTCTACAGAAAAACGAGTTTCCTCTTGGATTAATAAATAAACTCATTCACGAGCATTACGTCAAGTTCAACAGAGAAAAAGTTAAAGATGTCAAATCTTATAAATCGGCAACGTACGTACAGGGACTTTCTGAGAGGATTAAACAATCTAAAATATATGACAAGGAAAATTTCCACATAGCGTTTACTTATGACAATACTTTAAAACAATTATATTCTAATACTAAAGATAAAATTCCTAGAAGTGAGAAATCTGAGATAGTTTATAGAATACCATGCAATGGTGACGGGTCCCACTTATGCGATATGGTATATGTGGGGACAACCAAATCTAAACTAAAGACAAGGATTTCCGCTCACAAATCCAATATAAAATTAAGGAATGGTTATACAGACAACAAAACAGCCTTGTCATCTCACTGCAATGTAACGGGCCATTATCCCGACTTCGAAAATGTAGCAATCTTGCAAGAAGAGAAAAATTATAGTAAACGATATATTTTAGAAATGCTACATATTGCGAACACCCCAAATAATAGAAGGATGAATTTTAAAACCGACACAGAGAACTGCGCTCATGTGTATCGCAACCTAATTCGAATGCACAACAACAAACATTAAGAAAGTGTTATGTGCTAAGGTTCAATCGATCGTCGGACCGCTACCAATACTCCGTACGACAACAATGTGATGCTGCGATGATCTACATACATACGGACACTTCCTCGTCTTGTTGTTTGTCGGTTCATGTATTGTTGTTGTGGTTTTTTGTTTTGTTTACACTTACTGTATTTTAAATTGTTTACATTTTCATGTTTATGTTTCCATAGCTACGAGTATGTTTAATTGTCTTCTCACTTATTTTGTTAATAAAATTTTAACATATGATAAGTCGACCGGACAAATCCATTAGTGTAAGTCGCTTTTTTGATGTATGTTTCGAATCTATGTACATAATGTAATGATGTATGTTTTTCAGTCCTGAAGATGCCCTCAGATTGAGAGCGAAATATCGACAATAATAAATAAAATATAAAAAACAAATTTGGAATTTACATTTTATTTATAATACGGCCTTGAGCTCAAATACAACGAAAATTTATACTTAAATAATAACATATTTGCTAGTTGTTTGCGTCAAAAGCATTGTTTCCCCTTATCGTAGAGGCGGATCCATGTGGGGAAAATGAGGAACATTGACCCCTCCCAAGAGATCGACGCCTTATAGATTACTTGTATACCGTAAAAAATAATGTATTTGTCAAAAGTCACCTAAATAAAATCAAAATTATAACCTGCTCTGGTGCTCCGGCAGACAACAAAGTGTGCGCCGCCGCTCCGGTGGCAGCAGCAACATACCCGCCCGACCGACGCGAGGGACGCATCCGCATGCAGCACGTATATATCAAAAAAAAAAATTTTTCATGTATGCTGCGCCGAGTCATGAAAGGCAGAAGTTTGTTAAGTGTCGAGATCTAAAACTGTTCAGCTACAGAACAAATGCTCAAACGTTCTACGTCAGTGCGTTAAAAATAAAATAAATTTAAAAAAATAAAATAAAACTAGTAATAAATTGCGAATTAAATATAACATAAAATAAAATAAATAATAAAATTAACGTAAACAACGGAAAACATAAATAAGTGAAAAGTGGTTGCACAACGGGGTAATGTTTGAAAGTGGTTGCACAACGGTGTAATGTTTTATGAAAAAAATAAACGAACAACGGATATGGTATTAAAGTATAATTGATTTTATTCAGTTCAAAACGTTATAAATAGTGAAAATTATCTGTGATTATATGGACATATGTATATATGTGGATAATTTACCTGCGTTGTGGCGTGGTGGCTGCTGTAGGACTTTTTGGTCTCGTCTTCGGAAAAGAAGTGCACTTAGAATTTTCTTGAAACCGCCGTTGAACCGCCAGACAGTGCCCTTTCCTTAACTTTCCCCTTAACTTAGTGCACCGTTTGGCGTCATGTACCGGCATTTCGAAATGTGTGCATGAGGGTGTTTTTTTTCGGTTACGACCAGAGAGGAGGAATCTTCATAGATACGAGCAGCACGTGCTGCCCGAATGCCCGATTTGCCTGGGTAAGGTAGAAGTTTGTTTTTCCGTGTTTTCTCTTAATCCACTCTTCTACCCTTGGGATCAATCTCTTTGTCCAACGTCCTTTAGGGACGAGTCCCACCTTTGTTGCCACACGTCGGTGCTTTGTTGCAGTATCTTGCTGCGTTCGCTTGGGCTATGCTTTATTGCTGCCGCCGTTCTTGCAGCTATGTCTACCGGGCATCTTCCAGCCAGCAAGTTTGAAGCCTCGTCTGACACAGTCACGAATGCACAGCATAATCTAGAAGATTAAAATCTGTGCGCTGAGGCTAGTGCTTTCATGAGCAGAGCCTCTGTCTTGTGGTCAGCCAACTCTAGTCCTGCATTCTACACATACGCGACACGTCCATCAAATGTTTTGCCACTACTACGATCGCTATGTCATCCGCATCGCCTATTATAGACACGCCCTCGAGTTTTTCCATTTTCAGGATGCCATCATACATGATGTTCCAAGGGATTGGTCCGAGGACCGAACCCTGTGGCACACCACCTGTGACATGGTACCTTTTTGGACTTCATCTGTATCATAAAATAACTCTCTTTCGCTAAAATAGTTTGGGAGTATTCGGATCAAGTAGTCTGGACTTTTCATCTCTATCAGCGCCTTATTTATGCAGTTCCAGTTGGCGGAGTTGAATGCATTTTTTACATGCAGCGTGACTACAGCGCAGTACTGTTTTGTTCCTTCGAACCATCTTTTGCCTTCGAGTGCTTTACGTGCTATATCCCAGACAGCCGCACTGGAATCGACTGTTGACCGCATTTTTCGGAAGCCGTATTGTTGATTTTAAAGCCCGTCGTCACCTTCTATAATCTGTTGGAGTTGGGCGCTTATAATTGCTCCAAATATTTTCCCTGCCGTGTCCAGCATGCACAAAGGCCTGAATGAATAATGCTCTTCTGGGGGTTGTTGCCTTTGCGTAACAGGACTAGCCGTTGCCGCTTCCATTTCTTTGGGAAAATACCTTCTTGGATGCATTTCGTGTTTAGATTGCTGAAAGTTTCAGTCTTCTTCTTAACTACATATTTAAGAATGCTATTCGGGTGGCAGCTGTGGTCGACTTGGTAGCGGTGCGTGCTATAACTGGATATGCCGTTGAGTTCGAGGTTCGAATCTCAGTCAGAGCAAGCAAAACCTTAATAATAGAAAAAGTTGTTTCTAATAGCGGTCACCCCTCGGCAGGCAACGGCAAACCTCCGAGGGTATTTCTGCCATGAAAAAGCTTCTCATTAAATACATCTGCCGTTCGTAGTCGGCACAAAACTGTAGGTCCCTCCATTTGTGGTATAGTTTAAAGACGCACACCACAAATGGTAGGAGAAGCTCGGCCAAACACTCAGCTATATAGCGTACGCGGCAAAATTATATTATATTATATTCGGAATTCCATCCATACCTGGGGACTTGCTGGTTTTAATTCTAGCTGCAGCATTTATTTGTTACCGGGGGAATCTCGGTGGTTTTTACTACTAGCTCCCTCGGTACACTGCATATTTTTTGCTGTGTGTTAGCAAATATGTTGCAGCTTCCAGAGCTTCCACCAAGTGTGTCTGGTACGAGTTCCGTCATGTATTCCAACATGCTGTTATCTTATATTTTTGTTTTCCATTTTGTTTTTTCGACGCGGCTAATATCCGGTGGGGAGTGCGAATGCGAATTTTCAGCAGTCTTTTGTCGATTTTGATCTTCTTCTTGCATTTAAATCTAAACAACATCGTTGTTGCGCCTCGCCATTTTCGCCCTTTTCTGGTTCCTGGTACATTAACCTAGGACGCTTTGCAAATGGGTTCATTAAATACCCTCCACCGGTGGAAGTAGAGTTTGGAAGGGAAGGGCCAGCGTCTTCCCTGATATTTCGCCGTGGTGGGGGCGATCTGGTGACACTCATAGTGTTTGGCTCTTGTTGCAGTTGTTTTATTTGTTTTGATTTTGTGTATGATATTATTATTATGTTTTTCATTATATTTATTTTTTATTATTTGGGTTTTTTATTTTATTTTATATAGTTCAGTTTTTTATATTTCTTGCTTTTATTTATTTATTTTTTTAGTTTAAGAATTTATATGATATTTTTTATTCTGTCCGTATTTATTGACCGCCCTAATGTTCACTACTTGGAAGCCTTTTAATGTCACTGCATTAATACATTGCTTTCGCAACTGTGGGTTTGTAACTTCAGTAACAGCTGGTAACACTATAGCAAGACAAGCTCAGCTGTATTTGACAGCTGATCATTGCAAATTTGTGTTTTAGCTGTCTCTTTTCACAGAGTTTTTTTATCGAATTTATCTGAAATATGAAAAAAAGAAGAAAAAAAAACAAAAGGAAAGAAAAAAGTATTGAATCTCCACGTATTTTGTTGTTTTCCTGTCGGAATCACCGTCAACAGCACACATAAAGCTCAAGAGGGATCACCAGGGACTTCCCGGGTAAGTCAAATGTTGGATCCCCTCTGTACTGTTGCTTGTTGCATCGTCGTGGGGGTTGAAATTGTCCCTTTTTGCTTCCAAGCAATTTTTTTTTTTTTAATTATTATTGCTTCTACTGAGTTTCGGAACGGATGGACTAATGAGAACTAATTTCTAGTTTCTTTTTCCTTCCTGTCTTTTATCTTGCAAATTTGACACTATTGTATAAACCTTATGCTCAGTTTTTCTGTTGAATTCTTCTTCACTTGTATTTTATGTTTTCTGGTATTTCAACTATTATACGAGTATACACCTAATGTTTTTCATAAAAATTTAACGTTTGTTATTATCACTATCGAAGTGGTAGTTAAAAGTTTAGTGCTATTAAGGATTAGTACGCTACACCCATGGCCGTACGTAGAAGATTTTCCCGGAAAAATGTTTAGCATTGCGACACTTTCGACCGTTATCTTTTTTGTTTCGGCTTGACAGCTGTGTGACGTCATATCATACCAAAAGGGAAATGAAACAGAAAATTCGCATTCGCGTGCAAAACAATGAAACAATTAATTAAGGGTTTTTTAATAAACGAAGTTTACAGTGGCAAATTGTAGTAACAACAACATGAAACCTTTTCATTTTCACTTTATTTTGAATTAAAGAGCTTAAACACAAGGATTTTATAATTTAATGTTCCTTATACACTGTTTGAAAATTGTACAATCACACAAAATATGGTTGCATTTTTATACCTTAAAATGTATTAAAATTTATACTAGGTGGAAAAAAGAAGTATCTTCCCAAAATATCTCAAAAATTTTATAGTTAGCGGACAAATTTTGTACACGAAAAATAATTCACTTGGGCGCAATGTTTAACGTCGAATGAGAAAATAAATTTGTATTTTCTATGAATGCTTTTTACGAAGTACAATGTACATATATTATGCTTACGTAAAATGGATACTATAAGGAAAAATAATTTTTAACGCCATTATATTACATTTCATAAAGAATATGATGCAAATTGAAACACAACATACGTCAAAAAGTTGACAAAATCTAAAAAATTCCAAGCATCATTTAAATGACAAGAAAGAGAAAAAGTAGAAAAAAGTATGCGGTGTAAAAAAAAAGTCGATCTCCATGTAACGCGGAGTTTTCCACAATCCTACAATGTTTTTTTACACGATTTTACTTTTTAACGAGGATATTTTTAAACATGTATTATTCTACATTCCCCCGATGTCTTTTTTAACGCGGTTCGCGGCAGAGGTATTTATGAGAAGCTTTTTCATGGCAGAAATTCCCTCGGAGGTTTGCCATTGCCTGCCAAGGGGTGGCCGCTATTAGACTTTTTCTACGATTTAGATTTGACTGCTCTGGCTGAGTTTCGAACCTCGAACTCAGCGGCATATCGAGTTATAGCAAGCACCGCTACACACTCGATACCAAATCGAAAAAGTAACGTCACACTAAAGGTGTAAAAATCGTGTTTTCCAGTGTAATTATTTTATCTGGAAATGTTATAAAATAAGTTCCTCATAGTAAATATTTTTGTACTGTGTTATTTTCTGAGATGAAAATTATTCCGTCATATATAATTAAATTTTTTTTCTCGCCTTCATTTTTTGACATTTGGTATTAAGATGGTTAAACAAATTTGAGAAACATGAATGTTTTTTGTTATTGTTTGTCCAATTGGTACAGGGCTGTTTGACCAATAAGTCATGAAAATTGTTAATAAGTTATGTTCATTTTTAATTAACTTTGTATATTATTGAAATCATCATTCGTTAGTTGTTATTGTGATTCCTCTTATTGTTGTAGCTGTATTTTCTCTTATTGTTGTTTATAAAGTATTGTAGTTTTTATTCAAACTGTCTTTCGACAAAACAATTTTTTTATTCATAATTGGTTGCGTTGGTTGAGGTTTTCCATACACCTTAATTTTGTTTTTCTTCCTTTTTTAAAAGATAGTTACTGACGTTTTTAAATAATTTCCCTTTTTCGCAAGGATATTTTTTTTTACTTTATTATTGTTTCCTGATTTACCGTTTAAAACAAAAGATGTACCCCACAAATGAAAGGAGAAGCTCGGTATTCAAACTGAATACCCGGTAAACGAACCCTTTCTATATTTTGAAACGAAAATAATTATTCACTGAAATCACGAACACAAGTTATTGCCGCAAAAAATATGTACCACGGTTCGGTAAAACTCGTGGAAAGTCAAATTTTTTATTTTTATGTGCTAGCAGCCAATTAATGTTACAACGAAAGCTAGTTTTCAACGTATGCGTCTACAAAATGTGGTACAATAAAATAGGGATTTAAAAAAGAAAATAATATTCCCGCGAAAATTCCGGTTATGAACACTGCTGCAGCAATCATGCCAGCTTTCACTTGAAAAATTATGAAAAATATTTAAAAATGTGTAATCATTATGGAAAACAACAAAAAATTCTTTAAAATTTTAAAATAATCTCTAATTTATTGTGTAATTCAATTTATCTTAACATTTATTTTTATTATGGTAGTCAAGGTATATAAAATACTGGATTTTCGTGTTATTTTTTTGTTTGTGCATATGGTTTGATACATACATACACACTAAATCGATGGGTCCTAATGAGCGATGGTGTCCTCAGGAAAGTCCGTGGTTATAGGAGCAAAAGTTATCCATGAAATAGGGACGAGGGTAAACGAGACCAAAAATATCAGTAATGTGTGTTAGAAACAAAGGGGCTATAATAGTCTATAAGTGTAGAACATATCCATGAAATAGAGACGAGAGGTAACGATGTCTTAAAATTAAGCGAAATTAGGGAAACAAATAACAAATAATCGTTCGCAAATCGCAAAAGCTTCCTGAGGGCAACCTGTGCTTGTCGTACAATATTGGAAGAGGCATCCTTCTTTATACTTGGATCTGCTTATGTAGGCCTTCTGGCGAAAAATGAAATGAAAATACTTATAATCTAGAAGAAGTTTACTAATGCTGGTGGAATGATTAAGCGAAAGAAATTAAAGCTGAAGAAAAGCGATCTTATGTGGAAATCTGGGAAGAACGAGTCCATCGTCCATCTAACTTATACTAACTATTAAGCTGCTGGCGAGTCAAGAGTGAACTGAAATACCTTACCACGTGTGACTCATCCACGTGGACTTAAGACGTACAGAGCTCGAATGTCGAACATATGGTAATACTTGCTTTGAGCCTATGAGCAAACCAGGCTCATGAGGTAATAACTTTTTGTCAGTTCTGTAGAGAGAGTAAAAATAACAATTTAGGTTGATATTTTAAACGAAAAACAAATTTTTAAAAAGGTAAAAGACTAAGTTTTCACTTGCACCTTAATGTTGTTTTTGTTATAGATTAAAACTATTCCTTCAAAAATAAATTTGCAAGCTAATGCCAACATAGCTGGTTTTAATTCGGCTATATATACTTTATATACTTTATTGTTAAATGCTCTATGCATAAGTCTTATGCATGGTAGACAGGCATTATTCACAGTACCTTTTCAACAATATTTTTCGATGTAAAGTCCGAAACAATTGTCTAAGCAACCTAAATGAATGCGAATTAAAACCTTGTCAAAAGATACTTTTCTGCAAAAATAAAATTCAATTTGGGCATAGCTACCAGGTATACTCGCCCTGCGAGACAGGCATTATTCACAGTACCATCTCAACAATATTTTTCGATGTAAAGTCCTGAAACAATTGTCTAAGCAACCTCAATGAATGCGCATTAAAACCTTGTCAAAAGATACTTTTCTGCAAAAAAAAAGTTCAATTTGGGCATAGATTTCGGGTTGCCGAGATAGCGTTACCCCTAAAGAAATTTGGTTTCAAAGGAGGAATGCTACCCTTTTATACATTTATTTTATAATGTAATATATCTATAATCATCACATTATTAAGCACTTTTGTATTTTATGTATATAGCAAACATAACCAATAAAATACTTTACTCATGCGCAATATTTAAATCATAATAAAAACATTGTTATTTAAATATTCAACCTTATTAGGAATTACTGAAAACAAATGTTCCCAAAAAATTTGATAGTAAAACACAAAATTTTACCATGTTTCAGAATTGATATATCTAACTTAACAAGCAAATCAAAACAAGCATGGTGTAAAATTAGTAAACATTTATCAAATCTGTCATTGTTGTTGTGCTACTCGGTACTTTTTCTTAAGTATTTTTTTGGAGACAAATCTTTCAGTTGCGATGATAACAATAAGTAAAGAAAAAAGTACTTAACTTTTGATGAAATAGAATAAAATCAAAGTTAAAAGTTCGGAAAGTAATTTTAATTTATCAAATATTCAAAAATATTTAAAGTGGAGTGAAAGTATTAAAAAAAGAACATTCAAAAGAAGAATAATCTAATACATCAGAGCTATTACAAGTATTTAAATAACTGTTTTTTGGAAGAAGTGTGTAGTATGTAGTACATACACAAACATACATACATATATGTACTTATAGAGTATGGAACAAATTTGGTTAATTTCTTGACCCATTTTAAACGGACAGATTTAATTTAAACCTTGTAGCTACACTTATCAAGAACCGGTGACAATGCAATAATTCGATAAGTTTTCGTACGTTATATTAAATGTAACGCGAATTTGTCGTACAGGGCGTTTGAGGAACCTGCTCGGTTACGAAACGATTTAAGTGCTTATCTCATTGCTTTTAGTGTCCTGCATTATTTATTGTGAGAGCTTTAGAAATTATTAAATAATAACATATTTGCTAGTTGTTTGCGTCAAAAGCATAAAAAGAAAAAAATATAGTTTAAAAGAATTAAATAAAAAACACCCACATTAAACTAAGAAGTGAAAAATAAATATAGTTTAAATAAAACTAAAAAAACACGCTTTTAAAGCACATCGAAGCACATCATCGTGAGTTTAATTTTCGTATGAAACAATTCACTTTTCACTTTTGGGCGGAATTTTTCCACTTTCGAACATTGTTTCCCCTTATCGCTGAGGCGGATCCATGTGGGGAAAATGAGGGACATTGACCCCTCCCAAGAGCTCGACGCCTTATAGATTACTTGTATACCGTAAAAAATAATGTATTTGTCAAAAGTCACCTAAATAAAATCAAAATTATAGCCTGCTCTGGTGCTCCGGCAGACAACAAAGTGTGCGCCGCCGCTCCGGTGGCAGCAGCAACAGTTTAATAATAATAGTAATCCCAACGGTTTTATTCCTCCATACCCGCCCGACCGACGCGAGGTGCGCATCCGCATGCAGCACGTATACATATATCAAAAAAAAAAATTTTTTCATGTATGCTGCGCCGAGTCATGAAAGGCAGAAGTTTGTTAAGTGTCGAGATCTAAAACTGTTCAGCTACAGAACAACATGCGTTAAAAATAAAATAAATTTAAAAAAATAAAATAAAACTAGTAATAAATTGCGAATTAAATATAACATAAAATAAAATAAATAATAAAATTAACGTAAACAACGGAAAACATAAATAAGTGAAAAGTGGTTGCACAACGGTGTAATGTTTGAAAGTGGTTGCACAACGGTGTAATGTTTTATGAAAAAAATAAACGAACAACGGATATGGTATTAAAGTATAATTGATTTTATTCAGTTCAAAACGTTATAAATAGTGAACATTATCTGTGATTATATGGACATATGTATATATGTGGATAATTTACCTGCGTTGTGGCGTGGTGGCTGCTGTAGGACTTTTTGGTCTCGTCTTCGGAAAAGAAGTGCACTTAGAATTTTCTTGAAACCGCCGTTGAACCGCCAAACAGTGCCCTTTCCTTAACTTTCCCCTTAACTTAGTGCACCGTTTGGCGTCATGTACCGGCATTTCGAAATGTGTGCATGAGGGTGTTTTTTTTCGGTTACGACCAGAGAGGAGGAATCTTCATAGATACGAGCAGCACGTGCTGCCCGAATGCCCGATTTGCCTGGGTAAGGTAGAAGTTTGTTTTTCCGTGTTTTCTCTTAATCCACTCGTCTACCCTTGGGATCAATCTCTTTGTCCAACGTCCTTTAGGGACGAGTCCCACCTTTGTTGCCACACGTCGGTGCTTTGTTGCAGTATCTTGCTGCGTTCGCTTGGGCTATGCTTTATTGCTGCCGCCGTTCTTGCAGCTATGTCTACCGGGCATCTTCCAGCCAGCAAGTTTGAAGCCTCGTCTGACACAGTCACGAATGCACAGCATAATCTAGAAGATTAAAATCTGTGCGCTGAGGCTAGTGCTTTCATGAGCAGAGCCTCTGTCTTGTGGTCAGCCAACTCTAGTCCTGCATTCTACACATACGCGACACGTCCATCAAATGTTTTGCCACTACTACGATCGCTATGTCATCCGCATCGCCTATTATAGACACGCCCTCGAGTTTTTCCATTTTCAGGATGCCATCATACATGATGTTCCAAGGGATTGGTCCGAGGACCGAACCCTGTGGCACACCACCTGTGACATGGTACCTTTTTGGACTTCATCTGTATCATAAAATAACTCTCTTTCGCTAAAACAGTTTAGGAGTATTCGGGTCAAGTAGTCTGGACTTTTCATCTCTATCAGCGCCTTAATTATGCAGTTCCAGTTGGCGGAGTTGAATGCATTTTTTACATCCAGCGTGACTACAGCGCAGTACTGTTTAGTTCCTTCGAACCATCTTTTGCCTTCGAGTGCTTTACGTGCTATATCGCAGACTGCCGCAATGAAATCGACTGTTGACCGTATTTTTCGGAAGCCGTATTGTTGATTTTAAAGCCCGTCGTCACCTTCTATAATCTGTTGGAGTTGGGCGCTTATGATTGCTCCAAATATTTTCCCTGCCGTGTCCAGCATGCACAAAGGCCTGAATGAATAATGCTCTTCTGGGGGTTTGTTGCCTTTGCGTAACAGGACTAGCCGTTGCCGCTTCCATTTCTTTGGGAAAATACCTTCTTGGATGCATTTCGTGTTTAGAGTGCTGAAAGTTTCAGTCTTCTTCTTAACTACATATTTAAGAATGCTATTCGGGTGGCAGCTGTGGTCGACTTGGTAGCGGTGCGTGCTATAACTGGATATGCCGTTGAGTTCGAGGTTCGAATCTCAGTCAGGGCAAGCAAAACCTTAATAATAGAAAAAGTTTTTTCTAATAGCGGTCACCCCTCGGCAGGCAACGGCAAACCTCCGAGGGTATTTCTGCCATGCTTCTCATTAAATACATCTGCCGTTCGTAGTCGGCACAAAACTGTAGGTCCCTCCATTTGTGGTATAATTTAAAAAGGCACACCACATGTGGTAGGAGAAGCTCGGCCAAACACTGAGCTATATAGTGTACGCGGCAAAATTATATTATATTATATTTGGGATTCCATCCATACCTGGGGACTTGCTGGTTTTAATTCTAGCTGCAGCATTTATTTGTTACCGGGGGAATCTCGGCGGTTTTTACTAACTACTAGCTCCCTCGGTACACTGCATACTTTTTGCTGTGGGAAAGGGCCAGAGACGATCCGCTTCATTATGAGTGGGCTTACTGGCGGCTTGACGTTGCACCCTTTCAGTTTTTTCATTACGATATTGTATCCGCTACCTCAAGGATTGTTGTCTACGTCTTTTACTAGCTCTGCAAAGGCCTCGTTCTTGCTCTTTTGGGTTGCTTTTCGTAGTTTTATTCGGCTGTGCATGTATGCAGTTTGGAGGTGTTGGTACTGGGGATTGTTTTTCGCCCTCTGTCTTTGGTATTGCCGGCGCAGTCTTAGGCATTCCCCTCGTAGCTCCGCTATATTCGTGTGTCCACCAGTACGCTGGTGCTCTTCGGTTTCCACTCTTTTTCCGTGGCATCGATGCGTCGCAGATGTCAGTGTTCAGCTTTACTAGTGCGTTAGCAAATATGTTGGGGCTTCCAGAGCTTCCACCAAGTGTGTCTGGTACGAGTTCCGTCATGTATTCCAGCATGCTGTTATCTAACATTTTTGTTTTCCATTTTGTTTTTTCGACGCGGCTAATAACCTGTGGGGAGTGCGAATGCGAGTTTTCAGCAGTCGTTTGTCGATTTTGATCTTCTTATTGCATTTAAATCTAAACAACATCGCTGTTGCGCTTCGCCTTTTTCGCCCTTTTCTGGTTCCTGGTACATTAACCTAGGACGCTTTGCAAAAGGGTTCATTAAATACCCTCCACCGGTGGAACTAGAATTTGGAAGGGAAGGGCCAGCGGTTTACTTGACATTTCGCCCTGGTGGGGGCGATCTGGTGACACTCATAGTGTTTGGCTCTTGTTGCAGTTGTTTTATTTCTTTTGATTTTGTTTATGATATTATTATTATGTTTTATTATTATTTTAATTTTTTTTTATTTGGGTTTTTTATTTTATTTTATATAGTTCAGTTTTTTATATTTCTTGCTTTTATTTATTTCTTTTTTTAGTTTAAGAATTTATATGATATTTTTTATTCTGTCCGTATTTATTGACCGCCCTAATGTTCACTACTTGGAAGCCTTTTAATGTCACTGCACTAATACATTGCTTTCGCAACTGTGGGTTTGTAACTTCACTAACAGCTGGTTACACTATAGCAAGACAAGCTCAGCTGTATTTGACAGCTGATCACTGCAAGTTTGTGTTTTAGCTGCCTCTCTTCACAGAGTTATTTTATCGAATTTATCTGAAATATGAAAAAAAGAAGAAAAAAAAAACAAAAACGAAGAAAAAGGTCTTGAATATCCACGTATTTTGTTGTTTTCCTGTCGGAATCACCGTCACCAGCACACATAAAGCTCAGGAGGGATCACCAGGCACTTCCCGGGTAAGTCAAATGTTGGATCCCCTCTGTAGTGTTGCTTGTTGCATCGTCGTGGGGGTTTAAATTGTCCTTTTTTGCTTCCAAGCAATTTTTTTTTTTTTTAATTATTATTGCTTCTACTGAGTTTCGGAAGGGATCGACTAATGTGGACTAATTTCTAGTTTCTTTTTCCTTCCTGTCTTTTATCTTGCAAATTTGACACTGTTGTATAAACCGTATGCTCAGTTTTTCTGTTGAATTCTTCTTCACTTTTATTTTATGTTTTCTGGTATTTCAACTATTATACGAGTATACACCTAATGTTTTTCATAAAAATTTAACGTTTGTTATTATCACTATCGAAGGGGTAGTTAAAAGTTTAGTGCTATTAAGGATTAGTACGCTACACCCATGGCCGTACGTACAAGATTTTCCCGGAAAAATGTTTAGCATTGCGACACTTTCGTCCCGTTATCTTTTTTGTTTCGGCTTGACAGCTGTGTAACGTCATATCATACCAAAAGGGAAATGAAACAAAAAATTCGCATTCGCGTGCAAAACAATGAAACAATTAATTAAGGGTTTTTAATAAACGAAGTGTACAGTGGCAAATTGTAGTAACAACAACATGAAACCTTTTCATTTTCACTTTATTTTGAATTAAAGAGCTTAAACACAAGGATTTTATAATTTAATGTTCCTTATCCACTGTTTGAAAATTGTACAATACACCATTAGCTGACTCAGCAACACCGCAATATCACAATTTCATAAATGACGTTGACGGAAATACTTGGATTTTAAAAACGTAAGCAGACTTGAAAAAAATGTGTGTTTCGTCAAATGCCACTGCAGTTTTATTTCCATACTTAACCACAGGAACGTAAAAAGCTTTCAAACGGAAAAACTTCACACAAAGTATGGTTTTTTTTTTCTACCTTAAAATGTATCGAAACTTATACTAGGTGAAAAAAAGAAGTTTCTTCCCAAAATATCTCAAAAATTGTATAGCTAGTGAACAAATTTTGAACACGAAAAATAATTCATTTGGGCACAATGTTTAACGTCGAATGAGAAAATAAATTTGTATTTTCATTGAATGCTTTTTACGAAGTACAATGTATATTACGCTTACGTAAAATGGATAATATAAGGAAAAATAATTTTAAACGCCATTATATTACATTTCATAAAGAATATGATGCAAATTGAAACACAACATACGTCCAAAAGTGGACAAAACCTAAAAAATTCTAAGCAACATTTAAATGATAGGCAAGAGAAAAAATACAAAAAAGTATGCGGTTTAAAAATGCAGTCGATCTCCTTGTAACGCGAAGTTTTGCACAATCCTCCAATGTTTTTTTACACGGTTTTACTTTTTAATGAGGATTTTTTTGAACACGTATAATTACCCCGATGGTTTTTTAACGCGGTTCACGATTCATTCATATTTTGGACCTTTGTTTTATTTTTAACGCGAACTGCAAGCGCTTATAATGAAGCTTAAGTGAATATTAAAAATGATATAGAGTGCTACCGGGACATGCAGAAGAAGAAACCTCTGCGCTTATTAACATATTATTTTAACGACTGAAAGACTCCAAAATTTTCCAATTTTAGCTAATTTATGGCAGATTTTAGCGACACACAAAATGACCCGGATAAAATGAGTGAACTTTTTTGATAGCTCAAAGAGCTAAAATGCCGATTCTAGCGTATTTTCCATCGCTTAAATCTCTAATTATCGCTAAAAGAAGTGAAAAATCAGCGACGAGATAAAATTGATGCTAAAAATATCAGACAGCAAATAACAGGTAATATTTATCCGAACGGCAGATGTATTTATGAGAAGCTTTTTTATGGCAGAAATGCCCTCGGATGTTTGCCATTGCCTGCCAAGGGGTGGCCGCTGTTAGACTTTTTCTATGATTTAGATTTGACTGCTCTGGCTGAGTTTCAAACCTCGAACTCTGCGGCATATCGAGTTTTAGCACACACCGCTACACACTCCATACCAAATCGAAAAGTAATGTCACTTTAAAGGTGTAAAAATCGTGTTTTCCAGTGTAATTATTTTATCTGGAAATGTTATAAAATAAGCTCCACATGGTAAATATTTTTGTACTGTGTTAATTTCTGAGATGAAAATTTATCCGTCATACATAATTAAATTGTTTTTTTTCGCCTTCATTTTTTGACATTTGGCATTAAGATGGTTAAAAAAATTTGAGAAACATGAATGTTTTTTGCTATTGTTTGGCCGATTAGTACATGGCTGTTTGACCCATAAGTCATAAAAATTATTAATATGTTATTTTAATTTTTAATTAACTTTGTATATTATTGAAATCATCATTCGTGAGTGGTTATTGTGATTCCTCTTATTGTTGTAGCTGTATTTTCTCTTATTGTTGTTAATAAAGTATTGCAGTTTTTTTTTCAAACTGTCTTTCGACAAAACAGTTTTTTTAAGCATATTCAATTTAGTTAAAAATATTATTTAAGAAATAAAATAGGGATTTAAAAAAGAAAATATTATTCCAGCGAAAATTCCGGTTATGAACATTGCAGCAGCAAACGTGCCCGCTTTCATTTGAAAAATTATGAAAAATATTTAAAAATTTGTAATTATTATGGAAAACAACAAAAAATTCTTTAAAATTTTAAAATAATCTCTAATTTATTGTGTACTTCAATTTATCTTAACATTTATTTTTATTATGGTAGTCAAGGTATATAAAACAGGGGAGCAAATACTGGATTTTCGTGTTTTTTTTTGTTTGTGCGTAAATATGTAGTTTATGGTGTGATACATACACACTAAATCGATCGGTCCTAATGAGCGATGGTGTCCTCAGGAAAGGCCGTGGTTATAGGAGCAAAAGTTATCCATGAAATAGGGGCGAGGGTAAACGAGACCAAAAAAAGCAGCAATGTGTGTTAGAATCAAAGAGGCTATAATAGTCTATAAGTGTAGAACATATCCATGAAATAGAGACGAGAGGCAACGAGGTCTTAAAATTAAGCGAAATTAGGCAAACAAATAACAAATAATCGTTCGCAAATCGCAAAAGCTTCCTGAGGGCAACCTGTGCTTGTCGTACAATATTGGAAGAGGCATCCTTCTTTATACTTGGATCTGCTTATGTAGGCCTTCTGGCGAAAAATGAAATGAAAATACCTCTAATCTAGAATAAGTTTACTAATGCTGGTGGAACGATCGTATGTGGAAATTTGGGAAGAACAAGTCCATCGTCCATCTTATACTAACTATTAAGCTGCTGGCGACTCAAGAGTGAACTGAAATACCTTACCAAGTCATACATATCCACGTGGACTTAAGACGTACAGAGCTCGAATGTCGAACATATGGTAATACTTGCTTTGAGCCTATGAGCAAACCAGGCCCATGAGGTAATAACTTTTTGACAGTTCTGTAGATAGAGGAAAAATGATATTTTGATATTTTTAACGAAAAACAACTTTTTAGAAAGGCGTTTGATAAATCAATATAAAGTGAATTTATCCGTTGAATGCATTAATTGTACAACTTCTTGTTGAGCTTTTCCAAAAGGTAAAAGACTAAGTTTTCACTTGCCCCTTAATATTGCTTTTGTTATAGATAAAAATATTCCCTCAAAAATAAATTTACAAGCTATATTGACATTATTGGTTTCAATTCGGCTCTTTAAGGAAAATTATATTTTATTGTTAAATGCTTTATGCATTAAAAGCTTAATTATATGTTCATACGTATAAGTCTTATGCATGAGTACGGTAAGCATCGTCCGATTACGTTATTTAAATACACTTTTCATGATTACCACGATGTAAAGTGCATCGACATCATGTCATCGTACGATTACTATCTGGTATCGTCGATAGAAAATAAACAGAATAAAATCAAAGCAAAATGAAGAAAAAACCAGTTTATATTTCTTATTGCATGGCGATGCCACTTTGTCAAACGTCCAATTGTTATTGAAGTGCAAACATGTCGTCAAGTGAAAGTGAAGTAGAAGCTGAATCAAATAATAATAATAAAATATAAACTAACGACATTTCTAAATTTTTAGTATAAAAACTAAAACAAAATAAATATTTACTAGAAAAGTGTTAAAAAAAAAACAATAGAAACATGTGTAACAGAAATTAAGCAAAAATTTGGCATTGAATTAACGGGGAATATAATAAAAAAATAGCTAACATGAAATGTCGCATAAAAAATAAAATAGACATGAATAAAACAGGCTATAAAAAAATTATTTAAAAAAACTGGGAATCTGATTTGTCACAATTGCTTTGTGCTAATTCTAATCCCTCAACAAACAAATTTTTAGGTAAGTGCACCGTTATCGAATTAAAATTTTGTTGTTGATTTCGCTCTTCGTTTATATTTTTACAGTTCATCTCTCTCTTTGGAACCAATGATCACAACTGTACATTTGATACATTGGAAGAGACATCAGCTAGAACAACATCAGAAACAAAAACAACAGCAACATCAGTAGCAAAACAGCAAAGAAATCGCCGTTGCACTGATAATGATGATCAACCTGTAATTTGCAGAGGCTTGTTTTGTTAAAGCAAAGCAAAGTGCTTTCTACAAAAATGCAGATTTTGCAGTTCCACGAATTTTAAATTTTATTAATATGTAATTAATTTATATTTAATGCATAAAAGTGAATTACATTTATATTAATTTTACATTATATTTTTGTACATATATTATTTTTATAAATAAAATAGCGAATTACATTTATTTTATTTTTGTATAAATAAGTAAATAGTATTTACGTTTATTATTTTTATAAACCAAAAAAAATTAAATATTTTTATTTATATTAATAATTGACAATTTTATTGAGCTCGAGGCCAGTTTATAGTAGATTTTATTGGAAAAATAACAACAGTTTTTTTAAAATGGTAGAAGTTATAGTACTATTTCGGAAATCACCACATTTCCTCATCAGACTTCTTTTTATATTTATTCTTCATAACCACTTCTCCAAGGCTATGGACCAAGGAGCTCGGAGTTGCAAAGCCAACACGCTAAATGCTGTGCTACGCTAGCCGAGTGGACTGCGTCGTTTTTTCATCTTCCTTAAACAAACCAACTACAAACAAGAGCAACTGATCTGCTGCTATTTAAACTTGTTTGTGTGGTTGTTGTTTGTGTGTTTGCAATTCTGTGTGCGAATTTTTCATAGCCTTGGAGAAGTGGTTATGAAGAATAAATATAAAAAGAAGTCTGATGAGGAAATGTGGTGATTTCCGAAATAGTACTATAACTTCTACCATTTGAAAGAAAAATGTGGTTATTTTTCCAATAAAATCTTCTATAAACTGGCCTCGAGCTCAATAAAATATTCAATTATTAAAAATCAATAAGGCCGACAAACAACTAAAAATGCATATATGCAACGATGAGCTCACCTGAAATGCATTCTAAGAATTACAAGCCATTGTTAAAAACCAATTCTTAATTGCCATACATCATTATTGTTGTAATCGTCATTGATAGGATATAATCGTCTTTTAAAAATTTAGCTATGTTATGGAAAATGAAACAACTGACTATTACGTGGTTAGCGCCCCGTCTGTCGATACACGAATTTTGTATTGAAGTATCGAAAATCTTTGTTTCAATTGCCCAAAACACCGTTCTATAATGACACGTTCCCTTGTAGACACTTTGTTGAATGTTTTTTCTATGTCAGTTGTTGAGTTCCGGAATGGTGTCATTAGCCATGGGCATATTCTATAGCCCTAATCCTTGAGAAGTAATGCATCGTTCGTTGCATTTTGCATTATTCTACATACCTCGCTTATTCGTAAGATGCGCGAGTCATGAACTGAACCAGGCCAGGATAGGCCAACGCTTGTAAAAAGTTCTTTTCCATCACAAGTTGCCTGCACATTTACAGAGTGGAAGCCTTTTCTACAAATATACTCATCGCTTTGATTTGTGGGTTTTTTTATTTTTATATGAGTACAATCAATCACTCCAATTGCAAATGGAAAGCAATAATTTAATTCCCATTTAATTTGAGCATCTTTATTTCATCTGCATCTTTCGGGATGTTTATCCACTAGCTTGCTTTGGCAGAAATAAGTTTCGCAACTTCCGCAATAGTTCGCGACACATTTGATTGATGGAATCCAATATCTGTGGCTATACCATTTTGGAATCCAGGATCTGCACAAAATCTTAAATACAGTCGAATTTTATCAATGTTGCTGAGGGCACCACCACGTGTTTCTTCTGACTCCTCAAAAAAATAATTAGCCAATCAGCAGATTGTACTATCATCAAACCTATGTATATATCATTTTATTATTAATTATATATAAAAAAATTAATAATTAAGAATACAAACCTGTGTAATTTTTTATATCTTTGTGGCACAAAATATTCGGCCATGATTCCTATTTAGTGTACGCGAATCAACTATAAGGCAGACTCAACAAAATTTGAGCAAGAGCTCACAAAAGAAAGCAAAAGCATGTGTTTATGCATATGAAAATGAGCACAAGCTAATCTAACTTAGTTCAAACTGAGCAAGACGAGATCAAACGTGAGCAGTAAGTAAAAGCAAATACGTCAAATTTTATTATGCATACGACAAGCACCTTTTACTCAAAAAATCGAGTCCGAGCTCGAACTCACGTTTTATGCATAATACTAAATGTATTTGAAATAAGTTAATATCTCCTAAGGATCGTTTCTGGATCCGCCCCTGTCTTATCGGCAACTCAAATTTCGACAGAAATAGTTTATTTACGCCAGCATTTATAATTTATTCTTCCATTGTGAATTATCACAATTCCACGTGCAGATGTCGCTGTAATAGCACGGGAAAAGGGGACTCGTCACTGAAGCAACAAGAAAGGGTGTGTAAATGTTGTATATATTTAACCCCATTTATTTTCAGCTATTTTATATGCAACAAATTGGCAAGACCCTATTTCTATAGTTAAAACTAAATTTGGCTTGTCTCTTTATTTGCGAAAGCAAAACAGCATTCAACCTGCTAATGTAAAAGATCGAAAATTTTCAGAAGATCGGCAACCTATTTCTCGCACCTTGTTGCCGTGAATTCAAGAGGAATTTCCTGCTCCTATTTCTTCCCCGCTCGAAGATGGTCCTTCGAGCCGGATCGCCCTTATTAATGATTGAATTGCTGTATTCGCAAATAAAATAAAAATATTACAAGTTACAGAAAATTATGTTTGCATGAGAACATAACCCCAAAAACTGCCAAGTTTCCAAACCCCCATTTTATCCCCCATTAATATCCCCTGCGGAGGTGTGTTTAATTTATTTAGGATAGCGAGATATATATTAATATCCAATTAAACACACCTTACTAATTTCTTAAAGATTTTTCACAATCTTCTTTTCTGAATGTGCAGTGGATTGTAAATTGCCATCCACAATTTGGCAGCTGTCAAAACTCACGATTGTTAAAAACCAATTCTTAATTGCCATACATCATTATTGTTGTAATCGTCATTGATAGGATATAATCGTCTTTTAAAAATTTAGCTATGTTATGGAAAATGAAACAACTGACTATTACGTGGTTAGCGCCCCGTCTGTCGATACACGAATTTTGTATTGAAGTATCGAAAATCTTTGTTTCAATTGCCCAAAACACCGTTCTATAATGACACGTTCCCTTGTAGACACTTTGTTGAATGTTTTTTCTATGTCAGTTGTTGAGTTCCGGAATGGTGTCATTAGCCATGGGCATATTCTATAGCCCTAATCCTTGAGAAGTAATGCATCGTTCGTTGCATTTTGCATTATTCTACATACCTCGCTTATTCGTAAGATGCGCGAGTCATGAACTGAACCAGGCCAGGATAGGCCAACGCTTGTAAAAAGTTCTTTTCCATCACAAGTTGCCTGCACATTTACAGAGTGGAAGCCTTTTCTACAAATATACTCATCGCTTTGATTTGTGGGTTTTTTTATTTTTATATGAGTACAATCAATCACTCCAATTGCAAATGGAAAGCAATAATTTAATTCCCATTTAATTTGAGCATCTTTATTTCATCTGCATCTTTCGGGATGTTTATCCACTAGCTTGCTTTGGCAGAAATAAGTTTCGCAACTTCCGCAATAGTTCGCGACACATTTGATTGATGGAATCCAATATCTGTGGCTATACCATTTTGGAATCCAGGATCTGCACAAAATCTTAAATACAGTCGAATTTTATCAATGTTGCTGAGGGCACCACCACGTGTTTCTTCTGACTCCTCAAAAAAATAATTAGCCAATCAGCAGATTGTACTATCATCAAACCTATGTATATATCATTTTATTATTAATTATATATAAAAAAATTAATAATTAAGAATACAAACCTGTGTAATTTTTTATATCTTTGTGGCACAAAATATTCGGCCATGATTCCTATTTAGTGTACGCGAATCAACTATAAGGCAGACTCAACAAAATTTGAGCAAGAGCTCACAAAAGAAAGCAAAAGCATGTGTTTATGCATATGAAAATGAGCACAAGCTAATCTAACTTAGTTCAAACTGAGCAAGACGAGATCAAACGTGAGCAGTAAGTAAAAGCAAATACGTCAAATTTTATTATGCATACGACAAGCACCTTTTACTCAAAAAATCGAGTCCGAGCTCGAACTCACGTTTTATGCATAATACTAAATGTATTTGAAATAAGTTAATATCTCCTAAGGATCGTTTCTGGATCCGCCCCTGTCTTATCGGCAACTCAAATTTCGACAGAAATAGTTTATTTACGCCAGCATTTATAATTTATTCTTCCATTGTGAATTATCACAATTCCACGTGCAGATGTCGCTGTAATAGCACGGGAAAAGGGGACTCGTCACTGAAGCAACAAGAAAGGGTGTGTAAATGTTGTATATATTTAACCCCATTTATTTTCAGCTATTTTATATGCAACAAATTGGCAAGACCCTATTTCTATAGTTAAAACTAAATTTGGCTTGTCTCTTTATTTGCGAAAGCAAAACAGCATTCAACCTGCTAATGTAAAAGATCGAAAATTTTCAGAAGATCGGCAACCTATTTCTCGCACCTTGTTGCCGTGAATTCAAGAGGAATTTCCTGCTCCTATTTCTTCCCCGCTCGAAGATGGTCCTTCGAGCCGGATCGCCCTTATTAATGATTGAATTGCTGTATTCGCAAATAAAATAAAAATATTACAAGTTACAGAAAATTATGTTTGCATGAAAACATAACCCCAAAAACTGCCAAGTTTCCAAACCCCCATTTTATCCCCCATTAATATCCCCTGCGGAGGTGTGTTTAATTTATTTAGGATAGCGAGATATATATTAATATCCAATTAAACACACCTTACTAATTTCTTAAAGATTTTTCACAATCTTCTTTTCTGAATGTGCAGTGGATTGTAAATTGCCATCCACAATTTGGCAGCTGTCAAAACTCACCTAAATAAAACAAAAATTATAACCTGGTCTGGTGCTTCGGCAGACAACAAAGTGTGCATTGCCGCTCCGGTGGCAGCAGCAACAGTTTAATAATAATAATAATCTCAACGGTTTTATTCCTCCATACCCGCCCGACCGATGAAACGGATATATATAAAAAAATGTTTTTTCATGTATGCTGCGCCGAGTCATGAAAGGCAGAAGTTTGTTAAGTGTCGAGATCTAAAACTGTTCAGCTACAGAACAAATGCTCAAACGTTCTACGTCAGTGCGTTAAAAATAAAATAAATTTAAAAAAATAAAATAAAACTTGTAATAAAGTGCGAATTAAATATAACGTAAAATAAAATAAATAATAAAATTAACGTAAACAACGGAAAACATAAATAAGTGAAAAGTGGTTGCACAAGGTGCATCCAGTCGTCTACCCTTGGGATCAATCTCTTTGTACAACGTCCTTTGAGGACGAGTCCCACCTTTGTTGCCACTCGTCGGTGCTTTGTTGCAGTATCTTGCTGCGTTCGCTTGGGCTATGCTTTATTGCTGCCGCCGTTCTGACACAGTCACGAATGCACAGCATACTCTAAGAGATGATAATCTGTGCGCTGAGGCTGGTGCTCTCATGAATGAGGTTATAGGAGTCGAGCTTGCCCATATTGGTGCCGCGTACATTAAAATTGATGAACTGACGTTTGCAAGCAGGGTCCTTTGTTTCTGTTTTGGGCCTCCCGTATTTGGCATGAGTCTTGCTAGAGCCATACTGGTCTTCCTTGCCTTCTCTCTGGCATATTTTAAGTGTGCCTTAAAGTTCAGTCGAGGATCCAGTATGACTCCGAGATATTTTAAAGTTGGCGCTGACGCTACAGTGTGTTCTCCTAGGCGGATTTGAATCTTTTCCAACTTTTTTCGACTGCTCATGAGCAGAGCCGCTGTGTGGTGGTCAGCCAACTCTAGTCCTGCATTCTACATATACGCGACACGTCCATCAAATGTTTTGCCACTACTACAATCGCTATGTCATCCGCATAGCCTATTATAGACACGCCCTCGGGCTTTTCCATTTTAAGGATGCCATCATACATGATGTTCCAAAGGATTGGTCCGAGGACCGAACCCTGTGGCACACCACCTGTGACATGGTACCTTTTTGGACTTCATCTGTATCATAAAATAACTCTCTTTCGCTAAAACAGTTTAGGAGTATTCGGGTCAAGTAGTCTGGACTTTTCATCTCTATCAGCGCCTTAATTATGCTGTTCCAGTTGGCGGAGTTGAATGCATTTTTTACATCCAGCGTGACTACAGCGCAGTACTGTTTAGTTCCTTCGAACCATCTTTTGCCTTCGAGTGCTTTACGTGCTATATCGCAGACTGCCGCAATGAAATCGACTGTTGACCGCATTTTTCGGAAGCCGTATTGTTGATTTTAAAGCCCGTCATCACCTTCTGTAATCTGTTGGAGTCGGGCGCTTATGGTTGCTTCAAATATTTTCCCTGCCGTGTCCAGCATGCACAAAGGCCTGAATGAATAATGCGCTTCTGGGGGTTTGTTGCCTTTGCGTAACAGGACTAGCCGTTGCCGCTTTCATTTCTTTGGGAAAAATCCTTCTTGGATGCATTTCGTGTTTAGATTGCTGAAAGTTTCAGTCTTCTTCTTAACTACATATTTAAGAATGCTATTCTGGATTCCATCCATACTTGGGGCCTTGCTGGTTTTAATTCTAGCTGCAGCATTTATTTGTTACCGGGGGAATCTCGGCAAAGGCCTCGTTCTTGCTCTTTTGGATTGCTTTTCGTAGTTTTATTCGGCTGTGCATGTATGCAGCTTGGAGGTGTTGGTACTGGGAATTGTTTCTCGCCCTCTGTCTTTGGTGTTGCCGGCGCAGTTTTAGGCATTCCCCTCGTAGCTCCGCTATTTCGTTTGTCCACCAGTACGCTGGTGCTCTTCGGTTTCCACTCTTTTTCCGAGGCATCGATGTGTCGCAGATGTCAGTGATCAGCTTTACTAGTGCGTTAGCAAATATGTTGGGGCTTTCAGAGCTTCCACCAAGTGTGTCTGGTACGAGTTCCGTCATGTATTCCATCATGCTGTTATCTAACATTTTTGTTTTCCATCCAAAGCTTTGCACTTTCGACGCTCTCTTTTTATTCGCAGAGTTTCGAGACGGGTGGATGGTCAAGTTGATGGCAAAGTGGTCGCTAAATATAAACTCCTCTGAGACGTCCCATATTATTTTATTGAATATCGCAGAGCTGCTGAATGTCAGGTCGATGATCAAGCCCGCATTGCCTTTTTGCCAAACTTACAATCTCTGTTTGCGTGCCATTTCTAGACGACTTTATAGTCGTTATTGGAACGGGTTTCTTGTGATTCACCTCTGGGAACTGTTGATTTATGGCGCTGGCAATGTCTTCTTCCGTTGTGGCTACATCCAGGTCACGAACCTCTACGTTCAATGTATGACTCAGAATCTTCACATTTTCGGCGTCCTTAAGCACAGCTGCCGCTCGTTCTTTGAACATATTTGCCATCTTTCCGGTCTTGTCGCGGAGTTGGAAAAGCAAGTCACCTCTTGCTGTTGTTGTGATCTTGTTAAAACTTCACAAACCTCTTTCGTTTCAGGTTGCAGCCTCATTTGGCTGATTATATTCGCATATGACATTTCGTTCGTTCGAGATTATAACCGCGTCTGGCCTGGACGATTTCTTTGCAGCCTTACTTAGCTTTTTCGCGTTTTTCACCAGCGTCCCTTTGTTAGCCTCTAGCTCAGATTTATTGGCTTCTTTGCCTGCATTCTTTGTTGCTGAGGCAGTTTCATTTGTATTTTCTCACTTATTACTTGCCGGTATCCGCTTTTTGTCCTCTTGTTCGGTTTGGACGTGCTGTTCCCTTGTATTTCTGTAACCGGAACTGCATTCGTTAGGCTTGGCCACTGCCTTGATATGTAGTTTGGCGATTTCTGCGACCAAATCTCGCATGTGCTGATGGCTCGTTCTTCTACCGCCGTCCATCATACTTAGCAGCAGATTTATTTTTCCTCCCAGCTCTTTCATGGGGTTCTTTGCATTAATGGCACCGTTTTCGGGGTGTTTTTCGACGCGGCTAATGTCCGTTGGGTAGTGCGCACCCCGAATTTTCAGCAGTCTTTTGTCTATTTTGATCTTCTCCTTTGGCGAATTTAGGAATGTCGGTTTCCTTCGCTATTTTTCCCACTTGCATTTAAATCTAAACAACATCGCTGTTGCGCTTCGCCTTTTTCGCCCTTTTCTGGTTCCTGGTACATTAACCTAGGACGCTTTGCAAAAGGGTTCATTAAATACCCTCCACCGGTGGAACTAGAGTTTGGAAGGGAAGGGCCAGCGGTTTACCTGATATTTCGCCCTGGTGGGGGCGATCTGGTGACACTCATAGTGTTTGGCTCTTGTTGCAGTTGTTTTGTTTGTTTTGATTTTGTTTATGATATTATTATTATGTTTTTTATTATTTTAATTTTTTACTATTTGGGGTTTTTATTTTATTTCATGTTTATTATTATATTATAAAGTTTAGTTTTTTATATTTCTTACTTTTAATTATTTATTTTTTTAGTTTAAGAATATATATGATATTTTTTATTCTGTATGTATTTATGGACCGCACTACTTTGAAGCCTTTTAATGACACTACACTAATACAGTGCTTTCGCAACTGTGGGTTTGTAAATTCACTAACAGCTGGTAACACTATTGTAAGACAAGCTCAGCTGTATTTGACAGCTGATCACTGCAAATTTGTGTTTTAGCTGTCTCTTTTCACAGAGTTATTTTCGCGAATTTATCTGAAATATGAAAAAAAGAAGAAGAAAAAACAAAAAGGAAGAAAAAGGTCTTGAATCTCCACGTATTTTGTTGTTTTCCTGTGGGAATCACCGTCACCAGCACACATTAAGCTCAAGAGGGATCGCCAGGTACTTCCCGGGTAAGTCAAATAGTGGATCCCCACTTAAGGCTTTCTTTTCATTAGAATTTTCTTTTATTTCAGGAGCGATTGAAAATTCCGCGCGCGGATTGCTGACAGATACATGAGGGTGTGTGTGTAAAAGTTTTTTTTTTCCGAGTAGGAAGCATCGAAAGCCTACCGTCACCGGTTTGTCAGTGTGAGACTTTATCCAGAACTAAACCTCTTTCGTCTGAGTACCATTCCCCCGGTACTACCGTCAAGTATTTCGTCGGCAGATGGTTTGAGCTTACGCGCTACGTTCTTAAAAGTCCGGATAAAGTTGCGCCAACTTGAACCACCCTTTGTACTGTTGCTTGTTGCATCTTCGTGGGGGTTTAAATTGTCTCTTTTTGCTTTCAAGCAATTTTTTTTTTTTAATTATTATTGCTTCTACTGAGTTTCGGAACGGATCGACTTATGTGGACTAATTTCTAGTTTATTTTTCTTTCCTTGCTTTTATCTTGCAAATTTGACACTAATTTATAAACCTTATGCTCTTCAATCATACACGTCGGTCGGAACGGACGGGGTTCCGAGCCGCTCAGTTTTCTGTTGAATTCTTCTTGACTTGTATTTTATGTTTTCTGGTATATCAACTATTATACGAGTATACACCTAATGTTTTTCATAAAAATTTAACGTTTATTATTATCACTATCGAAGTGGTAGTTACAAGTTTAGTGCTATTAAAGATTAGTACGCTACACCCATGGCCGTACGTACAAGATTTTCCTGGAAAAATTTTTAGCACAGGTAAAGTCGTTTTGTCACAGCGGCAAAGAAATAATCGTAACTAAGCACAAAATGTCTGCCGTTGACGGAAATACTTGCATTTTAAAAACGTAAGCAGAGTTGCCAAAAAATGTGTGTTTCGTGAAATGCCACTGCAGTTTTATTTTCATACTTTACCACAGGAACGCAAGAAGTTGTCAAACGGAAAAACTTCACGCAAAATATGGTTGGTTTTTTATACCTTAAAATGTATCGAAACTTTTATTGGGTGGAAAAAAGAAGTATCTTCCCAAATTATCTCAAAAATTGTATAGCAAAATTCTAAGCAACATTTAAATGATAAGCAAGAGAAAAGTACGAAAAAGTATGCGGTTTAAAAATACAGTCGATCTCCTTGTAACGCGGAGTTTTCCACAATCCTCCAATGTTTTTTTACACGGTTTTATTTTTTAACGAGGATTTTTTTTTAAACACGTATTATTCTACATTCCCCCGATTTTTTTTTTAACGCGGTTCACGATTCATTCATATTTTGGACCTTTGTTTTATTTTTAACGCGATTTACAAGCGCTAATATTGAAGCTTAAGTGAATATTAAAAATGATATAGAGTGCTACCGGGATTTATATAAAAACATGCAGAAGGAGAAACATCAAGGCTTATTAACAGATTATTTTAATGACTGAAAGACTCCAAAATTTTCCAATTTTAGCTAATTTATGGCAGATTTCAGCGACACACAAAATGACCCGGATATAATGAGTGAGCTAAAATGCCGATTCTAGTGTATTTTCCATCGCTTAAATCTCTATTTATCGCTAAAAGAAGTGAAAAATCAGCGACGAGATAAAATTGATGCTAAAAATATCAGACAGCAAATAGCAGGTAATATTTATCCGAACGGCAGATGTATTTATGAGAAGCTTTGTCATGGCAGAAATGCCCTTGGATGTTTGCCATTGCCTGACAAGGGGTGGCCGCTATTAGACTTTTTCTATAATTTAGATTTGACTGCTCTGGCTGAGTTTCGAACCTCGAACTCAGCGGCATATCGAGTTATAGCACGCACCGCTACACACTCGATACCAAATCAAAAAAGTAATGTCACTTTAAAGGTGTAAAAATCGTGTTTTCCAGTGTAATTATTTTATCTGGAAATGTAATAAAATAAGCTCCTCATAGTAAATATTTTTGTACTGTGTTAATTTCTGAGATGAAAATTTATCCGTCATACATAATTAAATTTTTTTTTCGCCTTCATTTTTTGACATTTGGTATTAAGATGGTTAAACAATTTTGAGAAACATCAATGTTTTTGCTATTGTTTGGCCGATTAGTACTTGGCTGTGTGACCCATAAGTCTGAAAAATTGTTAATAAGTTATGTTAAATTTTAATTAACTTTGTATATTATTGAAATCATCATTCGTGAGTTGTTATTGTGATTCCTCTTATTGTTGTAGCTGTATTTTCTCTTATTGTTGTTAATAAAGTATTGCAGTTTTTCTTTCAAACTGTCTTTCGACAAAACAGTTTCTTTAAACATATTAAATTTAGTTAAAAAATATTATTTAAGAAATAAAATAGGGATTTAAAAAAGAAAATAATATTCCAGTGAAAATTCCGATTATGAGCATTGCAGCAGCAAACATGCCAGCTTTCACTTGATATTTTGAATCAACACTTTGTGGTGCGTACATCATCGCTAACGAACTGAAAGAAGAAAAATTATGAAAAAGTATTTAAAAATTTGTAACCATTATGAAAAACAACAAAAAATTCTTTAAAATTTAAAAATAATCTCTAATTTATTGTATACTTCAATTTATCTTATCATTTATTTTTATTATGGTAGTCAAGGTATATAAAACAAGGAAGCAAATACTGGATTTGTGTTTTTTTTTGTTTGTTCATATGTAGTTTATGGTTTGATACATACACACTAAATCGATGGGTCCTAATAAGCGATGGTGTCCTCAGGAAAGGCCGTGGTTATAGGAGCAAAAGTTATCCATGAAATAGGGACGAGGGTAAACGAGACCAAAAAAAGCAGCAATGTGTGTTAGAATCAAAGAGGCTATAATAGTCTATAAGTGTAGAACATATCCATGAAATAGAGACGAGAGGTAACGAGGTCTTAAAATTAAGCGAAATTAGGCAAACAAATAACAAATAATCGTTCGCAAATCGCAAAAGCTTCCAGCGGGCAACCTGTGCTTGTCGTACAATATTGGAAGAGGCATCCTTCTTTATACTTGGATCTGCTTATGTAGGCCTTCTGGCGAAAAATGAAATGAAAATACTTATAATCTAGAAGAAGTTTAGTAATGCTGGTGGAACGATTAAGCGAAAGGAATCAAAACTGAAGAAAAGCGATCTTATGTGGAAATCTGGGAAGAACGAGTCCATCGTCCATCTAACTTATACTAACTATTAAGCTGCTGGCGACTCAAGAGTGAACTGAAATACCTTACCACGTGTGACACATCCACGTGGACTTAAGACGTACAGAGCTCGAATGTCGAACATAGGTAATACTTGCTTTGAGCCTATGAGCAAACCAGGCTCATGAGGTAATAACTTTTTGTCAGTTCTGTAGAGAGAGTAAAAATAACAATTTAGGTTGATATTTTAAACGAAAAACAAATTTTTAAAAAGGTAAAAGACTAAGATTTCACTTGCCCCTTAATATTGTTTTTGTTGTAGATTAAAACTATTCCCTCAAAAATATATTTACACGCTATGTTGGCATTTTTGGTTTTAATTCGGCTCTTTAAGGAAAATTATATTTTATTGTTAAATGCTTTATGCATTAAAAACATAATTATATGTTCATACGTATAAGTCTTATGCATGAGTACGGTAAGCATCGTCCGATTACGTTATTTAAATACACTTCTGATGATTACCACGATGTAAAGTGCATCGTCATCATGTCATCGTACGATTACTATCTGGTATCGTCGATAGAAAATAAACACAATAAAATCAAAGCAAAATGAAGAAAAAACCAGTTTATATTTCTTATTGCATGGCGATGCCACTTTGTCAAACATCTAATTGTTATTGAAGTGCAAACATGTCGTCAAGTGCAAGTGAAGTAGAAGCTGAATCAAATAATAATAATAAAATAGAAACTAACGATATTTCTAAATTTTTAGTATAAAAACTAAAACAAAATACATATTTACTAGAAAAGGTTCAATTACCAAGCATTAAAAAAACAAAACAATAGAAACATGTGTATCAAAAATGAAGCAAAAATTTGGCATTGAATTAACGGGGAATATAATAAAAAAATAGCTAACATGAAATGTCGCATAAAAAATAAAATAGACATGAATAAAACAGGCTATAAAAAAATTATTTTAAAAAACTGGGAAACTGATTTGTCACAATTGCTTTGTGCTAATTCTAATCCCTCAACAAACAAATTTCCAGGTGAGTGCACCGTTATCGAATTAAAATTTTGTTGTTGATTTCGCTCTTCGTTTATATTTTTACAGTTCATCTCTCTCTTTGGAACCAATGATCACAACTGTACATTTGATACATTGGAAGAGACATCAGCAAGAACAACATCAGAAACAAAAACAACAGCAACATCAGTAGCAAAACAGCAAAGAAATCGCCGTTGCACTGATAATGATGATCAACCTGTAATTTGCAGAGGCTTGTTTTGTTAAAGCAAAGCAAAGTGCTTTCTACAAAAATGCAGATTTTGCAGTTACACGAATTTTTAATTTAATCGCTTGCTTTGAGAGAAATAAGTTTCGCAACTTCCGCAATAGTTCGCGACACAGTTGATTGATGGAATCCAATATCTGTGGCTATACCATTTTTTAATCCAGGATCTGCACAAAATCTTAAATACAGTCGAATTGTATCAATGTTGCTGAGGGCACCACCACGTGTTTCTTCTGACTCCTCAAAAAAATAATTAGCCAATCAGCAGATTCTACTATCACCAAACCTATGTATTTATCATTTTATTATTAATTATATATAAAAAAATAATTTTTTATCCTCACTTGCTAAATTTGTTTAACGCTGTTGATAACATTTTATATTTCTTTGTGGCACAAAATATTCGGCCATGATTCTTGGCTGTGCGTCAGATCGCCCAAAACCTAATCGCCCAAAAACCCAAAATGTTGGGCGATTTGACATATGTCTAATAGCCCAAATGACAGATCGCCCAAAAAGTTGGGCGATTAGACATATGTCTAATTGCCCAAATGACAGATCGCCCAAATGACAGATCGCCCAAATGTCTAATCACCCAAATGTCAAATCGCCCAAAAATGCAAAAAACTTCTTGTCAACTTCTGTAAAAGGGAAAATGGTTAGTTCTTTGAAAATTTTTAAATCTAATTTTCCCTTTTACAAAATGTTTACTTCTTCATGCCAACATATTGTAAAAGGGTTAATTAATAATTCTCCTCTATAATTCTCCCTTTTACAAAATGTTTACTTCTGTAAAATGAAATATTAGTAAAATACGTAATTATAATGCTAATTAATCTTAATTTATATTTTGCTACATATTTATTCACACAACTTCATAACATAACCCCTAACATAGAGCTATACAACCCCTAAAACCCCCCACTTACTACGATACTGAAAGTAAAAGGGAAAAAAAAAATCTGAGAGGGTATTGCTTTTAGTTGAGAGCATATTTACCGTACTTTTATTTTATTATTTTGCCAAATTTGCTAAAAACATATTGACACATTGACATATGTCTAATTGCCCAAATGTCAAATCGCCCAAATGTCTCACTGCACAAATGACAGATCGCCCAAAAAGTTGGGCGATTGGACATATGTCACATCGCCCAAATGTCTAATCGCCCAAAAAGTTGGGCGATTTGACATATGTCTAATTGCCCAAATGACAGATCGCCCAAATTTTTTTTTGGGCGATTTGACATTTTTGCTTTTGGGCGATTAGGTTTTGGGCGATCTGACGCACAGCCATGATTCTTTTTTAGTGTACGCGAGTCAACTATAAGGCAGGCTAAACAAAGTTTGAGCAAGAGCTCACAAAAGAAAGCAAAAGCTTGTTTTTATGCATATGAAAATGAGCACAAGCTTATTTAACTTAGTTCAAACTGAGCAAGACGAGATCAAACGTAAGCTGTGAGTAAAAGCAAATACATCAAATTTATTTATGCATACTACAAGCACCTTTTACTCAAAAAATCGAGTCCGAGCTCAAGCTCACGTTTTATGCATGAGACTAAATGTATTTGAGATAAATTAATAGCCCCTAAGAATCGTATCTGGATCCGCCCCTGTCTTATCGGTAACACAAATTTCGACAGAAATAGTTTATTTACGCCAGCATTTATAATTTATTCTGCCATTGTGAATTATCACAATTCCACGTGCAGATGTCGCTGTAATAGCACGGGAAAAGAGACTCGTCACCGAAGCAACAAGAAAGGTTGTGTAAATTGTAATTTTAATTCTAATTAATTTTCTCCTAAATAATATACCATGTCTTGTAATTATCCTAACTGCCAAGTTAAGAGTGGGTCTGAACGCTTTGTGTCTTGCTGGCTTTGCGATGGGCTTGCCCACATGAAGTGTGCTGGATTGACAGGGAGAGTGTTAGATTTGATTGATGATGGTAAGGGTGTCCGCTGGTCTTGTCTGAAATGTAGGTCAACTGAAGTTGATATTTTGAAATTTTTTAGGCATTGTAGGAACGGTTTCTCTGAGATTGGTAAGGAGCTAAATGTTCTTACCGAAAAATTCAAACACTACGAAAACGTATTTAATTCTTTTATATGCTTAGAGAATACGAGTATTCCTAATAGCCGTAATAGTAAACGGAAACGTATTGAGAGTCCGTCTGACGAAGCTGAGCCAAATCCTATTCCGACGACAATTATTTCTTCTCCCCCAGGGGAATTGATTAGTTTCTCCCCTCCTTGTCCTCAGGCTGTTGAACCTTCAACATCAAAAGCTGCTGCACACAGATCAGTTCAAAAGGAAAGCAGCGAAAGCAAAAATTCTGCTGGGGTTTCCTTGGCGCTTGCTAGGGGGCTGGTTGTGGTTCCTCAGAGAAAATCTATTTTTATATCAAGATTTTCCAGTGATACCACAGTTGAGGATATCAAGATTCACATTTCATCTAAGGTTAAAACTGATGACATAACTATCAGGAAATTTAACTTTAATTACAAGAGAAACATTTCTTCATTTAAAATCGATGTAACTTCCGAAAACTTTAATATACTTTTAAATAGCTCTTTTTGGCCAAGTGGGGTTTTTTTTCGCGAATTCGAGTTTAAACCCAACATAAATAATCAAAACTTAGCAACAATTTCTCATCCTAATCCGGAGTCAAAAAACTGATAAAAACTAAACTTGATATATATTACCAAAATGTTAGAGGCTTGAATACAAAACTAGCTGACTTGCTTTTGAAGAGTTATCACTGTAATTTTAACATTATAGCTTTCACTGAAACTTGGCTTAAACCTCACGTTTTTATTCGGAGATTCTTTGCAGTGAATATCATATTTACAGAAATGATCGAGAGTGCAGGATCGGTGGAGGTGTTCTTTTTGCTGTCCATTCTTCATTACCATCTGAAGTGGTTAACGTCCCTATCATTGAGTCTACTGAATTTAAATGCATACGAGTGCAATTAAGCAAGTCTTATATTTATTTAGCCCTCTGCTATATACCTCCCCAGTCTGACTTGTCAGTATATAGTGATCATATTTCTTTACTTGGGATTGTGGACTCAATGCTTAGGCCTCCCGACTCATTGATTGTGTTGGGTGATTTTAATCTCCCAAACATTTCTGGGAATATAATTGATGGTCATATCGTGCCTTCCATTAACAACGCCTTTCTGGAGGGGATGACTGAACTTTGTCTGAACCAAGTTAATACCCTTCAAAACAAGTTGGGGAGGGTCTTGAATTTGGTTTTTGTTGACAACATGTACAGGGCCTCCTTAAATCGATGTGATCCATTGGTTTTACCTGAGGATGTATATCATCCTGCGATTGAATTGTCATACGAGATCATAGACGGAGAGCGGGTTTCTGGATCGAAAGCTTTTAATTCTAATGACAGCTTCGATTTTAGAAAAGCTAATTTTTAAAAATTAAATTGTGACTTATCTAAAATAACTTGGCCTTACTACAATGGCGATATTGAGCGTAATGTTTTGGACTTCAACAATACTTTACACAACTTATTTCTTAAACATGTACCTAAAGGTTCTTGTATTCGTGATGAATCAGCCCCTTTATGGTTCACTAAAGACTTGAGAACTTTAAAAAATTAAAAATCGCGTTCTTTTAAAATATATAAAAGTACTGGTCGTCATGTGGATTATCTTAATTATTCAGTCTTGCGACATAAATATCTAGAATTAAATAAAAACTGTTATGAAAAATACTTGAATAAAATGAAAATGAACATTATCCAGGACCCAAAAGCTTTCTATGGTTTCGCAGAGTAAATGCATTCCCTTCCGCAATGAAATATCAAAATACTGTGTCATGTGATAACGAGATTATTGCCAATCTATTTGCCCAGTTCTTTAAATCTAACTACACCACTCAATTTAAATATAACTGTATTTCCTATCCATACAAGCTGAGCCCCAATAACTCTAATAATATTCCAGTCATATCATCAGATGATGTTTTTCACTATTTAATATCTTTAAAAGAATCATTCAAGTATGGCCCTGATATGATCCCGACATGTTTCCTAAAAAAATGTGCAAAGCACCTGTACCTGCCATTATCGAACTTGTTTAATTTGTCCCTCCAGCAAGGAGTTTTTCCGTCAATATGGAAACAGTCTTACATAATCCCCCTTCATAAATCTGGAAGCAGGTCTTCTATTGAAAACTATCGTGGTATAGCTAAACTCTCTTCTATCCCGAAGTTGTTTGAAGCTATTGTTACCAATGAAATGACTTATCCGATTTCCTCAATAATAACAAATTGCCAACATTGCTTCTGTAAGGGCAAATCAACCATTACAAATTTACTTGAACTTACCACCCATGTTTCAAATGGGTTTAGGGAATACATTGATACTGATGTTATATATACCGATTTCAGTAAAGCATTTGACAAAGTATGTCACTCTTTACTCCTCCGTAAACTAGATCTGCTTGGTTTTCAACCTGGTATCCTATGTTGAATGTCTTCTTATCTCTCCGGTAGGACGCAAAAGGTAGTTTTTAAAAATTTTCATTCTGGGATCATCGATGTTTAATCGGGAGTTCCTCAGGGCAGCCACCTCGGACCAATTCTGTTCCTGCTATTCATAACCGACATTTCTACAGTAGTAAAGTATTCTAAAATATTGATGTACGCGGATGATGTTAAACTTTTTAAGACTTATGCCTCGGCTGAAGAAAGATCCTTGCTATAGCAAGATTTGGACAGCATAGTCAATTGGTGCAGCATTAATTATATGCCGCTTAACCTTAACAAATGTAAATTCATGTGCTTTTCTCGACGAACCATTCAGCCGGCCTCCTACAAAATAAATAACTACGTCCTAGAACATGTAAACAGTTTTGTTGACCTGGGTGTTGGTATGGATTGTAAACTTAATTTTAATTTTCATATTAGTTCCACAGTTAATAAAGCAAGGGGTGTGTTGGCTTTTGTAAAGCGTTGGTCAAAGGAATTCCGCGACCCGTATATAACTAAAACACTTTTTACTTCATTGGTAGGACCAATACTGGAGTATGGTTCCATAGTTTGGAATCCTCGTTATCAGGTCCACTCAGACCAACTAGAGTCAATACAAAAACAATTCTTACTTTTTGCTTTGAGAAATCTTCGATGGGATTCGCCATACATTCTTCCCCCTTACACTAGTCGTTTAAAACTTATTAATCTGCCTACTCTTTCGAGTCGCAGAGAAATGTTAGGTATAATATTTCTGGTAAAATTAGTCAATGGATGGATCTCAAGTCCATTTCTTCTAGAGCAAATTAATTTTAATGTACAATCCCGTGCAACCAGAAACTTTAAACCACTTTTCTTGAAACTATGCAGAACTAACTTTGAGTTGAATGAACCGTTTCGGGGTTTATGCCAAGACTTTAACAATCATTCCAGCACCTTTGATGTATCGGACTCACTTTTTATAATTAAAAGAACTATCCTCTCTTAATAACAGCTAACGATCCAATTTTCTTACTTTGCATTTCTCTATCTTTGTATTCGGCTGATGAATTCTTATTCTGTAGCTGAGCAGCTTGGGATCTCGACGCTTAACAAACTTTCTTCTGCCACGACTCGGCACCTAAGATTTGTATATTTAAAAAACATCCGTACGTTATGCGGATTGAGCCCCTCGTGCCGGTTGGGCGGGAAAGTGGGTTTCCGTTGGGTTATAAAAAAAATATTGTATATATTTAACCCCATTTATCGAAAATTTTCAGAAGATCGGCAACCTATTTCTCGCACCCTGTTGCCGTGAATTCAAGAGGAATTTCCTGCTCCTATTTCTTTCCCGCTCGAAGATGGTCCTTCGAGCCGGATCGCCCTTATCAATGATTGAATTGCTGTATTCGCAAATAAAATAAAAATATTACAAGTTACAGAAAATTATGTTTGCATGAAAACATAACCCCAAAAACTACCAAACCCCCATTAATATCCCCTGCGGAGGTGTGTTTAATTTATTTAGGATAGAAAGAGATATATATGTTAGTATCCAATTAAACACACCTTACTAATTGCTTAAAGATTTTTCACAATCTTCTTTTTTGAATGTGCAGTGGATTGTAAATTGCCATCCACAATTTGGCAGCTGTCAAAAGTCACCTAAATAAAATAAAAATTATAACCTGATCTGGTGCTTCGGCAGACAACAAAGTGTGCGTCGCCGCTCCGGTGGCAGCAGCAACAGTTTAATAATAATAATAATAATCTCAACGGTTTTATTCCTCCATACCCGCCCGACCGATGAAACGGATATATAAAAAAAAATGTTTTTTCATGTATGCTGCGCCGAGTCATGAAAGGCAGAAGTTTGTTAAGTGTCGAGACCTAAAACTGTTCAGCTACAGAGCAAATGCTCAAACGTTCTACGTCAGTGCGTTCAAAATAAAATAAATTTAAAAAAAATAAAATAAAACTAGTAATAAAGTGCGAATTAAATATAACATAAAATAAAATAAATAATAAAATTAACGTAAACAACGGAAAACATAAACAAGTGAAAAATCGTGCACAAGGTGCAATTATTGCTTCTACTGAGTTTCGGAACGGATCGACTTATGTGGACTAATTTCTAGTTTCTTTTTCCTTCCTTGCTTTTATCTTGCAAATTTGACACTATTGTATAGACCTTATGCTCTTCAATCATACACGTCGGTCGGAACGGACGGGGTTCCGGGCCGCTCAGTTTTTCTGTTGAATTTTTCTTGACTTGTATTTTATGTTTTCTGGTATTTCAACTATTGTACGAGTATTCACCTAATGTTTTTCATAAAAATTTAACGTTTATTATTATCACTATCGAAGTGGTAGTTAAAAGTTTAGTACTATTAAGAATTAGTAGTAAAATCTTTAGCACATGTAAAGTCGTTTTGTCACAGCTGCAAATAAATACTCGTAAGGAAGCACAAAATGTCTGACGTTGACGGAAATACTCAAATTTTAAAAACGTAAGCAGAGTGGCCAAAAAATGTGTGTTTCGTGAAATGCCACTGCAGTTTTATTTTCATACTTTACCACAGGAACGTAAAAAGTTTTCAAACGGAAGAACTTCACACAAAATATGGTTGCTTTTTTATACATTAAAATGTATCAACACTACTAGGTGGAAAAAAGGATCTTCCCAAAATATCTCAAAAATTTTATAGCTAGCGGACAATTTGTGTACACGAAAAATCATGCATTTGGGCACAATGTTTAACGTCGAAAGAGAAAATAAATTTGAATTTTCTATGAATGCTTTTTACGAAGTACAATGTACGAAAAATGGATACTATAAGGAAAAATAATTTTAAACGCCATTATATTGCATTGAGTGCTACCGCGATTTATATGCAGAAGGAGAAACATCAGCGCTTATTAACAGATTATTTTAACGACTGAAAGACTCCAAAATTTTCCAATTTTAGCTAATTTATGGCAGATTTTAGCGTAACACAAAACATTTATCCGAACGGCAGATATATTTATGAGAAGGCAGATTAGTTTTGCATACAGATTTAGTACTCATTCGCTTACCAATCGTAAATTAACTTTTTTATTTCCGCTTCTTCTTAATGAACTCTAAACACCCTGTTTCGCATATTAAACAAAGCTGCAAAGCTACAGTAAGGGCCAGTTTTTCAGTGTAAGTTGAACTCTGTTTGTCGTTTAAACTCAGTATGCGGTTTTTCAGACAACTTTAAACGGAGTTTAAACTTAGTTTAAACGGCCGATTGTGCTCGGTTAAACTTAGTTTAACTTATCAGCTGTTTGCTGACTACTTCGTTTTAGTTTAAATTTAAACTGAGTTTAAACCAGCACTGAAAAACTGGCCCTTAGTCTCCCTTCAAAACACCTCCTCGATCATATGAGAATAAATATCAAGTTATCGATTAATTGAATACTAATTTCGTGGCAGAGGACCAATTTCCGCTCGACGGAGTGGGGCGAACTTTTTCTTTTTTTGATCTGGAGTGTGGAGCAGTAGCAGCGGCACTAAAGTGAAACCAAAATAAAGATAGTTCATAAAAAGTGTGTGATTAAGTTCTTGGGACATATCCTTAAAATGATTTGACAACTGAAACCGCGGTAAGAAAGGAGTATTTTTTTGTTTGGAGACCGACATCGTTCCATCACGAATTATACGCCCCAATACGTGGCAGCGATACACTACTCATTTTTCTAAACACTATGACCACCCATAGGAGCAGCTAAAAGCAGGAAGCGGCTAAAAAGCGGATGGTAGTTTAAACAGCCCTATATAAAAATATGTTGGTGTTCACAGCTGAACTGGTTTTCACCTACATATTAAGATAAACTAAAATTTATAATATACTTTTTATTATAAACTGGCGATACTTTTTGATTTACGGCCCAACTCCTACATTTGAAAATACAAAGAAATAATGATATAAAATAAGTTACGTTGAATCAGCCTTAAAGCACTTTTGGAAGTTAAAAGAAAATAAACTTACCTCTAATATTTTATTATAATCATACTTACCTAATCAATAATACTTACTAGTAACTAGTACCTAAGTGTAATTGAAATCTCTTCCAACTCATTTCATTCATAAAATTACTTGTTAACTTACATATGTATATATGTATTTAGCATATAAAATACGTATGTATATAATATGCACATAACAAAACACTATGTAATATAGGTAAAGTCACGCTAGTATCATGTGGTAAAACCACGCTGGTGCATAAAATAACCTAACTCAACAACGGGTCATATTTTTGATTTCTTTACATTCTCTTACGCATTCCCTCTCAAACAGATAAAATTGGACACTTTCAATAGTCTTAAAGTTTGGGAGAGTTAAACCATTCATATGCCCTCTGCTTGTTATCATGCAATGTACTTATGTATTACCGTGCGCGATCGCATTATAGTACCCATTGATATTTTGCGTTGAAACAATTTCTTACTAATTAATATTTTGTTTTCGCATAAATTCGCGAGTGGGCGGCTTGCAGCATAGCAGGAAGGCCTTCTTCGCTTCGTGGGATCCCGTACGACCAAGAATACATGTAAGTGAAAATTGTTATAATTTTCTGTACGCCGCTGTTATTTCGCTATTTATATACGTATGTATGTACATATGTGGGCATAAGAAGCTTTGTTCTTTTCTTTATTTTCCCCCAATCTGCGGTGAAACTGCACTTGTGGACCTACATGCGTGCATAGATATATAAATCATTGATTCTTCTCATTTCCGTTTCTTTTGTTATATTTCATAAGTAATATATTAGCTTATGAACACAGCTATGCCTCTCCTGAGTGCTCCACGCACTTATATATGTACGTATACTAAATTTATTTTTTGCATAAACTCTTGCAATATCTCCTTTTAATTTATTTTAAATATGCGTATACATATGTTCCTACGTTAATACATATTAAAGTAATGACGGGTCAATGACCACATATACAATACCTTTGTTGAGGTAGGTTAAAATATTAAGCTTAGACTACACATAAGGAAAATTGTTAGTATTTGTGAAAATGAATTTAAAATACTTGAATCAATTGTAAAACGAATATATAATTAAAATCGCTATTGGTAGTTGATAGTTCTTTAAATAGCTTTAAAGTATAACAATGCTTGCTGATGATTGAATTTGGTCAATAAAAATAGTTGTAATATGATGTTGTAAAATAGAGTTTATTTGGCCTGACTCCCTCGGTTGTTTGGGCGGTAACACGGGGCTTTAATAACATCCATAAGCCATGGTAGGGTGACCAGATACAGGACAATATTTGGTTTGTGGTACATAGTTTTTAAGTGTGCAAATAAAACTAATTTTTTTTGTTATGGTTGTAGGCTGGTAAGCATGTCGTTTTGTCAATAACTAAGTTTTAACCAATAACCAAGTTGATGATGTACTAGTGACTGCGTGCTCACATTGCTTCCACCGCGCATGCCTTTTGACCTGGCTTAAGCGTAACCAGTCTTGTTCTCAGTGCCGTGTCAAAATACAGGAGTCAGTCAGATAATCTCCATGGTTGTAGGGATATGGACCAGCAGAAGAGCGTACGAAATGACGACCAACAAGCTGAAGGTGCAGCAAGCCTACCAATTGCACCTACACGGGAAAACAACCAAAGCTCTAATGACGAAGAGAACCGCGTTCGCAACCTTGTTTCCGCTATAATATCTGCCAGACAGGCATCCATTTTTGAGAGCTTAGAAGGTCGTGTCTCACAAGTTATCGAACAGAAGCTCGACAATGTCATGAGTAGCTTTTTAGACCGCTTGAACCTTAACTCTCAACCAGCTCCGCCAGTTATTAATGTTAGTCCCATGCAGAATAATCGCGAGCCTAACGATTTACCTAATAATTCCACACCTTTTTGGCCAAGAGCCATCCCAAATGTGTGAATAATTCAAACCAAGTTTTTCACAGACAAATCGATCAGTTCAGATTTAGCGATATGTCAAGTGTGCCCAATGCAGGACGAGTAGCTCAGCTTATTTCCAGCTGGGGTATAAAGTTTGATGGGTCTCCGAAATTGTCGGTCGATAGCTTTTTGTACCGGCTCGAGTGCCAAGTGATTGACACGCTAGGAGGTAACTTGAATTTGCTATGCGAACACATACAAAGCCTCTTTATTAACGAAGCGCAGGATTGGTATTGGAGATACCGTCGCTCTGTTGAACGCGTTACCTGGCCATCGATTAGCCAAGCTCTCAGAACCAACTTCCAACAGCATCGGAGTGACTTTGAGTTGAAGGAACTGATTAGAAGCAGAAAGCAAGGTACAAATGAGAATTTTGACGATTTTAAAAATGCCGTCCTTAAGCTTGCTTAACCTTTGCTGACGCCTTTGCCGAAAACGGAACTGGTGGAAATCATACAACACAATTTAAGACCTCGTGTACGAAAGCAATTATTGTATGTCCCAATTAATTCCTTAGCGGAATTGCGTAAGCTTTACCTTAAAGGTGAAAGCTTATTAAATAAGCTTAACAGATCAGCCAGTGCGTTGCCGGTCGCAAACCAACGACAACATGCGCGTCGTTATGTTAACGAGCTGGAAGGCGAAGGTGACCTTGTAGAATGCGAAATCGATGCCATTTGCTGGAATTGCCGGGGTGAGGGTCACCGGTACTTAGATTGCCTCGAAGATAGAACCGTATTCTGCTACGGTTGTGGTGTCGTAAATGTGTACCGACCGAAATGCACAAAATGCAATCCGGGAAATGCGAAAGTGAGCGAGGCATTCAAGTCGATTCCTCGCCAAGACTCACAAAACCAAATGAAAGCACATTACTTATACGCGCAAACAAACCCGAAACCACCGACTGCGTAACGTTACGTACACGTCTCGGCAGTCGTAGTAATAATAAGCCCTTCGCACACACAATCATTCCTTATAAAGTCCGTCTGAAGAGATATAATGAAATAAGAGAAAAATTGAATAAATTTGTTTGTTCAATTGAAAAGAAAGCGTCAGACTCTAGACCATATGCTAAAATAAGGATTTTGAAATCCGAGCAGTTTGAACTTTTAGACAGCGGTGCCCAAATCTCCTGTTAAGGTTCTACGTTGGCCCAAGACGTTTGCCAACAAGAAAAGCTACGCCAACACGACATCTGTATGCACGGCTGATGGAACTAAACACGTCGTCTTTGTATGTAGAATTCGAAGGCAAAAATGAGATTATTAAGTTCTTTGTTGTTCCAAACATGTCGCAACAAGTCATCCTTGGGGTAGACTTTTGGAGTAAGTTTCAGATAGCACCCCATATCATATCCGAGGTTTCCCTTGAAGGCTGATGAAAATTCGCTTGTCTTAAGTGTTGAACAACACCGTCAGCTGAAAATGGTCAAAAATAGATTTCCGAGTTTTGAAAAAGAGGGGTTAGGAAAAACATCTCTAATGAAGTATGTTATTGAGCTCCAAGCCCCTGTCCGTCCGATTAAACAGCGATACTTTCCGATCTCCCCCGCGGTGGAAAAGCTCGTCCATGCAGAGATCGATGAAATGTTAAAGTTAGGTGTAATTGAAGAGTCTCCTAATAGTCCACGGTTCAGTCCGATTGTATTAGTAAAGAAGCCAAACAAGGTCCGCCTGTGTTTAGATTCTAGAAAAGTAAATAGCGTAATCATTAAGGACCCATATCCACTTCCCCATATTGACGGTATTGTTAGTAGAATACCAAAGGCTAAGTTTATCAGTCCGCTTTATCGATATCGCGTAATGCCCTTTGGCTTATGTAACGCTCCACAAGCACTTTGCCGCTTGATGGACCGCGTTATCCCTCCCCTACTAAAGAGCCAAGTATTCGTTTATTTAGACGACCTTTTGATTCTGTCGGAAGATTTCGACACGCACATGACCATACTGTCTGACGTTGCTCATCACTTGAGGAAAGCAGGATTGACTATCATTGTAGGGAAAGGCAGATAAAATTTCAGCCGTCATGAACTACCCTATACCCACGAATGTCAAGCAGTTAAGACGCTTTTTGGGAATGGCTGGTTTGTACCGCCGGTTTGTTGAAATTTCGCAGCTATAACCACCCCTTTAACAAACCTGCTTAAGAAGAGCAAAATGTTTTAATGGAGCGAGGAAGCGCAAGCAGCGTTTGATTCATTGAAACACAAGCTTTGCTCTGCATCAGTGCTGGCTATTCCGAACTACCTGAAAACGTTTATTATTCAGTGTGATGCCTGTAGACTTGGTGTTGGTGCCATGTTGTCGCAAAAGAACGATGATGGAATCGAAGCCCCTATTTGAAATACTTGAATCAATTGTAAAACGAAAATCTAATTAAAATCGCTATTGGTAGTTGATAGTTCTTTAAATAGCTTTAAAGTGTAACAATGCTTGCTGATGATTGAATTTAGTCAATAAAAATAGTTGTAATATTATGTTGTAAAAAAAAAATATATGTGGTCTGACTCCCTCGGTTGTTTGGGCGGTAAAACGGGCCTTAATAACATCCATAAGCCATGGTAGGGTGGGTGCAGAACAGCACTAAGCATTCCACAGACGCTGTTAATTATATATGTAGGTGTTTGGTTGACCAGACGCAGGACAATATTTGGTTTTTGGTACATAGTTTTTAAGTGTGCAAATAAAACTAATTTTATTTTGTTAAGACTGACCAGCATGTCGTTTGGTCAATAACTAAGTTTTACTTTTTTTATTTGTTTCTGCTTTACTGTTTAAAAGCAAAGTAACAAGGGGGTTTTTACATTTTCTCCATTTTAAGGATACTTGTTATAAACTTTTTGTTGTTTTTAAGACATTGCACAATCACGATCTTGACCTCTTTAGTCCATATTTTTTGTTCGCATTTCAATAGAGCGGCCGCTGTAGTCGTGTAGGGAGCGATGTGTGCTATAACTTGATACGCCTCTTAGTTCGGGGTTCAAATCTCAGCCAGGCGAAGTAAAATCTAAATCGTAGAAATTATTTTTTTCTAATGTTGATCACCCCTATGCAGGCAGTGGCAAACCTCCGAAAAAGCTTCTTTCACCATTTGTAGTATTATATAAAGATGTAAGCCACAAATGGTAGGAGAAGCTCGGTATTCAAACTGAATACCCGGTAAACGAACCCTTTCTATATTTTGAAACGAAAATAATCATTCACTGAAATCACGAACACAAGTTATTGCCCGCAAAAAATTTGTACCACGATTCGGTAAAACTCGTGGAAAATCTCATTTTTTATTTTTATGTGCTAGCAGCCAATTAATGTTACAACGAAAGCTAGTTTTCACTGTATGCGTCTACAAAATGTGTTACAAAGCAGACTAATCATATTCAATTTAGTTAAAAAATATTAATTAAGAAATAAAATAGGGATTTAAAAAAGAAAATAATATTCCAGCGAAAATTCCGGTTATGAGCATTGCAGCAGCAAACATGCCAGCTTTCACTTGATATTTTGAATCAGCACTTTGTGGTGCGTACATCATCGCTAACGAACTGAAAGAAGAAAAATTATGAAAAAATATTTAAAAATTTGTAACCATTATGAAAAACAACAAAAAATTCTTTAAAATTTAAAAATAATCTCTAATTTATTGTATACTTCAATTTATCTTAACATTTATTTTTATTATTTATGGATCCTAATAAGCGATGGTGTTTTCAGAATAGGCCGTGGTTATAGGAGCAAAAGTTATCCATGAAATAGGTGCGAGGGTAAACGAGACCAAAAAAATCAGCAATGTGTGTTAGAATCAAATGGGCTATAATAGTATATAAGTGTAGACTAGTGACTGCGTGCTCACATTGCTTCCACCGCGCATGCCTTTTGACCTGGCTTAAGCGTAACCAGTCTTGTTCTCAGTGCCGTGTCAAAATACAGGAGTCAGTCAGATAATCTCCATGGTTGTAGGGATATGGACCAGCAGAAGAGCGTACGAAATGACGACCAACAAGCTGAAGGTGCAGCAAGCCTACCAATTGCACCTACACGGGAAAACAACCAAAGCTCTAATGACGAAGAGAACCGCGTTCGCAACCTTGTTTCCGCTATAATATCTGCCAGACAGGCATCCATTTTTGAGAGCTTAGAAGGTCGTGTCTCACAAGTTATCGAACAGAAGCTCGACAATGTCATGAGTAGCTTTTTGGACCGCTTGAACCTTAACTCTCAACCAGCTCCGCCAGTTACTAATGTTAGTCCCATGCAGAATAATCGCGAGCCTAACGATTTACCTAATAATTCCACACCTTTTTGGCCAAGAGCCATCCCAAATGTGTGAATAATTCAAACCAAGTTTTTCACAGACAAATCGATCAGTTCAGATTTAGCGATATGTCAAGTGTGCCCAATGCAGGACGAGTAGCTCAGCTTATTTCCAGCTGGGGTATAAAGTTTGATGGGTCTCCGAAATTGTCGGTCGATAGCTTTTTGTACCGGCTCGAGTGCCAAGTGATTGACACGCTAGGAGGTAACTCGAATTTGCTATGCGAACACATACAAAGCCTCTTTATTAACGAAGCGCAGGATTGGTATTGGAGATACCGTCGCTCTGTTGAACGCGTTACCTGGCCATCGATTAGCCAAGCTCTCAGAACCAACTTCCAACAGCATCGGAGTGACTTTGAGTTGAAGGAACTGATTAGAAGCAGAAAGCAAGGTACAAATGAGAATTTTGACGATTTTAAAAATGCCGTCCTTAAGCTTGCTTAACCTTTGCTGACGCCTTTGCCGAAAACGGAACTGGTGGAAATCATACAACACAATTTAAGACCTCGTGTACGAAAGCAATTATTGTATGTCCCAATTAATTCCTTAGCGGAATTGCGTAAGCTTTACCTTAAAGGTGAAAGCTTATTAAATGAGCTTAACAGATCAGCCAGTGCGTTGCCGGTCGCAAACCAACGACAACATGCGCGTCGTTATGTTAACGAGCTGGAAGGCGAAGGTGACCTTGTAGAATGCGAAATCGATGCCATTTGCTGGAATTTCCGGGGTGAGGGTCACCGGTACTTAGATTGCCTCGAAGATAGAACCGTATTCTGCTACGGTTGTGGTGTCGTAAATGTGTACCGACCGAAATGCACAAAATGCAATCCGGGAAATGCGAAAGTGAGCGAGGCATTCAAGTCGATTCCTCGCCAAGACTCACAAAACCAAATGAAAGCACATTACTTATACGCGCAAACAAACCCGAAACCACCGACTGCGTAACGTTACGTACACGTCTCGGCAGTCGTAGTAATAATAAGCCCTTCGCACACACAATCATTCCTTATAAAGTCCGTCTGAAGAGATATAATGAAATAAGAGAAAAATTGAATAAATTTGTTAGTTCAATTGAAAAGAAAGCGTCAGACTCTAGACCATATGCTAAAATAAGGATTTTGAAATCCGAGCAGTTTGGACTTTTAGACAGCGGTGCCCAAATCTCCTGTTAAGGTTCTACGTTGGCCCAAGACGTTTGCCAACAAGAAAAGCTACGCCAACACGACATCTGTATGCACGGCTGATCGAACTAAACACGTCGTCTTTGTATGTAGAATTCGAAGGCAAAAATGAGATTATTAAGTTCTTTGTTGTTCCAAACATGTCGCAACAAGTCATCCTTGGGGTAGACTTTTGGAGTAAGTTTCAGATAGCACCCCATATCATATCCGAGGTTTCCCTTGAAGGCTGATGAAAATTCGCTTGTCTTAAGTGTTGAACAACACCGTCAGCTGAAAATGGTCAAAAATAGATTTCCGAGTTTTGAAAAAGAGGGGTTAGGAAAAACATCTCTAATGAAGTATGTTATTGAGCTCCAAGCCCCTGTCCGTCCGATTAAACAGCGATACTTTCCGATCTCCCCCGCGGTGGAAAAGCTCGTCCATGCAGAGATCGATGAAATGTTAAAGTTAGGTGTAATTGAAGAGTCTCCTAATAGTCCACGGTTCAGTCCGATTGTATTAGTAAAGAAGCCAAACAAGGTCCGCCTGTGTTTAGATTCTAGAAAAGTAAATAGCGTAATCATTAAGGACCCATATCCACTTCCCCATATTGGCGGTATTGTTAGTAGAATACCAAAGGCTAAGTTTATCAGTCCGCTTTATCGATATCGCGTAATGCCCTTTGGCTTATGTAACGCTCCACAAGCACTTTGCCGCTTGATGGACCGCGTTATCCCTCCCCTACTAAAGAGCCAAGTATTCGTTTATTTAGACACGCATATGACCATACTGTCTGACGTTGCTCATCACTTGAGGAAGGCAGGATTGACTATCATTGTAGGGAAAGGCAGATAAAATTTCAGCCGTCATGAACTACCCTATACCCACGAATGTCAAGCAGTTAAGACGCTTTTTGGGAATGGCTGGTTTGTACCGCCGGTTTGTTGAAATTTCGCAGCTATAACCACCCCTTTAACAAACCTGCTTAAGAAGAGCAAAATGTTTTAATGGAGCGAGGAAGCGCAAGCAGCGTTTGATTCATTGAAACACAAGCTTTGCTCTGCACCAGTGCTGGCTATTCCGAACTACCTGAAAACGTTTATTATTCAGTGTGATGCCTGTAGACTTGGTGTTGGTGCCATGTTGTCGCAAAAGAACGATGATGGAATCGAAGCCCCTATTTGAAATACTTGAATCAATTGTAAAACGAAAATCTAATTAAAATCGCTATTGGTAGTTGATAGTTCTTTAAATAGCTTTAAAGTGTAACAATGCTTGCTGATGATTGAATTTAGTCAATAAAAATAGTTGTAATATTATGTTGTAAAAAAAAAATGTATGTGGTCTGACTCCCTCGGTTGTTTGGGCGGTAAAACGGGCCTTAATAACATCCATAAGCCATGGTAGGGTGGGTGCAGAACAGCACTAAGCATTCCACAGACGCTGTTGATTATATATGTAGTTGTTTGGTTGACCAGACGCAGGACAATATTTGGTTTGTGGTACATAGTTTTTAAGTGTGCAAATAAAACTAATTTTATTTTGTTAAGACTGACCAGCATGTCGTTTGGTCAATAACTAAGTTTTACTTTTTTTATTTGTTTCTGCTTTACTGTTTAAAAGCAAAGTAACAAGGGGGTTTTTACATTTTCTCCATTTTAAGGATACTTGTTATAAACTTTTTGTTGTTTTTAAGACATTGCACAATCACGATCTTGACCTCTTTAGTCCATATTTTTTGTTCGCATTTCAATAGAGCGGCCGCTGTAGTCGTGTAGGGAGCGATGTGTGCTATAACTTGATACGCCTCTTAGTTCGGGGTTCAAATCTCAGCCAGGCGAAGTAAAATCTAAATCGTAGAAATTATTTTTTTCTAATGTTGATCACCCCTATGCAGGCAGTGGCAAACCTCCGAAAAAGCTTCTTTCACCATTTGTAGTATTATATAAAGATGTAAGCCACAAATGGTAGGAGAAGCTCGGTATTCAAACTGAATACCCGGTAAACGAACCCTTTCTATATTTTGAAACGAAAATAATCATTCACTGAAATCACGAACACAAGTTATTGCCCGCAAAAAATTTGTACCACGGTTCGGTAAAACTCGTGGAAAATCTCATTTTTTATTTTTATGTGCTAGCAGCCAATTAATGTTACAACGAAAGCTAGTTTTCACTGTATGCGTCTACAAAATGTGGTACAAAGCAGACTAATCATATTCAATTTAGTTAAAAAATATTAATTAAGAAATAAAATAGGGATTTAAAAAAGAAAATAATATTCCAGCGAAAATTCCGGTTATGAGCATTGCAGCAGCAAACATGCCAGCTTTCACTTGATATTTTGAATCAACACTTTGTGGTGCGTACATCATCGCTAACGAACTGAAAGAAGAAAAATTATGAAAAAATATTTAAAAATTTGTAACCATTATGAAAAACAACAAAAAATTCTTTAAAATTTAAAAATAATCTCTAATTTATTGTATACTTCAATTTATCTTAACATTTATTTTTATTATTTATGGATCCTAATGAGCGATGGTGTTTTCAGAATAGGCCGTGGTTATAGGAGCAAAAGTTATCCATGAAATAGGTGCGAGGGTAAACGAGACCAAAAAAATCAGCAATGTGTGTTAGAATCAAATGGGCTATAATAGTATATAAGTGTAGACTAGTGACTGCGTGCTCACATTGCTTCCACCGCGCATGCCTTTTGACCTGGCTTAAGCGTAACCAGTCTTGTTCTCAGTGCCGTGTCAAAATACAGGAGTCAGTCAGATAATCTCCATGGTTGTAGGGATATGGACCAGCAGAAGAGCGTACGAAATGACGACCAACAAGCTGAAGGTGCAGCAAGCCTACCAATTGCACCTACACGGGAAAACAACCAAAGCTCTAATGACGAAGAGAACCGCGTTCGCAACCTTGTTTCCGCTATAATATCTGCCAGACAGGCATCCATTTTTGAGAGCTTAGAAGGTCGTGTCTCACAAGTTATCGAACAGAAGCTCGACAATGTCATGAGTAGCTTTTTAGACCGCTTGAACCTTAACTCTCAACCAGCTCCGCCAGTTACTAATGTTAGTCCCATGCAGAATAATCGCGAGCCTAACGATTTACCTAATAATTCCACACCTTTTTGGCCAAGAGCCATCCCAAATGTGTGAATAATTCAAACCAAGTTTTTCACAGACAAATCGATCAGTTCAGATTTAGCGATATGTCAAGTGTGCCCAATGCAGGACGAGTAGCTCAGCTTATTTCCAGCTGGGGTATAAAGTTTGATGGGTCTCCGAAATTGTCGGTCGATAGCTTTTTGTACCGGCTCGAGTGCCAAGTGATTGACACGCTAGGAGGTAACTTGAATTTGCTATGCGAACACATACAAAGCCTCTTTATTAACGAAGCGCAGGATTGGTATTGGAGATACCGTCGCTCTGTTGAACGCGTTACCTGGCCATCGATTAGCCAAGCTCTCAGAACCAACTTCCAACAGCATCGGAGTGACTTTGAGTTGAAGGAACTGATTAGAAGCAGAAAGCAAGGTACAAATGAGAATTTTGACGATTTTAAAAATGCCGTCCTTAAGCTTGCTTAACCTTTGCTGACGCCTTTGCCGAAAACGGAACTGGTGGAAATCATACAACACAATTTAAGACCTCGTGTACGAAAGCAATTATTGTATGTCCCAATTAATTCCTTAGCGGAATTGCGTAAGCTTTACCTTAGAGGTGAAAGCTTATTAAATGAGCTTAACAGATCAGCCAGTGCGTTGCCGGTCGCAAACCAACGACAACATGCGCGTCGTTATGTTAACGAGCTGGAAGGCGAAGGTGACCTTGTAGAATGCGAAATCGATGCCATTTGCTGGAATTTCCGGGGTGAGGGTCACCGGTACTTAGATTGCCTCGAAGATAGAACCGTATTCTGCTACGGTTGTGGTGTCGTAAATGTGTACCGACCGAAATGCACAAAATGCAATCCGGGAAATGCGAAAGTGAGCGAGGCATTCAAGTCGATTCCTCGCCAAGACTCACAAAACCAAATGAAAGCACATTACTTATACGCGCAAACAAACCCGAAACCACCGACTGCGTAACGTTACGTACACGTCTCGGCAGTCGTAGTAATAATAAGCCCTTCGCACACACAATCATTCCTTATAAAGTCCGTCTGAAGAGATATAATGAAATAAGAGAAAAATTGAATAAATTTGTTAGTTCAATTGAAAAGAAAGCGTCAGACTCTAGACCATATGCTAAAATAAGGATTTTGAAATCCGAGCAGTTTGGACTTTTAGACAGCGGTGCCCAAATCTCCTGTTAAGGTTCTACGTTGGCCCAAGACGTTTGCCAACAAGAAAAGCTACGCCAACACGACATCTGTATGCACGGCTGATGGAACTAAACACGTCGTCTTTGTATGTAGAATTCGAAGGCAAAAATGAGATTATTAAGTTCTTTGTTGTTCCAAACATGTCGCAACAAGTCATCCTTGGGGTAGACTTTTGGAGTAAGTTTCAGATAGCACCCCATATCATATCCGAGGTTTCCCTTGAAGGCTGATAAAAATTCGCTTGTCTTAAGTGTTGAACAACACCGTCAGCTGAAAATGGTCAAAAATAGATTTCCGAGTTTTGAAAAAGAGGGGTTAGGAAAAACATCTCTAATGAAGTATGTTATTGAGCTCCAAGCCCCTGTCCGTCCGATTAAACAGCGATACTTTCCGATCTCCCCCGCGGTGGAAAAGCTCGTCCATGCAGAGATCGATGAAATGTTAAAGTTAGGTGTAATTGAAGAGTCTCCTAATAGTCCACGGTTCAGTCCGATTGTATTAGTAAAGAAGCCAAACAAGGTCCGCCTGTGTTTAGATTCTAGAAAAGTAAATAGCGTAATCATTAAGGACCCATATCCACTTCCCCATATTGACGGTATTGTTAGTAGAATACCAAAGGCTAAGTTTATCAGTCCGCTTTATCGATATCGCGTAATGCCCTTTGGCTTATGTAACGCTCCACAAGCACTTTGCCGCTTGATGGACCGCGTTATCCCTCCCCTACTAAAGAGCCAAGTATTCGTTTATTTAGACGACCTTTTGATTCTGTCGGAAGATTTCGACACGCACATGACCATACTGTCTGACGTTGCTCATCACTTGAGGAAGGCAGGATTGACTATCATTGTAGGGAAAGGCAGATAAAATTTCAGCCGTCATGAACTACCCTATACCCACGAATGTCAAGCAGTTACGACGCTTTTTGGGAATGGCTGGTTTGTACCGCCGGTTTGTTGAAATTTCGCAGCTATAACCACCCCTTTAACAAACCTGCTTAAGAAGAGCAAAATGTTTTAATGGAGCGAGGAAGCGCAAGCAGCGTTTGATTCATTGAAACACAAGCTTTGCTCTGCATCAGTGCTGGCTATTCCGAACTACCTGAAAACGTTTATTATTCAGTGTGATGCCTGTAGACTTGGTGTTGGTGCCATGTTGTCGCAAAAGAACGATGATGGAATCGAAGCCCCTATTTGAAATACTTGAATCAATTGTAAAACGAAAATCTAATTAAAATCGCTATTGGTAGTTAATAGTTCTTTAAATAGCTTTAAAGTGTAACAATGCTTGCTGATGATTGAATTTAGTCAATAAAAATAGTTGTAATATTATGTTGTAAAAAAAAAATGTATGTGGTCTGACTCCCTCGGTTGTTTGGGCGGTAAAACGGGCCTTAATAACATCCATAAGCCATGGTAGGGTGGGTGCAGAACATCACTAAGCATTACACAGACGTTGTTAATTATATATGTAGGTGTTTGGTTGACCAGACGCAGGACAATATTTGGTTTGTGGTACATAGTTTTTAAGTGTGCAAATAAAACTAATTTTATTTTGTTAAGACTGACCAGCATGTCGTTTGGTCAATAACTAAGTTTTACTTTTTTTATTTGTTTCTGCTTTACTGTTTAAAAGCAAAGTAACAAGGGGGTTTTTACATTTTCTCCATTTTAAGGATACTTGTTATAAACTTTTTGTTGTTTTTAAGACATTGCACAATCACGATCTTGACCTCTTTAGTCCATATTTGTTGTTCGCATTTCAATAGAGCGGCCGCTGTAGTCGTGTAGGGAGCGATGTGTGCTATAACTTGATACGCCTCTTAGTTCGGGGTTCAAATCTCAGCCAGGCGAAGTAAAATCTAAATCGTAGAAATTATTTTTTTCTAATGTTGATCACCCCTATGCAGGCAGTGGCAAACCTCCGAAAAAGCTTCTTTCACCATTTGTAGTATTATATAAAGATGTAAGCCACAAATGGTAGGAGAAGCTCGGTATTCAAACTGAATACCCGGTAAACGAACCCTTTCTATATTTTGAAACGAAAATTATCATTCACTGAAATCACGAACACAAGTTATTGCCCGCAAAAAATGTGTACCACGGTTCGGTAAAACTCGTGGAAAATCTCATTTTTTATTTTTATGTGCTAGCAGCCAATTAATGTTACAACGAAAGCTAGTTTTCACTGTATGCGTCTACAAAATGTGGTACAAAGCAGACTAATCATATTCAATTTAGTTAAAAAATATTAATTAAGAAATAAAATAGGGATTTAAAAAAGAAAATAATATTCCAGCGAAAATTCCGGTTATGAGCATTGCAGCAGCAAACATGCCAGCTTTCACTTGATATTTTGAATCAACACTTTGTGGTGCGTACATCATCGCTAACGAACTGAAAGAAGAAAAATTATGAAAAAATATTTAAAAATTTGTAACCAGTATGAAAAACAACAAAAAATTCTTTAAAATTTAAAAATAATCTCTAATTTATTGTATACTTCAATTTATCTTAACATTTATTTTTATTATTTATGGATCCTAATGAGCGATGGTGTTTTCAGAATAGGCCGTGGTTATAGGAGCAAAAGTTATCCATGAAATAGGTGCGAGGGTAAACGAGACCAAAAAAATCAGCAATGTGTGTTAGAATCAAATGGGCTATAATAGTATATAAGTGTAGACTAGTGACTGCGTGCTCACATTGCTTCCACCGCGCATGCCTTTTGACCTGGCTTAAGCGTAACCAGTCTTGTTCTCAGTGCCGTGTCAAAATACAGGAGTCAGTCAGATAATCTCCATGGTTGTAGGGATATGGACCAGCAGAAGAGCGTACGAAATGACGACCAACAAGCTGAAGGTGCAGCAAGCCTACCAATTGCACCTACACGGGAAAACAACCAAAGCTCTAATGACGAAGAGAACCGCGTTCGCAACCTTGTTTCCGCTATAATATCTGCCAGACAGGCATCCATTTTTGAGAGCTTAGAAGGTCGTGTCTCACAAGTTATCGAACAGAAGCTCGACAATGTCATGAGTAGCTTTTTAGACCGCTTGAACCTTAACTCTCAACCAGCTCCGCCAGTTACTAATGTTAGTCCCATGCAGAATAATCGCGAGCCTAACGATTTACCAAATAATTCCACACCTTTTTGGCCAAGAGCCATCCCAAATGTGTGAATAATTCAAACCAAGTTTTTCACAGACAAATCGATCAGTTCAGATTTAGCGATATGTCAAGTGTGCCCAATGCAGGACGAGTAGCTCAGCTTATTTCCAGCTGGGGTATAAAGTTTGATGGGTCTCCGAAATTGTCGGTCGATAGCTTTTTGTACCGGCTCGAGTGCCAAGTGATTGACACGCTAGGAGGTAACTTGAATTTGCTATGCGAACACATACAAAGCCTTTTTATTAACGAAGCGCAGGATTGGTATTGGAGATACCGTCGCTCTGTTGAACGCGTTACCTGGCCATCGATTAGCCAAGCTCTCAGAACCAACTTCCAACAGCATCGGAGTGACTTTGAGTTGAAGGAACTGATTAGAAGCAGAAAGCAAGGTACAAATGAGAATTTGGACGATTTTAAAAATGCCGTCCTTAAGCTTGCTTAACCTTTGCTGACGCCTTTGCCGAAAACGGAACTGGTGGAAATCATACAACACAATTTAAGACCTCGTGTACGAAAGCAATTATTGTATGTCCCAATTAATTCCTTAGCGGAATTGCGTAAGCTTTACCTTAAAGGTGAAAGCTTATTAAATGAGCTTAACAGATCAGCCAGTGCGTTGCCGGTCGCAAACCAACGACAACATGCGCGTCGTTATGTTAACGAGCTGGAAGGCGAAGGTGACCTTGTAGAATGCGAAATCGATGCCATTTGCTGGAATTGCCGGGGTGAGGGTCACCGGTACTTAGATTGCCTCGAAGATAGAACCGTATTCTGCTACGGTTGTGGTGTCGTAAATGTGTACCGACCGAAATGCACAAAATGCAATCCGGGAAATGCGAAAGTGAGCGAGGCATTCAAGTCGATTCCTCGCCAAGACTCACAAAACCAAATGAAAGCACATTACTTATACGCGCAAACAAACCCGAAACCACCGACTGCGTAACGTTACGTACACGTCTCGGCAGTCGTAGTAATAATAAGCCCTTCGCACACACAATCATTCCTTATAAAGTCCGTCTGAAGAGATATAATGAAATAAGAGAAAAATTGAATAAATTTGTTTGTTCAATTGAAAAGAAAGCGTCAGACTCTAGACCATATGCTAAAATAAGGATTTTGAAATCCGAGCAGTTTGAACTTTTAGACAGCGGTGCCCAAATCTCCTGTTAAGGTTCTACGTTGGCCCAAGACGTTTGCCAACAAGAAAAGCTACGCCAACACGACATCTGTATGCACGGCTGATGGAACTAAACACGTCGTCTTTGTATGTAGAATTCGAAGGCAAAAATGAGATTATTAAGTTCTTTGTTGTTCCAAACATGTCGCAACAAGTCATCCTTGGGGTAGACTTTTGGAGTAAGTTTCAGATAGCACCCCATATCATATCCGAGGTTTCCCTTGAAGGCTGATGAAAATTCGCTTGTCTTAAGTGTTGAACAACACCGTCAGCTGAAAATGGTCAAAAATAGATTTCCGAGTTTTGAAAAAGAGGGGTTAGGAAAAACATCTCTAATGAAGTATGTTATTGAGCTCCAAGCCCCTGTCCGTCCGATTAAACAGCGATACTTTCCGATCTCCCCCGCGGTGGAAAAGCTCGTCCATGCAGAGATCGATGAAATGTTAAAGTTAGGTGTAATTGAAGAGTCTCCTAATAGTCCACGGTTCAGTCCGATTGTATTAGTAAAGAAGCCAAACAAGGTCCGCCTGGGTTTAGATTCTAGAAAAGTAAATAGCGTAATCATTAAGGACCCATATCCACTTCCCCATATTGACGGTATTGTTAGTAGAATACCAAAGGCTAAGTTTATCAGTCCGCTTTATCGATATCGCGTAATGCCCTTTGGCTTATGTAACGCTCCACAAGCACTTTGCCGCTTGATGGACCGCGTTATCCCTCCCCTACTAAAGAGCCAAGTATTCGTTTATTTAGACGACCTTTTGATTCTGTCGGAAGATTTCGACACGCACATGACCATACTGTCTGACGTTGCTCATCACTTGAGGAAGGCAGGATTGACTATCATTGTAGGGAAAGGCAGATAAAATTTCAGCCGTCATGAACTACCCTATACCCACGAATGTCAAGCAGTTAAGACGCTTTTTGGGAATGGCTGGTTTGTACCGCCGGTTTGTTGAAATTTCGCAGCTATAACCACCCCTTTAACAAACCTGCTTAAGAAGAGCAAAATGTTTTAATGGAGCGAGGAAGCGCAAGCAGCGTTTGATTCATTGAAACACAAGCTTTGCTCTGCACCAGTGCTGGCTATTCCGAACTACCTGAAAACGTTTATTATTCAGTGTGATGCCTGTAGACTTGGTGTTGGTGCCATGTTGTCGCAAAAGAACGATGATGGAATCGAAGCCCCTATTTGAAATACTTGAATCAATTGTAAAACGAAAATCTAATTAAAATTGCTATTGGTAGTTGATAGTTCTTTAAATAGCTTTAAAGTGTAACAATGCTTGCTGATGATTGAATTTAGTCAATAAAAATAGTTGTAATATTATGTTGTAAAAAAAAAATATATGTGGTCTGACTCCCTCGGTTGTTTGGGCGGTAAAACGGGCCTTAATAACATCCATAAGCCATGGTAGGGTGGGTGCAGAACAGCACTAAGCATTCCACAGACGCTGTTAATTATATATGTAGGTGTTTGGTTGACCAGACGCAGGACAATATTTGGTTTGTGGTACATAGTTTTTAAGTGTGCAAATAAAACTAATTTTATTTTGTTAAGACTGACCAGCATGTCGTTTGGTCAATAACTAAGTTTTACTTTTTTTATTTGTTTCTGCTTTACTGTTTAAAAGCAAAGTAACAAGGGGGTTTTTACATTTTCTCCATTTTAAGGATACTTGTTATAAACTTTTTGTTGTTTTTAAGACATTGCACAATCACGATCTTGACCTCTTTAGTCCATATTTTTTGTTCGCATTTCAATAGAGCGGCCGCTGTAGTCGTGTAGGGAGCGATGTGTGCTATAACTTGATACGCCTCTTAGTTCGGGGTTCAAATCTCAGCCAGGCGAAGTAAAATCTAAATCGTAGAAATTATTTTTTTCTAATGTTGATCACCCCTATGCAGGCAGTGGCAAACCTCCGAAAAAGCTTCTTTCACCATTTGTAGTATTATATAAAGATGTAAGCCACAAATGGTAGGAGAAGCTCGGTATTCAAACTGAATACCCGGTAAACGAACCCTTGAAACGAAAATAATCAATTACTGAAATCACGAACACAAGTTATTGCCCGCAAAAAATTTGTACCACGGTTCGGTAAAACTCGTGGAAAATCTCATTTTTTATTTTTATGTGCTAGCAGCCAATTAATGTTACAACGAAAGCTAGTTTTCACTGTATGCGTCTACAAAATGTGGTACAAAGCAGACTAATCATATTCAATTTAGTTAAAAAATATTAATTAAGAAATAAAATAGGGATTTAAAAAAGAAAATAATATTCCAGCGAAAATTCCGGTTATGAGCATTGCAGCAGCAAACATGCCAGCTTTCACTTGATATTTTGAATCAACACTTTGTGGTGCGTACATCATCGCTAACGAACTGAAAGAAGAAAAATTATGAAAAAATATTTAAAAATTTGTAACCATTATGAAAAACAACAAAAAATTCTTTAAAATTTAAAAATAATCTCTAATTTATTGTATACTTCAATTTATCTTAACATTTATTTTTATTATTTATGGATCCTAATGAGCGATGGTGTTTTCAGAATAGGCCGTGGTTATAGGAGCAAAAGTTATCCATGAAATAGGTGCGAGGGTAAACGAGACCAAAAAAATCAGCAATGTGTGTTAGAATCAAATGGGCTATAATAGTATATAAGTGTAGAAGTGTAGGTCCTAAAATTAAGCGAAATTAGGCAAACAAATAAAAAATAATCGTTCGCATATCGCAAAAGCTTTCTGCGGGCAACCTGTGCTTGTCGAACAATATTGGAAGAGGCATCCTTCTTTATACTTGGATCTGCTTATGTAGGCCTTCTGGCGAACAAAATTAAAATACCTATAATCTAGAATAAGTTTACTAATGCTGGTGGAACGATTAAGCGAAAGGAATCAAAACTGAAGAAAACGATCTTATGTGGAAATCTGGGAACAACGAGTCCATCGTCCATCCAACTCATGCTAACTATTAAGCTGCTGGCGACTCAAGAGTGAACTGAAATACCTTACCAAGCCTGACACAATCACGTGGACTTAAGACGTACAGAGCTCGAATGTCGAACATATGGTAATACTTGCTTTGAGCCTATGAGCAAACCAGGCCCATGAGGTAATAACTTTTTGTCAGTTCTGTAAAGAGAGCAAAAATAACAATTTAGGTTGATATTTTAAACGAAAAACAAATTTTTAAAAAGGCGTTTGATAAATCAATCTAAAGTGAATTTTTCCGCTGAATGCATTAATTTTACAACTTCTTTTTGAGCTTTTCCAAAAGGTAAAAGACTAAGTTTTCACTTGCGCCTTAAGGTTGTTTTTGTTCTAGATTAAAAATATTCCTTCAAAAATAAATTTACAAGCTATGTTGACATAATTGGTTTCAATTCGGCTTTTTAAGGAAAACTATATTTTATTGTTAAATGCTCTATGCTTTAAAAGCATAATTATATGTTTATACGTATACGTCTTATGCATGAGTACGGTAAGCATCGTCCGATTACGTTATTTAAATACACCTCTGATGAGTCGATGTAAAGTGCATCGACATCATGTCATCGTACGATTACTATCTGGTATCGTCGATAGAAAATAAACAGAAAATAAAAGAAAAAACCAGTTTATAGTTCTTATTACATGGCGAGGTCAGGGTGTTAAATGTACTGTTACGAAACGTGCACTGGTCGCTTGGGCATTGTAGGTTACCTTTTTAATTACTCCTGCGATAGTCTACTATGTATTTATGTAACTACATACATAAACTGTCGAAAAAGTTATGTTAAGCTTGTGGAAAGCATATTTGTGTGCCTATAATCGCCTTGAAGGCCTGTATCTTTATATCATATCAAATAGGTAAAATCGTAAAACCGCCTCTTTAGCGCTTACCGTTGATGAAATTGTGTTTCCAAACTGTCATTAGTAAAGCATAAGACCAGGGACCCGGGCTTTTATAACTTTTAAAATAAAACAATCGGTCAATACGGACTTTTATTTTTAGTCCAGTAATAACAGGATTAACAGTTGAACTTGGGCAAATATTTGTGAAGAATGCCCGCAATACAATCCTATTATCGTCAATTTCTTTTTTTTCTAACAATTACTGGACAAAAACAAAGGCAAAAATCTATTTTCCTTCATAAAATAATTGTAATTTTGTAACAAATCCATATAATAGCAAATCCCTACGATAGACTCGATTGCTGCAGTCGGAGGGAGATTTTTTTTAGCTACCAGGTATACTCGCCCTGCGAGATAAGCAATATTCACAGTACCATCTCAACTATAATTTTCGATGTAAAGTCCTGAAAAAACTGTCTAAGCAACCCTAATGAATGCACATTGAATCCTTGTCAAAAGATACTTCTCTGCAAGAAAAATTCAATTTGGGCATAGATTTCGGGCTCCCAAGGTGGCGTTACCCCTAAGTAAATTTGGTTTTAAAGGATAGAGGACTGAAATTGCTATCAAACTGAAATATCTAAACGAGGAATGGCACCCTTTTATAAATTTATTTTATAATGTAATAATATTTTGTATACCCTAATATAAGTCTTGCCAAATAATAAACATAATTCTATAATCATCATATTATTAAGCAATTTTCTATTTTATATAGCAAACATAACCAATGAAATACTTTACTCGTGCACAATATTTAAATGATAATTAAAACATTGTTATTTAAATATTCAACCTTATTAGGAATTACTGAGAACAAATGTTCCCAAAAAATTATATAGCAAAACACAAAATTTTACCATGTTTCTGAATTGATATATCTAACTTAAGAAGCAAATCAAAACAAGCATCGTGTAAAATTAGTTCACGTTTATCAAATCTGTCATTGTTATTGTGCTACTCGGTACTTTTTTTTTGGAGACAAATCTTTCAGGTGCGATGATAACAATAAGTAAGGAAAAAAGTACTTAAGTTTTGATGAAATAGAATAAAGTCAAAGTTAAAAGTTCGGAAAGTGATTTTAATTTATCAAATATTCAAAAATATTTAAAGTGGAGTGAAAGTATTAAAAAAAGAACATTCAAAAGAAGAATAATCTTCATCATCAGCGCTATTGCAGGTATTTAAATTACTGTTTTATGGAAGAAGTGTGTAGTATGTAGTACATATACAAACATACATATATGTACTTATAGAGTATGTAACAAATTTGGTTCATTTTTTGACCCACTTTAAACGGACAGATTTAATTTAATCCTTGTAGATACACTTATCAAGAACTGGTGACAATGCAATAATTCGATAAGTTTTTGTACGTTATATTAAATTTATGAGCACAGGCAACCAGCAGTAAATTAACGCGAATTTGTCCTACAGGTTGTTTAAAGAACCTGATCGGCTACGAAACAATTTAAGCGCTTATCTCACTGCTCTTAGTGTCCTGCATTATTTATTGTGAGAGCTTTAGAAATTATTAAATAATAACATATTTGCAAGTTGTTTGCGTCAAAAGCATAAAAAGAAAAAATTATAGTTTAAAAAAATTAAATAAAAAACACGCACATTAAACTAAGAAGTGAAAAATAAATATAGTTTAAATAGAACTAAAAAAACACGCTTTTAAAGCACATCAAACTGAAAAGTGAAACATAATTTGAGATAAATTAATACCCCCTAAGAATCGTTTTTGGATCCGCCCCTGTCTTATCGGCAACACAAATTTCGACAGAAATAGATTGTTTACGCCAGCATTTATAATTTATTCTTCGATTGTGAATTATCACAATTCCACGTGCAGATGTCGCTGTACGGGAAAAGGGTCTCGTTACGTAAGGTTGTGTAAATCTACTATATGTATGTATAAAAGAAATTATGTTAGTTCATCACTTATAACTCAAGAACGGCTGAACCGATTTAGCTGAAAATTGGTGGGGAGGTAGCTTAGAACCCGTTACCGTGGGACGAGAAAAAACGTAAAATTTGATTTTTTTTCTTCGTCCTTCATATATTTTGCTTTTGCTTTTTTGTATGAATTGTCAAAATTCTAGCGGCGAATCGATGTTATTTGTAGCGACATCTAGGGGCGAAGGGTAATATCCATGTAAACGACTTTTTTTGTTCACCCTGTATGGATTTTAATTTTGCTTATTTGTATGAATTGTCAATATTTATATGTATTCTGGTGGCGAAAGGTAATATCGATGTAAATTGTAGTGACATTTAGCGGAGAAGGGTAATATCCATGTAATTGGTGTGAATTGCCAACATTAACACATATTTTGTTTTTGATTTTACGGATTTTGTTGGGTGAACAAAAACGGATCAAATCAGCTGTTCAAAAAATAACACCTTATATTTAAAATTGACAGTAAGAAATTTTGAAGTTTACCGGTTTTTGTGTTTGTTTCGAGTGTCTTTCAACTTATTGTGCCGATATTATTAACATTAAAATGCCGCGACCAAGACGATCAAATCTTTCCCGACAAAGCCGTAATGCCGTATAATTTTCGACGCACAAGGAAAAATTTATCAAGTACTGATTTGAATCGAGCAGCGTTTCGATATGATTGCAGCACTGATTACTGCTTGCATACTAGCGTTCGCATTGGGCCAATGGATGTGGTTTGCGAGTATTGTGGTGCATTGAAGTTTTCCGGAGAAACGCCAGGATTGTATTGCCTTAGTGGGAAAGTGAAATTGCCATTATTGACTCCCCCACCTGAGCCATTGCACTCATTGCTTCGGGGTGAAACACCCGAATCACGACATTTTCTAGCAAACACTCAAAAATACAATGGTTGTTTCCAAATGACCTCATTTGGAGCAGACATTATCGAAGAACGAGGATTTAATCCGACATTCAAGGTATTTATTTATTTGTGTTTTACTTACACATAATTCAATAGAAGAATACCATACTCTACTTATTCCTTTGTATATATTCTAAAAAAAGTGTTTATAAATCAGTAATGCTGACTTTGCTTTTGAATTTGTAGATACGAGGACAAATTCACCATCGAATTGGATCATTGCAACCTCTCGAAGATGCACAGCATACATTTTTACAAATATACTTTATGGGCAACATGGAGGAACAAATTGATCGACGTCAAGAGATCAATGCAGCAATGAAAAGAGCAATTCTCAAGATCTGCAGCAACTGCTTCATGAACATCATGCGTTGGTCAGGCTTTTCAAGAGTGCTTTGGAGCGCATGCCAAATGATGACTACAAAGTCGTGATTAGAGCGGATAAACGACCATCTGGAACACACGAACGTACGTTTAACGCCCCAACAATAGATAAAGTTGCCATACTGATTGTTGGCGAAAACTTGAAAACACGCGATATTGTGCTTACACGTCGCGATACTGGGCAACTGCAACAAATATCTGAAAGACATCGTGCATATGACACGTTGCAATACCCGCTGATGTTTTGGCAAGGAGAAGATGGATATTATTTATATATCAAAATGAAAAATCCATTGAATGGTGAGTATCAATATTATAGTTTTGATTTCAACATGACATACATTTTACACTGTGTGTTTTTGGTTTCCAATAAAATACCAATAACACTGCTTATTACCCTGAAAAGAACAAACTTAAAAATTAGGGGATGTGTGTTTAGGGAAAATTGGAGTAATGACTGGCAACCGATTTAAAATCATTTATCTTCACCCCTTTATAATTATGCTAAAAATGTGTATGTAAGGTTTACATACAAAATATTAATTCTACTGTTTTAATTTCAGGTGAAGAAACTATCAAGAAGGTTAGCTGTTCAGTATTGCGTCGACATGTACGTCAAAATAGAAATGGAGAGTTTAACTTTCATTCGGTTGAACCAAGCCAAACTACGTTCTAAGGAGTAAATCCATTTACGTGATGCAATTAGTAATGAAGGAAATGCAGCTAATATTGGTAGGTTAACTATTCTGCCCGCGACGTACATAGGTTGTCCGCGTCATATGCATGAATATGCGCAAGATGCAATGGCATATGTTCGTCAGTACGGTCGGCCAGATCTCTTTATTACTTTTACCTGCAATCCAAGATGGATAGAAATTGTTCAATTGCTGCTTCCCGGACAGCCATCAAGTGATCGACACGACATCACAGCACGTGTTTTCAGGCAAAAAATTCGGTCCCTGATGAACTACATTCCATATCCACGGAAATTAATGGCGGAGACCATCACTGGCGCCACTGTATCGGCGTCGATCACCCGATGATAACGGTCGAACTATCACAACAAAAGTGAAAAGAATGGATTTCGTTGTCAATAACAGTTGCATTGTTCCATATTCGCCACTTATTTCTAAAACTTTCAAGACACATTGCAACGTTGAGTATTGCAATTCAGTTAAGTCCATAAAATACATCTGCAAATATGTCACGAAAGGCAGCGATATGGCGGTTTTGGCATCCAAACCTCCAATACCAACGATGAAATTGCGCGCTATCAAGTTGGTCGATATGTGAGCTGCAATGAAGCGATTTGGCGTATATTTGCATTCCCTATTCACGAACGTCATCCTACTGTTGTGCATTTTGCGGTGCATCTGGAGAACGGTTAACGAGTATATTTTACGTCTTTAAATGTTGTTCAACGCACTGAAACACCTCAGGCTACAACATTGATCAGTTTCTTTGCGATCTGCCAAAGCGATCCGTTTGCACGATCTTTGCTTTACTCGGAGATGCCACGTTATTACAACGACGTAAGCAAGGCGATGCGGTTCCTGGTTATCCGGATGTGCGTTCTACTGCTCTTGGTCGTATGTATACAGTTCATCCAAAGAATGATGAATGCTTCTATTTGCGTTTGTTGCTGGTAAATGTGCGTGGCCTAACGTTATTTGAGTCACTACGGACTGTGAATGGTACAATATTCCCAACATATCGTGCTGCATGTAAAGAACTCAATTTATTAGAGAACGATGCGCATTGGGATACGACGATCGTTGAAGCGATTATCTCTGCATCTCCAAGTCAGATACGCACATTATTCGCTGTCATAATTTCAACATGCTTTCCATTGAACCCATCTAACCTGTGGCACAAATACAAGGATAATATGTCAGAAGATATTTTACGTGAAATTCGTGTCAGTTCAATAAATCCCGACCTTCAGATTAATGAGGAGATACATAATCGGGCTTTGCTCTTGATCGAAGATATGTGTTACCTCATGTGTGGTAGTTTATTAGTAGGTTAGGAATTCCAGCTCCAAATCGTGAAATGAATGACGCATTTAATCGAGAATTAGAACGGGAAAGTGAATATGATCACCATGAATTAGATTTAGTAGTTCAAACAAATGTACCCCTGTTGAATCCAAACAAAAAGAAGTTTATGACAAATTAATGAAGGCAATTGGTGATGGAAATGGTGGTTTCTATTTCCTGAATGCCCCTGGTGGAACTGGTAAGACATTCCTCATGTCAGTAGTTTTAGCCACTATTCGTGCCGGATCCAACATTGCGGTTGCAGTTGCTTCTTCTGGAATAGCAGCCACATTATTAGAAGGATGCCGTACGGCTCATTCAGCATTAAAATTGCCGTTAAATCTTCAAACTATTGGAGAACCAACATGTAATATTGCAAAACACTCCGCAATGGCCAAAGTTTTATCAGCATCGTAAATCATCATATGGGACGAATGCACAATGGCGCATAAACGTGCATTGGAAGCACTTAACCGAACATTGAAAGATTTACCAATGACTCGAGAATTTTTGGAGGCGCAATGATTTTACTGTCTGGCGATTTCCGCCAAACACTGCCGGTAATTCCAAGATCAACTGCTGCCGACGAAATAAACGCTTGCCTCAAATCATCAAATCTATGAAGCTATGTGAAGAAACTTTAACTGACAACAAATATGAGAGTTGCATTGCTGAACGATACATCCGCTGAAGATTTCTCTGAGCATTTGCTGACTATCGGTAATGGTCGAGTACCTGTTGACGAAACGAGCGGATTGATCTCATTTCCTCAGAATTTCTGTAACTTTGTCTCATCGAAAGACGAACTCATCTACAAAATATTCCCAAACATCATTACTAACGACAAAAATAATGAATGGTTGAGTGACCGAGCAATTTTGGCGGCTAAGAATGTAGATGTAGATGACTTAAACTACATAATCCAGAATGAGATCATTGGTACACTACATTCGGTCAAATCTATTGACCGATAGTTAAAACTAAACTTGGCTTGCGTCTTTATTTGCCTAAGCAAAACAGCATTCAACCTGATAATGTAAAAGATCGGCAACCTATTCCTCGCACCCTGTTGCCGTGGAATTCAAGAGGAATTTAATTAAATACCTTTATTTTATTTTTGTATAAAAAAGTGAATACTATTTACGTTTATTATTTTTATAAACAAAAAAAAATTAAATATTTTTATTTATATTATTTTTATTATAAACTAATTTGATAACAAATTTGCGATCATTCTCCTTTTGTTTTTTCCAGCTTCTGAATTTCTTGCTGTTTGTTGTTCGATATGATTTCCTAATTGCCATACATCATTATTGTTGTAATCGTGATTGATGGGATATAATCGTCCTTTAAAAATTTAGCTATGTTATGCAAAATGAAACAACTGGCTATTACGTGGGGCGCTAACTCTGTCGATACACGAATTTTGTATTGAAGTATCGAAAATCTTTGTTTCAATTGCCCAAAACACCGTTCTATAATGACACGTTCCCTTGTAGACACTTTGTTGAATGTTTTTTCTATGTCAGTTGTTGAGTTCCGGAATGGTGTCATTAGCCATGGGCATATTCTATAGCCATAATCCTTGAGAAGTAATGCATCGTTCGTTGCATTTTGCATTATTCTACATACCTCGCTTATTCGTAAGATGCGCGAGTCATGAACTGAACCAGGCCAGGATAGGCCAACGCTTGTAAAAAGTTCTTTTCCATCACAAGTTGCCTGCACATTTACAGAGTGGAAGCCTTTTCTACAAATATACTCATCGCTTTGATTTGTGGGTTTTTTTTATTTTTATATGAGTACAATCAATCACTCCAATTGCAAATGGAAAGCAATAAGTTGATTCCCATTTCATTTGAGCATCTTTATTTCATCTGCATCTTTCGGGATGTTTATCCACTCGCTTGCTTTGGCAGAAATAAGTTTCGCAACTTCCGCAATAGTTCGCGACACAATTGATTTATTGAATGCAATATCTGTGGATATACCGTTTTGGAATCCAGGATCTGCACAAAATCTTAAATACAGTCGAATTTTATCCATGCTGCTGAGGGCACCACCATGTGTTTCTTCTGACTCCTCAAAAAAATAATTAGCCAACCAGCGGATGCTACTATCATCAAACCTATGTATTTATCATTTTATTATTAATTATATAAAAAAAATGTATAATTACAAACCTGTATAATTTTTTATCCTCACTTGCTAAATTTGTTTTACGCTGTTGATAACATTTTATATTTTTTTGTGGCACAAAATATTCGGCCATGATTCCTTTTAAGTGTATGCGAGTTAACTATAAGGCAGGCTCAACAAAATTTGAGCAAGAGCTCACAAAAGAAAGCAAAAGCTTGTTTTTATGCATATAAAAATGAGCACAAGCTTATCTAACTTAGTTCAAACTGAGCAAGACGAGATCAAACGTGAGCAGTGAGTAAAACCAAATACATTAAATTTTATTATGCATACGACAAGCACCTTTTACTCAAAAAATCTAGTCCGAGCTCAAGCTCACGTTTTATGCATGAGACTTAATGCATTTGATATAAATTAATACCCCCTAAGAATCGTTTTTGGGTCCGCCCCTGCCTTATCGGCAACACAAATTTCGACAGAAATAGATTGTTTACGCCAGCGTTTATAATTTATGCTGCCATTGTGAATTATCACAATTCCACGTGCAGATGTCGCTGTCATAGCACGGGAAAACGGACTCGTTACCGAAGCAAGAAGTAAGGTTGTGTAAATATTGTATATATTTAAACCCATTTATTTTCAGCCATTTGATATGCAACAAATTGGCAACACTCTATTTCTATAGTTAAAACTAAGTTTGGTTTGTGTCTTTATTTGCGAAAGCAAGACAGCATTCAACCTGGTAATGTAAAAGATCGAACATTTTTAGAAGATCGGCAACCTATTTCTCGCACCCTGTTGCCGTGAATTCAAGAGAAATTTCCTGCTCCTATTTCTTACCCGCTCGAAGATGGTCCTTCGAGCCGGATCACCCTTATAAATGATTGAATTGCTGTTTTCGCAAATAAAATAAAAATATCACGAGCTACAGAAAATTATGTTTGCATGAAAACATAACCCCAAAAACTGCCAAGTTTCCAAGCCTCCATTTTATCCCCCATTAATGTCCCCTGCGGAGGTGTGCTTAATTTATTTAGGATTAGATATATATTAATATCCAATTAAACACACCTTACACATTTCTTAAAGATTTTTCACAATCTTCTTTTCTGAATGTGCAGTGGATTGTAAATTGCCATCCACAATTTGGCAGCTGTAAAAAGTCACCTAAATAAAAGAAAAATTATATCCTGCTCTGGTGCTCCGGCAGACAACAAAGTGTGCATCGCCGCTCCGGTGGCAACAGCAACAGTTTAATAATAATAATAATCCCAACGGTTTTATTCCTCCATACCCGCCCGACCGACGCGAGGGGCGCATCCGCATGAAGCACGTATATATAAAACCAAATTTTTTTTTATGTATGCTGCGCCGAGTCATGAAAGGCAGAAGTTTGTTAAGTGTCGAGATCTAAAACTGTTCAGCTACAGAACAAATGCTCAAACGTTCTACGTCAGTGCGTTAAAAATAAAATAAATTAAAACTAGTTATAAAGTGCGAATTAAATATAACATAAAATAAAATAAAATTAAAGTAAACACCGGAAAACATAAACAAGTGAAAAGTGGTTGCACAAGGTGCAGCCATTTAAGTGTATTTACAAGGCCGCATATACGGAATATACGCAACGGTGTAATGTTTTATAAAAAAAGGAAATGAACAACGGATATGGTATTAAAGTGTAATTGATTTTATTCAATTCAAAACGTTATAAATAGTGATTATATGAACATATATATGTGGATAATTTACCTCCGTTGTGGCGTGGTGCCTGCTGTAGGACATTTTGGTCTCGTCTTCGAAAAAGAAATGCACTTAGAATTTTCCTGAAACCGCCGTTGAACCGCCAAACAGTGCCCTTTCGTTAACTTTCCCCTTAACTTAGTGCACCGTTTGGCGGCATATACCAGTATTCCGAAATGTGTGCATGAGGGTGTGTGTGTGTTTTTTTGTTTTTTTTTTACGAGGAGGAAGCATCGAAAGCCTAACCGTCACCTGTTTTTCAGTGGGGGACTTTAACCCTAACTAAACCTCTTACTGTCTGAGTACCATTCCCCCGGTACTACCGTAAAGTATTTCGTCGTGAGACGGTTTGAGCTTACGCTCTACGTTCGTGAAAGTGCGGATAGCGTTTGTAGCAAGTTGCGTCAACTTGAACCACCCTCTGTACTGTTGCTTGTTGCATCTTCGTGGGGGTTTAAATTGCCCCTTTTTGCTTTCAAGCAATTTTTTTTTTAAATTATTATTGCTTCTACTGAGTTTCGGAACGGATTGACTTATGTGGACTAATTTCGAGTTTCTTTTTCCTTCCTGGGTTTTATCTTCCAAATTTGACACTATTGTATAAAACTTATGCTCTTCAAGAAGAAGAGTTGTAGAATCAGTATGGCTCTGGAACTCTTCATCTCAACTCAGACCACCTGTCGCCGCCATAGGGCAGATACGATGATGGTCGGAATCTCGTCCATTCCGACATCCTCAATAATAAAATACGCATCGAGAGAAATTACAAATTATATTGCAAAAATACGCTTCTTACTTAAAATAGGTTTTAGTTTTTACAATAAATATTGTACCTAATAAGTTAATTTTTGAATACATATGTATCTGCATGTTATACATGTATTTTGTGAAATTTTAGGTCAGCAGACCTTAATAAAGAATTAAATAAAAAAATTAGTAATACACGTCGGTCCGAACGGACGGGGTTCCGAGCCGCTCAGTTTTTCTGTTGACTTCTTCTTGTCTTGGATTTATGTTGATATATCGTTCTAGATCGCTGCGTTCTGTGTCAAATCTGTGGCAGTCCATCAGTATGTGTTCTGCGCTTTCAATTTTCCCATCGCAGTGTAGGCAGAAGGGGTGATCAACGTGCTTGTATTTATGTAAATATTGTCGGAAGCAGCCATGCCCAGTAAGGAACTGGGTAAGATAGAAGTTTGTTTCTCCGTATTTTCTCTTAATCCACTCATCTAACTTTGGGATCAATCTCTTTGTCCAACGTCCTTTTGGGGACGAGTCCCACCTTTGTTGCCACTCGTCAATGCTTTGTTGCAGTATCTTGCTGTGTTCGCTTGGGCTATGCTCTATTGCTGCCGCCGTTCTTGCAGCTATGTCTACCGGGCATCTTCCAGCCAGCAAGTTTGAAGCCTCGTCTGACACAGTCACGAATGCACAGCATACTCTAAGAGATGATAATCTGTGCGCTGAGGCTAGTGCTCTCATGAATGAGGTTATAGGAGTCGAGCTTGCCCATATTGGTGCCGCGTACATTAAAATTGATGAACTGACGCTCGCAAGCAGGGTCCTTTGTTTCTGTTTTGCGCCTCCCTTATTTGGCATGAGTCTTGCTAGAGCCATACTGGTCTTCCTTGCCTTCTCTCTGGCATATTTCAAGTGTGCCTTAAAGTTCAGTCGAGGATCGAGTATGACGCCGAGATATTTTAAAGTTGGCGCTGACGCTACAGTGTGTTCTCCTAGGCGGATTTGAATCTTTTCCAACTTTTTTCGACTGCTCATGAGCAGAGCCTCTGTGTGGTGGTCAGCCAACTCTAGTCCTGCATTCTACACATACGCGACACGTCCATCAAATGTTTTGCCACTACTACGATCGCTATGTCATCCGCATAGCCTATTATAGACACGCCCTCGGGTTTTTCCATTTTAAGAATGCCATCATACATGATGTCCCAAAGGATTGGTCCGAGGACCGAACTATGCGGCACACCACCTGTGACATGATACCTTTTTGGGCCTTCATTCGAATCATAAAATAGCTCTCTTTCGCTAAAATAGTTTAGGGGTATGCGTGTCAAGTAGGAACTTTCATCTCCATTAACGCCTTAATTATGTGGTTCCAGTTGGCGGAGTTGAATGCATTTTTTACATCCAGAGTGACAACAGCGCAGTACTGTTTTGTTCCTTCGAACCATCTTTTGCCCTCGAGTGCTTTTCGAGCTATATCGCAGACAGACGCAATGAAATCGACAGTTGACCGGATTTTTCGGAAGCCGTATTGTTGATTTGAAAGCCCGTCGTCACCTTCTGTAATCTCTTGGAGTCGGGCGCTTATGATTGCTTCCAGTATTTTTCCTGCTGTGTCTAACATGCACAGAGGTTTATATGATGACGGCTCTTCTGGGGGCTTATTACCTTTGGGTAGTAAAAGTAGCCGTTGATGCTTCCATTTCTTTGGAAAGGTGAATTCTGGAATCCACTGCGTGTACAGTTTGCTAAAGGTTTCAGTCTTCTTCTTAATAATGTACTTCAGGATGGTATTTGGTATACCGTCCATGCCTGGGGAATTATTGCTTTTGATTTTTCCTGCAGTGGCGAGCACTTCGGTTTTTGTTACTGGAGGAATCTCGGTGGGCTCTACTTTTAGCTCTCTTGGTGCGCTACATGCTTCTTGTTACAGGAAAAGTCCTGAGCGCTTGCTTTTTGTAATTTCTTTTCGCAGTCTCACTCGCCCGTTTTTATACACATCTTGGATATATTGGTGTTCGCCCTCTGCCTTTGGTATTGTCGCCGCAGTATTAACCATTCCCCTCGCAGCTCCGCTATTTCCTTTGTCCTGCAGTAAGCTGATGTTCTCCCCTTTCCGCTCTTTTTACGTGGCATTGATGCATTGCAAATGTCGGTGACCAGCTTAACTAGTGTATAAGCGCATGGCATCGCCAACCTCTTCTTCTGTGGTTGCAGCATCCATGTCGCGAATCTCCACATTTAGTGCGTGGGTCAGGACTTTTACATTTGCAACGGTTTTTAGTACCTCGTTAGCGCACTCCTTAAATTTGCTTGTCACGTGGCCAGTTTTGTCGCGTAGTTGGACTAGGAAGTCTCCCCTAGATGTGGTGACAATTTTGTTGACGCTTTGCCCTAGTTCTTGCATTGCGGGTTGCTTCTTCATTTGCTTGATGATGTCCGCATATGAGATTTCGCTTGTTTTTGGGATTATTACGCCATCAGGCTTCGACACTTTTCTTGCGGTTTTGCTCAATTTTTTCTGGTTTTGCACCAGGATCCATTTGTAAGCTGGGGTTTCTGCCCTTGCGGCGGCCTTGTTTATTATCTTTGCATCAGTGTTTCTTTTAGTCGATTCGGCCTGAATTTGGCTCGCGTTTACTGTCGGCGTGTTAACCTTTCGGTCGCTTGAAGGTTGGACGTATTGCTCTCTGGTAATCTTATATCTTTTGTTGCTTACGGCTTTGTTCTGCACTTATTTTGCCTGTTTGTGCAACTTCGCAATTTCCCCGACTAGATCGCGCATGGGTTGGTGAATAGATCTTCTGCCTCCACCTATCATGCTTAAGAGCTCATATATCTTTCATAGGACTTTCAACGTTTGCTGAAGAGTTTTCGGGCAAAGGGCTACCCCGCGGCTGATATCCGGTGGTGAGGAGCGCGAACGTAAATTTTCTGCAGCCTTCTCAACATTTATGTTGTGACGTCTTTCCGCATTAGGAGAACATTTAGTTGGAGCTTTATCGCTTAAGTCGGCTTTTTTGGCTCTTGGCATCCGTATTCTTCTAAAGCGGGCGCATTTCTTTTTTGGACTTCGCCTTTTTCGGCCTCATTCCTTTTCTTACTCTCGGAGGGGAGTGCATTATGCCTGAACTCCGCCTAAATGAGTTTTCGGCAAGTTCGACCATCTTCCATTTGTTGAAATTTGGTCCGCTGCTAATTTTATGCACGCCGTTGTCTTAGGGGTGATAGCTGCATATACTGCTTTATCGACTTATGGTTTGTGTGCTTGCTATTCGGAGAAAAACTTGAACTTGGAGGTTTGCACAGGGTGGTGCTTATCGCCGAATGTCACTGCTTTATCACTATAACTGTTTCCATCTGTTTTGCTGCTTGGGGTTGAACGCACACTTTGAATCAGCTGTTTAGTGCGCCAAAAGTAATTTTATTTGCTATTGGTGTTGTTTTTGTTTTCTTTATGAAGAACCAAAACAAAACGTAGGCAAAAAAAAAGGTTTTTAAATTTCTCACAAATGATGATACTTATCTGGAAAAACGAAGCTTAAAATAGGATACATGCCTAAGTAGTAGAAGAAACACTAAAATCATAAAGTATGCTCTCTAGGCACACAAAAAAATTTTGATTTCAACCAAAAACCATATTTATAAACTAAACTTAACATTAAAAGGAATAAAATAACCAATAAAGTAAGTTCTAAGTAAACGCAAAATCAGTCGAGAAAATGGATGCTTGGTTAATTGTGTTCCTGTGAAAAAAAGGTATTCGCATGTAAGTTTTTAGGGAAATCGTAAGTGGTGGATTGGTAACGTCACTTGTAACGAACAAAAATGCTTCAGAATTTCTACTTTAAAGTGCAGAACAGGGGGCAGAATCGTAAAATTACAGCATATTTTTTTCGTTGTACTCTTTTGGTGTTACAAATGGGAGTGTTAATATTACTCCAAAAAGTGTGGATTCTACACTTAATTTTTTTTTGTACAATAAAAGGACAAATGGAAGTTTTTGTTAAGTCCTCATGTATAAATTCTTATTTTTTTCATTACTTTGTGCATTTAGCTTAAGTTCGTTTCTTTCTTTACTTTTCGTGTGAATCCATGTGGAGCCATACATATAAAACAGCATATGGCGTTGCGAAAAAAAGAGAAAACAAATTAAAAGGAGTTTTTTTTCGTTTAATATATGTTTCTTTATAACAATACTAGTATTTTTTTACTGCAAAACACATCATGGGGTGCAATGGGGTACAGTGGTACTTCTGGGTATGCGATTACAGTTGCACGGCTGTACTCAATCCCTACTCTTACGTCGTTCGTGCACCTTGGGCAACGTGAGCAACCCATGTGCGAGATACGATAACCAACCCGTGTGGAGCCATAGGTCACGGCTAAAAGAGAAAGAGCTTTAGTGGAGCCACTCCGACATATTCGGTTTAAGGGTCGACTAAAGTCCGCAGCGTCTGTTCACCAGGAGCTGCAGCTGCAAGCGGGCGTCTGTCTTGGAGCAATCGGCTCGCTATATAAAAGAACTTAAAATTTTCACCCCCCAGCAATGGGTTGTGCGCAGGGCTTGAAACCCGCCACGTAAAAAACACCTTCCAATGAAAAGGAAAACAAAGCCTCAGATGGGATGATGTTTTCAGCAGAGCGAAGGCTGACATCACCGCCATCCAAGAGATGCGATTGACGGGCCAAGGGAAAAAATCGATAGGCCCTTGCGACATCTACTACAGCTGCCATGTAAAGGAGCGCAAATTTGGTGTCGGATTTGTGATGGGAGAGAGACTGCGCCGTAAAGTACTGTCGGTCACTCCGGTGGACGAACGTCTCACCACAATCAGCATCAAGAGGAGATTCTTCAACATCTCCCTGATTTGCGCCCACGCCCCGAAGATCTCCTTGGCCGCACGTATGAGCGATGCCCCCACCACGATATAAAAATCGTGCTTGGTGATTTCAATGATAAGGTGGACAAGGAGGGCATCTTTGGTTCCACGGTCGGAAAATCCAGTCTCCACGACGAAACGTCCGAAAACGGATAGAGACTGACCGACTTTGCCGGGGCCCGAAACATGGTAGTCTGTAGTACCAGGTTCCAGCATAAAAAGATTCACCAAACTACGTGGCAGTCTCCATGGACCATGTTGTAATAGACGGAAGGCATGCTTCCAGTGCCCTAAATGTGCACCTGATCCGAGGAACCAACATCGACTCAGATCTTTTTCTTGTGGCAGCTAAGATCCGCACGCGCCTCTGTGCAGCAAAAAGCGCACGCAAATGGATATAAGAAAAGCTCGACGTCGGAAAGCTGCAATCGCCACAGACAGCCACCCACTTCGCCACTCGACTTGCACTCCTGCTCTCTGAGAGCAATAATCAACAGAACGATATTTCCGAGCAGTGGAACAATATTTCTCGCTGTCTACATACCGCCACTAAAGAATCCATCGGATTTCAGCGAGCCCGAAAGAACAACTGGTATGACGAGAAATGCCGTGCCACTACGGAACGTAAAGATGCTGCGGGAGCGTTACCGTGAGTTGAAGAAGGAAGCAAGACGCATTTTTCGTGAGAAAAAGAGAGAGGCCGAAATGCGTGAGTGCGAAGAGCTTGAGATGCTGGCCGACAGGAAAAGCGCCCGAAAATTTTTACAGAAAGTACGACGGCTAACAGAAGGTTTCAAGACCGGGGCGAATTCCTGTAAGAATGACAACGGCGACCAGGTGACTTCGTTTACTTAAAAACCAGCATTAACACCAATAACAGTGTCAGCCTTGAAGGCAATTGCAGAGTAAAGTCCTCTCTCGACGGACAAAAACCATACTCTATAAGTCTCTCATCATGCCCGTCCTGTTGTATGGCGCAGAAGCATCGCCGATGACAACATCACTCTCTTGGAGTGTTCGAGAGAAAGATTCTTCGAAAGATTTATGGACCTTTGCGTCTTTGCGACGGCGAATACCGCGTACGATGGAACGATGAGCTGCACGGGCTATACAATGACGTAGATATAGTGCAGCGGATTAAGAATCGGCGGCTCCGCTGGCTAGGTCACGTCGTTCGAATGGATGAAATAGCTCCAGCCCTGAAGGTTTTTGACGCGGTACCCGCAGAGGAAAAGGAAGCCCTCCTCTATCTTGGAGGATATGCCAAATGCACCGATACCTAATCTTAGCTGATGAGAGGGCTCTTGGAGTGTTCGAGAGAAAGATTCTTCGAAAGATTTATGGACCTTTGCGTCTTTGCGACGGCGAATACCGCGTACGATGGAACGATGAGCTGTACGAGCTATGCAATGACGTAGATATAGTGCAGCGGATTAAGAATCGGCGGCTCCGCTGGCTAGGTCACGTCGTTCGAATGGATGAAATAGCTCCAGCTCTGAAGGTTTTTGACGCGGTACCCGCAGAGGAAAAGAAAGCCCTCCTCTATCTTGGAGGATATGCAAAATGCACCGATACCTAATCTTAGCTGGACACCATGCTGACTGTAGTGCACGTTTTGATTTGCGAAATGAATCGGTCGATAAAAACTCCAGTTTCAAAATATTTATTTCTTTGAAAGAAAAATTATTGTGGCGCAAAGATTTGCTACCCCGCAAACACAATCTCTAACGTTAGAGAAAAAGCTCGATTTAACATTAGAATTCTTATAAATTTTCTAACGTTTCACGAATCAAAAACGAAGTTAGAGAGCTATATTAGAATTTGATTGTAAAATGATTAGAAAAACGCTCGTATGAAACACTTATATGAAGAATTTAATTTAAAATACTTTTAACATTAATACAATCAAAAATAAACATTAGAAAACAATTAGAGAATAACCTTAGAGAATAAAATAAAAATAAAAAAAATAAATCATTATCTAACTTAAACGTTTGCTAACACTTGTATCTAAATAGAAATACAAAAATTTAAAAGAATCGATTATGCTTACCTTAAATAACCTGAGCTCCAAGACATTATAACAGCAATAGTCCAATATATCCAGTCATTGCTTATTAATACAGGCAGTTCTCTTACAATATTACGTGGGACATAATTGCAATATAGAAATAGGGGTATGAAAAATAACCGCAGTGTTACTGGAATGGCCAAATACTTGGGGCCAGGCTAAAAAGATAAAAAATAAAAATATAGCAATGCATCTGGTTTTAAAACTTATAAACATGTTTAGTTTGTGAAGATAAATTTTTTACTATGCCTTGCAGTGTAGCTTATTTTAAGAGGATCGAAAGGAACTGCATATACGAGTATGTGTTCAAATTATCAAAAAGCTCTTATTATGATATTTCTGGACCGTTACTTAATTGTGTAACTGAAGTTAAGGACCTTGGTGTTTATTTCGACACAAAATTAAGCTTTTCCACGCATATAGACTATATAGTCAGCAAGTCTTACGCAATGTTGGCATTTGTTCGTCGTAATAGTGTTTCGTTTTCTGACCCGTACTCCATAAAGATGCTTTACATTTCCCTAGTAAGATCTAGATTATAATATGCCTCTTTTATTTGGATACCATATTACAACTCTTACCTAATTCGCCTAGAGCGAATACAGAAAAAAATTATCAAATTCGCTCTTCGTTCTTTAAATTTTAGTGAACCCAGTCCCTCATATGAATCACGCTGCCAACTTTTAAACTTAAAAACTTTAAATAACAGATATGCTTATCTTGCTCGTTCTTTTGTTACCAAGCTCTTGTGTGGTTTAGTTGACTGCCCTAACCTCTTGGAAAGAATAACTTTTAATGTTCCTATGCGTAGTCTACGCAGTGTTTCAGTCTTTTACCTCGGGTTTACAAAATCTAACTATGCAAAGTATGCTCCCTTAATGAGGACTCTTTCGGAACTAAATGATGTTCAAAACTACGAACCGTCCTTATCTTGTGGAGCAGTACATAGCTTATTGTATACTTACTTCAATTAGTCTTAAGTCATTTTGTCTTATAGTCAGTAAGAATTTATTGTTCAATTGACTGAAATAAATAAATAAATAAATAAAGCAGTAAAAAAAAACTTCTCACACAAAATTAATTATCGATTTATTTTATCCAATTGCTTAATCCTTTCTGATCTTCATTTGGTCAATATATTGTAGAAAAATGCTTTACAGAAGAAAACAAAAAATATTTGTGGCAAAAAAAATTATCAAGTTTTTTATATTATCAAGTTTTTTATAGAAGTATTCAGTTCAAACAAATGTTGAGTTTTCACTCTTCAATCAACTTTTAATATAATAAAAAAATTAATATAGCTCTCAAAAAAGTGTGAAGGGAATTTGGTCTATACCTAACGTGCGTATCTATTTTTCATCAAAAACAGTATATTTTAAAGAAAAACAATGAAAAAACAGTATTTGAATTGCAAAAAACAGTATGAAACACCGTATATTTATTTCAGAAATGTCCAAACTACTGTTATTATTATTTGTATATTTTTCTCTCTTTGCAATTTTTCGTAATAGTTCTGGTTTTGTTAGAAGACAGTTATAAAAATTTACACATTAAAACTTTAAATTGCATTTCACGCACAAAATTGCTGCCAATGTTGCGACATCTAGCTGTGTTTTATCTGATGTCCATGTTTTATTTACTGCTGGGAACACACGTTCTACTGACGCTGTAGTGCCTTGCAAGCCTAAGGCGTACTCAACTATCATTGGAATTTCTTTAAATGGACGGTCGGTTTTATCGAGGTGTTGGAATATTTCAACCCAACGGTTCACAACAGCAATATGGTCTTCCTTCCATAGCTTTATTTTATCGCTAGTAAAATAATTCTTCACATATCTGAATTGCGTATGTAAATTAGATGCGTTTTCAGTGGCATTGAATAACTGAATGTCCGTCAGTTTTTCCATTACCGCTTGAACATCAACCCATTTGGGAGTTTCGGTAAGTCTCATCCACCCAAACAGTTTCAGAAGCTCAAATGGCGACGTCCAAATATTGAAATATTACAAAGCATTGTCTTCAAAATAAAATTTTAAATACGTTTCATATAGAAATATATAAAGGCAACACTTTTACCAAAAAAAATCGTTGCAAGTGGTATTGATTTCGTTTGAATTGTAATGTTGATCGAGGAGTTTTGTTTTTTCTTCAGCTGTACGTGGAGATAAAAAGACATCTTCTTGTCGCATTTTTAGTGTTTCCTGGAGTTCATTTCATAGAATTTCCAACCTCAATTGCAGTGACATCATCACCTTCAATTTTTAGCACATATTGAGCGAATAATTCAGCCTTAAAAATTAGAATAAAATTTACTAAAGCGAAGATGTCATTCTTCTCTAAATGTTTTACCTGTTCGAGTGCGAATAGCAACCAAAACTTGGACGATGGACAGTTAAAAAACTCCTTCAGCTTCTTTTCTCCTCCTTCCAGCGAACAAAAATAAATTTTCAATGCATAAAATATTTTTAAAATACGCTTGATAGCTGGCCCAAGTGCCAAAAATCGAGTTTTTGCGTATCCCAGTAGTTTGTCTTATTTAATTTCTGCTTCTACACAAATGTAGTCGCACGCACCGTATTAATATAAAAATCAGAATATATTTTGACAGCAGCCCACTCCTCGTCAAAAGGTATTTCTTCACATGCGTATTTGAGGGCATTGTGTGTTACGTGCGCGACACAGCCGACACCAATCAAATGTGGAAGACACTGCTTCAATCGGTAAAAAACATTATTTTGGCCTCCTCGGGTTTCTCCACCAAAATTAACTTTCGCATTATCACCACCAAAACAAACTATTTTCTCCAACATATCGTACTTACGTGCCGCACTCTTTATAAGATCAGATATTATTGTGGAATTTTCGCCATTTTCTCTCGTTATGTTTAAGACTTTAACCTGAACACCTTTTAAAGGCCTAAAATATCGCACGAGTACAGGAAAAAGCTTAATGTTTCCATGATTCGATGCATCTGTATATATTGCGACATAATTGCACAATTTTAAATCCTGTTTAAGCAATTATTGCGCATGTGGCGCAAAAATATTTGTCAGTATAGCTTGACATTTCATTTCCGAACATGAAAACTTCTTAATTTGAAAGCATGATAGGCCCAAACACCTTCCATAGCAGCCAAATGTTTGTCTAATGCCGATTGGAAATGGGACGTTATAGATGTATTACCAGCAGCTGCAAAAAGTGCATCCTCGTGTTTTTTTGTCTTAATGTGGCGTACATTATCGGGATTACCACCGGACGCAATGGAAAACGTTGCGATGCATTTAGTGCAAAAAACATCACTTTCACTTTTAGATTTGACAATAAACGGATATTTTTCGCGTAGTTTTTGATTAAAAATATTTTTGTTTCTCGGTTTCGACATTTTGCGCTCAAAAAATGAATGGCAACTTACTTATGACAAGAGAAAAAATGTGTGTGACCGGTTGCACAATATTTATGTGCATATATTGATCTCGTTTGTTCATGGATGTCATTAACCACTATATATATTTGAAAAATCGTATTCAATAAGTGTTGCCATTCTTCTCTCTGACAATTAGGGTTAACAACAATCATTTTTAAAAATGGAAAAATGAAAATGTTTATTAAAATAAAAATAAATTCTGAAGTATCATAACATTATTTGTAGCAAATAAAGTATTTTTCGATTAAAAAGCAGTACGCAGTATTTCAATCAAAATTACAGTATAATACTTCGAAAAACAGTATAGATACGCAAGTTATCTATACCTTACAGAAATACCAGGAAAAGTTATGTAGGCACCATGATTTAAATGGTAGTTACAAGGCAACTGATCCGATAGTTTCGAAATTTTATCAAAAAGCAAAAAAGTTGAATTTGATAAGTTATTCTTACGGCCTTAAGTACATAATAACCCTTTGGCATCCTTTAACAGTTGTTTACTCCCTAAATGTTCGAAGAAGCACATACATACATAAGTATTTGCCATATACCATATACTTCGTTCGTTTCAAAACAAAAACGAAGTCATAACGTTGAGCCTATCTACAGCAAGTACAGAAAGCAGGAGCGGAATCGCTTTAATAGTTCATAAATATTCCTAAAGACCCATGATAATTCACCATATTTCACATTACCTCGAAAATGTCGGCAATCGCATATGCTGTACATTATTCCAGAAAGGTTTTTTGCGCTTAGTTGAGATAGATATGCTAAATTTATTTTTTTTGTCTGACAAAATGAAAATAATATTCAAACATTAAATCTTAAAAAGTTTCTAAATATATTTTTTTTTTATTATTTTCACAGCGATGAATTATTGGTTCCATCAATGGGTACTGCTTATGATTTAACATCAAAAGAGAAAATGTATCGCTCTTTTGTGGCGAAGAATTTTTTTAGAAAATCTTTAAAAAGTTAAGTAACGTATATTATAATATCAGGCTTTAAAAAAAAGCAGAAAGTTGTATGAATATCACGTAAGTAAGTTGCCTGTCAGGACTTTAAATAATTTCAACCACATGGTTCCGTAGTTCTAACAAAAAGCCTCGCTTACAACCTTTATCTCCTATATATCTTTCGCTCGCTTAACCTATTGTTTAAGCTAACGGATTAACCTAGAGGGATTTGCGGGAAACGAGAAGACAGTAGGTAAGTAAACATACAAAGGTAAGTATGAGACTATCTCTAGCAACAGAGATCGGATTCGCCGCGAAACAAAGTTGTAAGAAGTACCAGTTTCCAGCATCGAAGCATCCACTAAGCGACTTTTTGCAGAAAAGGTTCTATTGAGTCTCTGCTCTGAAAATGTACATCAAGCAACGCGACGAAAGTGTGACGTCGCGAGGCTGCAAAGTTAATGCTCAGCTGAGGATAATCATTCAAAACATAGTACCTTGCGGCAACAAACAATAAGTCTACACCTATTGGCACTCACGTCACTGTTGATAGCTACAAGTTTGAAGTAGTGTCAAACTCACGATACCAATTAAACGCGTTGTGCTAAGCTTTAGCTGTATGAGCTTAGCACTACATAGATTGGAGTAAGTTATGAAGAGAAAGCGAGAAAATAACAACAGCTCATCCAGCGTAAGCTTAGCACAGCGGGTTTAGGCGTTGTGTTGGCGCGCATGGTATCGTGGGTTCTTTGATTAATTTTCCTTATAATTTTCCCAAAAAACCAATCGGCCTTACATCTCATAAACAATTAAAATTTAATTATTTTTGTTGGAGCGAGGGTTAGGCACCCATCTCAACAACCAATACCATAAAATATCTCTTTTTATCGCATTTTATATTGGATTCATTTCACGTATTCATGTATATGCAGTATTGTATTTAACTAACTTGTAACTTGAATTATACATACTTACATGCATTACAGAATACACAAAGTTTGCGCAAATATGTCATAGGTTGCTCAGACTAATTAGATTAGTGAACACCACAAATTATATTTAACTATTAATGTAATGAATTCGGCCAATGAAGGCAACCCTCATTCAGCACTTGTAAGCACACACATATACATATATAAATCACAACTCTCATTCAGCACTTGTAAGCCCACATACATGCATAAATGACAGCAGGGAAGTAGCGAGTAAGTTTTTCACCAGATACAGAAATTCTTGCAAGTGATTCGGTTTGAATTCTTCTCGCCTTTTTTTGCTCTCGCTGTACCGCGGTGGTTTTGTGCTAGCTTTTCTCCAAGTTTATAAAAATTAAAAGACTTGATTACAATTAATTACAAATATACTTTATAATAAAAACGTTAAGTGCCTAGAGTTGGCAGTGTTGCTCGAAAATTTGCATTTTTTCATTTCGAGCGTCTATACATACATACACTGAAATAGAATCCGCCGCTTTTTTAGTACCAGCGGGGAAACCAGATTTTCTCGACAACCTTAAGTCCGTCATCCCACCAGACTTCTGCCGTATCACCAGTTGCCGCCACCGTCCACATCATTTTCCAGCCACCACCACCGCTCCGCCCTTGGGACGAGCAGCGCTCCAAACAGCACCGTATCAACGCGTATTTAATGGTCCTTCGTCGCCACTTTTAAAGAACCGCAAGTAATAAGCCCACAATTGAACCGTAAGTAAGTTTCCTTATCTTACTAACCCCACGGTGAAAATCACGATTGCGCATACATATCTATAACTTTTATTTCTTTTGAAATTCGGTAATTCTATTACACGGTATTTTCACACCGGTATAGCTATAAAAAAGTTCGCAAACACATACATATATGCATTATAAAATTAATTTTCCCGCGCAAATTATAAAACGGTCCTAAGTAGTACGTACCGTGGGCCGAATCGCGAACACAAACATATACATAAGTATAGCTATCCCACATCTCAAAATTTTTTTTTAAACATTGAAACAATTCACAGATAAGTAAAAATTAGCACAATAATAAAGCTGTTCAACTCTCTCAATCTCAAGTTATACATACACACATATATAGTGCAATTAATTCAAAATTTCTTCTCGGTAAATGCGGGTGTTTCACAAACATAAACACTGTGCACTCAATTACTAACCCCTTCTCTATATTTGATATACACACATACATGTCAGTAAACCCATAGTGTTGTACGGTGCTTATTTAGTGCGCGGAAAACGGTGCAGCGAACATATATTGTACATATGTATGTGTATACACATATGTATATGTATGTACACACGCACATTCAGTGGTTAATAAAAACAGTGGTGCGAGATTGGTTCAACGCAATATTAAAAATTAATGTTTAAAGAATAGCGATAAAATAGAATTAAACGGAAGTGCGAATAATTGAATTCAATGTTAATTTCTCGGTTTCAAAGCGCATGAATCCGCTTCGTCAAGCTTAAAATTTCGTTAGTGTTATCGCTATTAACATCACTCTCCCTCAAATTAAGCGTGAACCAATCTTACGTTCCGGTTTTAAAATATTAAACCCACTCTCCAAAATTTCCCCCTTTAAATAGAACTCCTCGATCGATTTCGCTCAAACTTTTTAACTTTATTTAATTTTTTTTTCGTAAAAGAAAATACACTCACGTACCCTAACAAGATCTTGATGTTGCCCATACCTCAAAGAGACGACAACTCGAAAAGCCCCAAAATGAGCGATGACGAAAAATCGCAGAGCACTTCTTCCGATGCTCAACGAATAACGCGGTCAACGCTCTAAACCCGCAAAAAAGGAGAAACATCCCAACAGATCAGCTAAGTTTATTACAGAGAGCGATAATTACATGGACTACTGCTCCCGGTTCAGAACAACCCCTATTCAAAACAATACTGAGTCTGCATTAAACATCAAAGACAAAAACATAGACAAGTTTTGGAATCGCGTCCAACACTGCTATGATTTAATTGTTGAAGCAGAGGATGTAGACTTCCCCCAAGATTTCAGAGCCTCCTCCTATAATAAGTACAGTTCATGCTTAATAACTTACGAGGATACAAAGGCCCAGATAGCGGACCAGCTGCAACTGGTTAAACCAGTCAGTACAACCGCTCCCCCCCCAATCATACCTCCACTCAACGAGGGTGCAGTTAGCTTAAAAGTCCCACCTTACGATACCGAAATTTTTTATGGTGGTTATGAACAATGGCCGTCCTTCCGTGATATGTTCACAGCGGTTTACATAAACCACCCCAAATTCTCTCAAGCTCAGAAATTGTACCACCTCCGGTACAAAACGCAAGGAAAAGCCGGTCAAATAGTGAAGCAATTTTCCTTAACCAACGATAACTTCAATTTGGCGTGGGAAGCCCTTAAGTCTCGGTACGAGAACAGGCTAGTTCTTGTAGATAACCAAGTTCGTAACCTCATGAACCTAAAACCCATTATTACCGAAAATAGCGACGAGATACCAAGATTACAGTCTTCAGTTAATAATTGTCTCCAAATTCTCGCCACACAACAAGTCTCGACCGAGAGCTGGGACCCGATACTAATTTTTCTCGTAACCTCGAAATTACCGGAGAACACGGTGTCTTTATGGGAACAATCTCTCAGTTCCAGAAAAGACCTCCCCAATTGGTCACAGATGAACCAGTTCTTAACCACTAGATATGAGGTGGTAGAAAGGGTTGATCAATGGCGGCCTCCGAACCCAAGAACCACTCAGCTTAACAGCTTTTCTAAGCCCTTCACACCTCAAAATAGATCGCAATTTAAAAGCCCACAAAATGTTCACAATAAGTCTTTATCGCATGTCCAATCTCACTTCACAGAACAACGGAAAATGCACAAATGCGCAATGTGTCAGAACTCAGAGCATTCGCTGTGGGGCTGTCCAAAGTTTCGTAGGCTAACAGTTCAGGACCGTAGACAGTTCATCAAAGAACATAACATGTGCTACAACTGCTTCTCTCAATCCCATATCCTTAAAGACTGTACAAGTACTCAGACTTGTTTCCACTGTAGAGAACGGCATAACACGGCACTCCACAAAAACCAAACTTTCACGCCGGCACGACAACAACAACAAAGGACCTCATCTCAAGCTGCCACGATTTCTACACACCCTAACCGGCAAATTCCCATGGAAGAACCGGAAGAATCACCCTCAAGTTCGAATAGAACAAACGTTCAGTCTTTCTATGCGGAGAATGAAAACAAAATACTCCTCCCAACTGCAATAGTAGCTATAGAACAGAGGGGTGAGTTATTTAAGTTACGAGCACTCATCGACCAAGGGTCAGAACGAAGCTTTATCTCCACAAAAGCTCAGACGAGATTAGGACTACCTTGCCAAAAGTCGAACTTTGAAATCTCAGGCATGGGGGGTAGAGTAGTTCAAACCTCTAGCAAACTATGCTCCTTAATTATGGTATCAGCTGATTTGGCCACAAAAATAGAGGCCCAGGCAATAGTTTTGCCTCAATTAACGAAAACTCTCCCCCGAATCCAGCTAAGTCAAAATCAAAGACAAAAATGGGCTCACCTAAAGTTAGCCGATCCAAACTGCCTATCTACAGCAAGTACAGAAAGCAGGAGCGGAATCGCTTTAATAGTTCATAAATATTCCTAAAGACCCATGATAATTCACCATATTTCACATTACCTCGAAAATGTCGGCAATCGCATATGCTGTACATTATTCCAGAAAGGTTTTTTGCGCTTAGTTGAGATAGATATGTTAAATTAATTTTTTTTGTCTGACAAAATGAAAATAATATTCAAACATTAAATCTTAAAAAGTTTCTAAATATATTTTTTTTTTTATTATTTTCACAGCGATGAATTATTGGTTCCATCAATGGGTACTGCTTATGATTTAACATCAAAAGAGAAAATGTATCGCTCTTTTGTGGCGAAGAATTTTTTTAGAAAATCTTTAAAAAGTTAAGTAACGTATAGAAGTTCGAATAGAACAAACGTTCAGTCTTTCTATGCGGAGAATGAAAACAAAATACTCCTCCCAACTGCAATAGTAGCTATAGAACAGAGGGGTGAGTTATTTAAGTTACGAGCACTCATCGACCAAGGGTTAGAACGAAGCTTTATCTCCACAAAAGCTCAGACGAGATTAGGACTACCTTGCCAAAAGTCGAACTTTGAAATCTCAGGCATGGGGGGTAGAGTAGTTCAAACCTCTAGCAAACTATGCTCCTTAATTATGGTATCAGCTGATTTGGCCACAAAAATAGAGGCCCAGGCAATAGTTTTGCCTCAATTAACGAAAATTCTCCCCCGAATCCAGCTAAGTCAAAATCAAAGACAAAAATGGGCTCACCTAAAGTTAGCCGATCCAAACTGTCACTCCCCAACTCAGATTGACCTAGTTATCGGCAGCGATCTCATTCCAAAGATTATGATCGAGGGCTTGGAAAAACTCGCCGAAAATCTGCTAGCCCAGAATACAATATTTGGCTGGATTCTGAGTGGTCAAGTCCCCAAAAGTATATCTTCCTTCTCCACCCAAGTCGAAGAAACATCTAACGAGTACCTCAACTCCCAATTAAGAAGGTTTTGAGAACTAGAAGAAGTTCCGAACCCAAAGCTAACTACCCCCGAAGATGAAATGTGTGAAAAGTTTTACAAATCCACTACTACACGCCAACCCGATGGTCGATTCATGGTACGCCTCCCATTCAAGCCAAATTTTCCCGACGTAATCTCCCTAGGGACTTCTCGCTCCTCAGCTCTCCAACAATTTCTCAGCATGGAGAGAACCCTTGTCAAAAAGGGTGATCTAAAACTTCTCTACGATAATGTATTGGAAGAATATCTCGCTCTAAACCATATGGAAGAATCTTCTTCCTATGAAATTTCCTCAGGAGGCCAATATTCAACGCATCAAGGTCTTCGAGTTCGGGCTACTCTCTCAATGATATATTATACACTGGTCCAATGCTCCAACCTGATTTGATGCTCCTCATCCTCAACTGGCGAATGTACAAATTTGTCTTCAACGGAGACGTCGAAAAGATGTATAGACAGATATTGCTACATGAAGACGACCAAGATTTTCAAAGGATTCTTTTCCGCCCTTCTCCAAACAGCCCCATTCGTGATTATAAGTTGAAAACTGTAACATTTGGTGTGAATTGTGCGCCATATCTCGCCATTCGAACTCTTCATCAACTTGCTCAGGATGCTGAAACCACATATCCCATGGCTGTACCTATACTGAATAATGAAACGTATGTAGATGACATTCTCTCTGGCAGCCACGTTCTGCTCACACCTACTCAATCTCTCGCTCAAATCATTCAAGCCCTCAACTCGGCAGGGTTTCCGTTGAAAAAAATAACTGCGAACCACCCTAATATTCTTAAAAATGTATTCAAAGAGGACTTGCTAGACACTAACTTTCTAGAGTTTGAGAAAGCAAGTGCCACCAAAACTCTCGGAATTCAATGGAACGCTCTCACTGATACTTTTTCCTACACGGTCGGTTCCAACCCAGTTTCATCTGCAACCACAAAGCGACAAATTCTCTCCTCGGTCGCCAAGCTTTTTGACCCGGCAGGATGGCTCACGCCGATAATGGTCCAAGCCAAAATTCTTTTACAAGAACTATGGCTTGATGGAACTGACTGGGATGAGCAAGTAAAACCTTTACGACTTATAAAATGGGGCCAGTTTTCAAATAATCTACAGGCAATCTCGACTATCCAAATACCTCGATGGGTAGATTATGTGCCAGATCAACAGGTAGAACTACACGGCTTCTGCGACGCCTCTGAAAAGGCTTATTGTGCTACGATTTACGTCCGCACTATCCACGATACCCATATTTCCTCGCGCCTACTAGTCGCTAAAAGTAAGGTGGCACCCCTTAAGACCACAAGTTTGCCCCGGCTAGAACTATGTGGAGCTCTCCTCCTAGCCAAACTTGTCGCAGTTACCCAATCCCACCTCAATCTCTCAAAAAGGAAACTCAACCTCTGGTCTGACTCTGAAATTGTTCTGGCATGGTTAGAAAAACCACCTCATGCGTGGAAAACCTTTGTGGCCAACCGCTCTGCACAAATCATTGACCTGGTCGGTAATGCTACATGGAGGCATGTGTCTAGTAAAGAAAATCCCGCAGATATGGGCACCAGAGGGTGCAAACCGCTAGACCTGGCAACGTCTGCTCTATGGTGGAATGGTCCCGAGTGGCTAACAAGTCCTTTAGAGGCATGGCCAAAACCCACGACCCGAGGAGTCATGCCACCAGAAGTGCGCAGAATCGAAACACATCATGCCGCCGTAGAGGACACCGACCCCCTGGATAGATTCTCGTCCTTCTCTCGGGCCCTAAGGGTCATGGCATACGTCTTCAAGTTCATAGAATGTCTAAAAGATCGAACAAAAAGTGAGAGTCCCGTCGACCTCGGTTTCGTTACCCATAAAAACCTCCGCAGAGCTAAACATCGTCTGATAGCTTTAACGCAAACCCGTTATTTCCCACGCGAAAAGGAATGCTTAATAAATAAGATGACAATAGACAAACGGAGTTCATTGCTCACCCTGAATCCCTTCTTGGACAAAAATGAATTGCTTAGAGTCAATGGTCGCCTCGCTCACTCTACCCTGACTTACAATGAGCGACATCCCATTATTATACCGGAAAAATCTCGATTCGCTACTCTGTACTTAAGATTTCTGCACGAACTACTTCTCCATGCAGACGTGCGTCTCATGCAGCAATGCATTAGGCAGGAACTCTACATCCCCCGACTCAAACCACTCATTAAAAAATGCATATACCAATGCAAAACCTGCACTCTCCATAAACAGCAAATGCGCTCGCAAATCATGGCAGCCTTGCCCCCCGAGCGATGCACATATGCTCCGCCCTTTACGACTACCGGTGTGGATTTTGCTGGGCCTTTTCAACTAAGGGCCTCTATGCTAAGATCACACACCCTAGTAAAGGGCTATGTGGCCGTTTTTGTGTGCTTCGCTACAAAAGCTGTTCACCTTGAGCTGTGCTCAGACCTCACTACCAACGCGTTTCTCGCAGCCTTTGCTCGTTTCGTTGGACGTCGTGGTTATCCCGAAAAAATTATGAGTGACAATGGCAAAACCTTTGTAGGTGCCAAACGGGCTACAGAAAAGGAATTCGTAGCCTTCCTCCAAGAAGCGTCTCAAGAAGTTATCAAGAAGTACTCTCCTCAGGGCATCAATTGGAAATTTATTCCTCCCAGCTCTCCCCACATGGGTGGATAGTGGGAATCCGCCGTAAAGAGTTTCAAATATCATTTCAAAAGAGTAGCTGGAACGCACAAATTTACCTTTGAGGAGTTCACTACAATCTTGATTAGGATCGAGGCGGTCTTAAACTCCCGACCTATCTCATCCCTATCGCAGGACCCGGCAGATTTCACCGCTCTCTCCCCCGGCCACTTCCTCAGAGGTACTACACTTTTGGCTATCCCCGAGGTGAATCATGAAGACCTGTCGCTGGTCAACAGATGGGAGAAAGTGAAAACTATACACCACCAATTCAGCAGACGATGGAAGGAAGAATATGTGAAAATCCTCCACAAACGTTACCGGTGGAAGAATACGCAGATAGAGCCGAAAATCGGCCAATGCGTCCTCATTAACGACGATGCGCTGCCGCCCACTGAATGGCGTCTAGGGCGCAACGAAAAGGCTCACCCTGGCCCAGATGGTCACATACGCGTGGTGGAAGTTCGCACTCAGACCGGGACTCTGGTCCGGCCACTCGTGAAGTTATATTTCCTCCCCTCTGAGGAAAGTAATACACTGTCTCGACCCCTGCGAAACCACTGACCTAGTATAACCAAAGGTCTATGCTACCATAGTGATCGCTCACACCGTTTCGTCCGCTGCACTATCCCCAAATCGTACCTCTAGATAAACACTCGCAGATCCACTTATACTCACGGGAGTAACTTTAAATTCTCCTTACTAAAGTCCTCCGTAAACTCATACTTTCAGATCTAGATGGCTGAAGCGCCTCAACCCGCACCAAGAACATTATTAAAATCAGTGGTAGTCGCCGCCAACGACGCCGAAGACTTGTGGGTGTCCACTCAACGCCCGGACTATCAGCGATGCCGCTTATGTTCACAGCGTCATGCATTGCGCAGATGTCCGTTGTTCCGTCAGATGCAACCTCAACAGAGATGGATGTTGGTCCGTGCGCACCAATATTGCGTGAACTGTTTGGCGCTTTCACACACCACCAGTGAATGTAGTCATAGTTTTCTCAGACTAATTAGTTTAGTGAACACCACAAATTATATTTAACTATTAATGTAATGAATTCGGCCAATGAAGGCAACCCTCATTCAGCACTTGTAAGCACACACATATACATATATAAATCACAACTCTCATTCAGCACTTGTAAGCCCACATACATGCATAAATGACAGCAGGGAAGTAGCGAGTAAGTTTTTCACCAGATACAGAAATTCTTGCAAGTGATTCGGTTTGAATTCTTCTCGCCTTTTTTTGCTCTCGCTGTACCGCGGTGGTTTTGTGCTAGCTTTTCTCCAAGTTTATAAAAATTAAAAGACTTGATTACAATTAATTACAAATATACTTCATAATAAAAACGTTAAGTGCCTAGAGTTTGCAGTGTTGCTCGAAAATTTGCATTTTTTCATTTCGGGCGTCTATACATACATACACTGAAATAGAATCCGCCGCTTTTTTAGTACCAGCGGGGAAACCAGATTTTCTCGACAACCTTAAGTCCGTCATCCCACCAGACTTCCGCCGTATCACCAGTTGCCGCCACCGTCCACATCATTTTCCAGCCACCACCACCGTTCCGCCCTTGGGACGAGCAGCGCTCCAAACAGCACCGTATCAACGCGTATTTAATTTTAATTCATCGCTTCAGGTGTATTTTTCAGACATGGGCGTAGTGCTTTCATCGTGTGTGCGCAACTAGCGTCGCGACGCAGGCATCGAATCAGTTTGGCTTTGTGCGTTGTGCTTCACGCATGGTTTGCGGAAGTTTGTATTTTTATACGCGGCAAGAGCACGCATACTAACACGAAATTGATGCGCTTGTATTGGTGGCTCTGGAAACGTTGTGCATGACTGCACTACAGCCTAGTGGTAGAGAAGCTGGTAAAATTGTCCACTAATTTATTATTAGTGGCTTAAAAACTATTTCTAATAAATCTTGAAATAGTGGAAAACAGCTATATATTTCAACTAATCAATATTACTATCTTGTATCAATGAAAAATGTATGTCTTGACTATACATTTATGATATACCAAAGGTCAAACCTGCACTAGACTTAAATAACTGTTTTTAATTCTTAATTCCAACAAAAATATAATTGCATTTTTGGCATTATTGCGATTATTTCCTTGTTAAAAATACATAAGCATGTATATATATATTTTAATATACATACATAGCCTTTATTCAGCTGTTGCATAAGCATTCGTATTTTGAATCTAATTCTTAATAAGACCATAGCTCTGGTTTTAAAAACTTTGAGTATTTTTCCAAACGAACCCTTCACACTCGTCCGCCCGCGCTGTCTTTAATACTGCAAACATACAAAAAAAAATTTGTATACTTATATCTTCACTGATGGGCATTTTTAGCAACAGTTATGCATTGCAATCAGAACATATAAATAGTTTAATATGAGTTTGATTTTCGCTTCTTCGTAGACAGAAAGTTAAAAAATAAAGTTATTTTGTATACTCAAGCAAAATCGTTGTTTGCTTCAGATTTAGATAGCTGCTAAAAGGGGGTTAGTAGTTCGTCTGTATACGCAGGCAAAATTGTTGCTGTGCAATGCCAGGAGAATCGAGTTGCCTTTCAAAAGCTGAAAACAAACGCATTATTAAACAGACTTGATGTCATAATCACCGAGTTGAACTCTGAGGATCTGCATGGTATGGACGAGTACAACATTTCGGCAACGCTTGAATCATTAGCCGAGCCACATCTAATCAACCTTAAAGCTACCCTGCAACGTGATATGGGAAAACGTAAAGCTTGGCAATATTGCCCCACATTCAGGATGAACAACAATGAGGGGAATATATCATAGTGAACGCAAAAAACTCGCGTCTGCTACTACTGCGCAAATTCAGTGGCGCTATCAACGACCTACGACCTGGCAGGCCCAACAATTTAATATGCATTTTTTAATATTTTAATCAGATTTCGTATATTCCCTATAGCTCTCACTGGAGACATCTGCAAGATGTATAGATGTGTTCGCGGTACTCCACCGGAAAACATGCTCCAGTGAATCCCCTCAATAAAATTTGTGCATCAAAGTTAGACACGGTGACTTATGGAACTAAGCCTGCCGCATTTCTGACCAACTCGCAACTGACGAATCCTCATCGTGCTTCTGGACTTCTACGTAGACGACTTGATGTCTGGTGGCAATTCAGTAGAATATGTACGCAATATAAAACAACAAACAGCTAGCCTCCTCGACCGAGGAAACTTCATGATGATATTCCAGATGCAGACAAAGAAAGTTTCCTTAAACTTGATGATGGAAGCGACATCACCAAAGCACTTGGTATAGTCTGAGACCTGCTCCTAGGTGAGTTAAAAAAACTAAGCCTTTTTAACTATTCATTTCATTGCTGCTCAGACTCGTCTCCTGTCCTCTCGTGGCTCGAAGAAGAACCGCCGAAGTTTAATGTATTCATCGCTTATGATATTATATATTACGCTTTTAGCCGCCAATAACCGCTTTGACAATTCCCTCACTCTCAAGTACATTAACTCGTTCGAAACAATTCAGCGCATCCTGGGATATGATAGCAAATTTGTCAAAATTCAATAATTGTGAAGGTCATCGTAGCTAACGGCTGCAGATATTCACCAGGGAACTCAACTGCTTATTCGTATGGTACAAAGAGCGCAATTTTGGCCGGAGTACTTTGCACTGCAAGTCAATAAAAGCCACCCTGCCGTTATGTTATTCGAGTCGGTGGAGGACTAAAAAAGTCGATGCTTAGTTTTGAATTGCGCTACCCATCCATTCTTTCAATGGATTATCCACTGACCTATGCAATACTTAAGCATTATCATCTCAAACATCATCGTTCATGCCCATAGGCCTTACTCGCTTTTATCCATATGAAGTTTTGGCTCATAAGGGCTCGAAAAACAGTAGAGCGGTCCTACAAAAATGCTCGTCAAGCACATAATGGCTGATCTGCCTAAAGAGCGCATTCAGACTTTGCGCCCTTTCAAAGTAGCTGGACTATACCACTGCGGCCCGTTCTACTACAAGGAAAGGTGCGCAAAAAGCCACTTCAAAAATTTTATATCATATAATTATGTAGCTACAAACTGTTTGGATGGAGTTGGTAAGAGACCTTTTGACAGGTGTATTTATTGACGCGATAAACGATTTATCACTATGCGCGGTATACCAAGCTGCATCTGGTCGGATAATGCAACGAATTTGGTGGGCGCTAGCAACGAGCTTCAAGAGCAACGAAACTTTGCCTTCAGCGAGAAACAACGCAGCGACCTTCACAATTTCTGCTTTAGGAACGGCTTCGATTGGCGTTTTATCCCACCCGCTCTCCGATTAACAGCCAAACAACATTTGTACGAGTAGCACTTTTTACAACTTCTGACGGCATAACGCGTAGAAGGATGTGCGTCCTTCCGCTGAAAGATACAATGGTCACTCTAAATTATCTCACTCATGTTGCACCACATATTCATATGTATAAAAAATAATAATAATTTGGCGCTTTCACTGTTTAGCTCAGAATTTGACCGGGCTTCTCATACCATTTATAGGGTATGCACATCTTTCTATTCTACCACAAATGTAGGGACCTACAGTTTTGTGTCGACTCCGAATAGCAGATGTATTTTATGAGAAGCCTTTTCATTGCAGAATTACCCTCGGGGGTTTGCCATTGTCTGCCGAGGGTTGACCGCTATTAGAAAAAAACTTTGCTATGTTTAAGATTTTACTTTATTTTAAATTATATATTAGTTGACGGACCTATACATCAAATACTAACAGACATGGGCACCGAATATAAAAGTTATACATTTAATGATATATGTAAACTGCCTTATATACGAGTACAAAGCAGAACATCAACCCAGTGTCATGACCAGATCTTAGATACAGTCGAACGATCAGACAAAACTTTGAACAAATTCGACTGGGACCACTGGTTTATATATTTTACATACTTCTACAGCGCAAGGCCAACCACAACAAACGGTTACACCACTTTTGGACTAGTATACGGAAAAATTGCTAATTTATGATAGCCAACAGGGGTCGTTGGACTCTGTTAGTATAACATAATAAATTCAATTCATCCCATTTACAAATTTAGACTCCACAAACGGTACAATAGGATAAAACACCAAAAAAGAACAATATTAAAACAGCTTCCTCTAACATATAGATTTGATCGCTAAACGTTAGATATTTTTCTCCACTTCTCCAGTGGAACATTAAAAACGAACAAGGAGCTAAAAGAAAATAACTATAAAATCGTAGCCACACAAGAAACTCATCTTAAGGAAAGCCCTCTCACAAGATTTTGGTACAAAACTTCTCTATTTGGGTAAAGGTTCACTCACGTTCGTACGCGAACGCGAACGTGAACAACTTCAAATTTTCTGTGTCGTTCACGTTGGCGAACAGAAAAAGAAAACAAATCGAGTTTGTTCTCGTTCGCTAATGTTAGGTTGAAAATTTTTTGTTATTGTAGGCAAGCGCGATCATGAATTAAACATTCGCGAAAGATTATGTATGTTGTACGCAAAGCATAACTGTCCTAAAAAGCATGTTAGTAGTTAGGAAACAAAAATTATACATATGCACCTAGATAACATACATATGTATTGAAACACTTATAAATACATATTTCAAATTAATTTCTCTCATAAGATATTGAAGATTAGGTTAAGTAAAGTGACAGCCCACAAGGGGTCACTTAAAGTTAAGTTTATAGTCCTTTGTGGTACCACTATAAAAGTTTCCTTCCCTGAACAGAAAACGATAACCACCGGTAATTATATATATGTGGGATTGGGTCTTGACGAAGGACGGCAACACCGACGTTAGTCCTTAAGTGTAGGCCACCCGAACTGATCAAACTGAACGAACGCTGGCCTAACTATGGCTGACCTAACCGAACAATAAATCAATCAGTTGTCGACCGGCGCCGCGTGCACTTGCCCGTCTGCTAAACATACATATATACTTACCGTTTAAGAAAATTTAATAATGTGCTAGCATCAAACTTTGTAAAATAAGCTAAAATGATAAACTAATAAACAGATTAAAATTTACTATACTCTCGGTATCCTACAAGTGGTGTACAGAAGAGGGATTGAACTACACGGCAGTGAACAGACATATGTGCGTGTGTGTAAATTAGCGCCAGCAAGCGCATGTGTATGAACATTATTTACTTAAGGACAGTGCAGTAAACATTATTTACTTAAGGACAGTGCGGTAACGGTAGTGAAGTATTGCGCACATTTATATACATAAGTATGCATATATATCGGCACAGGCGCATCAACGCAAGCCGACACGGCGTTAGCAGTGACGAGAAAAGAGCTGGTCAGCGCAGCTGTAGTGCAAGTAAAGTAGCGGCGAGTTTGAAAAGCAGTTGTGTCCAAACATGCAAATTGGTGTGCATTCGAAGATGTGTGTCGAACCTGCATTTGGTGTTGCGGTCGATGTTGTTGCCAGGTTGTGACTGAACGAGTTGAAGTTGTTGAGGTGGAAGCAGTTACAGCGAATTGGAAGTTTGAACCGAAGGTCAAACAAGGCTATGGTTATACGAGAAGAAGAAGAAGAGTACACTGGAACACATCTAACCCAAATGAATTCGTAGTATCGTTAGTTGGATAAATATTTATGTTTTATTATATTTAACATAAAGTCAATTAAGTAATTGTTTGGTATGTTAGCGTCATACAAGTTTTAAAACCATTTAATTTGTTTTTGCGGCTACTCACACCCAAGGTAGAAACAGTGAAAAAAACATGTTAATTGCAAATTAAATATACCTATGTAAAACCTAAACAAAAAAAAAGATATCTTATGTAAAATTAATACTGTGAAAGGCAATTGGTCTAAATACGTGCGGTATATGTACGTACAAGCTTTTTATTTGTCAATTTTGAATTTTTAAGTCATTTGCTAAACGAAGGACTGAAGCTTTGTGTATATATAATTGGCTAACTAAATATTTTGCGAATTGTAATACGGTTTTACTAGCGGAATATTATCTTGTTGAAATTAAAACACTCTTGTCAAATATTTTATTCGGACACATTTTATATTGTTATTGTTGTAACGCACCTTGGTTGTGAGAAAGGGTCGACAATGGAACGTTGTAATATCTTAGAATTGAACGTAGCAGGACTGAAACAGAAGTTGACAGAGTTAGGGTTAGCTGTTACAGGGCGTAAAGTGAAGCTACAGAACCGACTCCTCGAGCACTTTGGTCTGAATGCTGACAGTGACGATGACGACGTTAGTAGTGATAACGATGTAGCTTCGATTTATGATAACGCTGGTTCGTCTCCACTAAAGGAAATACCAAGCAGTTTTCAAGAGCGTATTTCTTTTACATTGCACGACATTGAGCATTCGTTGACGTCGTTTAGTGGGTCGGGTCAGCCGCAAGTTAAAAAATGCCTGGAAGATTTCCAACAAAATGCCACCGCAGTTAATTGGTACAGAGTCCATAAAGGGGAAGCCAAATTTTTATACGCAGCCAGTGCAACATCGTCGACTGGGATTCTTTAAGGCAAGCCCTGATATCGGAATTTGGAACCAAGGTATCGTCGTTGGAAGTGCACCGTATGCTACGGAACCGCGGTAAGCGCAGCAATGAGGAATAAAGAATACCTCTACACTTTGATGAAAATCGGGAAACCGATAAAGCTGGATGACATGAGTCTGATCGAATATTTCAGCAATGGTATCCCCGACTTAAAGCAAAACAAAATTAATTTGTACCAAACTAAATCCGTAGCGGACCTCAAAGAACAAATAAGCGTTTACGAGAAGATTAGGTCTAGTCGCCAACAAGCGACAGTGTCCAATCCAAGCCAGCAGTACGTCGGAAGCAGGGCTTGTGTAAACCCGGCTTCCTCTAGGAAGGAGGTAAAAAGGTGTTTCAAGTGCGGCAACTCTACTCATCTGGCCAAGGCCTCGTGGGTCATTTAAGTGCTTCAGTTGCGGCGAAGTTGGGCATCGAGCCCCCGGTTGTACAAATGTTTCAGCGGCGATAAAAATGGAAAGTCAAAATGCGAACACTTTAGGTGATGAAACGCGATGCAAGTTTGGAGAACCGGGTAGATGTATATTATTTGACGTAAGACGCAGCTATACAACGTTTACTGCTTTAGTCGATACGGGATGTGACCTATGTAATGCGGTATGACACCTTGCTCATGCTGGACAGCGATATTGAGTTGGTCGGCGAGCGGCATCATCTAGTAGGAGTAGGAAAAGGCGGGATAACCACACAAGGCTATTTCACTAGAACGTTTAGTATCAACGAGATGGAACTAAAAATCACTTTCCATGTGACCAGAGAACGCGACATGACGTATGCAACGGTGATCGGTAACGATATTCTTAAGCAAGCAACCCTAGTTTTCCACGAGGATCTTGTAGAGTTCAAGCCAAAAATAAAGAAATCCGAAAAAACCAGCAATACTTCAGTACAAATTTTCGAAGCGGAACCTAATTTATGGAGTGAATTCGACGGGTTGTTTGTAACGATAACCGAAAGCAACGATCCAAAGATGGATTTGTCACAACCCAGCTACGTGGAAGCAAATGACGTAATGTAACTGGTCAAGGGTTATGCGCCTAGAGATACACAAAAAACGTTGGTCCAAATGAAAATGTTGTTGGTCGACAAAACACCAATTTACGTGGGACTAAGACGTATGTCGCATGCAGACAAGTGACTTGTGGAGGAACAGGTGGCAGCATGGTTAAAAGATGGAATCATACAGCGCAGCACGTCAGAGTTCGCATCGCCTACAGTATTAGTCGCGAATAAGGATGGCATCCAACGGCTCTGTTGCGATTACAGACGGTTGAACGAGGCAATTTCCCAATGCCACAGATCGACGATGTTATTGAAAGGCTTCACGCGGCAATTCCTTAAGACATCGGTAGATATTTTGGGCTACGTCATACAAGGAGGGACCATCAAGCCATTGGAGGCTAAGACGAGGCCCGTTGAAAACTTCCCAATACCGGCAATTACCCTCGGGTGTTTGCCATTGTCTGCCGAGGGTTAACCGCTATTAGAAAAAAACTATACTATGTTTAAGATTTTACTTTATTTTAAATTATATATTAGTTGACGCACCTATACATCAAATACTAACAGACATGGGCACCGAATATAAAAATTATACATTTAATTAAATATGTAAACTGCCTAATATACAAAACAGAACATCAACCCAGTGCCATGACCAGATCTTAGATACAGTCGAACGATCACACAAACTTTGAACGAATACCTCAGAACGTATATTTTGATAAACAAATTGGACTGGGACCACTGGTTTATATATTTTACATACTTCTACAGCGCAAGACCAACCACAACACACGGTTACACCCCTTTTGGACTAGTATACGGAAAAATTGCTAATTTAAGATAGCCAACAGGTGTCGGTGGGCTCTTTTAGTATAACATAATAAATTCAATTCATCCCATTTACAAATTTAGACTCCAAAAACGGTACAATAGGATAAAACACCAAAAAACAATAATATTAAAACAGCTTCCTCTAACCTATAGATTTGATCGCTAAACGTTAGAAAAGGCAAACCAATTCATATATTTTTCTCCACTTCTTCAGGGGAACATTAAAAACGAACAAGGAACTAAAAGAAAATAACTATAAAATCGTAGCCACACAAGAAACTCATCTTAAGGAAAGCCCTCTCACAAGATTTATACCAAGAAACGCGAACGTGAACAACTTCAAATTTTCTGTGTCGTTCACGTTGGCGAACAGAAAAAGAAAACAAATCGAGTTTGTTCTCGTTCGCTAATGTTAGGTTGAACAATTTTTGTTATCGTAGGCAAGAGCTGACCTAACCGAACAATAAATCAATCAGTTGTCGACCGTCGCCGCGTGCACTTGCCCGTCTGCTAAACATACATATATACTTACCGTTTAAGAAAATTTAATAATGTGCTAGCATCAAACTTTGTACAATAAGCTAAACTGATAAACTAATAAACAGATTTAAATTCCTATAAGTGGTGTACAGTAGAGGGATTGAACTACACGGCAGTGAACATACATATGTGCGTGTGTTTAAATTAACGCCAGCAAGCGCATGTGTATGAACATTATTTACTTAAGGACAGTGCAGTAAACATTATTTACTTAAGGACAGTGCAGTAAACATTATTTACTTAAGGACAGTGCGGTTACGGTAGCGAAGTATTGCGCACATTTATATACATAAGTATGCATATATATCGGCACAGGCGCATCAACGCAAGCCGACACGGCGTTAGCAGTGACGAGAACAGAGCTGGTCAGCGCAGCTGTAGTGCAAGTAAAGTAGCGGCGAGTTTGAAAAGCAGTTGTGTCCAAACATGCAAATTGATGTGCATTCGAAGATGTGTGTCGAAACTGCATTTGGTATTGCGCTCGATGTTGTTGCCAGGTTGTGACTGAACGAGTTGAAGTTGTTGAGTTGGAAGCAGTTGCAGCGAGTTGGAAGTTTGAACCGGAGGTCAAACAAGGCTATGGTTAAACGAGAAGAAGAAGAAGAGTACACTGGAACACATCTAACTCAAATGAATTCGTAGTATCGTTAGTTGGATAAATATTTATGTTTTATTATATTTAACATTAAGTCAATTAAGTACATAATTGTTTGGAATGTTAGCGTCATAAAAGTTTTAAAACCATTTAATTTGTTTTTGCGGCTACTCACACCCAAGGTAGAAACAGTGAAAAAAACAAGTTAATTGCAAATTAAATATACCTATGTAAAACCTAAACAAAAAAAAAGATATCTTATGTAAAATTAATACTGTGAAAGGCAATTGGTCTAAATACGTGCGGTATATGTACGTACAAGCTTTTTATTTGTCAATTTTGAATTTTTAAGTCATTTGCTAAACGAAGGACTGAAGCTTTGTGTATATATAATTGGCTAACCAAATACTTTGCGAATTGTAATACGGTTTTACCAGCGGAATATTATCTTGTTGAAATTAAAACACTCTTGTCAAATATTTTATTTGGACACATTTTATATTGTTATTGTTTTAACGCACTTTGTTTGTGAGCGGAAAAGGTCGACAATGGAACGTTTAAATATCTTAGAACTGAACGTAGCAGGACTGAAACAGAAGTTGACAGAGTTAGGGTTAGCTGTTACAGGGCGTAAAGTGAAGCTACAGGACCGACTCCTTGAGCACTTCGGTCTGAATGCTGACAGTGAAGATGACGACGTTAGTGGTGATAACGATGTAGCTTCGATTTAAGATAACGCTGGTTCGTCTCCACTAAAGGAAATACCAAGCAGTTTTCAAGAGCTTTTTTCTTTCACATTGCGCGACATTGAGCATTCGTTGACGTCGTTTAGTGGGTCGGGTCAGCCGCAAGTTGTGAAAGGGGAAGCCAAATTTTTATACGCAGCCAGTGCAACATCGTCGACTGGGATTCTTTAAGGCAAGCCCTGATATCGGAATTTGGAACCAAGGTATCGTCGTTGGAAGTGCACCGTATGCTACGGAACCGCGGTAAGCGCAGCAATGAGGAATAAAGAATACCTCTACACTTTGATGCAAATCGGGAAACCGATAAAGCTGGATGACATGAGTCTGATCGAATATTTCAGCAATGGTATCCCCGACTTAAAGCAAAACAAAATTAATTTGTACCAAACTAAATCCGTAGCGGACCTCAAAGAACAAATAAGCGTTTACGAGAAGATTAGGTCTAGTCGCCAACAAGCGACAGTGTCCAATCCAAGCCAGCAGTACGTCGGAAGCAGGGCTTGTGTAAATCCGGCTTCCTCTAGGAAGGAGGTAAAAAGGTGTTTCAAGTGCGGCAACTCTACTCATCTGGCCAAGGCCTCGTGGGTCATTTAAGTGCTTCAGTTGCGGCGAAGTTGGGCATCGAGCCCCCGGTTGTACAAATGTTTCAGCGGCGATAAAAATGGAAAGTCACAATGCGAACACTTTAGGTGATGAAACGCGATGCAAGTTTGGAGAACCGGGTAGATGTATATTATTTGACGTAAGACGCAGCTATACAACGTTTACTGCTTTAGTCGATACGGGATGTGACCTATGTAATGCGGTATGACACCTTGCTCATGCTGGACAGCGATATTGAGTTGGTCGGCGAGCGGCATCATCTAGTAGGAGTAGGAAAAGGCGGGATAACCACACAAGGCTATTTCACTAGAACGTTTAGTATCAACGAGATGGAACTAAAAATCACTTTCCATGTGACCAGAGAACGCGACATGACGTATGCAACGGTGATCGGTAACGATATTCTTAAGCAAGCAACCCTAGTTTTCCACGAGGATCTTGTAGAGTTCAAGCCAAAAATAAAGAAATCCGAAAAAACCAGCAATACTTCAGTACAAATTTTCGAAGCGGAACCTAATTTATGGAGTGAATTCGACGGGTTGTTTGTAACGATAACCGAAAGCAACGATCCAAAGATGGATTTGTCACACCCCAGCTACGTGGAAGCAAATGACGTAATGTAACTGGTCAAGGGTTATGCGCCTAGAGATACACAAAAAACGTTGGTCCAAATGAAAATGTTGTTGGTCGACAAAACACCAATTTACGTGGGACTAAGACGTATGTCGCATGCAGACAAGTGACTTGTGGAGGAACAGGTGGCAGCATGGTTAAAAGATGGAATCATACAGCGCAGCACGTCAGAGTTCGCATCGCCTACAGTATTAGTCGCGAATAAGGATGGCATCCAACGGCTCTGCTGCGATTACAGACGGTTGAACGAGGCAATTTCCCAATGCCACAGATCGACGATGTTATTGAAAGGCTTCACGCGGCAATTCCTTAAGACATCGGTAGATATTTTGGGCTACGTCATACAAGGAGGGACCATCAAGCCATTGGAGGCTAAGACGAGGCCCGTTGAAAACTTCCCAATACCGGCAATTACCCTCGGGTGTTTGCCATTGTCTGCCGAGGGTTAACCGCTATTAGAAAAAAACTATACTATGTTTAAGATTTTACTTTATTTTAAATTATATATTAGTTGACGCACCTATACATCAAATACTAACAGACATGGGCACCGAATATAAAAATTATACATTTAATTAAATATGTAAACTGCCTAATATACAAAACAGAACATCAACCCAGTGCCATGACCAGATCTTAGATACAGTCGAACGATCACACAAACTTTGAACGAATACCTCAGAACGTATATTTTGATAAACAAATTGGACTGGGACCACTGGTTTATATATTTTACATACTTCTACAGCGCAAGACCAACCACAACACACGGTTACACCCCTTTTGGACTAGTATACGGAAAAATTGCTAATTTAAGATAGCCAACAGGTGTCGGTGGGCTCTTTTAGTATAACATAATAAATTCAATTCATCCCATTTACAAATTTAGACTCCACAAACGGTACAATAGGATAAAACACCAAAAAACAATAATATTAAAACAGCTTCCTCTAACCTATAGATTTGATCGCTAAACGTTAGAAAAGGCAAACCAATTCATATATTTTTCTCCACTTCTTCAGTGGAACATTAAAAACGAACAAGGAACTAAAAGAAAATAACTATAAAATCGTAGCCACACAAGAAACTCATCTTAAGGAAAGCCCTCTCACAAGATTTATACCAAGAAACGCGAACGTGAACAACTTCAAATTTTCTGTGTCGTTCACGTTGGCGAACAGAAAAAGAAAACAAATCGAGTTTGTTCTCGTTCGCTAATGTTAGGTTGAACAATTTTTGTTATCGTAGGCAAGAGCTGACCTAACCAAACAATAAATCAATCAGTTGTCGACCGTCGCCGCGTGCACTTGCCCGTCTGCTAAACATACATATATACTTACCGTTTAAGAAAATTTAATAATGTGCTAGCATCAAACTTTGTAAAATAAGCTAAACTGATAAACTAACAGATTTAAATTCCTATAAGTGGTGTACAGTAGAGGGATTGAACTACACGGCAGTGAACATACATATGTGCGTGTGTTTAAATTAACGCCAGCAAGCGCATGTGTATGAACATTATTTACTTAAGGACAGTGCAGTAAACATTCTTTACTTAAGGACAGTGCGGTAACGGTAGCGAAGTATTGCGCACATTTATATACATAAGTGTGCATATATATCGGCACAGGCGCATCAACGCAAGCCGACATGGCGTTAGCAGTGACGAGAACAGAGCTGGTCAGCGCAGCTGTAGTGCAAGTAAAGTAGCGGCGAGTTTGAAAAGCAGTTGTGTCCAAACATGCAAATTGGTGTGCATTCGAAGATGTGTGTCGAAACTGCATTTGGTATTACGCTCGATGTTGTTGCCAGGTTGTGACTGAACGAGTTGAAGTTGTTGAGTTGGAAGCAGTTGCAGCGAGTTGGAAGTTTGAACCGGAGGTCAAACAAGGCTATGGTTAAACGAGAAGAAGAAGAAGAGTACACTGGAACACATCTAACTCAAATGAATTCGTAGTATCGTTAGTTGGATAAATATTTATGTTTTATTATATTTAACATTAAGTCAATTAAGTACATAATTGGTTGGAATGTTAGCGTCCTAAAAGTTTTAAAACCATTTAATTTGTTTTTGCGGCTACTCACACCCAAGGTAGAAACAGTGAAAAAAACATGTTAATTGCAAATTAAATATACCTATGTAAAACCTAAACAAAAAAAAAGATATCTTATGTAAAATTAATACTGTGAAAGGCAATTGGTCTAAATACGTGCGGTATATGTACGTACAAGCTTTTTATTTGTCAATTTTGAATTTTTAAGTCATTTGCTAAACGAAGGACTGAAGCTTTGTGTATATATAATTGGCTAACCAAATATTTTGCGAATTGTAATACGGTTTTACCAGCGGAATATTATCTTGTTGAAATTAAAACACTCTTGTCAAATATTTTATTTGGACACATTTTATATTGTTATTGTTTTAACGCTCTTTGTTTGTGAGCGGAAAAGGTCGACAATGGAACGTTTAAATATCTTAGAATTGAACGTAGCAGGACTGAAACAGAAGTTGACAGAGTTAGGGTTAGCTGTTACAGGGCGTAAAGTCAAGCTACAGGACCGACTCCTTGAGCACTTCGGTCTGAATGCTGACAGTGAAGATGACGACGTTAGTGGTGATAACGATGTAGCTTCGATTTAAGATAACGCTGGTTCATCTCCACTAAAGGAAATACCAAGCAGTTTTCAAGAGCGTATTTCTTTCACATTGCGCGACATTGAGCATTCGTTGACGTCGTTTAGTGGGTCGGGTCAGCCGCAAGTTGAGGAATGGCTGGAAGATTTCCAACAAAATGCCACCGCAGTTTATTGGTACAGAGTCCAGAAAGGGGAAGCCAAATTTTTATACGCAGCCAGTGCAACATCGTCGACTGGGATTCTTTAATGCAAGCCCTGATATCGGAATTTGGAACTAAGGTATCGACGCGTCGTTGGAAGTGCACCGTATGCTACGGAACTGCGGTAAGCGCAGCAATGAGGAACAAATAATACCTCTACACTTTGATGAAAATCGGGAAACCGATAAAGCTAGATGACATGAGTCTGATCGAATATTTCAGCGATGGTATCCCCGACTTAAAGCAAAACAAAATTAATTTGTACCAAGCTAAATCCGTAGCGGACCTCAAAGAACAAATAAGCGTTTACGAGAAGATTAGGTATAGTCGCCAACAAGCGACAGTTTCCAATCCAAGCCAGCAGTACGTCGGAAGCAGGGCTTGTGTAAATCCGGCTTCCTCTCGGAAGGAGGTAAAAAGGTGTTTCAAGTGCGGCAACTCTACTCATCTGGCCAAGGCCTCGTGGGTCATTTAAGTGCTTCAGTTGCGGCGAAGTTGGGCATCGAGCCCCCGATTGTACAAATGTTTCAGCGGCGATAAAAATGGAAAGTCACAATGCGAACAAGACGTATGTCGCATGCAGACAAGTGACTTGTGGAGGAACAGGTGGCAGCATGGTTAAAAGATGGAATCATACAGCGCAGCACATCAGAGTTCGCATCGCCTACAGTATAAGTCGCGAATAAGGATGGCATCCAACGGCTCTGCTGCGATTACAGACGGTTGAACGAGACAATTTCCCAATGCCACAGATCGACGATGTTATTGAAAGGCTTCACGCGGCAATTCCTTAAGACATCGGTAGATATTTTGGGCTACGTCATACAAGGAGGGACCATCAAGCCATCGGAGGCTAAGACGAGGCCCGTTGAAAACTTTCTAATATCGGCAATTACCCTCGGGTGTTTGCCATTGTCTGCCGAGGGTTAACAGCTTTTAGAAAAAAACTTTACTATATTTAAGATTTTACTTTATTTTAAATTATATATTAGTTCACGGACCTATACATCAAATACTAACAGACATGGACACCGAATATAAAAATTATACATTTAATGAAATATGTAAACTGCCTAATATACAAAACAGAACATCAACCCAGTGCCATGACCAGATCTTAGATAGAGTCGAACGATCACACAAACTTTGAACGAATACCTCAGAACGTATATTTTGATAAACAAATTGGACTGGGACCACTGGTTTATATATTTCACATACTTCTACAGCGCAAGACCAACCACAACACACGGTTACACCCCTTTTGGACTAGTATACGGAAAAATTGCTAATTTAAGATACCCAACAGGTGTCGGTCGACTCTTTTAGTATAACATAATAAATTCAATTCATCCCATTTACAAATTTAGACTCCACAAACGGTACAATAGGATAAACACTAAAAAACAATAATATTAAAACAGCTTCCTCTTACATATAGATTTGATCGCTAAACGTTAGAAAAGGCAAACCAATCATATATTTTTCTCCACTCCAATTTTCTGTGTCGTTCACGTTGGCGAACAGAAAAAGAAAACAAATCCAGTTTGTTCTCGTTCGCTAATGTACGGTTGAAAAATTTTTGTTATCGTAGGCAAGCGCTGACCTAACCGAACAATAAATCAATCAGTTGTCGACCGTCGCCGCGTGCGCTTGGCTGTCTGCTAAACATACATATATACTTACCGTTTCAGAAAATTTAATAATGTGCTAGCATCAAACTTTGTAAAATAAGCTAAAACGTTAGAAAAGGCAAACCAATTCATATATTTTTCTCCACTTCTTCAGTGGAACATTAAAAACGAACAAGGAACTAAAAGAAAATAACTATAAAATCGTAGCCACACAAGAAACTCTCTTAGCCGAATGACACGAATGTGAATTCGGTGCTCGTTCAACTCAGGCACTCAAATATGTGTACTTACAGAGAAAAAAGAGACCAATATGGGTACTCTCTGCTTATGATTTAAGGGATATATATTTTTTCTCTTCGCTACGCTCATTTATAGTCATCGATCATTCATGCATTCACGGCCTGTCCGGAAATTGCACGAATGTGACGAATGTGGCGGACGTTGTGCAGGGAGACACCACTAAAGGCACATATGTATGTACATATGTAAGGCGCAGCTAGCGATGCCTGTTATTATGTGTGTACGTAACAACGCTTAGCATATGCGTTATTTTCGCTTATGCTTACTACTTTGTTATTAAAGCGGATGGATAACTGATTAAAAAATTCTTTTAAGTCATGTTATTTATACAATACTATTATTATCTAAGACTTAAATAATATTGATGTGAATAAAATATTAGTGGACATTTGACTTCATTAAATTATCCAAATAATCCTCAAAGATAATTTGAAATTTGATTATTTAAATATTTTCTGAGTTGTTTTTTGGCGTAGAATACGTCTTACCTTTCGGTATGGGCACCCATGTCAGGTTTTTATTGTTGTAATCTCTATTTCTTTAATTATAAGGAAACGGCACGGAAACTTTTTTTAAAAATTTTTTTGTAGTCAAATGAAGATGTTAGCTTTCGTTTGACATACATTTTATGTTGGTTGATGTCTTCCTAATATTTAAGTTTCTCAAATGAAAATTGTATAAACACATGCACACAAATATGTATGTGGTGTTTGGTTGAGTGTGTAGTAGTAGTTTGTAGCGTGAATAGACGTTTATTTTATTGCATAATTTTAGGCGGGAAAATTTAAGTAGAGTAAAGGCAGAGAAAGCGCTGCCAACTACTGCTTATTGGTGGTGATTTTAACACAGAAATCACTTCAAATACTAGATTGGCGAAAGTTATGAGCGATACGTTTAATTTGGATTATATTCGAAATGATACTCCCACAACTACTGATAACACAACCATTGACTTAGTTTTTGCGAGAAATTTAAATGTTAATTTAAAAACATATTTATCCTATTTTTCCCATCATAAGCCTATATTCTCAAAAGTAACTTTCAAATAATCAAATAGATTTGGGTCTGTTATTTATCATTTATCTTTACTATTGATAACTACCATTGACTTCGTTTTTGCGAGAAATTTAATTGATAATTTAAAAACATTTTTATCCTATTTTCCTATCATAAGCTTATGTATATCATCAAAAGTAACTATCAAATAAAGAAATTCATTTGCTTGCATTATTTATCATTATAAATTATCATTATACATATGTTTTCTGTCTTATCGGATGGCGTATTCTACGTTAAACTTAATGGCCGTGTCTCTGACACAGCCTCCTTCTTTTTGATATTATTAAATGCTTTATTTTCGTGATATAGTAAGTAGAAAGCTCGCAAAATTAATGCATTATAATGGTTTTTTTGGAATAAATTCGAAATGTCTTATGTATGAATATGTTTTATAATACCATTGAAACTATAGTGCACTTCCATTTTCAAAAATCAGAACCAGAAACTTTATAATTTGTTTTTCAAAGGTATACAGAATATGATATAGGATCACACACAGGACGAGAATATATGTATGCATGTATGTACAAGCGCAGACGTACACTCTATACATACGCGGGTTTCAAATCTGGGGTGAAGCCTTTAAGAAGACGTCATACGCACGCGAAGCGAAGGCCCTGTACAGGGTCTGTGCGATTAAGGTATGCTGCGCGTTTCGCACTAAATCCGAAGAGGCTGCGTTGGTTGTTGCTGGCCTATGTCCCATAGATATTCTGGCGACGCAGACGTTGGCAAGATCCGTAAATAAGGCGAATCGCGAAGAAGAAATCAAGATCTGCTGGCAACAGTGGCAATGCCGTTGGGACCAGACAGATAAAGGTCTATGGACACACCGTCTCATACCTTCAGTAGAAGAACGACTCCACAGAAATACATAGTTTCTTAACGATCGATGGACTCGTCGAAGTGGCGGCTCGGAATCTAGTCCGTTCCGACTGCTTGCATCAAAAAGTTTGGTGACAGTAGCATCTAAGCAGTGTGGTTCTAAATACGGATCTCAACGTACAGCTCAAGACGGATTGAATCGGCCGGGTGGCACGGAATCTCGTTCTTTCCGGCTACCAAGAAAGGTTAGTGCACAATATACTACTTTCGAGATGTTTGAATATATATATATATATATATGTATATAGTATATGTATAAATGCAGTTAAACTTTTGGCCAATATTAATGTTTTTCAGTAAGGTTCATACAAAGCAGAAAAAAGCGAACCAAGTAAGTAGGCGTCTCGGAACCCAGTCCGTTCCGACCGCTGCAAAGCAGTTAAACAAGCAGAAACTATGAAACACCAGAAGAGATGAAGTCAACAGAATAACCGAGCGGCTCGGAACCTCGTCCGTTCCGACCGGCGGGCAAGGTAACTAATGAACGTTAAATTTTATGAAAAACATTATGTACTCGTATAATAGTTGAAATACCAGAAAGCATAAAAAACAAGACAAGAGGAAGACAAAAGAAAAACTGAGCGGCTCGGAACACCATCCGTTCCGACCGACGTGTATGATTGAAGGGCATAAGGTTTATACAATAGTGTCAAATTTGCAAAGTAAAAGGCAGGAAGGAAAACTAGAAATTAGTCCACATAAGTCGACCCGTTCCGAAACCTAGTAGAAGCAATAATAATTAAAAAAAAAAAAAAAATTGCTTGAAAGCAAAAAGGGGCAATTTAAATCCCCACGAAGATGCAACAAGCAACAGTACAGAGGGTGGTTCAAGTTGACGCAACTTGCTACAAACGTTATCCGGACTTTCACGAACGTTGAGCGTAAGCTCAAACCATCTCCCGACGAAATACTTGACGGTAGTACCGGGGGAATGGTACTCAGACAGTAGGAGGTTTAGTTCGGGTTAAAGTCCCGCACTGACAAACCGGTGACGGTTAGGCTTTCGATGCTTCCTCCTCGTAAAAAAAAAGAAGAAAAAAAACTCTATGCATAACCACAATACACATGTCTGTAGGTTTGAACATATACATGTATGTGTGTACATAAATACAAAAGCTATAATCACCAAGTTGAGCAAATGGCCTGGCGCTCAGTAAGTAGGCTGCATATACATACATGCACATTTACTCATGCAATTATTGAATTTTTTCTATTTAATTGCTTTCATAATGTAGCCGCTTTGGTATCTTTGGTTCCACAATCGGAAAATTCAGTCTCCACGAGGAAACGTCTGATAACGGATTGAGACTGATCGACTTCGCCAGGGCCCGAAACATTGTAGTTTGTAGTACCAGGTTCCAGCATAGAAGGATACATCAGGCTACGTGGCTGTCTCCAGATGGTAAGACACGAAACCAAATCGACCATGTTGTGATAGACGGAAGGCACGCTTCCAGTGTCCTAGATGTGCGCACGATCCGAGGAGCGAACATCGACTCGGACCATTATCTTGTCGCAGCCAAGATACGCACGCGCCTCTGTGCGTCAAAAAGCGTGCGGAAAGGAAGAAGGAAGCGAGACGCATTTTTCGAGAGAAGAAGAGAAAGGCCGAAATGCGTGATTGCGAAGAGCTTGAAATGCTGGCCGACAGGAAAAGCGCCAGAAAATTATTTTAGAAAGTACGACGGCTAACAGAAGGTTTAAAGACCGGGGCGAATTCCTGTAAGAACGACAACGGCGACCTGGTAACTGACGTTCAGAATATACTTAGTTTATGGAGGGAGCACTTCTCCACACTACTTAGTGGTAGTGACAGAGACCACCTTGGAGAAGATGATGATCCTGAAACCCCAATCAATGACGACGGAATTCATGTTCCGTTACCCGACTGCGATGAAATCCGTATAGCAATAGCACGGCTCAAGAACAACAAAGCTTTCGGAGTTGACGGGCTGCCAGCTGAGTTATTCAAATACGGTGGAGAAGAGTTGGTAAAGCGCATGCACCAGCGTATATGTAGCGTATGGTCGGACGAATGCATGCCTACTGATTGGAATCTAAGTGTACTTTGCCCAATCCATAAGAAGGGTGATACTGCAATTCGCGCCAACTATCGTGGTATAAGCCTTCTTAACATTGCATATAAGGTTCTGTCGAGTGTATTGTGTGAGAGACTAAAGCCCACCGGCAATGAACTGATTGGACCTTATCAATGTGGCTTTAGACCTGGTAAATCTACTATCGACCAGATATTCACAGTGCGCCAGATCTTGGAAGAGACCAAAGAAAGAAGAATCGACACGCACCACCTTTTTGTCGACTTCAAAGCCGCTTTCGACAGCACAAAAAGAAGTTGCCTTTATGCCGCAATGTCTGAATTTGGTATCCCCGGAAAACTTATACGGCTATGTAAAATGACGTTGAGCAACACCACCAGCTCCGTCAGGATTGGGAAGGACCTCTCCGAGCCGTTTGATACCAAACGAGGTTTCAGACAGAGTGACTCTTTGTCGTGTGACTTTTTTAACCTTATGCTGGAGAAGATAATTCGAGCCGCAGAACTAAATCGGTCAGGCACTATCTTTTATAAGAGTGTGCAGCTGCTGGCGTACGCCGATGACATTGACATCATCGGCCTTAACAACCGCGCAGTTAGTTCTGCCTTCTCCAAACTGGATAGAGAAGCAAAGCGAATGGGTCTGGAGGTGAACGAGGGCAAGACGAAGTATCTCCTGTCATCAAATAAACAGTCGGCACATTCACGACTGGGATCACAAATCACTGTTGACAGTTATAACTTTGAAAAAGTAGACGACTTCGTTTACTTAGGAACCAGCATTAACATCAATAATAATGTCAGCCTCGAAATCCAAAGGAGGATCACTCTTGCCAACAAGTGCTACTTCGGACTGAGTAGGCAACTGAGCAGTAAAGTCTTCTCTCGACGGACAAAAATAGCGCTCTATAAGTCTCTCATTATGCTCGTCCTAATGTATGGCGCAGAAACATGGACGATGAAGATATCTGATGAGAAGGCTCTGGGAGTGCTCGAGAGAAAGATTCTCCGAAAGATTTATGGGCCTTTACGCCTTTGCGATGGCAAACACCGTAGAAGATGGAACGATTCAGCGGCTTCGCTGGCTTGGTCATGTCGTTCGAATGGATGAAAGCGCCCCAGCTCTGAAAGTATTTGTCGCGGTACCCGCCGATGGTAGCAGAGAAAAAGGGAGGCATCCTCTGCGTTGGAAAGACCAGGCGGTAAAGGACTTGGGTACGCTTGGTATTTCCAACTGGCGCCAGTTAGTGAAAGAGAGAAATAACTGGCGTGCTGTGCTAAGCTCGGCCAAAATCGCATAGGCGGTTATCGAGCCAATAAAAGAAGAAAAGAAGAATGTAGCCGCTATCATTTGCAAAAATTTGCGCCGTCATAAAATCTTTCAGTCGTATGTTGTCTCATACCGCCGGATGTGGTCTCATACATCCGAATACGCATGACTAGTTGTACAACATATTTGGCTCTCTTTGTACAACGAATGCCTCTTTTTCTGAATGCGACTGAGCGCAGTATTCTCAGCTATCTGCACACTCATTCAGTCATCGCGCTTGCTGTGAGCAGAATGCGTAGAATGTTGCACTTACGTGTGAATGTGTTAAAACGGCCAATGAGTACATTCATGCAGACGTCTAATGTGTATGAACATTATTTACTTAAGGACAGTGCAGTAAACATTCTTTACTTAAGGACAGTGCCATAACGGTAGCGAAGTATTGCGGACATTTATATACATAAGTGTGCATATATATCGGCACAGGCGCATCAACGCAAGCCGACACGGCGTTAGCAGTGACGAGAACAGAGCTGGTCAGCGCAGCTGTAGTGCAAGTAAAGTAGCGGCGAGTTTGAAAAGCAGTTGTGTCCAAACATGCAAATTGGTGTGCATACGGGGATGTGTGTCGAACCTGCATTTGGTGTTGCGCTCGATGTTGTTGCCAGGTTGTGACTGAACGAGTTGAAGTTGTTGAGATGAAAGCAGCTGCAGCGAGTTGGAAGTTTGAACCGGAGGTCAAACAAGGCTATGGTTATACGAGAAGAAGAAGAAGAGTACACTGGAACACATCTAACTCAAATGAATTCGTAGTATCGTTAGTTGGATTAATATTTATGTTTTATTATATTTAACATTAAGTCAATTAAGTAATTGTTTGGTATGTTAGCGTCATAAAAGTTTTAAAACCATTTAATTTATTTTTGCGGTTACGCACACCCAAGGTAGAAACAGTGAAAAAAACATGTTAATTGCAAATTAAATATACCTATGTAAAACCTAAACAAAAAAAAATATATCTTATGTAAAATTAATACTGTGAAAGGCAATCGGTCTAAATACGTGCGGTATATGTACGTACAAGCTTTTTATTTGTCAATTTTGAATTTTTAAGTCATTTGCTAAACGAAGTACTGAAGTTCTGTGTATAAAATTGGCTAACCAAATATTTTGCGAATTGTAATACGGTTTTACCAGCGGAATATTATATTGTTGAAATTAAAACACTCTTGTCCAATATTTTATTTGGGCACATTTTATATTGTTATTGTTTTAACGCACTTTGTTTGCGAGCGGAAAGGGTCGACAATGGAACGTTGTAATATCTTAGAATTGCACGTAGCAGGACTGAAACAGAAGTTGACAGAGTTAGGGTTAGCTGTAAAGTCAAGCTACAGGACCGACTCCTTGAGCACTTCGGTCTGAATGCTGACAGTGACGATGACGACGTTAGTGGTTATAACGATGTAGCTTCGATTTAAGATAACGCTGGTTCGTCTCCACTAAAGGAAATACCAAGCAGTTTTCAAGAGCGTATTTCTCTTACATTGCGCAACATTGAGCATTCGTCAACGTCGTTTAGTGGGTCGGGTCAGCCGCAATTTGAGGAATGGCTGAAAGATTTCCAACAAAATGCCACCGCAGTTAATTGGTACAGAGTCCAGAAAGGGGCTGCGAAATTTTTATACGCAGGCAGTGCAACATCGTCGACTGGGATTCTTTAAGGCAAGCCCTGATATCGGAATTTGGAACTAAGGTATCGTCGTTGGAAGTTCACCGTATGCTACGGAACCGCGGTAAGCGTAGCAATGAGGAATAAAGAATACCTCTACACTTTGATGCAAATCGGGAAACCGATAAAGCTGGATGACATGAGTCTGATCGAATATTTCAGCAATGGTATCCCCGACTTAAAGTAAAACAAAATTAATTTGTACCAAGCTAAATCCGTAGCGGACCTTAAAGAACAAATAAGCGTTTACGAGAAGATTAGGTCTAGTCGCCAACAAGCGACAGTTTCCAATCCAAGCCAGCAGTACGTCGGAAGCAGGGCTTGTGTAAATCCGGCTTCCTCTCGGAAGGAGGTAAAAAGGTGTTTCAAGTGCGGCAACTCTACTCATCTGGCCAAGGCCTCGTGGGTCATTTAAGTGCTTCAGTTGCGGCGAAGTTGGGCATCGAGCCCCCCATTATAAAAATGTTTCAGCGGCGATAAAAATGGAAAGTCACAATGCGAACACTTTAGGTGATGAAACGCAGCTATACAACGTTTACTGCTTTAGTCGATACGGAATGTGACCTATGTAATGCGGTATGACACCTTGCTCATGCTGGACAGCGATATTGAGTTGGTCGGCGAGCGGCATCATCTAGTAGGAGTAGGAAAGGCGGGATAACAACACTAGGCTATTTCACTAGAACGTTTAGTATCAACGAGATGGAACTAAAAATCACTTTCCATGCGACCAGAGAACGCGACGTGATGTATGCAACGGTGATCGGTAACGATATTCTTAAGCAAGCAACCCTAGTTTTCCACGAGGATCTTGTAGAGTTCAAGCCAAAGATAAAGAAATCCGAAAAAACCAGCAATACTTCAGTACAATTTTTCGAAAGCAACGATCCAAAGATGGATTTGTCACACCCCAGCTACGTGGAAGCAAATGACGTAATGGAACTGGTCAAGGGTTATGCGCCTAGAGATACACAAAAAACGTTGGTTGGTAGAAAACCATTTCTCAGAGTACACCAATGATCTTGGAAATTAGTCAGAACAAAGGAATGTCAGACCGCAGCTTATAAACGAGATAATAAGCGACAGAAGTATTTGCTGGGCCATAGACAAATTCGAACCCTACAAAAGTCCGGGGCCAGACTGTATTTACCCAGCTCAGCTACAACATACCATGGAGCGCACCAAACCATGGTAAAAACAATCTTTACCAGCTGCTTCAGACTCGGCTATATACCCGTTTTATGGAGAGAAGTTAAGGTAGTGTTTATACCAAAAGCAGGTAGAGCCTCACACACAAACCAAATGACTTTAGGCCTATAAACCTTTCCTCTTTTCTACTCAAAACTTTCGAAAGACTAATTGAGATGTATATTAGGATCTCGATTAGTCCATCCCTATTGTCTAATGCGTAACATGCCTATACCAAAGGCAAGTCCACGGAGACAGCACTCCACTCACTAGTTTCCAAGCTTGAAACATCCCTAGAAGAAAAAGAATTCGCACTTGTTGCATTTCTCGACATTGCGGGTGCATTCAACAATGTGACCCCGCGAATGGACAGCTCTCTAGTTGGACTCATTCACCAAATGCTCACCAGCAGGGTAGTGTGTTCGCAGCTGGGGGATAGCACCGTTCGCAGACCCGTTAATAGAGGCACTTCACAAGGAGGAGTTCTATCTCCACTTTTATGGGTTGTAACTGTAAATAAGCTCTTGCGACGCATGGAAGGAGATGGTTACGAGGTGATCGCGTACGCCGACGATGTTGCGGTAATCGTGAGAGGAAAATTTCCTCAGACGCTATGCGAACTCATGGAAACAGCTCTCACTTCACTTGTCACATGGTCCAGAAACTGTGGTCTACAAGTGAATCCTGATAAAACAGAACTAGTGCTATTCACCAGACGGTATAAGATACCCACTCTCACACTACCGAAACTTGATGGCAAAAGCCTAATTCTTAAAAGCACCGCGAAGTACCTGGGTCTAATTTTAGACAATAAACTGTACTGGAAGGACAATACAAGGGAGCGAATAAGGAAAGCCACTACGGCGCTTTTCACTTGCAAAAAAGCTATTGGTGTAAAATGGGGTTTCTCCCCTAAGATAGTACACGGGATCTATACAGCCATCGTCCGCCCAATCCTATTATACGGAGCCTTGGTCTGGTGGCCCACGCTAAAAAATGAACAACGCTTAAACAACTGCAAAGAGTACAAAGAAGCGCGGAGCTCTGCATAGGTGGAGCCTTAAGCTCCTCACCCACTGAGGCTCTAACTACCATACTACACCTGCCACCTCTTGACGTAGTCGCTCAAGAGGTAGCCGTAATCACAGCTCTAAGGCTTAGAGAAGCTGGTTTCTGGACCCAGAGCACGCTTGGCCACACAGAAATACTAAAAAAAATGGCTCCTATTCAAATACCAACAAATACGGACTACTGTACACCATCAGCTTCCTTTATAAAGAACTATGAAGTCATCGTACCAACGCGACAGGATTGGTACACAAGACCACACCATATACATAAGGCCATCAACATTTACACTGATGGCTCCAAACTTAACGGAAAAGTCGGGGGAGGTGTATTTTCCCCTGAACTAAAACTTGAAACATCGTTCAGACTCCCCAACCACTGTAGCGTGTACCAAGCGGAAGTGCTGGCCATCCAGGAGGCTACGCAGCACGTAATCAAAAACCCTAAAGAAAGTAAACAGGTCTTTATCTTTTCCGATAGCCAAGCTGCACTGAAAGCGCTAGACTCCTGTATAGACAATACAAAGTCTCTCACTGAATGCCGCAGATCTCTAAACGAGATGGCTCAGCATTATAGAATTCAACTCATACGGGTGCCATGACACCGTGATATTGAGGGCAACTGCAAAGCGGATGAATTGGCAAGGAAAGGTACGACCACCCCGATCCTTCCGAGGAGGAACAGGATAGGTATACCACTTGCCACTTTTAAACTACAAGTTAAACACAACAACACCAAGGTGGCGAATGAACGTTGGGGTACTCTCACACACTGTGAAATCTCCAAACTCACGTTGCCATCCTACGATAAAAGGCGCACATCAACCCTTCTGGGGCTAAAAAGAAGCGAAGTCTCTACCTTAACAAGAACCCTCACAGGGCACTGTCTAATCGGTACTCATGCGAAAAGACTAGGAGTAAATGCTCCGGAGCACTGACGCAGGTGCGACGAAGAAGAAGATAATGTGGAACACCTACTTTGCCAATGTCCAGCTTTAAGTAGAAGAAGACTTCCGCACGCTTGGCAGACCAACTCTACAAAGCCTCGCGGAGATAGCGCTAATAAACCCAAGAGCACTGTCGAAATTCATCAAGTCAACAAAATGGTTTGAGCCCGATGTGCAGGAGAATTGAGGAGCGAATTCGCATATGGCAGCACAATGGGCCACGCTAGGCCAAAGTGCAAGGGAGGATTCTCTTCCCAGCCATTCCAACCTAACCTAACCTAACCGCGCAAGACCAACCACAACACACGGTTACACCCCTTTTGGACTAGTGTACGGAAAAATTGCTAATTTAAGAAAGCCAACAGGTGTCGGTGGACTCTTTTAGTATAACATAATAAATTCAATTCATGCCATTTACAAATTTAGACTCCACAAACGGTACAATAGGATAAAACACTAAAAAACAATAATATTAAAACAGCTTCCTCTAATCTATAGATTTGATCGCTAAACGTTAGAAAAGGCACATCAATTCACATATTTTTCTCCACTTCTTCCGCGGAAATTAAAAACGAACAAGGAACTAAAAGAAAATAATTATAAAATCGTAGCCACACAAGAAACTCATCTTAAGGAAAGCCCTCTCACAAGATTTATACCAAGAAACTTCTCTATTTGGGGAAAGGTTCACTCACGTTCGTACGCGAACGCGAACGTGAACAACTTCAAATTTTCTGTGTCGTTCACGTTGGCGAACAGAAAAAGAAAACAAATCGAGTTTGTTCTCGTTCGCTAATGTAAGGTTGAAAAATTTTTGTTATCGTAGGCAAGCGCTGACCTAACCGAACAATAAATCAATCAGTTGTCGACCTTCGCCGCGTGCACTTGCCCGTCTGCTAAACATACATATATACTTACCGTTTAAGAAAATTTAATAATGTGCTAGCATCAAACTTTGTAAAATAAGCTAAAATGATGACCTTCCAACTGTTTGAAATATATATATTATATGGTTGCGAATTGTTTGCAAATTGTGATAGTATATGTAGTAGGAAACTTAAAGTTCTGTACAATAATATCTCGCGATATATTTTTGGTATTAAACGTTATGGGCACATTTCTGAATTCGCGTTGAAAATTTTTTCTATAACTTTTGATGACATACTCAAAGTCAGGTGCTTAACGTTATTGCATAAAGTCATGACAACTAAGGAGCCGAGTTATCTGAAGGAACGACTGTCATGGACCAGATCTTCCCGGTTTCCGACTATTTCGCCTTTGAAATCGAGTTGCCTGACCTCTGAACGTCAATTCCTTGTGTACTCGGTCCGTCTTTGGAATTGTTTACCGCCAGCGATTAGGAATAATAAAACCACGCTGCGATTCAAAGGTGAACTCATCTGTCACTTTACTAAATAATTGATATGGATACTATTAACTCTTATTTTTTAATCTATTGATCTCTTCTGTCCCTCTTTTCTTCTACTAAACCTTCTTACTAATCTTATTATATCTTCTATCTTAATATCTATTTAATTCATATATCTGTATTTTTTGTTAAGTCTAAATTTAATGTTATAATTAGGTATCAACGAGTACATGCACTGTAATTTAAAACCTCTGGTTGTTGTGCATGTACTTTAATAATCAAAATAAACAAATAAATAAATAAATAATAAACAGATTAAAATTTACTATACTCTCGGCATCCTACAAATAGTGTAAAGGAGAGGGATTGAACTACATGGCAGTAAACATATATATGGGCGTGTGTGTAAATTAGCGCCAGGAAGCGCATGTGTATGAACATTATTTACTTAAGGACAGTGCGGTAACGGTAGCGAAGTCTTGCGCACATTTATATACATAAGTGTGCATATATCTCGGCACAGGCGCATCAACGCAAGCCGACACGGCGTTAGCAGTGACGAGAACAGAGCTAGTCAGCGCAGCTGTAGTGCAAGTAAAGGAGCGGCGAGTTTGAAAAGGAATTGTGTCCAAACTTGCAAATTGGTGTGCATACGGGGATGTGTGTCGAACCTGCATTTGGTGTTGCGCTCGATGTTGTTGCCAGGTTGTGACTGAACGAGTTGAAGTTGTTGAGATGAAAGCAGCTGCAGCGAGTTGGAAGTTTGAACCGGAGGTCAAACAAGGCTATGGTTATACGAGAAGAAGAAGAAGAGTACACTGGAACACATCTAACTCAAATGAATTCGTAGTATCGTTAGTTGGATTAATATTTATGTTTTATTATATTTAACATTAAGTCAATTAAGTAATTGTTTGGTATGTTAGCGTCATAAAAGTTTTAAAACCATTTAATTTATTTTTGCGGTTACGCACACCCAAGGTAGAAACAGTGAAAAAAACATGTTAATTGCAAATTAAATATACCTATGTAAAACCTAAACAAAAAAAATATATCTTATGTAAAATTAATACTGTGAATGTAATTGGTCTAAATACGTGCGGTATATGTACGTACAAGCTGTTTATTTGTCAATTTTGAATTTTAAAGTCATTTGCTAAACGAAGTACTGAAGCTTTGTGTATATATAATTGGCTAACCAAATATTTTGCGAATTGTAATACGGTTTTACCAGCGGAATATTATCTTATTGAAATTAAAACACTCTTGTCAAATATTTTATTTGGGCACATTTATATTGTTTTTGTTTTAACGCACTTTGTTTGTGAGCGGAAAGAGTCGACAATGGAACGTTGTAATATCTTAGAATTGAACGTAGCAGGACTGAATAAGAAGTTGACAGAGTTAGTGTTAGCAGTTACAGGGCGTAAAGTCAAGCTACAGGACCGACTCCTTGAGCACTTCGGTCTGAATGCTGACAGTGACGATGACGACGTTAGTGGTTATAACGATGTAGCTTCGATTTAAGATAACGCTGGTTCGTCTCCGCTAAAGGAAATACCAAGCAGTTTTCAAGAGCGTATTTATTTTACATTGCACGACATTTAGCATTCGTTGACGTCGTTTAGTGGGTCGGATCAGCCGCAAGTTAAGGAATGCCTGGAAGATTTCCAACAAAATGCCACCGCAGTTAATTGGTACAGAGTCCAGAAAGGGGCAGCCAAATTTGTATACGCAGCCAGTGCACCATCGTCGACTGGGATTCTTTAAGGCAAGCCCTAATATCGGAATTTGTAACCAAGGTATCATCGTTGGAAATACACCGTATGCTACGGAACCGCGGTAAGCGTAGCAATGAGGAATAAAGAATACCTCTACACTTTGATGCAAATCGGGAAACCGATAAAGCTGGATGACATGAGTCTGATCGAATATTTCAGCAATGGTATCCCCGACTTTAAGCAAAACAAAATTAATTTGTACCAAGCTAAATCCGTAGCGGACCTCAAAGAACAAATAAGCGTTTACGAGAAGATTAGGTCTAGTCGCCAACAAGCGACAGTTTCCAATCCAAGCCAGCAGTACGTCGGAAGCAGGGCTTCTGTAAATCCGGCTTCCTCTCGGAAAGAGGTAAACAAGTGTTTCAAGTGCGGCAACTCTATAAATCTGGCGAAGGCCTCGTGGGTCGTTTAAGTGCTTCAGTTGCGGCGAAGTTGGGCATCGAGCCCCCGATTGTAGAAATGTTTCAGCGGCGATAAAAATGGAAAGTCACAATGCGAACACTTTAGGTGATGAAACGCGACGCAAGTTTGGAGAAGCGGGTAGATGTATATTCATTGACGTAAGACGCAGCTATACAACGTTTACTGCTTTAGTCGATACGGGATGTGACCTGTGTAATGCGGTATGACACCTTGCTCATGCTGGACAGCGATATTGAGTTGGTCGGCGAGCGGCATCATCTAGTAGGAGTAGGAAAGGGCGGGATAACCACACTAGGGTATTTCACTAGAACGTTTAGTATCAACGAGATGGAACTAACAATCACTTTCCATGTGACCAGAGAACGCGACATGACGTATGCAACGGTGATCGGTAACGATATTCTTAAGCAAGCAACCCTAGTTTTCCACGAGGATCTTGTAGAGTTCAAGCCAAAAATAAAGAAATCCGAAAAAACCAGTAATACTCTGTACAAATTTTCGTAGCGGAACCTAATTTATGGAGTGAATTCGACGGGTTGTGTGTAACGATAACCGAAAGCAACGATCCAAAGATGGATTTGTCACACCCCAGCTACGTGGAATCAAATGACGCAATGGAACTGGTCAAGTGTTATGCGCCTAGAGATACACAAAAAACGTTGGTCCAAATAAAAATGTTGTTGGTCGACGAAACACCAATTTACGTGGGACCAAGACGTATGTCGCATGCAGACAAGTGCCTTGTGGAGGAACAGGTGGCAGCATGGATAAAAGATGGAATCATACAGCGCAGCACGTCAGAGTTCGCATCGCCTATAGTATTAGTCGCGAATAAGGATGTCATCAAACGGATGTCCTGCGATTACAGACGGTTGAACGAGACAATTTCCCAATGCCACTGATCGACGATGTTATTGAAAGGCTTCACGCGGCAATCCCTTAAGACATCGGTAGATATTTTGGGCTACGTCATACAAGGAGGGACCATCAAGCCATCGGAGGCTAAGGCGAGGGCCGTTGAAAACTTCCCAATACCGGCAGATCGTAAGGCGGTTCAGCGCTTCTTGGGTCTACCGTCGTACTTCAGCCGATTTATAGAGGGGTACGCAGTGGTCGCTAAACCACTTTCAGACTTTCTACGGCATGGAATGAAGTTCGTTATAAAAGAGGAACAGGTTCTGGCATTTGAGCAGTTGAAGGCGGCTTTGGTAAAAGCTCCGATATTGCGGTTGTATAATCCTAAAGCGGTGACGTAGGTGCACACGGACGCTTCAAAGTATGGATATGGCGCGGTCCGTCTGCAAAGGATGTTGATGATCAACAGTTCCATCTGATACCATACATGAGCCGGAAAACAACAGAAACTGAGGAAAAATACCATTGCTATGAGCTGGAAGTGTTGGTCATTGTTAGAGCTCTCAAGAAATGGCGTGTATATATGCTGGGGATAAAGTCTAGGATCATCACGGACTGCAACGCATTCACGATGACGATGCCCATTAAGGGTTTCTCGTTGGGCGCTCTTCCTATAGGATTTTAACTACGAAATTTAACACCGAAGCGGTAGCAAGATGAGGCATGTCGACGCGTTGAGCCGAGTTTCCTGTCTTAAGCGCAGATAGCGGATCCTTGGATCAGAGCTGTTATTAGGGTACTTGAGAAAGAGGACTACGAGAATTTGTGGGTCTGGTACGATATGTCGAAAATTAAAATGTCGAAACTAAAAATATCGAAAAAAAAATGTCGAACAAAAAAAAGTTGAAAACCAAAAATGTCGGAAAACAAAATGCCGAAAACAAAAAAGTCGAAAGAAAAAAGATCGAAACAATGCAATGAATGATGTGTGAAATTCGCGCGAATTTCACACATCATTCATTGCATTGTTTCGATATGTTATAGCTATCTATGTTGTTATTTTCATTTATTTTTTCTATTACCTAGACAAAATTACGCATTTTGCACATCATTATTTACATTTATTTCCACTGTTTTAACTATACATAAACGAGATTACGGTAACCTTATTTACAAAAAAAACTCTCGGCTCTCATCCATACAAGTAACTTAAATTCTACAACAATGCCATTCTCACGAAACTCTATTGTTGTTTATCTCAATGAGATAACGGTAACTTCCGTAAAATCAACAAGACTGCACTATTGATTCTCATGGTTTTCATACAATTTAATCATTAGAAATTGTCGATTGAAACCTTGTGCACAGATTGGAGTTCAAAGATGTCTGCAATATTTACACTGTTGTTTCAAATAACGGACACGATAAACTAGTAGTTGATGGTTATATTTATTATATGGAAAAGCAACATAAAGATGTTTTTTATTGGAAGTGTGAAAAAAAAGTAAATTGCAATGTAAAGCAAGAGTGACTACAGTGATATGCGAAAATAACCACCAAGTAAAAAAAAAAACGTTTGAACACTGTCATGATCCACTTGCTTATGAGCATGAAATTTATAAAGTAAATGCAAATCTTAAAATCCGTGCAGAAAAAACAAATGATAAACCTTCTCAAATAAATAACTCTGCTATAGTGCAGTGCAACCGTGAGTGTAGAGCATACATATCAAAACCTAGAAATTGCTTACAAAAAATTAAAAGAGTGAGAAATAATATGTTAAAAGAGCCTAAGAGTTTAGACGAAATAAAAGTTCCAGAAAATCTCCAAAACGTTGAAGGTGAAACATTTTTGTTACGCGATACAAGTTTTGAAAGCGAAAAGATTTTAATATTTGGAACTGTAGCGAACTTAAAAATGCTGGAAAAATCACGTGTGTGGCTTATGGACGGTACATTTAAGGTGGTACCAACAATAATGCGCCAACTTTTCACTATTCATGCATTTATTAATGAACAAGTTGTCCCTGTCATTTATTGCTTAATGAGCAGCAAGACCAAAAACTGCTACAATGAAGTGTTTTATGAAATCCATCAAATTGCCTGTGCTCATAATGTGAAACTCAATCCTGATGTTATGATTACTGATTTCGAAAAAGCTATTATATCGGTAACAAAACCATACTTTCCTGATGTTATTAGTAAAGGATGCTTCTTCCATTTTGGGCAGATATTGTGGCGTAAGATTCAAAATCAGAAGCTTGCCTCGAAATACGGCACAAACGAAAATTTTTCGTTGCAATTGAGAATGATAAAAAGTTTAGCTTTTTTAAACCCTGGAGAAATATCGGATTATTACACTGAACTTAAGCAACACATGGATAATGATTGCTCTGAAATTTTAAAATGGTTCGAAAATAACTACGTGATTGGAACTTCCAGAAAACGGAAATCGTGTGGAGTAAATGCACCAGTTCAGTTAACTTATCCACCATCGTTTTGGTCGATATCTGACCAAGTGAATAGCAATATCCCAACGACCCAGAATTCAGTGGAAGCATGGCACAGAAGATTACAAATTATAATTGATAAGTCTCATGTGGGAGTGTATAATTTAATAATTATTTAATCGTTGTTCAAAATAAAATGAATTACATTAGTTCTGAAGGTTCAACGAAATCTAAATCAGCCTACCAAAAGCGAAGAAAACATATTCAAAACATACTTAGTAAAAAAACAGAGTTTTCAAAAATGGAGATTTTGAAAAATTTAGCGTATTCCACTTCCCTATGTTAGCGTTTCTGTTGATTTTTGTTTAATACATTTAAATGTGCATACGTATGTATATTGTAAGGTGGCTTTGAAATAAGTGTATTTTGTTTTGTAAATACGTATATTTCTTATAGTTGAAAATGAATTAACTGGTTGTTTAATTGAATGAAATTGTTTAAATAACACAGTGTTACAAAATGGAAAAAATTGAATGAACTTTTAAAGTGACATATTGGAAATTGTTCACCTGGTCGAATATAACTCAAAACGGTTTTTGGAAAATTTGTAACACCCTCAAAATCTTGTTTTACCGTTAAAAAACCGTTCTTCGGAACTGTACGCGCTAATCTTTTCATTACTTGGCCATTTCTTTACCGATTTTCAATATGTTTTGGAAAGGTAAGGATTATACCTTTAAATTGAGATATAAATATCTATTTTTTGAGCTAGCGTGTTGTAAGTTTTCATCGGGTAAACTTGGAAAATTTGTTTTTTCTTCAAATTTTTCTACTTTGACCGCATTTTATTGCAGTATTTTACTAAAAATATATCAAGTATGAGGAATTATTTTGAAAGTACATTCATGTCCAAAAAATTTTGAGTGCTCATGCAATGAAATCGGACAAAAATTTACGAAGCTATTAAATTTTTTCTGCTATTAAATAAATTTACCTTGCGAAAAGTTTTTTTTTTTTTAATTTTTCTACTTTGACCGCATTTCATTGCGTTATTTTACTAGAAACATAGCAAGTATGAGGAATTATTTTAAACACATTCATTTCCAAAAATTTTGAGTGGTCATCTAATAAGTTTACGCCGTCAATTCAACCTTGCGACCGCTTCGCAATTATATTGTGTAATAAGTGTGGTAAAATGTGTGATAGGCGCAACAAGTTTTGTTACGCCTGCGGTCTATTTGTTGATAAGAAATATCGGTTCGATTTAAGAACAAATAAAGCTGTGGTTGAAGCGTTCAACCTCTTTTTCAGTTGCTCATACGTGGAAAGTGCTTGGTATGAACCCGAATATATTTGTTCGATGTGCTGTACAACATTAAAATAATGGAAAACCGGTAAATGCGATGACCAGCGTCTGCCGTTTGTGACTCCTATGGCTTGGCATTATCAAATATATCACAAGCCGGAGGATTGCTACTTTTGCCAAACAAAAATCACTGGTCACCACTATAAAAGTCGCCACCTCATAGAATATGCCAATGTGTTGACTGTATCGAAACCGATTCCAAGAGGAAAACAAGATCAGCGAACTAAAGACAAAAATCCAGCAACATTTCCTGATTCAAGCCACAAATGTTCTAATGAGGTAAATGACGAACCGTACCTTCCAACCAAATCAATAGAAACGGAACGTCATTTCGTGTCAAATCACGATTATTGTGATCTTGTGCGTGATATGGATCTGTCTATAAGACAGACAGAGATTCTGGCCTCTAGATTAAAGCAGTGGAATATAGTAGACAGTAACTTTAAAGTAACAATTCTACTTGGATTGCAAGGTGGCTACACTAAATATCCTTGTTACTTTTGTGAATGGGACAGTCGTGCCAAAAATCATTACAAGTGTAACATATGGTCACCGAGAAAGTTTCAAATTGGCAAAAATAATGTTCTCAATATTGCATTAGTTAAGCCTGCCGCCATTGCATTTAAAATTGGGGTACATGAAACAGTTTGTTAAACGACTCGAAAAAAACAGCGAGGCTTTTCTACACCTGAAACTTGTATTCCCCAAGTTGAGTGACGCCAAGATTAAAGAAGGTACTTATAAAAATTTCCCAACAAGAATTCTTCAAAAAGAATTCATCCTAATTTATTTTTACATTTTGATCATGAATTACAGGCGTTTTCGTTGGACCGCAGATTCGTAAGATTATGACTGATGATGACTTCATAAAAAAATTGAACCCAGTAGAGAAAAGAGCATGGCTGAGTTTCATTTCTTTGTGCCGAAACTTTCTTGGAAACACGAGAAGTTCAAATTACGTTGAGGTGGTCCATGAATTTTTGGAAGCTTATGGAGAAATGGGATGCAGCATGTCTATAAAAATTCACTTTTTGCATTCTCATTTGGAATTTTTCCCGGATAATCTTGGTCAATTCAGCGACGAACAAGGTGAAAGATTTCACCAAGAAACCTCCAACATTGAAAAACGGTTTACAGGAAAGAACCAATTTAGGATGATAGCTAATTACTGCTGGTCACTCAAACGTGAAACAGATGACTCGTCTTATAAACGCAGAAGATCAAGCAAACATTTTTAGCTATAAAGTTATTTAGCATTTTAATGATTAATTTTTTTTTTATTTTCAGTCACAATAAAAATTTGAAGTTGAAAGATAATCAAAATGTATGAATTTTTAAATATGGTCATCATCTAAAATAATTTAAATAGTAATAACTCTGTCAATTTCCAACCGATTTTCGATTGAAATAGCTTAATCGACGCAGTACTAAATTCACTTTAATAATATTGTCTTTGCTAGGTACCTTTCTGAATTCAGACTATCGTAAAATCGTAGTCAAAGTTTCAAAATTAATTTTTTTTTATTAAGTTACGATTTTTTTTCTCTGTAGCTTCGTCAGTTCTCGTTTGATTTTGATGAGTTATACGCCATTAAAATAGTGATTTGTCACCTTTCAAAATATATAAACAACTTTTGAATCGGATGAAAATTCGCAAAGATATTGATGATTGACTAGCTAATGACCTCAAAAACAGTTTTTTGGCCCTAAAATGAGATTTTGGGGGTGTTTCGCAAATTTCAAGTATACAGTTTTTCTTAGTTTTATAAGGCCTAACGCCTAGGCTAGGTCTCTTTCAAAGTTCATTTTCAGTGTTACACAGTGTAATTTGTAAGTGAACTGTTAATTCGATACCATCATAACTAGCAATAAAGCTAATAAAACACATTGCTTAACTTCATTTTCCGTAGTTTTACTTACAATATGCCCATTTCGACCTTTTTCGACATTTTTCAAACTGAATTATTTTTTCGACATTTTTTATTTCGATCAAAAAAGTCTTCTACAAAAAAAGGCTTTTAACATTTCGATATTTTTAGTTTCGACATTTTAATTTTCTACATATCGTACGACTCCCAGAATTTGTATATGAAGCAACAGGTATTGCATAAAGATCCCATTAAGGAACTGATTGTCGTGCCTGCGTCGATGGAGAAAGAGATTATCCGAATCGCTCATAACCAGAATCATTTCTCGTTAAAAAGAACAAAATAATCTGTTGAGAAGACCTTCTATATTCCACAGTTGTCTGCAAAAGCAACAAAAGTGGTGAAGAGCTCTGTCGAATGCATTGTCGCAGAGACCAAGGCAGGAAAGATAGAAGGATATTTGTCGCCAATAAGCAAAGAGGATAGGCCACAGGGAACATACCATGTTGACCACTTAGGGCCAACGGAACTAACGTCGAAAGGATATAGCTACATCTTCGTTGTGATGGATGCCTTTTCTAAATTCGTGTGGCTCTACGCATCAAAAACCAGGTCAGCAGATGGTGTCATCAACCAGCTAAAATGGCAAGCGGCTACGTTCGGAAATCCAAAGCGTATCATATCGGATCGTGGTGCGGCATTTACATTCAACTCATTCAAAGAATACTGCGTATAAGAAGGTATACAGCATCTTTTAATAGCCACGGGCGTCCCTAGAGGCAATGCAAAATGCAAAACTTTGTAAAATAAGCTAAAATGATAAACAAATACACAGATTAAAATCTACTATACTCCAACAATATTGTTACGTTTTAACCCTGAGACGCCGATGATTTCCAAAATCCTTCAGGTTCGACCACTGGATTGTTAAATAAACCACGCTCGGATTTTCTTAATGCTAACTTTATTTGTTTACAAATATTTTACAAGACTTGACAATGTTATTTTATTCACGGATATTTATACTTGCGCACTCTTCAAAGTTTAATTACAAACTGAATAACCTAACGCAGTGGTAACGCCCTTTTATACTCCGAGCTGCATACACTGTGGCAGCTCTAGAACATTATTGTTCGTTATCGAAATCGATTGCGATCGTTCCATTTTCGTTTTCCCGAAGTCTTTATCTCTTTTTCGGTTTCTCTTCCATATGTCATTCGTGTTTTGTAATATAGCCGCACTGCCCTCTACCTAAGTTTGATCGTCTCAATCAGACACACTAACCGTTCCAAATCTCGCAAGCCTTTCCAAATGAACTACCTTCTGTTTGTTCCTAGGCCTTCCAACTGTCTGGATTCGATACACCACATTATTTAGCCGTTGTGTAATCGAAATTCACTGCCGAAAACAACATTCGCAGGACCTTTACCCATCGTTTCGTGTACTGCTGACCTAATCCCTTATCTACTCGTAGAAAATGGTTTGGACACATCCTTCGTAATACGTTTAAACTTTGCCTCAATTGGTTTCCTTTCCAAATATCCGCAGGTTACGCTTCCAATCTGCGATAGCCAAAAGCCCGTTTAGAACAACCTTCCAAAACTACTCGCTTGCTGCTGACTAGGCCGTCATGCCAAAAGCGAAGTGTTAATTTCACGTTGCTATTCGTCATTTGCTGTTTGCCCAAGTCGATGTATGAGACAGTTTCAGCAAACGTTGTTCTCGAATTCGCATATGTTGCTCGCTTCGTATATTTGTCTCGTACCCCTTTTACAAATTTCTGAATTTTTACTCTTTCACGGTATTCCCTAGATGCATCTTCAAAAGCCAAATGAGCAATTCTCTCAATCTGGGAAGAATATTCTTGCAGAGTCTCATTCGACTTCTGGCAGCGTTTCTCCAGCTCCATCTAGTAAATTTGTCTCCGGTGCTGACTACCGTAACGTGCTTCAACGGCACCCATTAACCCATCGTAGTTATCCCTTTCACTCTCGGGAACAGTTTGTAGGATCTCAGCTGCCTTTCCTTTTAAAGCTATAAATAGTGCAGCAATCTTGTCTAGCATGCTCCAATTAGTTGCCGAAGCGGTCTTTTTATATTGGAGCTTGAAAACCTGGAAAGGAATTGTACCATCAAAAGATGGCGTTTTTACCTTAGGGACAGAGCAAACGCGGGCAACTTTTCCCGCCAAGTCCACAGGGTTGTTAACAAGCATCATATTTAGAGCTTGTGTTGGAGTGGTGAGCAATGCCCCACTGATTCCAATCAAAGCGTATCTCTGCATACGTACTAAGTTCTTAGCTAGAGAGTTATACCAGATAAAAACTCCATATAGCATAATGGCTTTGATAACCGTTTTATACAGGCAGAGGACAATCCCTCCCTCCCGATGGCACCACCTGACAACCTCTACCTTCCAGCTGCTCCAGATTCTCATTTATAAAATCATTCCAGAGCAAGGGAGAAATACCTCCTTGTAGGGTACCCTTTCTTACATTTTGCTGAGCCGATGCGCTTCCCCTCTCCGCCACGACCGTCCTGCCGCATAGAATATTGGAGATTGAACTTGATCACGTTTGTATAAATGCATGTACTGAACTAAATATAACCTTAATATGAAATATATATTTACATATGTATGCATTTCCAGCAGGAATAGAAGTGGCTGCAAAAGAGTTACTTTGCATTTTGGCGCCGTCAGTTCCAAGTCAAGTCAAATGAAAAAACCAACATAAATACATATGAATCTAAAAATGAATTTTATACCAATAAATGTATAAAAAAAATGTACATATGTATATACATAAAATTTAATTATATTTGAGTATATTTTTTAACAAGTGAAAGTAAGATTTAGAGAGACATTTGCAAGAAGTTTTAAAACAGTCCTCCTTCCGCAAAATGTCGACATTTATCACATTAGCCATTTTAAAAGCTCTGATAACCACTGCATTCGGACTTTGAGACGTAAGGTTCCTGTTACCTGCTTTTACCCCATATTTTTGGCTGTTTTTCGTTCTTATTCGAAATCTAAAAATTTTGGTGCCGAGTATTGAAAGTATTGGATACTGTTTAATTGCAAGAGAGAATTTTGGTTAACAATATAAAATCTCTCTTTATTCCTCGAGTTTTCTTACTATAAGTATATTTTGCGTTATAATTCACTTTATGGTTTACTAAGGCTCACAGAGCTAAATAAAACCTTCGAATTCATAACGCACAGCGCGTAATGATTAATTATTGATATTTATAAAAAAAAATGAAAAATGATAGGCTTAGCTCTGAGTGGACGAGGCCGATCCCACGGTGGTTGACTGACGCTCCAACGTTGATGCACAGATCGGTCCCGCTGGTCGTTGGTGATGGCGTGGTTAGCAACTCGTAACCGCAAAGGCTAAATATGAGAAGAAGGAAAGTACAAAATGCGCGCCGCGCTTTTATATTAACAGCAGCACTGGAAACATATTCCAGCGCTGTTTTGCCGTTCCGAACTTAATCAGCGAAGTTTAAGTTCGGGAATTATGCAAGGATGCATGTCTTCATATGACTAAAAGCCATGGAAGTGGCAACTATAGAAATTAAGCAGGGATGCATTTCTTCACATGAGCGGGAGTCATGGAAATTACTTTAAGTGCGCAAGTCACTTAAATATGGCGGGCCCGTTGCACAGGTGCAAGGAGTCCGTTGAGGTCAGCAAGTGCATCCATGGCCGTTTTCAACACCTGGCGCGCTTAGAAGTTTGAGCGCCGCTGAGGACCAAGTGACCGACTTTCTGTGATTCGACGAGATGACTGCCTCAACCCCGAGCGTATTCTAGGACATGGCGACCGACTTGCTGCGCGTGGCCGAGATGACTGCCATGTGGTTGACGGATGTGTCAACTTCCTGGTCGATGATGGACGTGTTGAACCTTTTGCGAAGGTGATTATTCTATCGCCGGGTGGAGGGCGATGAAGCAAAGTGTAATGTAGCCCATTGCACTCTTTGCAGGTGTCCGGCGACCCACACCGTTGCACATTCTTGTGCTTCCGCGCCAAACAGTTGGGACAGTAGCCGTTCCGGTCGATGAAGCGAACACGGTCGGCGATCTCCATAGCCAGGAATACCTTGCAGAACCGTATGGCATGATATTTAAAGCATACCATGCACTGGTGGATGTTGGGGTTCCGCAGTGGCCGTATCGGGGACGGTAGTGATGGTGCTCGTTTGGAAGTAAAGGGAACTTTAGTATGATGTTGTAAAAAAGGGTTGTTAGGAATATGTAGGATCGTCAGTTGGGATGTTGTTAGGAGACTGACTATTGAGTAGATCAGGTTGAAGAGGGAGGGGACACAGTTTTAAAATGGGTCTGGTAAAGAGTACGGCAACCAGTACGAAATTATCAGAACCCTGATAAACCTTCTCGATTCGCCCTAACCGTCATTCAGTCGGTGGGGTCAGGTCATTTGTTATGACAACGAAATCGCCTACTTTAAGATTCTTTTGTGGGGTCTTCCATTTGTATCTTTGGTGAAGTTCTTTGAGGTATTCATCTTTCCACAGTAGGCTGAATTGGTGATGCAGTACTTTACGTTTTTCCCATCGGTTTTGAAGCGATAGGTTGTCACTTTTGGGTTCGGCTGGAGCCAGCAATGGCGCCCCACGCAAGAAGTGACCTGGTGTCAAGGCTAACATCTCATGGGTGAGAGAGGTCGTGAATTTAGCACTGCTTTGATGTGAGCCAACAGTGTTGCGAGCTCTTCAAAAGTGAAGTGGTGGCTTCCAGCGATTCTTTTAAAATGAAGTTTAAAACTTTTGACTGCGGCTTCCCAGAGGCAGCCAATGTGAGGAGCATTTGGTGGTATGAAGTGCCATTCGAAGCCGTGTAGAGTATATTTCGATCGTAGATCATCAGATGTTTCTTTGAAGAATCGCTTGAAATCGGTTTGGAAGGCTCGATTGGTACCTACGAAATTTTTTCCGTTGTCGGAAAAGATTCGTTGTGGTAGACCGCGTCTCCCGACTTAGCTTTGAAAGCTTTGGCGGAGAGATCTGAGCACGGTTCTAAGTGGATTGCTTTGGTAGAAAAGCAAATGAAGACGCAAACGTAGCCTTTGCAAAGTGGATGACTTAATATCGACAGGACCCGCAAAATCGATTCCCGTGTAAGAGAATGGTAGGGAGAAATTTTATCGCGCGGAAGAGCTGCCATTATCTGCGAACGGGTGTTATGTTTGAAGATTATGCAGTTTTTAAAATTTCGAATACAATTTTTGACTTTAGATTTAAGTCGAGCTATGAAGTATTCTTGTCTTGCTGTTCGGACCATAAGTTGATGTTCTGCATGCATCAATAAGTTGTGCAGAAATTGAAGAAATAGGAAGCAAAATCTGGAGGACTCTGGTATGATGATTGGATGTCTTTCGTTATAGGAGATAGAAGAGTTTGCTCAGCGGCCATTGACTCCAAGAAGTCCATTTTGATGAAGAAAGGGGTTCAAAGTCAAAAGACAGCTTCTTTTGGAAATCGGTTTTTGATTAGAGAGTAAAGGGTATTCATTTTCTAAGGCCTTTTTTGAGCTAGTTTGATTAGACGTGTTTTAACCCAGTCAATTTCCTTTTGAGTAACTACCAAGCTTTCGTAATTGATGTTCGAAGTGGACTGTATGCGATTTGGATTGGTACGATGAGTAAAACGAAACATGTAGGATATCACTCGCAAGGCTTTTGGCCAGGATGAGTTCGTGTTTAAAAGATCGGGGTCTTCTTCGGATGTATGAAATACTTCGACTTTCCGTTCCTCGAGTGGAGCCACATCTTTACGAAATGATAATGGCCATTCGTCTGGATGCTTTTTAAGCCATTCTGGTCCGTGCGACCAAAGTGAGTGGTGTAGTAAGTCCTGTGGTCTGCAGCCCCGTGTTCCTAAGTCGGCAGGATTGTGATTGGTCGATACATGTCGCCATTTGAGGTTTCCAACATTCTGGATAATTTGAGAGATGCGATTGGCCACGTATACCTTCCATGTACATGGAGGCTTTTCTAGCCGCGAGAGAACTATTGAGGACTCGGACCAAAACAAGGTTTCTACGTCTCCAAGAGGAAGTTGATTTGTGACGTTTTTGATGCATTTCGAAAGCAAGACTGCCCCACACAGCTCTAGTCGTGGAAGGCTTACGGTTTGCAATGGTGCTATTTTGGTTTTAAAAAAAAGTAAATGCGATGCTACGGTGTTGGGTGTTTCAGATCTTATATAGATGGATGCGCAAAATGCCTTTTTCGAGGCATCACAGACACCGTGCACTTGAATGGTTTTACTTTGAGAAAATTCTGTCCATCTGGGAATTTGAATTTATTCGATGGTGGGTAAATCGGTAAGGAAATTGTTCCACTTTAGGAGTAAGAGTGGTTTGACAAATTCATCCCACTCAGTGCCTTTTAACCATATTTGTTGTAAATGTATTTTTGCCTGAATGAGAATAGGCGCTGTCACCCTGCGGGGTCAAACAATTTCGAAACGGAGGATAAAATTTGTCTTTTCGTAGCACTCGACAGTGGTTTTATTGGCTCAATCGAGTACGAAAAGGAACCGTTTAACGCATTCCATCGAATGCCAAGCGTTTTAGTAGAACTTGAACAATCGAATTTGAGGAAATTGGAATCTAGCAAGCCCTCGGTCGGAATATGACGAAGAAGTTCAGTATGGTTCGAAGTTATTTTCTTTAAAGGGAAGCCGGCGCTGAGTAAACATTGGATTAGCTGAGTTTGCGCTTGGGGCATGATTTCAAATCATGTCCTCCTGACATTATGTCATCGACATAGGTTTCCTTTGTGAGAATGCGTTTGGCTAAAGGATGAGTATTTTGCGAATCATCCATTCGAATGGTTTGTTTCATTGCTCGATTTGCTTGGATATGAAAATCACTTTCGACCGATGGGAAGGTAGATTCCTCATACTTGGTGTTGCCTTCGGTGATATCGAAAATTGGATGTCGAGAGCGACTGAAGGAGGGGTCAGTTGCCTCCGTATGCAATGTGGTAGCTGTCTTGGGGTTGGGTTTGGTAGCTTGATTCCGAACTGGTGCTTTTGAAATCGGTTGAGAAGTCGAAGTAGGATGCAGCAGGGTATGTTGAGATTACTTACAATGAAAACATCGGAAAGTAATTTGACAGTTGGAAGGGAGATGATTGTAGGCTAAGCAATTGGTGCAGTAGCCATGTTGTTCGACGAACTTGGTAAGTTCTAAGGTATTGATTTTTGGAAATCCGGGCACGATTTGAGCGGCTGATTACTGTCGCATAATTTGCATGTAATCGAGAGATTTTCTTGAGAGTGATATGACAGTATTTTCGCTGAAGATTTCGGTGGGAGGGAGTTTCGCACTCTCGAGGATTTGTAACCGTGCAAACGCTCAACTACTTCGTACCGACTGGTTAGGAAGTGGTCCATTTGCGGCCAGTTGGGGAGATCTTTGGTGGATTTAAGGGATTTTTCCCAAAGGGAGAGAGTCTCATCTGGTAGCTTGGTAGCGCATAAGTAGATTAGGATTGGGTCCCAATCAGAAACAGAAACGCCTTGTGACTTCAAGCACGAAAGACAGTCGTTGATGGTGTTTTGAATTCGTTGAATACTTTCGCTGTTTTCAGATGTAGCGGAAGGCAAGTTGAAAAGTGTTTGAAGTTGTTTATCAATGAGAATTCGCTTATTTTCGAAGCGGGCTCTTAAAGCTTCCCAGGCAAGAGAAAAATTTTCATCGCACAAAGTGTAATTCTTAACGATAGAACCGGCCTTACCTCGCGTTTTGGTTGGGATGGTTGAGATATACAGCCGTGACTTACTTACTTAATTGGCGCAACAACCGCCTAAGCGATTTTGGCCGAGGTCAACAAAGCACGCCAGCTGTCCCTATCTTTTGCTAACTGGCGCCAATTGGAAATCCCAAGTATAGCCAAGTCTTTTTCCACTTGGTCTTTCCAACGCAGAGGAGGTCTTCCTTTTCCTCTGCTACCACCAGCGGGTACCGCGTCAAAAACCTTCAGGGCTGGAGCTATTTCATCCATTCGTACGACGTGGCCTAGCCAGCGGAGCCGCTGGTTCTTAATCCGCTGCACTATATCTACGTCATTGTACAGCTCGTACAGCTCATCGTTCCATCGTACACGGTATTCGCCGTCGCAAAGACGCAAAGGTCCATAAATCTTTCGAAGAATCTTTCTCTCGAACACTCCAAGAGCTCTCTCATCTGATGTTGTCATCGTCCATGCTTCTGCGCCATACAAGAGGACGGGCATGATGAGAGACTTATAGAGTATGGCCGAGAGAGAACTTTGCTGTGCAATTGCCTACTCAGTCCGAAGTAGCACTTGTTGGCAAGAGAGACTCTGCGTTGGATTCCAAGGCTGACGCTGTTATTGGTGTTAATGCTGGTTCCTAAGTAAACGAAGTCCTCTACTTTTTCGAAGTTATAACTGTCAACAGTGATGTTTGATCCCAGTCGTGAATGTGCCGACTGTCTATTTGATGACAGGATATACTTCGTCTTGCCCTCGTTCACCTCCAGACCCATTCGCTTCGCTTCTCTATCCAGTTTGGATAGGCAGAACTAACTGAGCGGTTGTTAAGACCGATGATGTCAATGTCATCGGCGTACGCCAGCAATTGCACACTCTTATAAAAGATGGTGCCTGACGGATTAAGTTCTGCGGCTCGAATTATCTTCTCCAGCATCAGGTTAAAGAAATCGCACGACAAAGAGTCACCCTGCCTGAAACCTCGTTTGGTATCAAACGGCTCGGAGAGGTCCTTCCCGATTCTGACGGAGCTGGTGGTGTTGCTCAACGTCATTTTACATAGCCGTATAAGTTTTGCCGGGATACCAAATTCAGACATTGCGGCATATAGGAAACTTCTTGTCGTGCTGTCGAAGGCGGCTTTGAAGTCGACAAAAAGATGGTGTGTGTCGATTCTTCTTTCTCGGGTCTTTTCCAAGATCTGGCGTATTGTGAATATCTGGTCGGTGGTAGATTTACCAGGTCTAAAGCCGCACTGATAAGGTCCAATCAGTTCATTGACGGTGGGCTTAAGTCTTTCACACAATACACTTGACAGAACCTTATATGCGATGTTAAGAAGACTAATCCCGCGATAGTTGGCCCAAACTGCAGGATCACCCTTTTTGTGGATTGGGCAGAGCACACTTAAGTTCCAATCAGTAGGCATGCGTTCTTCCGACCATATTCTAGAGATGAGCTCGTGCATGCACTTAACCAGCTCCTCCCCGCCGTACTTAAATAACTCAGCTGGTAACCCATCGGCCCCGGGGGCTTTGTTGTTCTTCAGCCGTGCTATCGCTTTCCGAATTTCGTCACAGTCGGGTGATGGTACATCGCGTCCATCATCATTGATTGGGGATTCGGGTTCAACATCTCCAGGGTTGCAGTTGCTTCCATTAAGCAGTGTGGAGAAGTGCTCCCTCCATAATTTAAGTATGCTGTGGACATCAGTCACCAGGTCGCCGTTTTCATTCTTACGGGGATTCGCCCCGGTTTTAAAACCTCCTGTAAGCCGTCGAACTTTTTGAAAAAATTTTCGGGCGCTTTTCCTGTCGGCCAGCATCTCAAGCTCTTCGCACCCACGCATTTCGGCCTCTCTCTTTTTCTCACGAAAAATGCGTCTTGCTTCCTTCTTCAGCTCACGATAACGCTCCCGCACCGCTGGCGTTGCGCCCGATCGCAGTGTGGCCCTGTAGGCAGCGTCTTTACGTTCCGTAGCGGCGCGACATTCCTCGTCATACCAGTTGTTCTTTCGGGCTCGCTGAAATCCGATGGATTCTTCAGCGGCGGTATGTAGACAGCGAGAAATATGGTTCCACTGCTCGGAAATATCGTTCTGTTGATTATTACTCTCAGAGAGCAGGATGGCAAGTCGAGTGGCGAAGTGGGTAGCTGTCTGTTGCGATTGCAGCTTTTCGACGTCGAGCTTTCCTTGTGTCCATTTGCGCGCGCTTTTTGCTGCACAGAGGCGCGTGCGGATCTTAGCTGCCACAAGAAAATGATCCGAGTCGATGTTGGCTCCTCGGTTCGTGCGCACATTTAGGACACTGGAAGCATGCCTTCCTTCTATCACAACGTGGTCGATTTGGTTTCGTGTCTTACCATCTGGAGACAGCCACGTAGCCTGGTGAATCTTCTTATGCTGGAACCTGGTACTACAGACTACCATGTTTCGGGCCCCGGCGAAGTCGATCAGTCTCAATCCGTTATCGGACGTTATTGGAATCGAAGATAAACTTTGACATTATTGCGGACGCGATTGCCATAATCGGATTATTGAAAGAGAGTAATAATCAAAAAAAAAATTTAAAAAATGTTTTTTTGTGGTTATATTGCAAAATGTTACTAGTGGTAACTTACGTTCTTCCCTCCATACTCTTCTTTACCGGCTTTGGCAAATGGTCCCTCGTTGGGTGCGCAATATGCTTTCCTGCACCTGTTGACTGTGCCGGCGCACTATCGCGGCATACAATATGTAGCACTTTCGCGATTTCAGCGAAAGTAGAAGAAATTCTGTAACGCAACTTGTTGGAGTAGGCCCTCTTTTCAAACTGAATCGCACCAGGAAATGTTTAATAAAAACTACACTTATCACTTATATTTTGTGCGGTGTAAAAAATTTGGTTTATTTACGTGCGTGTATAGTGCAGAGTTCACTTTTTTATGTATTTAAATTAATAAACCCGTTTAGCAATTGTTCACTTTTTTTTTTTTGTTAAACACTTTTTAGCCGCGGAGATGTTTAAGTTCGGGAATTATGCAGGGATGCATGTCTTCATATGACTAAAAGCCATGGAAGTTGCAACTATAGAAATAATGCAGGGATGCATTTCTTCAAATGAGCGAGAGTCATGGAAATTACTTTAAGTGCGCAAGTCACTTAAACAGATACTTTTAATGAAAGTAAAGAAGAAGGTACGCTTCCAGTGTCCTAGAGGTGCACGTGATTCAGGGATCAGTATTTTGTGGCAGCTAAGATCCGCACATGCCTCTGAGCAGCAAGGAGTGCCCGCAACTAGACACAAGGAAAGCTCGACGTCGAAAATCTGCTTTCCCCACCCGACTTCCACTAATGCTCTCTAAGAGCAATGACCAGCAGAACGATATTTCCGAGTAGTAAAACAATATTTCTCGCTTTCTACATACCGCCGCTGAGGAATCCATCGGATTTCATTATAATTATATACATTATAATTTCGAACTTAGTATTACAAAATAATAAGAATACGTCAAGTTGTAAAGTTGTGTGTTTACTGTGCTCCTATTTTCATTAAATACGTTGTTGTTTATTTTAAATATAGTCCATCATATTCGTGATTAAAAGTTGCGAAAACTTCATTGTGCGCATTTAAAGCTTAGTAAAATATTGTTTGAGTGATTTTGTATAGATTTTATTTAATTTTAATTTAACATCTCTATACATCTTTTGCCGAGTCATTAGTAGCTTAACATTGTGATTGTAACATTGTTTGTTTGTGCTTGTGTGCATATTTTCTTAATTTTTTTACATTACATTTACTCTTTTATATTGCATTCTTGAAACTATTTCTTTACTGCATTTTTTAAATTAAATAAATTTAATTAATTCTTTACTTGATTTTTTAAAATTGAATTTAATTTAATTATGTGTATATTCGATAATTGTAAAATCAAAAAACTGGTAATGAACAACGTTATGTTGCATGCTGTTTGTGCGATGGAGTTGCCCATATTAAGTGTGCCGGATTGATTGGTAGCGTCAAAGACTTAATTAATGAAGGCAGATCAACTGAGATTGAACTTTTTAAAATTTTTAGGCAAACTATAAATGGCTTTTCAAAATCGGTAGAGACCTCCTTGTGCTTACTGATAAATTCAAGCTTTATGAAAGCACGTTCGAATCATTTAAATGCTTGGATAGTCAAGCATCAGATCCTGGCAAGGAAAACAAATAGGAATGAAAAAGCTGAACAAAATATAGTGCCACAGCCTCAATCAATTGAGCTTAGAAATTTTGTATCTCCATCCCAAAGGCTGAGGATCCTTTTTTATCGTCAAGAGCTATCTGCACACGGGCTTCCGTCTTTAAAAACACTACTGACCAAGGCGAACTACGGATTGGTTGCCATGAAGTGAAGCCATCGCCACCTTAACCCCTCCCACCTGGTTCTATTGCTTCAAACCCTCAAGCATCTTTAGGTGGGCGCAAATCATCCGCAAAGAAGCTGGTTGTTATCCCCCAGAGAAAATCGAATTTTATTTCGAGATTTGCTAAAGATACTTCATCTAATGACATAGAGTTTTATATTTCGTCTAAGATTAAAACATTTAACGGTACGAAAATTTAACTTTAAGTGTGAACGTAACTTTTCGTCTTTCAAAATTGTTCGTGAGTTTGAATATAAGCCACATAAAAATAAAATTAATAACTTAGCTACAATATCTCACCGTGATATTTAATAATAATAATTTGGCGCTTACATTATATTGCTCAGTGTTTCGCCGAGCTTCTCCAACCATTTGTAGCGTGCGTCTTTATATTATACCACAAATGGAGGGACCTACAATTTTGAGCCGACTCCGAACGGCAGATGTATTTTATGAGAAGCCTTTTCATAGCAGAAATACCCTCGGAGGTTTGCCAATGCCTGCCGTGGGGTGACCGCTATTAGAAAAAAAAATTTTCGATGAATTCGATTTTACTTGCCCTGACCGAGATTCGAACCTCGAACCCAGCGGCATATCGAGCAATAGCACGCACCGCTATTCACTCACCGTATTTCACCGAGATACTGGGCAAAAAAACTAATTTCTAATGCTGTACCAAAACGTAAGAGGTTTAAGTAGTAAATTGAATGACTTTCATTTAAAAGGCCTTGATTGTAACTACTACAAAGTAATATGCTTCACTGAAACTTGGCTTAAACCGCAAATTTTCAATTCAGAGATCCTCCCGTACAATTTCCAAATTTATAGAAATTATCGTAAAGCCAGAAACGGTGGAGGTAATCTCTTTGCAGTTCATTCTTCAATACCATCCGAAGAAGTGAGTGTCTCCGTTATTGAGCCCATTGAATTTAAAGCAATATTTATAATGGTGGGTTAGGGATTCATTTACTTAGCTCTTTGCTACATACCTCCAAATTCAGACTTAACGTTTCATTTGAAACATATTTTATTACTTAATCTTGTTTATGTTGATGATATTTTAAATCATCCATAAATCGGTGTGACCCATTGATTATCCCTGAAAATTCTGACCACCCTAAAAATTATAAATAATTTTGGAAATTACGATGATAAATCATGTAGCACAAGCCCACGTTCAATTTTCGGAAAGCCCAATTTCAAGAAATTAAATCGTGAATTGTAAATATAAGCCTGGCCGAGGTAATCAGGGGACGTTGAGCTCAGTGTCCAGCATTCTAATAATACTATATACAGCTTATTTAAACAGTTTCTGCCTAAACGTGTTTGCGTTACAACTTTATTATTCAACTTTATTATGCACCTTCTCAGTGCTATACGTTCTCTGGAGATGGTGCATTTCGTATTTGGAAACTATTCAGCGAAGAAATTCACAAAGCTCTTTTATTTTGAGAAAAGTAGAACGTGTGTATTCTATGGGAATTTTGCAAAATATGATGAAGATGTAATTGCTTCCTTCTACTGGAAAAGAATTGTAGCGAATACTTTATATATATTATACAATTAAAATAATTTATATGTTTGTTATTTTTCTGTTGGACAAATAAAAGTTAATAATTGACAATTTTATTAAGCTCAAGGCCAGTTTATGAAAGATTTTTGTGTGGAAAAAACAGCAACAGCTTTTAATGGTAGAAGTTATAGTACTTTTTCGGAAGTCACCACATTTTCCCATCAGACTTCTTTTTATTAAATTAATTAAATTTATTCTTCATAACCACTTCTCCCCGGCTTTGAACCCTGGAGCTCGGAGTTGCAGAGCCATCACGGTACATGCTGTACTACGCTAGCCGAGTGGACTGTTGTGTTTATTCCAACTTCCTTAAACAAGCCAACTACAAAGAAGAGCAACTGATCAGCCGCTATTTAAACTTGTTTGTGTGGTTATTGTGTGTGTTTTTGCAAATTCTGTTTTTTATTTAGTTATTATTAGAATGCATTGTATATAAATGTTTGCTCTTTTTCTGTTGCCCTAATAAATGTCATTAATTGGTAATTTTATTGAGGATTCTCACCACCCTACAATTGAGTTAAATAACGAAATTATAAATGATTTTGAAAATTACGACGATAAGTCATGTAGCTTAAGCCCGCGTTTTAATTTCGAGAAGGCCAATTTCAAGAAATTAAATAGTTAATTGTCAAAACTAGCCTGGCCGACGTATTCAGAGGACGTTGAGCTCAGTGTCTAGCATTTTAATAAAACTATATACAGCTTATTTAAAAAGTGTGAGGCTGAACTAGTTTGCGTTACAACTTTATTCTAAGTTTCCATGCAAGTACACTTCTGTCCAGCATAAATTGTAACAAATGATAATTCTTCTGCGTCGTTGTCATGCACTATATCAAGAGGTATTTGGCCTTCGCCAGAAGCTATGTTTAAACGGTTGATATCCAAGTTTTCTACGGGGATATTTTCAATAGGGTTTCTTCACCAGCCACATTAAGTTCTTCACCAGCCACATTAAGTTCTTCAACACCTGGTTCGAAGTGTGGCCGATGCTTGGTTATTAAATCTTGAAATCCAACTTTCATTAATTTGAATATTGTGCTCACGGTATAGAGGAGTATTTAGTAAAAATTTTAAATCTGATGTTTCTGCTCTAGCTTCTCTCCTAGTATGCTGCCGCCGTTCTGTCTCTCTGGCACGTTCGATGTTTCTCCGATCTACATATATTTGCCCGTGCTTGGGTCCTTTGTGTGCGTTTACGCAAACGTTCTAAAACTCAATACTTGTTACTACTCCGAAGCACTCTATGGGCTATAGTATTGCACGATTGCTCCACAGACCGAATTTGAGAATTCTTCGTGAGCGCTCTGCGATGGTGGGTATTTTTAACTTGTTCAGTTGAGCGAAAATTAGGGTCTTCACGGCGATATCTACGCTCACGCATGTTCCTTTCTTGCTCATTGGAGCGAATTTTAGGATTTTCGCGTCGATATCTGTGTTGTCGTGTATTTCTACTTTGTTTATCAGAGCGAAACTGAGGATTTTCGCGCCGATCTCTATGCTCTTGGGTATTTCTCTCCTGCTCGCTAAGATCTGTGGTGTAGGGTATTCCTAACTTTCTTAATGGAGCGGAATCGAGGGTTCTCGCGACGCACTCTATGCTCTAAAGAGTTAACGCGCTGTTCATAAGAACGAATTTCTGGGATTAGTAGGTGTGTAAACCTATTTACTGTATTTTGCGATTGTTCGTTTATTCTATGGCCATTATCTTCCCGAAGAACTTGCATCCGCCTTCTATTTTCGATGCGTCTCAGTAAGGTAGATTTTCTGTTTAATCCAGGCATAATACTTATCAAACTATTCAGGAAATTCTAACTTACGGGTACACCTCAAAGTGCTTCAAAAAGAAATTTCTGTGTTTTTATTTATTTGCTGTCTTCAAGATGGTCCTTTCATCTAATGATCAATAGCTCGAGCTGATTCTTGTCGCTGTTCCGTTGGCTTGTTGCTTGTTTTTGACTTCGACTTAAGGCTTCGGTATTCTCAATATCGACGATATTAAGACAGCTAATTTTAGTTGCGGTTCTGGTCCCCAATCCGTTGTTTTCATACGCCAAAGGCTAAGATTTTGCTTTTGAACAATTGCAATATTCCCAGTATTTAAAAATACTTTAATTAAATTTATGTATACTTTATTTTGTACAGGAGTTTGTGAAATTTTTAATATGTGCTTTTCAGTGTCACTGTCAAACTATGGCTGGTAAAATTTATACATACTGTGTACGTACCTAAAAATATAATGATTGCTTCAGCTACCTGATAATGGTGATGGTTAATTGAATATTATTTTAAAATTATCGCGGTATCTGCTGTAGGTAGGTATAGGCCATTTTTTTTTCAGGGGCGTTGTGTTAGCGCACTATCCTCAAGTGGACCTTTGAAATCAGGATAAGCCTGTTTTTTCGTCGAATTCCTCATCCCACGGAACTGCCGTGAAGCATTACATCATGGAGGGGAAAGGCGATTACTAGTGCTGCTTCGTCTGAAACCGTCTTAAAAGCTCAGCACACGCGGAGCGCGCATAGGCGGTATGTTGCTTTTGTGCCAAACATGTACGATGCGCACTTTGATGCCGAGTGCCAGACTGGAGCGCCGTATAATATTTGGCTCTGTGCTGTGCCTGCAATTGTTTTGGACCGCGTGCATTTAACATTATCCGCGATACTGCTGTTACTGTGGTTGATGCTCTTTCGTTCACGTATTCGAGGTGCGATTTGAACGATAGCCTCCTATCTATCCCAGATACTTAACTGCTGGCAGTGTTGTTATATAGTGGTCGCCAACTTTTATTGTGACGGACTCCACCTTTTTTCTGCTAGATACTAGACTCTGTTTTCTGCTCCGCCAGTTTAAGTCCATTTTGTGCCAGCCACGACTGAACTAATGCTATAGCTCTATTCGTGGTGTCGCAAATTTCGCTTAGGTGTTTACCTGTAGTGATCAAAGCGATGTCGTCTGCGAATCCGATTATTTTTGCTCCGTTTTTCAGTTTTATACATAGGACCCCGTCTAACATGACGTTTCACAGTAATGTTCTGAGTTCGGAACCTTGGGAAACACCGCCTGTGACTTTAAAGTTACTCGCGCCCGCTGATGTTGCATACTCCAAAACGCGTCCTGCAAAATAGCTAGCGCGTCTAGAGTTTTAGCCCAGTTGGCTGTGTTGAAGGCATTTTTGACGTCAAGAGTCACATTATGCAATATTTTTTAGATCCCTCAAGCCATCGAGTACCACTAATCGCCTCTTGTGCTATTTGCCTTTCAGATTAACCCTTTGCTGCATCAACTTCGCTTTCAAGGCGGTTGTATATTATACGCTCTAGGATTTTACCTGCAGAGCCGAGTAGGCATAATGGTCTGTAGCTAGACGGCTCCGTACAGGTTTACCAGGGTTTGTCGCTTCCATATGGATGGGAACGTTGCCTCCGCCAAGCAGGTATTAATATATCTACTACTGTTGATGTCACGTGAGTAAAGGCCAGTTTAAGCACCTTATTCGGGACCCGGAGACTTATTGTCGTCGAGTCTCTTTACTGCTTGAATAACTTCTTCAGCGGTAACCTTGGGGAAAACATGCTTTCCAGTTTTGGGGTAGATGAGACCAGCTTTCTTTGCTCTGGAAAAAGTATGTTCACTGTTTGCCTTAGGAATTGTGGACATGTTGGAATCGAGTATTTTACGTCTTTTGATTACTTTGCCACAATTTTGTATGCTGTTCCCCATGGATTATTCTCAGCTTCATCACAGAGTTCAAGTTAAGTGCGTGCTCGCTAATCTGTACATTTCTCAGGAGTCTGTGAGGTTTGGCCTTCCTTTCACTCTTTGGAAGCGTCTTCTGGATTCTTAAATTCTCCTGCAATTATAAACCGCTGTTTTGTTATTGCATCTATGGCTATTTATTCGACAAGTTCCTCAAACATCTTTAAGGGGTTACTTGGCGGAATGTAGCAGCTGTATATATCAATATCGCCTATTTTGCCGCATATGAAACCTTTTTCACTCAGTACATTTTCTATATATGCGGGATTTGGTCCACAAGACCATACAGTGGCTTTCCCACCGATGTCCTGAGTCCAATGGGCCGACTTTATCTTGTACGGCTCGCTCAGTAGTTCTACGTCGACCTTTAAGTCGATAACTGTTTTCGACAGGAGGTCTTGCGCGGCTTCACAGTGGTTAATTTACTGCCACCACTAGAGTGGTCAGTGCGTATTTCTCTTCTCTTTTCGCACAATAAGTATTTTGGAGGATTTGTGCATGGCCACCGCATTTAAAGCATGCACTTTTATTTGGCTGGAGCAGTTCTTTGCTATGTGGCCGGAATCGAGGCATTTAAAGCAGCGTTTAGGCTGCATTTTTGCGCGAATGCGGCATATAACCCAGCCAATCCGGACTTTGCCGCTTGCTAAGAGCGTTCTCGTTATTTTAGTAGGCAGAGAAATCTTTACTGTCTGCGTTCCACCGTGTGCTTTCCGCATTGATTTAATGCTCGAAGGCTCTACATTGAAGCTACGAAACTGGGAGTTAAGCGCCAGGCATACCTCCTTGATGGTGGTTTTTTCGTCCATATCGTGTATTTTCACGACTGACTCTTCCGTGAGGCATTTCACTTGTGCATTTCCTGCGAGAACTTGCCCCAGCGCTACTCTTAATTTCGTTGTGTTCTCATCGGATTGCCTAGCAAGTTGGAAAAGGAGATCACCGTTCGCAGTTTTCCGGATTTTCTTCTAGCTCCTCCAGCGACTGCCTTTTCTGCAGCAACGGCGTTGTTTGTGGTGTTTAAAAAAATCACTTTTTTCTTCTTAGCTGGGCCTTGTGGAGGAGATGAGTCACTCGTAGTCACACTTTGCAGCGCCATGTGCAGTTTTTCTTAACGAAGAACTTGTCTGCGATTGCTTTGTGTCCTTTCTTATGTTTACTTCATTTCTTTCATCCGCGACTTGCTCGTAAGAGATGGCAATCGCCTTCAACAAATCTCTAAACTTTTGGTTGATTAAGCGTTTGCCGCTACCAACAACATTATTGAGGTCGCCAATGTGCCTACCAAGACAAAGGAAGGCATCTTCCTCGTTATTGCCACCACTTATTATCTGCTCTGGATCGGCGGCGCAGAGAGCAGGTGGAGCTGAACGGGGAGGAGACTGTCCCCGTCGCGACCGTCGCGCGAAGAGATCTTGGGCGATTCCTTCTACAACTTGCAGACTGGTGGCTGGCGGAGATTTCTCCTTTACGCTGTTTTTGAAAGGCCTACTTGTTGCATCCGAGACTCCTTGCATTTATCGACGACACCAACCTTCTTGCAGTATGGACACGCACCCGTAGCGAGGAAAATAAGGGCAGTTCACAATTGTGCTGAATAAGAACAGCTGATTTAGATCAGATCATTTGTGGGCCTTAAAATTCGCGGGAGCGCGATAGTATTTGGCGCCCACTAACTCACTTTTTGTTGCTTTTTTTCTGTTTATATATTTAAAAGCCTAAATTTTATCCTGTGTCCCAGGTAGCGCTCTCGCTGTTTTATTGTGACGGACTCCACCTTTTTTCTGCTAGATACTAGACTCTGTTTTCTGCTCCGCCAGTTTAAGTCCATTTTGTGCCAGCCACGACTGAACTAATGCTATAGCTCTATTCGTGGTGTCGCAAATTTCGCTTAGGTGTTTACCTGTAGTGATCAAAGCGATGTCGTCTGCGAATCCGATTATTTTTGCTCCGTTTTTCAGTTTTATACATAGGACCCCGTCTAACATGACGTTTCACAGTAATGTTCTGAGTTCGGAACCTTGGGAAACACCGCCTGTGACTTTAAAGTTACTCGCGCCCGCTGATGTTGCATACTCCAAAACGCGTCCTGCAAAATAGCTAGCGCGTCTAGAGTTTTAGCCCAGTTGGCTGTGTTGAAGGCATTTTTGACGTCAAGAGTCACATTATGCAATATTTTTTAGATCCCTCAAGCCATCGAGTACCACTAATCGCCTCTTGTGCTATTTGCCTTTCAGATTAACCCTTTGCTGCATCAACTTCGCTTTCAAGGCGGTTGTATATTATACGCTCTAGGATTTTACCTGCAGAGCCGAGTAGGCATAATGGTCTGTAGCTAGACGGCTCCGTACAGGTTTACCAGGGTTTGTCGCTTCCATATGGATGGGAACGTTGCCTCCGCCAAGCAGGTATTAATATATCTACTACTGTTGATGTCACGTGAGTAAAGGCCAGTTTAAGCACCTTATTCGGGACCCGGAGACTTATTGTCGTCGAGTCTCTTTACTGCTTGAATAACTTCTTCAGCGGTAACCTTGGGGAAAACATGCTTTCCAGTTTTGGGGTAGATGAGACCAGCTTTCTTTGCTCTGGAAAAAGTATGTTCACTGTTTGCCTTAGGAATTGTGGACATGTTGGAATCGAGTATTTTACGTCTTTTGATTACTTTGCCACAATTTTGTATGCTGTTCCCCATGGATTATTCTCAGCTTCATCACAGAGTTCAAGTTAAGTGCGTGCTCGCTAATCTGTACATTTCTCAGGAGTCTGTGAGGTTTGGCCTTCCTTTCACTCTTTGGAAGCGTCTTCTGGATTCTTAAATTCTCCTGCAATTATAAACCGCTGTTTTGTTATTGCATCTATGGCTATTTATTCGACAAGTTCCTCAAACATCTTTAAGGGGTTACTTGGCGGAATGTAGCAGCTGTATATATCAATATCGCCTATTTTGCCGCATATGAAACCTTTTTCACTCAGTACATTTTCTATATATGCGGGATTTGGTCCACAAGACCATACAGTGGCTTTCCCACCGATGTCCTGAGTCCAATGGGCCGACTTTATCTTGTACGGCTCGCTCAGTAGTTCTACGTCGACCTTTAAGTCGATAACTGTTTTCGACAGGAGGTCTTGCGCGGCTTCACAGTGGTTAATTTACTGCCACCACTAGAGTGGTCAGTGCGTATTTCTCTTCTCTTTTCGCACAATAAGTATTTTGGAGGATTTGTGCATGGCCACCGCATTTAAAGCATGCACTTTTATTTGGCTGGAGCAGTTCTTTGCTATGTGGCCGGAATCGAGGCATTTAAAGCAGCGTTTAGGCTGCATTTTTGCGCGAATGCGGCATATAACCCAGCCAATCCGGACTTTGCCGCTTGCTAAGAGCGTTCTCGTTATTTTAGTAGGCAGAGAAATCTTTACTGTCTGCGTTCCACCGTGTGCTTTCCGCATTGATTTAATGCTCGAAGGCTCTACATTGAAGCTACGAAACTGGGAGTTAAGCGCCAGGCATACCTCCTTGATGGTGGTTTTTTCGTCCATATCGTGTATTTTCACGACTGACTCTTCCGTGAGGCATTTCACTTGCGAGAACTTGCCCCAGCGCTACTCTTAATTTCGTTGTGTTCTCATCGGATTGCCTAGCAAGTTGGAAAAGGAGATCACCGTTCGCAGTTTTCCGGATTTTCTTCTAGCTCCTCCAGCGACTGCCTTTTCTGCAGCAACGGCGTTGTTTGTGGTGTTTAAAAAAATCACTTTTTTCTTCTTAGCTGGGCCTTGTGGAGGAGATGAGTCACTCGTAGTCACACTTTGCAGCGCCATGTGCAGTTTTTCTTAACGAAGAACTTGTCTGCGATTGCTTTGTGTCCTTTCTTATGTTTACTTCATTTCTTTCATCCGCGACTTGCTCGTAAGAGATGGCAATCGCCTTCACCAAATCTCTAAACTTTTGGTTGATTAAGCGTTTGCCGCTACCAACAACATTATTGAGGTCGCCAATGTGCCTACCAAGACAAAGGAAGGCATCTTCCTCGTTATTGCCACCACTTATTATCTGCTCTGGATCGGCGGCGCAGAGAGCAGGTGGAGCTGAACGGGGAGGAGACTGTCCCCGTCGCGACCGTCGCGCGAAGAGATCTTGGGCGATTCCTTCTACAACTTGCAGACTGGTGGCTGGCGGAGATTTCTCCTTTACGCTGTTTTTGAAAGGCCTACTTGTTGCATCCGAGACTCCTTGCATTTATCGACGACACCAACCTTCTTGCAGTATGGACACGCACCCGTAGCGAGGAAAATAAGGGCAGTTCACAATTGTGCTGAATAAGAACAGCTGATTTAGATCAGATCATTTGTGGGCCTTAAAATTCGCGGGAGCGCGATAGTATTTGGCGCCCACTAACTCACTTTTTGTTGCTTTTTTTCTGTTTATATATTTAAAAGCCTAAATTTTATCCTGTGTCCCAGGTAGCGCTCTCGCTGTTGTACAAAGCGAAGCACTACACTTTTACACTCTTCACTGGTTTAGAACGCGATAAAAAAAATCGCACTTTGACCGCACTTTGAGGGTTCTTAAGTTGGGAGCCCTTTTATACACGACCGATCGGAAAATCGCACATAAGTGTTCAAAAGCAAAATCTTAGCCTTTGGCGTATGAAAACAACGGATTGGGGACCAGAACAGCAACTAAAATCAGGTGTCTTAATATCGTCGATATTGTGAATACCGAAGCCTTAAGTAGAAGTCAACAACAAGCAAAAAGCCAACCGAACAGGACAAGGATCAGCTTGAGCTATTGATCATTAGATAAAAGGACCATCTTGAAGACAGCAAATAAATAAAACACCGAAATTTCTTTTTGAAGCACTTTGAGGTGTAACCGTAAGTTAGAATTTCCTGAATAGTTTGATAAGTATTATGCCTGGATTAAACAGAAAATATACCCTACTTAGACGCATCGAAAATAGAAGGCAAGTTCTTCAGAAAGATAATGACCATAGAATAAACGAACAATCGCAAAATACAGTAAATAGGTTCACACAGCTACTAATCCTAGAAATTCGATCTTTCGAACAGCGTGTCAATACTTTAGAGCATAGAGTGCGTCGCGAGAAGCCTCGATTCCGCTCCACTAAGCAAGTTAGGGATACTCTACACCACAGATCTCAGCGAGAAAATTCTCAATTTCTCTCAAACGAGCAGGAGAGAAATACCAAAGAGGATAGATATCGGCGCGAAAATCCTCAGTTTCGCTCTGATGAGCAAAGTAGAAAAACACGACAACACAGGTACCAACGCGAAAATCCTAAAATTCTCTCCAATGAGCAAGAAAGGAACATGCGAGAGCGTAGATATCGCCGTGAAGACTCGAATTTTCGCTCAGCTGAACAAGTTAGAAATACCCACTATCGCAGAGCGCTCACGAAGAATTCTCAAATTAGGTCTGTGGAGCAATCGTGCAATGCTATGGCCCATAGAATGCTTCGGAGTAGTAACGAGTATAGAGTTTTAGAACGTTTGCCTAAACGCACGCAAAGGGCCCAAGCGCGGGCAAATATAGATCGTAGAAACATTAAACGTGCCAGAGAGACAGAACGGCGGCGGCTTTCTAGGAGAGAAGCTAGAACAGAAACATCAGATTTAAAATTTTTACTAAATACTCCTCTATACCGTGAGCACAATATTCAAATTAATGAAAGTTGGATTTCAAGATTTAATAACCAAGCATCGGCCACACTTCGAACCAGGTGTTGAAGAACTTAATGTGGCTGGTGAAGAAACCCTATTGAAAATATTCCCGTAGAAAACTTGGATATCAATCGTTTAAACATAGCTTCTGGCGAAGGCCAAAGACCTCTTGGTATAGTGCATGACAACGACGCAGAAGAATTATCATTTGCTACAATTTATGCCGGACAGAAGGGTACGTGCATGGAACCTTATAATAAATAAAGTTGTATGTTCTGAAATCCGCCTGTATGATAGAAGAGCATGTACCGTACCGAAGTTATTCTGCAACTACACAAGAAACTAGATTTGTTACGAATTAAGAATAGTACTTCTATTTGCCTTAGAAAATTCGCCAGTTCTAACCTAGTAACAGCTCGTAATGTCCTAAATAATAATTTTGTCGAAAATATTATTCAACATGATGATGTCTACAAGGTTTTCAAAGGTGTGAGGTCTTCTCCTGCTCATTGCTGTGATTCATCAGTTTGGCCTCCCCACCTTCTTTTTTACACTATCAGCTCCTGAGTCTCAACGGCTCTAGCTGTTAGTGATTTTAACAAAAACAGTTGACTCTTGAAATATTTTTGAGGATGATGCAAGAAATGTTTCAACTCAGGAGCGATATCGACTTATCCGATCGGATGCAGTGACGTGTGCTAGATATTGTTATTATCGGTACCGTCAATTGCTAAAAATCCTAAAAGAAAATGGAGGTATCTTTGATGAAAATTTCGTTAAGAATTTTTATTGTAGCGTTGAATTCCAACAAAGAGGCTCCCCCATGTCCGTGGAATGTTTTGGCTCAATAATGCGCCCAAGATGGATCTTCATGATCCCCTTACCTTTCCAGGTGTTACTGATTTTGTAGATAAGTACGTTTCTACAGATGGTTCTGTTAGTCAATTAGAAAAGCATAATCATAGTCGGTCTTGTGCAAGGAAGATAAGAGGACAGCAGATTTGTCGGTGTGGTATCCCATACCCACCCATGCCTTCCACTCAAATTCTAATACCGCTTCCGGAAATCGAGGAAAATTTGGAAGTGCGTAAAGAAAACTATTTAAAAATTCAAAATTTTTTGAATTCGAGTTTGCTTTACTTAGATTTCTCTCAGATCCTAGTTAAACATTTCATATTTGCTTGCGCAGAGATCGAGGTTGACATAGCTAAAATTTTGTCTTAAAAGGAAAATAGAAGATCGATCAGTAAACGCATATAATCCCATTATCTTAGAACTTTATAAAGCCAATATGGATATTCAGCTTATACTGGATGCATATGCGGGCTGTTCTTATATAATTAATTACATTAATTAGTCAAATATAGGCTCATAAATGAAGACACATCAGAAGTGAATGCTGGTCACTACACCATAAAGCAAAAACTTCAGCATATAGGCCATAAATTTATTTCTGGTACTGAAATATCCGCTCAAGAAGCAGTTTATTGCAGCATTGGGCTTTATCTTTCAGAAGCAAATAATGCGGAGATATTTATAAATACCTCTCGGCCTGAAGACCGAGTGCGAATAGTTAAACCTCGAATACAGCTTCAAAATATCTGTTAGAGATTAAGCTCATGGATTATCGCACACTAATCTGGCATCACCATTGTTTGGTAACTCTCTGTATTCAGCAAATATCACGCCACTGTGCCATTGACTTGCTCATGCCATTACACCATTTACAGGAACAACAATGCTTTCTATATTTTGCCTTTATACGTTTTTCTTATTTAAGCGGGTCGGAAGTTGTAAAATGAATAATAAAACTTTTGATCGAGAACAGATTGGATTTATTTTTGGGTGTTTAGTAAATTTTTGGTGCCTCCTGTGAGGAATGAAATTGTTTGTATTTTTTTTTTAACTTTCGCGACTGTATAAACCGAATTTGCGATGTCTGCGTTAAATCTGCGAACATCAGCGCGCACCTCTATTTTTCGCGTTTGGTCCCAAATTCAAACAGACCATTACGAGCCTGATGGCGTTGAAGGTGAGCAGCTCTTGTCCAATGCCCGCCAACACTTCGCTCGGTTCACGGACAACCACCTTGCCTTGGTTTCTGCAGCACAAGATGGCGAAATTGTAGATCACGACGAGTTGCTCGCTTCAACAGAGGAGGTGTTTAACAAAATCTGCGTCAACTGAACTATCTGAAGATTTCCTGAAGTTCCGGAAGGGTGTCACGGTTCTTAAGAACGTTTTTTTTAAACTCTGGTGGAGTGGACCTGACATAATGCAGGTTGACGTAGAGAAATCTCACATACCACGCCTGACCGATGAGCAAGAGAGTGATTTAGATAGCGAAGATCGACTGCTTAAAAATTACCTGGGTGACGTCATGCGGGACACAACGAATACCTTTGGTTGAAAAATTCAGCCGCCTGGGAGTGCTGCTCAATACGACTGCACGCGTTCGACGTCTCATTCCATCACTACGGAGACAACGTTCAAATGATGTCGTTACTGCTCAGGAGAAGGAAGCTGCATATACGGCAAAGTCAAGCGTATGCTTATCAATCTGAAATTAACGCTTTGTATGCATGGCGGCATACAAGAAATGTTACAGTACTTATGCGTTCGATTTTGGATTATCCACGTCGACTTGTAAAGTCAGTGTGCAATATGCCGTCGGCACACACGAGCAACACAACAACAGCAAATGGCGTCGCATCCGAGATCTCGGGTGATAATATCTTCTCCTTTCACTCACACAGGGCTGGACTACTGCGGACCATTTAATATTCGTTCTGGAGTGAAGCGATCAGCAACCATAATAAAAACCTATGGTGTTATATTCATTTGTATGGCCACGAAAGCCGTACATATTGAGCTTGCTAAGAGTTTATCCACCCAGTCATTCATCGATGTATTTGATCGCTTCGTGAGCCGTCGAGGCATAGTTCGATCCTCTATAGTGACAACGGAACACAGTTTATTGGAGAAAACCGCCGTATGTATCAAGATGTTCAAGATTGGCAGAATGCGTACTCGCAGCAACATGTCGCTGCTATTGGTACGCAATGGAGATTCATTACTCCAGGCGCGCCGCATCATGAGGGCCTTTGGGAGGCCGCAGTTCGCTCAGCTAAGAAGCACTTGTATCGCACAGTCGGCCAGTAATTACTCCGATTCAATCAACTTAGGACTCTTCTTGTTAGAATTGAAGCATGCTTGAATTCCAGGCCACTAGTTCCTCTTCACGATGACCCCGATGGCAGTATTGCTCTTATACCCGGTGATTTCCTCGTTCGACGACCTCTGAGCGCTCGATCACAGGGACATATTGCCGACATTCCAGAAAGCCAGAATCTTCAGGTGGGCGATGTAGTGGTAATTAAAAATGAGAATTTTCCCCAACCCATTGGCGTATAGGCCGCATCATAGATACTCATCCAGGGAGTGATGGTTTAGTTCGGGTTGTTACTTTTGAGTATAACAGCCAGAAAAAAGCTGCGGAAAGCCTTTTCGTAAAGCATAGATGTCAACGCCGGTACAGAAGATCTGTCACCTCATTGAACCACCAGCAGAGTCCCTGAACCGAGTAGGTTCAGCCGGGGAGGAATGTTAGAGATTAAGCTCATGGATTATCGCACACTAATCTGGCATCACCATTGTTTGGTGACTCTCTGTATTCAGCAAATATCACGCCACTGTGCCGTTGACTGGCTGATGCCATTACACCGTTTACAGGAACAACAATGCTTTCTATATTTTGCCTTTACACGTTTTTCTTATTTAAGCGGGTCGGAAGTTGTAAAATGAATAATAAAACTTTTGATCGAGAACAGATTGTATTTATTTTTTAAGTGTTTAGTAGATTCCTAAACAATTTCAATTCAGATTCGACTAACATATTTGTATCTGGCATTCTAGAACATTATGTCCAGCGACCGACTCTATTAGAGAACGTTTGTTTAGCTGATTTTGCAATTTTGTTCACATTCGTAAAATCGTGAAATAATTACTTTAGAGAAATGATAATGCTTTACCATCCATGGAGAGATGAAAAGCGAGATATTGATAATAATAATGAACAATTTTGTATAGCACATCTTATTTCAATAGAAGAAAAACGAAATAAATATGAAGTATTTGAACAATGGAAAATGTTTTAGATCGGCTTCGCGAAGGACAAGACTTTATAACAAATGTAGCAAACGAGCAAGCAGTTCCATCTGCTTTTGACAGGGAGTTCAGAGTCCTAGCACTTCCCGAAATAGAATCTGGCTTAAATCTACTAGACCTAAATGAAGAAGACTCATCTGCCAGTGGTGGCAACTCCGACGGGAATATTCGACTTATAAAACTTCCTGTTGAAGATCTTCTTTCCTTAATTCGAGGCCTAAATTCCAAACAGAGAATGTATTTGAACCATTTGCTACATAAAATCATATGCCGTTTTATGAGCTTGGAGGTGGTCAGGTGTTGGTAAGAGTCGTTTGATATCTTCAATATATCAGGCTCTTAATCATCGCCTTAATTGTATTCCTGGTTCAAATCCAAGTTCGCTGAAGGTTTTGTTTAGTGCACCTACGGGAAAGGCAGCATTCGGTGGACTGACACTGCATTCTGTATTTTTACTTCCTGTAAACCAGTCAAATCGAAAGTTGAGGCCCCTCAGTAACAATATTGTGAACCCAATTTACTCGAAATTGATTCACTTAAAGTTAAAAATTATTGATGAAATTTCTATCGTAGGGGCTCGAATGTTAAATTTCATTGATGCTAGACTTAAGCAAGTCTTCAAAAACAACAGTCCTTTCCGTGGTATCCCTATTATTGTTTTAGGAGATTTAAAACAACTTTGCTAGATAGATAATTTTTCTGCCCTAATATAGTACTTTAGTTGGTTCACCTTAATGGGATTTATTCAAATATTTGAAATTAACTAAAGTAATGAGGCAGCAAGAAGATCAATTTTTTGCTGTTGCTTTAAATAATATGGCCTCCGGTACAGTGACAAGTCAGGATATATCTTTATTTGAAAGCCGGATAGTTAACTCAAACCAAGTTGCCAATGAAGACTTTCACTTGTTTTGGTCTAATGAGGAATCTAATAATTACATATAATGCCCTAAAGCTTAGTCAAATATCCACCCTAGCCAATATGTCAACTGCCAAAGATATAGTTAAAGGAATAGGTGTAGGAGCGGAGAATTCGAATATATTGCAGAGTAAGTCTTTTAAAAAATTCCGAAACGCAAGCCCTTTCATAAAATTTGACATTGAAGCCTACTGCTAAATATATGATCACAGTAAATATCAACACAGGTGATGGCTTAGTAAATGGTAGAACAGGCAAGCTAATGCATATTGATTTTGATTCTTCCATGCCGCCTACAATACTTTGGTTAAATTTTTTAGAACCAAGTGTGGGTTTGTTGGCCAGATCCAAAAAATCTCATCCTGATGATGCTTCTTGGACACCAACTGAAAAGAGCTTTGCGTTATAAGAGAAATGAGCAAATTACGCTTGAAAGAAACCAGTTTCCCGTTGTTGAGGACATGGACCTCATAGAATTTTAAATCATAAATTTATGAATTCTTCATATAATTTAATAATGAAATAATTATTAACCTGAAATTATGAATGTAAATACCTTAAAATATTTATCTTAAAATACTTACCTAAAATAATTACCTCATATACTTACCTAAAACATGTAATTAATTTTCTTTCCCACCACTATTGTGAATTAACAACTCATACTAATTCGCCTAAAAATACTAACGGGAATAAGAATACTTACCTATGTACGTACATATAAAAAGGGTGAACTTTGTCCTCCCCGTCAGCTAGTTCGCTATTATTCCGCCACACGTAGTGTTGTTATTCGCGCTCTCTGAATAAAGTTATACTTATATATTGTAAAATATTAACAAAAAAAAAGGATTCAAAGTGTGTTTATTTGAACCAAAAAAAAGCTAAAAATGAAAAGATAAATAAAACAACCAAAATGGGGTGCAATGGGGTACAGTGGTGCTTCTGGGTATGCGGTTACAGTTCCACGGCTGTACTCAATCCCTTCTCTTACGTCCACGTTCGTGCACACTGGGCAACGTGAGCAACCCATGTGCGAGATACGGTAACCAACCCGTGTGGGGCCATGGGTCACGGCTAATAGAGAGGGAGCTTTAGTGGAGCCACTCCGACATATTCGGTTTAAGGGTCCACTAAAGTCCGCAGCGTCTGTTCACCAGGAGGTGGGACTGCAAGCGGGCGTCTGTCTTGGAGCAAGCGGCTCGCTATATAAACGAACTTAAAATTTTCACCCCCAGCAATGGGTTGTGCGCAGGGCTTGGAACCCGCCACGTAAAAAACAACATCCAATGAAAAGACACACAAAGCCTCGGATGAGACCCCCCATTTTTGATGACGACCACGGCAAACGTATAAGGGACAATGATTTAAGGGCATGCACCTGGAATGTCCGGACCCTTAATTGGAAAGATGCCTCTGCCCGGCTGGTTGATGTCCTCAGCAGAGCGAAGGCTGACATCACCGCCATCCAAGAGATGCGATGGACGGGGCAAGGGAAAAAATCTGTAGGCCATTGCGACATCTACTACAGCTGCCATGTAAAGGAGCGCAAGTTTGGTGTCGGATTTGTGGTGTGAGAGAGACTGCGCCGTAAAGTTCTGTTGTTCACAATTCGCATCAAGGGGAGATTCTTCAACATCTCTCTGATTTGCGCCCACGCCCCGACGGAAGAGAAAGACGATGGGATCAAAGATCGCTTCTACGATCTCCTTGGCCGCCCGTATGAGCGGTGCCTCCACCACGATATAAAAATCGTGCTTGGTGATTTCAATGCCAATGTGGGCAAGGAGGGCATCTTTTCTACGTGGCTGTCTCCAGATGGTAAGACACGAAACCAAATGGACCATGTTGTGATAGACGGAAGGCACGCTTCCAGTGTCCTAGATGTGCGCACGATCCGAGAAGCCAACATCGACTCTGTCTTCTTAACATCGCCTATAAGGTTCTGTCAAGTGTATTGTGTGAAAGACTTAAGCCCACCCTCAATGAACTGATTGGACCTTATCAGTGTGGCTTTAGACCTGGTAAATCTACCACCGACCAGATATTCACAATGCGCCAGATCTTGGAAAAGACCCGAGAAAGAAGAGTCGACACACACAATTTTTTTGTCCACTTCAAAGCCGCCTTCGACAGTACGAAAAGAAGTTTCCAATATGCCGCAATGTCTGAATTTGGGATCACGGCAAAACTTATACGGCTATGTAAAATTACGTTGAGCAACGCCACCAGCTCGGTCAGAATTGTTAAGAACCTCTCCGAGCCGTTTGATACTAAACGAGATTTCAGACAGGGTGACTCTTTGTCGTGCGATTTCTTTAACCTGATGCTGGAGAAGATAATTCGAGCCGCAGAACTAAATCGGTCAGGCACCATCTTTTATAAGCGTGTGCAATTGCTGGTGTACGCCGATGACATTGACATCATCGGCCTTAACAACCGCGCAGTTAGTTCTGCTTTCTCCAAACTGTATAGAGAAGCGAAGCGAATGGGTCTGGAGGTGAACGAGGGCAAGACGAAGTATCTCCTGTCATCAAATAGACAGTCGGCGCATTCACGACTGGGATCTAACATCACTGTTGACAGCTATATCTTTGAAAAAGTAGAGGACTTCGTTTACTTACGAATCAGCATTAACACCAATAACAGTGACAGCCGTGAAATCCAACGCAGAATCTCTCTTGCCAAGAAGTGCTACTTCGGACTGAGTAGGCAATTGCACAGGAAAGTCCTCTCTCGACGCACCAAAACCATACATAGCAAGACCTCCTCTGCGTTGGAAAGACCAAGTGGAAAAAGACTTGGCTAAACTTGGGATTTCTAATTGGCGCCAGCTAGCACGAGATAGGGACCGCTGGCGTGCTTTGTTGACCTCGGCCAAAATTGCCTAGGCGGTTAATGCGCCAATTAAGTAAGTAAGTATATATACATACGTACATACCTGTAAAAGGTTATTATTTCAAAATATGGTAAAACGCCAAAAAGTTGTGATTACATACACCTGAAGAAAGGTTATAACTTTAAAAATAAATAAATTCATACAAGTGTTGAAAAATTGTAAACTCTCACCAAATAAATTGTACATACGTAAACTAATAGCGAATACCTTTCGTGGAAATAGTTGTATATATGTACATATATATATGTATATGTACATATATACACATTAACCCCAGAATAAAAAGTGCGAATACTTACCGTATAAAATATTATAACTGCATTTAAACATACCTGAAAAAAGTGAATATTGCTATATACATAAATATCTAAAAAGTGCGAAAAAATTGTAAATACATTTATACATACCTTCAATATTTCAAAATTAGTTAAAACGCCAAAAATTTGCATACACATAAAGCTGAGAATTCTTACCGGTGATAATAATTTATATACCCAAGAAAGAAAAAACAATAACAAATTGTAAATACATACATACCAGAATAAGTGCGAATACTTAAAAGAGGGAATACTTACCTTAAATATTATAAAATTATACAAACGTAACTGAAAAGAGAATATTGCTTTACATGTGCAAAAATACCTCAAAAAAAAAAAAAAATGTTTTAATACTTACCCTCGAAAATTTACTCGGAAAATTTGTACAAACAAAAACAAAAAGTGTATTTAAATAAAATTTAAAAAAATGTATACATTCGAGTGCAGTGGAAAACAACAAGGAATAGTTCATCGACCAACCACCTAACACTTGGCCGCAGCACAACACCAAGTTCGCAGATGTACAGCAAAGGGGCACAGCTATACCAATCCCACAAAATAAGCGGTTTGTACAAAATCGGAATGCAAAATTAGTTGCAGTTGAACTGTGCGGACGTGCTTTTACTATCGCTCCTCATATCCTTGTATATCTTGTAAAATATTATTATCAAAGTTGTTTTAAATCTAAATTCTAATCAGAAGTAATCAAAACCATAAATCGCAAACTCATCAAACCATCAATCAAAAGAGTAAATTATTAAATCAATAAAAATAAAATAGAATAAAATAAAACATCATTCCAACCATAACTTGTGTGAACAATAAGTAAACAAAAACAACTACGTCGAGCCGTTTGTGTACTTTGCTCCCGCTGTTGCTGTCACTGCCGTTTATTGACAACGATTAGCTGGATATATTCTCTTCTGTGTTAACAGCTGTGCGGTTGTGCGTTGGTGCTTTTGTTTTTGTCTATATTTCATTTTCTTATCCGTCTATCGCTGCAATTGCTCAGCATTCATTAAATAATGACTACTCGCACAAAATCTGCTCGCCTGGTAATCGCTTCACCGAATAAGATACTCGCAACTACGCCTAAGAGTGCCTTGCCCGACATTGCGTGGATCTCGCAGCTTGAAGCGAAGCTTATGAGTGCTATGACAGAAGTTGTAAGAGAGGTGGTAAAGGAATCAGCTGACGCTATTATGCAGAAACTGGGAGAGGCGACTGCTGAGCTGGCCAACATGAAGAGAGACCTACGAACTTTTGAGCGTAAAATTGAAAAAATTGAGGGCGACCACAAAGAAATGGCAGAGCTGCGCAATGATGTATGCGCACTAAAGGAGGAAATGGAAAACAAAAGCGTTGAAACAGATGTTGTTATCAGCGGCATTCCGCAAGTGCCAGACGAAAAGGTAGGGGAAATTTTCAATAAAATCTGTCAAGTTATGCAGCTGAATCCTCTCCCATATCGATCGGCTTTTCGTGTTCGCAACAGCAAAACGAAAAATACACCGCTGATTGTTAAACTGGTCTCCTCCCATGATCGCTCCCTGTTATTTGCTGCCGCTGCCAAGTTTTTCAAATTAAACAAAAGAGGTATTGAGCTAAGTGATATTGGGCGCCAATCCGAAAGAACAATACATCTAAATGAATCTCTCACCAGGCGTACGCGTGCGGTGATGCAATTCGCCACTCAACTGAAAAGGCAAAAGTGTGTAACATCTGCCTTCTCTTTTAAGGGACAGGTGTTTGTTCGTGTGCGGTCAAATGAAGCCGCGGTTAAAGTAGTCAGCATAGCTGAAATTAAAGCGTTAACTGCTGACAGCAAATGACTAGTTTCTAAGATTTATTGTAATGTTGTATTTTTTTGTTTTCTTATATCTTGCTTCGCTTTACCTTTCTCTTTTCTCACCTTACCCCTTTATCCATTCTGAGTGCTATGTATGTATATGTGGTTATTATTTGTCATCGCCCCCAGTGTGCAGCGTTTATTGCTCTGCATTGTTTATATGAACAGTAAAAAACATGGTGGCTCCAAAGACGGCACCTATAATTTGATCCGGCTCATTGGCAATCAAAAACGCGGTCTAAGAGTATGCCATCTTAATGCTCAAAGCCTCCAACCTAAAATTGACGAATTTAGATACATATTTGAATGCTCCAATGTTGATGTTGTATGTGTATCTGAGACTTGGTTCTCTTCGTGTCATATTGACAACTTAATATGTATTAGTGGCTATAAAGTGTTTCGTCTAGACAGAATCGGGAATGGTGGTGGTGTCGCTTAATATGTAAAATCTGGCATTTCGTGGAAACTTAAATGTAAATCTGAACCTTTAGAAAGTGTTGAGTATATTTTCGTCGAGCTGGCATCTAAAATAAATACAATTTTAGTTGGATGTGTATATAGACCTAATCGCCAGATTGCATATTCCAATTTCGTTGATTTTGTTGAAAATCTTAGTTTAAACTATAGTGACATTATTATAACTGGTGATTTTAACAGTAACTTACTAACGGAAACCAAATTCTCGCTCTCGATGGAAAATCTCGGTCTGTACTCGGTGAACAATACGATACCTACCCATTTTACGCAAACTAACAATACCCTATTAGACGTATTCTTTGTAAATGAAATGACTAAAGTAATTCTCTATGACCAACTATCTGTACCAAACTTCTCAAAGCATGATTTAATTTTTCTTATTTACGATTTTACTTTTACGTATGATACGTTTCAATATACATATCGCGACTTCATGCATATTAATTATAACCATCTTGAGTTAGCTGTGGACGCTGTCGACTGGAAATCTGTTCAAAATTTGGTTTCGGCGGAAGAACAGATATGCTTTCTACAAAAAAACATCAGCACACTTTTTGATAAGTTTGTACCGCTTGTTACTAGAACAAACATAGTGAGGAGCAAGCCATGGTTCAATAATGACATTAGGAAATCAATTGACAAGCGAAATAAGGCGTATAATAGATGGAAACAATCCAAGTCGGAAAATAACTATCTAGACTACAAGATCCTAAGAAAAGAAGTTACCAAGGCCATTAAGGCACAAAAATCTAAATTCTATGAACAAAAATTTAGCTCTGCCGTAGGTTCTAGGCAAACATGGAATCATATTCGCGAAATCGGCATTGGTAATAGAAACATTCCGGGCAATGAATCCCTTAATGTGAATGAGCTTAATGAAAAATTTGTCCAAGTGCCCGCTGGTAGTAATAATAATATCTGTTATGATCGTTTCTGTTTTAAATGTATTGATGAATGTGATGTTGTCCAATCTATACTGAGTGTTAAATCTAATGCTGTTGGTCTTGATGATGTGCATCCAATATTTGTTAAGTGTTTACTGCCAAAAATTTTAACTTTTATCACCTATGCATTTAATACAATTCTGACTACGTCTTCATTTCCAAACTGCTGGAAAATGGCCAAAATCATTCCGGTTAAAAAGCCCAATGGTGAATATAGGCCCATTGCGATACTTCCTTATTTATCTAAGGTATTGGAAAAAATTATGAGCAAGCAAATCAACCACTTTATATCAAAGAACTCCTTGATGACCCCGCACCAATCAGGCTTTACTACAAATAGAAGTTGTATTACAGCGCTCATTAAAGTCTCGGACGATATTCGGCTAAATATTGACAAAAATCACGTAACGTTTTTAACTCTTCTTGACCACTCAAAAGCTTTTGACACCGTTGACCACAAATTAATGTGCTTAAAACTTGACAGCCTATTCAACTTTTCAACATCGGCAGTAAACCTAGTAAAGTCTTATCTTGTTCACCGTTCGCAATCCGTAAGTGTACGTGACAGTGTGTCTAACCCGTTGCCTATTTCTAAAGGTGTTCCGCAAGGATCAATTCTTGGTCCTCTACTGTTCACGTTGTACATTAATGACCTTCCAACTGTTTTGAAATATAGTAATATTCACGTTTACGCAGATGACGTCCAACTGTATCTTTGTTGTCCCCTAGTATCTGCCAATGCATTTATTACTAACCTAAACACAGACTTATATTGCTTGAATCAGTGGGCGTCTGACAATGGCTTGGCGCTTAATCCAAGCAAGTCCCAGTGCATTGTTATCTACAAGAAATATTTAAACCTTGACGGCTATAACGAGGTAAAACTCAACAATTCTGTGATAAAATACGTGGACACAGCAAAAAACCTAGGACTAGTTTTCAATAGAACTTTGACGTGGAACAACCATATTCTTAGCACTATTGGCAAAGTATATGGCATGCTTCGGACTCTGTGGGGTATTCAGTACTTTACGCCGCACTGTGTTGCGGCTAGTGGAAAAGTAACTTTTTTCCGATTATTTTTTTCAGTGTTTTTAATAATGCAATTTTGTCACAGACATTCCAAGTAAACAAAAAACACATAAAACTTATTTTTATGTTGGCTCGTTGATTTTTAATTGATTTTAGAAGTCAAATATACAAAATTTTCACGAAAAGAGGGGATTTCAGGGCTGTATTCAAAATGATCTCATTTGATTTTGGTGACAGATATTTTGATTCGGAAAAAAAATCTGCCTTCGGACAAGTATCTTCTGTAAAAAAAAGGAATGTTGTTTGAGACATTTTCATATGCACCTTTTTTAGAGTGAAAACCCGACTAAAGGTCCATTTTTCCTTTAAATTTGGGTTAGGTAAGCAATATCTAAAAAGTCCCAGAGAGTCCCAGTTCCAAACCACTACAGAAATGTTACATAATTTGTTTTCAACGAACTGTGAAAAAATCAGCTGCCCATACCTGCCCTCCTGGGAGTTATAGCGATTTTAGTATATCACTCTCAGTATTTATTCCATAGAAATAGAACGGAAATTCTCGGAATCACTTATTGAATAATTTAGTCATATTGGTTTTCGGTTTCATATTGGTCCGCATGTGTGTCCGTCTTTATATAGTGTTTTCTTTTAGCTTGTGGTGGTACCTTTCTCTCTCTCTGTTGTTTTACTATTTTATTCTCTCTCTTTCGCTCTCTCTCTCTTCCCCTTTGTTTTTACGTCTAGGTAGGTGGGTGAAATAATCCGTTATTGCGCGCTTATTTGTATTGTTTTTATTTTGTGGTTTCCCTTCATTTACTACATTTAATTGCTTGCTGATGCGTTTTTCATATAAGTGTTTTAATGGTTCGAATATTAATTATAATTTTGACAGTCAAGAATTATGGAATACATTAAAATTTCCTATCAGGAACTGCATGAGTTGATGCAACAGAGTAAAACTAGAAACGTGGAGGATGTTTTGGAATTGCTTGATCATGAGCATGGAGTGAAAAGTAGTTTAATATTTCTTCAAATTTTTTTTTTTATTCTACATCTATTCTAGCACTCCACAAAAATGAGCGTAACTCTCTTAAAACTGAAGCTATTGACTTCAAACCGGTATCCAATTAAAGCTTTTATTGCCACCTTTCAAATAAGAAATGAAATAGATTTTGGTTTTATATAAAATTTCAGAGTTTTTCAACAAATATCGAAAAATCATGAAAATTCGACGTTTATAATTCTTGTTCGGACCACCCTATACTTTATTTAAAAAACTAATCATTGGGTATTTATCAGAATTAAAAGAAGAATTAAAATAATTTTTTTTTGTAAATTTTTCGAACAACTTTTTTTTTTTTTGACTTTTGTTGAAAATTTGACCCAACAATTTTTTTCGGTGTAAATTTTTTTTTCACTGATTCTGTTTGGGATTTCATTCTGACCAATCTGTAGAAGTTTCTCATCGATACAATTAAAATTACAGTTTAGGCAATATGATTTCCAAAAAATTCCGGTTTCGCAACACTGTGTGGCGTCTATATAAGTATGTATTTAATGGCGACATCGAAAAAATGTATCGCCAGTTATATGTCCGCAAGGAAGACCAGGATTTCCAACGTATCGTCTTCCGCAGATCCCTCGAAAGTCCAATAGAAGACTTTTAACTAAAAACAGTAACATTTGGAGTAAACTGTGCTCCCTACCTGGCCATAAGAACACTTCACCAATCGGCCGAAGACTCCAAACAAAACTTCCCACGTAGTTAAGATATTTTAGTCAACGAGGCATATGTTCACGATATTCTCTCAGGCGGACATGACTAAGACTCCGCTAGCGAATCGATATCACAAACTATCGATGCCCTAAAATCAGCAGGATTTCCTCTAAAAAAGATTTGTGCAAATCACAAGTCTCTGCTGAAAGAAATACCCCAGTCTGATCTCCTAGACTCAGATTTTCTCGAATTCCAAGATACAAGCTCAACTAAAACTCTTGAAATAAAATGGAATGCTCTCACAGATACGTTCTCATACTCAGTAAGACCGCTCCCCGACGCACAAACTGCTACGAAACGACAGATTTTGTCATCTGTCGCGAATCTTTTCCACCCGGCAGGATGGCTATCGCCCATAATGATAGCAGCGAAAGCTCTTATCCAACAGCTCTGGATGGAAGGAACAGAGTGGGATGAAACTGTCAAACCCACCTCACTTCTCAAATGGAACGCACGCCGAAGAAATCTCTCAGCAATCCAGGAAATCAAGATTCCTCGTTGGGTTCAGTTCAGCCCTAATAACACAATCCAAGTGCATGGTTTCTCAGACGCTTCTGAAAAAGCTTTCTGCGCTTGCGTATATCTCAGAGTTCAACATGGCAAAGCTGGGACCTCTCACTTACTCGTAGCAAAAAGTAAGGTCGCACCCTTACAAACGGTCTCTCTCCTAAGACTGGGACCTGTCCAAATTAGTGAAACAGATCCGATCCCAACTGGATTTGCCATCCCATGAATTAATTTTGTGGACAGATTTGTCAATCGTGCTAGTCTGGTTGGAAAAACCGCCATGGATGTGGAAAACATACGTAGCAAACAGGACATCCCAGATCCTTCAAAACGTCAGCAATGCCACATGGCGACGTGTCTCCAGAGCCAACAACCCAGCAGATCTAGGCACACGAGGAGCAAAACCTCGTAGACTGCTCACTTTGGTGGAACGGCCAAGAACTCTCCATCTCCTCTAGAGCAAAAGCAATCTGAAGTGTTTCACGTCGTAGAAAATACTGATCTCTTAGACCGCTTCTCCTCCTACTCAGAGTAGTAGAGTTCATGCTCAGATTTATACATAAGGCTAAACCATTGCCTATTGCCACATCAACAATATTAACACTAATAATGTTTTTCAAATGAAACTCTCTTTACAGACCCCAGGACTTCAGAAAGTGTCGGCTTTGCTATCGCACACACTCGCTGCGTTTTTGTGAGCCTTTCTGGCCATGTCTCCGGACGAGCGGTTTGAATCAGCCAGGGTGCATCGGTATTGCATTAAGTGCTTGGCAACATCCCCCGTCACAGGCGCTTGCAACTCGCCAGATAGCTGTCGGTATTGTGGACTAGCTCACCACACCTTATTGCATCGACACTCCTCTACACCGCGAGAGCATAAGCGGAAAATTAAAACCATTCTGAAACGAAGCCTTCCCGATCGAGCTAATAAGAGAAGTGGGCGAAATGAGCCTAAGCCGCCAAGACAAGGCCAGCAAATGGTAGCTAAGCAACCAGCCTTCCAACAACGGCTCCTAAAAAGGGCACGAGAAACTCTGGAGCAGCTGCAGGAACTAGTGCAAATCAAGTCGCCGCAGGCCCGACGGCATGTTGAGGACATGGACCTCATAGAATTTTAAATCATACATTTATGAGTTCTTCATATAATTTAATCATAAAATAATTATTAACCTGAAATTATGAATGTAAATACCTGAAAATATTTATCTTAAAATACTTACCTAAAATACTTACCTCATATACTTACCTAAAACATGTAATTAATTTTCTTTCCCACCACTATTGTGAATTAAAAACTCACACTAATTCGCCTAAAAATCCTAACGGGAATAAGAATATCCTTACCTATGATGTACACCATGATGGTAAGACCAATGGTGGCCTATGCAGCGGTTGCGTGGGCTCCAGCAGTCAATCTAGTAACGGTGAGGAATTCCCTTACCAAGTTGCAGCGCCTGGCATGTGTATGCATTACAGGAGCGATGCGCACGTGTCCGACGGCTGCGCTGGAAGTGATTGTGAAGCTTGAGCCCCTGCATGTAAACATAGAACAGGCAGCAAAGCGAACCCTGCTAAACTTTGCAAGGGAAGGCTTCGGCAAAGGAAAGGCGTTGTCATCTAAAGCTATAGTTAAAATAGGGACCCAGCTCCCATTAGTCCTTCTTCCAAGAGACGACAAACATAAGGAAATAAGATTCGAAAGAAATTTCAATGTTACACTAATCATTGGGTATTTATCAGAATTAAAAGAAGAATTAAAATAATTTTTTTTTGTAAATTTTTCGAACAACTTTTTTTTTTTTTGACTTTTGTTGAAAATTTGACCCAACAATTTTTTTCGGTGTAAATTTTTTTTTCACTGATTCTGTTTGGGATTTCATTCTGACCAATCTGTAGAAGTTTCTCATCGATACAATTAAAATTACAGTTTAGGCAATATGATTTCCAAAAAATTCCGGTTTCGCAACACTGTGTGGCGTCTATATAAGTATGTATTTAATGGCGACATCGAAAAAATGTATCGCCAGTTATATGTCCGCAAGGAAGACCAGGATTTCCAACGTATCGTCTTCCGCAGATCCCTCGAAAGTCCAATAGAAGACTTTTAACTAAAAACAGTAACATTTGGAGTAAACTGTGCTCCCTACCTGGCCATAAGAACACTTCACCAATCGGCCGAAGACTCCAAACAAAACTTCCCACGTAGTTAAGATATTTTAGTCAACGAGGCATATGTTCACGATATTCTCTCAGGCGGACATGACTAAGACTCCGCTAGCGAATCGATATCACAAACTATCGATGTCCTAAAATCAGCAGGATTTCCTCTAAAAAAGATTTGTGCAAATCACAAGTCTCTGCTGAAAGAAATACCCCAGTCTGATCTCCTAGACTCAGATTTTCTCGAATAGCTGTCGGTATTGTGGACTAGCTCACCACACCTTATTGCATCGACACTCCTCTACACCGCGAGAGCATAAGCGGAAAATTAAAACCATTCTGAAACGAAGCCTTCCCGATCGAGCTAATAAGAGAAGTGGGCGAAATGAGCCTAAGCCGCCAAGACAAGGCCAGCAAATGGTAGCTAAGCAACCAGCCTTCCAACAACGGCTCCTAAAAAGGGCACGAGAAACTCTGGAGCAGCTGCAGGAACTAGTGCAAATCAAGTCGCCGCAGGCCCGACGGCATGTTGAGGACATGGACCTCATAGAATTTTAAATCATACATTTATGAGTTCTTCATATAATTTAATCATAAAATAATTATTAACCTGAAATTATGAATGTAAATACCTGAAAATATTTATCTTAAAATACTTACCTAAAATACTTACCTCATATACTTACCTAAAACATGTAATTAATTTTCTTTCCCACCACTATTGTGAATTAAAAACTCACACTAATTCGCCTAAAAATCCTAACGGGAATAAGAATATCCTTACCTATGATGTACACCATGATGGTAAGACCAATGGTGGCCTATGCAGCGGTTGCGTGGGCTCCAGCAGTCAATCTAGTAACGGTGAGGAATTCCCTTACCAAGTTGCAGCGCCTGGCATGTGTATGCATTACAGGAGCGATGCGCACGTGTCCGACGGCTGCGCTGGAAGTGATTGTGAAGCTTGAGCCCCTGCATGTAAACATAGAACAGGCAGCAAAGCGAACCCTGCTAAACTTTGCAAGGGAAGGCTTCGGCAAAGGAAAGGCGTTGTCATCTAAAGCTATAGTTAAAATAGGGACCCAGCTCCCATTAGTCCTTCTTCCAAGAGACGACAAACATAAGGAAATAAGATTCGAAAGAAATTTCAATGTTACACTACAAGAAAAAAATACCTGAAGCCTCTCCACTTTGGAAAGCTGCGTCCAGGCTAGTACACTGCAGTGGCACACCGATGGATCGAAGACCCCCGAAGGTATAGGGGCGGGAGTCTATGGCCCAAAAAACTAACCTCTCGGCGCCGATAGGGTCCTTCCCAAGTATTTTCCAGGCGGAAGTAGGTGTGCCGATATCAATCTGCTTGAGGTGAGAAGATCTTAATCCTCAGTGACAGTCAGGCAGCTCTCCAAGCCCTCTCATCATACGAGGTAAAATCCCTACTCGTAATGGAGTGCGCGGAGAAGCTCAATGCCCTGGCTGAGAACAACGATATTAACCTCCTGTGAGTACCAGGACACTCAGGAATCGAGGGGAATGAGAAAGCAGACCACCTAGCAAGGATAGCGGCTGCCACAGTCCCTACAGGCCCAGAGCCCTTCCTCGCCGTGGGCCCACACACGGTGAAGGAGATGCTCCGGAAGGAATGCATAAAATTAAGAGAACAGCACTGGAAAAATACTCCAGGACTCAACCAGGCAAAAATATTACTAGGGGTGTATAACACCAAAAGGTACAAAGTTCTTATAAACCTCCCTAAGACAAAACCCAAAATCCAAAAAAGCTTTCTGACAGGACACTACAGGTTAAAAGGGCACATGCACCGAATGGAAATTCTGGTCCGGAGAACTATGTCGCTTTTGCGACATATCCAGGGACTCCCCTTCCCACCTACTCCGGGAGTGCGACGCTATCGCACGTAGTAGGGAGAGGTGCATAGGGCATATTTGGCCAAAGGATGAGCAAATACACTCCTTATCCCCAGGATCAATAATGAAATTTCTGGAGGTGCTGGGTTTGAGTGATGTGCTCTAAGAAACCGAGGGCACAATAGACCCAATGGTCGCAGTGCATACCTCTAACAATATCTATCTTCCTATGTACGTATAAAAAGGGTGAACTTTGTCCTCCCAATCACCTAGTTCGCTATTATTCCGCCTCGCACATGCAGTGTTGTTATTCGCGCTCTCTGAATAAAGTTAATCTTATATATTGTAAAATATTAAAAAAAAAAGGTATCAAAGTGTTTTTATTTGAAGGTGCTACATATAACAAAGTTGTTGTTCACACTAGGGCTTGGATGCCAAGATATGCTTTGTATGTAGCTTGCAGTCGAGCTACTAGTGCTAACGGCTTTTTCGTATTAGGAAATTTCTTGCCTCCCAATCCATTTTCAGAATCAGATCCAGTATATAAGGAACTGAATGATTTGCGGACCTCAAAATTTCTTACTCCAATTTTTAATTTTATGATTTCTCGAACATCAAAACTTTGAATGTTTTATCATAACGTGCAGAGCCTTCATGCTCATATTGGTGATATTAGAAATGATTATCTGATGCTGACTGTGGATATATTATGTTTCGTCGAGACATGGAGCTATCCTTCTGAAATTCCTGGCTTTAATCTATTAAATGAGCTGAGAATAGATAGCACTACGACACGAAACAGAAATAAACGGGGTAATTTAGTTTATGCTCAGTCCGATATGGCTTCCTCTATTCAACTTTGTAGAACTATTCGACTATATTCTGTCCGCAAGACCTTAGAAGCCATATTATTTAAACATAATAATATACATGTAATTGTGCTTTACAGAAATTCAGTTTTCCCTGTCGGAGACTTGGAAGCAGAAATCCTTTACATTTTAGCCAATGACTTCGAAAATCAAGAAATTATAATTGAAGGCAATTTCAATCGTTGTCTTAAAAATACTCACTCTAACAGAATTGCAAATCTTTTAAGAGGAAACAATTTTAGTTTGTTATTAAACTCTGAATGTTCGACTACACCTGCAGGGCCTCAAATTGCCTGTGTGTTTTCGAATATGGATAGCACCTTTATTAGCGCAATATGTTATGAAACGGTTCACAGTTACCATGACGGCATTTGCATTTCTGTAGCTCATACAAATCCCACATTCTAATTTTAAGAATATTTTGGTATAATTAATTTTATATATGTACATCTATACATATGTATGTATGTAGCCATACTTATCCAGATCAACGTTTGTAAAACAATTATTATGTCAGTTATGGCCTTTCTGCATTTCATCAACGATACATGGATGTATAGTATTTAATCTATTAAAAACAATAAAGAAAACTGAAAAAAATTTAGTTATTGTAAGATTATGACGCCTAGCGAATATAATTTAAAACTCTTTTAGCTTAGCGCTTATTTAATATGTATATAGGTACGACAAATCTATAAATTCTCTAGTATTTTAAATAAAAGCTTGTAAATATTATTTTGCCTTTATTCGCTGAATTTAACACGACTGTATCACTTGTGCTTTCAATCACTTAAAAGAATTTTATAACAGTCGAAAGGAATCCAGATATATGGATGAATACATACATATGTACATACCAAAATGCTCTTTTTTGCAAATTTTTGAATATACAAAAAAATTTGCATATCTAAGGAAGTATCTATAAAATATATCACGAGGGTATAAAAAATTCGGTTTCGAAATTAGGCTTTCTTACTTGTTTTTATTTTAATTTTTTGTGACCTGGGCCCTATTCCACAAAACAACTTATCAACTTTTCACTTTCCGCTTATCAAATAGGGCAAAGTGATAAGTGTTTCTGTTCCACAATATTCTTGGCAAATCTCCCTTTGCACTAAGCAAATTTTTGCAAAGTCTTTGCGCTCTCTGCAAAGTGAGCGTGCAATGTGTTCCACAAAGCAAAGAATTGTCTTTGCATTTCTGTTATCACTTTTAACTTTGCATTGTGTGATAATGAGCCGAAAAATAAAAATATAAAAAAAATTACCATTCTAAAGCTAATTAAAGAAAAAAAAAAGATATTTTATTTGCTAGTTTTCAAAACAACAAAGTAAGTATATTTTTATAAAATTATTGTAAGTATTTAGAACATATTTAAGCTTATATTTTATTTTGAAGGTTAATTAATTAGATAAACAGGCTGCCGGGGATTAAATTTTAAATAAAGCCTAATCCCTGCAACTGGCTTCGGCCCAAAAAACATGTACCTATGCGAAGGACAGTTTGTTTGGGCTCTGGAAGAGTCGAACATTGGTAAGTAAAACAATTTATTGCCTACACACGCAAATGATTATATTTGCATCATTTGTTTTTGTTCGAATTTGTATTAATTGTCATCAGGGTTGGGCATTTTTGCACTACCACTAAATTGCACTACCACTGTCTATTCAGTGGTAGTTAAACAGCAAAATCCACTATCACTGAAAATTTAGTGATAGTGAAAAAAAAATGCACTATCACTAAACCTTTAGTGATAGTGAAAAACAAATTGCACTACCACTAAACCTTTAGTGATAGTGAAAAACAAATTGCACTACCACTAAACCTTTAGTGATAGTGAAAAACAAACTGCACTACCACTAAACCTTTAGTGATAGTGAAAAACAAATTGCACTACCACTAAATATTTAGTGATAGTGAAAAACAAATTGCACTATCACTAAACCTTTAGTGAAACATGAGCTTTAACTAAATACATTTGAATTTATATTTTATGGCCGATATTAATGTGGGAACGTATGAACGGAGTATTATACACTTTAAACCTTATCAACCATTACAACACTGACTGAACGAAGGACGAGAGACTGAGAACGAACAGACTATACAGAGGCTGTAAAACATTACAGAAGTCAGTTGAATTACGACCATACGACCACTCGGTAATAATTGTAAGCGCGATATACATACTTAATACCTAAGTTGAAAATTTAATATTAATAAAACCTTGTATCATTATAAACTTAAAGCGTTTTATTCCGGGTGACAAACCACAATTGGTGTCAGAACTGTGATCCGAGTAAAGACAATCCGCGCAAGTGTGCATTCATACGTGTTGTTTTCAATAAACTTGGTAGTGCATTATATAAAACCTTTTTTGGCAAGATAAAGCATAGCATCTATGCAGAAAGTGCTTTTTACGCAGAAAATTGCCGGACAAATTTCGTTCGCGTTAGCATCGATTCGTTAGTCCTACTAATTTTCCTGGTACAGTCTCAAACTGGGTAACATGATCCAGGGAACCGTTAACTCCGGTAAATTTATATAAACCGACGCGCAAATTGTACAGTTAGTCGCAGTTGCTAATTCTTCGCAGTCGTTAAAAGCAGCATCGTTTGGTTGCTGCAGCAGCGAGTACAGTAACTTAAGCGCAACAGAAAAACCTCATTCGTTATTTCTTTGCGAACACTGGCGGTTAAGCGTAGCAGTAGAAATAACAGTCGTCGGAAATCCAACGAGTAGTGCTCAGTTGTTGAAAAGCAGCTAGCTTCTGAGCGAAGCAGGAACAGAAAGTGGTAGTATTTCACAGCTATACATTGGTAAAATATCAGCAAAAGCGCAAGTGTTTGAGCGAGTGAGTGCGCATAAACGAAGTTTCTGTTGCCGAACAGTAGAGTACGCAGCAGATAAACAGTGCGATCGTAAAACAGTAGCAGAAGGCGCTAGCACTTTACAAATGTTGGTAAAGTAACAGCGCAGTAGCAAAATTTCCAAGTGTTTGAGCGAGCGAATGCGAAAAAACGAAGTTTGTGTTGCCGAACAGTAGAGTACGCAACAGATAAACAGTGCGACCGAGTAAAACAGTAGAAGAAGACTCTAGCACTTTATAAATGTTCGTTAAATAACAGCGCATCAGCAAAATTTCTAGTAACAGAGCGAGAGTGCTTGAGCGAGTGAGCACGAAAAAACCAAGTTCCTGTTGCCGAACAGTGGGATACAACAGTAGCAAAGGCGCCAACACTTTGCAAATGTTGCTAAAATAACAGAGCGCAGCAGCATCAGCTACTAGACCAAGAAAGCAGACAGCGCTGGCAGCGAACCGTCTGAGCATTATACAACGCAGCAGTGAGTAGCAAGACAGTTTCAGCCTGCGAAAGTTACAGCGATTTTTGGTAAATCGGCGCAGTCATCAAACCAAAGGCGCAGAATATTATGTTAAGCAGCAAAGCGAACAACAGCATAAGCAACAGTTAAAATATCAGACCAAGGAGAGAGAGAAAGGCCAGCTGTGCAAGTTAAGAAGCAGAGGGTACAACATCTAAATAGAACCTGAGCGAATCTAAATGTAAAGCCGAAGGCGAGAGTGTACAGAGTAAGACAGCGAAAGCAAACAGGAGGCAGTGAGTACTAAACCCAGTAGAGAATTTTCGAGTTATTAGTTGCTATCGCAAATATTGCATGATTAAATGAATAAATGATATGTATGTATATACACGATCTTTGTAAACGAAATTCAATTTAAAAGTAATTTTGCGGAAACATTTTGTTACCGGAATTGAGTTCAGAGAAGTTTTGTAATTGCAATTAAATTTAATAATAAGTTGGCTGAAAAATTTTGTAAACGGAATTGAAGTTAGAAATAAGTTTACGGAAAATTTTTGTAATTGAAATTGAATTTTGATATCTAAATGGAATTTAAAATAAGTTCGCCGTAAAGTTTCATAACCGGAAGTAAATTTTATAATAAGTTTATAGAGAACGTTTGTAACCGGAATTAAATTTTACAGTAATTTTGCAAAGGAGTTGTGTAACTGAAATGAAATTCAGAGCTAAATTTGTATAGAAGTTAATTTAAAACGGATTCATAATTTAAATTAAAGATACAATTAAGGTTGTAGTTGAACTTGGAAATCTATTGAATTTAAATTAATGTTCTATAATAAGCTTATGGTATGATTAAAATTTATATTCTGTAATTAACTTATCGTATAAGACTTCAAATTTTATTTAATTCTTTTTAAACTATATATTGCCTAACATGGACCGACAACAGATTTTTTCGATGAATGTTAGCGAACTGAAAGAAAAGCTTGTGGGGCTAAATCTTTCGACAGTGGGACGGAAAGCTACTCTTCAGGACAGACTATGTGAACACTTCGGCCTGACTGTAAGTGAGGATGATGGCTCAGACGCCGAAAGTGGGTCAGTGCAAAGTTGTATTGCATCAGTAGTAGGTACTGGGCGGGTAGCGTTCACCCTGCGCGACATTGAAAACTCAATGTTGACATTTAGTGGCACAGGTTACCCCTCTGTTGAAGAATGGTTACAAGTTTTTGAGGAAAACGCAATTGCAGTAGTGGGAGAAGTTGCAAAAGTACATTTATAGCAAGCAACTTTTAAAGGGGGCCGCAAGTTTGTTTATGCGAAGTCAACGCGGTGTGACAAACTGGGGCTCATTAAAGCGTTCACTAAAAAGTGAGTTTGGCACATCGGTTGCTTCTGTTGATATACATAGATTGCTTAGATCCCGTCGTAAACGCCCTAATGAAGATTATCGCGAATATCTGTATTGCTTAATGGAGATTGATCAGGCGATAGATTTGGACGACAAAAGTTTAATTGAGTATTTTGTTGAGGGTATTCCGGACTCTAGGCCTAACAAAAGCAACTTGTACCAAGCCAACACAGTTGAAGAGCTTAAAAATCAGATCGTTATCTACGAAAAGGTGAAATCCGGGCGTCAACCTGGCACCAACTCGACTAAAGTGGGTGATGATAAAAATAAGACTTCGCAAAGTTCTTTGGGGATTAACACAAGACGATGTTATCGCTGTGGATCTCCAGGTCATTCAATCTCACAGTGTCAATTTAAAGAGTCAGTATGCTACGGATGTGGTAAGCCTGGCCATCAAATCGCGAAGTGTCTCAAAAATAAGGGTCAAGTCAAGGAAGAAAGTCATAAAATAACTACGCTAGGTATTACAGAGCGGGTCAGGTCAACGGGATGCATGATTTTCAAAGATTTACGGAACAAACACTTTACATTTTCAGCGTTACTAGACACTGGGTGCGACTTATGTTTAATGCGGTACGACGTTTTGATGATGATGGGTGAAGTTGAGTTGACTGGTAAGCGGCATCGGTTGGAAGGCATAGGTAATAGCGCTATGTATACTATAGGCAGTTGCACTTTGAAGCTTATAGTTGATGACATTGAGCTTGACATAACGTTTCATGCAGTTCGCGAAAGCGACATAATTTATCAAGCCATTATAGGTAACGATGTTTTAAGGCAGGTTGATTTGGTGGTATGTGAGGATTCGGTCATATTTAAAGAAAAGGGAAAGGGCAATTCACAAATAAACACAGTTGTACAAGATGATGAGCTCGAGTTAATATGAGAATTTAAAGACTTATGCTTAGCTACGGATTCCGTTGTGGAAGTTGAGTCCGACCTAGATCTTTCGCATCTTAGCAAAGAACGAGCCGATGAAGTACGTAGTTTTATACAAAGGTATAATCCAACTAAGCAACGCGAATCTCCAATTAAAATGAAAATTTGTCTACTCGACGACGTTCCCATTTACCAATGTCCTAGTCGAATATCCTACACTAATAGGCGTTTAGTAGATGAGCAGGTATCAGAATGGCTTAAAGAGGGAATAATACGACCAAGCTTTTCGGAATACGCCTCTCCTATCGTTTTAGTGACTAAAAAAGACGGCAGCAAGAGGTTATGTTGTGATTATCGTCGCCTGAATGAAAAAATCGTAAGGGACAATTTCCCAATGCCATTGATGGACGACGTCTTTGAGAAATTGCAGAGCGCACGAGTGTTCACCACACTAGATTTGAGGAATGGATTTTTTCATGTGCCGATTGAATGTAGTTCAATAAAATACACCCATCAAGGTCAGTTCGAATTTCTCTTTGTCCCATTCGGTATTTCTAACTCTCCCGCAGCTTTTTCGCGATATATTTTTGCAGTCTTTAGGGATCTGGTCGAAAATGGTACTGTGGTCGTTTATATGGACGACCTTATCATCCCATCAGTGGATAGTCAAGAGGGCGTGGTTAAACTTAAGGCAGTATTGAATAGAGCGGCAGAATATAACTTAAAGATCAAATGGAAGAAGTGTCAAATTTTACAGGAAAAGGTCGACTTTTTAGGGTATATAGTTGAGAAGGGCACCGTTAAACCATCACAAGCGAAAGGAAGTAACAAAGTATGAGTTGAACGAATTGGTCGCCATTAAGCGAACCCAATTCGGAAGTTCATTAAGACTTCGACCCAAATTTTTCGGCCCTTACAAAATAACTAAAATTATGACACATGATCGATATGAAGTAGAGAAAGTAGGCGAAGGTGAAGGTCCTAAACGTACCCTTACCGTTGCCGAATACATAAAGGCTTGGCGACCATCGTTTGAGGCCAAACGATATTTCAGGATGGCCGAATGTGGGAAGGTATGAACGGAGTATTATACACTTTAAACCTTATCAACCATTACAACACTGACTGAACGAAGGACGAGAGACTGAGAACGAACAGACTATACAGAGACTGTAAAACATTACAGAAGTCAGTTGAATTACGACCATACGACCACTCGGTAATAATTGTAAGCGCGATATACATACTTAATACCTAAGTTGAAAATTTAATATTAATAAAACCTTGTATCATTATAAACTTAAAGCGTTTTATTCCGGGTGACAAACCACATTAATTATCAACTAGTTTGTTGATAAAAATGTTTCTTGGTATATAGGCGGTATAATTAAACGTTGTCATTAAGCCAGTCCAACGAAATAAAACATGATTTCTTGGTGTCAAGTGCAGACTACTTGATTTGGCAGTCTCAAAATTGCACTGCAGCTCAGTAGTAATGCGATACATAAAAAATGAATTATGTTTTCCTAATTTTGGTGCGGCATAATTAGAAGTCTCTACTCAAGTATATGGTTTATTTTGAATACATTGCCTCATACTGCTTCAGCTTATACATATACATACATACATAATCTTATTTTTATTCTTCAAGAAACAGTGATATGTTACTGAAAAATGTTTATTATCACTAAAGGTTTTCACTATCACTAAATATTTAGTGGTAGTGCAATTTGTTTTTCACTATCACTAAAGGTTTAGTGGTAGTACAATTTGTTTTTCACTATTACTAAAGGTTTAGTGGTAGTGCAATTTGTTTTTCACTATCACTAAAGGTTTAGTGATAGTGCATTTTTTTTTCACTATCACTAAATTTTCAGTGATAGTGGATTTTGCTGTTTAACTACCACTGAAGAAGTAGTGCTAGTGAAACCTTATTGCACTTATTTTTTAGTGCACTATGCCCAACCCTGATTGTAATACAGTGAACAGCTTGTTCATATTTGCAAATTTTCGAATGGGATGAAATATTAGTAAAAAAGTCATCTACTTGACACAAAAAGTTTGTATGTATATAGGGAATGAGTTATACATTTAAACATTCATGCTTTGTCTTATTTTAAAAATTAAAAAAAAATTAAACTTTTTTTTTGTACTTTTAAAAACCCATAACAATTAATGTAAACAAATCTGTAAAAACATCGGTTATTCCCCAAAATACAGAAATATGTGGTTAAATTCATAAGCATTTTGTTCATATTTTAACGCTTTTACACAAAGTTCATATTTTGGAGTAATCAATAGCAGATTTAGATTGTTCATATTTTAGGGTGTTCATATTAGCGCGAGTGCACTGTATTGCACAGTGCTAATAACTAACTAGAATCTTGTATACAACAACACAAATCATTATCATAGACCATACATACATCCGAACGCAATGTAACATTGTTATGATTATTATGTTTGAAAATACACTCAATTCTCTTTTTACACGTTCCTGAAAAAACCGTGTAAAAAAAGACCGTGTAAAAAGATAATTGAGTGTAATCAATAATAAAACAAAGATTTATCCGTGAATGTAATTTTGTTTTTTGCAGAGTAAAAGGGATAACGCCCAAAAAACTGGGTCCGCAGGTGGGAAGGACTGCGTTATGGATGAAGTTGACTTGGCCATCCTCGACTATGGAAATTCAGAAAACCTTCTATCACCTGAGTCTGATTCCATAATATCGATGACAGAGGAAACACCTGCAAAACTGGAGCTTCTCCCTGTTGAAGTTTATTACAGGAAACTTCAATGCTGAAACTTTCAGCCTCTGCCATAACAAAGGAAATCGCAGTGGCAGAAACAGCAAATGTTTCGGAAAATTAAAAATTTTCTTTTGTTGGAGGAGTTTTAAATAGATTTTTTTTTGTTTCTAAATGAATTGTTCTTTTTTTCTTTTCTAAATGAATTTCTTATTTATTTTAATTATTATTATTATATTATTTTTGTAAATAAACAATAAGCGAATTTCATATTTTTGCTTTTATTATTATTTATTTTCAGAGATCTTAATCTCAAACCATAAAAACTGCCCCCAAAAGAAGCAACGTATCCGCATCCGGAAAAGGTATCCATCCATTTTCAAATCTATGACTTAGATCCGAATTCCGTAGCACCCTTGAGTCATGAACGCTGCCCGGCCAACTAGCATTTACACTGTAATATGTGTAGTCTGGACAGCATATCATCATTACATTCACTGAGTGGTTTCCATGCTGATTCACATATACTTCCTCGTGTAATGTAGGCGCATCAATTTTAATGATTGTACCATGAACGCAACCACACACACAAGGGAATCTACCCATCATAAAAAACTTTTTAGCAATACCTCTGACATCATCGGTCCACCGCACTGTGTTTTGAAGTAAAACGTATATTATAACATCGACAACTCTATGATTGACTCTGCAAACTGTTGATTTTGCAACACCATGCATAGCTCCGACACCATGGTACTGGCAACCATTTCCGAGCCAATGTAAGCACAATAGAAGTTGATTTTCAGCCGACAAAGCATGACTGCGCTGTGTATTGTGCTCTAATTTTTCTCCAATTTTATTTAAAATGAAATCAACTTGGATTTGATTTTAACGAAAGCACTCTTTAAAATTAAAGCTTTGTAGTCCGGAAAAATTAATTCGGAAATCACAAAAAAAATTCATGTTTATCTTAATTTTAGATTGCTAAAATATAATTGTTAATATTTTTTTGCAATTTGGTTTTTAAAAAGCGTTCAATTAAAAAAAAAAGCAAAAGGATCTTTTTTATGATACACGACAGGCTAGTAAAAACATTCATAAGGTGCAGAAAAAAATGTTTTTATGTTATTCTTATGTATGTATATGAAATCAGTTGCGTGAACAGAATAAGAAAATGCAATGCGGCTGGTAAAACCATCGCGCATTTTCCTGCTACAAATTTATATGTAGGTATTTCTAATGCAATGGCGTACAGTGGTGCTTCTGAGTATGCGGTTACAGTTGCACGTCTGTACTTAATGCCGACGCTTACGTCCATGTTCGTGCACCCTGGGCAACGTGAGCAACATATGTGCGAGTTACGGTAAACAACCCGTGTGGAGCCGTGGGTCACGGCTAATAGAGAGGGACCTTAAGTGGAGCCAATTCGACAAATTCGGTTTAAGGATCCAGTAAAGTCCGGAGCGTCTGTTCACCAGTCGGTGCGGCTGCAAGCGGGCGTCTGTCTTGGAGCAACCAGCGCGCTACATAAACGAATTTAAAATTTTAATCCCAGTAATGTGTTTTGCGCAGGGCTTGGGATCCGCGGCGTAAAACAAATATCCAATGAAAAGTCATGCAAAGCCTTGGACCGGACCCCCTTTTTAGATGACGGCCATTTGAGGGCATGCCTCTGGAATATCCGAGCCCTTAATTGGGAAGGTGCCTCTGACCGGCTGGCAGATGCTCTCGGCAGAGCGAAGGCTGACATCACCACCATCCAAGAAATGCGATGGACGGAGCTACTACATCTGCTATGTAAAGGAGCGTAAATTTGGTGTCGGATTTGCGGTGGGAGAGAGACTTCGCCGTAAACTACTGACGTTCCGGCGGACGAAAGTCTCGCTACAATTCGCGAGATTCGTTTCTACGAGGTCCTGGAGCGCACGTTCGAACGCTGCCCCCAACACGATAAAAATTCGTACAAGGCGATTTTAATGCCAACGTAGGCAAGGAGGGCAACTTTGGTTCCACAGTCGGAAAATTCAGTCTCCACGACGAAACGTCTGATAACGGATTGAGACTGATCGACTTCGCCGGGCCCGAAACATGATAGTCTGTAGTACCAGGTTCCAGCATAGGAGTATACATCAGGCTACGTGGCTGTCTCCAGATGGTAAAACACGAAACCAAATCGACCAAGTTGTGATAGACGGAAGGCACGCTTGCAGTGTCCTAGATGTGCGCACGAACGGAGGAGCCAACATCGACTCGGACCATTATTTTGTCGCAGCCAAGATACGCACGCTATTCTGTGCGCCAAAAAGCGTGCGGAAATGGACACAAATAAAGCTCGACGTCGGAAAGGTGCAATCACAACAGACAGCCAATCACTTTGCTACTCGACTCGCACTCCTGAACAATCTATTGGTTCTCAGCGAGCCCGGAAAAACGACGGGTACGATGAGCAATGTCGCGTTGCCACGAAACGGAAAGATGCTGCAAAGTTGCGATCGGGTGCAACGCGAGCCTTGCGAGAGAGATATCGTTAGTTGAAGAAAAAAGCGAGAGGCATTTTTCGAGAGAAGAAGAGAAATGCCAAAATGCGTGAACGCGAAGAACTTGAAATGCTGGCCGACAGGAAAAGCGCTCGAAATTTCTTTCAGAAAGTATGACGGCTAACAGAAGGTTTCAAGACGGAGGGAAACTTGTAAGAACGAGAACGGCGACCTGGTGACTGACGTCCAGAATATACTCAGTTTATGGAGGGAGCACTTCTCCGCAGTACTTAGTTGTAGCGGCAGAGACAATGCGCCCGGAGTTGATAGGATGCCAGCTGAGTTATTCAAATACGGTGGAAAAGAATTTGTAAAGCGCATGCACCAGCTTATCTGCAAAATATGGTCGGACGAATACATGCCTACTCATTATAATCTAAGTTCACTTGGCCCAATCCACAAGAAGGGTGATCTTGAAATTCGCGCCAACTATCGCGGTATCAGCTTTTAACATCGCATATAAGAATCTGTCCAGCATATTGTGTGAGAGGCTATAGCCCACAGTCAATGAACTGATTACATCTTATCAGTGTGGCTTTAGACCTGGTAAATCTACTATCGACCAGATATTCACAGTGCGCCAGATCTTGGAAAAGACCCAAGAAAGAAGAATCGACGCGCACCACCTTTTTATCGACTTCAATGCCTTTATGCAGCAATGTCTTAATTTGGTATCCCCGCAAAATTTATACGGCTATGTAAAATGACGTTGAGCAACACCACCAGCTCCGTCAGGATTGGGATGGATATTTCCGAGCAGTTTGATATCAAGTTTCAGACAGGGTAATTCGAGCCGCAAAACTTAATCGATCAGGCACCATCTTTTATAAGGGTGTTCTGCTGCTGGCGTACGCCGATGACATTGATAACATCGGCCTTAACAACCGCGCAGTTAGTCCTGCCTTCTCCAAATTGGATAGAGAAGCAAAGCGAATGGGTCTGAAGGTGAACGAGGGCAAGACGAAGTATCTCCTGTCATCACATAGACTGTCGATCAAACATCACTGTTAACAGTTACAATTTTGAAAAAGTAGAGGACTTCGTTTACCAGCATTAACATCAATAAAATTGTCAGCCTCGAAATCCAAAGGAGGACCACTCTTGCCAACAAGTGCTACTTCGAACAAAACCACACTCAATAAGTCTCTCATTATGCCTGTCCTATTGTATGGCGCAGAAACATGGACGATGAAGATACCTGATGAGAAGGCTCTAAGAGTGTTCGAGGGAAAGGATTTATGGGCCTGTACGCCTTTGCGATGGCGAATACCGTAAAAAATGGAACGATGAATTACGAGCTTTATAACGACAAACCTTTAATTGTGCAATTGCATGTGCAGTCAAGGTAAATTAACTAAAGTAAGCATACAATTAATTTTTTATTGATCACGGCTTGCAAAAATATGTTTTCAAGTTTATAATTCTAGTCCAACAACTTTTTCAAATTCAGACAAATAAAGTTAAAATGACACTGAAGATGGCACAGCGCCGAAACCGGTTTGTCTTAAAACCAAACTTGACAATCGGAAATTGCTAGCGGCAGAATTATGGACACTTGCGTCTTTTCAATGCCACAGGATAGTACGCCACCGTTTCCTTTGCTAATGAGATTCTATAACGTTAAGTTCCCTGAGACTGAATGCTGGTTCAATTTTAACACTGAGCCCGGTCTTACACGTTGTCGAAACTTTACTGATGGCTCCAACACTGACTCTAGGTCAGGATCTGGAGTTTTTATAGAAGATAATAAGGATAAGCTTCACTTTTCTCTTGGGGAATATGCCTCTGCCTTCCAGACCGAGGTAATTGCAATTCTCAAGGCCATGGACTACGTGTTGGAAAATAGGTGGAGGGGGAGAAGTAAACGTGTCTGCAGTGACAGCGAAGCTGCACCCAAGGCATTGACCAGCCCTCTAACTACTTCCAAACTTGTTTGGCAATGCAAATCCCGACAGAACTATGTTGGTAAACATAATGAACTTGCTTTACTCCGGGTGCCTGGTTACTCGGGAGTACCTGGTAATGAGACATCTGACCATTTGGCCAGAGTTGGCTCGGATCAGGTGTTTTTCGGCCCGCAACCAGTTTTAGCACTCCTACTTTCGGCCATCGATGCCACCATCAGAAACTGGGTTAATACTGCTGTTTCGCTCAGCAATGACTGGGAGGAGTCGAGAGGTTGCAGAATCTCAGAAGCACTATCAAAACACTTGCTCTCGCTAGGCGAGACTGCAGGCAACTTGTGCTTCTGCCCGCCTTTGCACGAACTAGGTATGAGGCATTTGGTAGCGACGAAGACCTCAGCTGTTTGACACCCCAAAATCTGCTAAGATTTATTCGTAAATCCTGCAGATTTAAAAAAGATTAAAAGGAACATCAAAACAGTACAATGGACGGTATGCAGTCTGAGTGCTGTTTTCTGCACGCGTTGTTTCGTGTCTGCTTCCAACAAAAAAAAAAAGAAAAAAAAAAAACTTGACAAGGGATGACGAAAATTCGTTCCAAAACCAATCATTTCACACCCTGTCAGAAGCAACAACAACAAAAGATCAGATTATAATTTATTTCTAATTAATAAACCGTTTAAATACACTTCCATATTGAGATTTTAAAAACTTTATAACGATATGGCTATCTTACACATTTTATTCTAATATTCCAATAACTACACCAATCCCTGAATAATTGATACGTTAAGTTTCTTTTCATAATGATTGATTTATATTACATACATATGTACTCGTATATGCATGTAGATACAATTAAAAATATAACCACTTTTCCGTTGCTTTACTTAAGTATGTACATACATAAATATGTATGCACATACATACATATGTACATGGCAATAACATCGCAAAAATATTTCTGAAAAAAATTGCTATTGCATTTCCGCTTATAAAAATTTCGAGTTAATTTTAATTATGGTGAATTATTATGAATTTTGATGAATTATTTAACATATGTTCGGCGCCATGGCTTCGTTTTACTTAAGATTCGAACGAATTCCGTCTTCGGCAATCACAAAGCAACCAACTGCCCCACAACTTCACCAACTTCAACAGCAATCGGTTTGAATTAGTTGTGCATTTATGAATGCAGTGTCTAATGCATACTTACCCACTGAACCCAAGATGTTGTCAAGCTACCTAACATTGCGAATAGATTGAATGTCAGAAAACAGGTCACTGAAGTAAACATATCCGGATTTTTTATTATGAAATTATCCGATGACGCTTTTATATCTATAATTATAAGAAAAAGTTTAAAAACAATAAATATAGAATAATGTGTGTAGATTAAAGATTTATATACATATATATAACAATTATTATTTATTATAACCCAACGGAAACCCACTTTCACTCCCAACCGCCACGAGGGGCTCAATCCGCATAACGTACGGATGTTTTTTATATATACAAATCTTTGGTGCCGAGTCGTGACAGAAGAAAGTTTGTTAGGCGTCGAGATCCCAAGCTGCTCAGCTACAGAATAAAAATGCATCAGCCGAATACAAAGTTAGAGAAATGCAAAGTAAGAAAATTGGATCGTTAGCTGTTATTAAGAGAGGATAGAATAGTTCTTTTAATTATAAAAAGTGAGTCCGATACATCAAAGGTGCTGGAATGATTGTTAAAGTCTTGGCATAAACCCCGAAACGGTTCATTCAACTCAAAGTTAGTTCTGCATAGTTTCAAGAAAAGTGGTTTAAAGTTTCTCGTTGCACTGGAGGGTACATTAAAAGTAATTTGCTCTAGAAGAAATGGACTTGAGATTCATTGACTAATTTTACCAGAAATATTATACCTAACATTTCTCTGCGACTCGAAAGAGTAGGAAGATTAATAAGTTTCAAACGACTAGTGTAAGGGGGCGAATTGTATGGCGAATCCCATCGAAGATTTCTCAAAGCAAAAAGTAAGAATTGTTTTTGTATTGACTCTAGTTGGTCTGAGTGGACCTGATAACGAGGATTCTAAACTATGGAACCATACTCCAATATTGGTCTTACCAAAGAAGTAAAAAGTGTTTTAGTTATATACGGGTCGCGGAATTCCTTTGACCAACGCTTTACAAAAACCAACACACCCCTTGCTTTATTAACTGTGGAACTTATATGAAAATTAAAATTAAGTTTACAATCCATACCAACACCCAGGTCAACAAAACTGTTTACATGTTCTAGGACGTAGTTATTTATTTTGTAGGAGGCCGGCTGAATGTTTCGTCGAGAAAAGCACATTAATTTACATTTGTTAAGGTTAAGCGGCATATAATTAATGCTGCAGCAATTGACTATGCTGTCCAAATCTTGTTGCAGCAAGGATCTTTCTTCAGCCGAGGCATAAGTCCTAAAAATTTTAACATTATCCGCGTACATCAATATTTTAGAATACTTTACTACTGTAGAAATGTCGTTTATGAATAGCAGGAACAGAATCGGTCCGAGGTGGCTGCCCTGAGGAACTCCCGATTAAACATCGATGATCTCGGAGTGAAAATTTTTAAAAACTACCTTTTGCGTCCTACCGCAGAGATAAGAAGACATCCAACAGAGGATACCAGGTTGAAAACCAAGCAGATCTAGTTTACGGATGAGTAAAGAGTGACATACTTTGTCAAATGATTTACTGAAATCGGTATATATAACATCAGTATCAATGTATTCCCTAAACCCATTTGAAACATGGGTGGTAAATTCAAGTAAATTTGTAATGGTTGATTTGCCCTTACAGAAGGAAATCGGATAAGTCATTTGATTGGTAACAATAGCTTCAAACGACTTCGGGATAGAAGAGAGCTTAGCTATACCACGATAGTTTTCAATAGAAGACCTGCTTCCAGATTTATGAAGGGGGATTATGAAAGACTGTTTCCATATTGACTCCTTGCTGGAGGGACAAATTTAACAAGTTCGTAAATGGCAGGTACAGGTGCTTTGCACATTTTTTTAGGAAACATGTGGGGATCATATCAGGGCCGTACTTGAATGATTATTTTAAAGATTCATTAAATAATGAAAAACAGCATCTGAGGATATGACTGGAATATTAATAGAGTTATTGGGGCTCAGCTTGTATGGATAGGAAATAGAGTTATATTTAAATTGAGTGGTGTAGTTAGATTTAAAGAACTGGGCAAATAGATTGTCAATAATCTCGTTATCACATGACACAGTATTTTGATATTTCATTGCGGAAGGGAATGCATTTATTTTGCGCTTAGAATTAACGAAACCATAGAAAGCTTTCGGGTCGTGGATAATGTTCAGTTTAATTTTATTCAAGTATTTTTCATAACACTTTTTATTTAATTCTAGATATTTATGTCGCAAGACTGAATACTTAAGATAATCCACATGACGAGCAGTACTTTTATATATTTTAAAAGAACGCGATTTTTAATTTTTTAAAGTTCTCAAGTCTTTAGTGAACCAAAAAGGGGCTGATTCATCACGAATACAAGAACCTTTAGGTACATGTTTAAGAAATAAGTTGTATAAAGTATTGTTGCAGTCCAAAACATTGCGCTCAATATCGCCATTGTAGTAAGGCCAAGTTATTTTAGATAAGTCACAATTTAATTTTTAAAAATTAGCTTTTCTAAAATCGAAGCTGTCATTAGAATTAAAAGCTTTCGATCCAGAAACCCGCTCTCCATCTATGATCTCGTATGACAATTCAATCGCAGGATGATATACATCCTCAGGTAAAACAAAGGATCACATCGATTTAAGGAGGCCCTATACATGTTGTCGACAAATACCAAATGCAAGACCCTCCCCAACTTGTTTGATAGGGTATTAATTTGGTCCAGACAAAGTTCAGTCATCCCCTCCAGGAAGGTGTTCTTAATGGAAGGCACGATATGACCATCAATTATATTCCAAGAAATGTTTGGGAGATTAAAATCACCCAACACAATCAATGAGTCGGGAGGCCTAAGCATTGAGTCCACAATCCCAAGTAAAGAAATATTTATTTATTTATTTATTTATTGAGTCTATTGAACAATAATTTCCTTACAGACTATTAACAATATTATGCTTAATAACTAAGAAAAGAAAATTTCAAAATTTAAAAAGTTGAATCCAAAAGATTTTTAAAAACATTTTTTGCATAAGAAAAATCTAATAATACCTTGTTCGATATCATATTAAATTCACCAATGGCACGGGCAATAGGGGCATTACGAGCATATTCAGTTTTGTAATTAACACCATAAAACGGCAAAAAATTGCGTAAACTGCGCTGAGGAATGTTAAAATTAAGTTTTACTAATAGAATGGGGCAATCAATAGCGCCATTAACCAAATTAAAAATAAAAGACAAAGAGTGTATGGATCTTCTAGAATCCAACGATTTCAAATTTATTAAAAGTAGGCGTGAACTATACGAAGGTACTGGTTCCGAAAAATTTAAAGAGCGTAAAGCAAACTTAAGGAATACTTTTTGGACACGTTCAATTCTGTTAACTAAATTGGCATGGTATGGTCTCCAAATGATCGTTGCATATTCTAAGCGTACAAAAGACGTATATAATAATTTAAGAGTGTAGGGATCAGAAAATTTCGTGCTATTACGCCTCACATAACCTAACATCGCATAAGACTTTGCAACAATATGCGAAATATGACTGTTAAAAGTAAAATTAGAAGAAAAAATTACGCCAAGATCCTTGATTTCATTGAGAGATTCTAAGACTGATGAAGCAATACTATAACACGTAGGCACAATATTGTGAATTTTAGCAAAAGTGACTTTAAAGCATTTGCTGATATTCAAAGGAAGGCGGGATTTAATGCACCAGCATTGCAGCTTGTCTAAATCAGCCTGAAGCTTAATTGCATCAGCTGAGCTTTTTATAACCGAAAATACTTTTAAATCATCAGCGTACAGCAGAAAATTAGCAAATGTGAAGCAATTGGTAATGTCATTTATAAATAGCACAAAAAGTAAAGGGCCTAAAATACTCCCCTGAGCAACCCCAGAAGACGCTATAAAAGGATTAGATGTTGCACCATCTACCATGACTACACAGCGTCTATTCAGCAAATAAGATTTAATCCACTGCAAAAAATTAGAATGGAAGCCCATGCAAGATAACTTGCTAACTAAGATCCAATGAGAAACTTTATCAAAAGCCTTGGAGAAATCTGTATAGACACAATCAACTTGAAAACCATCCAAAAAGGAATTAATACAGTACTCACTAAAGACCGCTAGATTAGAAGCAGTCGACCGATTGGAGACGAAGCCATGTTGATTTGGCGAAATTAAGCTCTTAGATACAAAATACATTTTTTCTACAATAATACTCTCAAATACTTTTGATACTGTAGATAACTTTGAAATTGGCCTATAATTGCACACATCACTTTTATTCCCGCTTTTGAAAAGCGGAGTAACAGAGGTCAATTTCCAATCGTCGATAAAAACCCCTGAAGCTAATGACTTATTAAAAATGAGTTGCAACGGGAGCACTAAAGCTGGGCAATTCCTTAGCAAAATGCCTGACAAACCATCAACATCGGCCTTAAAAGACGGTTTCAATTTGGAGATACCATTAGCAACGTCTTCGAGGGACAAATTTAAGGATCCAAAACTAAAAGATGAATTCACCATGAAATCATAATTAAGTGGCGAAGCGCCCACATCACTGGTGAAGTTCGAACTGAAAAATGTAGCAAACATATTGGAAACGTCAGCTGGGCAACGTGCAAATTTACCTTGAAAGAAAACTGATGAAGGTATATTGGCACTTGAATTCTTAGACTTTATAAACTGCCAAAAGGTCTTCGGATTTGATTTTAATTTAGAATCTACATCAAGAATGTAGTTTCTGTAAAGAAATTTGTCTAAGCAATTAAATTGCTTCTGATATGATCACTATATACCGACAAGTCAGACTGGGGAGGTATATAGCAGAGGGCTAAATAAATATAAGACTTGCTTAATTGCACTCGTATGCATTTAAATTCAGTAGACTCAATGATAGGGACGTTAACCACTTCAGATGGTAATGAAGAATGGACAGCAAAAAGAACACCTCCACCGATCCTGCACTCTCGATCATTTCTGTAAATATGATATTCACTGCAAAGAATCTCCGAATAAAAACGTGAGGTTTAAGCCAAGTTTCAGTGAAAGCTATAATGTTAAAATTACAGTGATAACTCTTCAAAAGCAAGTCAGCTAGTTTTGTATTCAAGCCTCTAACATTTTGGTAATATATACCAAGTTTAATTTTTATCAGTTTTTTGACTCCGGATTAGGATGAGAATTTTTTGCTAAGTTTTGATAGTTTTGCCTGAAAAACCAAACTCTTCTGTCTTAATCTTCTACAAAAGTAACAAATAAATGAATTGTTCGCAGCCTAACAGCCCTATTCTAATACCCTCACTAAACTCACCTTACTGACTGTTGTGAGTTTCCTGACTATTGTGAGGTTACCCTTATACTGGCGTAAATTCAAAAGCTCAAATGCTCATAACTGTCAGGAAAGATGTGATGTGCGAACGACTGCCTCACAATACGAAAGCAGCTGTATTTTTTTGAGCAATTATTACAATATTTTGTTAATTTTTGTTCGTAATCAGTGTCGTGTGTTGATTTAAAAAAAAAAAAAAAAATTCCAGGCGGAGTTATTACTTGTTTGTGCTGCAGTATTGGAATAAAGAGAGCCAGAGAAAGTGTAAGAGTAAGGGGTCGTTATATAACGTCCCTTTAGAATCTACAGCTTTTAAATATTAAAAAATATTGTATTTTTAATTTCATTACAATTAATATATTTTAATAAAAAAATTCCTTTTATTTCTTAAATAATAATCGTGTATGACGTATATTTTTTATATGGATTTGTAGGCATCATATGTATGTACATATGTAGTTAAAAATCGTTGAACCATTTGAACCAAACCGAACCGCTGGTTTAGTAGCTATAGCTTTTAGTTAAAATGTTTAGTCTTTCATGAGAAATAATAATAATGAAAACTTTCAATTTTTTATTGTTTTTTAAATTAATATTCATATTTCATTCACATTTTTATTACATTTTTAAGTAACGCCTTATGTCTAATTATGCTACATAGAGGTTACGAAAATTAACCAAACAAAAACAAACCCCATTTGCTCATTGACCATCAAATCACTTTTGGTTTGTACAAATAATAATAAGGCAGATTATTATAATTATTTATTTGCGCCTTTGCCTATGCTGTTGTCTTTCGCTTCTTTTTGACAGCAAAACGCTTTTCACCTCGTGTGGTGCTTTTGTTCTTTTTTCTTTTGAGGTGGCCAAGAATAACCTCACAAAATAGACCTCATAAGAAACCTCAAAACTTTTTGCTCACAACTCAGTTGTGAGATTTCATTAGAATAGGGCTGTAACTATGCCGGGATCACGGCCTTTTTAACTCCCGAATATCCCGGGATAAGTCGACTTAAATCCCGGAATTGTAGAAAACAGCGAATTAATAAGCCATTGTCTCGCAATTGTCCAATAATCGGAAGGCAAATAATTTACTAGAAGGATTGGTAAAAGAAATTGATAGTTTTTGTAAAGAGGCGATAAAGACTTTGTCCTACTGAGAGCATTTAACTTATTGTCGACAATCCAACCAACAAGTGTTGAGGCGTAGCAGTGCTTCTTCTGTACCAAATATGTATATTTGTACTCGAAGTATAAATTATTTTGTATGCGTGTCAAACTTTACGTTTATTTTCTTTTTTCCCTGAAAACACCATGATTTACAGCAAATCATTATTCTTTGTTATTAATAATAATAATAATAATTTGGCGCTTACACTATATAGCTCAGTGTTTGGCCGAGATTTATATTATACCACAAATGGAGGGACCTACAGTTTTGTGCCGACTCCGAACGGAAGATGTATTTAATGAGAAGCTTTTTCATGGCAGGAATACCCTCGGAGGTTTGCCGAGGGGTGGCCGCTATTAGAAAAAACTTTTTCTATGATCATGATTTTACTTGCTCTGGCTGAGAATCGAACCTCGAACTCAGCGGCATATCGAGTTATAGCACGCACCGCTACCCACTCGACCACAGCGGCCACTTCTTTGTTACATTAATGTTATTTTGTATACTCGTATAATACAACGATTACAAACGTGTAACATTTTTTGGCAACTTAAAAATTACGAATCAAATACTTCGTGAAATTCGGGACCCGTATTAAAATCTCGAAAATACCGGGATCAACAAAATGCCCAAAATTTACATCCCTAGTTCTGACTGTGCCGTAAACAAGAGTTTGTGGTTTGAGTTTATGAACAATTGTAAAGCGTTTTTATTGAGGTGTTTAAGAAACTTTGAGATTGCGCGTCGGAGTCAGGTTCTGCCGTATCTTTCGTAACACTCAACCCCCCCCCCCCCTTGTATATCCTTCGGATCTACCATCCCACGCGGAGCAGTAAGGGAAAGTACGGCGAGTCTCGTGGCAGGTCTCTCGTAGATAGCGGCGCTAGTCTTCACCAATGCGCTTCTTACCTGGCGTCCGGAGCCCATTCTTACGGATATGACCCGTCCTTTGGGCCAACAGTTTATAAACGATGTCGCCTTCCTCAAGAGGTTTCACGTCCTCGAACCACGTGGTACCTGCTAGGTATTTGCGCAACCAACGCCTCCAGAATGTATCAGCCCATTGTTGGGCACATCTCCACCCTTTGCGCAGTTCAGTTGCCTCGTTGGTGAATTCCGCAAGTGGCTTCATGCCGCTTGAACTTCCTAACAGGAAGTGGTTCGGCGTTAGAGCCTCATCTTCGTCGTGATCGATGGGTATGTAGGTGAGTGGCCGAGAGTTTATGACCGCCTCAATCTCCATTAAGGCACCACGTAGCAGTTCTTCAGAAGGACGTTGTGATTGTAGAATCCTTGGGTGGATATCCTTTACTGAGCGAACTAGTCTCTCCCATGCACCGCCCATGAGTGGCGACGCCGGTGGTATAAACTTCCATTTTGTGTTGGAGTTCGTGAACGCGCGTACGAGCTTGTCTCTGTCCATAGCGTTGAAGGCAGTGGTTAGTTCCCTTTGTGTGACCCTAAAGTTGATGGCGTTATCACTCCAAATCTCGTGGGGTACTCCTCGCCGGGCCATGAAACTACGGATAGCAAGAATACATGGGTTTTGCGGACAGTGAATTTGCAATCTCTATATGCACCGCTCTCGTTGTAAGACAAGTTAAAAGCACGCCATATCTCTTTTCTGTGCTCCTTCTTACCGCTATCAATATTGACCCGAAGTAATCAACGCCCACGTATGAAAAGGGGCGAATAAAGGGTGTCACTCTTCCCACAGACAGAACTCCCATCTTCTGTTATCATTTAACAGCACTGCGATTTCTACAAACCTGGCATTCACGGCGTACTTTGTTTACAACTGTGCGTAGTCGGGGAATCCAGAAAGTTTGGCGTATTTCATTAACGACTGTCTCAGAGCTACCGTGACAATATTTGAGATGATAGTCAAAAACTATAAGTCGGGTTACTTGGTGGTCTTTAGGCAATATGACTGGATCCTCCTGGCCTTGCAGATTTGCTCTACCACTGAGCCGAAGCAGCGATTCATTATCTAAGTATGGTGAAAGCTTGCGTATAGTGCTCGTACGAGCGACCGGCCTTCCTTTGCGTAGCAGGGCGATCTCATCGACGAAACCGTCAAACTGGGCTTCTCTCCAGATCAGTATTTCAGCGCGCTTAAGATCGTCTTGTTCTAATAGTTCGGTTGGCTTCCCTTACGAAAGAGCCCCCAGATGCGGGCGATTCGTATAACAATGGCCGTTACTCGCAGGAGGCGAGACCATCGATAAAAGCGTCCATGTATTGACAAGAATGTTTGAGGCTGGTGCACCTCTCCGTGGTGGCCTACGTACTTGGCTCGAAGTTCTTCGCCGGTTGTCTGGTTGCTATCTGTATTTCTTGGCCAGCACGAACGCGCGAGTTTCAAGAATGGCGGCCCGTTGAACCAACGGCTCTCATTTGAAAAATCTGGCATTTTTTGCCACTTTGTGGCGGCATCTGCCACATTCTCCGCTGATGGAATCCAGCGCCAGTCGTTTATCTCAGTAAGCTCCAAATTTCGCTGACTCTAAAGGCTACAAACTGCGAGTAACGCCTATGGTCAGAGCGAATCCAGGCTAGGACAGTACGAGAGTCAGTCCAAAATGTCTCACGTCTGACAGGAAGCGTATGCGAAGCGATTACGCCTGCAGCCAATCGAGCACCTATTACAGCGGCCTGAAGCTCTAGTCGGGGAATTGAAAGCATCTTTATTGGCGCCACCTTCACCTTGCTACTTATTAGGATACAATTTACAACGTCGCCACATGTGTGCATACGCATTTTCGCTGGCGTCAACAAAGACGTGTATCTCCAGCTCAGACTCGCGCCCTAAGTTGCGGAAGTAACATCGTAGTATCTTCAAAGCCTCCACCTTAGGAAGTAGATTGGCCAATGTGAGCCAGCTAGAAAGGTGCTCGTCTGAGAGGCTATCATCCCAAGCGCAGCCGGAACGCCAGACTTCCTGGAAAATTATCTTCGCGTACACAGTGTAGAAACTAAGTAGCCCCAAGAGGTCGAAAATGCTCATAACAACGCACAGTACTTCCCTCTTGGTTCGACGGTGATGGCTGCGCGGCAGGTCGCAATTTTTGTGGTGCTGCGCGAGTCGGAACGTAAAACAATCCTCTTCGGCGAGCCACCACAGGCCCAAGACCTTTTCCGCTGGTACTTCTTGAGGGTTTTCGAGGCGTATTACCGAAACTTTAGCTTTAACTTTAAGTGAGTCCAGCACCGCCTCGGAATTCGACCGCCAGTTTCTGATGTGAAACCCCCCTTTACCGTGAATTAAACTTACGTCTCTGGCAAGCTGGAAAGCTTCCTCTGCTGTGTCTACGCTGTCGAGCATATCATCAACATAGTGGTTATCGACAATACATTTGACGGCTCTCGGATAACGGTCGTGGAACTCGAAGGCATTGTGGTTTTTTATATACTGCGCACTACTAGGGGAGCAGGTGGCCCCGAAGGTCATCACGGACAAGACGAACGCCGCAGGTTTGCTATCTCCAGGCCCGAGCCACACGAAACGCTGATAGTTTTGGTCTTCGGATCGGATTCGGACCTGGTGAAACATTTCTTCTATGTCTCCACTTATGGCTATAGCTCGCTGACGGAACCTCGGCAAGATGGACACCAGGCAGGTCAACTGATCGGGTCCTTGTAAAAGTAGCGAGTTGAGAGATGTGCTTTTGGTTTTAACGGCCGCGTCCCACACTAGTCGGACTTTCCTGCTTTGTTTGGATTGAACACAGAGGTTTAGCGTATGCTTTCGTTACATAAGTGGCGATCGTTGACGACAAGATCTCGGCAAGCTCCGGGCACCGCTTAAGCTTTGCTTGTAGGCATTGAGCTATCCGCAGAGCAGTCGGGAGGCTATCAGGAAGTGTTTCTCCAGATCAGTCCGGTCTCGAAGCGGCCGTCGACGCGTTTGGTTGTCGCCTTTAGTTGTTTGAGAGCATGTTCGTCTTCTCTGAACATTAGGCTCGGTACCTTAAGTGAAACATCGAGACTGTCAAGACAAACGTTCTCTTTGACGGTCCGCAGCAGTTGAGCGTTGGCAGCGGCGTCGCAGTCGCAGGTCTGGAACGCGTGATAAGCGCGGATAGGGGTTGCTTAGCAAGGACCCCCTTCAACGTCCATCCTAGGCGTGTCTTCTCCACCACGGGTTTTTGGAGTGGCATCTACGTAGGAGGTCAACGGTAGACCTCTAGCTTGAAGGCGCTTAGCATCGAGTGTCTGCATTGGTAGTTCGAGCGCGTTCACAGTTCGCACATCCTTCAACGCGAAGCGCCTTTGGGCATTGGCCCCGGAGATTTCCAAATCAAGAATTTGGGAGTCATCCTCATAGCGGGGGTTGTTCACTGTCCATTTAAGACATAAAGGTTGCGCAGTGCCCTTAAGATTAAATTTTTTCTTGAAGCTCGGCATCCATTAGCGTAAGCGAAGAACCATCGTCGAAAAAGGCATAAGTCAGATACCGCAAGTGGCGGTTGATTGGCAGTTAAGCCGATGATGCTTAACGTCAAGCTGTATAGTTGTGTTTTCTCTGTGCTACTGATTTTTACATTGAAATTTCATTATTTCTTTGTATATAAATTAATAGTTTAGTGATAAAAGTTTTGGAGATTTATCTGTGCGCATTTAAAGCTAAGTATAATATTTGTTGAGCATTTTTTGCATTGATTTTATACACTTTAATTTAGTTTTCAATTGCCGAGTCATTAGTTGATTTGCATTGTTATTGTTTCTTATTTACATTGTTTTTGCTTCTTTTTTTTGCATTAAACTTTGTGTATTTGTTTAAGTTTGCGCGCATTTTATTTTCTCTTTTTGATTGTCATTCTTTAAACAGCTGTTTGCGTTTAGTTTTTTAGGTGTCTATTACTGTGCATCTAAAACTGTTCGTTGCATAAATAGCTCTCAAACCTTAAATAATTATAAAACTTGCCCTGCCTTGCAAACTGCTTTCTTCTTTGATTTATTAATACAATTTTAGTTTTTACTCATATTGAATTTTACTGTTTAAATTATGTCTTGCATTTTTGACAACTGCAAAAATAAAAGCGATAATGAGCAACGCTCTGTTGCATGCTGGTTATGCGATGGCATTGCTCATATAAAATGTGCCGGATTGACTGGTAGAGTCCTAGACTTAATAAATGAAGGAAGAGGTATTCGTTGGTCTTGTTTAAAATGCAGATCAACTGAGGTTGAACTTTTACATTTTTTTAGAGAAACCAGAAATGGATTTTTCGAAAACGGCAAAGACCTTCGGGCACTTAATAATAAATTTAAACGTTATGAAAACGTGTTTAAATCATTTAAGTGCCAAGATAAACAAACTTCGCAACCTGTAAGAGAGACCAAACGCAAACGGACACACAGTCCACCCAGGGAAAGTATTGTGGCTCCTCTTACATTACTTCAAAAAAATATTTTGCCTCAACCCCAACAAATTGAGCTAATTAATCTTTTGTCTCCTGTCCCTCCGCCTCAGGGCCCGTCTTCTTCAACTTCATCAAGAGCTATCTGCACTCGCGCTTCTTCCTCTAATAAAAGCAATTCTGATCATGAGAACTTACAGGCATCTTCATCTGAGGTGGGTCCATCACCGTCTCAATCGCTTCCACCATCCCAATCTGCTCCTATTGTTGCAAAGACTGTAGCACCATTGGATGAGGCTGACTGCTCTGCAAAGAAGCTGGTTGTGGTTTCTTTGAGAAAATCGATTTTTGTTTCTAGATTTGCTAGGGACACTTCTTCTGATAATATAGAGTTTTACATTTCATCAAAAATTAAGACTTGTAACTTAGCAATCCGAAAATTTAACTTTAAATACGAACGTAACGTATCATCTTTTAAAATTGATGTGGCACCTGAAGTATTTGATACTTTGCTTAACAATTCTTTTTGGCCAACCGGGGCATTTGTTCGCGAATTTGAATACAAGCCACATAAAAATAAAAATAAAATAAATAACTTAGCTTCAATTCCTAATCGTGACACTGAGCCAAAAAACTAATTTTTAATACTACTTTAAGTATTTTCTACCAAAACGTTAGAGGTTTAAATACTAAATTGAACGATTTATATTTAAAAGGCTTAGACTGTGACTATAACGTAATTTGCTTTACTGAAACCTGGCTTAAACCACATATTTTTAATTCAGAGATCCTTCCTAATCAATATGAAATTTATAGAAATTACCGTAAGGACAGAATCGGTGGGGGTGTTCTTTTTGCAGTTCATTCTTCAATACCATCCGAAGATGTTAATATTCCCCTCATCGAGTCAATCGCATTTAAAGCCATACGAGTTATGGTAGGAAATGGTTTCTTTTATTTAGCTGCTTGCTACATCCCTCCTAACTCTGACTTATCGGTTTATTCTCAACATATTGCGTTACTTAGATCTTTAAGTTCAATGATTACTGCACATGACTTGATGATTGTACTTGGTGACTTCAATATGCCAGGCATATCATGGACTCTTATAGACGACTTTATCATTCCAATATCATCAAAGGATAGATACAATGTGTTTTTAGAAGATATGGCTGAGCTCTGTTTAAATCAGATCAATTTAACTCCAAACAATTTTGGCACCATTCTGGATCTTGTTTTTGTTGATGACGTATCTAAGTCATCTATGAAGATGTGCGAACTCTTGGTTATTCCAGAGGACTCTTATCATCCTGCGATTGAGGTACATTACGAGGTTATTGGTGATTTTGGAAATAATGTTGATAAATCAAGTAGCTCAAATGCTCGTTTTATTTTCGCGAAAGACAATTTCAAGAAATTACATCAAGAATTATCAAAATTATCATGGCCGACGTATAAAGATGATGTTGAACGCTGCGTCCAGCATTTTAATAACACTATATTTAGCTTATCTCAAAAGTTTGTACCAAAACGGGTTTGCGTACAAAAGGAGCAATCACAACTTTGGTTTACTAAAGAACTAAAAAATTTTAAAAATAAGAAGTCGCGATCGTTTAAATTGTAAAAAAAAACTGGTTTGCACACTAACTATATTAAATACTCAGTTATCCGACACGCTTATTTTGAATTAAATAAAAAATGCTACAGATCTTATTTGTGCAAAGTTAAAAGCAATCTAATAAAAGACCCTGAATCATTTTATGACTTCGTTAACTCTAGGCGCAGAGTGACTAGTTTTCCGTCTGCTATGAAATATCAAAATGCCGTTTCTTTTGACTCCCAATCAATTTCCAACATGTTTGCCCAATTCTTCAGGTCAAATTACTCCATTAACTCGTTTCTGAGCAAACCTTATCCATATAAACTCTGTTCCCTCACCTCTGCTCTTATTCCGCAAAAATCTTCCGAGGAAGTATTTTATTTTGTGAGTAACTTAAAAGAATCATTTAAGGCTGGCCCCGATTCGATCCCGACGTGTTTCCTCATAAACTGTGCTAAACATATTTATGTGTCCTTAACTAATTTATTTAATCTTTCTCTTAAGCTTGGTATTTTTCCTTCAGCTTGGAAAGAATCATTCATTATACCCCTTTATAAGACCGGGAATAGGTCCTCTATACTATAAAGTAATGTGCTTTTCTCGCAGAGCAGTTCAACCAGCTTCTTATGAAATATGTAACCATAACCTCGAACAAGTGTTTAACTTTGTTGATCTTGGAATTCAAATGGACCCGAAATTTAATTTTAATCTTCACATAATTGTTACAGTTAACAAAGCCAAGGCTGTTTTTGCATTTGTAAAACGGTGGTCAAAAGAATTCAATGACCCTTACATCACGAAGGCTCTATTCACAACGTTAGTGAGGATCTGTTGTTTGGTACCCGCGCTATTAAGTTCATTCCGACAGAATAGAGTCAATTCGAAAACAATTTCTGCTTTTTGCTTTAAGGAATCTTCGTTGGGATTCTCAGTACAACCTGCCGCCTTATATAAGTCGTTTAAAACTCATTAATCTGCCTACACTTGCTAGTCGCAGAGAAATGCTAGGCATTGTATTTTTGGTCAAGTTACTGACAGGCTTGATCTCTAGCCCATCTCTTCTTAGCGAAATAAAACTAAACGTTCCCTCCAGAATTTCAAGACATTTCCGTCCTCTCTTTTTGAAGCCATGTAAAAGTAATTTTGAGTTAAATGAGCCACTCCGTGGTTTGTGTCAGGATTTTAACACTCACTCCGGTTCTTTTGATATTTCAGACTCCCCTTTTACATAAAGAAAACTATACTCAATCCTCTCAATAATTAATACATACATACATATACATACATATATTACTATTCGATCAGCTGATGAGCATTTGTTCTGTAGCTGAACAGTTTTAGATCTCGACACTTAAAAAACCTCTGCCTTTCAAGACTCGGCGCAACATATATGAAAAAAAACAAAATTTTTTTTTTTATATATCCGTGCGTCATGCGGATGCGCCCCTCGCGTCGGTCGGGCGGGTATGGAGGGATAAAACCGTTGGGATTATTGTTATTATTATATGCACTTTTATGCAGCGACGACATAAATTATGTGATCGAACAAAGTGCCACCGCCCAGTCCTGTCCGCACTCCTGAACTGACTGCAACTTGCAACCGAGCTACAGCCACCGTTGCAAATAATGCAAGCGGGTTTCTTCCTAGTTCCGACATATCTTGCATGGGCGTTCAAATATCCGCGTTTGGCGGAAGCTTTCGAGGTAACGTTTGGCACGAGGATGCTGTTCGCTCCTTGAGCAAATTGGAATAGCCAGTTACCAAAACTTTCGAGGTTCGACGAAGCCAATTGTAGTTTGTGCATGCCCCCAAAAAGCCGCAAGTAATCCCGGTAGCTTGTTCTAACTCGGAGTTACTAAGATGACACAACATATTTGAAGCTTTAATTGTTTTGCACCTTCAAGGCTAGGTCGACGAGAGCCTCAAGGCGGTTTTCTTTCACTGCTGGTATTTCTCGAATTCGAACAAGTAGCACGGCGATAATGAGCTCAGGGCTACCAAATTTCATTCGCAGGGTGTCGAGTATTTGCGGGACACAGGACGCGTGCAAGAGGAGGTTTCTCACAGCGTTCCGTGCCGCTCCTTCTAAAGATTGGCGTAAGCGCAATAGATTTTCACCCTCAGAAAACCCAAATAACTCGGTGGTTTGTTGGTAGGTAGCCAAAAACAAAGGCCATTAGGTAGCTCCTTACAAGCACCATTACTCGCGGCAATTTAGTTCTTTGTAAGACAACGGTGTTCAGGCGGCTGCATTATAGTCCGTCCCGCCAGCAACGGTCGTGACTCTGTAGGCAATGTGACGTTCTCAGATATCGATTTCGGAAGCCAGGTCATACCACTTGAAGGACTAACTTGTGTTTGCAACTGTTGTACGAGGCTACAAAATTTTTCTTGCAACAAATTTATTTGGTGTTGAATATTACTGTTGTCTGGCGCCTCCTTTGACTGCGGAGCAGCGGAGAAGTCAACATGTCAACAGGAGAGGCCATTTTGCAAACGTCGAGCAATTTGCTTGTCAATTGCGAACACAGGGTGGCGTGTAGGAGTCAGGTTTTGCCGTATCTTTCGTAACACTCACCCCCCCCCCCCCCGGTATATCCTTCGGATCTACCATCCCACGCGGAGCAGTAAGGGAAAGTACGGCGAGTCTCGTGGCAGGTCTCTCGTAGATAGCGGCGCTAGTCTTCACCAATGCGCTTCTTACCTGGCGTCCGGAGCCCATTCTTACGGATATGACCCGTCCTTTGGGCCAACAGTTTCCTCGTCCGTTAGGATCAACCATATAAACGATGTCGCCTTCCTCAATAGGTTTCACGTCCTCGAACCACTTGGTCCGTCGCGTTATAACTGGTAGGTATTCGAGCAACCAACGCCTCCAGAATGTATCAGCCCATTGTTGGGCACATCTCCACCCTTTGCGCAGTTCAGTTGCCTCGTTGGTGAATTCCGCAAGTGGCTTCATGCCGCTTGAACTTCCTAACAGGAAGTGGTTCGGCGTTAGAGCCTCATCTTCGTCATGATCGATGGGTATGTAGGTGAGTGGCCGAGAGTTTATGACCGCCTCAATCTCCATTAAGGCACCACGTAGCAGTTCTTCAGAAGGACGTTGTGATTGTAGAATCCTTGGGAGGATATCCTTTACTGAGCGAACTAGTCTCTCCCATGCACCGCCCATGAGTGGCGACGCCGGTGGTATAAACTTCCATTTTGTGTTGGAGTTCGTGAACGCGCGTACGAGCTTGTCTCTGTCCATAGCGTTGAAGGCAGTGGTTAGTTCCCTTTGTGTGACCCTAAAGTTGATGGCGTTATCACTCCAAATCTCGTGGGGTACTCCTCGCCGGGCCATGAAACTACGGATAGCAAGAATACATGGGTTTTGCGGACAGTGAATTTGCAATCTCTATATGCACCGCTCTCGTTGTAAGACAAGTTAAAAGCACGCCATATCTCTTTTCTGTGCTCCTTCTTACCGCTATCAATATTGACCCGAAGTAATCAACGCCCACGTATGAAAAGGGGCGAATAAAGGGTGTCACTCTTCCCACAGACAGAACTCCCATCTTCTGTTATCATTTAACAGCACTGCGATTTCTACAAACCTGGCATTCACGGCGTACTTTGTTTACAACTGTGCGTAGTCGGGGAATCCAGAAAGTTTGGCGTATTTCATTAACGACTGTCTCAGAGCTACCGTGACAATATTTGAGATGATAGTCAAAAACTATAAGTCGGGTTACTTGGTGGTCTTTAGGCAATATGACTGGATCCTCCTGGCCTTGCAGATTTGCTCTACCACTGAGCCGAAGCAGCGATTCATTTTCTAAGTATGGTGAAAGCTTGCGTATAGTGCTCGTACGAGCGACCGGCCTTCCTTTGCGTAGCAGGGCGATCTCATCAACGAAAGCGTCAAATTGGGCTTCTCTCCAGATCAGTATTTCAGCGCGCTTAAGATCGTCTTGTTCTAATAGTTGAATATTCGGTTGGCTTCCCTTACGAAAGAGCCCCCAGATGCGGGCGATTCGTATAACAATGGCCGTTACTCGCAGGAGGCGAGACCATCGATAAAAGCGTCCATGTATTGACAAGAACGTTTGAGGCTGGTGCACCTCTCCGTGATGACCTACGTACTTGGCTCGAAGTTCTTCGCCGGTTGTCTGGTTGCTATCTGTATCACTTGGCCAGCACGAACGCGCGAGTTTCAAGAATGGCGGCCCTTTGAACCAACGGCTCTCATTTGAAAAAGCTGGCATTTTTTGCCACTTTGTGGCGGCATCTGCCACATTCTCCGCTGATGGAATCCAGCCCCAGTCGTTTATCTCAGTAAGCTCCAAATTTCGCTGACTCTAAAGGCCACAAACTGCGAGTAACGCCGATGGTCAGAGCGAATCCAGACTAGGACAGTACGAGAGTCAGTCCAAAATGTCTCACGTCTGACCGGAAGCGTATGCGAAGCGATTACGCCTGCAGCCAATCGAGCACCTATTACAGCGGCCTGAAGCTCTAGTCGGGGAATTTAAAGCATCTTTATTGGCGCCACCTTCACCTTGCTACTTATTAGGATACAATTTACAACGTCACCACATGTGTGGCGTAGATAACATGTGGCAGCATACGCATTTTCGCTGGCGTCAACAAAGACGTGTATCTCCAGCTCAGACTCGCGCCCTAAGTTGCGGAAGTAACATCGTAGTATCTTCAAAGCCTCCACCTTAGGATGTAGATTGGCCAATGTGAGCCAGCTAGAAAGGTGCTCGTCTGAGAGGCTATCATCCCAAGCGCAGCCGGAACGCCAGACTTCCTGGAAAATTATCTTCGCGTACACAGTGTAGAAACTAAGTAGCCCCAAGGGGTCGAAAATGCTCATAACAACGCTCAATACTTCCCTCTTGGTTCGACGGCGATGGCTGCGCAGCAGGTGGCAGTTTTGTGGTGCTGCGCGAGTCGGAACGTAAAACAATCCTCTTCGGCGAGCCACCACAGGCCCAAGCTCTTTTCCGCTGGTACTTCTTGAGGGTTTTCGAGGCGTATTTCCGAAACTTTAGCTTTAACTTTAAGTGAGTCCAGCACCGCCTCGGAATTCTACCGCCAGTTTCTGATGTGAAACCCCCCTTTACCGTGAATTAAACTTACGTCTCTGGCAAGCTGGAAAGCTTCCTCTGCTGTGTCTACGCTGTCGAGCATATCATCAACATAGTGGTTATCGACAATACATTCGACGGCTCTCGGATAACGGTCGTGGAACTCGAAGGCATTGTGGTTTTTTATATACTGCGCACTACTAGGGGAGCAGGTGGCCCCGAAGGTCATCACGGACAAGACGAACGCCGCAGGTTTGCTATCTCCAGGCCCGAGCCACACGAAACGCTGATAGTTTTGGTCTTCGGATCGGATTCGGACCTGGTGAAACATTTCTTCTATGTCTCCACTTATGGCTATAGCTCGCTGACGGAACCTCGGCAAGATGGACACCAGGCAGGTCAACTGATCGGGTCCTTGTAAAAGTAGCGAGTTGAGAGATGTGCTTTTGGTTTTAGCGGCCGCGTCCCACACTAGTCGGACCTTTCCTGCTTTGTTTGGATTGAACACAGAGGTTTAGCGTATGCTTTCGTTACATAAGTGGCGATCGTTGACGACAAGATCTCGGCAAGCTCCGGGCACCGCTTAAGCTTTGCTTGTAGGCATTGAGCTATCCGCAGAGCAGTCGGGAGGCTATCAGGAAGTGTTTCTCCAGATCAGTCCGGTCTCGAAGCGGCCGTCGACGCGTTTGGTTGTCGCCTTTAGTTGTTTGAGAGCATGTTCGTCTTCTCTGAACATTAGGCTCGGTACCTTAAGGAAATAGTTCGTAAGTGCCCACGTACAAATGAAGGTTTTTCAACTGCATATTGGCACTCCAGATTCATAAAATTGACATAACGAATTGGGATGGGATCATAACATACCTTTGCTCAACGAAGCTACCTGAGGTCACCCTCTCAATGTGGGAACATTCGGTCGAGGAAAAAACGGAGATTCCTAAGTGGGAAGATATGGACAGATTTCTAACAAGTCGATTCCAGACTTTAGAAACTGTCTTTGACATTAGAGGGCCTAGTACTTCCCGGTTACAGAGACCGCAGCCTTCTTAGTCCAGTTTCGACATTTCAAGTCGAAAACTACAAACTTTTCAAGCGAGTGTGGCAAGGAATCAATGCAAGCTGTGCAATTGCGATGCACACAGCATACGATCATGCCCACGATTTCAAAAAATGGCTCCTTCAGAAAGAAGCAACTTCGCTAGAAGGAGTCAACTCTGCCTGAACTGCCTGCCCTCCAGACATGGGGTCGCGAGTTCAATTATAATTAAAATAACTGTTTTATCGCAATGTCAAAAGAAAGAAGTCAACGGATTTTTAGTTCTTTGAGAATTTTTGACGCTTGCAATCGTTTTGATATAAATTTAATACGTTTTCAACTTTAAAAGCTTAGATTTTGCATAAAAATGCCTAAAATTAGAAAATGCTGGGTTCGCTTTTTTGCTTTTCCGAAGGAACCAGCCATGCACAACAAGTGGAAGGAGAATTTGGAGATTCCACCCATATAGGACCTCCCACAGCACAGCGCTTTTATCTGCATTTAGTACTTTGAGGAAGATGAGGTAAGTGGAAAATTTTTAAAAATTGGTGCAAATCCCACCCTCAATTTAGGTAAGTTTTACAATTTCAGTGTGTCTGGGCATGTGTAAATTATATGTTTGGGTGTTTATACGTATGTACATAAAATGTATGTGTGCGGGTGTGGAAAATACATGTACATTCATACTTATATATATTTGTATCAATTAAGCCCGGTAAAGAAACAGGTATTTTGTATTCGTGGTTTCTGTGCTTTATAGCAAATGATATTTATTTGTGTGTATTAAAGTTTATAGTTTATCTTAGCAATTTGATTTTTACATTTATTAGTAATAAAATCTTATACATAATTTCGTTTTTTCGCCTTTTCGCGGCATATTTTATAGTGCAACACGATTTACTTATGTAAATCCAAATTCGTTGTAAAATAGTAAATATGATTACGAATACAGCAAATCCCGCTACGCCATTGTTGCTTCTGCTTTTGCAACACAAGCTGTGTTCCATATTTTTTTTTTTTTTTTTTTTGTTCAAAGGGAAATATAGCCCAGTTTTTTGCGTCTGTAGCTCTTGGCGGTTGGAACGGCCTGGGTTCCAATCCGCCCCGACGCTTTGCATTCTTGATTCTTTGACTGCATTTATACCTGAGAAATATTAAACTTTTATATTACTATGGCTTTTCGTTGCTTAATTTTACGGTTGGAACGTCCTAGGTTCCAATCCGCATTGACGGCTGAATGTGAATGTTTCGGTATCGCTCGTGAGCCGAGAAAATCAGCTCTATTTTCGCATACGGAAAGTCCGAGATTCCGATCTGCCCATTTTGTTGAGCCAGGCGAGCAATCTGAGAGCGCCATTTGGCGGTAGGAACGGCCTAGGTTCCACTCCGCTGAGATGCCTAGGGCCTTTTTAGTAAGCTAAGTGCAGTCGGAAAGGCCAAGATTCCGATCTAACACTTACTACCACTCTTATGGTGCCGTTACTACGTATCCTGTGGCACTGTTATGTTGGCGCTTCTGCGTCTTTGTCTTTCTTCTCTTCTAAGAATCTTTATCGTTGTTGAAATAATGCCATTGGCTAGGTTCCATTCATCTTTGCCTCTTAGCATGTAGTTCACAATTGCTTCCGGCGAAAGGATTTCGCAAATTTGTCTTTGCAGTATGGCCCTTTGGTCGTTGAAGCGTGGGCATCTCAAGAATACATGTTCCACACTGTCTGCTACGCCGATCCCGCAGCAGTCACAGTAAGGATCAACCTCGTGCTTGAATCTGTGCAGATACGACTTAAAGCATCCATGACCGCTCAGAAATTGGGTCGTGTAGAAGTCAACTTTGCCGTGGCTTCTTTGAACCCAGCGCTCTAAGTCTGGAATGCATCGGTATGTCCATCGTCCGTTTGTCGCAATGCTCCATTTGTTTTGCCATTCGGCTAGGCTCTTTACTCTAGCTTCCTTGCGGGTGGCTTCAGTAGTTATCTCCGTACTTGAGAACATATGAGCAGACTCCTTAGCTAGTAGGTCTAGTGGGTACATACCAGCAATTACCAGGGCTGCTTCATCCGATACAGTCTTGAATGCGCTGCATACCCGGAGTGCACACAAGACGATACGTTGACTTCATGCCCCGATAATACGATGAGTGACATACCGCATCGAACCACACCGGGGCTCCATACAAGATTTGACTTCTTATTACGCCTGCAAGCAATTTTTTGCTTCGTTGCTTTGGTCCTCTTGCGTTGAGCATTATTCTGGATAAAAAGGTCATTGTAGAGGCCGCCTTGTCTCTGGCGTATTCGAGATGCATTTTGAACGACAACCTTCTATCGATAATGATACCCAGATACCTTATCGCAGGCATTGTGGAGACAGGATAGCCATTTACTCTGAACGTTATATCTTCCAGCTTTTTTCTACTTGAGATAAGAACTGCCTCTGTCTTCTGTTCCGCTAGGGTGAGCCCGTGGTTGTCGAGCCATTCTTTAATCTTCTCCACAGAAGCAGTAGCTGTTTCGGATATTTGTTGAAGTTGTTTGGACGTTATCACCACCGCAATATCATCGGCGAAGCCAATCACCTTCACACCCTGCGGTAGCTGCAGGCGTAGAATACCGTCGTACATGATGTTCCACAGTAATAGGCCTAGGACTGAACCTTTTAGCCGTCGCATTAGCCGTCGCAAGTAGTATGATACTCCTATGCGCTCTAAGGTGTCCAAAATTTTTGCCCAGTTAGCCGAGTTGAACGCGTTTTTGACATCGAGCGTCAAAATCAAACAATACTGTTTTGTTCCACCTAGCCATCTGAACCCACTGGTTGCTTTTCTCGCTAGCTGAATTACTTCTGTTACAGCCTGCACCGTAGATCTTCCCTTCCTGAAGCCATATTGCTCATTTGAGATGCCACCCAGTGTCTCCATCTCAACGTCCAACCTGTTACAGATAATACGCTCGAACAGTTTACCCACCGAGTCTAGAAGACAAATGGGTCTGTAGCTCGATGGGTCTTCAGTGGGCTTGCCAGGCTTGGGAAGCAGCACCAGCTTTTGCTGCTTCCAAGTCGATGGAAAACGACCTTCAGCGAAACATGCGTAGAAGACTGAGGTGAACGCCGACGTATTTTTGCCGATAGCCACTTTTAAGACTTTGTTTGGTACACAATCGGGGCCAGGCGCTTTTTTACGTTAATTCTTTTTGCGGCTTGAGTGACTTCATCAGCCGTTACCTTGTCAAACAGGTGCAGATTTACATCGTGTACTGGAGAAACGAGCCGTCTTTGTTTGGGAAACAGAGTATCTACTACTGTTTGTAGAAACAGTGGGCACGTTGGAACTGCAGCTTTGGTGGTTTTAAGCTTCTTCATTACAACTTTGTATGCCGTTCCCCAAGGATTTTCTTCCGCATTATCGCACAGCTCGAGGAAACACTGACGCTTGCTTTCCTTGATAGCTTTTTTAAACAAGTTTCGTGCGGCCTTATATATAATTTGGCATTCTAGGAAATTAATCGTTCCTCTTGCGCGTTGAAAGGATCTCCTAGCTTGCAAGCAGTTCTTTCTCAAAGCCTCGATGTGCTCATTCCACCAATAGACGGTATTGGAGTGTTTATAAGAGGAGTTTCTCTTCATCGACGCGTCGCAAGCAGCCTTGATGTCTGTTATTAGCTTCTTCGCCATATTTTCTGCCGACCCCTGGTGCTGTGATGTGGGAAACGCTTCCGCAAATAGATCGGCGTCGAAGGATGTTAATTTCCAGTCCCGGAAGTTTCCTGCCCTTTCTGCCCGTTTGGGTTTCTCAGTACCACGATTTATTTGGCAGATAATTGCCGCGTGGTCGCTTTGGGTGTAACAGTCGCTCACTTCCCATTCCGCTTTTCTAAACATACTCCTGCTAACGAACGTGAGGTCGATAATTGACCCAAAACCATTTCGGTTGAATGTGTATTGAGTGCCCGTGTTTAACAAGGCAACGTCTAGGCATGCCAGCGCCTCCAAAAGAGCTTTGCCTCTTGGAGACGTTCTAGGGCAGCCCCATTCCTGCGCCCAAGCGTTAAAGTCACCGGCTATTATGACTTCACTTCTATCGCTGGCATCCCTACCAAGGCTCATCACAATGTTTTCAAACGCAGCAATTGGCATGCTGGGTGGGATATAGCAGCTATAAATACATACGTTTTCTACCTTTGCGCACACGAAGCCTACCTCTACTGAGACGCATTGAATGTGTTTTGGTTCGTTGCCACACATCCATATTGCAGCCTTGCCATCAGCATTTTGAAGCCATGTAGCGTCATCCTTATGTTTGTAAGGCTCGCTAATGATTGCAATATCTATGTTGAGATCTTTCACGGTTTGCGCCAACAAGTCTTGGGCAGACTGGCAATGGTTTAAGTTTAGCTGAAGTAGTCTCATAGCTTTTTCATTTTCCGGATGGCTTCTTTATAAATCGGGCATTTTACGCCACCCGTGTTGTGGTCAATACGGTCCGTGCCTTTCTTAGCGCAAAGCAGGCATTTGGGCGTATTGTTGCAGCCTTTAGCGGTATGCCCTGTTTGTCCGCACCTAAAGCAAATGCCTCTGCGGTCCTCCGTGCTAGCGCAGTTTTTCGCGATGTGGCCAACGTCAAGGCACTTGTAGCATCGCAATGGTTGTAGCATTTCCCTTATTCTACATATTACCCAGCCAATTCGAACTTTTCCCTGCTCGAGCAGAATCTTTGCCGCATCGGTTGGCAGAAGGAGCGAGGCGGTTTGCGTGCCTCCGTAGGCCTTTCGCAGTGAGCGAATGTCGTTAGCTTTTATATCGAGGTCGCTGCTTAATGAGTTCAGGGCTAGGCATATCTCATCACTCGTGGTAATTTCGTCTATGGCCTTTACCTCGGCCTTACCGGTCAGCAACTTTCCAACGGCAGCCTGCAACTTCACGGTGTTTGTGTCAGATGCCTTACCTAATTGGAAAAGTAAATCGCCGCTCGCCGTTTTCCTTATTTTTCTGACGGCGTCGCTGAAACTTATTAGGCTCTCTTCCGTCTTAACCATCCTCAGGATGTCAGCGTATGAGCAATCTCCAACGCTTTTAACCACGATGGCATCAGGACGAGTAGTCTTAATTTTTTGGCGCTTTTGTCTCACGACTTTCGTCCACTCCGGTTCATGCGCCTCTGGGCGCAGTTTTCCTGCCGGGTTTTTTGTGATTCTTCCTTTCCCTGTGTTCGACTCTTCGTTAGCCTTTTGGTTGCCAAGTCTAATTTTTTTTGTTTTTTGTTCCGACTCATTTCGAGGAGAAGGAGCACGTGCGTGCTTTTCCGTGGGCTGACTCGGTCTTTCCACGGTCAAGCCCCCATCGTTAGAGTCTCTAAACCTTTTTCCCTGTTTAAAGGGTTCAGCTTTGGACTTCGTCTGTGTTGATTTAGTATCTACAGACGGTTTCCTTGCTGGAGTGCTGACGCTCCATATTTCTTCGCAGAGCTTTGCTATGTTGGATAAGACATTTTTCATTTGCTGGTTTACATGTCTCTGCCCGTCCATCATTCTTCTAAGCTCTTCTATCTTGCTTTTCATTTCAATCGCCGCACTTGTGTTCTCCGGACCGGCTACGCTGCCAGCTTCGCACGGCACAACCTCGCTTTCTCTGCTTTCCCTATGAAAATCAGTAATTTTCTGGCCCTGGTGACTTAGGGGGTTTGAAGCCGTGCCTCCGATATCCACTACCGATGCGTTTGCAGACATCATTTTGTTCTCACCGCGATCAGCGGCTGACTCTCCATTTACCTTCTGCCCTGAGGAAGTGGGGCGCTCCGGTGACCTCATTGTTTTTGAGCTCCGCAGAAAAGGAGACTCCGACTCTGAGTTGACCGGCATATTTGCTCGGTCAGGACGCACCCAACCACCGCGAGGTGAGTTGGCGTCCATGCGCTGAGTCCTACTTATTTCTTTATTTATTTATTTATATATTTATTTATTTTAGGTTGTTTATTTCTTTGATTTTAATTTACCTTAATTAATTTATGGGTATTTTCTTTATATTGTTTTTATTAATCTACTCAGATTATTATTAAAATTATGTTATTTTAATTTAATTTAATTATATTTGTTTATAATTATATTCGGTTATTTTTGTATTGCCGGATTTATTACGAATTTAGTTTATTATATGTGTTAATTTAGTGTAGGCTTTTTATACTTATTAATTTCTTTGGTACCGCGTATTGGGTACCGAATTAGTTACCGAATATTGAGCGAGCAAAACTGCACGTCACTAGCAGTAGTTTGACAGTTTCCCACAGTGGCTTCGCAATATTCCTTTTTGTTTATTTATTCTCATACACCGTTTTTGTGCAGCTTATATGTACACACGTATACACATCTGTATGTGGAAATATGTGCGTATGTAGATATGTATGTATATATATCTACCGGGTTCGTAAAAGAACCCCCTTCGAAAACAATAAATTAAATTTTATACTTAGCTGAAGATTTAAATGGTAATCCGCCAGCGCAGGCTTGAAGTGAGTCCCAACAGCTTTGGTCTATCTGAACACCACTAGTTTTATTATTAATTAATTTTTAACTAAGCAATTTTTATAAAAACTTAAGACCGCCAGAAAATGTTGTCACTTCACTTCACTTCACTTCATACACGTACATGTGTACGTACATATGTATGTATGTATGCATGTTTGTTTAGGAGTTTACATACATACATAAAACTCGAAACATATATTTTGAATAGGCCAAGAAGGACCACCACGGCATGCTTGGGAAGGCGCTAAGCTCCAGCGAAGTTGCTGCATCCAGTCTTGTGTTGCTTTGGATTACAAGCAAATTTTATATGCACTCCCAAGAAGAGGAGCTGTACGCGATGGTTGGGCTCTGGCTTGCAACGTGCAGCCGTCAGACACTGCAAGTATATATGTTTGCCAACGCCATTTCGAACCCAAATATTTTACAAAATTTTGACTTTTAGATGTGGCTGTTCCTTGTTTAAATTTAGAGGAAGTAGCTAGTCGCTCACCTAGTACTTGCTCTGAATGGGTTTGCCCGCCGTACGCGATGGTTGGGCTCTGGATTTTATCGTGCAAGCGTCAGACACTGCAAGTATATTTGTTTGCCAACGCCATTTCGAACCCAAATATTTTACAAAATTTAGACTTTTAGATGGGGTTTTTCCTTGTTTAAATTTAGAGGAAGTAGCTAGTCGCTCACCTAGTACTTGCTCTGAATGGGTTTGCCCGCCCATCTCTAAAACATATACTAGGAGAAATAGAGAGGATGAGGTAGATGATTTGACATTAGAAGAATTTGAAAAATATTTCATATTAGAGGGAAGAAGGCAGACAAATCAGGCTAGTGACGTTTGCGAAGACTTTGACACCACAGCCGATCGCGAACAATTTCCTCAGGCTGCTCGCTATTACCAGAGTAACGCCATTAAATTAAATAAAAAAAATATCGGATCTAGAAAACCAAAATGCGGTTCTTAAAAAAAATATAATTACTTAATTTCTCGATGATGATGAAGAAAAAGCATTGGCGCAAAATATTCAATACATGTCCTCTAAGGCATATTCCTTTATGCGTGACGATCTAAATTTTTCTTTGCCACATAAATCATCTCTTTTGTGTTGGCGCCCCATCTGATTTGTTGTTCCCGGGTTTGACGCCAATGTCACTGAAAATTTGAGTAAAATTGTCCATAAAATGTCCGATACTGAAAGTATATGTGTTCTATTGTTTGATGAAATCAATATTAAACCAGATCTAACTTATAACAAAGTTAGAGATTGCATTGACGGTTATGTTGATCTTGGGGAAGGCCAACGCGAAATGAATATTGGCAATAAATGTTGTTTTTTCATTGTAATAGGGCTTTGTTCAAAATGGAAATATATTTTTTCATACTATATCACTAAAACCGGGTTTAACGCTAAAACATTGCTTCCAATAGTTACAAAAAACATAACATCACTAAATAATCTTGGGCTAAACGTTAAAGCTATAATTTGTGATCAAGGGGCCTCCAATCACGGTATTTTTAGTCAATTGGATATTTCCGAATCCCAGCCCTTTTTTATCCATGAGCGCGAAAAAATATTTTGTATGTATGATTACTGTCATCCATTTAAGTCCATTCGTAATACATTATTGAATTACGATATCCTTATTTCAGATGGCATCGCAAGCTTTCGAGTTATTTGACCATGATCAATACGTGGTAAAATGCACTAAGTCAACGCAAATGTTTGTCAAGAAGATGGCCGACCTTTTTGACGAAATAGATTGTAAAATTGTTCAGTCCAAAAATCCATTTAATAGTCCATTAAAACGGGGAGGCAAGGAACAAATTCTTAGATTAAAAGCCCATTTAGAATTCTTGCGTTCGTTTAAACTACCAAATAGTTCTCATGTCCATTGCATTAAAGGTTTTCGTATTACGATTAATTCGATGTTGCAACTCCCCGGAGAGTTATTTGATAAATATTCAAATTTGAAATTCGTCTCCCTGGGTAAATTAAATTAAGACGCGTTAGACTTCTTCTTTTTCCGAAAACGAGCGAGTCAGTTAATACCCTGACCACACAGCCCATGATATACAATACATTGTCGCGTGATTAATATCTATGAAAATTCTGCGCCAAAAATTTGAAGAAACGGGTAGTAATTGAAATATAGGTCCCGAAGATCGTCAATTAGAAGAAGATTCGCAATATGAGCAACTCGTGCTGGAAGAAATACCAATACCCGACGAGAATTTTGTTGAAGGCCACGAAAAAGCTGAAGTACAGGTGCACTGGTTATGGTATATATCAAAAAGTTCGGTGTAAAATTAAATGCGAAAAATGCACCGCCATCATGATGAAAACACAAGGAAATCTAAATCATTACTCGGAAGCCCTGATAAAAGCGAAAAACTACATGGAAGACAACGATATGAGACTTGTCAATCCGGATGACATGGTTTTCGAAGTATGCCGGCTCCAAATGATGTGGTACCGTCAGCTCTTCACAAAATTTGCTCATATTGCGGGTATCAGGAGCCATTTGGTGTCTAAGATTAGAGTTAGAACCGAACAAGTCTTCCCCAAATGGTTCCTAGTACCTGGCGAATGTAGAGACCACCGCGTTAAACTCTTAGATTTCCTTATAACTGTTCTTCTTTACAAAAACTCGAAATGGCTGTTGAGCAAAGAAATAGAAGATATAAGAAACCAGAAGTTTGATAGTAAAATGAAAAAACTGGTGGAAGTTGATGGCCGGGGTCCACCAAATAAGGAGCCGTTGCTTCTGAAGGTAAACATATTCCTTGTGCAAATTTGCATATATGTACATATATAACCCTTTATAGTTTTTTGTTTCAGGATTTTCTTTTCAGCTTTTCTCTATTTTTCAGATTGAATTTATTTTCAGCTTTTTTCTATTTTTTCAGCATTTGTTATTTTTTTTTCCACAGATCCCTTTAGTGCCCAGCTTTTTAATACCCTAGTAGGTTATACATACTTCCTTCTTCATTAAAATAAACTTCTAGGGTTAAAAAGGCGGGTAAAACACAATAGTTTAATTAATTGGAGTTTTCTGGCCAAACTTGTTAGAGTTGTAATAGCTAACTACTTACATATGTAATAAATATACTTTTTTACCAATAAAGTTTTCAAATATTGAATTACAACTATACCGAGAATCTTCTGAAAACTCTAATTTATTAAGTCGTGTGAGAAAGTTTCGTCTTATTCGTATGAATAACAATTTCGCAACTCTTTTTCCAGCAAACCTATATAAAAAACTAAGAATTGCCAATATCTGACAATGTAAAATGCCGTCGGCAAATCAACATAAGGACATACCAAGTACGCACATTACATACATATGTATGTAATTTCTAACCTACATATTTTTATAAGCACTAATAAAGTTTAATATTCATCATTTAAGGAAAATCGTTTTACTTTATTGAAAATGTGCATGTAAAATGCCGTCGGCCAAAACAGCTTGTAATCATGTAACTTCGAAAAACAAACAAAGTGTATGTGTATGGTTTTAAATATGCACATATGCATAAACATATGTAATAGAAATCGGCTCTTAGGGCAAACATATTTAAATAATACAGAATTTCATACATATTTTAAAATGTATCATTATTTTAGTTAATTTCAATTAGAAATCACAACATAATCGAGAAAATGCATGATCTGTTAAAAATGTCGTTCTCAATTTTTCCCCGCCATTACCAATGTACTTGCTTATTACAATTTTGATGGGTTTTGACAATTCACACCGTCTTTCGGTGTTAAAGCTTCTCTTCACGCATATACGATATATATATATTTACGTATATATATTGATATATGTATAAATTGGCGGTAAATGAATATATGTATATATATACCGCTATTTGGGTTTACTAACTTTTGTTGTATTTTTATATTTAGCGGCAAATTGCCGAAATCAAGGTTTTCGCGGTAAGAAAATGCCCACAATTTTATAAACCGTTTTGGCGTGACAAATTATGCGTTTTATTAATTTTTATATACATTTATGCATTTTCGTACGTTTGTTCACATGTGGATACATGTCAACACTAACGCAAAGCTGTAAGGTTGTGTCTCTATTTTTGCTGTGCAAATTATCATCCAAAATTTAATAATAAAATCTGCCGATTCATTTGTGATATTGTGTGTGTTGTTGCTAACTCTCATTTGTTTATATTATTGCGTTTATTTGTTTGTGTATGCACATTATTCTCACTTACACTTTCTGTATATTTTTTTATCACAGCTGTTTGCGTTTGTTTGTAAAGTGTCATTTTCCGTGTTTCTGTTCATTGCTTTCAAAACTGTTGATCGCTCAGCGATTTTAAGCTTTTCACTGTTTTCATAACTGCTAATGCTCACAGCTGACCATTTGTATTGCTCGTTTATTTAACTTTTGGCTCACTAAATATAGAAAGGAGCTATTTAAAAAGTAAAGTGATAGTAAAATGAAAAAACTGGTGGAAGTTGATGGCCGGGGTCCACCAAATAAGGAGCCGTTGCTTCTGAAGGTAAACATATTCCTTGTGCAAATTTGCATATATGTACATATATAACCCTTTATAGTTTTTTGTTTCAGGATTTTCTTTTCAGCTTTTCTCTATTTTTCAGATTGAATTTATTTTCAGCTTTTTTCTATTTTTTCAGCATTTGTTATTTTTTTTTCCACAGATCCCTTTAGTGCCCAGCTTTTTAATACCCTAGTAGGTTATACATACTTCCTTCTTCATTAAAATAAACTTCTAGGGTTAAAAAGGCGGGTAAAACACAATAGTTTAATTAATTGGAGTTTTCTGGCCAAACTTGTTAGAGTTGTAATAGCTAACTACTTACATATGTAATAAATATACTTTTTTACCAATAAAGTTTTCAAATATTGAATTACAACTATACCGAGAATCTTCTGAAAACTCTAATTTATTAAGTCGTGTGAGAAAGTTTCGTCTTATTCGTATGAATAACAATTTCGCAACTCTTTTTCCAGCAAACCTATATAAAAAACTAAGAATTGCCAATATCTGACAATGTAAAATGCCGTCGGCAAATCAACATAAGGACATACCAAGTACGCACATTACATACATATGTATGTAATTTCTAACCTACATATTTTTATAAGCACTAATAAAGTTTAATATTCATCATTTAAGGAAAATCGTTTTACTTTATTGAAAATGTGCATGTAAAATGCCGTCGGCCAAAACAGCTTGTAATCATGTAACTTCGAAAAACAAACAAAGTGTATGTGTATGGTTTTAAATATGCACATATGCATAAACATATGTAATAGAAATCGGCTCTTAGGGCAAACATATTTAAATAATACAGAATTTCATACATATTTTAAAATGTATCATTATTTTAGTTAATTTCAATTAGAAATCACAACATAATCGAGAAAATGCATGATCTGTTAAAAATGTCGTTCTCAATTTTTCCCCGCCATTACCAATGTACTTGCTTATTACAATTTTGATGGGTTTTGACAATTCACACCGTCTTTCGGTGTTAAAGCTTCTCTTCACGCATATACGATATATATATATTTACGTATATATATTGATATATGTATAAATTGGCGGTAAATGAATATATGTATATATATACCGCTATTTGGGTTTACTAACTTTTGTTGTATTTTTATATTTAGCGGCAAATTGCCGAAATCAAGGTTTTCGCGGTAAGAAAATGCCCACAATTTTATAAACCGTTTTGGCGTGACAAATTATGCGTTTTATTAATTTTTATATACATTTATGCATTTTCGTACGTTTGTTCACATGTGGATACATGTCAACACTAACGCAAAGCTGTAAGGTTGTGTCTCTATTTTTGCTGTGCAAATTATCATCCAAAATTTAATAATAAAATCTGCCGATTCATTTGTGATATTGTGTGTGTTGTTGCTAACTCTCATTTGTTTATATTATTGCGTTTATTTGTTTGTGTATGCACATTATTCTCACTTACACTTTCTGTATATTTTTTTATCACAGCTGTTTGCGTTTGTTTGTAAAGTGTCATTTTCCGTGTTTCTGTTCATTGCTTTCAAAACTGTTGATCGCTCAGCGATTTTAAGCTTTTCACTGTTTTCATAACTGCTAATGCTCACAGCTGACCATTTGTATTGCTCGTTTATTTAACTTTTGGCTTACTAAATATAGAAAGGAGCTATTTAAAAAAAAAATGTCCTGCTCAGTTGCAAACTGCCAAGTCAAAGGTAAGTCCGAACGATTTTTGTCATGTTGGCTATGTGATGGGCTCGCCCATATGACGTGTGCCGGTTTGACGGGGAGAGTGCTAGACTTAATCGATGGCGGCAAAGCCTTGTGCTGGTCTTGTTTAACCCTTATGTCAACAGCAGAACTTTTTTACGCACGTCAACATACAACACACCCGGGTATGTGCATACGTTTTGTATGGCAAATGGCATGCCGTTATAACCCGGCTGGTACACATTCAACTAATCGGTTGCGATTCAGATTTTTTTCACTAATATACTCACACATTTAGTGTACCAACAGCTCAAATGTGTGAGTGTATTAGTGAAAAAACTTGAAACGCAAGCGATTAGTTGAATGTGTACCTGCCGGGTTAGGTAGGCCCATCCGAGTTGTGGATGCTGGAGCACATGAAGCGGAGGAGCGTGATAGTACGGGACGCCTAAAAGTAAAGGGGACTTGCTACATCTGCTCCAAACGACGGCCCTACTCTTAAAGCATACACATTATGCAACAAACCAGTTTGCGCAGAGCATTCCGATAGATGTAATTAAATTTCAATAATTTAAAATTTTTTCGTAGTTTTTTTAAATATTTTTTTCATAAGTATTTTATAATTTATAATAATTTTTATACCATTAGTATTTTTTTCACTCAAAATAAACTATAATTTTCAATTATATTATCATATTTGCATGCGTTTTACTATACATATGGTATGGTATACCCAGGTATGTATGCTGTTAACGTAAGGGTGCAACTTTGTAAATGGACTTTATCTACCAAACGGATGATCCAATCCTAACCAAAATTAGGACTATTGCGTAAAACAGTTTTCGCTAGGATATCACGAAATTTCAAGTCGATCCGATTATCCAGTTCCAGCTACAGCGTTTTGAAAACGCAAAACAGGGAGACTAGGAATGGGTTTTCTGAGATAGACAGGGATCTTTCAGCATTGACCGAAAAATGTATCGGTTCAAAAACAATTATTGCTGCGAAGGAGCAATAAATAACCGACAGGTCGCCTTTCGCAATCACCGCTTTTGCTGTTCGACTGATTAAATTTCAACACTTTGAATAGGGTATATAATTTAATTTTCACTTCTATTTCATTTCTGTGTTTTAGCATCACATATATACAATATAAGTATATATATACAATAGTTAACGAATTAGCTATTATTTTTCCGTTTGATTTCAATTAAATTTACAATTTTGACTGATTAAAATTCAGATTCACATAAGTATGCGCAATAACTCTACATTGATAATGAGGTTGATTTGCGTCGCGTGCGCGGTTTCCTTGCTGAGTTTTTAGACTGAATTCAGCGTTGTCGGCGGCAGGCTGCGGCAGGCTGCTGTGCTGGACGGCCGGTCGATCGCCCCACTCGGGCAACTCCGAAAAGCCGAGCGGATGTCCCAAACTGGCGCATGGGCGTTTGGTTTAATTGTCGGCTGAAACATGTAGTAATTTATGCCTTTCTTCATCGATGTTTAAGTGGCATTTTGCACAAAGGGTAGGACGGCAATTAGAATGACAATGAATTATCAGTGGAAGTTATATTTTTCTATTCCAAAAATTTTGTTTAAATACTTTGTCTCTTTTTTCGTGCTGAATATGGTCATATACATTTGACATCCATTTTTAATTACATAAATATTATATTATATATTGCAATATAGGTACAGAAACATGATTTACATACCCAGCAAGCTTGAAACGTGCCGAGCAAATCTCGTTGGCTCAGGAAAATAGAGGAAAACGATAGCATTTCTTTAAAAATGGTCAAATTGAACAAATTTGTCCATGCTAAGATCGCTAACAGCGGGCATTTGCAAATATGTAAAATCATATTAAAAAGTTCGGTAAAACAACTGTAATTTAAAATACGACGACTTGAAATTCATTTTGGAGCTGTGCTTCTATACACCATTTTGCTCAGAGTTTCAAATAGAAACATAGTCAATTTTTTTTAAAGCACAAATTGAACAGCCCTGACGCACACATTTAATTCAAATTGAAAATTATTAACATTGACACCACCTTTCGCTTTCATTTTTTTATCTACATTTCTTCTGATGATATTTACGTTTGTTCTAAATTCGAACGATAAATAAATTTATATAAGTAATTCGATAGTGTATTAATAAATATATCCGAAAAAGACCAATGGATATATCTATGTAACTAAATATATAAGTAAAGGATTTACCTGAATGTACCGAAGGAAAAATAGACAAAGTCACAAAGAAAGTACAAAACACATTGTACAGTTGCAGGGATGCTTTTTTGAAAATTTTCCAATATGGTACAGCAGAGCTGTCCACTTTTTCTGTTTCATCAACTGGCTTTCTGGAAAGTTTATTGTATCTGTAAAATTTCTGTAATTAAATATATATAAATAAAATTAAAAAATAATCCAAAATGTAATGAAACTGAAAACGTATACTCTTTGAATTCTGAGGTAGTTTTTTGTATATAAAGTCCTTACTATATAGCTAAGTGTATGTATGTTGTACCGCAAAAAGAGGGACGTAATTGAACGGCAACAAAATAAATAAACACCTTAATTTTAAAATAAAATCCCATCAATAAACTTGTTTACTTGTGTATATCAAATCTAACAAACTAAAATCTAAGAAATTGCGAAACGCTCTTATGCACCCATATCCCAAAAACTGCATAATCAATAAAATGGTCACAAATATATTTCTTTTCTTAAATAAGCAGTAGGAATAAAATACTATATCAAATATTCGCAATCACCTTCTCGGTCTGGAAGTATTTGATATAAATGCAATAAAATTTTGTTAAATTCTAAAAATTCCAAAAAAATAGCACAGAGAGAAAATCGAAATCTTATTTAAAATACATACATACATCGCCAAGAAAGCGACAAATCGTCCAATGTGGCAACATCGATTACAATAAGCCAGATCATTTCAATTACACTAACTAACATATACAATTTTCCTCTGAATCCATATATGAAAATGACATTTTACACAGTACGAAAAAATCAAATTTTTGTAAAGTTAAGAAATAACCAAAATGTACGAAATTCATTAATAATACACAAAAAAATATAAAAACACAAAAATAAGTTTGAAATCTTAACTATTATTTTGTGTTAAAAATGTTGGTCGTTTATTTTTTTTTTTTTTTATTTCGTACATTTTTGGTTATTTTTTAATTTTACATGAAAATAAAGCGCCATCTACCGGAGAAAAAAAATTGTTTTCTTAATAAAAAAATGCAAATTTAATTACCTTTTCAAAACTGGCTTAGGCATTAAAATCGGTTCACCCAACCCATTTTTATAATAGTATTACATTAGAAGTGAACCTCCACGGTCCTTTGAAGCTCAAAAACCGATTTTCTCAAAATTCTGACGTGCTACAGCAAAACGCCGAGACACGTTTTTCTTTATGTTAAGCCATTTTTCATATTCTGTTAACATTTCTCATGTGTACCAACCACTGTCGTACTGTGTTATAAATGAATAACCGGTTTTTACCTTAAAAAAAAAAAAGGTGGGGATACCTAAAATTCGATATTTAAGCCCTAATAGAACTGAATTTGAAGGTGTGTTGATTTTCTCATTAATATGTAAGTCGCCTTTCCTTGATTCAAATCGGCTGAAATTAACAGTAACAATTAATTAGCAAGATAAAAGTACAGACCTAAAGCGCCCATATTCGTTCAGATAGTGTGACGGCTTACAAAAGATTTCGTGACTGGATCGAAACCCAGCAAGAATGACAAGGGTGACCTGGTTACTAATGTCCACAGCATACAAAAATTAAATTTCTTTGCGGAAGTAGCAAAGGAACTTAGATCCACAAGAAAGGCAATCCTGCTGTTTGCACCAACTATCGCGGGTTCAGTCGTCATAATATCGCGTCTAAGGTCCCATCGAGCATATTATATAAAATATTAACGCCCACCGTCATTGAACTGATTAGACCTTAAAAGTGTGGATTCAGACCTGTTAAATGAACTATCAATCAGCACGCCATATCTTGAAAATGAGCCGGGAAAGAAGAATCGACACTCACCACTTTTTATCGATTACAAGGCTCAAAAACCTATACTTTCATAAGAAGCGATCCGGAAAATTGTGCTTGGTTGCTTCGATTATAACGAATGTATGCAGCATACAGATATTCCCATATTTTTTTTTTAAATGCTAAAACTGTGGAAAATACGGTGGATCGAAAATAAAATTTTATTATTGTAATCAAGTTTTCAAAAAATTAAATGTTTTTGTGGTGCAAGTTACAGACATTGGTTTTTTTGCTGATGACTGGGAATCTTTTATAGTTTTAGTTTTTTTAGGTTTTAAAGTCTTTTTTGGATTCCATGCGTGGTGTTGTAGTACGACTTTCCATAGTTACGGCCATGATATCGTCTCTATTCTTTGCGATAGCGCGACGGGAAACTGTTGTCAGAAGCTGTACACAACGCTCAGTTGCTTGGGTATGACATCGAATCCCTGGGTCAGGAAGCGGCGTATCATCAGACTCAATAAACTGCAACAAGTGTTCATATGGAGTGTTTGCTGATAATGGAGGCTCAGACAAAACACTGTCATCATCTAGGTCAACCAGATCAAAGTAGTCTGAGCATTCAAAATGTATTGCGTGCTTTTTATCATAAACCCTTATATTAGTCAGATCACAAACTTTCTCACGATAATGTAGTATCTTTTTTATAGCCCTTTCGCGAACATCTTTTCTCTTATCATAAAGCATTGCCAGTAAGATATTTTCAGGATGAGCGAACCATGAATTATTTTGGATTACAGTGTTAACAATTTCTCGCAGCGTTGGTGGTCAATATCGCGTGGACTGTATAAATTTAAAAAACAAGAGACTGCCGTATACAACTGAGTTGTAGAACTTAATGTTAAAGTACATCGGTACGTAAACTTTCATTATGTAAGTTGCCAAAGTTTTTAAATTCGCTGATGGTGAACTAGTTGTCACGTATAAACGTAAAAGTCTGCTTGCCTTTGTTAGCCATCGAGAGTGCACAATTTTCGGGGCAGAAACCATCACAAACTACATTTGCCATTCGATACAAGTACTGAACGTCAGTCGAGAGCTTTTTTTCATGAATGGGTTGAGGCATATCTCCCAACGAAATGGCCTCAAAGTCGGGTACAGCCTACAGAAAGATTTAATTTATTTAGCTCAGATCAAAATATACATGTAAGTTGCCAAAGTTTTTAAATTCGCTGATGGTGAACTAGTTGTCACGTATAAACGTAAGAGTCTGCTGGCCTTTGTTAGCCATCGAGAGTGCACAATTTTCGGGGCAGAAACCATCACAAACTACATTTGCCATTCGATACAAGTACTGAACGTCAGTCGAGAGCGTTTTTTCATGAATGGGTGGAGGCATATCTCCCAACGAAATGGCCTCAAAGTCGGGTACAGCCTACAGAAAGATTTTATTTATTTAGCTCAGATCAAAATATACATGTTAGGCTCTTTAAAACAATTGTTGCTTACCGCCATCTGCTCGCATGTTTCGATTTGCTTTGTTATTATCCCACTAGCTGTGCGCGGTCCGCTTGTAGTGGACTTTTCCAATGCGGAGAACAAGTGACGAAGTGAAAGTTCATTAAAGTGTAATAAACAAACAAACCAGTGCAATAGTCTATTCAAGATGACTTCGAATCTCCTTAAAATTCCATTTTCAGAACCCGTGTTTGTTGCTTCTCCATCACAGCAAATTCCAATCAGTCTCTCAAGGGACATATTTTTTTCTATAAGGAACTCGCACAATTGCCTCTGTTTTGTTTTAGCGTCCTCGGCGTCGACTTTTACGTAACCCAACAATCTGCTCTCAGGCTCTTTAAGAACCACTAAATGTGATTCTTTTACCATTCTCGGATGATATCTTCCATTTTCTTCTTCGCTCGTCAGAGAGTTGTTTTTTCTGCCATCAAAGGAGAAGGCTACCAGATCATTCATTGCGTTGCTTTCTTCAAAGAGAATCCCTACATTTCTTTCTTTCACGTGAAACTTTAGATTTGTCCATAATTTTTGGTTCCCCATTTTTATCTTTAAAGGCAATATCTTTGAAAAGCGATGTGGCCAAAAAAGAAGCAACCCTATTCCCGATTCCAAACCTATCGCACGCCAGAGCGAAATGAGATGTATCGTACCTTTTGGTATTAATTTTTTTTTTTCGACGAACTTGGCTCTCTTGGAGTTGGCATGGCAAACATCACCTCTGATTCAACATCCATATTTGTTGAGCCAGTTGAGTGTGGATTGTTGGTCAACAGCAATCGCCTCGAATTCGGGAAGGGTTAGCTTCCTCTTACTGTGCTGATCAATCATAAACTCTTGGAGTGCAATGGGTATTAAACCACAGCAGCAAGGCAATGTTTTTGCGCACTGACATTTTCCAATATAAAACACTTGATCAATTGTTTCCAGAAACGTTGAAGACTTACTTGGTCTACTTTTAAATTTTATTTCATTATGATATTTTTTTATCAATGTTTTCAGTTTTTTCGAGGCAGTTTTTTCATTGATTAACGGAATGTTTAGTTTATTCCAAATTTCCCAAATTTTTTTTGCCACTTGTGTGTTAAGATTACCGTACGATTGCTTTTTTTTGTTGTTTTTTGCTCAGCCACGCGTAAAAATAAATAGTAATTTAATACGGCACGATTAGTTGGAAGATTCAGATCACTTAAATCTCTTGGCAAGCCAATATCCAGACTGGGAAGAACACAAGACCCGGAGTTCATTGAAATTGTATAAATTTCTGAATTGGTGGAATCAACTGACATTGCAGACGTTTCCATTATAATTTATTAATCGAAAACTATTTAAAACTTGAAAAAAGTTATTTAGAACACACTATTGTTTATTCAACGCAGACCACTTGTGTGGTAAGAGCACTGTACGATTGCTTTTTTTTGTTGTTTTTTGCTCAGCCACTTGACAAAAACAAATAAGTTACAAAAGCCTGCTATTATTGCATTAATTGCATGGCATGCTGTTATTTTTAAAACTATGGGTTTTTGAGTACAATTTAATAAGTTTGACCTCAAAATCTAAAGTCGCTCTGCGCGAACTGGGAATTAATTTTAGACCCATGGTTTCTTGGCAAAACTTTCTTAGAATTGTCTGTAGTTTTCGTTTTTGCTAGCCGCTTTATGAGACAAAAATTCGACCCGCCCTAATATCCATACCTTAAAAAAATAATAACTCAATGTAGTGGTGCTGCCCCTTAATTGCATACATAACACCTATAAATGATTCAAATGCCTGGCGACCTTTACTTATAGCTTTACTTCCGCTTACCGTAATTTTGCCTACATCAGAGTAGTAGCGTATAGCTGACTACCGGGCGTTCATATTCGAATTATTGTGCGATTTTTCTTTTAATTTACCTTCCTCTATAGCTCGGGGTGGAGCCCAAAGCGAAGAATACGTATATATATAAGAATACATTTACCAATATTCATGTAAGCTAGGGGCGAAAATATGTGAGCTCCACGACATGATGGACGATGGTAAGAGAAGGTCAGTAAACCAGCAGATGCTAGATTTAATCTCCGAGCTGTCGATACTCTACGAAAAGGCAAAGACCCATACCCCTCGAAAAACAATAAGCGTATCTTCTCAGACTTCTCCGAAAGCTACAATGAGCAAGTACAGGGGAGAAAAAGAAATTCAGCAAGGTAGAGCAGTGCCAACCGAAAAAGAAAGAAAAACAAATGGCCCACTTGAAGTACCTAACATGAGGGAAGAGCCCCAGTGGACGACAGTCCAAAAGAAAACATATAAAGCCAGTACGCCCCGATGCACTAATTATTAAAAGTAACTGCGTGGGATCGTATGCAGACGTGCTAAAAATAGTAAAAAGAGATCCACAGCTGAATCATGTTGGTAGCATGATAACAAAAGTCCGAAAGACTGCTAGTGGAGATCTTATTCTACAATTAGCAAAACCCACGGATACGCACACTAACGAGCTGCAAAGTGCGGTTAAGTCCGCGCTGGGTGAAAAGGCCGCGGTACAAACGCTAACAGCTGAAACGGCGATTAAAATAAGAGACTTCGACGAAATAACAAGTAAAAAAGAGCTGTGTACCGCTTTGGAGCAAGAGTGTGACGAAATACAGTTTGCCGAAACTAGCGTAAAGTCACTAAGAGGTGGCTACTGCGGCGTTAAAACAGCCACACTATTGCTTCCAGTCCCAGTAGCAAACAAACTACTAGCAGCCGGTAAAGTGCGAGTTGGTTCGGTAATTGCCCGTATACGCGTGAAAACACAGCCAATAAAATGCTTCAAATGCCTCGAGTTTGGCCACTTATCGAGAAACTGCAAAAGTTCGGTTGATGTAAAAAATACATGTTTGAGAAAGTTGCAGCAGCGCTATCGAGGCTAATGGTAAATATATGAGGCAAACTTAATGACTGCGCAAATACAGAATTGGCTTGAAGAAAATGGCCTGCAGTTAGCAGAGCAGAAAACTGAGGCAGTGTTAATAAGCAGCACAAAAATACTAGAGTTTGTTAAAATTAAATTTGGAGGACATGAAATTGTTTCGAAAACTGCCCTGAAATATTTAGGCATTATGTTTGACGTTAGATTTGTATTTAAGACCCACCTAGAATACGCAGTCGAGAAAGCAGAGAAAGTTGCAGCAGCGCTATCGAGGCTTATGGTAAATATAGGAGGACCTAAGCAACAAAGTAGACAACTGCATGCTAGCGTAATATGGTCTGTACTTCTATACGGGGCATCAACCTGGTCGGCGGTGCTTGAAAAAGTTTCGTACGCACGAGAGATCAGATCACTGTACCGACTTTGCGCTATCCGGGTGTGCAGTGCGTTCAGAACAACGTCAGAAGATGCCGCCCTAGTAGTCGCTTAGTAGTTGGGGTGATAACCGGGCACTGCATTATGGGCACGCATGGTAAAAGGCTAGGTTACCCAACAAACGATTTTTGCCGCAGTTGCCGAAACAAGGAGGAGGTGGAGAGTATTGAGCACTATCTCTGCCACTGCTCCGGCTTGGCCAAGACGCGCAGTAAAGCTTTTATACGTTACTTTCTGGACTGTTTAGCTGACTCGGTAAACATTCCCAACTTTCTGCGCTACATTAAGCGCACAGCATGGTTCAATTTCTGAAAGAAGGGTGGGAGGGAATGCATGGCTTATGCCAATGGTATCACAAGCGGCTTCTTACAGCCTAAGTGTGCCACCGTGCTCTAGTGCGGTGGCAGCCACCCTAACCTAACCTAACCTAACCTTGTAGTGGCTGGGCTCTGCCCAATTGAGATCTTGGTAAAAGAGGCTGCGATAACCCCATCGAACATTCCAGAACGTAAGGCGGTGAGGCGAAACTGTTTGCAGTTGTGGCAGAGGCAGTGGAGCGCTGCGGGTAAGGGACGCTGGACACGTAGACTTATTCCTTCGTTAGAGAAATGGTTAGAGAGGCGATTTGCAATTGAAAGGGCTGACTCGAGGCAAGTTGGGGAAATCGCTTTCGGTTAAAAACCTGGTAGTCTGAAGAAAATTGGTCCGTTGTCTGCAATATGGCGAACAAAATCTTAACTAAACTGCGTCAAGCGGAGCAACTCCGCAGAAATTCATAGAAAGGCAATAGGCCGATCCCCCTCCGCGTAGTAATACCTAACGGTAGTTCCACGGAGCGAGGGAAACGGAGCGGGGTTGGTTTTTAGTGCGGTGAATCGAAAAGCAAGTCCCACACTTCGGTTTTCAATGCTTTGTGCCACCTCTAGAAAAAAAAAAAAATTTTTATCTTTAATATATCAAAAGAAAAATATAAGAAATATATAAAAGGCATTTCTCACTGGAACTCAGCTCTATAAGTGGGGCCATATGTTGATATAAACACTTTCCACTTACCTTACATTCTTCAATTTTTTTTAATTAACGACAATAAGTAAATCCGGCTCTTTAGACAACCTTTAAAAATGGCATAACAACTTGCAATAAGAAATATTTGTAATTTATTTATATAACATATTTCTCAATTTGACTTATCCAGCAGGTGTGAACCCTCTTAAAAATATTTTAAATGTTTAACATAAACATTTCTTTTCAAACACATATAACTTATTTGACAAATTATTTTAAATATCTTTCGTTTTAAACTTATATATCAATTTGACTTTAACTTTATAAGCAGATGGCTACCCTCTTTAAAAACCTTATCCAAGTATAAGTAGAACTTGCACCAAAATCGGGTCAGCCGTTCTCCAGTTATGGTCATCATGTCAGTATTTATTTCTCGAAATTTCAAATAAATTTTTACAGCTAAGATATTCTATGGGTATTCATATAAACGCTCAAATGCCTCGTAACTGCGTAAATTTCGTAAATAAACCGGTTTTTCATACAATAATAAAAACATTTACGAGGTTTATGCGGTTGCGCGTTTAGATAAATACCCCTTCTGTCTTCCAAAAATAAAACATCCTCCTTAATTTGAAATGACACTTTTGAAAAGCATACAGGCTATTCTTCAGAATGAATGGTGGAGAATACTTGTCAATCAAATTATTGTAAGCCCTAGAGACACTTGATTAGAAACCAGCTTTATTCAATGTTAAAAAAAATTTATTTTTAATGTAATACACTTGTATGGATTGATAATTAAGATAAAAAGTCAAAAAAAAATTTTTACAACAAGCAAAATTATAGTTGATTTTTTACACGGTACAACCAGCCATAGTACGCCCAGCAACCCACCCATGGAAGCACTCATAGCACGAACGCCAGTCTGCACAGAAGGCAAGCATGCGCGAGAAGGACAATGCAGCAAATCAAAATCGCAAGATGACTACGAGAATGCGAGATCCATCTTTTGTGGTTGGCTGGCCAACCCCGAAGGCCCGATTCGACTCTAAGATCATCAGAGGCCATCGGGTGATCAGATGCGAAGACGGGTTCTCAAAGGAATTCCTGAGTAGAAGCATCGTTGAGATCAGCGACGCATGGCTGGGTTTGAAGCTAAAGCTGATTCTTACTTCCTTACTTAATTGGCGCATCAACCGCCTAAGCGATTTATGCCGAGATCAATAAAGCTCGCCAGCTGTCCGTATCTTTTGCTAACTGACTGGTGACAATTGGAAATCCCAAGTATAGCCAAGTCTTTTTCCACTTGGTCTTTCCAACGCAGAGGAGGTCTTCCTTTTCCTCTGCTACCACACGCGGGTACTGCGTCATAAACCATTAGGGCTGGAGCTATTTCATCCATTCGTACAACGTGACCTAGCCAGCGGAGCCGCAGCTTCTTAATCCGCTACACTATGTATACGTCCTTGTAAAGCTCGTACAGCTCATCGTTCCATCGAACGCGGTATTCGCAGTGGCAAAGCCGCAAAGGAGGACTTCACTATGCATTTGCCCACTCAGTCCGAAGTAGCACTTGTTGGCAAGAGAGATTCGGCATTGGATTTCAAGGCTGACGCTGTTATTGGGGTTAATGCTGGTTCCTAAGTAAACGAAGTACTCTGATTTTTCAAAGTTATAACTGTCAATAGAGATGGTGATCCCAGTCGTGAATGTGCCGACTGTCTATTTGATGACAGGTGATACTTCGTTTTGCCCTCGTATACCTCCAGACCCATTCGCTTCGCTTCTCTATCCACTTTGGAGTAGGTAGAACTAACTGCGCGATTGTTACACCGATGATGTCAATGTCATCGGCGTACGCCAGCAATTGCACACTCTTATAAAAGATGGTGCCTGACCGATTTAGTTCTGCGGCTCGAATTATCTTCTCCAGCATCAGGTTAAAGAAATCGCACGACAAAGAGTCACCCTGTCTGACAAAAAGATGGTGTGCGTCGATTCTTCTTTCTCGGGTCTTTTCCGAGATCTGGCTTACTGTGAATATCTGGTCGGTGGCACATTTACCAAGTCTAAATCCACACTGATAAGATCCAATCAGTTCAATGACGGCGGGCGTAAGTCTTTCACACAATACACCCGACACGGCCTTATACGGTATGTGAAGAAGACTAAATCCTCGATAATTGGCTCACACTGCGGGATCGCCCTTTAGGTTGATTGGGCAGAGCACACTTAAGCTCCAATTAGCAGGCATGCGTTCTTCTAACCATTTTCTAGAAATGAGCTCGTGCATGCACCTAACCAGCTCCTCTCCGCTGTACTTGAATAACTCAGCTGGTAACCCGTCGGCCCCGGGGGCTTTGTTGTTCTTTAGCCGTGCTATCGCTTTCCGAATTTCGTCTTTGTGGGGTGATGGTACATCACGTCCATCATCGTGGATTGGGAACTCGGGTTCAACATCTTCTCCAAGGATGTTGCAGCAGCTTCCATTAAGCAGTGTGGAGAAGTGCCCCCTCTATAATTTAAGTATGCTGTGGACATCAGTCACCAGGTCGCGGTTGTCATTCTTACAGGAATGCGTGCCGGTCTCGCTTTCGAATTTCGTCTTAGTGGGGTGATGGTACATCACGTCCATCATCGTGGATTGGGAACTCGGGTTCAACATCTTCTCCAAGGATGTTGCAGCAGCTTCCATTAAGCAGTGTGGAGAAGTGCTCCCTCTATAATTTAAGTATGCTGTGGACATCAGTCACCAGGTCGCGGTTGTCAATCTTACAGGAATGCGTGCCGGTCTCAAAACATTCTGTTAGCCGTCGAACTTTTTGAAAAAATTTTCGGGCGCTTTTCCTTTCGGCCAGCATCTCAAGCTCTTCGCGCTCACACATTTTTTTTTTTTATCACGAAAAATTTGTCTTGCTTCCTTCTTCAACTCACGATAACGCTGCCGCACATCTTGTCTTGCGCCCGATCGCAGTGTGGCCCTGTAGGCAGCATCTTTCCGTTCCGTGGCAAAGCGACATTCCTCATCTTACCAGTTATTTTTCCGGGCTCGCTGAAAACCAATAGATTGTTCAGCGGCGGTACGTAAAGAGCAAGAGATGTGGTTCCATTGCTCTGAAATATCGCTGTGCTGATTAGAGCTCTCAGAGAGCAGGAGTGCGACGTCGAGCTATCCTTGTGTACAGAGGCGCGTGCGTATCTTGGCTGCGACAAGATAGTGGTCCGAGTCGATGTTGGCTCTTCCGTTCGTGCGCACATCTAGGACACTGCAAGCGTGCCTTCCGTCTATCACAACATGGTCGATTTGGTTTCGTGTATTACCATCTGGAAAAAGCAACGTAGCCTGGTGAATCTTCTCATGCTGGAACCTGGTACTACAGACTACCATTTTGGGCCCGGCGAAGTCGATCAGTCTCAATCCGTTGTCGGACGTTTCGTCGTGGATACTGAATTTTTCGACTGTGGCACCAAAGATGCCCTCCTTGCTCATATGGAGCGGGGGCGCAAATCAGGGAGATCTTGCATAATCTCGCCTTGATGCGGATTGTGGCGAGACGCTCGCCCACCGGAGTGAACAACAGTACTTTACGGCACTTCCACGACAGTCGGTTCTACGCACCGAAGTGACTCGGATTTTATCCGACCAAGGACTGTTGTTTCGGCGACCTAACCCTCTTAGGCTGCCGGACACCCCCAATCTTATCTCCTCTTGGGTGCAACACCCTGCAGCAGGTTTGCTACTCATACTTCTGGCCAGGGCGGGCGTCGAGCCTAACCCTGGTCCAGAAACCTATTTTTGCTGCATCTGCCAGAGAAGGCTCCATCCGAATTCCACTTCTGTGAGGTGTAATTCGTGCAACGGATGGTGCCATATTAAGGTCTGCTCCGGCCTTAAGAATACCAGGGAGCGGTCCACAACCTATGGTTGCCCTCACAATCTGCAGTGTATGCCGGATCAGAGTGCACTGGAATGCCTGCTTAGTCAGGTGTACCGCCCTTCAGGGCTGGTGCCACTTCCGGGCGGGCTCTGGCCTGAGAGCTTCACCGCTCCCTGCTGCCGCAACATTCCCCCCTAGTGTCATTAACGACACCGCCCACATACGCTGTTGGGCCTCCACCACCTCAGCGGGATGCGCAGCCGGGACGGGCTGGCCCCCGATCCAGTCCCTCACCCCCATCAACGCGACGACCCCACCGAGACTGACGAGACTCTTACAGTTCAATTGCAACGAACAACGTGCTTCGTAAAGATCGCGAGCGAGACAATAGTGGCGGCCTAGCCTAAATATTGCACAACACCGTGCACTATCGTCTCATCGATGTAGAGATCGACCCAAGGCACAGCACCCTAGAATGTCAAGGGATTGCTGTCCGGTCAGGCGATGTCGAGCTCGAAATATTTAATATTTATATACCCCCTGTCTCCTGCTGCCCCGCTGGATATCACCCTGATGTAGGTGCGCTCCTCAGTGGTGAAAACCGATTGGTAGTCGGAGACTTCAACGCGCATCACGACCTTGGTTCTCAAGCCTACCAAACGACCGTAGGGGAAATATTTTGGCAGAGCAGATAGACGATTCGACATTCTGCACCATGAACGACGAAGCCCTCACCAGGACAGTGGGTAGTTGCAGCAGCTCGCCAGATCTAACAATAGCTAGCGCGCGTCTGATAAATAGCATAACGTGGCGACCTATGCTATCGCTTGCATCAGACCACCTACCCATAATCGTCTCGATTGGCAGACCTGCCAACTATGTTGCCTCGGACCACCCCACCTACATCAACTTCAAAAAAGCTGACTGGGAGCGGTTCGAGGATTTCACTGAAGACGCCTTCAGTGCTCTTCCAGCTCCTACCGACGTTCGCGTTGGCGAGCGCGAGTTCTGCATGGTGGTGAAGTCCGCTGCAGCCCGTTTTATTCCGGCAGATAGGATCCCGGAGATCCGTCCTGACTTCCCGTGTGAGGCGGTCACTTTGGCGGATGAACGCGACCACCTTCAGCAGGCGGACCCCGGTAATCCCCGTATTAGGATTAGCATACCTCACAAAGGTCGTCAATTTGTCCCTCACCACCCTGATAATCCCAGACATCTGGAAGATGAGCAGGGTGATACCACTGCTGAAACCAGGGAAACCTGCCGGCCAAGGCGAGTCCTACCGGCCGATCTTCTTGCTTTCTCCAGTGGTCAAGACACTTGAGGCCCTGCTGCTCCCATACTTCAACCTTCTCAGCGCATACAAGCGCAACCGTGAACAAAGTACAGAGCCACAACAAAGTCCTCAAATCGCTCGCCGGCAGCACTTGAGGCAAAGACAAAGAAATGTTGTTGGCAACATACAAGACGATTGGCCGGCCGGTTTTAAATATTGCTGCGCCGATATGGTCGCCTGGAACCAGCAGGACTCAGTGGTCATGACTGGAGACTTGCCAGAACGCCGCACTCAGGACAGTGACGGGATGTCTCCTGATGACGCCTGTGGATCACCCCTATCATGAGGCTAACGTGCTCCCAGTACAAGAGCACAATCTAATGCTCACAAAGCAGTTTCTACTGGGGTGCCACCGTCCGGGACTTACCGCTGGACCCAAGGACGTACCGACAATCTCTGAACGGCATTCACAGGGAGTCGGTATCCAAATATATCGACACCCGCCCTGTGAATGCAGTCCTGTGCGTCCAACCACCACCTATAGCAGCTGAGAAGCTCCAGCTGCCCCGTGAGACGCGCGTCACTCTGGCTCAACTCCGATCTGGATATTGTAGCAGGTTAAACTGCTACCTATCGAGGATCAACCCCGACACCCCCAACACTCTCCGGCATGTGGAGAGTCTCAGCACGACACCAACCACATATTCACATGCCCGGCCAAACCCACTCAACTAACACCCCTCTCCCTGTGGTCCGACCCTGTAGGAACGGCTCGTTTCCTGGACCTCTCGTTAGTTGAGCTTGACGATAATGACTGAGGGAGCACGCCAGCCCAGTGGGGCGTAGCTAGCCGCTATAACTGACTTCTCCAAAGCGTTCGACACAGTTTCCCATTCGATGCTGGTTAAGAAATTAACTCTTCTTGGTTTCCATTCTAAATTTCTTAATTGGATCAGGTCTTACTTATTGAATAGGCGCTGCGTAGGTTTACTCTAGACCATTTACTGCCTATTCTGGAGTTCCCCAAGGCAGTATTGCATCTCTGGTGCATGAAATCTCGACTCTCATTGAATATAAAAAAGTGCTTTAAGATTACCTACGCGAAAATTCAAAACACCTTACTCGGCCTTATTTTCAGTTCGAATTTTAATTTTAATAGTCATATTAGTAATATTATTAGCAAAGGTTATTCGGTTTTGGGATTTGTCAGGCGTAACTGCGTTAAGTTCGTTGACCCCTATACACTAAAATTTTTGTACACAGCATTTGTTCGTTCGAACTTGGAATACGGAGCTATTATTTGCAGGCCGCATCATAGTTCAGCCATAAATAGAATTGAACGCGTCCAAAAGGTATTGCTTAAATTCGCATTACGTTCTTTAAATTTTTCTGAGCCGTTGCCTTCATATTGTTCACGTTTACTTTTAATAAACTTAAAGTCTTTAGAAAGTAATCGAGTTCTGCTCTCCCTGAGTTTTATTTTCGGAGTTATCAGTGGTGAAGTGGATTGTCCATCTCTCTTTTGGAACGGATTAACTTCAATGTTCCTAACCGCTCTTTACGCTTTGTTTTGCATTTCTATGAAGAAAATCTTAAAACTGATTATGGCCGCAATGCTCCTATAGCCCGAGCTATAAATGAAATTAACAAGATCTCAAATTCTGTCTTTCTTGACTTTTCAGTCTCGAAAAATGAATTTTTGAACATTTTGAATTCCATTTTGTAATATAATTTCTTAATCTCTTGTATGTATGCATATAAATATTTTGATTTCCAAATTATCGTTGTTAATGTTCTTAAGATCATTAGTTTTAAGTTCTAAATTTATGTTCATCATAGTCTGTAAGAAATGTATTTCATAGACTTAAATAAATAAACAACAACAACAACAACAACAACAACAACAACAACAGTACTTCACGGCGCAGTCTCTCTCCCACCACAAATCCGACACCGAATCTGTGCTCCTTTATATGGCAGCTGTAGTAGATGTCGCAAGGGCCTATCGCTTTTTTCCAGTGCCCGGTCCATCGCTTCTCTTGGATGGCGGTGATTTCAGCCTTTGCTCTGCTGAGGACATCAACCAGCCGGGAAGAGGCGCTTTCCCTATTAAGGGCCCGGACATTCCAGGTGCATACCCTCAAATCATTGTCCTTTACACGTTTGCTGTGGTCGTCTTCAAAATAGAGGGGTCTCATCCGAGGCTTTGTCTTTCTTTTCATTGGATATTTGTTTTACGTGGCGGGTTCCAAGCCCTGCGCACAACCCATTGCAAAGCTCATTCTAGCGAAGGATATTCCGGTGAGGCCCCGTGCGCGTTTTTGGTTGCCAAACATGCGACTGGACAGAGGAAAGCTGCTTCAGTACATAACCATCATGATCCTCAGCATTCCTATGGCGGGCTGGAGTGTCTTGAGGTTCGAGGACACGAAGGCGAACAGTCAACCAGTGCTGTTCCTCATCACGGAGGAGTCAGCAGCCTCCTTGGAACAGGATATAACTTGGAATATTCAGGGGCAGAGAGCCCGATGATGACGACGACTGAGAAACCGACGCTGGAGAGCCTTCAGATGGTAGTAAAGCCGTGTTTGCGCATGCGACTATTTTCGAGGAACAGATGGAATTAGTGACTGAGAACGCCAGTAGTCTGGTCGGCCAGGAGGAGATTCTGTAGATAAATGAGCCTGGTCGTACAGATAAACCTGAAGCACTCGAGATGCGCTTCAGACAATCTGAGAGTCTTTCTAGGGGAAGGAGACTACGACCTTGCTATAATCCTTGGCCTCCTTGGAACAGGGAGCTGCCGTATTCATTTTGGCGTCAGACACGCCAAAGTGAAAGTATTCAGAGGCAGAGAGCCCGATGATGACGACGACTGAGAAACCGACGCTGGAGAGCCTTCAGATGGTAGTAAAGACGTGTTTGCGCATGCGACTATTTTCGAGGAACAAATGGAAGTAGTGGCCAAGAACGCCAGTAGTCTGGTCGGCCAGGAGGAGATTCTGTAGATAAATGAGCCTGGTCGTACAGATAAACCTGAAGCACTCGAGATGCGCTTCAGACAATCTGAGAGTCTTTCTAGGGGAAGGAGACTACGACCTTGCTATAATCCAAGGGCCCAGGGTACGACGATCTACCGTCTTGGGCCTAAATTTTCCTGGGTATGAGACATTCTATGCCTACAATGACGGTAAGCCGAGAGCCTGCGTCCTGGCTAAAAAAGAGTATAATGCCTATTTATGCTCTTTTTTCAGCTCGCCGGACCTAGCAGTCATTGGACTGATGCATAACGGGAGACCAATCCACATTGGGTCAGCTTACTTCTCGCATGACAGAGAGACACCTCCCTGTGAAGGCCCTAGTCGAATCTGCGTCACAACAACGGACACCGCTGGTGATAGCATGCGATGCAAACGCGAGACATCGCCTTTGGGGCAGCAGCGAGACGAACGAAAGGGGTAAGTCACTCTTTGATTTTCTAATAAATACCAAAATGTCAATATGTACTATTGGGACTACTCCGACTTTTGTATTTCCTAGCACGGATACACATCAAGAGTGGGAAGAGGTCCTTGATATTATCCTAAAGCTAGATAATAGTTATATATTTGTCAAAAAATGGAGGGTGTGAAATGTGAGCTCATATTCTGACCACAGATATATTGTCTTCAATATTAATATAAGCAAAAATATAACCAAAAACTAAGAAACCTAACTGGGCTAAATTAAGTAGTCTCGCTCGAACCAGTCTCCGTATGACGCCATCTCCACTAGCGAGCTCTATCGGCGAAGTGGAGGCTAATCTGGGTACTAAAGAGGCGACACTTAGCAAAGCATGCCAGGGCGCTTGCTGTCGTAAATACTCAAAAAGGTCAGTTCAACCCTGGTGGAATGCTGAACTACCCCAGCTCAGGAAAGAATCGAGGAAGATTTTCAACTCTTGTTTTGAGTCCAAGGTGTGGAAACCATACCAGGATATTCGAAAAAAAAATACAGTTCAACCACCTTCTTATGACATATGTAACCATAACCTCGAACAAGTGTTTAACTTTGTTGATCTTGGAATTACAATGGACGCGAAATTTTAATTTTAATCTTCACAAAAATGTTACAGTTAACAAAGCCAAGGGTGTTTTTGCATTTGTAAAACGGTGGTCAAAAGAATTCAATGACCCTTACATCACGAAAGCTCTGTTCACATAATTAGGGAGGCCCATTCTGAAATATGGATCTGTAGTTTTGAACCCGCGCTATCAAGTTCATTCCGACCGAATAGAGTTAATTCAAAAACAATTTCTGCTTTTTGCTTAAAGACATTTTCGTTGGGATTCTCAGTACAATCTGCCGCCATATATAAGTCGTTTAAAACTCATTAATCTTCCTACACTTGCTAGTCGCAGAGAAATGCTAGGCATTGTATTATTGGTCAAGTTACTGACAGGCCTGATCTCTAGCCCATCTCTTCTTGGCGAAATAAAACTAAACGTTCCCTCCAGAATTTCAAGACATTTCCGGCCTCTCTTTCTGAAGCCATGTAAAAGTAATTTTGAGTTAAATAAGCCACTCCGTAGTTTGTGTCAGGATTTTAACACTCACTCCGGTTCTTTTGATATTTCAGACTCACTTTTTTACATAAAGCAAACTATACTTAATACTCTCAATAATTGATACATACATACATATATATTACTATTCGATTAGCTGATGAGCATTTGTTCTGTAGCTGAACAGTTTTAGATCTCGACACTTAAGAAAAATTTGCCTTTCATGACTCGCGCAACATATATGAAAAAAACAAAAAAAAATTTTTTTTTATATATCCGGGCGCGTATGGAGGGATAAAACCGTTGGGATTATTATTATTATTATTATATTATAAGGGGCCATAGTCTTGCTAGGGACTTTATTCTCAAAACCTTTGAGAGGATTCTGGACTCGCATATCCGGGTAATGTTCCGGGGAGATCGCGTGTCTGAAGCGCAGCATGCGTACTAGAAGGGTAGATCCACGGATACTGCTCTCCAAGAGGTTATCAAAACGGTTAAAAGACTGTAGTATAATAGTACATACCGACATACACACGCACACACAAAATGTACAAAGCGTACAATAATAAATACCGACATACAATTATGCAACAAGTTATCACTTACAGATATACAAACGTACATATGATACACATTTCACGTAATAATACATTATATTCAAACTAAAAGCGGCCTAGCGGCTTACAAAATAAAGCGAGTTCTGCTACTAATACAACAACCATAGGACCAGTTGTTTGTACTCCTCAACTCTTATCTTATAACATGGCGATCCTGCCAGGAGGCAAATTTAGAAATGAACAGGAAATTTTAAATTTTAACATTGACATACTGATTGTTTTACGCTAACAAACTAGCTGATATTACAAATTGATACAATGGAGGAAACTCCTTCAATAGAAGACTTTAATAACATTTTTGCTAAATATGAGGCATTATTAAATACTTCACCAGTCACTGAAAACTCCGAAATTCCAGTTGAAGAGTACACAATTCAACAAAGAGAAAACGCTCCAGTTTACGTAGCAACTCCGGTAGAAGCCAGGCCAAAGCCAATATCGATTGAAGATTATAAAAAAGGACAACAACAACAAAACTTAAACTACAAAAATTTTCATCAATCAATCTCAGAGAAGCCGAGAAGGAGATCACGAGCAGGCAAATCAGTTAAATATAGAAAAGCCCTGCGAGGGGTTTCTCAGCTTATCCACATAACTCACGAAGCAGAAAGGAAAGTACATTTAGATAAGTTGAATCAACTGAAAGCATGTGCGGCCCAAAGCAGAACCAGCAGGGACCAGCTGAAGTAATTAACAACAACGTGATTGATAGCATAGTGACAAAAGAGCACCACAGTACCGGCAATATTATATACTTAATATTAATAATTATGATTGGATACCGTTTATATAGATTACATACGTATTATAAAAATGTTGTAAAAAAACAAATAACAAGATCAGTGGCCAATATTAGTGCCTAAATAAAAATAAATATTAATAATGAAAATTACATGGACAAAGTAAACAATATTTTAATTAATCTAAAAAAGAGTCCAAATAGGACATACTCGAATTCATATATGTATGTATAGAACAGGCTAAAGACAAAATATAGCAAATTTGGTCAGAATTGATTCTGGAACACAAGCAGCACAAAATAGACGAAATAAGACCAAAATTTAAAGATAAAATGGCAAATTTTGATATTTCCACTGCTTCAGAGATAATCCCCGAATTCGGAGGAGAACAATATCTTCTAACCAAATTGGTAGACACTATCGCATTATATTCTAATACGCTAAATGATACACAAAAATCAAGGCTTACAAAATACATTCTAGCAGGAAAACTTTCTCAAAAAGTGAAAAACAGACTTTTAGCAGAAACAAAGCCAACCACTATTGATCAGCTCAAAGAAACTCTTGAAAACTATACAAATTAAATAAAAATCCGCTAAAGCTACAAAATACGCTTAGTGTGATAAAGCAAAGTAACTCACCATTACAAAATTTTGCATACAGCCTCACTTAATGAAATTCAAATATCGCAGCAAGGCTCAGAATATAAATCGATAATTATCAAGCTTAATGACCAATTGGCATTAAACGCTTTTAAAAATGGTGTAAATGAACCATTAAAATCAATTGTTCTCGCGGCTAGACCAACGACTTTTTCTGAAGCACTGCAAACAGCTCAAGAAGTATGTAGATGTACCAAATAACAACACGAACATGTATCGGACAAGAAATAACAATAATAACACAGTGTGACACTCAAAAATACCTAGGAAGTGATGTTATTTTTCTTGTAGGTCTTATCGAGTAGAACGAGAATCCAATTTTGGAATTTTTCAAACTCCCACAAAATCTCGACTTAACCTTTCAAAACCGATTTTTCGTGCTTTTGCGCACTTCTTAGGCCATATCTTAGCTAATTAACAACCGGATTTCATTCTAAGAACGGTTTAAGAAAGAAGAAAATCAGACCTTTTGAGAGATATATATATTATACGTCTTAATAAAGCTGAAGAAATTTACTTGTTTTTGCACAATAAACTTAAATTTTGCTACCCTTTTTCTTCTTTTTTTGACTTTGGCGATATTTTCACACACTATTTTATAAAAACACAAAATGAGTTTTAATTAGATTAAAAGAGTACGTTAAATACCGAGTTCAACGATTGTTTCTTTTAAAAAATCGGCCAAAAAGTGATTGAGTTATTTTACGTTTTATAAGAACGAAATTTTAGCAAAAATTTGCATCTGTTGTTCCCACGGAAATTATCACTTAATTTTTGAATTTTTACTCAATTTTCAAGTCTTTATAAATTTCCGTTATACTGAAGCGCTCGTGTTGTTTATCTTTTGTTGTGTTTGCTGTTAAGTTGGATAAAAATCGTAGTAAAGTAAAACTAAAATGTGGCTTACATTTGTGACTTATTTACGGATACAAGTCATCGGCGTGATTTTAAAAATAATTGGTATAGTAAAAATATATAACAAGATTTTCGAAAGGTTTTATAGTGCGAGTCGCTGGAACGAGCCAGAATTTATTTGTGAATATTGCCGCACATCATTAAAAAAATTTAAAGTTCAAAAATCAATTACTTTGCCCTTTGCTGTGCCTATGACTTCGCATCATCAGGCATATCATAAACAAGACGATTGCTATTTTTGCAAAACAAACGTTTCAGGTCACAATTTTAAATCGCGGAAAAACGTATAGTATGCGAATGTTGTTATGGTTACAAAACCAAAATACTTAAATGCCGAAGTGCCTACAAAAAGTGAGTCAATTGATGCTGGTGAAACATATTTAGATAGGTAGGTAGGTATATGTGGCTGTCACCGTTGCTTCAGCGACCCACTTAGGCCATGATTGGAGGCCCGTTGTGATACCACTAGCTAAGCGTTCATTCCCCTTTGCTGAACCATTTTGACGAATCTCGCCAAGCATCTTGGGTTTATAGAACCTAATTGTCCGAGGTCTCCAAAGAGTGGTACCCCTAGAAAGCGTAGCCTGCTTCTTGCTAGCGCTGGACAATTGCATAGAAGATGAAGAACAGTTTCCTCCTCTTAATAATTTTTGCAGCTTCTACAGCATCTGTTAAAGGGTACACCGAGACGCCCCGCGTGGTTGCCTATGAGGCAGTTCCCCGGAGGGCTCCAATGACCTGAGATATATCAACCCGTTTTAAGGTGCCAAGTCTGCCTAGAAATCCTACAAGTCGTGGTCTGTGCCCACCTCTCATTCGCACGAGCATAAGCATATTCTTTTCAGAGCAGCCTGCAAGTACTAAAGGCATACCAATGCGCTCTTTACCAGGAAGAATCTGCTTGGTTGTCCCTTCCTTCGCAGTTAATCCGCAATACAGTTACCCTCGATGTCCCAGTGGCCTGGAACCCAGATGAGGTTTAGTCTGTTGTGCTTAGCCATCTCCTGAAGAGATCGGCGGCAATCCAGTACAATCTTTGAAGTTATCGCAGCTGAGCTCACTGCTCTAATTGCCGCTTGGCTATCGCTAAATATAAAAACGTAGTTGCCTTTTAAGACGGTTTGCAAACTGTCCATAGCCTCCTTAATGGCTGACACATCAGCTTGAAAAACACTACAGTGATCCGGCAGCCTAAAAGAACAGCTCCAAAAAAAAAAATTGTTTTTTGTTTTTTTTTCATATATGTTGCGCCGAGTCATGAAAGGCAGAGGTTTGTTAAGTGTCGAGATCTAAAACTGTTCAGCTACAGGACAAATGCTCATCAGCTGATCGAATAGTAATATATGTATATGTATGTATGTATTATTTATTGAGAGCATTGAGTATAGTTTTCTTTATGTAAAAAAGTGAGTCTGAAATATCAAAAGAACCGGAGTGAGTGTTAAAATCCTGACACAAACTACGGAGTGGCTCATTTAACTCAAAATTACTTTTACATGGCTTCTGAAAGAGAGGCCGGAAATGTCTTGAAATTATGGAGGGAACGTTTAGTTTTATTTCGCTAAGAAGAGATGGGCTAGAGATCAAGCCTGTCAGTAACTTGACAAAAAATACAATGCCTAGCATTTCTCTGCGACTAGCAAGTGTAGGAAGATTAATGAGTTTTAAACGACTTATATATGGCGGCAAGTTGTACTGAGATTCCCAACGAAAATTCCTTAAAGCAAAAAGCAGAAGCCTTCTGGGTGCGTCGGACAATATTATTTCTCCAGCTTAGTTTCATATCTAGTGTGACGCCAAGAAACTTGGCTTCCTTCTTTAGATTTAAACGAATACCGTTCAGTACCAGAGTAGTTAACTCCGGTGTCTTATATTTTCTAGTGAAGAGTACCAACTCCACTTTTTCCGACTTGACGCTAAGACCACATCGCGTGGACCAGTTCCCTACAGCGCGGCCTGTTCCTTGCATCAAATCCCACAAGGTCTGCGGGAACTTGCTCATGTATGCTATGGCGATTTCATCTGCATATGCGACAACCCCGGCGGCACCCTATTCCGTCTCTCGCAACAGTGAATTTATAGTTAGATTCCAGAGTAGGGGTGAAAGTACCCCACCCTGCGGCGTTCCTCGAGAAACATGCCTCGAAACACGGTTTGGGCCGACTTCTGCTGTAATCTTTCTACCTCAGAGTATTTGCTCTATAAATTCAACCAGAGAGTTCTCTTCACCAAGTCCTCTTAAGGCCTGGGTTATGGCCCCCGGATTAATGTTGTTAAAAGCTCCCTCAATGTCAAGAAAAGCTACGAGGCAAAATTCCTTGTAAATAAAAGATCTCTCAATGTAGCTGACTAGGTAATGTAGCGCCGTGTCTGTGGACCTTCCCTTTAGGTAATGTAGCGCAGTGTCTGTGGACGTTCCCTTTAGGTAAGCATGCTGGTTATTTGACAAAAGTCTTTTATCGATTGCGAAAGAGAGGTGGTTATTAATCAGCCTCTCTAGAGTTTTGAGAACACAGGATGACAGGCTTATTGGTCTGAGATCCTTCGGGTTCGTATGTGATGCTTTTCCGGCCTTGTGAATGAATATCACAAGCCCTAAACATGCTTATTAGCCAATTCGCAGAAGTGTCGATTGTTGCATCCAGCTGCGCAGGTATAATGCCATCCGGCCCTGCTGTTTTATAAGGTTTAAAGGGGGCACTCTACTTCCCTGGAGTTTCCAGGACAGTGTGTGTCGAGAAGCAGCTCGACTGTATCTTTTCCTGTAGCCGTCCAGCCATCCTGTCTCTGTAAAGGCCCAATCGGGTTTGTTGTGCCCGACAGAATTCTTCTTAGCCTCAGCCTTTTCGCCCTATTAAACTGCCTCCGGCAATCTTTGCACAGCGAGTCTAAGTCGCGGGACCACAAGTGTGGCCTACACTTTCCCCAAGTTTTGGGGTCGGGGCAGGCTCTGGCCAGGGCCTGCAAGCAGCCTACAGTAAAAAAGTCCACCATCTCCTCCAGTTTACCGATGGTTTTGGGCTCTACCGGTACTGGATGTGGTAGGTTGCTTTCGAGAATTTCCCTATAGAGAGGCAGTCAGTGTTTCTCAGGTTCTTACTAACCTTCGGAGCACTGGTGAACAGATCTAGAGTGGTCTCAATATATATATGGCCTGAAAAGGAGTGTTCATCGAGAACCTTCCAATTGGTTACCATACCATATAGCTTTTCACTACATAAAGTAAGTTCCATGACCTCCTGTCGATTTTTTACGATAAAAGGGCTCTGTGCCCCTATCGCATATAACTAAGTTAGTAGTTAAGAGGTAAATAAAAAGAGACTCTCCTCGATTGTTAACGTCGGTGCTACCCCACTGTACATGGTGGGCGTCAGCGTCGCACCCGATGAGAACTAAACCCTCTGCGTAGTCGTTCACTAGATCGCAGAGTAGATCCTGAGGGGGATTCTCAGCCTCATACGCCGTATATGTGGAGGCCAGTAGCAAAGACTTGCCTCCGATCTCCAGCAGTAATGTCGTCATGTCTCCATTACTATAACAAGGTAAAAGAAAAGTGCTTAGATCTTTCTTCGCCATTACACAGGTTCTTATTTTACCTTTACCACGCTCAACAAGCAGCCTATAGCCTACCGCACCTAGACCACAGACCCCCGAGTTATTAACCAGGGTTCCTGGATAAGGGCGATGTCTGCAGAACCCTTATTTGAGGTTCCCATGAACTCCTCCACCGCAACAACAGTGACGCCAGCGCTGTCTTCCCCTTCGCTAAGAAGCAGCTCCTCCTCAGCATACATTCTTTGCATCGCCGATGCCAAGTTTGATTGCGAGGAGACTCCGCTCTCCGCATCGGAAAAGTCAGCCTCCGGTTCAGGTCCCTCAATATCCACCTCCATTGAGGCACCCGCCTCGGAGGCACGCTGCGCGTCACCACGGTACACTCGCAGAGTCACCTCGTCAGGGCCGTAGTAAACACGGCCCTGTCTTTTCTCCAGGATCTCCAAAGAGTCCCTGATCAGAGACAGGACCACTTGCCTTGACAGCCCATCCGGCTCCTCTACAGAGCGACGATTCCTTGGTTATAAATTTTTTCGGCTGCTTGCCGCCCGTCCCCAGTTGAGCCAGGTCGTGAGACCTTTGCCTTTATGGGTGCAGGCTTTGCAGCCGTGCCGGCGTTTGATGGGCACACTGCGCCAGGGGCCGCGGGTCGACCTGCCGTTTCCAGCATAGTCTTCGCAGCCTTATTGGTGCTTGGCCCCACATATTTAGTAGAGGAAGGATTCCTTCCTTGTAAATCAAAATCAACGGAAAGGCATTTGGTTTCAAATTCTGATTTCGCCGATCTCGTTCGTGATTTGCATTTATCGAAACGAGAATCTGAAGTCTTCGGTTCACGACTAAAGCACTGGAATTTAGTGGAAAAATATTTTCAAATAACCTCGGGTAGAAAAAGCGACCGCACTTTGATACTTAGAGAAAGTTTTAAAACTGATGGCAATGACTGTGATCTAGTACATTGTGTAAATGTACCCAAATTATTTCCGGCTTTAAATTATAATTATAATGCAGATGAATGGCGACTTTTCATTGATGGATCGTGTAAAAGTATGTACCCTAAAAAAAAATACATTCGTGTTCCCTTTATGAAGTCTGTAATGTTACCCTTAGGTTTAAAAGCTGTGTTATTACACAATGAAAATCTCTTAACAATCGCGTATGGGGTTAACAAGAAAGAAAGGTATGAAATGATGGAAAAAATTTTACGGTTGATCGACTATGCCACGCATAAATGGAAAGTCATCGCTGACTTAAAAGTGTTGACAATTTTATTTGGCATGCAAGGTGGCTACACAAAATATCATTGCTACCTTTGTGAATGGAATAGTCGGGCATCCAATCGCTATGATCGCAAAGCATGACCACCTCGAGAGTCACATCAGATAGGTAGAAAAAACGTTTTAAGCCTCACATTGGTAAAATCTGAGGATGTTATCTTACCACCACTACACTTAAAGCTGGGATACATGAAACGATTTGTAAAGAAATTGGATGTTAATAGCGAAGCTTTTCTTCATCTTAAAACTGTCTTCCCAAAATTAAGTGAACCTAAAATAAAAGCCGGTATTTATTAATATGTTTTCATACCTACTTGTTTTTTATTTTTTTTATAATATGTGTATATATGTAGGTATTTTCATTGGTAATTGATAATTTCCTTGGGAACAACAGAAGCGACGACTACATCACGGTTGTAAACGAATTTTTAAGTGCATATGGTGAAATGGGTTGCAACACGACGATAAAAATGCATTTCTTGCATTCGCATTTGGACTTATTCCCACATAATCTGGGCCAGTTCAGTGATAAACAAGGCGAACACTTCCACCAAGAAATGGCTACGATCGAAAAACGTTTCGAAGGAAAAAACAAAATAAATATGATGGCAGAATATTGCTGTTCAGTACAACGCGAAACTGACGATGCTGAAAAAACGGTCAAAAAAGCACTTCTGATCTACATATATATTTTCATTTAATAATATTTATTAGTAAATTAAGTTCGTTGTAAATTTTTGCAAAAATTTCGTTCTTATAAAAAGTAAAATAACTCAGTCACTTTTTGGCGGCTTTTTAAAAAGAAACATTCGTTGAACTCGGTATTAAACGTACTCTTTGAATCTAATCAAAACTCATTTTGTGTTTTTATAAAATATAATAATATAATTTTGGCGCGTACACTATATAGCTCAGTGTTTGGCCGAGCTTCTCCTACCATTTGTGGTGTGCGTCTTTATATTATACCACAAAATGGAGGGACCTACTGTTTTGTGCCGACTCCGAACGGCAGATGTATTTAATGAGAAGCTTTTTCATGGCAGAAATACCCTCGGAGGTTTGCCATTGCCTGCCGAGGGGTGACCGCTATTAGAAAAAACTTTTTCTATGATTAAGATTTTGCTTGCCCTGACTGAGATTCGAACCTCGAACTCACCGGCATATCGAGTTATAGCACGCACCGCCACCAACTCGACCACAGCGGCCATAAAATTATAAAATAGTGTGTGAAAATATCGCCAAAGTCAAAAAAAGAAGAAAAAGGGTAGCAAAATTTTAGTTTGTTGTGCAAAAACAAGTAAATTTCTTCAGCTTTATTAAAACGTCTATATATGTATCTCTCAAAAGTTCTGATTTTCTTGCGCAAAAGCACGAAAAATCGGTTTTTTGAGGTTAAGTCGAGATTTTGGGGGTGTTTGACAAATTCCAAAATTGGATTCTCGTTCTACTTGATATGACCTACAAGGAAAACAACACCACTTCCCAGGTATTTCGACTTCATTCTTTTTTGTAGCACTGTGTAATAGTTACAATAATAACTATAATAATAATATGCGTCAACCATTTAATACAAGAAATAATAATGGAAACAGAAGATATGACATTCGCAATCGAATTTCTAATAATACAAATAACAACAGAAATAATAATAATAATAACAGAAATTATAATAACAGCAATAGGAATTATTACAATAACAATAACAATAGAAGTTATAATAACAGCAACAGAAATAGTAATAATAACAGAAGAAATTACTCCAATGACAACAGAAATAATGACCGACGTCCACAAAATTCTGATCAGAACAGAAATAATAATGGAAACAATAGATATGACGATCGCAATCGAATTTCTAATAATACCAATAACAACAGAAATAATAATAGGCCGATAGCCTATGTTGCTAGTTGCCTTAATCTTGTTATGTAATTATTTATAATTATATTTCATTTAAATAAATAAATAAATAATAATAACAGAAATTATAATAACAGCAATAGGAATTATTACAATAACAATAACAATAGAAGTTATAATAACAGCAACAGAAATAGTAATAATAACAGTAGAAATTATTCTAATGACAACAGAAATAATGACCGACGTCCACAAAATTCTGATCAGAACAGTACAAATAATAATAATCGAAACCAAAATTCTCAGGAAAACTAGGACGTCCCCGGATGAAAGAAGCTGGGGCCATCAATAAAATATTAAATACGTATAGTATAGCACAAAAAGATACAAATTACGTTATACTTAAATCGAAGACAATACGAAAACCAATAGCATTTTTAATATACAGGTGCAGACATATCGATTATAAAAAAAGCATTTATAGAAAACAGTCTAATAACAAATTGTCAACAATATAACAAAAACGGACTTAGTGAAAATCTATTAATAACAAATTCAAAAACTAAACTTTCACTTCAATCTGATGAACTTAATATTGAACATACATTTTATATTTTTGATAATATTAACATATCTACAGACAGAATTATAGGTAGAGATTTCTTGACTAAATATAATTGTAAAATAGATTACGAAACTTTTGTAATCCCAATTATGTATAAAGAACAACAAATAATATTGCCAATGTACATGAAACTCAGCACATTGCCAAGAATTCATTTACCACCCCGAACAGAAATTATAAAAGAAGTAGACGTTGATTTAAATGAAGACAGTTTAGTATGCGCTAGTGAAATAACACCAGGCATATTTATAGCTAACACAATAATTCCAAAGAAAGGTCACAAACATATAAAGTTCATAAATACAAATGAGTGTGACATAACAAATAAAGATATTCCTTTACGCATACAACCAATAAAAAATTTTACAATATTGAAATATGACAAAAAATTTAATTCAAAAGAACGAATAGATTTTATTAAAAATATTATAAATTTTGAAAACTTAGATCCAGAAGTAAGAGAATCCATAATAAATATTTGTACCAAATACAATGAGATATTTCATCTAAAAGGAGACATTTTAACAAAAAACAATTTTTATACACAGAATATTTCTGTACATGACAAAACTTCAGTTTATATAAAAAACTACAGATTAACAAATGTACATGTTGAAGAGATTAACCAACAAGTTGACAAATTAATTAAAGAGGACATTCACCATTATTAATTGTGCCAAAGAAAAGCACAAATGATGAAACTAAATGGAGATTAGTAGTTGATTATAGGCAACTAAACAACAAAATTGTAAATAATAAATTCCCATTAACAAGACTAGAAGAAGTATTAGAGAAATGAGGCATGGACATGACCAGCTCTTTCCATCAAATACCTTTAGATAAGCAATCCAGACCGCTTACAGCTTTTTCGACTAATAAAGGCATTATCAGTTCAAAATGCTACCTTTTGGTTTAAAAATTGCGACTAATAGCTTTCAAAGCATGATGACTACAGCTTTGACTGGACTCCAAGAAGCTTCATTTTTAAATGTAGACGACGTATTAATTTTTGGTTCAACTCTAAAAGAACACAATGAAAATTTAATAAATGTATTCTAAAGACTGAAACAATATGATTTAAAACTAAATCCAGACAAATGTAACTTCTTAAAAACAGAAGTAGTTTATTTAGGCACCTTATAACAGCGGAAGGTATCACGACTGATCCAAATAAGTATGACACTATAACTAATTTTCCATGTCCTAAAGATGCAGACAAGGTACGCAGATTTGTAGCATTTTGCAACTACTATCGACGTTTTATAGAAAATTTTGAGTAAATAGCTAAACCGCTAAACGAATTATTTAAGGGCAAGAAAAATGAATACAAATGCAGACGTACTATCTAGAATAAAAATTACATCGCTACCACCCAAGTAGCCCTCCAGATGAAAAACCATCTACTTCGAAAGCAGCCGGACTTACCATTCACAGTACACCGGTGGCCGGAGAAGAAGATGACACCGCCAAAAAGGGTGGTGTAAGAAAGAAGCGGAAAAAGACGCTCAACCAAATTCGGAAAAGTAGATACCAAAGGGCGGAATATATGATGGACAAACTGTCCAACACTTGTACCGCCTCCGGTTCTATTGAATCGAAGGGGGTTGAGCACTATAAGCAGGTGATAGAGGAATACGACAACTTCCTGGAAGAGAAGCCATCTATTCCTTCGCGCATACCCAGCTAGCCTCAGAATACGGGATCTCAGAAGAGAAACCGTTCAACGAACGAAAGCAGCAATGGGAATGACGCGAAGAAGCCTAAAAAGGCGACCCGAGCGCGCTCTGACACATCCCAACGCAACTATTCCGAAGTAGCCAAAGACGGCCTGCAGGTAGCAATCGTCGACGACAACTCGAAGTCGCTGGCGGCGATTCAGCAGCACTGGGTGGAAATTGACGTCAAATTGTCGAGGCTCGTCATGGATCACGTACTCGACAATCCGGCGGGTCCCCACCCGGAGTTTGACTTCTCAGAAACCTTCTGGGGTTACAGGGTGATCAGGTGCGCCAATCAAACTTCCTTGGACTTCCTTGCCGGATGCGTCACTAAAATAAGTGATGCATTCGTCGGCGTTAAGCTAAGGCTGATTCCGGCCGGAGAGGTCCCAAGGAGGCCACGTACGCATATCTGGTTACCCCCATTCGAGGAGCCGGGCAAGAAGCTGCTACGCTGCCTGAAAATACAAAACGGGCACATACAAGCACATGAAGCATGATATGCTTACAATTACAAGAGCGGCTAGTAAAAAATTAGAAAATGAAAAACTAAATGGCATAGAAAGCGAAAAGCTAAATGAAATATTAAATAGCAAAGAAAGCAAAAAGCTAAATGAAGATATAAATGGAATAGCAAGAAAACCACTTGCAAAAAGAACTAGTGCTGCAACTCAAGAGAAGCTTGATCACCTTCACATATGGGAAGCAACGTCATATCACGTCACGCATATTAAGAAATTGCAATTTCAGTTCAAAAATAATATTATGTATAATGAAAAAGCCAATATAGTAGCGCAAAAGAAAAATATTGTTGTTGAATATAGCGAAAAATCGTTATCAACTATGACGTTGATTCTGAGGAAGTTAGGATTATTCATAGAATGACAGGAAATAGCTAAATTAGCAGTCTCTGGAGAAGACGATATTTTCCAATATATAAGCATGCAAGAATTTAAACAAAAATGGAATAAGCTACAAAAAGAAATGAAAACTAATACAGCTATTATAGTATATACACCGCGAAAGAAATAAAGAATATTAAAGAAATGAAGCGTCTAATAAGCAAATATCATGATGAAGAATAAGGAGGACGTATAGGAATCTCCAGATGCATTAAAAAATTAGAGCAAAGATATGTTTGGAAAAACATGAGTAACACGGTAAAGAAATATACTAATAACTGCAAACTATGCAATGAAATAAAAGTAACTAAATACACAAAAGAAAAAATTACCATGACAGACACTCCAACAACTTCATTTGAAACACTTACAGTTGACACAGTAAGCCCTTTACGTCCATCAAACGGATACAGATACATTCGAACTTTTCAATGTGAACTCACAAAATATATAGCAGCATTTCCAATGCAAAGTAAAGATGCAGTCACTGCATCAATAACAATTGTTGAAGGATTTATAATAAAATATGGATGTTTAAAACCATAAAAACTGACAAAGGTACAGAATTTACTAACGAATTACTTACCAACATACATATGTAAACTATTTAACATAGACAAAAAGGTTTCAGCACCATTCCACCATGAGACATTAGGAGCATTAGAACGAAACCATAAAGCATAGGTTTTCAAACTTTTTTGCCTACCGCCCATTTTGAGATACATTGGAGAAGATGGGTTAGTGGTATTTTCGATAAACCCGGATTTTATATACTCCACACTATACTGTCGCCTCTTCTTTTTTACTTCTGACATACTTTTGACACGTATTTCAAAAACCTGTACTTAGGATATGACAAAACAAACCAGATACTGGTAACGCATTACAACGGTAAACTTCAACAACTTGTAAATACTTTTTATCAACTACACCCGGCGCTGTCACTGGTGTATGCTCGATTACTATACACACGGCACACTGAGAGGCAAAAAAAATCAATAATGCTTAAAATTTCTTAAAGGATATTTGTATGCGCAACCGGAAAGGGCCCCATCCCAAAAACAATGCGAGCAAAAAGTGCATAATTATTTTTGCATGCTTCGACATTCTCATTGTTACATATTTATGCTATTTAAACACCTGAGTGAGCCCATGCCAACAAGAAATGTTATTTCATAATCGAACAATTGCTTATGCAAACTTTTAGGCTCACGGAGAGCGAACAGAAGAGGAATCATTACTTATAGTTGTCACCAAAAATTAATTTAAGAAACCTACTAGTTATCGCCCCCGTATACTGTTTTAACGCCCCACCGTTTTCTCTAAGCTTCATACTGCCCACAGGAATCCTCCAACGCCCACAAGGGGGCGACATCGCCCACTTTGGGAAAGACTGCCATAGAGTATTAAATGATTACCTACGAGCACTTAAAAAAAGACAATTGGGAAGACTTATTACCCTATTACGTGTACTGCTACAACACAACGCCAAACTGTAAGACAAATTATTCTCTACATGAGCTAGTGTTTGGAAAAATTAGTTGTCTACCTTGCGAAATACTTAAATCTAAAAACAAATTATACAATGTTGATGATTATCTGACAGAGCTCAAATTGAAACTTATACATGCTCATAATACGGCTCATCATACTTTAATACAAAATAAGAATGATAGAATTAATAGACAAACAAACAATAATATACATAAGTAATATCAAATATAAAGCTTTTGTTTATATTAAAGTAGGAAATAAGAAAAAATTTTATAAAATTTGTAAATACTCTTACAAAGTCATTAGACAAAAAGGCGTCAATAGCTTTATACAAATAGAAAATAAATTAGTTAAAATACACAATAATTAAAGCTAGAAATATATTAATTGTAAACTATAACATTTTAATATACATAAATTATAACCTAATATATATGCACATTTGCCTAACTTTTAAGAAACTACAGCAATTGTACATTTATCTAAAGGGGTAGGATGTACCGACATACACACGCACATACAAAATGTACAAAGCGTACAATAATAAATACCGAATACAATTATGCAACAAGCTATCACTTACAGATATACAAAGGTACACATGATACACATATCACATAATAATACATACTGACACACACACAAACAATGCATATAACATTCCGGCATCAAATTGCTGATATTGCATTTTGGGCGATTTGAAGGCCAACACTAAAGTGCATTACCCCAATATAATACATAAATTTATTACCGTGTGAAATCAATGCATGAGAAAGTATTTGTAAATATCACATTGGTTTCTCATTGGTTAATTAAGAATTTAAAATAAGTTTCCTCTGCGAGGAAAATAGTATTTAAGCAGAAAATATTTGTAAATAAAATTAATAATATTTGTAAATAAAAGAATAACTCAACACACGGTTGGTCAGAGTAGACGTACTTTATTTTGCTCCGCAGTTTTGGTTTTATTTTCGAGTAGTTGTTTGTTTTTCAAACTAACTTTACAAATTGTGATTTTGCTTATGAATATTTCTGTCAAGAAAGTGCAGCAATAAATAGCAAAGCTAAACAAAATAAAACTAAATTGTTCACAATTCACCTGTCTCTTTTCCCGCTCGTTCTTGTGTATTTTTGTTCGTTGATATGTCTACCGCTACCGCATCACTAAAGCGTCGACTGAGCAAGGGCTCTCCCACTGCGAAAACAGCAAAAGTTGATGAAGGCGCAGCAATCACACTCACAGCTGTGTACAATAAACTAAAAGAGGTAGAGCAACGGGTGCAGCAGCAGACTGAAGAGTTGCGGCCGCTGATCGAGAGTGTCTCTCACCAACTTCTAGAAGTGGAAAACAAGTTAAACAAACGGATTGAGTAGGAGATTTCAACGCTCACCGCTGCTGTTGCTGAATCAACTGAGTGCATTTCAGAGCTGATGGAGAGAGTGGAAAAGTCTGAGCGTGAAATTGAATGCTTAAACGCGGAATTAGTGAAAGGCATAAAACAAAGCTCGAATGATATTGCTGCTGATGCTGTCGCTTTTGGCGTTCCATATGGAGAAGGCGAAAATCTGAAGAGCATATTCAACCAGGTTTGTCTGTCGATTGACTTCTTAGCTCCTCAGATACGAGATATTTTTCAAACGAAGCCTTCACGAGCAGGTGTAAACGGTGCGATTGTGATAAAATTTCACTCGCCACTCGATCGCAATCGCACTTTTCGTGCCTTTGGTGACTATCGCAAGCGTACAAACGCTAAACTAAAGTCTTGTGCGAAAATGACCTGGAGCAGTTTCGCTAGCTATAAGCCAATGTGTCTTTATGATTGTATGCTTGTTTTGTTTTTTGTTTATTTTTTTATGTAAAGGTAGCGCAACTCAGTGTGTTTAGTTTGGGTTTTCTCTTTTATTTTCGCTTTTGTTGCCTCGTAGTTGCTTTTACTTCTTTTGGTTTAAATGTGTGCGAACAATTGGGGTATGAATGGCATTGAGGACAATAGAGTCACAATGCTGAATATTTTATGCAAGCGCCAAACTGGATGTAACGTTGTACACTTTAATGTCCGCAGTTTGACCAACGAAAAAATGGATACGATCAGAGCGATATTTGTATTCTCTTGTGTTCATGTCATTTGTGTCTCAGAGACTTGGTTTAGACCGGAGGTAAGGGATGCCCATTTTGACATAAGAGGTTACAGACTTTATAGGATTGACAGGAAGATTAAAAGGGGTGGCAGTGTTGCTATGTATTGTAAAAAGTACCTAAAAACTCGTTTGATATCAGAAATAAATGGTAGCGCTACTGGGCACTTGTTAGTTGTAGTGTCTAGCTCACTGTCCAAAGTTCTGTTGTCGGACGTCTATAATCCTCATAAATGTTGTAATGTAACTGAATATTTTACTATGTTGTCCTCTGTCGCTGTTGATTATAATGTTAATATGTTATGTGGTGATTTTTATAGTCGGCGTTTGTTAGATTATGTTTCCGGTGTTGGTCCCAGCCTTCCTGATTATTTTATTGTGTCTGATATGTATGTTGTTCTGAAACTTGACCAAATGTCATTTATCTCTGACCACGATCTAATTTTCTGTGCATTTGATGTAAAATTTGACAACCACTGTGAAGTAGCTAGTCCGTCCATCTCACCAGATTATCGTTTGTTGAACGTAAATAATCTTCCTGCGTCAATTGGTTCGCTTGCTGGGGTCTAAGTTCGGTGCATGATAAATTGAGCTTTTTGAATGAGGTCGTCTTATATCTATATAGAACTCAAGTTCCGACTCGCACTCACCGTGGTAAATCTTCCTCGTGTCCTTGCTTCAACAAGTTGATTCCCGTAATGATAGTAAGACGCAATAAAAGGTATTCTATCTGGAAAAAGAACCGCATATAAGCTTGCCCGAAATAAAACCACGGTCATTATAAAGAGAGAGAAATGTAGATACTATAGGAAAATGGTTTGTGGCGCAACTTAAAAAATCTTCGTGTACATGTTAGTGACAGTTTCCATTGTTGCCTTAGACCTGAAGACCTTCATGATGCTTTTGTCAGTCGTGCTATACTTGTTTTATACCCTGTTCCTCGTCCGTAGCGTCCGTTTGTCAAGTCTTTGAGTTTAATACTGTGTCGGAATGTGATGTAGTTGTGTGTCAATGAGATTAGATCGAATGCAATCGGAGCGGATAGTGTACCAATTAAATTTGTAAAAATTATTGCACGGTACATATTGTCTACTCTCACTCATGTCATCAATCATAGTATACAAACTTCTTGCTTTCCTGATGCGTGGAAAGTTGCCACGGTGCAACCAATTACCAAAAACAAGTCTGCATGCAGTCCCGGTGATTTTCGGCCGAGCAGCATTTTACCCGCACTCTCCAAAGTCCTAGAGATGCTGATGTCTGAACAAATTCATGACCACATTAACAATTTTAAACTTTCACAATTCACCTGTCTATTTTCCCGCTCGTTCTTGTGTATTTTTGTTCGTTGATATGTCTACCGCTTCCGCATCACTAAAGCGTCGACTGAGCAAGGGCTCTCCCACTGCGAAAACAGCAAAAGTTGATGAAGGCGCAGCAATCACACTCACAGCTGTGTACAATAAACTAAAAGAGGTAGAGCAACGGGTGCAGCAGCAGACTGAAGAGTTGCGGCCGCTGATCGAGAGTGTCTCTCACCAACTTCTAGAAGTGGAAAACAAGTTAAACAAACGGATTGAGTAGGAGATTTTAACGCTCACCGCTACTGTTGCTGAATCAACTGAGTGCATTTCAGAGCTGATGGAGAGAGTGGAAAAGTCTGAGCGTGAAATTGAATGCTTAAAAGCGGAATTAGTGAAAGGCATAAAACAAAGCTCGAATGATATTGCTGCTGATGCTGTCGCTTTTGGCGTTCCATATGGAGAAGGCGAAAATCTGAAGAGCATATTCAACCAGGTTTGTCTGTCGATTGACTTCTTAGCTCCTCAGATACGAGATATTTTTCAAACGAAGCCTTCACGTGCAGGTGTAAACGGTGTGATTGTGATAAAATTTCACTCGCCACTCGATCGCAATCGCACTTTTCGTGCCTTTGGTGACTATCGCAAGCGTACAAACGCTAAACTTAAGTCTTGTGCGAAAATGACCTGGAGCAGTTTCGCTAGCTATAAGCCAATGTGTCTTTATGATTGTATGCTTGTTTTGTTTTTTGTTTATTTTTTTTATGTAAAGATAGCGCAACTCAGTTTGTTTAGTTTGGGTTTTCTCTTTTATTTTCGCTTTTGTTGCCTCGTAGTTGCTTTTACTTCTTTTGGTTTAAATGTGTGCGAACAATAGGGGTATGAATGGCATTGAGGACAATAGAGTCACAATGCTGAATATTTTATGCAAGCGCCAAAATGGATGTAACGTTGTACACTTTAATGTCCGCAGTTTGACCAACGAAAAAATGGATACGATCAGAGCGATATTTGTATTCTCTTGTGTTCATGTCATTTGTGTCTCAGAGACTTGGTTTAGACCGGAGGTAAGGGATGCCCATTTTGACATAAGAGGTTACAGACTTTATAGGATTGACAGGAAGATTAAAAGGGGTGGCGGTGTTGCTATGTATTGTAAAAAGTACCTAAAAACTCGTTTGATATCAGAAATAAATGGTAGCGCTACTGGGCACTTGTTAGTTGTAGTGTCTAGCTCACTGTCCAAAGTTCTGTTGTCGGACGTCTATAATCCTCATAAATGTTGTAATGTAACTGAATATTTTACTATGTTGTCCTCTGTCGCTGTTGATTATAATGTAAATATGTTATGTGGTAATTTTTATAGTCGGCGTTTGTTAGATTATGTTTCCGGTGTTGGTCCCAGCCTTCTTGCTTATTTTATTGTGTCTGATATGTATGTTGTTCTGAAACTTGACCAAATGTCATTTATCTCTGACCACGATCTAATTTTCTGTGCATTTGATGTAAAATTTGACAACCACTGTGAAGTAGCTAGTCCGTCCATCTCACCAGATTATCGTTTGTTGAACGTAAATAATCTTCCTGCGTCAATTGGTTCGCTTGCTGGGGTCTAAGTTCGGTGCATGATAAATTGAGCTTTTTGAATGAGGTCGTCTTATATCTATATAGAACTCAAGTTCCGACTCGCACTCACCGTGGTAAATCTTCCTCGTGTCCTTGCTTCAACAAGTTGATTCCCGTAATGATAGTAAGACGCAATAAAAGGTATTCTATCTGGAAAAAGAACCGCATATAAGCTTGCCCGAAATAAAACCACAGCCATTATAAGGAGAGAGAAATGTAGATACTATAGGAAAATGTTTTGTGGCGCAACTTAAAAAATCTTCGTGTACATGTTAGTGACAGTTTCCATTGTTCCCTTAGACCTGAAGACCTTCATGATGCTTTTGTCAGTCGTGCTATACTTGTTTTATACCCTGTTCCTCGTCCGTAGCGTCCGTTTGTCAAGTCTTTGAGTTTAATACTGTGTCGGAATGTGATGTAGTTGTGTGTCAATGAGATTAGATCGAATGCAATCGGAGCGGATAGTATACCAATTAAATTTGTAAAAATTATTGCACCGTACATATTGTCTACTCTCACTCATGTCATCAATCATAGTATACAAACTTCTTGCTTTCCTGATGCGTGGAAAGTTGCCACGGTGCAACCAATTACCAAAAACAAGTCTGCATGCAGTCCCGGTGATTTTCGGCCGAGCAGCATTTTACCCGCACTCTCCAAAGTCCTAGAGATGCTGATGTCTGAACAAATTCATGACCACATTAACAATTTTAAACTGCTGTCTCCGTATCAATCGGGATTCAGAGCAAAGCATAACTGTTCTACGGCTATCTTAAAAATTCTAGATGACATTAGAACTCCTTTGACAAAAACCAACTGACTTTGTTGTGCCTACTTGACTTTTCAAAAGCTTTTGACTCTGTTAATCTTGACTGCATAAAGCTAAAAAACTACTTTGGATTCGGGGATTCCGCAACGCGTTTTATGCGGAGCTACTTAGCGGGTAGAGCCCAATGTGTCAGGGTTGGCTCTCAGACCTCTGGTCTAAAACCATTGTTAGCTGGTAGACCCCAGTCCGTTATTTAAATCGTATGTGCTACCTATAACTAATAAAACGAATAAATTTTTTAAATATGTCGCCTCTATATATTGCCGACAAGTGTCTTAAACTTGTGTCAAAAGTGACTAATCTCGGGTTCGTTATTAACACAAGCTTAACGTGTGATGATCATGTGAACTCGTTAGTTAGCAAAATGTACAATATTTTAAGAAATTTACGAATGTCTGCAACTTTTACGCCGGTCCCTGTTCGTAGAAAACTTGCTTTACAATTAATAATACCGATCATTTGCTACCCTGAACTAGTTTACAGTAAATTAAATTCTTACTCCGCTCATAAAATTAATTTAGTATTCAACCATGTACCACGCCATGTGTTCGGGTTAGCAAAATTTTATCACATATCCGGCTGGAGATCGCGATTATTAGCCTGTGAACTTACCGATTATTTGAAAGCCAGAAACTGTATTTTTCTCTGTCGACTTATTATGTATAAGGAACCGAGCTATCTTTACGACAAGCTTATTTTTTCTAAGTCAGCTCGAATTAATGACTTGATAGTACCAAGTTATAATTATCTATCATCCGCACTGCTATTCTTTGTCAATGCCATACGTACGTGGAACTCTATTCCAATACACATTCGCAGTAGTCTGAATAAAAGCAACTTCAATAATGTCTTGTATATGTATTTTCGTTAAAATAAAATAAATATATGTATTGTATTATTATGAGTTTCGCTATCTAATTCCTACTTTCTGCTCAATATGTAATCCACTGCTTTATTTACAATTTTCTGTAGTATCCTTTAAAAATTTAGCTTTACTACCTATTATACCTTTATTTATTTATTTATTTATATATTATTATTATTTGGTTATCTAATTTTACCTATGATTTGTTGTACTATAAAAGATCATAGATCTTATTGTACTAATTTTTGGCAATAAATGAAATGAAATGAAAAAATTCTAATCGACAAGCAAAACCAATTGTTTTAGATTTCTATTCAAACTAAAAGCGGCCTAGCGGCTTACAAAATAAGGCGAGTTGAGCTACTAATACAACAACCATAGGACTAGTGGTTTGTACTCCTCAACTCCTATCTTATAACACTATTCTTGAAGCTTTGGACGAGATAGGCTTCGAAAAATGTATTATCTCCTGGTTGATTGCAATGCTTCGGTGTAGAAGAATTCATGCAGAATTGAGGAACTGCACTGTTACGAGGAACGTAAGTAGGGGAACTCCGCAAGGTGGAGTGATATCCCCACTCTTATGGTTTATCGCAAGCAACCAGGCGCTATTGAAACTCAATTAAGGCGGTGTGAAGGCACTAGCTTATGCTGATGATGTAGTGATTCCTGTAACTAAGTTGAAATCACCTAGATAGATTATTGCATCATACTTAACAACACCCATTACGTGGACTAAATTATTTAAATGCTTCTGATAAATATCTAAGTCACTATAATCAGGAATATATGACAATATAAATATAATTGATTTATATTGATGATTTTTTAGGCTTGTCTGATCTATTACTTGTTGATGTAAATAAAATACTTTTTATTTCATCTATGCCCGACGTTTCGCTAAATATTTTAGCATCTTCAGGGGCGGCTCTATTTATTTCACCAAAGAAAAATTAAAAAAATTATTACATGAAGTTGTTAGCACATAGAACTTAAACAGAAATAAACGCACATATGTTTTAAACTATAAACGAACATGAACTTACAATATTGGTTTGTTTAAAATAAACTTAAGAGCTGCATTTATCTGTACCACTTCCTGTGGTATTTTTGTCAATATTGATCGTTAGCGTATGCATAATATGTAAGCGGATGCTATGTTGTCCGTATCTTCTTTTTTGTTGATTGTTTTCTCTCGTTTTTGTAAAATTCGTAGGCTCTCCAAAGTGTATCTTTTAATTTCTCTTTTTTCTTTGTCAACTATTTTGGTGTTGGCGAAATCAGCTGTGTGTCCGCTATTTAATATATGTTCGGCTATGCGAACACCCAAAGCACGCTTAGTTGTGCCAATGTACACTTTGTTACAGCTTTCGTTGTTTTTGCCTTTGCACTCTATTTCATAAACTACGTTACTTTGTTCTTGTAGGCTTAGTGGGTTTTTTGTTTTTGTGTATATTGTGGACAACGAGTGATTAGTTTTATAGGCGAGAGTAATGTTTTCTTCTTTTGCTATTTCGCGATCAAATTTTCCACTTAGCCTGGGAATGAAGGTGACGCTGCAGTACTTTTTTGTTGTATTTGTCGTTTCTGTGGTTTGTATTTTGTTTTGATTTTTGCATTTCCCCGCTACTTGCTGGATTAGTTCACGTATTAAACTGTCGGGGTATTGTTACTTCGTAATATTTTGTGTATTCTTTCTATGTATATTAGCGTCGTGAAATTGTTGGTGGCTTATTGTCAGTATTTTATGTGTTAAGTTTTTGGCTGTGTTCATTTTGTAATGTGTTGGTTGGGCTGAAAAGTAATTATTCAGGCGTCCAGAAGCTGTTGATTTTGAATACCAGTTAAAAATAATGTGGTTGTTGCTTTTGTGTATGTGAACGTCCAGGAACGGAATGCTATCATTTTCTTCTATTTCCATGGTAAACTGAAGTTTATTGTGGTATTTGTTAAGCCTATCTAGAATTATGTTCGCGTCATCGCGTCTCACTATTGCAAAAATGTCGTCTACGTATTTGTTGATAAATTTAGTGTCAATGTTGTGTTGTTGTTTCAGCTCCGAAATGGTGTTGTCAAGAAGGTCGTCCATAATAATGTCTGCAATGGTTGGGGAGAGGGGGTTGCCCATTGGCATGCCAAATGTTTTGGTGTATAATTTGTTGTTGCACATGAAACAGTTGTTGTCTTTTAGGCAGAAGTCAATAATTTCTTTAAATTTGCTCTTTGGGATATTGGTTGTCCTCTGTATTTTGTCCCACTTTCTCATTATTGTTTGTGTAGCTAACATGGTGGGTATGTTTGTAAATAGAGAAATTACATCAAATGACACTAAAACATCTTCGTCACAAACATGTACATAGCCTTAACCTGTCTTTCAAGCTGAATGAATTTTTCACATTATATTTGTCTGATATAAGTGGTTTAAGTATTTCTCCAACATATTTAGATAAACTGTAACAGGGTAGCAGACGATGCGATAGAGCGTAAGGGAGTTTGTGGTTTGTGCACTTTCGGCAAACCATAGTCTTGGCGCTGCTGCTGCCGTGCTAGTAAGCAGTGTAACACATGTATGCTCACCGTGTTTGTACCTCATGTGTTTGAAGTAATCCTTCATCTTGTGCTGTTGTTGTTATAGGTTTTTGGTGAAATAATTAAACAATGTGTGATGTATCGGCAGGCCTTCCGTGATTAATATTTGAATAATTTAGTTGCGATCAGTTCGAATTTGTATTGATGATTTTTTAGGCTTGTCAGATCTATTACTTGTTGATGCAAATAAAATACTTTTTATTTCATCTATGCCCGACGTTTCGCTAAATATTTTAGCATCTTCAGGGGCGGCTCTATTTATTTCACCAATGATTTATTATTGATTTATTATTTGAAAACATAACGCTGACAAAGATTTGCTCTACTTTACCTTCACCATTGTTAATTTTAATTTCCTTGCAGCGTAAGTCCGCTCTAATTGCTAATAGTACACCACCGCCTTTACTAAAGCCAGTAGCTTTCGGACAACGATCATTTCGGTACACTTGATAATAGCCATCAAAGTATTCCGATGAGGATATATTTTCATTCAGCCATGTCTCGGTTATAGCGATAATATCATATTCATGTAGCGAGGTACATCGATAGAAGTCTGTAGATTTCGTGCGCATGCCGCTTACATTTTGGTAGTATAATGTATATTCTAAGAGCGATATATTAGAGTGCGATAAAGCTTGCGGTACAGCACTTATGTGGTTACTTCTCCATTCCCTAGTTGTCGAAAAAACTTGAACGGCCGTATTTTAACATCGGCTGGCCAAAGAGCCGAATTAAGTAAAGCGTCGAAATAGTTTGAGGAAACTCTTAACTTAAAGTTGACTCGTTTCAAGGGTTCAACAGCGACATCCTTTTTGACGAGCCTATAGCAGAGGCATCTAGACGTTTACTTTTGTTTTGTGCATTTTTTTCTTTTACCTTTTAAGCATCATGACACACACACGCCCGTACACAGCCACCACGCTCGCTGTCTTTTGCCGTAAGCAGTGTACGGCATGAAGCTTATGCATGGATTTTATTTCTAAACGTAGTTCTTCGATTTTAGTTTTCAAGAGATGTTTGTCGGATTGAAGATCACTAATCATGTTAACTGCACGAGTATGCTCTGATTTTAGAGCAGCAATTTCACCAAGTTTAGTGAACAAAGAAATAGAGTTATCATCGTTTTTATTCTCATCACGTTATTTACTTGTTACCGATTTAGGCACTTGTTGCTGCGGCGGTATCATTACATTTAGCGTCGTTTGGGCTGGGATTGCAGAATTTATTGGCATAGTATTTTTAGATATAGTTATCTCATCCCCACTAAAGGAAGTAGGGGGAGAACGGATGGATTTTCGGCGAACGGCCGCACAGTTATTGCAGAAGTAGTTATTATTAGAGCTGAGTAAAAATTCTAAATCATCTGGCAAAACACCAACACATTCCATATGCTTTTTTCCACACTGCACTTTGGCTTTGTTGCGATCAACTTTTTGCCCACATATACATGGCATTTTATGCATATCATTTAGTATAAATTTTAAGATGAATATTTAAATATAGTCGCTGTCTCAAGCCCATTAATTTTATATTACGTTTGGTTTTATCTGAGTCCATTTCAAATAGAAAATGCTAAAGAAACGAGGAGCAAAATAATAACACGTCCGCTCTCTTCACAACTCATTCGCGGTTTCTAAACCTGATGAATCCGAATTTGAGTTAGAATTTTCGAGTCACCCTAGGTTTTCTCTACAGTACGTGGTATGTCCAGAACCCGCCTTTTGTAAAAAAGTTCTACAAAATTTTTGTATCACCGAACAAGTGTAACTAGAGGTTTTTTGGGGTCAAGAAATCATAATATAACATTAATTTTAAGATTTCACAGCATACAGTTGTCACTATAGTCAATACAAAAAAATAGTGTTTTAATACATTTTTTACTCATTTAATTTTTGAAACAAACTTTATTCAATAAAAATATATTTGAATTCGAAAATTGCAGATGTTTGGAAAAATTTGTATTAGTTGGTAAAAAAACAAAAATAACCTAAAATCAGCTACAATCTGCTGAGGTAGAAGTATAAGCTATTCTGGTGAATATCACTTCATCATCATCAGACTTTGTTCCGAGACAAGGACTTGAATTCCCACCTTTTGCTGTCCGCGGTAGTTGTGACTAGTTTGTCATCAAGCAAATCTGCTATCGACGCCTTGTGCAAGCCGTTAATGTGTTACTTAATATGAAAAAAAAATAAATAGTAGAAAATCCAATAAAACTTCAATTACACTACAGCCACATATGTACATATGCGATCGAATCTAAAACTATATACATACATTATAGTATGTTAACTTGACCTCAAAATCCTTTAGTTACGCTTGTTCAAGGACTAAAAACCAAAAATTTTAGATTTTTTTTCAAACGCCGGTTTCGGGACACATCACGTAGTGTAGAGAAAACCAAGGGTGGCTCGAAAATTTTGACGGCAGATTCGGATTATAATTTATAATTTATAAAAATTTTGCGATAACGTCATTTGCAAACATACATACATAAAATGTACAAATGGGCTGAAATTTCGGATCTTTATTTAATGTCCAATTTGAACAGAGCATGATGTAGAAACGCGTACATTTCGTTTACATTTGGAATTATGAAACTTGTCAAATTTTTTCTTTTGTCTTTCTCTCCGTCGTTTCTTTTTTGTCTTCCATTATTTTTCCGGATTGTATACACTATGTTACCTTCTTTGTCAATCTATTATTTGCAGCTATGTTATATAGTTTTTAACTCCTTCGTGTATCCCTGCTCTGATAGACATGTTTGTTCTAGTCAATTAATTCGATGCCCTAATGCAGCCGATTTAAGTTGTTTATGGTTTGAGGTATTGTGAATAATAGTATGCGTGGCAGTTGATTTTCTATATATTCCGTACCTTAACTTCTTGAGCACCCTGATAATTAATTTTCCCGTCTATTTCCTTTTCCAATGTATATTTTATATTTCCGTGTAGTTTTTTCAAATATTCTAGTATTTCTTCTTCATTGTCGTTATCGATTACACTGATAAATCCTCAACGTATCTTACATAACATGTTACTCAAAGTTTAGTTGTAAGTTCTTTCATATATTTCTCTTCCAGGTTTTGCATGAAAACCTCCATGAGGATGGCCGAAGTTGGATTTCCTATTCCTAGTCCGTTCGTTTGTCTGTATATTTTGTTATTGAATTTGAAATAGTTTTAGTTAAGCGTTTTCCTTAGGGATTTGGTAATCTGTGTTGCTTTAATTTTTTCTTTAGTTTTTTCAAAACAGCTCCTCGATTAGTTTTGTCATATTGGATATTGCGTATTCATTGTTAAGTTTTAACGTCTCTTTTAGTATAGTCTATAAAAATTTTGAGAGCTTGTATCCAGGTGCCGATTTAAAATTATTAGGTCCCATTGTAATATCCGTTTCATAGATTTTCGGTTGTCCAATCAGCGGTGTTGCCGTGTGTTATAATGCTGGTTGCTACTTTTATAGTTCTTTTTATCTCTATTTGTTAGTTACCCGTGGGGTCTTCTGCAACTATTTTGCAGTTAATTTTTTCCGTTTTCTTATGTATTCTATTCAGCAGATGAGTAATGTCGTGTTTCACTTGTTTGCTTTCGATGGAATTATGTTGTGGATAGTTAACTTTTGCTTCAACAGCGTAAATACCTATCCCCACATTGTCTTCTTATGTTTTATCTCTTTTATTTGTTTCTCATTTATAGCCCTGCACATGCGTCTCGCATACTCTTGGTCTTCGTTTGGTAATAGCTGTATTGTAACTTTGCAAATTTGGTTTGGGTGGAAGAGAGACTTTGCCGTAAAGTACTGTCGTTCACTCCGGTGGACGAACATGTCGCCACAATCCGCATAAAGGCGAGATTCTTAAACATCTCCCTGATTTGCGCCCATGCCCGACGGAAGAGAAGGACGATTGGACCAAAGATCGCTTCTACGAACTCCTTGAGCGCACGTTCGAACGCTGCTCCCAACAAGGTGGGCAAGGAGGGCATCTTTGGTTAGTCGGAAAATTCAGTCTCCACGACGAAACGTCTGATAACGGATTGAGACTGATCGACTTTGCCGGAGCCCAAAACATGGCAGTCTGTACTACCAGGTTCCAGAATAAGAATATACGTCAGGCTACGTGGCCGTCCACAGATGGTAAAACACGAAACCAAATCGACCATGTTGTGATAGACGGAAGGAATGCATCCAGTGTTCTAGATGTGCGCCTGATCTGAGGAGCCAACATCGACTCGGACCATTTTCTTGTCGCAGCTAAGATCCGCACGCGACTCTTGCGTAAAAAAACGCGCGCAAATGGACACAAGGAAAGCTCAATGTCGGAAAGCTGCAATAGCAAAAGACAGCCACCCACTTCGCTACTATACTCGCACTTCTGCTCTCTGAGAGCACTAATCAACACAGCGATATTTTAGAGCAATGGACCCACATCTTCTGCTATTTTCGTACCGGCGCTGAACAATCTATTGGTTTTCAATAGAAAAAGCACTGGTACGTTGAGGAATGTCGGGTTGCCACGAAACGGAAAGATGATGTCTACAGGGCCACGTTGCGATAGGGCAACGCGAGCCTTAAGGGAGAGATGTACGACGGCTAACAGAAGGTTTCAAAACCGGGTCGAATACCTGTAAGAACGACAACGGCAACCTGGTGACTGACGTCGAGAATATACTTAGTTTATGGGGAGAGCACTTGTCCACACAACTTAGTGGTAGTGGCAGAGACCACCTTGGAGAAGATGATGATCCCGAAACGGAATTAATGTTCCGTTACCCGACTTTGACGAAATCCTTATAGCAATAGCACGGCTAAAGAACCAAAAGCGCCCGGAGTTGATGGGCTGCCAGCTGAGTTATTCAAATGCGGTGGAGAAGAGTTGGTAAAGCAGAGTTTCGTCGGACGAATGCATGCCTACTGATTGGAATCTAAGTGTACTTTGCCCAATCCACAAAAAGGGTGATAATTCAATTCGCGCCTATCAGTCTCTTAACATCGCTTAGGAACCAGCATTAACATCGATAATAATGTCAGCCTGGAAAAGGATTATGAATAACATTAAACACGAATACGAATACATTTTCGAAACATAACAAATAAATTGTGTCTTACGCTTTCCTGATATTAGGGTTATTAGAAGGAATACCAGAGAACACTTTGAAATCACTATTACCAGCCATTAATGGCCTCGAATATTTCTCTCTGATGTGATGTCTCTTATTATGACGAAAATTTGCAAGTAATAGAACGCGTTCAATAATTTATATTACAATTTTTTCTGTGCAAATTACCTTGGCATGGAATTTTAAAAAAGTAAGAGACTGTCAATTCGTCGAAATATCTAATTTTTGTGCATGTTACCGGATAACTTTGGACCACGGTAACCGATTTTGACAATTCTTGCGTTATCAAAAAATAAACCTGTCAAACCACATTATAACAAACAGATAGGCAAGTAAAAAGATCTACCATACATCAAAACATTTTGCGTGTAGTAGTAGATAAGATAAAGTCGACTCTTACAGTTAGAAGCAGCTGTATCTAAGTTAAGAATTTACTTTCATTTGACAATAGCTATGCTCAGAACTGTGCACAAACTAGGCGCAATTATCTTTTTATTTGTTACCACACTCTTTACTTTTGACTTTTTTCCAGTAGACAAGAATAATACAGAGAAAAAATGTTGAGAAAATACGCACCTTTGTCTTCATTCTATCGAAAAGCAGCTACGTTGCGCATAGTCAAGTTATGGAGTAATCAAGTACTAATATTTTTATTGTTAAATTATTAAACATTGACTTGTTTTTAGATTTCTCAATGAAACCCCGAAAATTAGTGGATCATCAACAGTAGTCAAACTAAAAAGAAAGCTTCAGGAAGAAAATTCTCGAGCAAGGGACTGAATAAAAAAAGGGTCTGCCCCAAATGCATGCAATGCAACTTATTTAAATGGATTTTCTTCCGGACTAAGTAGCAAACTGTTGCCGAGATTTCTCCATCACAAAGCTCCTTAAAAGCGGTAGAACGAAAGCAACGATACATATGTATGTACATCAAATATTGCCCATATTATGTATGAAGACTAGTGTATAGTTGTCGCTCTCTAGCCACGGCTACTAAAACCGTTCTTCGTATTATGTATGGCGATTGATCTCAGTATACAGAAAATCTCAGACAACATCCCTGATTTTACTTTTTTGACAAGTGCATTTTGAAGAAATAGTGAAAAAATATCAAGATCGTTTTTAAAGGGAAACACAACACATACTTTTAGTAGCCGATAGCCAGTAGCGGGTTGCCTTGCGTAATAGAAATTCTAGTATAGTTGCCTAGCGGCTACTAGTCTGCTGCTAGTCTCCATGCGTAATAGGGGTATATTTCAGGATAGGAAAGTGAAAAAAATCACCTTAACAAACGGAAAGGTTTTCGATTATAGTCGGCGAAACCAGCGACATTTCTATGAAAATGGGCAGAATCAAGCCCAGGCTGACTTAGTCATGGTTCACTCGAGAGTCATGACCGTCTTCTTTACTGGAACTTATGAATAGAGATGTATTCAATTTTTAAAATAGGCTTACGAACAGACGGAGCGAGTGTATTTGCAGCTTATATTGGGGGACTTAAATCTTTAATAAAATGTAAAGCATGTGTCGAGTTAAATTTTTGGCTAGATATTGGACATTGCTGTCAAAGTATTTACATATAACTTTTTTTTTACAGTTCAAAAAGAATAGCAGGGCTTATTGAGGTTCACTATTCGATATTTTTATATTACACTCTAACAATAGCATTGCTGCAAGAGCTAAATGTATTTTTTGTAATTTTAGTAGTAATAAATAAAAAAAAGAAAATCGAGTATTTAAACAAACTTAATATTAATTTTGAGCAATTTTATATGTCAAGATAAATTAAGCGATAGCATTATCCTAAACTTGAAAAACAAAAGATGTTACAAACAAAATTTACATTGGATTAAAAGTATAAAAATTTGTGAAAAATAGTTCAAATGTTGTTCAAATATCTTTGAACATGTGTATATGCCTTGGTAAACGAGACGAACAAAAATATAATTAGACATTAGAAATTAACAGTTAAGAAAGTAAATAAAAATGTACAAATACAAAAATACATAAAATATATATTCCACTTCATGTCAAATGTAAGATTAACAAAACAATAGAATTTCTCGGCAATCTCGTTGCATGAGTACGAAGATTGTTGTCAATCATAACATAAATAAAAATCTCTTAAACTGTAATACATATGTCAATATATTGTATACAATACGAAGTAAGAGATAAATGCGTTGATCATTGTAAACAAATGTACACGCATACAAAGATACACATAAACACACGCATTAGATGATATTTCCAAAATGTATGTATAATATATGTATGTATAGTCTTAGCACATGCAAGCTATAAAATTACTTTAAGACATAGTTATGAAATATACACACACACACATTAATAGATAATTAGGGAAATTAGAATTAGAAATTGTATATAAGGACAAAATATTGAATAAAGAATCAGATTCGATCTAAGTCTCACCTAACCAACTCATTTTTTTCTTTTAACTAAGCTCTACTTCCCCCCACCAGTGATAAGGAGAAGAGAATATTAATTTAGGAGTAAATTTCAGCAAATTTAATGGCTATCACTCGTTACCCCCACTCGATGTAAGGAACGAGTGACACGGCATTAAAAGTATTGGAACAAATGTTGACAACATAATTAAAATAAAATAAAGGATGTTATAACGCTAATATAGTCCTTTCTGAAGACTATTTAATACTTATTCCATTGATTTCAATGTTAAGCAAAGCTGTGATCCTGACAATATAATAACATAAAAAAACTGAGAACAGTGTGTTCCCCATATATTGTACCAAACCCTTGCTTAACTTGATCAATTATTAAAACCGTTTTGCTTTTAAAATATTTTTGTTAACATGTTCTATTATTCAACATATACGCAACAGAATGTTAAGGGAAACCTAAAGTGAGCAATACCTAATTTGTCATGATTTTCGTTTGTGAAAGGATACAACAAGAGTACAGTGGTAGAATTTTTAGCTGCTTTTTTCAGAAATCCCTACATCTCCTAATTAAACTTCTTCATTTTCCATTCAAAACTTTTTCCAATGATCGAAGCTAAATATCTCGGGTTGCGAAGCCAACACACTACATTAAACTGTTCTTACCGTAGACTGCTGTATTTTCCCATATTTTTTTAACAACCAACTACAACCTGGTGTATTTAATTAACAACTATTTAAATCTGACTGCGTAGGTTTTTGTTGAGTTAAGCAAATGTAAATCTAATTTTTTAGAATGTAAACTTATACAGGCCTGTTCTGAATTTCGAGTTGTTCGGAATCGGAATGAAAGACATTGCTATACATCAAAATCGAACATTTATTTTTGGTTTTAAAGTAATGTCTCTCATTCTCCGAAATGTTCTAATCCCCACTGAACTGCTGAAGCTAACAACAGATTAGGGAGAAAGGATTTATACATTTCGATTCCGACTAAATTTGTCGAAATCGAAATTCAGAACAGGCCTGATAGTTTGCGCTGAAAATATTATTTTATAATTTTCAAAATAATAATGTTTACTGTCCCACTATTTCCGTCATGCCAGTTGGTTTTGAATTAAGGCTTCCTAAAACTACAGACAGACGAGCGTACTTATGTAGATAAACGGGGACATATATCTCTCCTTTATTCCTTATGGTTAAAATTCATTATTTGAGGTAAAATGCAGATACAATTACGTTCTTACTTTATAAACGTATGGAAATCTGACAACTCACTACATATGTATGTTCAGCTTTTTTTACGAAAAGGCAGCTTCGAAATTCCCGTCAGTGTAGAACTTTCACCCGAACTAAACCTCCTACTGTCCTAGTAGCCATCCCCTCTGTACAACCGCCAAGTATTCCGTCACTAGGTGGTTTGAGCACAAAGCTTACACGCATGTTATAGTTCTCTTGTGACCTTAATACTTACTATTTTCTTTTTAACAGTCAAAGTGGCCCGGATTTGGAACTTCGCAGTTGGAACGACTTAGGTTTTAATCCACTACCAAGTCTGAATTGCTATATTTAACCATTGCTCATATATCTTAAAAAGCTCTTAGCATAAATATAATTTTGTTTAATTAAGCAGAAGTGAGCTCTCGCACTATTATTGTTTAAGAAGTCTGAATGGCCAAGTTTCGATTAGACCGATCATTCAGGCGTGTAGAAGGAAGCGATCTAAAAGTCCAACTCTACATTGAGCTTAGGTTGTTAGTTTCGTGTCCAATGCAAGATAATCCAAAAAAAAATTGTTCAGCACTCTCAACTCCGCAAATTTTTTTAACCTGTCAATCAAGTCTGGCCTTGTGTAGAGCTGAGCAGACTTGTTCACAGGTGTGTGTAGTGTAATGGGTACATTCTCGAAATTATAATAGCTTTCATCAGACACAGTGTAAAATGCACTGCATACCCTGAACGCGAACATCATTCCTTATTAGCAGTCTGTAACGACAGCTGCTTGCCAGATACTTGTGTGATTGTGTGGGTGACGGCCAACTCGATCGAGCACGTATGTTGGTCAAACTAAAATGTTGGCTACATGATGCCGACAGAAGCTCTGTCTGAGCGACAACTTTAGCTGAATCTACGGTTCGGCAAAGTAGCCAAGAGCGTGGGTATGTATGTTAATTTAAACTGTGTTCCATATTGAGTAACTTAATAAATAAGTGCCTTAAACGGAATGTACTTGCGGGCCCGGAAAAAAGTCATAAAAGGACCTCGTACAAACTAAAGCGGGACATAACGAAAGTTGCGGTGACTTAGTGACTACCAAGTGCAAATGCTAATTAGTAAAGGTTTAATCAGATCTCAGTGAGAAAAAAAAATATATGTGTATAAAAATACACAGTTGTGAAAAATAAGCCCCCGACAAAGAAGGAGGATTCCATAACGCATTGGAACTGGAGGTAAGTTTATGTTATACAATATTGGATGAATAAGCGTGCATAATATGGGAGGGTCGATTTAAAAATCGCTCATTGCTCTGTGAAAATCGTATTCTAGGGATCAAAATAAGAAACTTTGCCGAAGGAACCTCTAAAACGAATTCTGATGTCCCCCAATTTGGTCGAACTTTTGGGTAGGGGCAAATTTTGAAAAATCCCACTTTGACCCATTTAGAGTGCTCCAATCGAGTCCAAATGTATGACCGACCCCCGCTAACTTTGGAGGGCCGATCCACCCATGCCAGTGGCACACCCCTGGGCGGCTGTCGATGTGTTTGGCCACCGACTCCCTGTGAATGCTGTCCAGAGCCTGTCGGTACGTCCTTGGGTCCAGCGGTCGGTGTACGTATGTCTGGACCTCGTCCGTCAGTTGTGAGAGATGTCCCCTGATGTGCCTGGGTGCCGGCTCCAGCGCGAGCAGGTCTCTATTGGGGTGCCCCGAACGGTGGCATCCCAGTAGAAACTGCTTTGTGAGCATAATGTTGTGCTCCTGCACTGGGAGCACGTTAGCCTCATGGTATAGGTGATCCACAGGCGTCATCAGGAGACATCCCGTCACTGTCCTGAGTGCGGCGTTCTGACAGGTCTCCAGTCTTGACCACTGAGTCCTGCTAGTTCCAGGCGACCAGATTGGCGCGGCATAATTTAGAACCGGCCGGCCAATCGCCTTGTATGTTGCCAACAACGTTTCTTTGTCTTTGCCCCAAGTGCTGCCGGCGAGCGACTTGAGGACTTTGTTGCGGCTCTGTACCTTATTGACGATTGCGGTTGTATGCGCTGAGAAGGAGACCAGGCTGTCGAGGGTGACTCCCAGGATCTTCGGGTGGTTAACCGTCGGGATGGGGGTCCCCTCGATATGGATGTCGAGGGTGAGCCCGACCTCCTTCGTCCAAGATGTGAAAAGGGTCGCCGTGGACTTAGCAGGAGACAGCGTCAGATTCCGTCCTGTGAAGTAGTGAGCAAGGTCAGGGAGGTAGCTGTTCACTTTGGAGCACAGGCCATCAATTCCATTGCCGGTAGCCATTATCGTGCAGTCATCGGCGTACGAGACCAGTGTGACTCCCTCTGGCGGGGAAGGGAGTCGCGAGATATAGAAGTTGAATAATAGGGGGGATAGGACGCCACCCTGTGGTACCCCCTGCTTGATTCTTCTCGCTTTTGACACTGAGTCACGGTAGCACACCGACGCTTGACGACCACACAGGTAGTTCGCGGTCCATCGCTTCAACGCCGCTGGGAGAGGTGAGGCCTCCACGTCCTTCAACAAGATGGAGTGGCTGACTGTGTCGAAGGCCTTCGACAAGTCCAAAGCCACGAGGACGGTTCTCTCACAGGGGCGGTTGCCGTTGAGACCACGATTAATCTGGGTGTTTATAGCGTTAAGTGCTGTTGTGGTGCTATGCACTTTCCGGAAGCCGTGTTGATGCTTCGCCGGGCTGAGATGGTAGTTGAAATGCGGGAGCAGCAGGGCCTCAAGTGTCTTGACCACTGGAGAAAGCAGGGAGATCGGCCGATAGGACTCGCCTTGGCCGGCCGGTTTCCCTGGTTTCAGCAGTGGTATCACCCTACTGGTCTTCCAGATATCCGGAATGACCGTGGTGGATAGCGACAGATTGAGGACCCTGGTGAGATATGCTACTCCCGCGGTGCCCAATTTTTTCAGCATCAACATGCTTAGCCCGTCTGGGCCAATGGATTTGGAGGCTTTCGCCTTCCCGATGGCTTCCTTCACCTCAGTGGTAGAGAGGACAATTGGTGCGCTTGGTGTTGACTTGCGCAGCCTTCTGGTGACTGACCGTTTGGTTCTGTCGGCCGAAGGATGCAATGTGAATTGTCGACTGAAATAGTTCGCGCATCGCTTCGGGTCCGGCGAGGCGTGGTCTCCAAAGGAGATTTCTGTTCGATCATCACGCCTCGTCGGATTGGACAGGGACCTCACGGTCGACCATAGTTTGCCCACTCCGGCACCGAGGTTGCAGGACTTCAGGTGCTCCCTCCACTTGTTCCGCTTGTGAACGTTGACCAGGCGTTGGATCTCCCCGTTTAGTTGCCTAATACGGGGATTACCGGGGTCCGCCTGCCGGAGGTGGTCGCGTTCATCCGCTAGAGACACCGCTTCACCCGGGAAGTCAGGACGGATAATAGGGATCCTCCCTGCCGGAATGAAATGGGCTGCAGCGGACTTCACCACCCTGCGGAACAAGCGCTCACCTACGCGAACGTCGGTTGGAGTTGAGAGAGCACTGAAGGCGTCTTCAGTGAAATCCTCAAACCGCTCCCAGTCAGCTTTTTTGAAGTTGACATAGGTGTGGCGGTCTGAGGCAACATAGTTGGCAGGTCTGTCAATCGAGATGATTATGGGTAGGTGGTCTGATGCAAGCGATAGCATAGGTCGCCACGTTATGCTATTTATCAGACCTGCGCTAGCTATTGTTAGATCTGGCGAGCTGCTGCAACTACCCACAATCCTGGTGGGGGCTTCGTCGTTCATGGTGCAGAATGTCGAATCGTCTATCTGCTCTGCCAAAATATTTCCCCTACGATCATTTGATAGGCTTGAGAACCAAAGATCGTGGTGCGCATTAAAGTCTCCGACTACCAAACGGTTTTCACCACTGAGGAGCGCACCTATGTCAGGGTGATATCCAGCGGGGCAGCAGGAGACAGGGGGTATATATGTGTTGAATATTTCGAGCTCGACATCGCCTGACCGGACAGCAATCCCTTGACATTCTAAGGTGCTGTCCCTTGGGTCGATGTCTGCATCGATAAGACGATACTGCACGGTGTTGTGTAGGATGAAGGCTAGGCCTCCACCATTATCTCGCTCGCGATCTCTACGAAGCACGTTGTAACCGTCGCAGTTCGTTAACGTTGAGCTGCGACGTAGCTTCGTTTCTTGGACCGCAGCTATTAACAGTCCGTGCCGAGCCATGAAGGCAACCACCTCCGAGATCTTGCTCGAGAGTCCGTTGCAGTTGAACTGTAGGAGTCTCGTCTGTCTCGGTAAGGTTGTCGCGTTGAGGGGGGTGAGGGACTGGATCCGAGGGCCGGCCCGCCCCGGCTGTGCTTCCCGCAGTGGTGGTAAAGGCCCAGTGGATGTTGTGGGCGGTGTCGTGAGCGACACTGGCGGGGGGTTGTTGCGGCAGCAGGAGGCGGTAAAGCTCTCGGACCAGTCCCTTGTGGTGCGTAGGCCAGAGCACGCCCGGAAGTGGCACCAGCCCTGGCAGGCATTACACCTGACTGAGCAGGCATTCCGGTGCACTCTGACCCGGCATACACAGCAGATGGTGGGGGCAACCAGTAGTTGCTGGTTGGCCCCACGTGTGGTGGAGCGAGGGGGCGGTGGGGAGGTTTGGTGTTGCTGTGAGCTCCGGGGGGGCGTGGAGGCAGGAGGGGTGCTCGGAGGCACCGGCGCGGGGGGCGCAAGGGGGGATGCCGTGGAGGCTTGGGGCGCTTGAGTGCGCGAGCAACACTGGCCCACATAGGATGTGGACCACTCCCTAGTTTTCTTAAGGCCTGAGCAGACCTTAAGATGGCACCATCCGTTGCACGAATTACACCTCACCGACGTGGAATTCGGATGGAGCCTTCTCTGGCAGATGCCGATCTTGGTCCAGTGCTGGTTGATTTATCCAAAGCTTCAAACAAATGCCGAAACGGAAGTTCGTTGAAGTGTAGAAGGCAAACGAACCAATGCAATGGTCTTTTTAACAGCAATTCGAATCGTCGTATAATTCCAGCGTGTGGGCCTGTGTTTGTTGGCTCACCGTCAGTACATATTCCAATTAATGCATCCAGTGATATATTTTTATCGTTGAAAAAACCATTTAATTTGGTTGTTTTGCATTCAGCGGTTTCATGTTCCAGTCTTACGTAACCAATCAATTCAGAATTGGGTTCTCTCAAAATAACAAGATGAGGTTCTTTTACCATCCTAGTATGATACTTCTCATCAATTTTATCTATCGTTAAAGTATCATCTTTTCTGCCATCGAATAAAAACGCTAACAAATTGGTATCATCTAACCGTTTGCGAAGCACTTCTTGTCTGCATTTCTCTTTTTCTCTGCGAACTTTCGATTTATCCATGATGAGAGGTTTCCCATGCTTATCTTTAATTTTAAAATCTTGCAAAAGAGCGGTTCCCAATGCTGATGCTACTCTGTCAGGCACACCAAATCTGTCACATACCAAGGCAAAGTTAAAACAATCGTATCTCTCTGTGTATTGTGATCTTGTGCTTCTATCCATATCTTCTTGAACCGGTGGCGGTGCGTATGTTGAATCATCGGGATATTGGTATGTTGGCATTGATGACATAGACGTTGCTCCTTGCTCTTCAGTTTCCATCACAAATGCATCCATTGTTAGTCTTCTCTGATTATGTTGATTGTGCATGAACTCTTTGAGGCGTTCGGGAACCCATGCACATGAAGCTGCCTTAAAATCGCATTTACATGTTCCAATGTAAAAAATTGTTTCCAGAGATTTTACATACTCTGTAAATTGTTGGGTGTTGTTTCTTCTCTTGATTTGCTCTTGATACTTGTCAAGCAATTTATTCAATTTATTAAATACACTTTTTTTCAGCATTATTTCCATACCAAGTTTTTCCCAAATTCCAATCAACTTAGCTTGTACTTGAATAGTGAATGATTTATGGGAAAACTTTTTTTGTTCTGTTTTAGCACGTTCGCTTAAGTAAAAATAATATCTCAATATATCCAGATGGGTTGGTAAATTAAGATCAGTTAAATCAGTACACACCAAAAACAGTAACATCATGCTTGGGTATATGACTCATTGGGTTTTCGATAGTGGTTGATGTAGTTGCGGTGTAGGGGATGGTGGATTCATTATAAACTTTTTGACTTGGAATGGTCACTTCACTTATTATTTTTTTTTTAATATTTTTTTATCTGAAATTAGCACTTCACACTTTGAGTTCTTCACAACGACTTAATGCATTCACAAAAACTATTGCGTTATATATGGTCTACGAGACGAGGTAATAAGAATGAAATGGTAATTTCAATTATACCTGCTGTGTCTTGTGGTGGCTTAAAAACGCACACAAGCAATTTTACGATCTGCAATTGTGTCACAGTGATACCTTCATCATACCCAAAAGTTCGACCCAAATTGAGGGACATCAGAATTCGTTTTAGAGGTATGGTTCCTTCGGCAAAGTTTCTTATTTTGATCCCTAGAATATGATTTTCACAGATCGACCCGGCCTAGTGCATATGTATGTATATACATAGATATGTACGCTGTGCCCACATCAGCCGCCGTCTTGGAGTGCGAAGGTGCTCACTGTGATTGTCTTTGACATCATCAAATTTCTAACGCATTTGTACTCGAAGCTGGCGATGTTCTACTTAGAAAAAAAAAGAAAAAGCATGCCAAACAAAAAAAAGAAAAAAGGTATTAATGAAATGTACGAATTTCTAGGTTGCCCGCGGAATCGGCAAAAGGACCTCCCCTTCCTTAACGTCTGGAACTACCAACCGGCAAGCGCCAGTGTAGTGTGCCGCATACATTAGCCGCGAGGCGTCTCTATATGCAACAGCACACACATACGAGCATATACACACACTTGTGTGATCGATCTGAGCTGCTAAGTTTTATCTTAGTTTATTAGCATGCAAGCAAAGCTAACATAGACGATACCATCGCCACGAACAGCTGATTCTTCGAATGCAAGTCAACGACCTATTTACATATAGGAACTTGTTGGGATCCGGAACGAAAGTGTGAAGAAGCACCAACTGTGCAGAAGTGCAGAAACAGAGGGAAAAGTTCAACTGAGCAGGAGTGCAGAAACAGTGGAGATAATATTGGCCGTGCAGGAGCACAAGCCATCGAGCGACGCCAGCAGCAGAGACCGGCTTCCAGTCTACGCCACAGATCAGCAGAAGTGCCGGGAGCAAAGTCTCCCGCACTCTAGTTTCTAAGATATATATTTATGCTTTTTTTATATACATACACATATATGGAGGTATATCAAATAGGTATATAAGCACGTATGTGCATAGGAGGACATACATATGTAAGTAGTTTTCGCAACAGGTTCGTAGGTACTTCTGGTTTTTTTAAATTTTTTTTTTTTGGTTCTTTCCTTCTTTTCTTTTAGCTTACCATTTGTTTGCAATTATTATTTCTTTAATTTTTCTTTCACTTCTATCCGCTATCATGTTTATTATCCCCTTAGAGTAGATATTTATTCAATTTACATTTGCACATATTCCGGTATTAAATTAGCATTCCCTTTGAGTTTTTTTCTGTGCCCAACGTTTTATCGATTATATATAGATTAATTTTTTTAGTATCCAGTTTTTATATATTTTTTTTATTGATCACTAGATTGTTGCGTTTTCCAAAGTTTTCCTTTTATTTTTGATCCGATCATGTCAGTAATGTTAATTCGATGCCAGAAATAATTTGCGACCCGCTCGATGCCCGCAATCACGAGCGAGTAGTAGAAGCCTCAGAATCCGGGAATGCTGAGAGCATATTGAAAGCTATATGAATGTATGTACATATGTGAATTAGATTTCTATCCAAACAGGTTCTCTACGGAGTGCTAGTACCAACATCGTGGGAGACCAAGGTGAGTGAATGAAAGCTTTCTCTACTATGACATACATATGTTTATACGAATTAGTAAATGCATATACACACATATATAACTATTTACATTTATATGAGTATGTTCAGATATTCAAGCTCGCGTTTTTTTTTTTTTTTTTTAAATTTTTGCCAAGTTGTAATCCTTTAGATTGTAACTAAATTTTCTTTTTTTGCTTTACCTTTGGAGTCATATGTATATCTATTCATATTGCTAATGACGTTTGTCGAATATATGTATGTTTGAATTTGAGCAGCATAAGGCAAACAGGAAAGGGAGATACTTTAGGTAATATTGAGTTTTTGCTGGTAAGAGTAGAACTTAAATTAGGAGTTTAAATTAAATGTTTAGGTAAAATTGTAATAACAAAAGAAAAAAATATAATTATGAAATGAAAACAAATCTTTGTTGTTGTAGGCATATGAGCATGTTGTGCTAGGTTTTGGTGTGGGTGCGACCGAGAGAAAGTGGGGGGGGGAGCGGGGGTAGACTATGATCTAATGCTTGCGGACTGGTAGACGGACGGACTGATGTCAGGTTAGAGGGGCGTTGGTAAGACAGTAAGGAGCCACAATAACGCCCATGGTTTCACGTGAAGTCTACGTGTAGTAAGGGTGGGATGACTCCACCTGACAGGACGGGACAGGACCACTTCTTTGCTTTTTATTTTTTTTTTGCTTTTTTTGTTCTTTTCAATTGTTCTACATTATCAGGCATGAGAAAAAATAAATTTTTGTTGATGTGGGTGCAGGTAGGCAGGTGGTAAAGACCCCCCCCCCCATCCGACGAGCTACCTGGGCTTGCCACCATGCCGTGTACTACTTTGCCTTCACTGGACAATTCACCGACATAACAAGTCGCAAGTAGTATTATACCCCTATTAGTTCCAAAGTGCTTTAAGCCATCGTAGTTGCTCGTCCCGCTTGCTATATTACCTCAGCTACTGATCGCGTGGTAGACCAACCCATCCTGAAGCTATTTTCATTACTCGATCCGGTCAAATATTCTGCGTTCGAGCAGTTTACTCGCGGAGTCTAGCTTACAAATCGGTCTGTAGCTCGATCGATTTTCAGCTTGTCTGCCAGGTTTGAGGAGCAGCAGAAGCGGTTGTTGATTCCAGATAATAATTTCTCTGCAACAATTTCTCCTTTCATACTTTTGTTTTTTGGCACACAGTCGGATTAAAGCGCTATTTCTTATGCTTTTATAACTCATAGTACATTTTCTGATAATACGCTTTCCAATAAGAGCAGATTTTAGTTTCTTCTGGAGAAACCTGCCGTCTTTGTTTTAAGAACAGGGTATCTACTCATTTTTGAAGAAGTAAAGCTTTTTCATTACAACTTCATCTGCTCCCCAAGGGTTTCATTTCACGTCGTTGCACAGCTAAAAAAAAACTGGCGTTCGGTTTCTTTAAGAACCTTTTTGAGAAAGTTTAATGCAGACTTTTATATGACTTGGCATTCCACTAAGTTAATCCTTCTTCTAGATGAATAAAATGTGTTCCTTCCTTGAAAGGCAGCTCTCTCTCAACGCTGCGATGCGGTCGTTCCACTAGTTAACGGCACTGCGCTTTTGTGGGAGGAGTTGCTTATCGTCGACTCATCGCAGAAATAAAATATGAAAGTTTTTTAAAGATATGTTTAAGTTTTAATAAAAACGGACAATAATTGATAAAATTTAGCTAATCTGTGCATAGTACGGCAAAATTTTAAAACCCAAGAATAGGTACATAATAAAAGTACATAAAAATTGCTGAATCCATGTTTGCCATTGCCTGACTTGGATTTACAATAAATTTTAAAATTGCTTTTAAAAAACTAAAATAGAAAGTGCCTGAACGTGAAATTAAATGATGAAGAAATTCACCGATTGATTTATAATAACAAATATTTGAGAACTAAACTGTATTTGCAATAATACGTATTTTTTAAATTGTTTTTGCGTTTAAAGACCAATTAGTTTTTTTGGCAAAAATTATTTCAGAGATCACCCCAATAACAAATTAAATCAATAATGAAATAATATTTTTGCTTGCTCATTATTTTCTGCAGAACCTTAGATAAGAAAGGAAATATCGCAATTGGCCTATAATCCAAATTGGGATTTTATGCACCTTGAAAAGGTAGACGTCGTCAGAATGGTATTAAATGCGTAAGTGAGGCAAGTATAATTTTGGGCAGTAAGCACTTAAGAAATATTGACTATTATTATTATTAACAGTTTGTTCATAAAATAAAATTTTACAAATAATCTTATAAGCTAGGCACTAACAACGATGGTTTTCAGCCTTACCCAAGGCGAATTCATTTAAGGTGGGATACTTCACATATAAGTAAAAAATTGTGTGTAGGTTGCGGTGAAAATGTCACAGAAACTTAGAAAAACAAAAATAAACGAACGGGAGAAATTCGTTCGTTTAAGTAGTAATACTTTATTGCTTTTATTAGATCGTGTTTCTGCTAATGGTATTGGGGCTAAAGTGGCGAATTTTGCGGCTTCGTCGGCTTTATGGCTTCCTTTAATGCCAATATGACCAGAGTTACTGAGCTTTGCCAATCTTAGCACTTCGTAATTTTGGTCAACTACCGCAAAAGCTGTGCCGGATGATGCTTTGGATCCATCGGTATAAACGAAAGACCAATCGGAGTATCTGTTCGTAAATTCGGCGAAATGTGCTAAATATATTGAATTGGCTGTAGAATTTTTCGGCAAATGTGCCAGTGATTTCAGTATGCAATGGCTATCTAGCAACCAATGTCGTCTAGTTGTGACGTATGTTAAACGTTGTTTAACCATTAGATCAAGCTCACGAGCAGCTAAAGTAATTCTATCCAACGCAGATTGTATACGTCCGATTTTATGTGACCGTGGTAGCATTTGTTCCGCGGGCATTGAAATTTTGTGGATTAAATTAGCAGTTTGTATTTTAAACCTTTGCTCAATCAACAATAGTCCTGTCTTTGTGAGTATGTTGGTTATTGGCGTAGAACGAAAAGCACCTATACTGTATCGTGCCGCTGCATTATACACTGTCTGCAACATTCTTATGTTTAGTTTTGTAGTTCGACCGTAAACAGGGAGACCGTAATCGATTTTTTAGCCTATAATTGCTTTTACAAGTCTTATTGTAATGTTTGGGGTGTGTTGCTTTGGTAACTTGCTAAGCATTTTATTAAATTTAATCTTCTTACCAACGGTTTCTTAACAAATGCTAAAGGTCTGCATGAATGCGAAAAAATGGCTTCATGAATCACTCATACAAATTTTAGCTTCGAACTCATTCAAATCATTGCCAATGAATTGCAGACTCAAACTCAATGTGGGCATTTGGTGCTCAACAGGATGGTACGTATGAATTCTATCGTCAGCATAAACCGGTTTCCACAGCATTCATGTACTTTAGTTTGAATGAACATTGTAGAAAATGTGTATGGTATGAATGGAACTTGTGCGCAGAGGAAGTTGAATGATGTTTGAGATCACTAATAACTATTCTAGTGCAGTGGGTAATTCGAATGATTAAATTAGGCGAATGTGACGTGCAACGGTTGTTGACAGAACTACGCAGTTAATATAACATATAAGAATTAACATAGACGTAAGTTTAGTAAGCCTAATTGTATGTTTTTAAATAAAACCGTATGTATGTACATATTGATTTTGGCGCGTACATTATATAGCTCTGTGTTTGGCCGAGCTTCTCCTACCATTTGTGGTGTTCGTCTTTATATTATACCACAAATGGAGGGACCTACAGTTCTGTGCCGAGTACGAACGGCAGATGTATTTAATGAAAAGCTTTTTATGTCAGAAATACCCTTTGGAGGTTTGCCATTGCCTACCGAGGGGTGACCGCTATTAGAAAAAACTTTTTCTATGATTATTATTTTGCTTGCCCTGACTGAGATTCGAACCTCGAACTCACCGGCATATCGAGTTATAGCACGCACCGCTACCAACTCGACTACAGCGGCCATACATATTACTTGTATCAAAATTATAAGTAATAAATTGTTTTGCTGGATACATTCATATATGTACATACGTATATACATACATACATATTTAATCACATATACAAAATAAAACATGAGCTAGAAAATTTAGCTGAAACGTTGCCCTTTGTATATGCATACATACATACATATGTGGTATATAAGCTGTGCCTGACAGTATAGGGATAAGGGCAACAATTTGTTGTTTTTACTTTGCTTTAGTAACAAACGTACGGTAGCTGGAAAACATATATATGTATATACATACTTAGGCAAGATCTTGTTGCATGTGTATGTAAAAAAAATGTTAAGAACAATGTACAAATTTGCAGCACTAACCACTACATTGTCACGCCCGCGAAAAATTTGTGGTGTTTCTGAATTTGAGCGGTATAGATGAAAGCGGTCTTACAGCCTAACCTAATATTCACACACTCCGGTAATTTTCTGTCAAAAATGTGTCATTCTCATACAACTTGTATGGGAGCAACAAAAATTTGCAATTTTCATTTTGCGTGACATTTCGATTTGACGTGATGCGCATTGTCTTAAATATAGGGAAAACGGACTTTTTTGTTTGGATGAGCAAACAAATTATTAAAAAGCTTTGAATGAAAACTTTTTGTAAATTTGTACATTGTTTGAAACTTGGGATTATGATTTTTATGATTATTATTGCTTTAATAATATAAAAGAGGAAACCAATCAATTGCCAAACTTGTTAAGAAGTTCCTGTGTTGAAGCTCTTCATATAAATTAAGATAATATTTAATGTTTAAATAAAAATTAATATGTAACTTAAGGTAAAGCGAATCTATAAACCAAATAAATACATTGAACCAACGCTGAAAACTTCCACCTTGTATTGTTCTCAAACGAATTTGACAGCCATGCAACTCTGTAAAGTAGACGCACGAAAATAAATTTCGGGTGGACGTGGTTAAAAATCTTGCGTGCTTGCGTCCAAAAACGCAAGCCGTGAATATTAGGTTAGCCTGTTACGTACTTGTGTTTGCATAATGTATGTATGTATATAGAGGAAACCAGTTGCTTGAACAGGATAAGAAAATATTTTTAGCATGTTGCCCGTTATGACCCGAAGTATGTATGCATGTGTTTATATACATTAGTGTGGTCCAAAAATTAAAAGTCAAGATATCTTTTTGGAACAAGTTTTTTTCATGCCATTACACTTAGTTCAGCGTGCAAAAAAACAAAAAGTTAAAAAAAACTATGATTAGTGGTCGCTCCAATCGATTTATTGTTTTATCAAAGTGTAGTACAATTTACACATATGTAATTTACATATAATGTTCAAATTTTATTTTAAAAGGGCTGCCTTTGATGGTAGAGGAAACTGTTTTCTGTGGTTTGCTACTAATTGGAGAATATATTGCATTTGTTCTTCGTAAGTGTCTGGTTTTAATTTTTTATTAGACCGATTCCACGTTCAGCAGTGTCGTTAACCACTCTCATATTGCGGCTACATTCATAAAACATTTTATAAAAATTGTTACCCAACCATAGTTCTGGTTTAGTATTTAAAAACTGTTGCGCTTTATTTTTTCCTTCGTCAACTAATAAATCAAAAAATTATTTGTTCTTTTAGTTACAAAGTCTTCTAACAATAAATCTTGTTCCACAGACAAAAGTATTCGTCGCGGACAATTTGGCAGCGGCTGACGGCTAAGATTTTTAACCATTTTTTTTCTTTGTTTCGGCTGGAATTCTAGTATCAAAAAAAGAAAGTGCAACCAAGTATTCTGAAAGAAACCAAATGTGCCTGGAGAAAGCAGTGTAGGCTCTCTCACCAATGGTTCTATTAGGATAATTTTTTAAAAGGCGTATAAGCAAAATATCATTGTATGGAGCTTGAATTGCAAGCGGAGACTCATTCCAATACTTTACATAAACTAGACAAATAAATACAGCCATATTAACCATTTTTGCTTCGTCTTTAGGTTTTAAGGACAACTGTTTTTTAAAGAGACATATTTTCAGTCAACATATTTCTTTTGCTAACCATCGAGCATGATGTGAAGCACCCGGAGATCGAAACGCCACTTTGTCGGTTTTTCCACCAAGAAACAACAGACAATTGTAATAGTTCGCGGTAGTCGTCCCTTGGTTGTTGATTTTTCACAGCATTTGGTAAATATTCTAGCATTTCTATTTTCAATTTCTTCAAAATAGGTTTTAAAAATAGGTTATCATCTCCTGCATTATATGTAGTGTGATCAAGCACTTGAAAATTTGCGTATCGGGACCTTGCGAAGAGCCAAACTCTTGTAAAAAAATAGCAGAAAACATTATTTCCATAATATGATGGCGGCAAGCAATCCAGACCAGTTCTGTATTTAATTTTTTTCCAATTATGGCGCAAGTTTCTTTATTGAGACCAGTATTAGTTGCTGTCGTATCAAATAGAAGTCCCTTAACTTGTGATTGAATATTCCATTTTTCTAACGCTTCGACGCAAACCATTGCTGGTTTTCTCCTGTACCTTTGGATATTTTTGGAATTCCCAGGAGTTTTTCTTGGTCACTGCCAGTAATGAGTACTGCTACACGGTCAACTTTTTCTTTTGAGCCGTTAATATCTGGTAAAAGCTTACCCTCCCAGTGTAAAAGAAAAGGTCCTACTAACGACAATTCCTTTTGGACAAGTATGGCGGCTTTTTTTCTCTCCTCTATTCTCGAGCTTCTTGAAAGTGTGGCATTAGAAATGTCATGTCCTAATGCTTTAACAACATTTCCCACAACAAACAATGCACTTCTATCAGATATTTTTGCTCTATCCAATGCTGCGTCCACTCCTGGAGATTCGAAAATGTGGTATTTTCCTTGTTTTGAAATGACAGATTTTTCAGATGTTGTCACTGGGGCTTCAAATTCTTTGTCGCTTTCACAAAGTTGTGACGAGGAAGATGAAGAAATATTTAATTTTCCTGACCTAAATTTGCATTTTCTCTTTAGCAAACTTCTCCACTTCTTCCCTCTGTCTCTTTCGCTTTTCTTTACTGACTGAAACTAAGTCAGCTTTTCGAGGAATGCTCGGTCTTCACAGTTTTTCATTTCCGTCAAAGCATCTGCCGTAGCTATGTCTTTCACTTTCACTGGGTTGTATATTATTTTATTAAGCCTTTAGAACTTAATTGAAGTCGGGCAGTAGGAAAACTTTGAGATTGGCGTACCTAAGAGCTAATTCGTTGGCGCAGATCTCAGTTGCAAACGAGACATATTGGCTAGCAACTAAAAAATTTTTAATTATTGTTACAACTATGTATAATTGGACAAGAAATATAAATTCCTGACCGCTGTCTTTCACTTTCACTGGGTTGTATATTATTTTATTAAGCCTTTAGAACTTAATTGAAGAAAACTCCTTTTCCGCTTCGTTTGATTAGAAAGAAAGAAACCGATATTCACAGCTGTTTCGCATTCAGTGCTGCCAATTTCCATATAGAAAGTGACACTTGTCAAACACTTTTTCAGATTTGTTTGAGTAGATAGACAGAAGTATAAAGGTGCACAGCTGTTTTGCATTCAGTTCTGTCAATTGAGACATAGAAAGTGTCACTTGCAAATTTAAACGAGTTGGAGCGACCAGTAAACTTTAAAACATCAAATTAAAATTTTAAATCTGATTTGATCTAAGAAATTGGCAAAAAATTAGCAATGTTCCGAAACATTTTAAGATACTTTTTTTTCTCCATATAAGCTTGGACCACACTAATATACATACATAGATCACGATGTAGCAAAAAAGAAAATTCTACAATTTTTGTACATATCATATGCATGTACATATTTATGAATTTAGTCATATGAAGCGCCACATTGTCAATCGTATTAGATAGCTCTTGTTTAATCGACACATGCATAAAACCCTTAATTGTCCTATTGCATTAATTTATTAATATAAGCATTTGATTATTTTTTTATTGATCACAATCCATAAATCTAGTCCACTGACATTTTTCAAATTCACACAAACAATAATTTTTGGTGGGTATATTTAATGTGTTTTACTAATACAGTGCTCCACATGAAATGCGTTTTTTAAGAATTACTGACATTTTTACTTTTGTTTATTTAATATTCATTAATATTTAGTAATAAAAAATAAAGTATATTTTAAAAAAAAAAAACCATGCAAATCTGAGTTTTGAACAAACAACAAAGTGAAAATCTTGAAGGTTTGAAAACTGATGTAGATTTTAAATTTTTTTTTGACAAAAGGGCAATTATTAACTGTGACCGTTTAATTGTTTGCTTACCACCTCTTAATTATTTTAAACCCCACGTTAATAAAAATATAATGTTGGACCGCGAACTACCTGTGTGGTCGTCAAGCGTCGGTGTGCTACCGTGACTCAGTGTCAAAAGCGAGAAGAATTAAGCAGGGGGTACCACAGGGTGGCGTCCTATCCCCCCTATTATTCAACTTCTACATCTCGCGACCTTCCCCGGCAGAGGGAGTCACACTGGTCTCGTATGCCGAAGACTGCACGATAATGGCTACCGGCAATGGAATTGATGGCCTGTGCTCTAAAGACAAAGAAACATTGTTGGCAACATACAAGACGATTGGCCGGCCGGTTCTAAATTATGCTGCGCCAATATGGTCGCCTGGAACTAGCGGGACTCAGTGGTCAAGAATGGAGACCTGTCAGAACGCCGCACTCAGGACAGTGACGGGATGTCTCCTGATGACGCCTGTCGATCACCTCTACCATGAGGCTAACGTGCTTGCAGTGCAGGAGCACAATATGATGCTCACAAAGCAGTTTCTACTGGGGTGCCACCGTCCGGGGCTCGCGCTGGAGCCGGCACCCAGGCACATCAGGGGACATCTCTCACAACTGACGGACGAGGTCCAGACATACGTACGCTTACCGCTGGACCCAAGGACGTACCGACAGGCTCTGGACAATATTCACAGGGAGTCGGTATCCAAATATATCGACATCCGCCCTGTGAGTGCAGTCCTGGGAGTCCAACCACCACCCATAGCAGCTGAGGAGCTCCAGCTGCCTCGTGAGACGCGCGTCACTCTGGCTCAACTCCGATCTGGATATTGTAGCAGGTTAAACTGCTACCTATCGAGGATCAACCCCGATACCCCCAACACTCTCCGGCATGTGGAGAGTATCCGCACGACACCAACCACGTATTCACATGCCCGGCCAAACCTACTCAACTAACACCCCTTTCCTATGGTCCGAACCTGTTGAAACGGCTCGTTACCTGGACCTTTCGTTAGTTGAGCCTGACGATAATGATTGAGGGAGCCCGCCAGCCCAGTGGCGTGTAGCTAGCCGCTAAAACAACAACAACATGGTGTAGGGTCGTGTACGCTAAGTGAACAAACGTCACACTTTGCTTTGGTTCGGCAGTATTTTTTTGTGTGTCCTAATATATAGCAGTTTTTGCATTGAAGTGGTGTTGGGAAATAAGAGTCGACTTTAAAATTCAAAAAGCCAACTTTCAGTTCTTTTGGTAATTCGAATCGGTTAAATCAAATAATATGAAGTGAAGAGTTAACAACTTCACCGTCTATGAATTTGGTAATTTTTTTGCAGGCAACGACTTGGTGATCTTTTAAACCTTCCAATATGTCATTTTCGCTTAACTCTTTTAGAGGAGGTACAAAAACTACACCTTTGATTGTGTTAAGCGTCGGATGTAGTAAACAATTTATTTCACAGACATTAAAGAGTTGTGTGGAGCGCAAAAACTTGTTTGCTTGAGCTTCGTTGTGTGTCAAAATCAAGAGGTCACCTTCACGAGTGAATGTAATTTTTTTTGGTTGCTCGATGCTAATGCTTTCCAGAGCTTTGGAAACCAGGAAAATATTTAGGTTGCTCAAGGGTTTGTCCGCGTTTTTGTTTTTCATCAAAATGAATTTTGGGCATCCTGCTTTATTATTTCTGTCAAATGGAGTAAGTATTGGAAAATCTGCTTTGTTTTGCAAGTTGAACTTGGTTGAATCGTGTTTATTTCTTTTTGATGCAGAATTAAATCCATCTGGATCTAATAAAGCGTAATAGTTGCCTCCTGAGGAGGAGGACGTGTTGGTGTAGCGCTTATGTATAAATACCTATTAATCGATTCGAAATAACAATAAGAAAATGTGACGTTTAGCTACCTGCGTCAAATAAATATGGTAGAGAAAAGCACGACCGTTCACTATGAGAGTAAATTGTCAACTGAAGAAATATTGAATGCACGCCATCAGAAACCTGGCACAGAGACATTCTTACTAACATTTAACGATCGTAATAATAATAATAATTTGGCGCTTACACTATATATGTAGCTCAGTATAATGTACGTCTGTATTTTGTACCACAAATGGAGGGAGTTTACCATACAAAATTTGTGTGTCTAACTCGCTTTAAACACCACTTTTTTTTAGTGTTTATTGACGTGCCACCCTTATTTGAACAAATATTGGGCCGCACTGATGACAAATTTTTGCTGCGCTGTTTACTGGTTTGACAGTTTATAATTTTAAATACGAGGGTGGCGTGATACGTCAGCGACTTTGGAATTTCCCGCGCAGAAACCTATAAATTCATCATTGCTGCCTTTAACTGCAATCTTATAATAAACTACTAAGTTAGCTGATTAAACAATATTTTTTGCGTAAAAAAACCATCATCTGAACTAAGCAAAGGCTTGATAAATACTATAAGGACATTGCACCATCAATTTCAATGGTTAAAAATTTAATTACTGAGATCCGTTGTTGTCGTAGCATCACATTTTATATTAAACTACTAAGTAAGCTGATTAAGCAATATTTTTTGCGTAAAAAAACCATCACCTGAACTAAGCAAAGACTTGATAAATACCATAAGGACATTGTACCATAAATTTTCAATGGTCAAAAATTTAAATACTGAGATCCGTTGTTGTCGTAGCATCACAAGTGGCGCCGAACGTTCAGGTCGCCCAAAAGTAGTCGTTACGCCAGAAACGGTCGGTAGAATCCATGGAATGATATTGGAAGACCGGAGAACGAAAGTTCGTGAGGTGGCTGATGTTGTAGGCATCTCAACTGAGCGGGAATAACACATTTACCACGAATATTTGTATATAAAAAAGATATTCGCGCGATGGGTGCCGCTATAGCTCACACTCAACATAAGCGTAACTTGGTGACCTCTTTAAAACCATGGACTACGAATTCCTACCCCGTCCAGCATAATCTTCAGATTAAGCCTGATCCGTCTATTTCCTATTTTCAAACTTGAAGATATGGCTAGGTGGTAAGAGGTTTGGGTCAAATGAAGAGGTCATCACAAAACAAACGCCTATTTTAAAGAGTCTTGAGAAAAGTTATGATTTGGAAGAAATACAAAAATTTTAAAAACGCTGGACCAAGTGTATAGAGTTCAAACGAGATTATATTGAGAAATAAAACACTTTTTGGCCTAAAAAATATGTTTTCTTAAAAAACGCTTTGTTTAAAGTTAAAGATATATATATTTATAATTTGCCTGCACGATGCGAAGCGTCTCGTTGATAGGAAATGTATGTTCGTTTTTCTTTTTCATTTTTCTACCCGAAGTGTCAGTGGATTCTAATGCCACCGTATCGTTAGCCCAATTGTATTACAGCTATTATAGCATGTTCACAACTCGGCCAGCCTAACCATAGATCGACCTCGATCGATTTCGTTCAAACTTAAGATTGATGTTCTTAATATTATTAATTCTTCTAGAAGGGTATTGCTTTCTTCATTGATAGACTCAACCTTTTCATAATGTTGCAATTTTCGCATTCTATTAGCTTCAACCACACCGTCATAAGGCAGTTGTGTCAGTTGGCAATTATCTATGTCTCGTATAACATACCGATCAATTCCGATGACTTTAAACACAACATAAGACCCTTTGTATCTTGATATGAACTTTTTATTCGTTCCAGCGGAGGTATCGATGTTTCGTATGACGACGAAGTCGCCAACGGCATATTTTTCCGAGTTCGTAATATGCCTAAGAAAATAACTTTGACTATATTCTTGCGCATTCTGTATGGCCATATCAGCGGCGGCGCGTAGACCCGTAAGGTACCTGTCATCGCCCCGCCGTAAATTTTCGTCGAAGTATTCTGTAAACTCGTCAACGATTTCCCCATTTGTTCAACACCGAATAGAAGCATACTTGGTGTGTTTTTACTTGTGCCGTGCCCGGAATTGTTAATGGCATATTCTACTCGCAAGAGACGGTTAGACCAGTCAGCGTGGTCTATAGGATCGGTGAGTTTACCAAGCGTTTAATGACGAGATTGACTCTCCACCTGGCCATTGGCCTGAGGTGAGGCTACAGCAACTTCAATATGCCTTATATTACGTTTTTGCAGAAACTCGCTAAACTCTACAGAGGTGAAGCACTTCCCTCTATCCGAAATAACCCGCCGGGGTCGGCTATAATAACTAAAATACCGTTCCAAGGGCGAAGGTCAGCTCCCGTGTACTTGTTGAATTGGTCGGATAAAGTTTGACGAACTTCGTGAAAGCGTCCACAACTACTAGGATATATTTCCTCTTCGATTTCAGAGGAAGCGGTCCAAAGTGATCGATACTCGTATGTACAGTATCAAACGGGAGTGGATCTTTTGGTATATTACACAGGTTTTCTCGCTAGCTCGCATCGGAATCTGTTTCCCTAAGACGACTGTAAATTGCCAGAACCAGGAGACTTCGTTAACTCCCTCTTCAGATGTTCGAATAATTCGACACATTCTCTATCGGAATTATAGCCGGTGCCCTTCTTGAGCGAATTAAGTAATGGCTTAGCAACGGAAGAGAATGACGGCACAAACCGCCTAAAATAAGTACACAGTCCCACGCACGACTGCAGCTGTTTGTGATTTATTGGTATTGGATAGTTTTTAATATCCTTAATGTGACTATCGCTTAGTGTAATTCGCTCTGCTGATACGCAATATCCCAGACCTCGTTTTTTTACACGTTCTAAAACTTTTTTTAATAATATCTTATGCTCTTCAAAGTATTTGGTGGCTACTACAATATCGTCCATATCCCCATTGCCCATTGGGTGTACTGAACCGACTTCGGAGACAATTCCACTTGATAAAACTCAGTCTTTAAGTCCAGAACGGAATAAACGCTTTTACCTTCGAGATACTCCAGGCAGTCGTCAATAAGCGGCAAAGGGTTATTTTATTTAGACCGCGATAGTCTATACAGAGGCGCGTCTGTCCGACTTTCTTTTTAACGAGCACAATATCAATTAAGATATTTTGCACATCTGCACGCTCAGCAAAGGGAAGTCGACGTGGTGAACAATGAAAAGGTGCAGTGGTCGTATTTTCATTTTATACTCGTAAGGCTCTATTTGTACTTCTGAATTTACGTACGACCTTAATATTAAATTTTTGAGTTCCTTACGGCAGGTGTGGTTTAACATAAAATCGACGTCTACTTAGGAATCACCAAAGGCTTCTTCCATTCTCAAAATCTCTGAAACTGTACCGCCGCTGGAATGATGCCTATAATTACGAATATTTGTTTCTACACAACATATTCCATCGCTACTCTTACAAAGACTATGTCTATCAGGAACACTTATTAAGTCGAAACGATGTGAAATACTAGTAATTTCATTTTTATTCAACAAAAGTAATTAATTTTTATTATATTTGTACTTCGTTAAACAAATATTAAAAAAATTCAAAAAGCCGAGGCCAAGAATTATTGGCAAAAGCATTTCATCGTAGGCAGGATGTGTATTTTAATTCGTATTGATTTTTTTTTTTTTTTTAACTTTTTTATTATTTATTGGATCTTTCTTTTCTAAAAATAATAACAATAAGTTTTACAAATCTTAGCCTAAACACATTAGTTATAAATTATTATAATTCGGCGCTTAATTAGAATGCCAGTGCCTCCAGGGGCTTTGCCATCTGGATGATTTGTTGGGTAGAAAATGTAACCCTTGAGTTGAAAATAATTTTTGTTGGTTAAGTGTGTTTCGGATACTAGCAAAACACCGATCTCGCGATCATTCAAGAACTTTGAAACCTCGTCCTTGTGCTGTGAAATGCCATTAGCATTCCAGAAGCATATTTTTAGTGTAGCCATTTATGTGGATTTTTGGTTGACTTAAAGTTCCATTAGTCGATTTTGGTTGCGCATTAGCTCCTGCATGTTATTTTGCATGGATATCATTAAGTTTACCAGTGTGGACAGTATTGCCTCAATTCCACTTGGATTTTGACTAGGGTTTTGTACGGGTGTTTGTTGTGTGCTTGATTCAGGTACATTTTGTGGTTGGTTTCGTGGGATGTTAGTCCATTTTAAGGCATTTGCAAACGTAACTCATGGCGTCGTTGACGATGAGGTTCTTGGTTGAGAGGGCGTATATGCCTGCAACATTAGTGGTACCTGAGAAGTGTGGATTAGAGGCTTACGCTGATTCAAACGGTCTTTTAACTCCTTATAAACGGGACAGCCCCTAGGCTGAATCGGATTTGTTTGCCAGACATGCTGCAGAATAGTGAAGGTCACCACATGCAACGCAGACTGGACGCAGAGTACAATACGTTTTTGTATGTCTATATTCTTGACAGTTTGTACACTGAACAGGGCTATTTCGTGTGTGTGGCTCCTCGACAGTAATTTTACGATGTAACAAATACTGCAACTTATAGATAGGATGGACAGCGTTTTCATTAATGGGAGTACTGTTCGGTGTCAGTTCGACTTTGAACATATGTAGGTTGAGGGATTTTGTCTCTGTTGAGTATATTCACAACAGACTTAATATCAAAGCCGTTTTCCCTGAGACCATCAAATGCTTCGTCTACAGAGATGGTTGATTCAATTCCTTTAATAACTACTTGAATACCTTTACTGCTTTTCAGCTGGTATGTATAGAAGTTAGTTGACGCATTGTCTAGGAATTTTAAGACCTTACGATAGTTCTCCTCATTATTGACTTGTAGTTTAGTCTCGCTTATATTTCCCTTTTTTATAGCTACGACGAAAAAAGTATTAGAGCCAATACTTTTTGTCAGAATTGTTACTAATTCGGCGCAGTTCTGTTCCCTTATGTAAATTCGGGGTGGCTTTGCAGTTTTAGGCCCTTAGGTTTGTTTTTCATTCTCTTCTAGGGCTCCAAGTATGGCAAATCTGCTTTCAGACGCCACTTGGGATATTTTGGGAATGTTCGCATTTTTTGTTTTCTGTAGGCTTAGCTTTCGCTTAGTTTGTACATACCTGTCGATTCCAGTCTGTATTAATGTTTTGATGGCGTTAGCAGTTAGCTGAGCACTGCTGGCGTTTGCAGTTTTGTCTTGCACTTGCGATGGCTTGGGGCTTGGTTGAATTGATTGTGTCACATTAAATTATGCTGACAGTATCGGTCGCTGTGCCACTATTGTTGTTGTTGTTGTTGACGACACCGTTGTGGTGAGTGAGGTTACTGTACTTGTTGGTGCGAAAACCGACCTTGTGTCGTTTGGCTGGAGAAATGTAGCGGGGGACGCGCACTGCATGTGCAATTATACACTGCGATCTATCGTTTAGTATATTTTTGCTGATTGAATCACAATTTGGGCACATTTTAATTTAGTGCGACGGAGAGAAGCGACAAAAACACGTCCGAACAGCTCCATAGCTGGCGCACTATTCGTCTTGATTAACGTTTAAATTTGATAAGGCAATTAGCAGTACCAAGAATGTTAAGTCTCCGACATCCGATACCGAAATAGCTGCGTATTGGCACGTCTGTTTTAGCTGCGCATTCTGGTATACAACACCGTCTTATGAAGCTAATTGGACTGCCGTATCAAAAATAGAAGACATTTTTTAACTCAGCACTTCCATCGATTCGACTAAGAAAGCAATACTTACATGATTTAAGGCATCTATCTTTAGCATATCCTCCGGCAGGACGGCAGCAACAGGTGGGTCCACTAGCGGCTTCAGCACCTTCCTCGGGTTTGAGCAGGAAAGGTGGTCGTTCCCATCTTCCAGCACCGGAAGCACGGCTAGTAGGAGATAGATATCTTGGCGGCTGATATTTGTTTGAAACTAGCTTATAAGCGCTTCTGTTAGTGCGGAATAATTTAAGGTAGAGAAAAGCATGACTGTTCACAATGAGAGTAAATTGTCAACCGCAGAAATATTGAATGCACGCCATCAGAAACCTGGCACAGAGGCATTCTTACAAACATTAAACGATCGTAATAATAATAATAATTTGGCGCTTACACTATATAGCTCAGTATTTGGCAGAGTTTCTCTACCACTTGTAATGTGCGTCTGTATTTTGTACCACAAATGGAGGGAGTTTACCATACAAAATTTGTGTGTCTAACTCGCTCTATTGTGTTTATAGTGTTTATTGACGTGCCACCCTTATTTAAACAAATATTGGGCCGCACTGATGACAAATTTTGGCATCATTGTTTAAAAGTTTTGCTGCGCTGTTAACTGGTTTGACAGTTTATAATTTCTAATACGAGGGTGGCGTGATACGTCAGCGACTTTGGAATTTCCCGCGCAGAAACCTATAAATTCATCATTGCTGCCTTTAACTGCAATCTTATAATAAACTACTAAGTAAGCTGATTAAACAATATTTTTTGCGTAAAAAAACCATCACCTGAACTAAGCAAAGGCTTGATAAATACCATAAGGACATTGTACCATAAATTTTCAATGGTCAAAAATTTAATTACTGAGATCCGTTGTTGTCGCAGCATCACAAGTGGCACCGAACGTTCAGGTCGCCCAAAAGTAGTCGTTACGCCAGAAACGGTCGGTAGAATCCATGGAATGATATTGGAAGACCGGAGAACGAAACCTCGTGAAGTGGCTGATGTTGTAGGCATCTCAACTGAGCGGGAATATCACATTTAACACGAATATGTGTATATAAAAAAGATATCCGCGCGATGGGTGCCGCTATAGCTCACACTCAACATAAGCGTAACTTGGTGACCTCTTTAAAACCATGGACTACGAATTCCTACCCCGTCCAGCATTATCTCCAGATAAAGCCCGATCCGACTATTTCCTATTTTCAAACTTGAAGATATGGCTAGGTGGTAAGGTTTGGGTCAACTGAAGAGGTCATCACAAAACAAACGCCTATTTTAAAAAGTCTTGAGAAAAGTTATGATTTGGAAGGAATACGAAAATTTTAAAAACGCTGGACCAAGTGTATAGAGTTCAAAAGAGATTATATTGAGAAATAGAACACTTTTTGGTCTAAAAAAATGTTTTCTTCAAAAACGCTTTGTTTAAAGTTAAAGTTATATATATATCTATAATTTGCCGGCACGATGCGAAGCGTCTCGTTAATAGGAAATGTATGTTCGTTTTTCTTTTTCATTTTTCTGCCCGAAGTGTCAGTGGATTCTAGTTGATGATTGTGGTGTTGCCACCTTATCGTTAGCCCAATTGTATTACAGCTGTTATAACATGTTCACAAAGTCAAAGATTTATCAAACCGCCTTCGTTAAATATGTTTACAAAGGAATCAAATTGAACAAACAAAAATTTCAAATAATATTGCACACCACCATCGCCGTTCACCATTGCTCAGTGGTCCATGCCATCGCCAGCATTATCCGATTTTGTGCACAATTTTTTCCAACATTTGTAAATATACTTAAGTGCAAATGTATTTTCACAAACAATGTTCAATATATACAAAACAAAAATAGTATTTGTAAATAAACAAATGTCAGTTAAACTGAAAGTTTCTTATACACATCAATGAGAACGCTTGACAGTTGTTCATAAACTCAAACAACAAACTCGAGTTTACTGTGCAGTCAGAACATAGTATGACTCCTCTTTTTAGTGTCTTTTAGTCAATATAGCTGTCCTCAGACCTGGATTGTGTTAACCAAAAAAAACACACTTATTAGCTAAACACACAAAGAAGGTATCTTTATTTAGAATTAAATTTATTACTAAATTATGTCGTCGTTTTTCTTCAACTGCGAATTCATTTATTATCCTATCTGTTTCAATATCAAATCGATGATGAGTACTCATTCCTCTCCTGTCGAATTTCACAAATTGTTGAAGACATGGAGTTAATTCGATTTTCGGAGTAACAGCTGGCTCATTCCAGTTCATTTTCAAGGCTAGTGGCAACGCCCGCCAGAGGGTGACTTGCACCTTCCACCTTTTCGACGTTTTTCAAAAAGAGCCACTTGAGTTTCAACCGCGAACATCTCAACATCAACAGCCAGCTCTGCCTGCCCACAATCAATTTTTAACCGTTTTATATACTTATTAGACAATATTGTTATTGCCTTAAAACTTTTCAATCTTATTCCTTTGACTTATTTAGATTAATACGATAATTTAATATCTGAATAAAACCCGTGAATTATACAACTTTCAAAACGAAAGCGAAAACTCTTTTTCATTCAGTGCACCCCGCACTTGCAGTTATCAGCTTATCCCTAAGTTGAACATGGTCCTTCGTCGCCAAAAACGAAGTGGCACCTCTAACACCAATTAAACATATCCCAAACGGCCATTACAAAAAGAGAAAAATATTTTCAAAAAGGCAGTTGCAGAGCGGCAGTGAAAAGAATAACATCGGCGCGAAAGTATTTTACCGAGTGAGAAGTTATAAAAAGAAACAAAATTCAAAGTAACAACAACTAAACGCGGAATACAAAAAACTAATAAAAACACCGAAAAAATTCGAAGAAAAAGACAAAAGTGCAAATATTTTACATAAAAGAAAAAAAAAGAATAATAAGAAATAAGTGCGAAAAAAGTGCACATACTCGTACTTACATATGCGTGCGTACATACCAACGTGGAAAAAACAGAAGCTCGTGCTTCTTCCGAAACCAGGCAAACCGCCGGGTTTACCTTCATCCTATCGACCGATCTGCCTACTCGACACCTTGGGTAAGGTTCTGGAGAAAGTCATATATAACCGATTGTTACGGTTCACCGAAGACGAAATGGGATTATCACCACGTCAGTACGGCTTCCGTAAGCGAAGGTCGACCATAGATGCAATACAGGAAGTAGTCTCAATTGCCACAAATGCAATTGCTGGTAGAAGATGGAGAGGGGGCGATAAACATTACTGTGCCACAGTAACACTCGATATTAAAAACGCCTTCAACTCTGCAAACTGGGAACACATCCTAACAGCACTCCTAAAACTACAGGTTCCGGCATACATATTTAATATCATTAGAAGTTACCTTGAAGATACGAGTTTTGGAATATTCTACCGACGCTGGAACTAAAAAGTATACCGTTACTGCGGGGGTTCCCCAGGGCTCAGTACTAGGTCCAATATTGTGGAACATAATGTACGACGAAGTCTTCCGCCTACCGCGCCCCGACGGAGGCAGTAGGTAAGCAAATATCAGATGTCGAAGTCAAAGTGAACGCCACAATAGAGACAGTCACTAAATGGCAAGATAACGTAGGCTTATCTCTAGCAGCAGAAAAAACAGAAGCTGTTCTAATAAGTAGTCGGAAGAAACCTGAGGTGGCGGTATTTAAAGTAAATAGCCACAATATTCGATCCTCCCGCCAGTTAAAGTACCTTGGTGTGATTATCGACGATAGGTTATGTTTCGGACCACACGCAGATTATGTAACACATAAGGCGTCAAAAACTTACGGTGCTCTATCAAGAATGCTCCCAAACATAGGCGGACCTAGAAGCAGCAAACGGTCCATTTTAGCTACAGTTATCAGCTCAGCCTTGCTGTATGCAGCGCCAGTCTGGGCTAAGTCATTAAAAGTAAAAGCCTACCGGAAGCCTTACGAAACTGTGTATAGGCTATGCGCTCTACGAGTGACGTGCGCGTATAAAACAACTTCGGATGATGCGGCAATGGTCGTCGCGGGTATGACTCCCTTCGATATACTGGCTAAAGAAAGAGAGAGACTATTTCAGCGGAGAAAGCAGTTCGACAACGCAGAGGTAATTGCTGTCCAAGAAAAAGCGTTATCCTTAGAAAAATGGCAGGAGCGCTGGGATAACTCCGAAAAAGGAAGATGGACACACCCTTATTCCCAACATTCAGAAGTGGGTCAGTCGAAAGCACGGGGAAGTCAACTTTCACCTTACCCAATACCTTAGTGGCCATGGCCGCTACAGAAAATACCTTAACCGCTTCGGGCTGGACGATTCCGCCCTCTGCCCAACGTGGAATGTAGACGAAGATGCGAGGCACGTCTTATTTTCTTGTCCACGATTTTCAGCAGTTACGATTAACATAAGTACTCTATCTGCAGATCCGCTTAGTCCGGATAATATAATCGATACAATGCTTAGCTCTATCCGAAATTGGGAAGCAATAAGTGGCGCTATAGCAGAAATACACAAAAAGCTAAGGTACGCGGAGTGGTCCCGAAAAAACCGGTGAGATTTCTACCACTTTCACAGCGTACTGCATCATTCGATTTTGCTCGGAACCACGTCCGTTCCGACAGAAACGATCGCTAGGGAGATTTTAAGTAATTTACATCGTCAAAGTGTAAATAAAGCACGGGTTGGAACCGAACGCACTCCTCCCGTGTAATCAGGACGGATCTGGATATCGTTCGCCAGACCATCCAAACAAAGTTTAGCCCCGTTAGATATAGCTCGGAACCTCGTCCGTTCCGACAGCTACGATTGAAGACATGCTCTGCGAATGACCAGCAAAACTACATCCGAGTCCTTCTACCTGCTGAACCGATGCTGCCGTAGAAATTGCCCACCAGGATCTACGGCTGCACAGCATACAACATAATGGGTGCCGCTTGGAACCAAGTTCGTTCCGACGGTTTCGCCAGGTTGTGGACGGTAAGGTAAAGTGAGAAGAAAACGCGGGTTGGAACCGAACGCTTTCCTCCAGCAAACACGATGCGGATCTGGATCTCGTTCGTTGGACCACCCACACAAAGCTTAGTTCCGCTAGATGTTGCTCGGAACCTCGTCCGTTCCGACAAATATGACTGGATACAAGCTCTACGTTTGAGTAGGTAATCTTAAGCGCCAAAGTGAGGAAATTATGAGGCTGGAACCAAACGCTCTTCAGCTCCAGTTTACTGCGGCTCCTGGTATTCGTTTGCTGGACCACCTCGGTCATGCTACTCGCTGAGTCTGCGCAGCAAGGGAACTTGTTCATCGGGCTCGTTTTGTCTGCAGAGTTCATAGCCGGGCAAGAAGCCGCTCGGAACCAAGTCCGTTCCGACGGCCTCGGCTTACTATAGCGCTCTTTATAGTGTCAGCAATGCTGAGTAGGCGGAAATCAACTAACCTGTGACATTGGCTGCTCGGATTCCTGTCCATTCCGACAGCCTCAAGGAAGTTCAACTTCGAATTATATAGATAATTAAACTAACTTAGAACATTTTAGTAGTGTCAGATGTCAGGCATATAAACGCAATTAGGCGGACATTACATAAAACAAAACAAAACAAAAAAAAATACCAACGAACAACCGTTTGCGACAAGTGCGAAGAACAGTGGTGTGTAAAACAATTTTAAATCGCTGCGCTGAAGTGAATGCGCATCGAAAGAAAAAAAATTAATTTGTGTAAAACAATTTTAAATCGCTGCGCTAAAGTGAACGCGCATCGAAAGAAAAAAAATTAATTTGTGTAAAACAATTTTAAATCGCTACGCTGAAGTGAACGCGCATCGAAAGAAAAAAAAATAAAAAATTAATCTGTCTAAAACAAGTTTAAATCGCTGCGCTGAAGTGAACGCGCATCGAAAGAAAAAAAATTTATTTGTGTAAAACAATTTTAAATCGCTGCGCTGAAGTGCACCGTGTGTCGACTCGCAATCGTGAAATATAGCCAGCGTTTCTTAAAAAACGAAACACTACAGTTTCACCGAGAGATTTCCCGCTTTATACATCAGTTGGAGCTTTGGATAGTGTCAGGAGTCAAGTTACTTACGACATACCCCTTGAAGCACAAATAATTGTACATAAGTACATTACCCTCCTTTAAATTTCCCGTCACCCAATATTATAAAATTGCATATACATATTTATATGAGAAAACCCTTTCTCAGTTAAATATACATATATTGTATATACATATATATCCACATGTATATAGGTACATAACTCGCGCACATACGGTTGAGACTAATAAATTAAGGCTCAACTGTACAAAATTAGATTCCAATAAAGATCTTGATCCTAACGCCAATTTTAAAGAATAGCAACCAAGGAAAAGTAACGGTTCGCAAAACATACATGTTTATATATATATGTATATGCAACTTACATGTGTATGTACATATGTAACAGATATTGTTGATTTAAAAACCCACCCTTAATCTCTGTGCATACTTTCAACTCATAACTTGAAGCTACCAATTGAGACATTCACGCACATGTACACATACAGACGCGAATATATTTCAACAAGCAGACCACACACACAATTTGCACGCTCAGAAGAGATTGCACTCAGAAGCGCTGAGGCAAAATAAACAAAAAAGGGCGGAGCTTGTAAGCACAAAGCGCAGTGACAAGCATAATACAAACGCACACAAAGTAACACTATTGCACTCAGACGCGCTGAGGCAAACACACTCGAACTCAAACATTTCTCAAATCGCACAGTGGGCACCGACTATTGAACTGAAAATTAAAGTCAATTTTATTTACTCCAAAAAGGGCGGAGCTCCCACGCACAGTGTAAACAACACGGTTGAAAAGCAAACTAATATTAAAATTGCAATTGCACTCAGACGTGCTGAGGCAAACACACTCGAACTCAAGCAGTTCCTAATTCGCACAGTGGGTACCAGCGCTCACGATACAACTTGTAAAACAATTGTACAAAAATAATTTTTTTTTTTTCATTCCTTGTTCGAGCTTTATCACCCCTTTCGTACGCAAATAGCCTTGATTTTTTATTTTTTTTCTTGATACTCAATCGAAGCTGAAAATTTAGTTGTCTTAATATATCAGAGTTACTTATAATTATTTTACAATTTCTGGTAACAACCACACCCAGTCACATCATTAGAAGCCACAATGTTGAAGAAAGAGGAAAAATCGACTACTGAACTTGAAATCGATCCAATACTCAAGATTTTATTTTCGAAAGTAATCGGGTAGAATCATTCTACTCCAAGTGGTCAGCAACTCTTATTAGTGACCACACACCAACTCTTCTAAAAGTTAAGCTAGATCAGCTAGACAAACTCTGGGACCATCTCGAAAGCTCATATAAAGTAGCCTACCGTTCTGCCAATTATTTACAATCTAGCGCCTCAATCGAGCAAAAACATAATAAGTGCTCGGAAAGTTATGAAAGCTGTAAATCTCTGATTTTGGATGCGTTAGACATTCTCGGGACAAACTCTCAACCCCACACAAATACGACACCTGCCGCAACATCCAACCCTACTTCTAACCGTCAAGAAGTATTTCTAAAAGTACCTATATATAAGCGACACCGAAGTTTTTCATGGTGGATACGAAGACTGGCCGGCATTTCGAGATATGTTTACGGCAGTATACAAAAATCACCCCAAACTCACACCCGCTCAGAAATTGTACCAATTGCGCCTAAAAACGAAAGGTCAAGCAGGGCTCATGGTGAAACAATACCCTCTGAGCAATGAAAAATTTGAGCGCGCATGGGAGGTGCTCAAAGCAAGATACGAAAACCGTAGAATTCTGGTGGACAATCAACTGAAATCGTTGTTTAATATCCCACCAGTTTTTACAGAAAATAGCGAACAAATACAAAAAATACAAAACACAATTAACAATTGTGTCTCCACCCTCAAAACACAAGGAGTATCCACAAGTGATTGGGACCCCATTCTCGTTTACCTGTGTTCATCGAAAATGCCCAGCGAAACTCTCTCCCTATGGGAACAATCCCTCAGTTCTCGAAAAGAACTGCCAAGCTGGGAAGAGATGAGTAAGTTTCTCACAAACCCATATGAAGAAGTTGAACGACTCGGCGCATATCGGCCAAGCAATCCAAAGTCGCAATACTCTCACTTCACCCCAAAAGCGACTAGTCATAATACCTCGTTTATGAACAAAAGTCGGACCCAAAGTTACCACACAGAGATAACCAAACCTGTGGCTTGTAAGTTGTGCAACTCCAATCACGCAATGAAATCTTGCATAAAGTTCAGGGACCTCTCAATACCTGAACGCCTCAAATTTGTTAGAGAGCACAACTATTGTGAAAACTGTCTCTCATATTCGCACTTGAAAAGTGAATGCCAGAGCAATTTCCTTTGTGTTTATTGTCAAAAACGACATCACTCATTACTCCATTTTCAGCACAAACCTCAAACCTCTAAACCAAAATTCTAACCTCAAAGAACATTATCACAAGTAGCAGCAACACTGCGAAGTGATGATGAAATACCGTCCACTTCCAAGGGCGTAACTCGATCCCAATCCATTGAAAGCTCATCAAATGTATCAAATGTAAATATTGCGGAGGTTTCCATTTTGCCGCTAGCTGACCCCAAATGTTTCACTCCGTCTCGAATTGATTTGGTAATTGGTAGCGATATAATACCACAAATTCTCCAACAAGGTTTACAGCACTTCGCAAACAATACTCTAATAGCTCAAAATACAATTTTCGGATGGATCATTAGCGGACCAATTAAGGAAACGATATCAGCCTTCACAACGCAAGTAGACGAAACTCAACACCAATCTCGCCCTGCTGAAAAGGTTTTGGGAACAGGAGGAAATCGCTACAACCCGCACGCGACCGGAAGCAGATGAATTTTGCGAGAAATTCTACCGGACAACAACAGTACGCCAAGATGACGGAATATACGTGGTAAGATTACCATTTCTCGGAATCAATAGCTCTCGGCCACTCTCGAACTGCCTCACAACAACAATACCTCAGCATAGAGAGATCGCTTGAACGAAAACCGGAACTGCATATGTCACCGCTTTTTCAAGGGAAATAATAAAAGATGGCAAGTATCACTCATTCTACTTGCCTCATCACGCTGTCATTAAACCCGACAGCAAAACAACAAAGGTGCGAGTCGTATTCAACGCTTCAAAAAGTTCCCACTCAGGGAACTCGTTAAACGACGTGTTGCACACAAGGCCAACACTCCAGAGTGATTTAATGCTAGTAATTCTCAAATGGCGTGTACATAAGAATGTTTTCAATGGCGACATCGAGTAAATGTACCGCCAAATTGTCATTCATAAGGAAGATCAAGACTTCCAGCGAATCCTCTTTCGCAAATCTCCAAACTTGCCGATGCAAGATTTTAAATTAAAGACGGTCACGTTTGGTGTTAAATGCGCCCCTTATTTGGCAATCCGCACTCTCCAGCAGTTAGCCAGTAATATCCTACTGCAACAAACGTATGTAGATGATATACTCTCAGGCGGTCATGAAATACAGTCCACTATCGATACGATGTCTCAGGTGATCGCAACTCTGAAATCAGCTGGTTTTCCCCTCAAGAAAATTACAGCTAATTACCCGAAAATATTGGAGGCTATACCCCCCTCTGACCTCTTGGACACTGAATTTTTAAAATTCCACGACTCAAGCTCAACTAAAACGCATGGCATACGATGGAATGCGTTGACGGACAGTTTCTCTTATTCATATGACCCATTAACTAACAGTACTTGCAGCACGAAAAGGCAAATTTTATTCACTGTAGCGAAACTTTTCGACCCGGCAGGATGGCTAACACCAATAATGATAGTGGCCAAGTCGTCTCACAACGCCGCGGATCTGACACAAGAAGAAATCAACGAAGCCAAGACGTGCCTCATAATACAAGCCCAACGGATCCAACATGGTGAAATGATCGCGCAACTCGAGGCCTCTAAACAAATTAGTAAGAAAAATCCGTTGCTAACGTTGAACCATACGCTCGATAACAAAGGCGTAATGCTCGTAAATGGTAGACTTCGATACGCAGCCCTCAGCTACAATGAACGGCACCCCGTAATTATTCCACCCAACTCTCACTTTTGTACCTTACTTTTGGAATCTCTCCACACCATCATGTTGCATGCCGGAAATCAATTGATGGTGCGAATGGTACAACAGGAGTATTATATACCTCGCCTCAAACCTAAAGTTAAAAAATGCATCTTTCACTGCAAAACTTGTACGATATACAAGCAGAAAATGAGATCCCAAATCATGGCCGCTCTCCCCCCTGAGCGAGCAACTTATACGCTTATACGTTCCTTGTAAAAATGTCAACACTTCGAAGAGCAGCATATTCGAAAGCGTCTGCGTATTTATCTGCTTCTCCACAAAGGCTATCCATTTAGAAGTTTGCTCCGCTCTGACTTCCGAAGCATTTCTAGCAGCCTTTGCGAGATTCGTTGGACGCCGTGGACTCCCGCACAAGATCATCTCGGACAATGGGAAAAATTTCGTCGGCGCTCAACGTACGCTACACCGTGAATTCTCCGCCTTTCTGAAAGAAACTTCAACCGATATCGCTACCAAGTACGCAACACAGGGCTTCTCATGGCAATTTATTCCGCCGTATGCCCCTCATATGGGAGGACTATGGGAAGCAGCCGTCAAAAGTTTTTAGTCCCATTTTGTTAAGGTAGCAGGTAACCACAAGTACAGTTTTGAAGAGCTGACTACTTTGCTTGTCCGAATAGAGGCGGTTCTCAACTCCAGACCACTCTCCCCAATGTCCCAAGACCCACAGGATCTTCTAGCACTAACTCCTGGACATTTTCTGCGTGGTGCTCCCCTACTTTCACCGCCCGAGCCAAACGCTGAAAATTTGTATTTGACTAACAAATGGCAGAAGCTCAAAGTTCTCCACCACCAATTTAGCAATAGGTGGAAGGACGAATACTTAAGTTACACAAGCGATATAAATGGAAGTGCCCCCAGAAGCCTGTGCAAGATGGTGATTTAGTTGTCATCAAGGATGATCTACTTCCCCCCAACGAGTGGCGACTTGGACGTATAACCAAACTACATTTAGGAGCGGATGGCAAATCCCGTGTAGTTGACATCCGAACGCAAAACGGTACCATCACTAGAAGCATAGTAAAATTGTGTGTGTTATCCACCACGTGATTCTCATTCGCTGCCTGTCTTCGCTCAACACATTATTTAGATTAATACGATAATTTAATATCTGAATAAAACCCGTGAATTATATAACTTTCAAAACGAAAGCACTTGCAGTTATCAGCTTATCCCTAAGTTGAGCACAAATGTTTTTAATTTTTTCAGTGTTGAAAAGGATCTTTCCACTATGCATGTTGCGGCCGGCATTGTCGCATTATTTTTAACAAATGTTATTTATTATTATTATTATTTATTTAAACCTGAGTAAAACATCATGATTTTCCATTCAAAGAAAAGCGCTGGATTTAGATTCTGGAAATAAAGTTCTAATTTTTTCAGTAAGAATTAGTGTTCTATTAGCAGACAAATATTTTTCGTTCATTTTTAATTCGCAACTTAAAACCTTATTAATCAAAGTTTCAAACTTTGTTCAGGATTAGAATTCGTTCATGTACGAGTAAGGAAAAAAAAATTCACGAAAATCATAGGGACTTTTAGCCACTTAATTATACTGGCATCAAATGAACTACAAAGCTACATACCCAGAAGTTTTAAAGAGTCAGATTAAAATTTTAGAAATTTTGATAAAAAACTTTAAAATGGGGGAAGTGTTAACTTGTATTTCGCAATCATTTCTTTCACTGCATCTGTGTGCTTGTTGTTGTGCGAAAGGTCAACATCTTCAGCAGGCAGCACCTCCATCACCGCAGATTAATACAAGTCTGTAAAATCTACCGTTAATTGAGCAAGCATTTTCTCTTTATTTTCCTCTTCCTTGTCAGTATCGGTTCACCATCTTAAACCTTCATCGCCCGGGGCTGCCTTAGCTGCACCCTCGTGTCCCCTCTCGGCACCCTAACCACAACAGCGCCCACGCTCACATTGTGCTCTTCCGATGCCCTCCGCACATCGATGACTTCCACTACTGACTCACCGCCCCTAAGCGCAGTTCTACGCCCGTATGCACCCTTGTTCTTCTAACGGATTCGCCCACTACTTCCTTCCAATCTGCTCCACAATTCTCTTTTTACCTTCGTTGCACTGCTTCTTAACCTCATTTCGCCTGAACTCTGCCCCGTAATAACTAAATTGACTTATTGCAGAGCGTCGTCGCCGATAACGAGCGCATAATTGATGTTCGCTCCTCCGGTCTGACAACTTTCTTACACTTAAATTTAATGTGACAGAAAACTGCCTACTCAAATAGTTCAATTTTTTTTTTAAGTTTGAAATTTTGATGAATTTTTGTTAAATCGTTGTACATTGTGTAAATAGTTTAAAAAATTGGGTTTTCTTAGAGAGAGAACCATATTTTACTTCAAAAATAACTATAACTTGTAAACAGACTGTAATAATTCTGGTACTGGTATATTATTAAAAACATATATATAGGCCTCTTTGAAACATTCCCTAAATATAGAGGCGTCTCTAAGGGAATGCGAAAGGGCTTAAAATACATTTCATGGGCTTTAAATAGGTAAGAACAATGCAACATGCATAGGGGCCTTTTTGACGTTCATTTATATATTTTGTGGGACCCTATCCTGGCAGGGTATAGTAATGCGTATTATAACTCGCTATGCCACTGAGTTTGGCAATCGAATTTAAGTCGGGGCTAGTAAAATCTTAGTCCTGGAAATTTTTTTTCTGAAAGCGGTCGCCCTCCGCGGTATTTCTGCCATTATAAAGCTTCTCATATAATACATCTGCCGTTCAGAGTCGACACAAAACTGAAGTTAATGTAATTTGTTATACAGATATTGGAACTCGTTTGTTTTTTTTAAGTAGAGTTCATTTACGGAAACTATATATTTTTTAATTGTATACTATGTGCAAAAATCGTATATACAAAAATGAAACACTTTTTAGTTATTTCCGCTTAGAACGTCCGAACCAAAGAACGGAAGGACCAGCTATTCGATTATTCCTGCAGAATGTCCTAACGGAGGCATTTTTTAAGTTATAGGTAAGGCAGGGTGCTAATTTACATGGCGCCTCACATATCGATTCGTGATCGTATTTTGTTCGTAATCGTTGAAGTTTGTGATTGTGTACTTGGAAACGTTTATTTATCCGTCGTGATAAAAGACATAAAGGGAACGCTCCCCAAAAGATCCCAAAAGACACAAAGGGAGCTCTCCCCAAATGATCACAAAAGACAAATAGGAAGCGACCCCAAAAGACAAAAGACAATTTTGGAGAAGCGTTCCAATTTTAGGTTGTTCACTTTGCAACGAAATATACATATGTACATACATATGCATATACACATATGAATATAAAAGTAAGTTGCTTACGTATATCGAGAATGGATTGCTCGATTTAAGTAGTTTTTATACCCGAGCGTACTTGTACTTTGTTCGCATAACGATGGAACTAAAGATCGCTTCTACGATCTCCTCGGCCGTACGTATGACCGGTGCCCCCACCACGATATAAAAATCGTGCTTGGCGATTTCAATGGCAAGGTGGGCATCTTTGGTTCCACAGGAAAATTCAGTCTCCACGACGAAACGTCTGAAAACGGGTTGAGATCGACTTTGCCGGGGCCCGAAACATGGTAGCCTGTAGTACCAGGTTCCAGCATAAGAAGATTCACCAGGCTACGTGGCAGTCACCAGATGGTAAGACACGAAACCAAATCGATAACGATGTGATAGACGGAAGGCATGCTTCCAGTGTCCTAAATGTGCGCACGATCCGAGGAGACATTTTCTTGTGGCAGCTAAGATCCGCACGCGCCTCTGTGCAGCAAAAAGCGCACGCAAATGGACACAAGGAAAGCTCGACGTCGGAAAGCTGCAATCGCAACAGACAGCCACCCACTTCGCCACTCGAGATGCGCTCCTGCTCTCTGAGAGCAATAATCAACAGAACGTTATTTCCAAGCAGTGGAGCCTTATTTCTCGCTGTCTACATACAGCCGCTGAAGAATCCATCGAATTTCAGCGAGGCCCAAAGAACAACTGGTATGACGAGGAATGTCGCGCCGTTACGGAACGTAAAGACGCTGCCTACAGGGCCACACTGCGATCGGGGGCAACGCGAGCTGTGCGGGAGCGTTATCGTAAGCTGAAGAAGGAAGCAAGACGCATTTTTCGTGAGAAAAACCGCCCGAATTTTTTTTAAAAAAGTTCGACGGCTAACAGAATGGTTTAAAAACGGGGCGAATTACTTTAAGAATGAAAACGGCTACCGGGTGACTGATGTGCACAGCATACTTAAATTGTGGAGGGAGCACTTCTCCACACTGTTTAATGGAAGCAACTGCAAAAACCTTGGAGAAGATGTTGAACCCGAATCCCCAATCAATGATGATGGACGCAATGTACCATCACAAGACTATGACGAAATTCGGAAAGCGATAGCACGGCTGAAGAACAAGAAAGCCCCGGGGGCGGAGAGGAACTGGTTAAGTGCATGCACGAGCTCATTTCTAGAATATGGTTGGATGAACGCATGCCTACTAATTGGAACTTAAGTGTGCTCTGCCCAATCCACAAAAAAGGTGATCCTGCAGCTTGCGCCAATTATCGCGGGATTAGTCTTCTTAACATCGCGTATAAGGTTCTGTCAAGTGTATTGTGTGAAAGACTTAAGCCCACCGTCAATTAACTGATTGGACCTTATCAGTGTGGCTTTAGACCTGGTAAATCTACCGACCAGATATTCACAATACGCCAGATCTTGGAAAAGACCCGAAAAAGAAGAATCGACACACACCATCTTTTTGTCGACTTCAAAGCCGCCTTCGACAGCACGACAAGAAGTTTCCTATATTCCGCAATGTCTGAATTTGGTATCCCGGCCAAACTTAAACGGCTATGTAAAATGACGTTGAGCAACACCACCAGCTCCGTCAGAATTGGGAAGGACCTCTCCGAGCCGTTTGATACCAAACGAGGTTTCAGACAGGGTGACTCTTTGTCGTGCGATTTCTTTAACCTGATGCTGGAGAAGATAATTCGAGCCGCAGAACTAAATCGGTCAGGCACCATCTTTTATAAGAGTGTGCAATTGCTGACGTACGCCGATGACATTGACATCATCGGTCTTACCAACCGCGCAGTTAGTTCTGCCTTCTCCAAACTGGATAGAGAAGCGAAGCGAATGGGTCTGGAGGAGAACGAGGGCAAGACGAAGTATCTCCTGTCATCAAATAGACTGTCGGCACATTCTTTTATAAGAGTGTGCAATTGCTGGCGTACGCCGATGAAATTGACATCATCGGTCTTACCAACCGCGCAGTTAGTTCTGCCTTCTCCAAACTGGATAGAGAAGAGAAGCGAATAGGTCTGGAGGTGAACGAGGGCAAGACGAAGTATCTCCTGTCATCAAATAGACCGTCAATTAACTGATTGGACCTTATCAGTGTGGCTTTAGACCTGGTAAATCTATCACCGACCAGATATTCACAATACGTCAGATCTTGGAAAAGACCCGAGAAAGAAGAATCGACACACACCATCTTTTTGTCGACTTCAAAGCCGCCTTCGACAGTACGACAAGAAGTTTCCTATATGCCGCAATGTCTGAATTTGGTATCCCGGCAAAGCTTATACGGCTATGTAAAATGACGTTGAGCAACACCACCAGCTCCGTCAGAATTGGGAAGGACCTCTCCGAGCCGTTTGATACCAAACGAGGTTTCAGACAGGGTGACTCTTTGTCGTGCGATTTCGTTAACCTGATGCTGGAGAATATAAATAGAGCCGCAGAACTAAATCGGTCAGGCACCATCTTTTATAAGAGTGTGCAACTGCTGGCGTACGCCGATGACATTGACATCATCGGTCTTACCAACCGCTCAGTCAGTTCTGCCTTCTCCAAACTGGATAGAGAAGCGAAGCGAATGGGTCTGGAGGTGAACGAAGGCAAGACGAAGTATCTCCTGTCATCAAATAGACAGTCGGCACATTCACGACTGGGAAATAACATCACTGTTGACAGTTATAACTTTGAAAAAGTAGAGGACTTCGTTTACTTAGGGACCAGCATTTACACCAATAACAGCGTCAGCCTTGAAATCCAACGCAGAATCTCTCTTGCCAACAAGTGCTACTTCGGGCTGAGTAGGCAATTGCACAGTAAAGTCCTCCCTCGACAGACAAAAACCATACTCTATAAGTCACTTATCATGCCCGTCCTATTGTATGGCGCAGAAGCATGGACGATGACAACATCAGATGAGAGGGCTCTTGGAGTGTTTGAGAGAAAGATTCTTCGAAAGATTTATGGACCTTTGCGTCTTTGCGACAATGAGCTGTACGAGCTGTACAAGGAGGTAGACATAGTGCAGCGGATTAAGTACCAACGGCTGCGCTGGCTAGGTCACGTCGACCGAATGGATGAAATAGCTCCAGCCCTGAAGGTTTTTGACACGGTACACGCGGGTGGTAGTAGAGGAATATACCAAGTGGAAAAAGACTTGGCTATACTTGGGAGTTCCAATTGGCGCCAGTTAGCAAAAGATAGGGACAGCTGGCGTGCTTTGTTGACCTCGGCCAAAATCGCTTAGGCGGTTGATGCGCCAATTAAGTACATTAGTAAGTAAGAAAACCTGAATTAATTTTTTCAATTCAAAAATTTATTTTTTTACACACAGTCAGTATTACTGTTTGCGCTCATTTTATTATTTTAAAGTATAAAAGTTCACAAAACAAAAAATATGCATATATGTTTATGTTTCAAAATTCACATATTTTTGCCAAAAGTAAGTTTGCACTAGTAAATTTTTTACAAATGAAGGTTGTGTGCATGCGCAGGTGTTACATGTATTAGTGTCTCTAAATATACATATGCGACAAACACATACCAGCTAGTTTAGACATACATACATACATATGTATCTGCCGAAGCGCCTAGAAATAAATTCAAAGAAGGTTCTTTTACTCTGGGAAGGTTATACCCTTTTTTGGCGATTTTTACTTACACAAACTAAAGTGTGCTGATGAAGTATTAAAATTTTATTTCAAAGATTCATAAATTTCCATTTTTCACTGAGTAAAAATTTAACTATTCAACTAAAGAGAAAAAAAAAAATTATGGTAGCTCAACTCAAAATCGTATTAATGTTTTTACAATATTCGCAATGTCGTTCATTTGGAATTATTTTGTTAACTTTTTTGATGAATATTTATAACTAGCAAACCCCGCGAACTTCGTCCCGCCCAAAATTTATTAGAAGTAAATGAAACACCTTTTGAACTCTGTTGTACACGTATTTAATGCGGAGAATGAACTGCCACCTAAATTTCACATCCCTATTTTTCTACTTTTTTTATAAGAACAAATATTTTTTTTATAAGTATTAAGATTTTCCCAGTTAAAAATGCAGCTCTGATCAATATAGAAGCAAAATTCTGTCGTCCCAGTTAATATGCATAATTTTCTATAATATGTATAATTTTTCGCAAACCTATTTTTCTTCATGCAAGTTGAATGCAACATTAATTACATCAAAATCGGTCAGCTCAGAAAACCTGAATTGCACTATATATACGAATTTTAGTTATAAACCATCACCAACGTCACCTTTCGAGGTTTTCTTTACGTAACATTTTTCTCTGGGCAAGCACAACTAAAAATAAGTAAGAAAAGCTAAATTCGGCCGAATCCGATTTTTATATAAATTAAGGTAACAGAGGCGCATAATTAAAGTTGCTTTCCATTATAATAAGGATGATAAGTTTTAATCCAAGCTAATGCCTACAACTCAACATTATTGAGTTAAGAATTTAGCTTTTGCACTCAATTTTATGCTCAAACTCGAATCTTGTGAGGATCGTACGCTTGTGTCGCAATCATAGCATCAGAGAGCCCAACATTGTAGTAAGAATGCAAAGCAAGCCGACTCAGCAACAATATGCCCATACACCCGCTTAACAACAACTCCCACTTGGTGCCTGTTACTGCAGCTATTAATATTATCAAAACATAAGAGCATCTAGCATTGGAGTAAGCAAAGCCCATTTAGCAACGCTTACTTGACCATCCGCTTGACAACACATGCCTGAGTACGGCTTAGCAACACCTTTATTTTGCTGATGCGCTTGGACAGCGAAGCGTCCCGTTACGGCATACCTTTGCACTTGCTTAGCGACAATTGCCTAGAGAGAGGTGAAAACAACGCCTACGCAACGCGTCTTGATATCCCGCCCAAAACTAGCGGCTAGAAAAACGAATGGAATACGTTCTTATCAGAGGTTGCCTAAAATGAAATCGAGTGATAGTAGGACATTTAGACATTAGTCGTAGAGCGAGTAACATCGCAGTGAATTTATAAACCTTTTCTTAATAAATCGAGTTGTATCGTTATAAAAGATAGTGTTTTTCATTAATAGGCGCCCAACCCGAAGACTTCTAAAGGATTACTGCAACCGGACCATAAGATCCCATAACTAGGAGGAGAACCCTTAATCCCAAGAAGACGACTAAAACTAAATATATTAAGAAAATTTACGAATATTATAAGCAAAGGTTTTTCTGTAAGTATTGATTCAAAACTATTAAAGTTTGTTAAAAAAATATACCAATACATATTCGTCATTCATTTAGTTTTCGGAAAACTTGTGACTAGGTCACATTCAACATACCTTTCTTAAATTAAAATATAACTTAGTTGCATTCAATTATTTGAACAAATTTATATTAATTAAAGTAGTGTTAGTAATCTTAATCGCAGGTGTTATTTTGACCGCTATTTTGCATAAAAGAGCTAATTTAAATCTCTGTTTGGCTAAGTAGTCACCCAGTGTTTCAGTGAAAGAAGAATAACTCCCTAAAGTAATTGCATATATTTAAATTCCATACACAAATTCAAATTCAGTCTATAACTAACTTTATTAAAGCAAAGGGGGGTATATATATTTATCCATACAATAGTAAAATGAAAAGATAAAGATGAGTAAGTAAGTATGTAAGTAAGTAAGCCTAATACTATCGTTACTACTACTCGCAATCGGTTGATTTCGCGTTGTCGGTGTAGTTGGATCCGTCGTTGCTTGCTGTCGAGATGTAATGCCTGGAGTTGCATTTGTATTACTGGCTTGTTGCTGTAGAGAATGTTCTATCCAAATTTCTTTCATGTTGTTTTTTGAATTGTTGACAAACGTAGCATTCTCTTTTGGATTTTCAACGTTTGTCTTATGAAGCTGATTGGTGTGGCATGCGTAATCAATATGGTCGCGTTGAAAATTTTATTTTGGCTCTTCCCAGTGGTGCACCGCCACTTTCGGAGGAGTTGGCATATTGTTTGCACAGCAGAGAACGGCATTGAGTGCGCTCGAGTGTGCATATTCATCATCCCTAAAATTTGATACAAGCAAGCACAGCCGTCTGCTGCTGTGCGCTCATTCATGCTCACTCATAAACATAAGGCTGACATGTGCGGGATATATCATTACATTTTCGAGTGTGGTAGTTCACATGATTGGCCGTGCATGTGAAGGCGCAAACTTGCGCATGTACACACTCGAGTGCACTCGGGCATCTACTAATGGCGATTTCTTTTCTACAAAAAATGTTGCCCCGCTCTTGTGTGTACGTGCGCAGAGGGCAATGTTAAGGCAACATTTTCTGTAGAAAAGAAAACGCCATAAGTATTTATCCTATTATTTAAAGATAAAAGAAACGACTTAGTTAATTTTAATTAATATGTATTGTATACATTTATTTAACAAAAACATTTCATGAGATCCAACATGTAGGGTTAGTATTTAAAAAAATTTTAAATAGTAGGAGTTAAATTTAAAATAAAAATAAACATTTCATAAGACTTAATTTAATTTCAAAGTTCTTAATCTGCTAGATATAAAATTAAAGTAATAGGAACAAAAATCACATTTCAAAAACTCTCTTACACTATGTAGACTTAGGTCATAAAAATGCCAAATACTAAACAATGAATGCAAGTTTGAAGTTGTTTATGACCGTAAGTGTATGTATGGATAAATACAATATCTGCAGTATCTGCCATCTCACGTAAAAAAAAACAATACAAAAAATATGATAGAAAACACACTTGAGATCGCTAATCAACTACTGCTTGCAAAGAAAAATATTGTTACGGGTAACCCGAGTGGCTCGCAAACAACACTCGAGTGTCGCGAGCGTTTGTCGCCGGCGAGTGTGTTACATACATGCAACTTTGTATGCTGACGCAAATTTGTCCGACGGATAATGTAGCGAGCATGTATGCATCGTCATGATCGTATTGATCTATGAGCAAACAGACAAGCGACGGTTTGTACACGAAAACAACAAAGCATGCAAAATACGGCTACATGCGCGAGTATACACACAATTTCTGCACTCGTTGCAGTTCTCTGTTGCACAGCTTTCACATCCTCTCACCGTACGTTCAATGTCCAAGTCAATTCCGTTCCACGTTACGTACCTGCGAGCCAACTGCTTCATCTTAACAATTCCTAAATGGGTATGATAGAATTCCTTCAAATCGTGTCCTCGGAGCTTTTTAGGGATCAGTACTCGATTTGCTTTAAGCTTGACGCCATTCGGTATCGAATATTCTGCTTGGTTATTTGTTCCAGTCATCAACTCCGATTTTAGTTTTGATAGATCAGAATCTTCATTTGTTGCTTGCGCTACCGTACTTGCTATAATGGCATACGTTGAAATTTCGTTTATGTTTTGATCTTGAACAATGTGCACTTCTTCTTCAAGAAAATTTGCGACATTTGGGTTTTCTTTAGCTGGTACTCTCGACAAGCAATCTGCGTTCACATTTTCCGTTGCACTGCGATGTTTTACATTGTAATTAAACCCCTGCAGAAAAGAAGCGTAGCGTAACAATCTCGCTGATGTTATCGCTGGAATTTTCGCTGTTTTATGTAAAATTCTCGATAACGGCCGATTATCCGTAATCAAGGTGAATTGACTGCCACCTACATGGCATGGACATAAACAGCCTCTCTACTGCAAATATAATGGCTAAGGCCTCTGTCTAATTGACTGTTGTTTTGCTCTGCTTTTGTTAGCGCACGTAAAATAAACGCTACTGGCCGCTCTTCACCATTATCGATATTGGACAGAACCGCTGCAATACCTGTAGGACTTGCGTCGCATGCAACTGTGATTGGCAAAGTTTCATCGTATGGTCTCAATACGCGATCTGACAATACATATATCTTTTTTCAGCAATGTAAATGCGCGGCTACATTCCTGCGTATATTGAAATCTTCTGTGTTTTTGTAAAAGCTCTGTTAAAGGATATGTAATCAATGATACATTCCAAATGAATTTCGCGTAATACGTGACCATACCTAGGAATCTTCTTAACGCTTCTGCGTCCTCTGGGGAGGAAGTTCAGAAATAGCCTTGGTTTTGCTCAGACACTTAGCTATTTTATTTTGACTAATGACATAGCCCAAATACTGTATTTGCTCTTTAAAGTATTCGCATTTATTTTTTATTAACATAGAGTTTAAATTTGTGGAGCCGTTCCAAACACTTCTCTAAACGAAATAAGCATTCGGCTTGTGTTGCTCTATGTAAGATTATATCATTAAAATAGAAAATGGTGCCTTCTAGTCCTTGGAGTATTTGATCTAGAATTCTATTGAATTCGCTGGGTGCCGTTTTTATTCCGAATGACAATCGGTTCATTCGGTATGTACCCCGGTGTGTAGATATGGTTTGAATTTCCTTGCTGACGTCGTCAACTTTGACATGCAGGTAGGCTTTGTATAGGTCGATTTTACAAAAATATTTCGCGTTCTTCAAGCTATTAAAAATTTCATCAATGCGCTTAATTGGATAATGAGCCGGCTGTATCTGTTGATTCACGCCGATTTTGTAATCGACACATAGCCGTCTACAAATTATCAATTTCTCTTTCGACTTTTCCACGCTCGACTCTTTGCACTATATGTGAAATTGAATATACTTCACAAGGCTTGTCTTGCTCGTTCACTGATTTGCTGTCGATCTCATTTAAATTAATTTTTAAATGACGTATAATGGCTCCTCGACACAACGTACATTTGCTCTCTTAATGAATTTTTCCGAATTTCTCGTTGACGTCTACAACACCTAACGGCTTGAAAATGTCTCCCGTGTATGTTCTAAAAGAAATGTTTGTTGATTTTAATGCTGAATTAATACCAAGATTGTTGAAGTCGTTTTCCGGAATAAGTGTATATACTGCGACTGAGTCAACCTCAAAACATTGTCTCTTCCCTTCGATCATCACTTCGGCAACCCTAACTCGCTGTAATCGACCCTTGCTCTAAGTCCTCTTTTGTAGCTGCTGCTACTGCTCTTTCTTTCCCTTTTGTTGTACGTGCTTGCTCTTGCTGCTTTAACTTGGTTGATGTTTGCTGGTGCACTTAATGCTCTGTTCCCCATAGTGCTATTATCGATTTTGGCTGCTTCTAAAGTTGTGGCTGTTTCCACTATTTTCGCGAATGATGCTGTTGGATTTTGTAAGAGCTGTTCTTTTTTATGGCTGTCACGTAGTCCTCTTATAAATTGTGCTCTGAGGAAAATATCAGCAACAGATTTCATACATTCACATACAAATGCACAATCTACCGTTCTTATCTGAAGTACCGCAACGAATTCCGTTATCGACTGGTCCTCATTCTGTATTTCTGATAGAAACTTATGCTGTTCGACCAGAATATTCTTCTTTGGACAAAAATGCGATTCCAGCAATGATATTGTTTCGTCGTAATAAAGGCTGCCTACGGCTTTTGGAGCCGCTAGCGATGTTAATATTGCGTAATTTGATGAGCCAATGTACTGCAATAACAGTTTTGCACACATATCTTTGTTGCTTATGACCTTTTTGACCTGAAAATTGATTTCTAGGCGTTCCCTGTAATTTTTAAATGATTCTTGCTTCGGGTCATAAGCTTCAAAACTTGAAACAACGTTTATATTAGTCGATGACGCTGCAATTTGATTTTGTTGATGCATTGCGGCCGTCATACTCGCCAATGCTTCCAGTAACTTCTTCATTCGTGCCTCAATATCGACACAGTAATTCCGTCGCACTCTTGCCGCTTAAGTATTGTCTGCTTAGTAAATTTTATTTCGAATTATTTTGCACTTTGATGCAATTTGGACTAATTATTTTATTTAGTTTGCCCTCGTCGCCATTTCTGTTGTGTTTTTATGTTCACATTCAGTCTATAACTAACTTTATTAAAGCAAAGGGTGGTATATACATATATTTATCCGTACAATAGTAAAACGAAAAGACAAAGATGAGTAAGTAAGTGAGATAATAATAATAAGGATGGTTGCCAACTATACATGATTACAGAAAGCTATCGCTTATTGACACTACACTATCTCATTAACATCAATATGAGCGTCAGTAGAGTACAAGTGCTGGAAATTGTGAACACATGTACCGAACGTGGGAGGCACGAATTCCCCGAGCAACTTAGGGAAATAACAAAAGCAATAGGAAGGTTAGCTCCTCCAACTGTTCAGGTTTACAAGCCAGTATCTATTGACCCCTTAGTTGCAGATAACAACGCCAGCTTGGACCTTATTAAGTCTCTCCCAGAATTTAAGGGCGATTCTCCATCATATCCAGTTTGGCGAACCGCTGCGAAATTAGCAATGGAATTTTTCGTAATAAAATTACAGAGTCTGCCAACTCTTCTCTTTCATCGTTTAATACGGTTCTTAATTTTGAGTCAATTTTAGCAAGGTTACATCAATCTTATTCCGATAAAAGGCCCATTATACGTCTTAGAAAATGAGCTAAGCGTTTTGAGACAAAAAAATTTGTCAATCTCCGATTATTATGACAAAGTTGTTTGTCAACCCTCATCATTAACAAGCAAATAATGTCATATAATGGCAACAGAGAGACTATTAATGATCTTACTGAACGCGCTAGAGAAAATGCAATGCGGGTTTTTATAACTGGGCTCCGTCGCCCAATGTGCGACATTTTATTTTCGGCAAGACCAAACGATCTTCCTTCAGCGCTCGCTGTGGCTCAAGAACTCGAAACGAGTAGTATGCGTCACGATTTTGCTCGAGCTTATGCTGTAGGTAACACAATAAAGACAATGACCCAGCTTCAACCGATCCATCGGCAAAATCAGCGTAACACACACAATTTTCAAAATAATAGACCAACACCAATTGAGATCGATCACAATACCTCCTATTATTACAGACGTCCGTCCCCTCAAATCCAATATAACTCCGATCATCAGCAAAATAAGCCTAATTTTCAAAAACATCAACTAATAAGAAATCCATTGCCGCAGGTATCCCTTCGTACTCAGCCTGCTGTTTTTAAAAGATCACGCGAGCAATCTACGACCAATCAAACACCTTTCCATAAAATGCATAAAGTCAACTTTATGCCCGAAAACCAAGTTTTCAGTGAAAGTGGAAAGTATAAGAAAGTTGCGAATGTCTCAATGGCGACGATTATAGAAATTATGCTGAAAGCCATTTTGCTGATAGCGATACTCACAATTACAGTCACACTGAAACCGACACCGAACAAGTCGAAGAGATACATTTTTTAAATTAGAATCGCTCCTGCCAGTTATAACTAAAACTTCCAAAAGCGGTCAGGAGCTGCGCATTCTAATCGACACCGGCACATCTAAGAACTATATCAAACCTTTCCAAATTGAACAAGGGCAATAGTTAAGGTAACAGAGGCGCATAATTAAAGTTATCGCGAGTTGAAGAAGGAAGCAAAAAGTTTGACGGCTAACAGAAGGTTTTAAGACCGGGGCGAATTCCTGTAAAAATGATAACGGTCACCGGGTGACTGATGTCCACAGCATACTTAAATTGTGGAGGGAGCACTTCTCCACACTGCTTAATGGAAGCAACTGAAACAACCTTGGAGAAGATGTTGAACCCGAATCCCCAATCAATGTTAATGGACGCAATGTACCATCACCCGACTATGACGAAATTCGGAAAGCGATAGCTGAAGGCTGAAGAACAACAAAGCCCCCGGGGGCGGAGAGGAACTGGTTAAGTGCATGCATGAGCTCATTTCTAGAATTTAGTCGGAAGAACGCATGCCTACTAATTGGAACTTAAGTGTGCTCTCCCCAATCCACAAAAAGGGTGATCCTGCAGTTTGCGCCAATTATCGCGGGATTTGTCTTCTTAACATCGCGTAAAATGTCCTGTCGAGTGTATTGTGTGAAAGACTTAAGCCCACAGTCAATGAACTGATTGGACCTTATAAGTGTGGCTTTAGAACTGGTAAATCTACCACCGACCAGATATTCACAATACGCCAGATCTTGGAAAAGACCCGAGAAAGAAGAATCGACACACACCATCCTTTTGTCGACTTTAAAGCCGCCTTCGAGAGCACGACAAGAAGTTTCCTATATGCCTCAATGTCTGAATTTGGTATCCCGGCAAAACTTATACGGCTATGTAAAATGACGTTGAGCAACACCACCAGCTCCGTCAGAATTGGGAAGGACCTCTCCGAGTCGTTTAATACCAAACGAGGTTTTCGACAGGGTGACTCTTTGTCGTGCGATTTCTTTAACCTGATGCTGGGGAAGATAATTCGAGCCGCAGAACTAAAGTTCTGCCTTCTCCAAACGAGATAGAGAAGCGAAGCGAATGGGTCTGGAGGTGAACGAGGGCAAAACGAAGTATCTCCTGTCATTAAATAGACAGTCGGCACATTCACGACTGGGAAATAACATCACTGTTGACAGTTATAACTTTGAAAAAGTAGAGGATTTCGTTTACTTAGGAACCAGCATTAACACCAATAACAGCGTCAGCCTTGAAATCCAACGCAGAATCTCTCTTGCCAACAAGTGCTACTTCGGACTGAGTAGGCAATTGCACAGTAAAGTCCTCTGTCGACAGACAAAAACCATGCTCTATAAGTCACTTATCATGCCTGTCGTATTGTGTGGCGCAAATTAAAATTAAAATTCTAAGCTATAATGTTGCGTTTAGCTTTGGCAGCGCAGGCTTTTAAGTGTGTGAGTGTGTATTTGTGTTGATAGCAATGTACTAAATGTGTTGGTATAAATCAGTTAATTTTAGGAATTCTATTGTCTTTTCAATGTTGGCAGGATTGGGAGAAGAAATGAAGGTTAGGGGATCGGCGTTTTGAAATATCTCCGTCCTGAATGTTTGGAATTTGGGGCAGTTCGAGATCAAGTGATTTCTGCTGATGGGGATAGATAGGTTGCAAAAGGCACAAGTGGGATGTTCGTGACTTTGCATTGAATGTTGGTGTGTTATTTTTGTGTGTCCGAGCCTTAGGCGTCCAAACTTTATAATATCGAGTCTAGATAGGTTGCTGTTGTGAATGCTATGTAAGTTGTTGCCAGATATTTTGTCGTTATGAATTTGTTTGTACCAGTCAGAAGTGGTTTCCCATGAGCTCGTATTTTTTGTGCTGTAGAAGCGTTTAACATAGTTTGTTATGTCGACTGTGTTGTAATTGTTGGTTGTTTCTACGGCATATTTAGAGGCTTCTTTTGCAGATTTATCGGCGAACTCATTGCCAGCAATTGAAACGTGTCCGGGGATCCAGAGTAGCTTGATGCATGGGTAGTGCTTAATAAGTGTATTTCTGATAAGTGAGGGGTAATGATCATTGTTATCAACATTTCCTATAGCATTTAGAGCTGACAAGGAGTCTGTGCAGATGACGAAGTTGGAGTTTATTTTGGAAGCATGATTGATGGCTTCATGAATCGCGATGATTTCTGATGAAAACACTGATGTATATATTGGTAAGTTTGATATTTTAATAATCTCATTTAAAGTGGTTATACTGAAAGATACTGTGTTGTTTGTTTTTGAACCATCGGTGTAGATAAAGTTATAGTTTGGGTGTTCTTCTTTGGTATTTTTAAAGAGGATTTGAAATATCTTTGGACTTGTGTCAGTTTTTGCATATCTATGTAACGAGGTATTAATTACTGAAGGATTAAGTGTCCATGGTGGGTAGGTATCTGGTATAGGAGTGAGTGTTAGGGTTGGGATATCGAGTTGTTGGCAGCAATGTATGATTCTGTATAGTGACGAAGTTGGGTTTTTTTGGTTGATTATGTTTTGTTGGTCTCTGATAGCAGTCTCTATCGGGCTGTTGTGAGATCTCAGAAGTGTTTTAAAAAGTTTTGCTCTTGTAAGGTCTCTTAGATCTTCGATTGTGCTTAGATTGGCTTCAAAAAGTAGGTTATTGGTTGGTATTGACCTGAAGGCGCCAAGTGCGGCTCTAACTGCTGAATTAAGTGGAGTTTTCAGTTTATTAAGAGTGGATTTGGGGCAGAATCTATAGAGATAAATTCCGTAGCTTATTTTCGAAACTAAAGGAGCTTTGATTGCGTTAATAATATTACTTGTGTTGCAGTTTAGCTTATTGCAAGATAAGCATTTTATAACATTGAGGCTTTTCATTAGCGACTGGCTTAGGTTCTCGATATGGGTGTTATGGGTTTGTTGAAGTTTATTCCTAGTATTCGAAGGTTGTCAACACTTATTATTTGAAAGTTGTTGGTATGGATTGTACTCGTACAGCTGCGTTTTCGGCATATGTGTAAGTGTTTACATTTTGTGTCTGAAAGCGTTGCCCCCGAGTATTTACACCAGTTCGTGATGTCTTGAAAAAGTCTGTTTAAGGGTAAGTTTTGGTTTTTTTTCGGTCTTGCTCTATTAGTAAATAGAAATCATCAGCATATGCGCAGTATTTTAGTTCTTTATGAAATGATATTGTGACACAGAGTTTGTTGTACGCTATAAGGAATAGGATCACGGATATTGGAGACTCTTTTGGGATTCCGTTGTCCAATGGTCTAGTTTCTAATAGGTATTTACCTACCCTAGTTACTATTTTTCTTTTGGTCATGAAATTTGTGACGTATCTTATGATGCTTGGACCTACTTTCCAGGTGCGTAGTTGTTCTACTACGCCGGGAAGGCCAATCTTATCAAAAGCTTTTTCGAAATCTAGCGATACAATAGATATATGTTTCTTGGATGAGAGACAGGTCGTAATCTGGTGGTCTACAAATAGTAGAGCGTCAGATACGGATTTGCCTTTTTTGAAGCCCATCTGATGACTATCGATTAATTTGTCTGAGACAAACCACCATAGCCTATTAGCAACAATTTTGTCTAAAAGTTTGGATATGCAGGAATTAAGAGAAATTGGTCTATATGATTTAACGGATGTCTTGTTTGATGCTGGTTTTAGTAAGGGTATTATTAAGCTAGTTTTGTAGGATTGTGGAATGTGATTTTTGAAGATGTTATTGTAATTATTAAGTATGCGGAGTTTGATCCCATGTGGGAGGTTTTTTATCATTGTATAAGATATTTTATCTAGTCCTGGGGTGTGGCCCTTTAATTTCGAAAGTGCGGAGGATAATTTTAGATAGTTGAGGTCTTTTTCTATTTTGAGGGCTTTAGGCGAGCAGACTGTTTCGCCTGTTGGGTTGAGTGATGTAAATGTGTTGCTCTGGAATTCTTTTGAAAAATTTTTGTTGGAGGAGTTGTCAGACTAGTACTTACAGAATTCGTTTGCTATTGTTTGTTGATTTAATAATGGTATACTAGGGGTGTTGAGTGAGGTGATACAATGGATACCGTGCGTGGTTTTGTAGCCACAGAACTGCCTAATATTTTTCCGTACTTTGACTATGGGTGTTGTGGGTTTAATTTCGGAGGTAAATTCAGCGACTGATTCTTTGTTTGCAATTTTAATTTCCCGCCTGAGTATGGCGTTTGCTCTCTAATAATTTATGGGGTTTTCTTGGGTTGCATTTCTTTTAAAAGAGTTCCAGTATTTACTTCTGTATATTTTAAGTTTTTGTAGTTTATTATTCCAACAAGGGACGGTGGCGTGAAATGATTTTGGTGAAGTTTGTGGTATTGAAGTATGAGCAGACTGTAGGATAATTTTGTTTATGGTCGCTGACTCCTTATTGATGTTGTTGCTGGGTGTATGTTGTGTATTGAGAAATTCTGATGTTGTAACGAAGAGTGGCCAATTGGCCGATTTGAGATTGAATTTAGTATTTTTTACGCGGTTGATGTTTTCGGTTTGAGAGAATAACGTTGTGACTATCGGGAAATGGTCGCTTCCTGATAGGTCATTATCGATTTTCCATTTCGAATGAATTGCTAGCAGAGGAGAGCAGAAGTTAAGGTCTATGTGTGAGAAAGTGTTGTGTGTTGAGAAGTGGGTTGGTTGTCCATTATTAAGAAGAATGTAGTTTGATTGGGAAATAAATCGGTGTAGCGTGGTTCCGTTGGCATTATTTCTCAGGGATCCCCAAGAAGTATGCCAGCTGTTGAAGTCCCTTGTGATAAATCTAGGATTGGATGTGTAGTTGAGTATGTTTTCGAAATTGTTTGAATTGAACCTGTTGTGTGGGGGAATATAGGATGAGATTATTGTGAATTTGATTTTCGATTGTATTTGGCATGCTATTGAGTCAAAGTCCTTGTTAAGCTGTATATGTTTGTGTTGTATGGAGGTTTGTATAAATAGCATTACTCCGCCGTAGGATGTTGGGGATGTGTTCCGTGTATACATCGAGTAATCAACAGGGATGGGAATATTTGAAGGAGAATGAAGGTGAGATTCTTGGATTGAAATTATTTTGGGATAATAGCGTCTGATTAGCATCAAAAGTTGGTTGTAGTTGTTGATATATCCTCTTATGTTCCATTGCATTATTGTTAGTGTCATTAGTACTTATATGAGTTAAATATGTAAGTAAGGTATAATATATGTGTAAGATTTAGCTTAATTATATTTTTACATGTTTGTTTTTGGTGAACAATCTAGCTCCATCGATATTGAATCTGATGAATCGTCAGATTGATCGTTCAGTGGCGTGGTTTCTGCTTTTGTTTTATTGATTCTTTTAAGTGTAGATTTTATTCTGTTAGAGGTATTTTTTGGTAGTATTTTGATCTTTGTTTCTGTTAATCGCCGTGTGGTGTACTTTTGTGTTGGTGTGGGTGTTCTGTCGTCTGGTCGTAAATAAGTGCTGCTGGTGGCCGGTGGTGAGTTGTTACTGGTTCCATTGTTGGAGGTCAGCCCAGTGTAACTAATAAGTTCTCTTGGTGGTGAGATGTATGGTTTAGGATTGTTGTTGCTGCTCTGAGTGTTGTCTGAGTGGTGCCAGTCGTTGTACTGATTTCGCTCTTTGTGGGTGTTGGCAGTAGACTGCGTATTGTTGGTGTTGCTGCGAATGATTTCTGAGAAACTTGGGCCGTTGTGTTGGTTGCGCTCTTTGTAAGTAGCAATTGCTGATTTTCTGTCTACTTTGTTAAGAGTGATGATCCCTTGAATTTATTTTTCTCTTAGAAAAGTGGGACATTTTTTATCGGTTGGACTGTGGTTGTCGCAGGTTGTTTTACTCTCTATGCAGTTTATGCAGCTTTTCGGACCGTCGCATTCTTCGTCTAAGTCGTTTTCGATGTGGTTTTTTTTGCTGCAGTTCGGTCAAAATTTCTCATTTTTACAGATTTTACCAATATGACCGTATCGTTGGCAGTTGTTACAGCGGAGTGGAAGGGGGATGTATGGTCGGACTTTTACTTTCTCGTATCCAATAGAGATATCATTCGGGATTGTAGGGGTGGTGAAGGTGAGTATTGTCAAACCGGTTTCGTGTAATTCATTGCTGGTGATTTCTATGTTGATTGTAGGACAGCGAAATTAGTTTAATCAATTTGTTTGCTTGTACATTGTCTTTAGTTTTTATGAGAATGTTGCCGTTTCGTAATTTTTTGCATGTTTCAACTTCACTTCCTGCCGTATAATCGATCACTTTTTTTTATCAAAAATGGTAACACATTTGCGAGATTGATAGTGCTGTTTATTCTTGACATTACCAAATATTTAGGTCCACAGGTGTTTATTTTAAGTGTTTTGTTTTTGTCGAATTCGATTTTCGGTTGAGTTGAGGTTTTAAGCCGTGGTGGCAAGATCGGTGAGTCGGGCATCGTTTTTAAGGTTTGGGGAGTACTCCCCGGTTAAATAAACAAAAAGGAAAATAAATGTATATTTAAATAACAGCTTCGAAAGCTTAACACTTCAGAAATCGTATTAATCAATTATGTCTTCTCGGATTTCAAACTGCGCTCGATTTTCTAACTGCGATCAGATATGTGTGACTGCTCAGCGTAGGTGTAAGCGCGAAACTGATGAGTAAGTAAGTGAGATAATAATAATAAGGATGGTTGCCAACTATACATGATTACAGAAAGCTATCGCTTATTGACACTACACTATCTCATTAACATCAATATGAGCGTCAGTAGAGTACAAGTGCTGGAAATTGTGAACACATGTACCGAACGTGCGAGGCACGAATTCCCCGAGCAACTTAGGGAAATAACAAAAGCAGTAGGAAGGTTAGCTCCTCGAACTGTTCAGGTTTACAAGCCAGTATCTATTGACCCCTTAGTTGCAGATAACAACGCCAGCTTGGACCTTATTAAGTCTCTCCCAGAATTTAAGGGCGATTCTCCATCATATCCAGTTTGGCGAACCGCTGCGAAATTCGCAATGGAATTTTTCGTAATAAAATTACAGAGTCTGTTAACTCTTCTCTTTCATCGTTTAATACGGTTCTTAATTTTGAGCCAATTTTAGCAAGGTTACATCAATCTTATTCCGATAAAAGGCCCATCATACGTCTTAGAAAATGAGCTAAGCGTTTTGAGACAAGAAAATTTGTCAATCTCCGATTATTATGACAAAGTTGTTTGTCAACCCTCATCATTAACAAGCAAATAATGTCAATGTGCGACATTTTATTTTCGGCAAGACCAAACGATCTTCCTTCGCTGTGGCTCAAGAACTCGAAACGAGTAGTATGCGTCACGAATTTGCTCGAGCTTACGCTGTAGGTAACACAATAAAGACAATGCCTCAGCTTCAACCGATCCATCGGCAAAATCAGCATAACACACACAATTTTCAAAATAATAGACCAACACCAATTGAGATCGATCACAATACCTCCTATTATTACAGACGTCCATCCCCTCAAATCCAATATAACTCCGATCATCAGCAAAATAAGCCTAATTTTCAAAAACATCAACTAATAAGAAATCCATCGCCGCAGGTATCCCTTCCTACTCAGCCTGCTGTTTTTAAAAGATCACGCGAGCAATCTGCGTCCAATCAGACACCTTTCCATAAAATGCATAAAGTCAACTTTATGCCCGAAAACCAAGTTTTCAGTGAAAGTGGAAAGTATAAGAAAGTTGCGAATGTTTCAATGGCGACGAATATAGAAATTATGCTGAAAGCCATTTTGCTGATAGCGATACTCACAATTACAGTCACACTGAAACCGACACCGAACAAGTCGAAGAGATACATTTTTTAAATTAGAATCGCTCCTTCCAAAAGCGGTCAGGAGCTGCGCATTCTAATCGACACCGGCACATCTAAGAACTATATCAAACCGTTCCAAATTGAACAAGGGCAATAGTTAAGGTAACAGAGGCGCATAATTAAAGTTATCGTGAGTTGAAGGAGGAACCAAAAAGTTTGACGGCTAACAGAAGATTTTAAGACCGGGGCGAATTCCTGTAAAAATGATAACGGTCACCGGGTGACTGATGTCCACAGCCTACTTAAATTGTGGAGGGAGCACTTCTCCACACTGCTTAATGGAAGCAACTGAAACAACCTTGGAGAAGATGTTGAACCCGAATCCCCAATCAATGTTGATGGACGCAATGTACCATCACCCGACTATGACGAAACTCGGAAAGCGATAGCTGAAGGCTGAAGAACAACAAATCCCCCGAGGGCGGAGAGGAACTGGTTAAGTGCATGCATGAGCTCATTTCCAGAATATAGTCGAAAGAACGCATGCCTACTAATTGGAACTTAAGTGTGCTCTGCCCAATCCACAAAAAGGGTGATCCTGCAGTTTGCGCCAATTATCGCGGGATTTGTCTTCTTAACATCGCGTATAAGGTCCTGTCGAGTGTATTGTGTGAAAGACTTAAGCCCACAGTCAATGAACTGATTGGACCTTATAAGTGTGGCTTTAGAACTGGTAAATCTACCACCGACCAGATATTCACAATACGCCAGATATTGGAAAAGACCCGAGAAAGAAGAATCGACACACACCATCTTTTTGTCGACTTCAAAGCCGCCTTCGACAGCACGACAAGAAGTTTCCTATATGCCGCAATGTCTAAATTTGGTATCCCGGCAAAACTTATACGGCTATGTAAAATGACGTTGAGCAACACCACCAGCTCCGTCAGAATTGGGAAGGACCTATCCGATTTCTTTAACCTGATTCTGGAGAAGATAATTCGAGCCACAGAACTAAAGTTCTGCCTTCTCCAAACTGGATAGAGAAGCGAAGCGAATGAGTCTGGAGGTGAACGAGGGCAAGACGAAGTATCTCCTGTCATCAAATAGACAGTCGGCACATTCACGACTGGGAAATAACATCACTGTTGACAGTTATAACTTTGAAAAAGTAGAGGATTTCGTTTACTTAGGAACCAGCATTAATACCAATAACAGCGTCAGCCTTGAAATCCAACGCAGAATCTCTCTTGCCAACAAGTGCTACTTCGGACTGAGTAGGCAATTGCACAGTAAAGTCCTCTGTCGACAGACAAAAACCATGCTCTATAAGTCACTTATCATGCCTGTCGTATTGTGTGGCGCAAATTAAAATTAAAATTCTAAGCTATAATGTTGCGTTTAGCTTTGGCAGCGCAGGCTTTTAAGTGTGTGAGTGTGTATTTGTGTTGATAGCAATGTACTAAATGTGTTGGTATAAATCAGTTTATTTTAGGAATTCTATTGTCTTTTCAATGTTGGCAGGATTGGGAGAAGAAATGAAGGTTAGGGGATCGGCGTTTTGAAATATCTGCGTCCTGAATGATTGGAATTTGGGGCAGTTCGAGATCAAGTGATTTATGCTGATGGGGATAGATAGGTTGCTAAAGGCACAAGTGAGATGTTCGTGACTTTGCATTGAATGTTGGTGTGTTATTTTAGTGTGTCCGAGCCTTAGGCGTCCAAACTTTATAATATCGAGTCTAGATAGGTTGCTGTTGTGAATGCTATGTAAGTTGTTGCCAGATATTTTGTCGTTATGAATTTGTTTGTACCAGTCAGAAGTGGTTTCCCATGAGCTAGTATTTTTTGTGCTGTAGAAGCGTTTAACATAGTTTGTTATGTCGACTGTGTTGTAATTGTTGGTTGTTTCTAGGGCATACTTAGAGGCTTCTTTTGCAGATTTATCGGCGAACTCATTGCCAGCAATTCAAACGTGTCCGGGGATCCAGAGTAGCTTGATGCATGGGTAGTGCTTAATAAGTGTATTTCTGATTAGTGAGGGGTAATGATCATTGTTATCAACATTTCCTATAGCATTTAGAGCTGACAAGGAGTCTGTGCAGATGACGAAGTTGGAGTTTATTTTGGAAGCATGATTGATGGCTTCATGTATCGCGATGATTTCTGATGAAAACACTGATGTATATATTGGTAAGTTTGATATTTTAATAATCTCATTTAAAGTGGTTATACTGAAAGATACTGTGTTGTTTGTTTTTGAACCATCGGTGTAGATAAAGTTATAGTTTGGGTGTTCTTCTTTGGTATTTTTAAAGAGGATTTGAAATATCTTTGGACTTGTGTCAGTTTTTGCATATCTATGTAACGAGGTATTAATTACTGAAGGATTAAGTGTCCATGGTGGGTAGGTATCTGGTATAGGAGTGAGTGTTAGGGTTGGGATATCGAGTTGTTGGCAGCAATGTATGATTCTGTATAGTGAAGAAGTTGGGTTTTTTTGGTTGATTATGTTTTGTTTGTCTCTGATAGCAGCCTCTAGCGGGCTGTTGTGAGATCTCAGAAGTGTTTTAAAAAGTTTTGCTGTTGTTAGGTCTCTTAGATCTTGGATTGTGCTTAGATTGGCTTCAAAAAGTAGGTTATTGGTTGGTGTTGACCTGAAGGTGCCAAGTGCGGCTCTAACTGCTGAAATAAGTGGAGTTTTCAGTTTATTAGGAGTGGTTTTGGGGCAGAATCTATAGAGATAAATTCCGTAGCTTATTTTCGAGGTTTTGAGGCTTTTCATTAGCGACAAGCTTAGGTTCTCGATATGGGTGTTCCATTTGTACCGTTTGTTGAAGTTTATTCCTAGTATTCGAAGGTTGTCAACACTTATTATTTGAAAGTTGTTGGCGTGGATTGTACTCGTACAGCTGCGTTTTCGGCATATGTGTAAGTGTTTACATTTTGTGTCTGAAAGCGTTGCCCCCGAGTATTTACACCAGTTCGTGATGTCTTGAAAAAGTCTGTTTAAGGGTAAGTTTTGGTTTTTTTTCGGTCTTGCTCTATTAGTAAATAGAAATCATCAGCATATGCGCAGTATTTTAGTTCTTTATGAAATGATATTGTGACACAGAGTTTGTTGTACGCTATAAGGAATAGGATCACGGATATTGGAGACTCTTTTGGGATTCCGTTGTCCAATGGTCTAGTTTCTAATAGGTATTTACCTACCCTAGTTACTATTTTTCTTTTGCTCATGAAATTTGTGACGTATCTTATGATGTTTGGACCTACTTTCCAGGTGCGTAGTTGTTCTACTACGCCGGGAAGGCCAATCTTATCAAAAGCTTTTTCGAAATCTAGCGATACAATAGATATATGTTTCTTGGATGAGAGACAGGTCGTAATCTGGTGGTCTACAAATAGTAGAGCGTCAGATACGGATTTGCCTTTTTTGAAACCCATCTGATGACTATCGATTAATTTGTCTGAGACAAACCACCATAGCCTATTAGCAACAATTTTGTCTAAAAGTTTGGATATGCAGGAATTAAGAGAAATTGGTCTATATGATTTAACGGATGTTTTGTTTGATGCTGGTTTTAGTATGGGTATTATTAAGCTAGTTTTGTACGATTGTGGAATGTGATTTTTGAAGATGTTATTGTAATTATTAAGTATGCGGAGTTTGATCTCATGTGGGAGGTTTTTTATCATTGTATAAGATATTTTATCTAGTCCTGGGGTGTGGCCCTTTAATTTCGAAAGTGCGGAGGATAATTTTAGATAGTTGAAGTCTTTTTCTATTTTGAGGGCTTTAGGCGAGCAGACTGTTTCGCCTGTTGGGTTGAGTGATGTAAATGTGTTGCTCTGGAATTCTTTTGAAAAATTTTTGTTGGAGGAGTTGTCAGACTAGTACTTACAGAATTCGTTTGCTATTGTTTGTTGATTTAATAATGGTATACTAGGGGTGTTGAGTGAGTTGATACAATGGATACCGTGGGTGGTTTTGTAGCCACAGAACTGCCTAATATTTTTCGGAGGTAAATTCAGCGACTGATTCTTTGTTTGCAATTTTAATTTCCCGCCTGAGTATGGCGTTTGCTCTCTAATAATTTATGGGGTTTTCTTGGGTTGCATTTCTTTTAAAAGAGTTCCAGTATTTACTTCTGTATATTTTAAGTTTTTGTAGTTTATTATTATTAGGGACGGTGGCGTGAAATGATTTTGGTGAAGTTTGTGGTATTGAAGTATGAGCAGACTGTAGGATAATTTTGTTTATGGTCGCTGACTCCTTATTGATGTTGTTGCTGGGTGTATGTTGTGTATTGAGAAATTCTGATGTTGTAACGAAGAGTGGCCAATTGGCCGATTTGAGATTGAATTTAGTATTTTTTACGCGGTTGATGTTTTCGGTTTGAGAGAATAACGTTGTGACTATCGGGAAATGGTCGCTTCCTGATAGGTCATTATCGATTTTCCATTTCGAATGAATTGCTAGCAGAGGAGAGCAGAAGTTAAGGTCTATGTGTGAGAAAGTGTTGTGTGTTGAGAAGTGGGTTGGTTGTCCATTATTAAGAAGAATGTAGTTTGATTGGGAAATAAATCGGTGTAGCGTGGTTCCGTTGGCATTATTTCTCGGGGATCCCCAAGAAGTATGCCAGCTGTTGAAGTCCCTTGTGATAAATCTAGGATTGGATGTGTAGTTGAGTATGTTTTCGAAATTGTTTGAATTGAACCTGTTGTGTGGGGGAATATAGGATGAGATTATTGTGAATTTGATTTTCGATTGTATTTGGCATGCTATTGAGTCAAAGTCCTTGTTAAGCTGTATATGTTTGTGTTGTATGTAGGTTTGTATAAATAGCATTACTCCGCCGTAGGATGTTGGGGATGTGTTCCGTGTATACATCGAGTAATCAACAGGGATGGGAATATTTGAAGGAGAATGAAGGTGAGATTCTTGGATTGAAATTATTTTGGGATAATAGCGTCTGATTAGCATCAAAAGTTGGTTGTAGTTGTTGATATATCCTCTTATGTTCCATTGCATTATTGTTAGTGTCATTAGTACTTATATGAGTTAAATATGTAAGTAAGGTATAATATATGTGTAAGATTTAGCTTAATTATATTTTTACATGTTTGTTTTTGGTGAACAATCTAGCTCCATCGATATTGAATCTGATGAATCGTCAGATTGATCGTTCCGTGGCGTGGTTTCTGCTTTTGTTTTATTGATTCTTTTAAGTGTAGAGTTTATTCTGTTAGAGGTATTTTTTGGTAGTATTTTGATCTTTGTTTCTGTTAATCGCCGTGTGGTGTACTTTTGTGTTGGTGTGGGTGTTCTGTCGTCTGGTCGTAAATAAGTGCTGCTGGTGGTTGGTGGTGAGTTGTTACTGGTTCCATTGTTGGAGGTCAGCCCAGTGTAACTAATAAGTTCTCTTGGTGGTGAGATGTATGGTTTAGGATTGTTGTTGCTGCTCTGAGTGTTGTCTGAGTGGTGCCAGTCGTTGTACTGATTTCGCTCTTTGTGGGTGTTGGCAGTAGACTGCGTATTGTTGGTGTTGCTGCGAATGATTTCTGAGAAACTTGGGCCGTTGTGTTGGTTGCGCTCTTTGTAAGTAGCAATTGCTGATTTTCTGTCTACTTTGTTAAGAGTGATGATCCCTTGAATTTCTTTTTCTCTTAGAAAAGTGGGACATTTTTTATCGGTTGGACTGTGGGTGTCGCAGGTTGTTTTACTCTCTATGCAGTTTATGCAGCTTTTCGGACCGTCGCATTCTTCGTCTAAGTCGTTTTCGATGTGGTTTTTTTTGCTGCAGTTCGGGCAAAATTTCTCATTTTTACAGATTTTACCAATATGACCGTATCGTTGGCAGTTGTTACAGCGGAGTGGAAGGGGGATGTATGGTCGGACTTTTACTTTCTCGTATCCAATAGAGATATCATTCGGGATTGTAGGGGTGGTGAAGGTGAGTATTGTCAAACCGGTTTCGTGTAATTCATTGCTGGTGATTTCTATGTTGATTGTAGGACAGCGAAATTAGTTTAATCAATTTGTTTGCTTGTACATTGTCTTTAGTTTTTATGAGAATGTTGCCGTTTCGTATTTTTTTGCATATTTCAACTTCACTTCCTGCCGTATAATCGATCACTTTTTTTTATCAAAAAGGGTAACACATTTGCGAGATTGATAGTGCTGTTTATTCTTGACATTACCAAATATTTAGGTCCACAGGTGTTTATTTTAAGTGTTTTGTTTTTGTCGAATTCGATTTTCGGTTGAGTTGAGGTTTTAAGCCGTGGTGGCAAGATCGGTGAGTCGGGCATCGTTTTTAAGGTTTGGGGAGTACTCCCCGGTTAAATAAACAAAAAGGAAAATAAATGTATATTTAAATAACAGCTTCGAAAGCTTAACACTTCAGAAATCGTATTAATCAATGTCTTCTCGGATTTCAAACTGCGCTCGATTTTCTAACTGCGATCAGATATGTGTGACTGCTCAGCGTAGGTGTAAGCGCGAAACTGATGAGTAAGTAAGTGAGATAATAATAATAAGGATGGTTGCCAACTATACATGATTACAGAAAGCTATCGCTTATTGATACTACACTATCTCATTAACATCAATATGAGCGTCAGTAGAGTACAAGTGCTGGAAATTGTGAACACATGTACCGAACGTGCGAGGCACGAATTCCCCGAGCAACTTAGGGAAATAACAAAAGCAGTAGGAAGGTTAGCTCCTCGAACTGTTCAGGTTTACAAACCAGTATCTATTGACCCCTTAGTTGCAGATAACAACGCCAGCTTGGACCTTATTAAGTCTCTCCCAGAATTTAAGGGCGATTCTCCATCATATCCAGTTTGGCGAACCGCTGCGAAATTCGCAATGGAATTTTTCGTAATAAAATTACAGAGTCTGTTAACTCTTCTCTTTCATCGTTTAATACGGTTCTTAATTTTGAGCCAATTTTAGCAAGGTTACATCAATCTTATTCCGATAAAAGGCCCATCATACGTCTTAGAAAATGAGCTAAGCGTTTTGAGACAAGAAAATTTGTCAATCTCCGATTATTATGACAAAATGAACATTATCCACGACCCGAAAGCTTTCTATGGTTTCGTTAATTCTAAGCGCAGAGTAAATGCATTCCCCTCCGCAATGAAATATCAAAGTACTGCGTCATGTGATAACGAGATTATTGCCAATCTATTTGCCCAGTTCTTTAAATCTAACTACACCACTCAATTTAAATATAACTGTATTTCCTATCCATACAAGCTGAGCCCCAATAACTCTATTAATATTCCAGTCATATCATCAGATGATGTTTTTCATTATTTAATATCTTTAAAAGAATCATTCAAGTACGGCCCTGATATGATCCCGACATGTTTCCTAAAAAAATGTGCAAAGCACCTGTACCTGCCATTATCGAACTTGTTTAATTTGTCCCTCCAGCAAGGAGTTTTTCCGTCAATATGGAAACAGTCTTACATAATCCCCCTTCATAAATCTGGAAGCAGGTCTTCTATTGAAAACTATCGTGGTATAGCTAAACTCTCTTCTATCCCGAAGTTGTTTGAAGCTATTGTTACCAATCAAATGACTTATCCGATTTCCTCAATAATAGCAAATTGCCAACATGGCTTCTGTAAGGGCAAATCGACCATTACAAATTTACTTGAATTTACCACCCATGTTTCAAATGGGTTTAGGGAATGCATTGATACTGATGTTATATATACTGATTTTAGTAAAGCATTTGACAAAGTATGTCACTCTTTACTCATCCGTAAACTAGATCTGCTTGGTTTTCAACCTGGTATCCTCTGTTGGATGTCTTCTTATCTCTCCGGTAGGACGCAAAAGGTAGTTTTTAAAAATTTTCATTCTGGGATCATCGATGTTTCCTCGGGAGTTCCTCAGGGCAGCCACCTCGGACCGATTCTGTTCCTGCTATTCATAAACGACATTTCTACAGTAGTAAAGTATTCTAAAATATTGATGTACGCGGATGATGTTAAACTTTTTAAGACTTATGCCTCGGCTGAAGAAAGATCCTTGCTGCAGCAAGATTTGGACAGCATAGTCAATTGGTGCAGTATTAATTATATGCCGCTTAACCTTAACAAATGTAAATTCATGTGTTTTTCTCGACGAACCATTCAGCCGGCCTCCTACAAAATAAATAACTACGTCCTAGAACATGTAAACAGTTTTGTTGACCTGGGTGTTGGTATGGATTGTAAACTCAATTTTAATTTTCATATTAGTTCCACAGTTAATAAAGCAAGGGGTGTACTGGCTTTTGTAAAGCGTTGGTCAAAGGAATTCCGCGACCCGTATATAACTAAAACACTTTTTACTTCATTAGTAAGACCAATACTGGAGTATGGTTCCATAGTTTGGAATCCTCGTTATCAGGTCCACTCAGACCAACTAGAGTCAATACAAAAACAATTCTTACTTTTTGCTTTGAGAAATCTTCGATGGGATTCGCCATACAATCTTCCCCCTTACACTAGTCGTTTAAAACTTATTAATCTTCCTACTCTTTCGAGTCGCAGAGAAATGTTAGGTATAATATTTCTCGTAAAATTAGTCAATGGATGGATCTCAAGTCCATTTCTTCTAGAGCAAATTAATTTTAATGTACCCTCCCGTGCAACGAGAAACTTTAAACCACTTTTCTTGAAACTATGCAGAACTAACTTTGAGTTGAATGAACCGTTTCGGGGTTTATGCCAAGACTTTAACAATCATTCCAGCGCCTTTGATGTATCGGACTCACTTTTTATAATTAAAAGAACTATTCTATCCTCTCTTAATAACAGCTAACGATCCAATTTTCTTACTTTGCATTTCTCTAACTTTGTATTCGGCTGATGAATTCTTATTCTGTAGCTGAGCAGCTTGGGATCTCGACGCTTAACAAACTTTCTTCTGTCACGACTCGGCACCTAAGATTTGTATATTTAAAAAACATCCGTACGTTATGCGGATTGAGCCCCTCGTGCCGGTTGGGCGGGAAAGTGGGTTTCCGTTGGGTTATAATAATATAAAGTTGTTTGTCAACCCTCATCATTAACAAGCAAATAACGTCAATGTGCGACATTTTATTTTCGGCAAGACCAAACGATCTTCCTTCAGCGCTCGCTGTGGCTCAAGAACTCGAAACGAGTAGTATGCGTCACGAATTTGCTCGAGCTTACGCTGTAGGTAACACAATAAAGACAATGCCTCAGCTTCAACCGATCCATCGGCAAAATCAGCATAACACACACAATTTTCAAAATAATAGACCAACACCAATTGAGATCGATCACAATACCTCCTATTATTACAGACGTCCATCCCCTCAAATCCAATATAACTCCGATCATCAGCAAAATAAGCCTAATTTTCAAAAACATCAACTAATAAGAAATCCATCGCCGCAGGTATCCCTTCCTACTCAGCCTGCTGTTTTTAAAAGATCACGCGAGCAATCTGCGTCCAATCAGACACCTTTCCATAAAATGCATAAAGTCAACTTTATGCCCGAAAACCAAGTTTTCAGTGAAAGTGGAAAGTATAAGAAAGTTGCGAATGTCTCAATGGCGACGATTATAGAAATTATGCTGAAAGCCATTTTGCTGATAACGATACTCACAATTACAGTCACACTGAAACCGACACCGAACAAGTCGAAGAGATACATTTTTTAAATTAGAATCGCGCCTTCCAAAAGCGGTCAGGAGCTGCATTCTAATCGACACCGGCACATCTAAGAACTATATCAAACCGTTCCAAATTGAACAAGGGCAATAGTTAAGGTAACAGAGGCGCATAATTAAAGTTATCGTGAGTTGAAGAAGGAAGCAAAAAGTTTGACGGCTAACAGAAGGTTTTAAGACCGGGGCGAATTCCTTTAAAAATGATAACGGTCACCGGGTGACTGATGTCCACAGCATACTTAAATTGTGGAGGGAGCACTTCTCCACACTGCTTAATGGAAGCAACTGAAACAACCTTGGAGAAGATGTTGAACCCGAATCCCCAATCAATGTTGATGGACGCAATGTACCATCACCCGACTATGACGAAATTCGGAAAGCGATAGCTGAAGGCTGAAGAACAACAAAGCCCCGGGGGCGGAGAGGAACTGGTTAAGTGCATGCATGAGCTCATTTCTAGAATATAGTCGGAATAACGCATGCCTACTAATTGGAACTTAAGTGTGCTCTGCCCAATTCACAAAAAGGGTGATCCTGCAGTTTGCGCCAATTATCGCGGGATTTGTCTTCTTAACATCGCGTATAAGGTCCTGTCGAGTGTATTGTGTGAAAGACTTAAGCCCACAGTCAATGAACTGATTGGACCTTATAAGTGTGGCTTTAGAACTGGTAAATCTACCACAGACAAGATATTCACAATACGCCAGATATTGGAAAAGACCCGAGAAAGAAGAATCGACACACACCATCTTTTTGTCGACTTCAAAGCCGCCTTCGACAGCACGACAAGAAGTTTCCTATATGCCGCAATGTCTAAATTTGGTATCCCGGCAAAACTTATACGGCTATGTAAAATGACGTTGAGCAACACCACCAGCTCCGTCAGAATTGGGAAGGACCTATCCGATTTCTTTAACCTGATTCTGGAGAAGATAATTCGAGCCACAGAACTAAAGTTCTGCCTTCTCCAAACTGGATAGAGAAGCGAAGCGAATGAGTCTGGAGGTGAACGAGGGCAAGACGAAGTATCTCCTGTCATCAAATAGACAGTCGGCACATTCACGACTGGGAAATAACATCACTGTTGACAGTTATAACTTTGAAAAAGTAGAGGATTTCGTTTACTTAGGAACCAGCATTAACACCAATAACAGCGTCAGCCTTGAAATCCAACGCAGAATCTTGCCAACAAGTGCTACTTCGGACTGAGTAGGCAATTGCACAGTAAAGTCCTCTGTCGACAGACAAAAACCATGCTCTATAAGTCACTTATCATGCCTGTCGTATTGTGTGGCGCAAATTAAAATTAAAATTCTAAGCTATAATGTTGCGTTTAGCTTTGGCAGCGCAGGCTTTTAAGTGTGTGAGTGTGTATTTGTGTTGATAGCAATGTACTAAATGTGTTGGTATAAATCAGTTAATTTTAGGAATTCTATTGTCTTTTCAATGTTGGCAGGATTGGGAGAAGAAATGAAGGTTAGGGGATCGGCGTTTTGAAATATCTGCGTCCTGAATGATTGGAATTTGGGGCAGTTCGAGATCAAGTGATTTATGCTGATGGGGATAGATAGGTTGCTAAAGGCACAAGTGAGATGTTCGTGACTTTGCATTGAATGTTGGTGTGTTATTTTTGTGTGTCCGAGCCTTAGGCGTCCAAACTTTATAATATCGAGTCTAGATAGGTTGCTGTTGTGAATGCTATGTAAGTTGTTGCCAGATATTTTGTCGTTATGAATTTGTTTGTACCAGTCAGAAGTGGTTTCCCATGAGCTAGTATTTTTTGTGCTGTAGAAGCGTTTAACATAGTTTGTTATGTCGACTGTGTTGTAATTGTTGGTTGTTTCTAGGGCATACTTAGAGGCTTCTTTTGCAGATTTATCGGCGAACTCATTGCCAGCAATTCAAACGTGTCCGGGGATCCAGAGTAGCTTGATGCATGGGTAGTGCTTAATAAGTGTATTTCTGATTAGTGAGGGGTAATGATCATTGTTATCAACATTTCCTATAGCATTTAGAGCTGACAAGGAGTCTGTGCAGATGACGAAGTTGGAGTTTATTTTGGAAGCATGATTGATGGCTTCATGTATCGCGATGATTTCTGATGAAAACACTGATGTACATATTGGTAAGTTTGATATTTTAATAATCTCATTTAAAGTGGTTATACTGAAAGATACTGTGTTGTTTGTTTTTGAACCATCGGTGTAGATAAAGTTATAGTTTGGGTGTTCTTCTTTGGTATTTTTAAAGAGGATTTGAAATATCTTTGGACTTGTGTCAGTTTTTGCATATCTATGTAACGAGGTATTAATTACTGAAGGATTAAGTGTCCATGGTGGGTAGGTATCTGGTATAGGAGTGAGTGTTAGGGTTGGGATATCGAGTTGTTGGCAGCAATGTATGATTCTGTATAGTGTTGAAGTTTATTCCTAGTATTCGAAGGTTGTCAACACTTATTATTTGAAAGTTGTTGGCGTGGATTCTACTCGTACAGCTGCGTTTTCGGCATATGTGTAAGTGTTTACATTTTGTGTCTGAAAGCGTTGCCCCCGAGTATTTACACCAGTTCGTGATGTCTTGAAAAAGTCTGTTTAAGGGTAAGTTTTGGTTTTTTTTTCGGTCTTGCTCTAATTAGTAAATAGAAATCATCAGCATATGCGCAGTATTTTATTTCTTTATGAAATGATATTGTGACACAGAGTTTGTTGTACGCTATAAGGAATAGGATCACGGATATTGGAGACTCTTTTGGGATTCCGTTGTCCAATGGTCTAGTTTCTAATAGGTATTTACCTACCCTAGTTACTATTTTTCTTTTGGTCATGAAATTTGTGACGTATCTTATGATGCTTGGACCTACTTTCCAGGTGCGTAGTTGTTCTACTACGGCGGGAAGGCCAATCTTATCAAAAGCTTTTTCGAAATCTAGCGATACAATAGATATATGTTTCTTGGATGAGAGACAGGTCGTAATCTGGTGGTCTACAAATAGTAGAGCGTCAGATACGGATTTGCCTTTTTTGAAACCCATCTGATGACTATCGATTAATTTGTCTGAGACAAACCACCATAGCCTATTAGCAACAATTTTGTCTAAAAGTTTGGATATGCAGGAATTAAGAGAAATTGGTCTATATGATTTAACGGATGTTTTGTTTGATGCTGGTTTTAGTATGGGTATTATTAAGCTAGTTTTGTACGATTGTGGAATGTGATTTTTGAAGATGTTATTGTAATTATTAAGTATGCGGAGTTTGATCTCATGTGGGAGGTTTTTTATCATTGTATAAGATATTTTATCTAGTGCTGGGGTGTGGCCCTTTAATTTCGAAAGTGCGGAGGATAATTTTAGATAGTTGAAGTCTTTTTCTATTTTGAGGGCTTTAGGCGAGCAGACTGTTTCGCCTGTTGGGTTGAGTGATGTAAATTTGTTGCTCTGGAATTCTTTTAAAAAAATTTTGTTGGAGGAGTTGTCAGACTAGTACTTACAGAATTCGTTTGCTATTGTTTGTTGATTTAATAATGGTATACTAGGGGTGTTGAGTGAGTTGATACAATGGATACCGTGGGTGGTTTTGTAACCACAGAACTGCCTAATATTTTTCCATACTTTGACTATGGGTGTTGTGGGTTTAATTTCGGAGGTAAATTCAGCGACTGATTCTTTGTTTGCAATTTTAATTTCCCGCCTGAGTATGGCGTTTGCTCTCTTATAATTTATGGGGTTTTCTTGGGTTGCATTTCTTTTAAAAGAGTTCCAGTATTTATTTCTTTATATTTTAAGTTTTTGTAGTTTATTATTCCACCAAGGGACGGTGGCGTGGAATGATTTTGGTGAAGTTTGTGGTATTAAAGTATGAGCAGACTGTAGGATAATTTTGTTTATGGTCGCTGACTCCTTATTGATGTTGTTGCTGGGTGTATGTTGTGTATTGAGAAATTCTGATGTTGTAACGAAGAGTGGCCAATTGGCCGATTTGAGATTGAATTTAGTATTTTTTACGCGGTTGATGTTTTCGGTTTGAGAGAATAACGTTGTGACTATCGGGAAATGGTCGCTTCCTGATAGGTCATTATCGATTTTCCATTTCGAATGAATTGCTAGCAGAGGAGAGCAGTAGTTAAGGTCTATGTGTGAGAAAGTGTTGTGTGTTGAGAAGTGGGTTGGTTGTCCATTATTAAGAAGAATGTAGTTTGATTGGGAAATAAATCGGTGTAGCGTGGTTCCGTTGGCATTATTTCTCGGGGATCCCCAAGAAGTATGCCAGCTGTTGAAGTCACCTGTGATAAATCTAGGATTGGATGTGTAGTTTAGTATGTTTTCTAAATTGTTTGAATTGAACCTGTTGTGTGGGGGAATATAGGATGAGATTATTGTGAATTTGATTTTCGATTGTATTTGGCATGCTATTGAGTCAAAGTCCTTGTTAAGCTGTATATGTTTGTGTTGTATGGAGTTATGTATAAATAGCATTACTCCGCCGTAGGATGTTGTGAATGTGTTCCGTGTATACATCGAGTAATCAACAGGGATGGGAATATTTGAAGGAGAATGAAGGTGAGATTCTTGGATTGAAATTATTTTGGGATAATAGCGTCTTATTAGCATCAAAAGTTGGTTGTAGTTGTTGATATATCCTCTTCTGTTCCATTGCATTATTGTTAGTGTCATTAGTACTTATATGAGTTAAATATGTAAGTAAGGTATAATATATGTGTAAGATTTAGCTTAATTATATTTTTACATGTTTGTTTTTGGTGAACAATCTAGCTCCATCGATATTGAATCTGATGAATCCTTAGATTGATCGTTCAGTGGCGTGGTTTCTGCTTTTGTTTTATTGATTCTTTTAAGTGTAGATTTTATTCTGTTAGAGGTATTTTTTGGTAGTATTTTGATCTTTGTTTCTGTTAATCGCCGTGTGGTGTACTTTTGTGTTGGTGTGGGTGTTCTGTCGTCTGGTCGTAAATAAGTGCTGCTGGTGGTTGGTGGTGAGTTGTTACTGGTTCCATTGTTGGAGGTCAGCCCAGTGTAACTAATAAGTTCTCTTGGTGGTGAGATGTATGGTTTAGGATTGTTGTTGCTGCTCTGAGTGTTGTCTGAGTGGTGCCAGTCGTTGTACTCATTTCGCTCTTTGTGGGTGTTGGCAGTAGACTGCGTATTGTTGGTGTTGCTGCGAATGATTTCTCAGAAACTTCAGCCGTTGTGTTGGTTGCGCTCTTTGTAAGTAGCAATTGCTGTTTTTCTGTCTACTTTGTTAAGAGTGATGATCCCTTGAATTTCTTTTTCTCTTAGAAAAGTGGGACATTTTTTATCGGTTGGACTGTGGTTGTCGCAGGTTGTTTTACTCTCTATGCAGTTTATGCTGCTTTTCGGACCGTCGCATTCTTCGTCTAAGTCGTTTTCGATGTGGTTTTTTTTTGCTGCAGTTCGGGCAAAATTTCTCATTTTTACAGATTTTACCAATATGACCGTATCGTTGGCAGTTGTTACAGCGGAGTGGAAGGGGGATGTATGGTCGGACTTTTACTTTCTTGTATCCAATAGAGATATCATTCGGGATTGTAGGGGTGGTGAAGGTGAGTATTGTCAAACCGGTTTCGTGTAATTCATTGCTGGTGATTTCTATGTTGATTGTAGGACAGCGAAATTAGTTTAATCAATTTGTTTGCTTGTACATTGTCTTTAGTTTTTATGAGAATGTTGCCGTTTCGTAATTTTTTGCATGTTTCAACTTCACTTCCTGCCGTATAATCGATCACTTTTTTTTATCAAAAATGGTAACACATTTGCGAGATTGATAGTGCTGTTTATTCTTGACATTACCAAATATTTAGGTCCACAGGTGTTTATTTTAAGTGTTTTGTTTTTGTCGAATTGGATTTTCGGTTAAATAAACAAAAATGAAAATAAATGTATATTTAAATAACAGCTTCGAAAGCTTAACACTTAAGAAATCGTAATAATCAATAATGTCTTCTCGGATTTCAAACTGCGCTCGATTTTCTAACTGCGATCAGATATGTGTGACTGCTCAGCGTAGGTGTAAGCGCGAAACTGATGAGTAAGTAAGTGAGATAATAATAATAAGGATGGTTGCCAACTATACATGATTACAGAAAGCTATCGCTTATTGATACTACACTATCTCATTAACATCAATATGAGCGTCAGTAGAGTACAAGTGCTGGAAATTGTGAACACATGTACCGAAAGTGCGAGGCACGAATTCCCCGAGCAACTTAGGGAAATAACAAAAGCAGTAGGAAGGTTAGCTCCTCGAACTGTTCAGGTTTACAAGCCAGTATCTATTGACCCCTTAGTTGCAGATAACAACGCAGCTTGGACCTTATTAAGTCTCTCCCAGAATTTAAGGGCGATTTTCCATCATATCCAGTTTGGCGAACCGCTGCGAAATTCGCAATGGAATTTTTCGTAATAAAATTACAGTCTGCCAACTCTTCTCTTTCATCGTTTAATACGGTTCTTAATTTTGAGCCAATTTTAGCAAGGTTACATCAATCTTATTCCGATAAAAGGCCCATTATACGTCTTAGAAAATGAGCTAAGCGCGAGCAATCTTCGTCCAATCAGACACCTTTCCATAAAATGCATAAAGTCAACTTTATGCCCGAAAACCAAGTTTTCAGTGAAAGTGGAAAGTATAAGAAAGTTGCGAATGTCTCAATGGCGACGATTATAGAAATTATGCTGAAAGCCATTTTGCTGATAGCGATACTCACAATTACAGTCACACTGAAACCGACACCGAACAAGTCGAAGAGATACATTTTTTAAATTAGAATCGCGCCTTCCAAAAGCGGTCAGGAGCTGCGCATTCTAATCGACACCGGCACATCTAAGAACTATATCAAACCGTTCCAAATTGAACAAGGGCAATAGTTAAGGTAACAGAGGCGCATAATTAAAGTTATCGTGAGTTGAAGAAGGAAGCAAAAAGTTTGACGGCTAACAGAAGGTTTTAAGACCGGGGCGAATTCCTTTAAAAATGATAACGGTCACCGGGTGACTGATGTCCACAGCATACTTAAATTGTGGAGGGAGCACTTCTCCACACTGCTTAATGGAAGCAACTGAAACAACTGAAGAACAACAAAGCCCCCGGGGGCGGAGAGGAACTGGTTAAGTGCATGCATGAGCTCATTTCTAGAATATAGTCGGAATAACGCATGCCTACTAATTGGAACTTAAGTGTGCTCTGCCCAATTCACAAAAAGGGTGATCCTGCAGTTTGCGCCAATTATCGCGGGATTTGTCTTCTTAACATCGCGTATAAGGTCCTGTCGAGTGTATTGTGTGAAAGACTTAAGCCCACAGTCAATGAACTGATTGGACCTTATAAGTGTGGCTTTAGACCTGGTAAATCTACCACCGACCAGATATTCACAATACGCCAGATCTTGGAAAAGACCCGATGCAATATGCAACGTCAAGCTGTATAGTTGTGTTATCTCTGTGCTACTTTTTTATATTGAAATTTCATTATTTCTTTGTATATCAATTAATAATTTAGTGATAAAAGTTTTGGAGATTTATCTGTGCGCATTTAAAGCTACATAAGTATAATATTTGTTGAGCATTTTTTACATTGATTTTATAAACTTTAATTTAGTTTTCAATTGCCGAGTCATTAGTTGATTTGCATTGTTATTGTTTCTTATTTACATTGTTTTTGCTTCTTTGTTTTGCTTTAAACTTTGTGTATTTGTTTAAGTTTGCGCGCATTTTCTTTTCTCGTTTTGATTGTCATTCTTTAAACAGCTGTTTGCGTTTAGTTTTTTAGGTGTCTATTACTGTGCATCTAAAACTGTTCCATGCATAAATAGCTCTCAAACCTTAAATAATTATAAAACTTGCCCTTTCTTTCTTATTTGATTTGCTAATACAATTTTAGTTTTTACTCATATTGAATTTTACTGTTTAAATTATGTCTTGCATTTTTGACAACTGCAAAAATAAAAGCGATAATGAGCAACGCTCTGTTGCATGCTGGTTGTGCGATGGCATTGCTCATATAAAATGTGCCGGATTGACTGGTAGAGTCCTAGGCTTAATAAATGAAGGTAGAGGCATTCGTTGGTCTTGTTTAAAATGCAGATCAACTGAGGTTGAACTTTTCCAATTTTTTAGAGAAACCAGAAATGGATTTTTCGAAATCGGCAAAGACCTTCGGGCACTTAATGATAAATATAAACGTTATGAAAACGTGTTTAAATCATTTAAGTCCCTAGATAAACAAACTTCGCAACCTGTAAGAGAGACCAAACGCAAACGGACACACAGTCCACCCAAGGAAAGTATTGTGGCTCCTCTTACATTACTTCAAAAAAATATTTTGCCTCAACCCCAACAAATTGAGCTAATTAATCTTTTGTCTCCTGTCCGTCTGCCTCAGAGCCCGTCTTCTTCAACTTCATCAAGAGCTATCTGCACTCGCGCTTCTTCCTCTAATAAAAGCAATTCTGATCATGAGAACTTACAGGCATCTTCATCTGAGGTGGGTCCATCACCGCCTCAATCGCTTCCACCATCCCAATCTGCTCCGATTGTTGCAAAAACTGTAACACCATTGGATGAGGCTGACTGCTCTGCAAAGAAGCTGGTTGTGGTTCCTTTGAAAAAATCGATTTTTGTTTCTAGATTTGCTAGGGACACTTCTTCTGATGATATAGAGTTTTACATTTCATCAAAAATTAAGACTTCTAACTTAGCAATCCGAAAATTTAACTTTAAATACGAACGTAACGTATCATCTTTTAAAATTGATGTGGCACCTGAAGTATTTGATACTTTGCTTAACAATTCTTTTTGGCCAACCGGGGCATTTGTTCGCGAATTTGAATACAAGCCACATAAAAATAAAAATAAAATAAATAACTTAGCTTCAATTCCTAATCGTGACACTGAGCCAAAAAACTAATTTTTAATTCTACTTTAAGTATTTTCTACCAAAACGTTAGAGGTTTAAATACTAAATTGAACGATTTATATTTAAAAGGCTTAGACTGTGACTATAACGTAATTTGCTTTACTGAAACCTGGCTTAAACCACATATTTTTAATTCAGAGATCCTTCCTAATCAATATCAAATTTATGGAAATGATCGTAAGGACAGAATCGGTAGGGGTGTTCTTTTTGCAGTTCATTCTTCAATACCATCCGAAGATGTCAATCGAATTTAAAGCAATACGAGTTATGGTTTCTTTTATTTAGCTGCTTGCTACATCCCTCCTAACTCTGACTTATCGGTTTATTCTCAACATATTGCGTTACTTAGATCTTTAAGTTGAATGATTACTGCACATGACTTGATGATTGTACTTGGTGACTTCAATATGCCAGGCATATCATGGACTCTTATAGACGACTTTATCATTCCAATATCATCAAAGGATAGATACAATGTGTTTTTAGAAGATATGGCTGAGCTCTGTCTAAATCAGATCAATTTAACTCCAAACAATTTTGGCACCATTCTGGATCTTGTTTTTGTTGATGACGTATCTAAGTCATCTATGAAGATGTGCGAATTCTTGGTTATTCCAGAGGACTCTTATCACCCTGCGATTGAGGTAAATTACGAAGTTATTCGTGGTTTTGGAAATAATGTTGATAAATCAAGTAGCTCAAACGCTCGTTTTATTTTCGCGAAAGCCAATTTCAAGAAATTAGATCGAGAATTATCAAAATTATCATGGCCGACGTATAAAGATGATGTTGAACGTTGCGTCCCGCACTTTAATAACACTATATTTAGCTTATTTCAAAAGTTTGTACCAAAGCGGGTTTGCGTACAAAAGGAGCAATCACAACCTTGGTTTACTAAAGAACTAAAAAAATTTTAAAATAAGAAGTCGCGATCGTTTAAATTGTAAAAAAAAAAAATGGTTTGCACACTAACTATATTAAATACTCAGTTATCCGACACGCTTATTTTGAATTAAATAAAAAAGGCTACAGGTCTTATTAGTGCAAAATTAAAAGGAATCTAATAAAAAACCCTGAATCATTTTATGACTTCGTTAACTCTAGGCGCAGAGTGACTAGTTTTCCGTCTGCTATGAAATATCAAAATACCGTTTCTTGTGACTCCCAATCAATTTCCAACATGTTTGCCCAATTCTTCAGGTCAAATTACTCCATTAACTCGCCTCTTAATGGAGCAAACCTTATCCTTATAAACTCTGTTCCCTCACCTCTGCTATTATTCCGCAGATATCTTCCGAGGAAGTGCTTTATTATTTGAGTAACTTAAAATAATCATTTAAGGCTGGCCCCGATTCGATCCCGACGTGTTTCCTCATAAACTGTGCTAAACATATTAATGTGCCCTTAACTAATTTATTTAATCTTTCTCTTAAGCTTGGGATTTTCCCTTCAGCTTGGAAAGAATCATTCATTATACCCCTTTATAAGACCGGGAGTAGGTCCTCTATAGAAAATTACCGCGGTATAGCTAAGCTTTCTGCTATTCCTAAATTATTCGAAGCTATTGTTGTTGACCATTTAACGTATTCCATATCCTCTACAATTTCTAGCACACAACACGGGTTCTCTAAGGGTAAATCTACCGTTACAAACTTGCTTGAGTTCACAACTCATGTTTCAAATGGATTCAGATAATTTATGCACACTGATGTTATATACACTGATTTTAGTAAAGCATTCGACAGAGTAAGTCACTCTTTACTGATCCATAAACTCGATCTCCTTGGTTTTCAACCTAATCTCCTTCGTTGGATGTCTTCTTGCCTCATTGACAGAACACAACGAGTTCTTTTTAAAAATAGTTCCTCAAACATTATTCATGTTTCTTCAGGGGTCCCGCAAGGAAGTCACCTTGGTCCGATTCTGTTTTTACTTTTTATAAATGACTTACCTTCTGTAATAAACTATTCAAAAATTTTATTGTATGCTGATGATGTAAAGCTTTTTAGATCGTATTATTCTGTTGAGGAAAGGTCCTTACTACAAGCGGATTTAAATAGCATGACTTACTGGTGTGAAATAAATTACATGCCACTAAACCTTAAAAAATGTAAAGTAATGTGCTTTTCTCGCAGAGCAGTTCAACCAGCTTCTTATGAAATATGTAACCATAACCTCGAACAAGTGTTTAACTTTGTTGATCTTGGAATTACAATGGACCCGAAATTTAATTTTAATCTTCACATAAATATTACAGTTAACAAAGCCAAGGGTGTTTTTGCATTTGTAAAACGGTGGTCAAAAGAATTCAATGACCCTTACATCACGAAGGCTCTGTTCACAACGTTAGTGAGGCCCATACTGGAATATGGATCTGTTGTTTGGAACCCGCGCTATCATGTTCATTCCGACAGAATAGAGTAAATTCAAAAACAATTTCTGCTTTTTGCTTTAAGGAATTTTCGTTGGGATTCTCAGTACAACCTGCCGCCATATATAAGTCGTTTAAAACTCATTAATCTTCCTACACTTGCTAGTCGCAGGCATTGTATTTTTGGTCAAGTTACTGACAGGCCTGATCTCTAGCCCATCTCTTCTTAGCGAAATAAAACTAAACGTTCCCTCCAGAATTTCAAGACATTTCCGGCATCTCTTTCTGAAGCCATGTAAAAGTAATTTTGAGTTAAATGAGCCACTCCGTAGTTTGTGTCAGGATTTTAACACTCACTCCGGTTCTTTTGATATTTCAGACTCACTTTTTTACATAAAGAAAACTATACTCAATCCTCACAATAATTAATACATACATACATATATGTACATATATTATTATTCGATCAGCTGATGAGCATTTGTTCTGTAGCTGAACAGTTTTAGATCTCGACACTTAAAAAACCTCTGCTTTTCATGACTCGGCGCAACATATATGAAAAAAAACAAAATTTTTTTTTTATATATCCGTGCGTCATGCGGATGTGCCCCTCGCGTCGGTCGAGCGGGTATGGAGGGATAAATCCGTTTGGATTATTATTAAAAAAAAAAAGAAGAAGCGACACACACCATCTTTTGGTCGACTTCAAAGCCGCCTTCGACTGCACGACAAGAAGTTTCCTATATGCCGCAATGTCTGAATTTGGTATCCCGGCAAAACTTATACGGCTATGTAAAATGACGTTGAGCAACACCACCAGCTCCGTCAGAATTGGGAAGGACCTCTCCGAGCCGTTTAATACCAAACGAGGTTTTCGACAGGGTGACTCTTTGTCGTGCGATTTCTTTAACCTGATACTGGAGAAGATAATTCGAGCCGCAGAACTAAAGTTCTGCCTTCTCCAAACGAGATAGAGAAGCGAAGCGAATGGGTCTGGAGGTGAACGAGGGCAAAACGAAGTATCTCCTGTCGTCTAATAGACAGTCGGCACATTCACGACTGGGAAATAACATCACTGTTGACAGTTATAACTTTGAAAAAGTAGAGGACTTCGTTTACTTAGGAACCAGCATTAACACCAATAACAGCGTCAGCCTTGAAATCCAACGCAGAATCTCTCTTGCCAACCAGTGCTTCTTCGGAATGAGTAGGCAATTGCACAGTAAAGTCCTCTGGCGACAGACAAAAACCATGCTCTATAAGTCACTTATCATGCCTGTCGTATTGTGTGGCGCAAATTAAAATTAAAATTCTAAGCTATAATGTTGCGTTTAGCTTTGGCAGCGCAGGCTTTTAAGTGTGTGAGTGTGTATTTGTGTTGATAGCAATGTACTAAATGTGTTGGTATAAATCAGTTAATTTTAGGAATTCTATTGTCTTTTCAATGTTGGAAGATTGGGAGAAGAAATGAAGGTTAGGGGATCGGCGTTTTGAAATATCTGCGTCCTGAATGATTGGAATTTGGGGCAGTTCGAGATCAAGTGATTTATGATGATGGGGATAGATAGGTTGCAAAAGGCACAAGTGGGATGTTCGTGATTTTGCATTGAATGTTGGTGTGTTATTTTTGTGTGTCCGAGTATTCGAAGGTTGTCAACACTTATTATTTGAAAGTTGTTGGCGTGGATTGTACTCGTACAGCTGCGTTTTCGGCATATGTGTAAGTGTTTACATTTTGTGTCTGAAAGCGTTGCCCCCGAGTATTTACACCAGTTCGTGATGTCTTGAAAAAGTCTGTTTAAGGGTAAGTTTTGGTTTTTTTTCGGTCTTGCTCTATTAGTAAATAGAAATCATCAGCATATGCGCAGTATTTTAGTTCTTTATGAAATGATATTGTGACACAGAGTTTGTTGTACGCTATAAGGAATAGGATCACGGATATTGGAGACTCTTTTGGGATTCCGTTGTCCAATGGTCTAGTTTCTAATAGGTATTTACCTACCCTATATATATATAATTTTGGCGCGTACACTATATAGCTTAGTGTTGGGCCGAGCTTCTCCTACCATTTGTGGTGTGCGTCTTTATATTATACCACAAATGGAGGGACCTACTGTTTTGTGCCGACTCCGAACGGCAGATGTATTTAATGAGAAGCTTTTTCATGGCAGAAATACCCTCGGAGGTTTGCCATTGCCTGCCGAGGGGTGACCGCTATTAGAAAAAACTTTTTCTATTATTAAGATTTTGTTTGCCCTGACTGAGATTCGAACCTCAAACTCACCGGCATATCAAGTTATAGCACGCACCGCTACCAACTCGACCACAGCGGCCACTAGTTACTATTTTTCTTTTGGTCATGAAATTTGTGACGTATCTTATGATGTTTGGACCTACTTTCCAGGTGCGTAGTTGTTCTACTACGCCGGGAAGGCCAATCTTATCAAAAGTTTTTTCGAAATCTAGCGATACAATAGATATACATATGTTTCTTGGATGAGAGACAGGTCGTAATCTGGTGGTCTACAAATAGTAGAGCGTCAGATACGGATTTGCCTTTTTTGAAACCCATCTGATGACTATCGATTAATTTGTCTGAGACAAACCACCATAGCCTATTAGCAACAATTTTGTCTAAAAGTTTGGATATGCAGGAATTAAGAGAAATTGGTCTATATGATTTAACGGATGTTTTGTTTGAAGCTGGTTTTAGTATGGGTATTATTAAGCTAGTTTTGTACGATTGTGGAATGTGATTTTTGAAGATGTTATTGTAATTATTAAGTATGCGGAGTTTGATCTCATGTGGGAGGTTTTTTATCATTGTATAAGATATTTTATCTAGTCCTGGGGTGTGGCCCTTTAATTTCGAAAGTGCGGAGGATAATTTTAGATAGTTGAAGTCTTTTTCTATTTTGAGGGCTTTAGGCGAGCAGACTGTTTCGCCTGTTGGGTTGAGTGATGTAAATGTGTTGCTCTGGAATTCTTTTGAAAAATTTTTGTTGGAGGAGTTGTCAGACTAGTACTTACAGAATTCGTTTGCTATTGTTTGTTGATTTAATAATGGTATACTAGGGGTGTTGAGTGAGTTGATACAATGGATACCGTGGGTGGTTTTGTAGCCACAGAACTGCCTAATATTTTTCGGAGGTAAATTCAGCGACTGATTCTTTGTTTGCAATTTTAATTTCCCGCCTGAGTATGGCGTTTGCTCTCTAATAATTTATGGGGTTTTCTTGGGTTGCATTTCTTTTAAAAGAGTTCCAGTATTTACTTCTGTATATTTTAAGTTTTTGGTGAATGATTTTGGTGAAGTTTATGGTATTGAAGTATGAGCAGACTGTAGGATAATTTTGTTTATGGTCGCTGACTCCTTATTGATGTTGTTGCTGGGTGTATGTTGTGTATTGAGAAATTCTGATGTTGTAACGAAGAGTGGCCAATTGGCCGATTTGAGATTGAATTTAGTATTTTTTACGCGGTTGATGTTTTCGGTTTGAGAGAATAACGTTGTGACTATCGGGAAATGGTCGCTTCCTGATAGGTCATTATCGATTTTCCATTTCGAATGAATTGCTAGCAGAGGAGAGCAGTAGTTAAGGTCTATGTGTGAGAAAGTGTTGTGTGTTGAGAAGTGGGTTGGTTGTCCATTATTAAGAAGAATGTAGTTTGATTGGGAAATAAATCGGTGTAGCGTGGTTCCGTTGGCATTATTTCTCGGGGATCCCCAAGAAGTATGCCAGCTGTTGAAGTCACCTGTGATAAATCTAGGATTGGATGTGTAGTTTAGTATGTTTTCTAAATTGTTTGAATTGAACCTGTTGTGTGGGGGAATATAGGATGAGATTATTGTGAATTTGATTTTCGATTGTATTTGGCATGCTATTGAGTCAAAGTCCTTGTTAAGCTGTATATGTTTGTGTTGTATGGAGTTATGTATAAATAGCATTACTCCGCCGTAGGATGTTGTGAATGTGTTCCGTGTATACATCGAGTAATCAACAGGGATGGGAATATTTGAAGGAGAATGAAGGTGAGATTCTTGGATTGAAATTATTTTGGGATAATAGCGTCTTATTAGCATCAAAAGTTGGTTGTAGTTGTTGATATATCCTCTTCTGTTCCATTGCATTATTGTTAGTGTCATTAGTACTTATATGAGTTAAATATGTAAGTAAGGTATAATATATGTGTAAGATTTAGCTTAATTATATTTTTACATGTTTGTTTTTGGTGAACAATCTAGCTCCATCGATATTGAATCTGATGAATCCTTAGATTGATCGTTCAGTGGCGTGGTTTCTGCTTTTGTTTTATTGATTCTTTTAAGTGTAGATTTTATTCTGTTAGAGGTATTTTTTGGTAGTATTTTGATCTTTGTTTCTGTTAATCGCCGTGTGGTGTACTTTTGTGTTGGTGTGGGTGTTCTGTCGTCTGGTCGTAAATAAGTGCTGCTGGTGGTTGGTGGTGAGTTGTTACTGGTTCCATTGTTGGAGGTCAGCCCAGTGTAACTAATAAGTTCTCTTGGTGGTGAGATGTATGGTTTAGGATTGTTGTTGCTGCTCTGAGTGTTGTCTGAGTGGTGCCAGTCGTTGTACTCATTTCGCTCTTTGTGGGTGTTGGCAGTAGACTGCGTATTGTTGGTGTTGCTGCGAATGATTTCTCAGAAACTTCAGCCGTTGTGTTGGTTGCGCTCTTTGTAAGTAGCAATTGCTGTTTTTCTGTCTACTTTGTTAAGAGTGATGATCCCTTGAATTTCTTTTTCTCTTAGAAAAGTGGGACATTTTTTATCGGTTGGACTGTGGTTGTCGCAGGTTGTTTTACTCTCTATGCAGTTTATGCTGCTTTTCGGACCGTCGCATTCTTCGTCTAAGTCGTTTTCGATGTGGTTTTTTTTTGCTGCAGTTCGGGCAAAATTTCTCATTTTTACAGATTTTACCAATATGACCGTATCGTTGGCAGTTGTTACAGCGGAGTGGAAGGGGGATGTATGGTCGGACTTTTACTTTCTTGTATCCAATAGAGATATCATTCGGGATTGTAGGGGTGGTGAAGGTGAGTATTGTCAAACCGGTTTCGTGTAATTCATTGCTGGTGATTTCTATGTTGATTGTAGGACAGCGAAATTAGTTTAATCAATTTGTTTGCTTGTACATTGTCTTTAGTTTTTATGAGAATGTTGCCGTTTCGTAATTTTTTGCATGTTTCAACTTCACTTCCTGCCGTATAATCGATCACTTTTTTTTATCAAAAATGGTAACACATTTGCGAGATTGATAGTGCTGTTTATTCTTGACATTACCAAATATTTAGGTCCACAGGTGTTTATTTTAAGTGTTTTGTTTTTGTCGAATTGGATTTTCGGTTAAATAAACAAAAATGAAAATAAATGTATATTTAAATAACAGCTTCGAAAGCTTAACACTTAAGAAATCGTAATAATCAATAATGTCTTCTCGGATTTCAAACTGCGCTCGATTTTCTAACTGCGATCAGATATGTGTGACTGCTCAGCGTAGGTGTAAGCGCGAAACTGATGAGTAAGTAAGTGAGATAATAATAATAAGGATGGTTGCCAACTATACATGATTACAGAAAGCTATCGCTTATTGATACTACACTATCTCATTAACATCAATATGAGCGTCAGTAGAGTACAAGTGCTGGAAATTGTGAACACATGTACCGAAAGTGCGAGGCACGAATTCCCCGAGCAACTTAGGGAAATAACAAAAGCAGTAGGAAGGTTAGCTCCTCGAACTGTTCAGGTTTACAAGCCAGTATCTATTGACCCCTTAGTTGCAGATAACAACGCAGCTTGGACCTTATTAAGTCTCTCCCAGAATTTAAGGGCGATTTTCCATCATATCCAGTTTGGCGAACCGCTGCGAAATTCGCAATGGAATTTTTCGTAATAAAATTACAGTCTGCCAACTCTTCTCTTTCATCGTTTAATACGGTTATTAATTTTGAGCCAATTTTAGCAAGGTTACATCAATCTTATTCCGATAAAAGGCCCATTATACGTCTTAGAAAATGAGCTAAGCGCGAGCAATCTTCGTCCAATCAGACACCTTTCCATAAAATGCATAAAGTCAACTTTATGCCCGAAAACCAAGTTTTCAGTGAAAGTGGAAAGTATAAGAAAGTTGCGAATGTCTCAATGGCGACGATTATAGAAATTATGCTGAAAGCCATTTTGCTGATAGCGATACTCACAATTACAGTCACACTGAAACCGACACCGAACAAGTCGAAGAGATACATTTTTTAAATTAGAATCGCGCCTTCCAAAAGCGGTCAGGAGCTGCGCATTCTAATCGACACCGGCACATCTAAGAACTATATCAAACCGTTCCAAATTGAACAAGGGCAATAGTTAAGGTAACAGAGGCGCATAATTAAAGTTATCGTGAGTTGAAGAAGGAAGCAAAAAGTTTGACGGCTAACAGAAGGTTTTAAGACCGGGGCGAATTCCTTTAAAAATGATAACGGTCACCGGGTGACTGATGTCCACAGCATACTTAAATTGTGGAGGGAGCACTTCTCCACACTGCTTAATGGAAGCAACTGAAACAACTGAAGAACAACAAAGCCCCCGGGGGCGGAGAGGAACTGGTTAAGTGCATGCATGAGCTCATTTCTAGAATATAGTCGGAATAACGCATGCCTACTAATTGGAACTTAAGTGTGCTCTGCCCAATTCACAAAAAGGGTGATCCTGCAGTTTGCGCCAATTATCGCGGGATTTGTCTTCTTAACATCGCGTATAAGGTCCTGTCGAGTGTATTGTGTGAAAGACTTAAGCCCACAGTCAATGAACTGATTGGACCTTATAAGTGTGGCTTTAGACCTGGTAAATCTACCACCGACCAGATATTCACAATACGCCAGATCTTGGAAAAGACCCGATGCAATATGCAACGTCAAGCTGTATAGTTGTGTTATCTCTGTGCTACTTTTTTATATTGAAATTTCATTATTTCTTTGTATATCAATTAATAATTTAGTGATAAAAGTTTTGGAGATTTATCTGTGCGCATTTAAAGCTACATAAGTATAATATTTGTTGAGCATTTTTTACATTGATTTTATAAACTTTAATTTAGTTTACAATTGCCGAGTCATTAGTTGATTTGCATTGTTATTGTTTCTTATTTACATTGTTTTTGCTTCTTTGTTTTGCTTTAAACTTTGTGTATTTGTTTAAGTTTGCGCGCATTTTCTTTTCTCGTTTTGATTGTCATTCTTTAAACAGCTGTTTGCGTTTAGTTTTTTAGGTGTCTATTACTGTGCATCTAAAACTGTTCCATGCATAAATAGCTCTCAAACCTTAAATAATTATAAAACTTGCCCTTTCTTTCTTATTTGATTTGCTAATACAATTTTAGTTTTTACTCATATTGAATTTTACTGTTTAAATTATGTCTTGCATTTTTGACAACTGCAAAAATAAAAGCGATAATGAGCAACGCTCTGTTGCATGCTGGTTGTGCGATGGCATTGCTCATATAAAATGTGCCGGATTGACTGGTAGAGTCCTAGGCTTAATAAATGAAGGTAGAGGCATTCGTTGGTCTTGTTTAAAATGCAGATCAACTGAGGTTGAACTTTTCCAATTTTTTAGAGAAACCAGAAATGGATTTTTCGAAATCGGCAAAGACCTTCGGGCACTTAATGATAAATATAAACGTTATGAAAACGTGTTTAAATCATTTAAGTCCCTAGATAAACAAACTTCGCAACCTGTAAGAGAGACCAAACGCAAACGGACACACAGTCCACCCAAGGAAAGTATTGTGGCTCCTCTTACATTACTTCAAAAAAATATTTTGCCTCAACCCCAACAAATTGAGCTAATTAATCTTTTGTCTCCTGTCCGTCTGCCTCAGAGCCCGTCTTCTTCAACTTCATCAAGAGCTATCTGCACTCGCGCTTCTTCCTCTAATAAAAGCAATTCTGATCATGAGAACTTACAGGCATCTTCATCTGAGGTGGGTCCATCACCGCCTCAATCGCTTCCACCATCCCAATCTGCTCCGATTGTTGCAAAAACTGTAACACCATTGGATGAGGCTGACTGCTCTGCAAAGAAGCTGGTTGTGGTTCCTTTGAAAAAATCGATTTTTGTTTCTAGATTTGCTAGGGACACTTCTTCTGATGATATAGAGTTTTACATTTCATCAAAAATTAAGACTTCTAACTTAGCAATCCGAAAATTTAACTTTAAATACGAACGTAACGTATCATCTTTTAAAATTGATGTGGCACCTGAAGTATTTGATACTTTGCTTAACAATTCTTTTTGGCCAACCGGGGCATTTGTTCGCGAATTTGAATACAAGCCACATAAAAATAAAAATAAAATAAATAACTTAGCTTCAATTCCTAATCGTGACACTGAGCCAAAAAACTAATTTTTAATTCTACTTTAAGTATTTTCTACCAAAACGTTAGAGGTTTAAATACTAAATTGAACGATTTATATTTAAAAGGCTTAGACTGTGACTATAACGTAATTTGCTTTACTGAAACCTGGCTTAAACCACATATTTTTAATTCAGAGATCCTTCCTAATCAATATCAAATTTATGGAAATGATCGTAAGGACAGAATCGGTAGGGGTGTTCTTTTTGCAGTTCATTCTTCAATACCATCCGAAGATGTCAATCGAATTTAAAGCAATACGAGTTATGGTTTCTTTTATTTAGCTGCTTGCTACATCCCTCCTAACTCTGACTTATCGGTTTATTCTCAACATATTGCGTTACTTAGATCTTTAAGTTGAATGATTACTGCACATGACTTGATGATTGTACTTGGTGACTTCAATATGCCAGGCATATCATGGACTCTTATAGACGACTTTATCATTCCAATATCATCAAAGGATAGATACAATGTGTTTTTAGAAGATATGGCTGAGCTCTGTCTAAATCAGATCAATTTAACTCCAAACAATTTTGGCACCATTCTGGATCTTGTTTTTGTTGATGACGTATCTAAGTCATCTATGAAGATGTGCGAATTCTTGGTTATTCCAGAGGACTCTTATCACCCTGCGATTGAGGTAAATTACGAAGTTATTCGTGGTTTTGGAAATAATGTTGATAAATCAAGTAGCTCAAACGCTCGTTTTATTTTCGCGAAAGCCAATTTCAAGAAATTAGATCGAGAATTATCAAAATTATCATGGCCGACGTATAAAGATGATGTTGAACGTTGCGTCCCGCACTTTAATAACACTATATTTAGCTTATTTCAAAAGTTTGTACCAAAGCGGGTTTGCGTACAAAAGGAGCAATCACAACCTTGGTTTACTAAAGAACTAAAAAAATTTTAAAATAAGAAGTCGCGATCGTTTAAATTGTAAAAAAAAAAAATGGTTTGCACACTAACTATATTAAATACTCAGTTATCCGACACGCTTATTTTGAATTAAATAAAAAAGGCTACAGGTCTTATTAGTGCAAAATTAAAAGGAATCTAATAAAAAACCCTGAATCATTTTATGACTTCGTTAACTCTAGGCGCAGAGTGACTAGTTTTCCGTCTGCTATGAAATATCAAAATACCGTTTCTTGTGACTCCCAATCAATTTCCAACATGTTTGCCCAATTCTTCAGGTCAAATTACTCCATTAACTCGCCTCTGAGCAAACCTTATCCTTATAAACTCTGTTCCCTCACCTCTGCTATTATTCCGCAGATATCTTCCGAGGAAGTGCTTTATTATTTGAGTAACTTAAAATAATCATTTAAGGCTGGCCCCGATTCGATCCCGACGTGTTTCCTCATAAACTGTGCTAAACATATTAATGTGCCCTTAACTAATTTATTTAATCTTTCTCTTAAGCTTGGGATTTTCCCTTCAGCTTGGAAAGAATCATTCATTATACCCCTTTATAAGACCGGGAGTAGGTCCTCTATAGAAAATTACCGCGGTATAGCTAAGCTTTCTGCTATTCCTAAATTATTCGAAGCTATTGTTGTTGACCATTTAACGTATTCCATATCCTCTACAATTTCTAGCACACAACACGGGTTCTCTAAGGGTAAATCTACCGTTACAAACTTGCTTGAGTTCACAACTCATGTTTCAAATGGATTCAGATAATTTATGCACACTGATGTTATATACACTGATTTTAGTAAAGCATTCGACAGAGTAAGTCACTCTTTACTGATCCATAAACTCGATCTCCTTGGTTTTCAACCTAATCTCCTTCGTTGGATGTCTTCTTGCCTCATTGACAGAACACAACGAGTTCTTTTTAAAAATAGTTCCTCAAACATTATTCATGTTTCTTCAGGGGTCCCGCAAGGAAGTCACCTTGGTCCGATTCTGTTTTTACTTTTTATAAATGACTTACCTTCTGTAATAAACTATTCAAAAATTTTATTGTATGCTGATGATGTAAAGCTTTTTAGATCGTATTATTCTGTTGAGGAAAGGTCCTTACTACAAGCGGATTTAAATAGCATGACTTACTGGTGTGAAATAAATTACATGCCACTAAACCTTAAAAAATGTAAAGTAATGTGCTTTTCTCGCAGAGCAGTTCAACCAGCTTCTTATGAAATATGTAACCATAACCTCGAACAAGTGTTTAACTTTGTTGATCTTGGAATTACAATGGACCCGAAATTTAATTTTAATCTTCACATAAATATTACAGTTAACAAAGCCAAGGGTGTTTTTGCATTTGTAAAACGGTGGTCAAAAGAATTCAATGACCCTTACATCACGAAGGCTCTGTTCACAACGTTAGTGAGGCCCATACTGGAATATGGATCTGTTGTTTGGAACCCGCGCTATCATGTTCATTCCGACAGAATAGAGTAAATTCAAAAACAATTTCTGCTTTTTGCTTTAAGGAATTTTCGTTGGGATTCTCAGTACAACCTGCCGCCATATATAAGTCGTTTAAAACTCATTAATCTTCCTACACTTGCTAGTCGCAGGCATTGTATTTTTGGTCAAGTTACTGACAGGCCTGATCTCTAGCCCATCTCTTCTTAGCGAAATAAAACTAAACGTTCCCTCCAGAATTTCAAGACATTTCCGGCATCTCTTTCTGAAGCCATGTAAAAGTAATTTTGAGTTAAATGAGCCACTCCGTAGTTTGTGTCAGGATTTTAACACTCACTCCGGTTCTTTTGATATTTCAGACTCACTTTTTTACATAAAGAAAACTATACTCAATCCTCACAATAATTAATACATACATACATATATGTACATATATTATTATTCGATCAGCTGATGAGCATTTGTTCTGTAGCTGAACAGTTTTAGATCTCGACACTTAAAAAACCTCTGCTTTTCATGACTCGGCGCAACATATATGAAAAAAAACAAAATTTTTTTTTTATATATCCGTGCGTCATGCGGATGTGCCCCTCGCGTCGGTCGAGCGGGTATGGAGGGATAAATCCGTTTGGATTATTATTAAAAAAAAAAAGAAGAAGCGACACACACCATCTTTTGGTCGACTTCAAAGCCGCCTTCGACTGCACGACAAGAAGTTTCCTATATGCCGCAATGTCTGAATTTGGTATCCCGGCAAAACTTATACGGCTATGTAAAATGACGTTGAGCAACACCACCAGCTCCGTCAGAATTGGGAAGGACCTCTCCGAGCCGTTTAATACCAAACGAGGTTTTCGACAGGGTGACTCTTTGTCGTGCGATTTCTTTAACCTGATACTGGAGAAGATAATTCGAGCCGCAGAACTAAAGTTCTGCCTTCTCCAAACGAGATAGAGAAGCGAAGCGAATGGGTCTGGAGGTGAACGAGGGCAAAACGAAGTATCTCCTGTCGTCTAATAGACAGTCGGCACATTCACGACTGGGAAATAACATCACTGTTGACAGTTATAACTTTGAAAAAGTAGAGGACTTCGTTTACTTAGGAACCAGCATTAACACCAATAACAGCGTCAGCCTTGAAATCCAACGCAGAATCTCTCTTGCCAACCAGTGCTTCTTCGGAATGAGTAGGCAATTGCACAGTAAAGTCCTCTGGCGACAGACAAAAACCATGCTCTATAAGTCACTTATCATGCCTGTCGTATTGTGTGGCGCAAATTAAAATTAAAATTCTAAGCTATAATGTTGCGTTTAGCTTTGGCAGCGCAGGCTTTTAAGTGTGTGAGTGTGTATTTGTGTTGATAGCAATGTACTAAATGTGTTGGTATAAATCAGTTAATTTTAGGAATTCTATTGTCTTTTCAATGTTGGAAGATTGGGAGAAGAAATGAAGGTTAGGGGATCGGCGTTTTGAAATATCTGCGTCCTGAATGATTGGAATTTGGGGCAGTTCGAGATCAAGTGATTTATGATGATGGGGATAGATAGGTTGCAAAAGGCACAAGTGGGATGTTCGTGATTTTGCATTGAATGTTGGTGTGTTATTTTTGTGTGTCCGAGTATTCGAAGGTTGTCAACACTTATTATTTGAAAGTTGTTGGCGTGGATTGTACTCGTACAGCTGCGTTTTCGGCATATGTGTAAGTGTTTACATTTTGTGTCTGAAAGCGTTGCCCCCGAGTATTTACACCAGTTCGTGATGTCTTGAAAAAGTCTGTTTAAGGGTAAGTTTTGGTTTTTTTTCGGTCTTGCTCTATTAGTAAATAGAAATCATCAGCATATGCGCAGTATTTTAGTTCTTTATGAAATGATATTGTGACACAGAGTTTGTTGTACGCTATAAGGAATAGGATCACGGATATTGGAGACTCTTTTGGGATTCCGTTGTCCAATGGTCTAGTTTCTAATAGGTATTTACCTACCCTATATATATATAATTTTGGCGCGTACACTATATAGCTTAGTGTTGGGCCGAGCTTCTCCTACCATTTGTGGTGTGCGTCTTTATATTATACCACAAATGGAGGGACCTACTGTTTTGTGCCGACTCCGAACGGCAGATGTATTTAATGAGAAGCTTTTTCATGGCAGAAATACCCTCGGAGGTTTGCCATTGCCTGCCGAGGGGTGACCGCTATTAGAAAAAACTTTTTCTATTATTAAGATTTTGTTTGCCCTGACTGAGATTCGAACCTCAAACTCACCGGCATATCAAGTTATAGCACGCACCGCTACCAACTCGACCACAGCGGCCACTAGTTACTATTTTTCTTTTGGTCATGAAATTTGTGACGTATCTTATGATGTTTGGACCTACTTTCCAGGTGCGTAGTTGTTCTACTACGCCGGGAAGGCCAATCTTATCAAAAGTTTTTTCGAAATCTAGCGATACAATAGATATACATATGTTTCTTGGATGAGAGACAGGTCGTAATCTGGTGGTCTACAAATAGTAGAGCGTCAGATACGGATTTGCCTTTTTTGAAACCCATCTGATGACTATCGATTAATTTGTCTGAGACAAACCACCATAGCCTATTAGCAACAATTTTGTCTAAAAGTTTGGATATGCAGGAATTAAGAGAAATTGGTCTATATGATTTAACGGATGTTTTGTTTGAAGCTGGTTTTAGTATGGGTATTATTAAGCTAGTTTTGTACGATTGTGGAATGTGATTTTTGAAGATGTTATTGTAATTATTAAGTATGCGGAGTTTGATCTCATGTGGGAGGTTTTTTATCATTGTATAAGATATTTTATCTAGTCCTGGGGTGTGGCCCTTTAATTTCGAAAGTGCGGAGGATAATTTTAGATAGTTGAGGTCTTTTTCTATTTTGAGGGCTTTAGGCGAGCAGACTGTTTTGCCTGTTGGGTTGAGTGATGTGAATTTGTTGCTCTGGAATTCTTTTAAAAAATTTTTGTTGGAGGAATTGTCAGACTAGTACTTACAGAATTCGTTTGCTATTGTTTGTTGATTTAATAATGGTATACTAGGGGTGTTGAGTGAGTTGATACAATGGATACCGTGGGTGGTTTTGTAACCACAGAACTGCCTAATATTTTTCCATACTTTGACTATGGGTGTTGTGGGGTTAATTTCGGAGGTAAATTCAGCGACTGATTCTTTGTTTGCAATTTTAATTTCCCGCCTGAGTATGGCGTTTGCTCTCTTATAATTTATGGGGTTTTCTTGGGTTGCATTTCTTTTAAAAGAGTTCCAGTATTTATTTCTTTATATTTTAAGTTTTTGGTGAATGATTTTGGTGAAGTTTATGGTATTGAAGTATGAGCAGACTGTAGGATAATTTTGTTTATGGTCGCTGACTCCTTATTGATGTTGTTGCTGGGTGTATGTTGTGTATTGAGAAATTCTGATGTTGTAACGAAGAGTGGCCAATTGGCCGATTTGAGATTGAATTTAGTATTTTTTACGCGGTTGATGTTTTCGGTTTGAGAGAATAACGTTGTGACTATCGGGAAATGGTCGCTTCCTGATAGGTCATTATCGATTTTCCATTTCGAATGAATTGCTAGCAGAGGAGAGCAGAAGTTAAGGTCTATGTGTGAGAAAGTGTTGTGTGTTGAGAAGTGGGTTGGTTGTCCATTATTAAGAAGAATGTAGTTTGATTGGGAAATAAATCGGTGTAGCGTGGTTCCGTTGGCATTATTTCTCGGGGATCCCCAAGAAGTATGCCAGCTGTTGAAGTCCCTTTTGATAAATCTAGGATTGGATGTGTAGTTAAGTATGTTTTCGAAATTGTTTGAATTGAACCTGTTGTGTGGGGGAATATAGGATGAGATTATTGTGAATTTGATTTTCGATTGTATTTGGCATGCTATTGAGTCAAAGTCCTTGTTAAGCTGTATATGTTTGTGTTGTATGGAGTTATGTATAAGTAGCATTACTCCGCCGTAGTATGTTGTGGATGTGTTCCGTGTATACATCGAGTAATTAACAGGGATGGGAATATTTGAAGGAGAATGAGGGTGAGATTCTTGGATTGAAATTATTTTGGGATAATAGCGTCTGATTAGCATCAAAAGTTGGTTGTAGTTGTTGACATATCCTCTTATGTTCCATTGCATTATTGTTAGTGTCATTAGTACTTATATGAGTTAAATATGTAAGTAAGGTATAATATATGTGTAAGATTTAGCTTAATTATAGTTTTACATGTTTGTTTTTGGTGAACAATCTAGCTCCATCGATATTGAATCTGATGAATCATCAGATTGATCGTTCAGTGGCGTGGTTTCTGCTTTTGTTTTATTGATTCTTTTAAGTGTAGATTTTATTCTGTTAGAGGTATTTCTTGGTAGTATTTTGATCTTTGTTTCTGATACTCGCCGTGTGGTGTACTTTTGTGTTGGTGTGGGTGTCCTGTCGTCTGGTCGTAAATAAGTGCTGCTGGTGGTTGGTGGTGAGTTGTTACTGGTTCCATTGTTGGAGGTCAGCTCAGTGTAACTAATAAGTTCTCTTGGTGGTGAGATGTATGGTTTAGGATTGTTGTTGCTGCTCTGAGTGTTGTCTGAGTGGTGCCAGTCGTTGCACTGATTTCGCTCTTTGTGGGTGTTGGCAGTAGGCTGCGTATTGTTGGTGTTGTTGCGAATGATTTCTGAGAAACTTGGGCCGTTGTGTTGGTTGCGCTCTTTGTAAGTAGTAATTGCTGTTAAGAGTGATGATCCCTTGAATTTCTTTTTCTCTTAGAAAAGTGGGACATTTTTTATCGGTTGGACTGTGGGTGTCGCAGGTTGTTTTACTCTCTATGCAGTTTATGCAGCTTTTCGGACCGTCGCATTCTTCGTCTAAGTCGTTTTCGATGTGGTTTTTTTTGCTGCAGTTCGGGCAAAATTTCTCATTTTTACAGATTTTACCAATATGACCGTATCGTTGGCAGTTGTTACAGCGGAGTGGAAGGGGGATGTATGGTCGGACTTTTACTTTCTCGTATCCAATAGAGATATCATTCGGGATTGTAGGGGTGGTGAAGGTGAGTATTGTCAAACCGGTTTCGTGTAATTCATTGCTGGTGATTTCTATGTTGATTGTAGGAGACAGCGAAATTAGTTTAATCAATTTGTTTGCTTGTACATTGTCTTTAGTTTTTATGAGAATGTTGCCGTTTCGTAATTTTTTGCATGTTTCAACTTCACTTCCTGCCGTATAATCGATCACTTTTTTTTATCAAAAATGGTAACACATTTGCGAGATTGATAGTGCTGTTTATTCTTGACATTACCAAATATTTAGGTCCACAGGTGTTTATTTTAAGTGTTTTGTTTTTGTCGAATTGGATTTTCGGTTGAGTTGAGGTTTTAAGCCGTGGTGGCAAGATCGGTGAGTCGGGCATCGTTTTTAAGGTTTGGGGAGTACTCCCCGGTTAAATAAACAAAAAGGAAAATAAATGTATATTTAAATAACAGCTTCGAAAGCTTAACACTTAAGAAATCGTAATAATCAATAATGTCTTCTCGGATTTCAAACTGCGCTCGATTTTCTAACTGCGATCAGATATGTGTGACTGCTCAGCGTAGGTGTAAGCGCGAAGCTGATGAGTAAGTAAGTGAGATAATAATAATAAGGATGGTTGCCAACTATACATGATTACAGAATGCTATCGCTTATTGACACTACACTATCTCATTAACATCAATATGAGCGTCAGTAGAGTACAAGTGCTGGAAATTGTGAACACATGTACCGAACGTGCGAGGCACGAATTCCCCGAGCAACTTAGGGAAATAACAAAAGCAGTAGGAAGGTTAGCTCCTCGAACTGTTCAGGTTTACAAGCCAGTATCTATTGACCCCTTAGTTGCAGATAACAACGCAGCTTGGACCTTATTAAGTCTCTCCCAGAATTTAAGGGCGATTTTCCATCATATCCAGTTTGGCGAACCGCTGCGAAATTCGCAATGGAATTTTTCGTAATAAAATTACAGTCTGCCAACTCTTCTCTTTCATCGTTTAATACGGTTCTTAATTTTGAGCCAATTTTAGCAAGGTTACATCAATCTTATTCCGATAAAAGGCCCATTATACGTCTTAGAAAATGAGCTAAGCGCGAGCAATCTTCGTCCAATCAGACACCTTTCCATAAAATGCATAAAGTCAACTTTATGCCCGAAAACCAAGTTTTCAGTGAAAGTGGAAAGTATAAGAAAGTTGCGAATGTCTCAATGGCGACGATTATAGAAATTATGCTGAAAGCCATTTTGCTGATAGCGATACTCACAATTACAGTCACACTGAAACCGACACCGAACAAGTCGAAGAGATACATTTTTTAAATTAGAATCGCGCCTTCCAAAAGCGGTCAGGAGCTGCGCATTCTAATCGACACCGGCACATCTAAGAACTATATCAAACCGTTCCAAATTGAACAAGGGCAATAGTTAAGGTAACAGAGGCGCATAATTAAAGTTATCGTGAGTTGAAGAAGGAAGCAAAAAGTTTGACGGCTAACAGAAGGTTTTAAGACCGGGGCGAATTCCTTTAAAAATGATAACGGTCACCGGGTGACTGATGTCCACAGCATACTTAAATTGTGGAGGGAGCACTTCTCCACACTGCTTAATGGAAGCAACTGAAACAACCTTGGAGAAGATGTTGAACCCGAATCCCCAATCAATGTTGATGGACGCAATGTGCCATCACCCGACTATGACGAAATTCGGAAAGCGATAGCTGAAGGCTGAAGAACAACAAAGCCCCCGGGGGCGGAGAGGAACTGGTTAAGTGCATGCATGAGCTCATTTCTAGAATATAGTCGGAATAACGCATGCCTACTAATTGGAACTTAAGTGTGCTCTGCCCAATTCACAAAAAGGGTGATCCTGCAGTTTGCGCCAATTATCGCGGGATTTGTCTTCTTAACATCGCGTATAAGGTCCTGTCGAGTGTATTGTGTGAAAGACTTAAGCCCACAGTCAATGAACTGATTGGACCTTATAAGTGTGGCTTTAGACCTGGTAAATCTACCACCGACCAGATATTCACAATACGCCAGATCTTGGAAAAGACCCGATGCAATATGCAACGTCAAGCTGTATAGTTTTGTTTTCTCTGTGCTACTTTTTTATATTGAAATTTCATTATTTCTTTGTATATAAATTAATAATTTAGTGATAAAAGTTTTGGAGATTTATCTGTGCGCATTTAAAGCTACATAAGTATAATATTTGTTGAGCATTTTTTACATTGATTTTATAAACTTTAATTTAGTTTTCAATTGCCGAGTCATTAGTTGATTTGCATTGTTATTGTTTCTTATTTACATTGTTTTTGCTTCTTTGTTTTGCTTTAAACTTTGTGTATTTGTTTAAGTTTGCGCGCATTTTCTTTTCTCGTTTTGATTGTCATTCTTTAAACAGCTGTTTGCGTTTAGTTTTTTAGGTGTCTATTACTGTGCATCTAAAACTGTTCCTTGCATAAATAGCTCTCAAACCTTAAATAATTATAAAACTTGCCCCACCTTTCTTCTTTGATTTATTAATACAATTTTAGTTTTTACTCATATTGAATTTTACTGTTGAAATTATGTCTTGCATTTTTGACAACTGCAAAAATAAAAGCGATAATGAGCAACGCTCTGTTGCATGCTGGTTGTGCAATGGCATTGCTCATATAAAATGTGCCGGATTGACTGGTAGAGTCCTAGGCTTAATAAATGAAGGTAGAGGCATTCGTTGGTCTTGTTTAAAATGCAGATCAACTGAGGTTGAACTTTTCCAATTTTTTAGAGAAACCAGAAATGGATTTTTCGAAATCGGCAAAGACCTTCGGGCACTTAATGATAAATATAAACGTTATGAAAACGTGTTTAAATCATTTAAGTCCCTAGATAAACAAACTTCGCAACCTGTAAGAGAGACCAAACGCAAACGGACACACAGTCCACCCAAGGAAAGTATTGTGGCTCCTCTTACATTACTTCAAAAAAATATTTTGCCTCAACCCCAACAAATTGAGCTAATTAAACTTTTGTCTCCTGTCATCAAGAGCTATCTGCACTCGCGCTTCTTCCTCTAATAAAAGCAATTCTGATCATGAGAACTTACAGGCATCTTCATCTGAGGTGGGTCCATCACCGCCTCAATCGCTTCCACCATCCCAATCTGCTCCGATTGTTGCAAAAACTGTAACACCATTGGATGAGGCTGACTGCTCTGCAAAGAAGCTGGTTGTGGTTCCTTTGAAAAAATCGATTTTTGTTTCTAGATTTGCTAGGGACACTTCTTCTGATGATATAGAGTTTTACATTTCATCAAAAATTAAGACTTCTAACTTAGCAATCCGAAAATTTAACTTTAAATACGAACGTAACGTATCATCTTTTAAAATTGATGTGGCACCTGAAGTATTTGATACTTTGCTTAACAATTCTTTTTGGCCAACCGGGGCATTTGTTCGCGAATTTGAATACAAGCCACATAAAAATAAAAATAAAATAAATAACTTAGCTTCAATTCCTAATCGTGACACTGAGCCAAAAAACTAATTTTTAATTCTACTTTAAGTATTTTCTACCAAAACGTTAGAGGTTTAAATACTAAATTGAACGATTTATATTTAAAAGGCTTAGACTGTGACTATAACGTAATTTGCTTTACTGAAACCTGGCTTAAACCACATATTTTTAATTCAGAGATCCTTCCTAATCAATATCAAATTTATGGAAATGATCGTAAGGACAGAATCGGTAGGGGTGTTCTTTTTGCAGTTCATTCTTCAATACCATCCGAAGATGTCAATCGAATTTAAAGCAATACGAGTTATGGTTTCTTTTATTTAGCTGCTTGCTACATCCCTCCTAACTCTGACTTATCGGTTTATTCTCAACATATTGCGTTACTTAGATCTTTAAGTTCAATGATTACTGCACATGACTTGATGATTGTACTTGGTGACTTCAATATGCCAGGCATATCATGGACTCTTATAGACGACTTTATCATTCCAATATCATCAAAGGATAGATACAATGTGTTTTTAGAAGATATGGCTGAGCTCTGTCTAAATCAGATCAATTTAACTCCAAACAATTTTGGCACCATTCTGGATCTTGTTTTTGTTGATGACGTATCTAAGTCATCTATGAAGATGTGCGAATTCTTGGTTATTCCAGAGGACTCTTATCACCCTGCGATTGAGGTAAATTACGAAGTTATTCGTGGTTTTGGAAATAATGTTGATAAATCAAGTAGCTCAAACGCTCGTTTTATTTTCGCGAAAGCCAATTTCAAGAAATTAGATCGAGAATTATCAAAATTATCATGGCCGACGTATAAAGATGATGTTGAACGTTGCGTCCCGCACTTTAATAACACTATATTTAGCTTATTTCAAAAGTTTGTACCAAAGCGGGTTTGCGTACAAAAGGAGCAATCACAACCTTGGTTTACTAAAGAACTAAAAAAATTTTAAAATAAGAAGTCGCGATCGTTTAAATTGTAAAAAAAAAACTGGTTTGCACACTAACTATATTAAATACTCAGTTATCCGACACGCTTATTTTGAATTAAATAAAAAAGGCTACAGGTCTTATTAGTGCAAAATTAAAAGGAATCTAATAAAAAACCCTGAATCATTTTATGACTTCGTTAACTCTAGGCGCAGAGTGACTAGTTTTCCGTCTGCTATGAAATATCAAAATACCGTTTCTTGTGACTCCCAATCAATTTCCAACATGTTTGCCCAATTCTTCAGGTCAAATTACTCCATTAACTCGCCTCTGAGCAAACCTTATCCTTATAAACTCTGTTCCCTCACCTCTGCTATTATTCCGCAGATATCTTCCGAGGAAGTGCTTTATTATTTGAGTAACTTAAAAGAATCATTTAAGGCTGGCCCCGATTCGATCCCGACGTGTTTCCTCATAAACTGTGCTAAACATATTAATGTGCCCTTAACTAATTTATTTAATCTTTCTCTTAAGCTTGGGATTTTCCCTTCAGCTTGGAAAGAATCATTCATTATACCCCTTTATAAGACCGGGAGTAGGTCCTCTATAGAAAATTACCGCGGTATAGCTAAGCTTTCTGCTATTCCTAAATTATTCGAAGCTATTGTTGTTGACCATTTAACGTATTCCATATCCTCTACAATTTCTAGCACACAACACGGGTTCTCTAAGGGTAAATCTACCGTTACAAACTTGCTTGAGTTCACAACTCATGTTTCAAATGGATTCAGATAATTTATGCACACTGATGTTATATACACTGATTTTAGTAAAGCATTCGACAGAGTAAGTCACTCTTTACTGATCCATAAACTCGATCTCCTTGGTTTTCAACCTAATCTCCTTCGTTGGATGTCTTCTTGCCTCATTGACAGAACACAACGAGTTCTTTTTAAAAATAGTTCCTCAAACATTATTCATGTTTCTTCAGGGGTCCCGCAAGGAAGTCACCTTGGTCCGATTCTGTTTTTACTTTTTATAAATGACTTACCTTCTGTAATAAACTATTCAAAAATTTTATTGTATGCTGATGATGTAAAGCTTTTTAGATCGTATTATTCTGTTGAGGAAAGGTCCTTACTACAAGCGGATTTAAATAGCATGACTTACTGGTGTGAAATAAATTACATGCCACTAAACCTTAAAAAATGTAAAGTAATGTGCTTTTCTCGCAGAGCAGTTCAACCAGCTTCTTATGAAATATGTAACCATAACCTCGAACAAGTGTTTAACTTTGTTGATCTTGGAATTACAATGGACCCGAAATTTAATTTTAATCTTCACATAAATATTACAGTTAACAAAGCCAAGGGTGTTTTTGCATTTGTAAAACGGTGGTCAAAAGAATTCAATGACCCTTACATCACGAAGGCTCTGTTCACAACGTTAGTGAGGCCCATACTGGAATATGGATCTGTTGTTTGGAACCCGCGCTATCATGTTCATTCCGACAGAATAGAGTAAATTCAAAAACAATTTCTGCTTTTTGCTTTAAGGAATTTTCGTTGGGATTCTCAGTACAACCTGCCGCCATATATAAGTCGTTTAATCTCATTAATCTTCCTACACTTGCTAGTCGCAGGCATTGTATTTTTGGTCAAGTTACTGACAGGCCTGATCTCTAGCCCATCTCTTCTTAGCGAAATAAAACTAAACGTTCCCTCCAGAATTTCAAGACATTTCCGGCATCTCTTTCTGAAGCCATGTAAAAGTAATTTTGAGTTAAATGAGCCACTCCGTAGTTTGTGTCAGGATTTTAACACTCACTCCGGTTCTTTTGATATTTCAGACTCACTTTTTTACATAAAGAAAACTATACTCAATCCTCACAATAATTAATACATACATACATATATGTACATATATTACTATTCGATCAGCTGATGAGCATTTGTTCTGTAGCTGAACAGTTTTAGATCTCGACACTTAAAAAACCTCTGCCTTTCATGACTCGGCGCAACATATATGAAAAAAAAACAAAATTTTTTTTTTATATATCCGTGCGTCATGCGGATGTGCCCCTCGCGTCGGTCGGGCGGGTATGGAGGGATAAATCCGTTTGGATTATTATTAAAAAAAAAAAAAAGAAGAAGCGACACACACCATCTTTTGGTCGACTTCAAAGCCGCCTTCGACTGCACGACAAGAAGTTTCCTATATGCCGCAATGTCTGAATTTGGTATCCCGGCAAAACTTATACGGCTATGTAAAATGACGTTGGGCAACACCACCAGCTCCGTCAGAATTGGGAAGGACCTCTCCGAGCCGTTTAATACCAAACGAGGTTTTCGACAGGGTGACTCTTTGTCGTGCGATTTCTTTAACCTGATACTGGAGAAGATAATTCGAGCCGCAGAACTAAAGTTCTGCCTTCTCCAAACGAGATAGAGAAGCGAAGCGAATGGGTCTGGAGGTGAACGAGGGCAAAACGAAGTATCTCCTGTCGTCTAATAGACAGTCGGCACATTCACGACTGGGAAATAACATCACTGTTGACAGTTATAACTTTGAAAAAGTAGAGGACTTCGTTTACTTAGGAACCAGCATTAACACCAATAACAGCGTCAGCCTTGAAATCCAACGCAGAATCTCTCTTGCCAACAAGTGCTTCTTCGGAATGAGTAGGCAATTGCACAGTAAAGTCCTCTGGCGACAGACAAAAACCATGCTCTATAAGTCACTTATCATGCCTGTCGTATTGTGTGGCGCAAATTAAAATTAAAATTCTAAGCTATAATGTTGCGTTTAGCTTTGGCAGCGCAGGCTTTTAAGTGTGTGAGTGTGTATTTGTGTTGATAGCAATGTACTAAATGTGTTGGTATAAATCAGTTAATTTTAGGAATTCTATTGTCTTTTCAATGTTGGAAGATTGGGAGAAGAAATGAAGGTTAGGGGATCGGCGTTTTGAAATATCTGCGTCCTGAATGATTGGAATTTGGGGCAGTTCGAGATCAAGTGATTTATGATGATGGGGATAGATAGGTTGCAAAAGGCACAAGTGGGATGTTCGTGATTTTGCATTGAATGTTGGTGTGTTATTTTTGTGTGTCCGAGTATTCGAAGGTTGTCAACACTTATTATTTGAAAGTTGTTGGCGTGGATTGTACTCGTACAGCTGCGTTTTCGGCATATGTGTAAGTGTTTACATTTTGTGTCTGAAAGCGTTGTCCCCGAGTATTTACACCAGTTCGTGATGTCTTGAAAAAGTCTGTTTAAGTTCTTTATGAAATGATATTGTGACACAGAGTTTGTTGTACGCTATAAGGAATAGGATCACGGATATTGGAGACTCTTTTGGGATTCCGTTGTCCAATGGTCTAGTTTCTAATAGGTATTTACCTACCCTATATATATATAATTTTGGCGCGTACACTATATAGCTCAGTGTTGGGCCGAGCTTCTCCTACCATTTGTGGTGTGCGTCTTTATATTATACCACAAATGGAGGGACCTACTGTTTTGTGCCGACTCCGAACGGCAGATGTATTTAATGAGAAGCTTTTTCATGGCAGAAATACCCTCGGAGGTTTGCCATTGCCTGCCGAGGGGTGACCGCTATTAGAAAAAACTTTTTCTATTATTAAGATTTTGTTTGCCCTGACTGAGATTCGAACCTCAAACTCACCGGCATATCAAGTTATAGCACGCACCGCTACCAACTCGACCACAGCGGCCACTAGTTACTATTTTTCTTTTGGTCATGAAATTTGTGACGTATCTTATGATGTTTGGACCTACTTTCCAGGTGCGTAGTTGTTCTACTACGCCGGGAAGGCCAATCTTATCAAAAGCTTTTTCGAAATCTAGCGATACAATAGATATACATATGTTTCTTGGATGAGAGACAGGTCGTAATCTGGTGGTCTACAAATAGTAGAGCGTCAAATACGGATTTGCCTTTTTTGAAACCCATCTGATGACTATCGATTAATTTGTCTGAGACAAACCACCATAGCCTATTAGCAACAATTTTGTCTAAAAGTTTGGATATGCAGGAATTAAGAGAAATTGGTCTATATGATTTAACGGATGTTTTGTTTGAAGCTGGTTTTAGTATGGGTATTATTAAGCTAGTTTTGTACGATTGTGGAATGTGATTTTTGAAGATGTTATTGTAATTATTAAGTATGCGGAGTTTGATCTCATGTGGGAGGTTTTTTATCATTGTATAAGATATTTTATCTAGTCCTGGGGTGTGGCCCTTTAATTTCGAAAGTGCGGAGGATAATTTTAGATAGTTGAGGTCTTTTTCTATTTTGAGGGCTTTAGGCGAGCAGACTGTTTTGCCTGTTGGGTTGAGTGATGTGAATTTGTTGCTCTGGAATTCTTTTAAAAAATTTTTGTTGGAGGAATTGTCAGACTAGTACTTACAGAATTCGTTTGCTATTGTTTGTTGATTTAATAATGGTATACTAGGGGTGTTGAGTGAGTTGATACAATGGATACCGTGGGTGGTTTTGTAACCACAGAACTGCCTAATATTTTTCCATACTTTGACTATGGGTGTTGTGGGGTTAATTTCGGAGGTAAATTCAGCGACTGATTCTTTGTTTGCAATTTTAATTTCCCGCCTGAGTATGGCGTTTGCTCTCTTATAATTTATGGGGTTTTCTTGGGTTGCATTTCTTTTAAAAGAGTTCCAGTATTTATTTCTTTATATTTTAAGTTTTTGGTGAATGATTTTGGTGAAGTTTATGGTATTGAAGTATGAGCAGACTGTAGGATAATTTTGTTTATGGTCGCTGACTCCTTATTGATGTTGTTGCTGGGTGTATGTTGTGTATTGAGAAATTCTGATGTTGTAACGAAGAGTGGCCAATTGGCCGATTTGAGATTGAATTTAGTATTTTTTACGCGGTTGATGTTTTCGGTTTGAGAGAATAACGTTGTGACTATCGGGAAATGGTCGCTTCCTGATAGGTCATTATCGATTTTCCATTTCGAATGAATTGCTAGCAGAGGAGAGCAGAAGTTAAGGTCTATGTGTGAGAAAGTGTTGTGTGTTGAGAAGTGGGTTGGTTGTCCATTATTAAGAAGAATGTAGTTTGATTGGGAAATAAATCGGTGTAGCGTGGTTCCGTTGGCATTATTTCTCGGGGATCCCCAAGAAGTATGCCAGCTGTTGAAGTCCCTTGTGATAAATCTAGGATTGGATGTGTAGTTAAGTATGTTTTCGAAATTGTTTGAATTGAACCTGTTGTGTGGGGGAATATAGGATGAGATTATTGTGAATTTGATTTTCGATTGTATTTGGCATGCTATTGAGTCAAAGTCCTTGTTAAGCTGTATATGTTTGTGTTGTATGGAGTTATGTATAAGTAGCATTACTCCGCCGTAGTATGTTGTGGATGTGTTCCGTGTATACATCGAGTAATTAACAGGGATGGGAATATTTGAAGGAGAATGAGGGTGAGATTCTTGGATTGAAATTATTTTGGGATAATAGCGTCTGATTAGCATCAAAAGTTGGTTGTAGTTGTTGACATATCCTCTTATGTTCCATTGCATTATTGTTAGTGTCATTAGTACTTATATTAGTTAAATATGTAAGTAAGGTATAATATATGTGTAAGATTTAGCTTAAATATAGTTTTACATGTTTGTTTTTGGTGAACAATCTAGCTCCATCGATATTGAATCTGATGAATCATCAGATTGATCGTTCAGTGGCGTGGTTTCTGCTTTTGTTTTATTGATTCTTTTAAGTGTAGATTTTATTCTGTTAGAGGTATTTTTTGGTAGTATTTTGATCTTTGTTTCTGATACTCGCCGTGTGGTGTACTTTTGTGTTGGTGTGGGTGTCCTGTCGTCTGGTCGTAAATAAGTGCTGCTGGTGGTTGGTGGTGAGTTGTTACTGGTTCCATTGTTGGAGGTCAGCTCAGTGTAACTAATAAGTTCTCTTGGTGGTGAGATGTATGGTTTAGGATTGTTGTTGCTGCTCTGAGTGTTGTCTGAGTGGTGCCAGTCGTTGCACTGATTTCGCTCTTTGTGGGTGTTGGCAGTAGGCTGCGTATTGTTGGTGTTGTTGCGAATGATTTCTGAGAAACTTGGGCCGTTGTGTTGGTTGCGCTCTTTGTAAGTAGTAATTGCTGTTAAGAGTGATGATCCCTTGAATTTCTTTTTCTCTTAGAAAAGTGGGACATTTTTTATCGGTTGGACTGTGGGTGTCGCAGGTTGTTTTACTCTCTATGCAGTTTATGCAGCTTTTCGGACCGTCGCATTCTTCGTCTAAGTCGTTTTCGATGTGGTTTTTTTTGCTGCAGTTCGGGCAAAATTTCTCATTTTTACAGATTTTACCAATATGACCGTATCGTTGGCAGTTGTTACAGCGGAGTGGAAGGGGGATGTATGGTCGGACTTTTACTTTCTCGTATCCAATAGAGATATCATTCGGGATTGTAGGGGTGGTGAAGGTGAGTATTGTCAAACCGGTTTCGTGTAATTCATTGCTGGTGATTTCTATGTTGATTGTAGGAGACAGCGAAATTAGTTTAATCAATTTGTTTGCTTGTACATTGTCTTTAGTTTTTATGAGAATGTTGCCGTTTCGGAATTTTTTGCATGTTTCAACTTCACTTCCTGCCGTATAATCGATCACTTTTTTTATCAAAAATGGTGACACATTTGCGAGGTTGATAGTGCTGTTTATTCTTGACATTACCAAATATTTAGGTCCACAGGTGTTTATTTTAAGTGTTTTGTTTTTGTCGAATTGGATTTACGGTTGAGTTGAGGTTTTAAGCCGTGGTGGCAAGCCCGGTGGGTCGGGCATCGTTTTTAAGGTTTGGGGAGTAATCCCCGGTTAAATAAACAAAAAGGAAAATAAATGTATTGTAGTGTGCCCAACCACTTCAGCACATGCGCTGCATATTGCTGAGTCGGCGCGTTTGCAATGGTCATCGTGTGTGGCATAATCACAAGCATTGATGACACATGCAAAGCACATGTGACCGCACACACGACGGTTCATCGTACGGCACCACATGAGGTACACTCGATGCTTGCTATTAGACACGCAAATTCAGGTTACCGAGCAGATGTGGGTCAGTGCACATGACACTTATGATATAGTAGATATAGCAAGTAAGCAATCAGATGTAAGAAATATACAAATAGGGGAAATGGATAGCAATCAATGATTTGATTGGTTGAACATAGAAAGAAGCATTTAGATTGTAAGCATATAAAAGACGGCGTTGAGCCATAATAAAGCATTCTTATCCTAAGATTCAATACGCGAGTTTTATTGATGAGAATCATCGTGCATTTTAATGCTCGGACAAATGCGGCTGGCGAGCTAAGAGAACACTCAAACCTACTTTAACATTGAGAGGTCCCTGCACCCACAAACACTACATGGCGATCCTGCAAACCGAACCTAGGAACCACTGATAGTTTAGGACGATGGTAGACGAAGAATATATTGTAAAAACTCCGATAAAAGAATATCCAGAGTATATACCAACTCCGAAGTCAGCTGGACCCAAACCAATTACTTTAGAGCAGTACCGGCAAAGGCAACAAATCCAAAGCCTGAAACTGCAAGAATTTAGACAGCCAACAATATTTCAGCCAAAAAAACGTGGTAGAAATAAAAGGCGACATCAAAAGAAGTGTGCCGATCTACAAAGAGTAATAAATATTAGCCAAGGCCAACAAAAACGAAACCTGATTAAAGAAATAGAGAAATTGCGTCAGGATGGGTGGAACTCCATCGAAAGAAGAAATAATAAACAACAACAATAACGCAGCAGCAGCAGGTGCGACAATAAAAGGCGAAAATGAGGACACAAAAAATTTGTTATACATAAACTGCATAATTTTAATTATTCTATTATTAGTAAAAATTAATTCTTATTATAAGTACCTAAAAAAACAAGCATATCGTAATATAAGCACAACTTATATATATATATATATTAAATATAACACACAAGCTTACGTAAATAATGCGCAAGCATTAATAGCAAATAGCTGGAACATCATTGTGCAAACCGCACACTCCAAAGGCTTGACAATTCTGAATGAAAAATTGCATGAATTAAAAACGAAAATAGAAAAGTACTTAATTGTGAAAGAAGGGTCACAAATATCCAAGGAAACAAGCTCTAAAACAATGTCAACTTTTGATTTAGTAACAGCTGCGAAGGTAATCCCAACTTTCAAAGGGTAATACAAGGAACTCAACAATTTCCTAGGGCTAGATAAGTTCTACCATGACACTCTCTCACAAGATATACAGAAGACTACACTAATCAAATTCATTTTAGCAACAAAATTGTCAGAAAACGTAAAAAATAAAATTGTAACGGAAGCTACACCGGACAGCTTTGAGACACTAGAATCAGCACGCATTCCGATCGAACAAAAGAGCTTCGAGGGTTCATGCAGAAATGGCTAAAAGTTCGCAAGGTTTTCAATCGGTCTTCACTTTTGCTTCCCGCATACAAGACCTAATAGCTTCTCTAAATGAGTTACAGATAGCTAAAGAAGGGAACGAAAGCAGGGAAATAATTGTTAGATTGAACGACCAAATTGGTTTAACCGCATTCAAAAATGGCTTAGCTGAACCATATAAATCAATAATAACATCTGCGAGACCAAAAAAACTGGTAGAAGCCATTCACATTGCAAGTGAAGTAACTCCGTATCAAGCAAATAGGGGTATGCGCTTCAATAACACTAGCGATAGACAGAATTTCACTAATAACAGAAATTACAGTAATTTTAACAGACAAAACAATAATAACAATAATCATAGCTACGTTAGAGACAGACAAAACAACCAACCAAGAACCAACAATTACAGGAACAATCAAAATAGACAATATGTTCAGGGAAACGCATACATCCCGAGCCGACAGGACTCGGGACAACAAAACCAAAGACGATAGGATTCTTAGGAGAAGGTAACTCTACAAATTTCATAAAAGCAAAACTAGAAACGAAAATAGTAACTCTGCTGGTAGATTCTGGAGCCGATATCTCAATAATAAAAGAAAAAGCAGTACCAGTAAATTCCAAAAAAGTAAACACAAATTGCAAAATAAATGGCATTGTGAATCGTACCATAACTGCATACAAATCTGTGAAAATTGACATTAATTGCCAAGACAGTAAAATAAAGTTTTAGGCAGAGACTTCCTAATAAAATATAAGTGTAAAATTGATTACGAGACGAATGTTATAACATTAGAATTAAAGGAAGGACAAATCACATTACCTATGTACATGCGCCTAGATGATTTAAAAACAACTAGAAACCAACATAAGAGAATAAATTATTACAATTATGGAGAAAATAATAATTATACCTATAATAACAAAAAATTCATGAAAGTTAAAGATGAATTAGCATTAGACAACGTGGCAAGCGATAACACAAATGTAATATTAGAAATCTGCAAGAAATATCAGCATATATTTCATATTGAAGAAGAAGCTTTAACCGTCAACAATTTCTATGAACAACGCATTGAGCTGACGGATAGAACACCTGTATACAATAAAAACTACAGATTACCACACACACAGCTGCTGGTGATAGAAAAAGAAGTTGATAAATTACTAAAGGATGATGTCATTGAACATTCCGTCAGTCCTTATAACTCACCTCTGCTACTCGTCTCGAAGAAGGGTAATACAGAAAAAAAGAAGTGGCGATTAGTGGTAGATTTCCGAACATTGAATAAAAAAATCGTAGACGATAAATTTCCATTAACCCGCTTGGATGACATTTTGGACAAACTCAGAGGAGCGCGTTATTTCAGCACATTGGATATGACGAGTTCATTCCACCAAATCCCATTAGACAATGTCTCCAGGAAACTCACAGCATTTTCGACCAACAAGGGTCACTACCAGTTCAAAAGGTTACCATTTGGATTAAAAATCTCAACAAACAGCTTCCAAAGAACGTTATCAATTGCACTCAGTGGGCTCAGTGAATCAGCTTTTCTCTATGTAGACGACGTAATAGTATTTGGGAAGAGCTTACAAGAGCATAACCGGAACTTGGAAAAAGATTTAGCAAGACTAAGTGTACACAATTTAAAACTAAATCCGGCAAACATAACGTAGTAAAAGATTATCCAAAGCCCAGTAATGCAGATGAAGTTAAAAGATTTGTAGCATTTTGTAATTACTACAGGCGATTTATACAAAACTTTGCAGAAATAGCACAACCACTAAATCAGCTACTAAAGAAAAATCAACTATTCAACTGGAACAATGAGTGCGACAAAGCTTTTCACACATTGAAATACAAATTACTCTCACCACCAATACTTCGTTATCCAGATTTCTCGAAACGATTTATACTTACAACTGATGCTTCCAATTTTGCGCTAGGAGCGGTACTATCGCAAGGTGAAATTAGAAAAGATAAACCTATTGCATATGCAAGCAAATCCCTAAACAAATATGAATTGAATAAACCAGTAATCGAAAAAGAGTTACTAGCAATTCAATGGGGTATAAACCATTTTAGGCCTTATCTGTACGGCACAAAGTTCACCGTATACACAGATCACAGACCACTGGTAAGCTTGTTCAAACATAGTAAACCTCCATCCAAAATGACTAGAATAAGAGTCGATTTGATGGACTACGATTTTGACATAATCTATAAGCAAGGAAAAATTAACACTAATGCTGATGCATTATCGCGAATTCAGCTTAACATAAAAAAGCTAAAAAAATTATTCCAAAACAATGCGTAAACTTCACTTCCTGCCGTATAATCGATCACTTTTTTTATCAAAAATGGTGACACATTTGCGAGGTTGATAGTGCTGTTTATTCTTGACATTACCAAATATTTAGGTCCACAGGTGTTTATTTTAAGTGTTTTGTTTTTGTCGAATTGGATTTTCGGTTGAGTTGAGATTTTAAGCCGTGGTGGCAAGCCCGGTGGGTCGGGCATCGTTTTTAAGGTTTGGGGAGTAATCCCCGGTTAAATAAACAAAAAGGAAAATAAATGTATTGTAGTGTGCCCAAACACTTCAGCACATGCGCTGCATATTGCTGAGTCGGCGCGTTTGCAATGGTCATCGTGTGTGGCATAATCACAAGCAGTGATGACACATGCAAAGCACATGTGACCGCACACACGACGGTTCATCGTACGGCACCACATGAGGTACACTCGATGCTTGCTATTAGAAACGCAAGATCAGGTTACCGAGCAGATGTGGGATATAGTAGATATAGCAAGTAAGCAATTAGATGTAAGAAATATACAAATAGGGGAAATGGATAGCAATCAATGATTTGATTGGTTGCCCATAGAAAGAAGCATTTAGATTGTAAGCATATAAAAGACGGCGTTGAGCCATAATAAAGCATTCTTATCCTAAGATTCAATACGCGAGTTTTATTGATGAGAATCATCGTGCATTTTAATGCTCGGACAAATGCGGCTGGCGAGCTAAGAGAACACTCAAACCTACTTTAACATTGAGAGGTCCCTGCACCCACAAACACTACATGGCGATCCTGCAAACCGAACCTAGGAACCACTGATAGTTTAGGACGATGGTAGACGAAGAATATATTGTAAAAACTCCGATAAAAGAATATCCAGAGTATATACCAACTCCGAAGTCAGCTTGACCCAAACCAATTACTTTAGAGCAGTACCGGCAAAGGCAACAAATCCAAAGCCTAAAACTGCAAGAATTTAGACAGCCAACAATATTTCAGCCAAAAAAACGTGGTAGAAATAAAAGGCGACATCAAAAGAAGTGTGCCGATCTACAAAGAGTAATAAATATTAGCCAAGGCCAACAAAAACGAAACCTGATTAAAGAAATAGAGAAATTGCGTCAGGATGGGTGGAACTCCATCGAAAGAAGAAATAATAAACAACAACAATAACGCAGCAGCAGCAGGTGCGACAATAAAAGGCGAAAATGAGGACACAAAAAATTTGTTATACATAAACTGCATAATTTTAATTATTCTATTATTAGTAAAAATTAATTCTTATTATAAGTACCTAAAAAAACAAGCATATCGTAATATAAGCACAACTTATATATATATATATATTAAATATAACACACAAGCTTACGTAAATAATGCGCAAGCATTAATAGCAAATAGCTGGAACATCATTGTGCAAACCGCACACTCCAAAGGCTTGACAATTCTGAATGAAAAATTGCATGAATTAAAAACGAAAATAGAAAAGTACTTAATTGTGAAAGAAGGGTCACAAATATCCAAGGAAACAAGCTCTAAAACAATGTCAACTTTTGATTTAGTAACAGCTGCGAAGGTAATCCCAACTTTCAAAGGGTAATACAAGGAACTCAACAATTTCCTAGGGCTAGATAAGTTCTACCATGACACTCTCTCACAAGATATACAGAAGACTACACTAATCAAATTCATTTTAGCAACAAAATTGTCAGAAAACGTAAAAAATAAAATTGTAACGGAAGCTACACCGGACAGCTTTGAGACACTAGAATCAGCACGCATTCCGATCGAACAAAACAGCTTCGAGGGTTCATGCAGAAATGGCTAAAAGTTCGCAAGGTTTTCAATCGGTCTTCACTTTTGCTTCCCGCATACAAGACCTAATAGCTTCTCTAAATGAGTTACAGATAGCTAAAGAAGGGGAAATGGATAGCAATCAATGATTTGATTGGTTGCCCATGGAAAGAAGCATTTAGATTGTAAGCATATAAAAGACGGCGTTGAGCCATAATAAAGCATTCTTATCCTAAGATTCAATACGCGAGTTTTATTGATGAGAATCATCGTGCATTTTAATGTTCGGACAAATGCGGCTGGCGAGCTAAGAGAACACTCAAACCTACTTTAACATTGAGAGGTCCCTGCACCCACAAACACTACATGGCGATCCTGCAAACCGAACCTAGGAACCACTGATAGTTTAGGACGATGGTAGACGAAGAATATATTGTAAAAACTCCGATAAAAGAATATCCAGAGTATATACCAACTCCGAAGTCAGCTGGACCCAAACCAATTACTTTAGAGCAGTACCGGCAAAGGCAACAAATCCAAAGCCTGAAACTGCAAGAATTTAGACAGCCAACAATATTTCAGCCAAAAAAACGTGGTAGAAATAAAAGGCGACATCAAAAGAAGTGTGCCGATCTACAAAGAGTAATAAATATTAGCCAAGGCCAACAAAAACGAAACCTGATTAAAGAAATAGAGAAATTGCGTCAGGATGGGTGCAACTCCATCGAAAGAAGAAATAATAAACAACAACAATAACGCAGCAGCAGCAGGTGCGACAATAAAAGGCGAAAATGAGGACACAAAAAATTTGTTATACATAAACTGCATAATTTTAATTATTCTATTATTAGCAAAAATTAATTCTTATTATAAGTACCTAAAAAAACAAGCATATCGTAATATAAGCACAACTTAAAATGAATAAATATATATATATATATTAAATATAACACACAAGCTTACGTAAATAATGCGCAAGCATTAATAGCAAATAGCTGGAACATCATTGTGCAAACCGCACACTCCAAAGGCTTGACAATTCTGAATGAAAAATTGCATGAATTAAAAACGAAAATAGAAAAGTACTTAATTGTGAAAGAAGGGTCACAAATATCCAAGGAAACAAGCTCTAAAACAATGTCAACTTTTGATTTAGTAACAGCTGCGAAGGTAATCCCAACTTTCAAAGGGTAATACAAGGAACTCAACAATTTCCTAGGGCTAGATAAGTTCTACCCTGACACTCTCTCACAAGATATACAGAAGACTACACTAATCAAATTCATTTTAGCAACAAAATTGTCAGAAAACGTAAAAAATAAAATTGTAACGGAAGCTACACCGGACAGCTTTGAGACACTAGAATCAGCACGCATTCCGATCGAACAAAACAGCTTCGAGGGTTCATGCAGAAATGGCTAAAAGTTCGCAAGGTTTTCAATCGGTCTTCACTTTTGCTTCCCGCATACAAGACCTAATAGCTTCTCTAAATGAGTTACAGATAGCTAAAGAAGGGAACGAAAGCAGGGAAATAATTGTTAGATTGAACGACCAAATTGGTTTAACCGCATTCAAAAATGGCTTAGCTGAACCATATAAATCAATAATAACATCTGCGAGACCAAAAAAACTGGTAGAAGCCATTCACATTGCAAGTGAAGTAACTCCGTATCAAGCAAATAGGGGTATGCGCTTCAATAACACTAGCGATAGACAGAATTTCACTAATAACAGAAATTACAGTAATTTTAACAGACAAAACAATAATAACAATAATCATAGCTACGTTAGAGACAGACAAAACAACCAACCAAGAACCAACAATTACAGGAACAATCAAAATAGACAATATGTTCAGGGAAACGCATACATCCCGAGCCGACAGGACTCGGGACAACAAAACCAAAGACGATAGGATTCTTAGGAGAAGGTAACTCTACAAATTTCATAAAAGCAAAACTAGAAACGAAAATAGTAACTCTGCTGGTAGATTCTGGAGCCGATATCTCAATAATAAAAGAAAAAGCAGTACCAGTAAATTCCAAAAAAGTAAACACAAATTGCAAAATAAATGGCATTGTGAATCGTACCATAACTGCATACAAATCTGTGAAAATTGACATTAATTGCCAAGACAGTAAAATAAAGTTTTAGGCAGAGACTTCCTAATAAAATATAAGTGTAAAATTGATTACGAGACGAATGTTATAACATTAGAATTAAAGGAAGGACAAATCACATTACCTATGTACATGCGCCTAGATGATTTAAAAACAACTAGAAACCAACATAAGAGAATAAATTATTACAATTATGGAGAAAATAATAATTATACCTATAATAACAAAAAATTCATGAAAGTTAAAGATGAATTAGCATTAGACAACGTGGCAAGCGATAACACAAATGTAATATTAGAAATCTGCAAGAAATATCAGCATATATTTCATATTGAAGAAGAAGCTTTAACCGTCAACAATTTCTATGAACAACGCATTGAGCTGACGGATAGAACACCTGTATACAATAAAAACTACAGATTACCACACACACAGCTGCTGGTGATAGAAAAAGAAGTTGATAAATTACTAAAGGATGATGTCATTGAACATTCCGTCAGTCCTTATAACTCACCTCTGCTACTCGTCTCGAAGAAGGGTAATACAGAAAAAAAGAAGTGGCGATTAGTGGTAGATTTCCGAACATTGAATAAAAAAATCGTAGACGATAAATTTCCATTAACCCGCTTGGATGACATTTTGGACAAACTCAGAGGAGCGCGTTATTTCAGCACATTGGATATGACGAGTTCATTCCACCAAATCCCATTAGACAATGTCTCCAGGAAACTCACGGCATTTTCGACCAACAAGGGTCACTACCAGTTCAAAAGGTTACCATTTGGATTAAAAATCTCAACAAACAGTGGGCTCAGTGAATCAGCTTTTCTCTATGTAGACGACGTAATAGTATTTGGGAAGAGCTTACAAGAGCACAACCGGAACTTGGAAAAAGATTTAGCAAGACTAAGTGTACACAATTTAAAACTAAATCCGGCAAACATAACGTAGTAAAAGATTATCCAAAGCCCAGTAATGCAGATGAAGTTAAAAGATTTGTACCATTTTGTAATTACTACAGGCGATTTATACAAAACTTTGCAGAAATAGCACAACCACTAAATCAGCTACTAAAGAAAAATCAACTATTCAACTGGAACAATGAGTGCGACAAAGCTTTTCACACATTGAAATACAAATTACTCTCACCACCAATACTTCGTTATCCAGATTTCTCGAAACGATTTATACTTACAACTGATGCTTCCAATTTTGTGCTAGGAGCGGTACTATCGCAAGGTGAAATTAGAAAAGATAAACCTATTGCATATGCAAGCAAATCCCTAAACAAATATGAATTGAATAAACCAGTAATCGAAAAAGAGTTACTAGCAATTCAATGGGGTATAAACCATTTTAGGCCTTATCTGTACGGCACAAAGTTCACCGTATACACAGATCACAGACCACTGGTAAGCTTGTTCAAACATAGTAAACCTCCATCCAAAATGACTAGAATAAGAGTCGATTTGATGGACTACGATTTTGACATAATCTATAAGCAAGGAAAAATTAACACTAATGCTGATGCATTATCGCGAATTCAGCTTAACATAAAAAAGCTAAAAAAATGATTCCAAAACAATGCGTAAACTTCACTTCCTGCCGTATAATCGATCACTTTTTTTATCAAAAATGGTGACACATTTGCGAGGTTGATAGTGCTGTTTATTCTTGACATTACCAAATATTTAGGTCCACAGGTGTTTATTTTAAGTGTTTTGTTTTTGTCGAATTGGATTTTCGGTTGAGTTGAGGTTTTAAGCCGTGGTGGCAAGCCCGGTGGGTCGGGCATCGTTTTTAAGGTTTGGGGAGTAATCCCCGGTTAAATAAACAAAAAGGAAAATAAATGTATTGTAGTGTGCCCAAACACTTCAGCACATGCGCTGCATATTGCTGAGTCGGCGCGTTTGCAATGGTCATCGTGTGTGGCATAATCACAAGCAGTGATGACACATGCAAAGCACATGTGACCGCACACACGACGGTTCATCGTACGGCACCACATGAGGTACACTCGATGCTTGCTATTAGAAACGCAAGATCAGGTTACCGAGCAGATGTGGGTCAGTGCACATGACACTTATGATATAGTAGATATAGCAAGTAAGCAATTAGATGTAAGAAATATACAAATAGGGGAAATGGATAGCAATCAATGATTTGATTGGTTGCCCATAGAAAGAAGCATTTAGATTGTAAGCATATAAAAGACGGCGTTGAGCCATAATAAAGCATTCTTATCCTAGGATTCAATACGCGAGTTTTATTGATGAGAATCATCGTGCATTTTAATGTTCGGACAAATGCGGCTGGCGAGCTAAGAGAACACTCAAACCTACTTTAACATTGAGAGGTCCCTGCACCCACAAACACTACATGGCGATCCTGCAAACCGAACCTAGGAACCACTGATAGTTTAGGACGATGGTAGACGAAGAATATATTGTAAAAACTCCGATAAAAGAATATCCAGAGTATATACCAACTCCGAAGTCAGCTGGACCCAAACCAATTACTTTAGAGCAGTACCGGCAAAGGCAACAAATCCAAAGCCTGGAACTGCAAGAATTTAGACAGCCAACAATATTTCAGCCAAAAAAACGTGGTAGAAATAAAAGGCGACATCAAAAGAAGTGTGCCGATCTACAAAGAGTAATAAATATTAGCCAAGGCCAACAAAAACGAAACCTGATTAAAGAAATAGAGAAATTGCGTCAGGATGGGTGGAACTCCATCGAAAGAAGAAATAATAAACAACAACAATAACGCAGCAGCAGCAGGTGCGACAATAAAAGGCGAAAATGAGGACACAAAAAATTTGTTATACATAAACTGCATAATTTTAATTATTCTATTATTAGCAAAAATTAATTCTTATTATAAGTACCTAAAAAAACAAGCATATCGTAATATAAGCACAACTTAAAATGAATAAATATATATATATATATTAAATATAACACACAAGCTTACGTAAATAATGCGCAAGCATTAATAGCAAATAGCTGGAACATCATTGTGCAAACCGCACACTCCAAAGGCTTGACAATTCTGAATGAAAAATTGCATGAATTAAAAACGAAAATAGAAAAGTACTTAATTGTGAAAGAAGGGTCACAAATATCCAAGGAAACAAGCTCTAAAACAATGTCAACTTTTGATTTAGTAACAGCTGCGAAGGTAATCCCAACTTTCAAAGGGTAATACAAGGAACTCAACAATTTCCTAGGGCTAGATAAGTTCTACCATGACACTCTCTCACAAGATATACAGAAGACTACACTAATCAAATTCATTTTAGCAACAAAATTGTCAGAAAACGTAAAAAATAAAATTGTAACGGAAGCTACACCGGACAGCTTTGAGACACTAGAATCAGCACGCATTCCGATCGAACAAAACAGCTTCGAGGGTTCATGCAGAAATGGCTAAAAGTTCGCAAGGTTTTCATTCGGTCTTCACTTTTGCTTCCCGCATACAAGACCTAATAGCTTCTCTAAATGAGTTACAGATAGCTAAAGAAGGGAACGAAAGCAGGGAAATAATTGTTAGATTGAACGACCAAATTGGTTTAACCGCATTCAAAAATGGCTTAGCTGAACCATATAAATCAATAATAACATCTGCGAGACCAAAAAAACTGGTAGAAGCCATTCACATTGCAAGTGAAGTAACTCCGTATCAAGCAAATAGGGGTATGCGCTTCAATAACACAAGCGATAGACAGAATTTCACTAATAACAGAAATTACAGTAATTTTAACAGACAAAACAATAATAACAATAATCATAGCTACGTTAGAGACAGACAAAACAACCAACCAAGAACCAACAATTACAGGAACAATCAAAATAGACAATATGTTCAGGGAAACGCATACATCCCGAGCCGACAGGACTCGGGACAACAAAACCAAAGACGATAGGATTCTTAGGAGAAGGTAACTCTACAAATTTCATAAAAGCAAAACTAGAAACGAAAATAGTAACTCTGCTGGTAGATTCTGGAGCCGATATCTCAATAATAAAAGAAAAAGCAGTACCAGTAAATTCCAAAAAAGTAAACACAAATTGCAAAATAAATGGCATTGTGAATCGTACCATAACTGCATACAAATCTGTGAAAATTGACATTAATTGCCAAGACAGTAAAATAAAGTTTTAGGCAGAGACTTCCTAATAAAATATAAGTGTAAAATTGATTACGAGACGAATGTTATAACATTAGAATTAAAGGAAGGACAAATCACATTACCTATGTACATGCGCCTAGATGATTTAAAAACAACTAGAAACCAACATAAGAGAATAAATTATTACAATTATGGAGAAAATAATAATTATACCTATAATAACAAAAAATTCATGAAAGTTAAAGATGAATTAGCATTAGACAACGTGGCAAGCGATAACACAAATGTAATATTAGAAATCTGCAAGAAATATCAGCATATATTTCATATTGAAGAAGAAGCTTTAACCGTCAACAATTTCTATGAACAACGCATTGAGCTGACGGATAGAACACCTGTATACAATAAAAACTACAGATTACCACACACACAGCTGCTGGTGATAGAAAAAGAAGTTGATAAATTACTAAAGGATGATGTCATTGAACATTCCGTCAGTCCTTATAACTCACCTCTGCTACTCGTCTCGAAGAAGGGTAATACAGAAAAAAAGAAGTGGCGATTAGTGGTAGATTTCCGAACATTGAATAAAAAAATCGTAGACGATAAATTTCCATTAACCCGCTTGGATGACATTTTGGACAAACTCAGAGGAGCGCGTTATTTCAGCACATTGGATATGACGAGTTCATTCCACCAAATCCCATTAGACAATGTCTCCAGGAAACTCACAGCATTTTCGACCAACAAGGGTCACTACCAGTTCAAAAGGTTACCATTTGGATTAAAAATCTCAACAAACAGCTTCCAAAGAACGTTATCAATTGCACTCAGTGGGTTCAGTGAATCAACTTTTCTCTATGTAGACGACGTAATAGTATTTGGGAAGAGCTTACAAGAGCACAACCGGAACTTGGAAAAAGATTTAGCAAGACTAAGTGTACACAATTTAAAACTAAATCCGGCAAAATGCAAATTTTTAAAAACAGAAGTCACTTACTTAGGACATTTAATCACTGACAAAGGCGTAACAACTGATCCCAGCAAACATAACGTAGTAAAAGATTATCCAAAGCCCAGTAATGCAGATGAAGTTAAAAGATTTGTAGCATTTTGTAATTACTACAGGCGATTTATACAAAATTTTGCAGAAATAGCACAACCACTAAATCAGCTACTAAAGAAAAATCAACTATTCAACTGGAACAATGAGTGCGACAAAGCTTTTCACACATTGAAATACAAATTACTCTCACCACCAATACTTCGTTATCCAGATTTCTCGAAACGATTTATACTTACAACTGATGCTTCCAATTTTGCGCTAGGAGCGGTACTATCGCAAGGTGAAATTAGAAAAGATAAACCTATTGCATATGCAAGCAAATCCCTAAACAAATATGAATTGAATAAACCAGTAATCGAAAAAGAGTTACTAGCAATTCAATGGGGTATAAACCATTTTAGGCCTTATCTGTACGGCACAAAGTTCACCGTATACACAGATCACAGACCACTGGTAAGCTTGTTCAAACATAGTAAACCTCCATCCAAAATGACTAGAATAAGAGTCGATTTGATGGACTACGATTTTGACAAGGAAAATTTAACACTAATGCTGATGCATTATCGCGAATTCAGCTTAACATAAAAAAGCTAAAAAAATGATTCCAAAACAATGCGTAAACATTGTAACGAGGGCAATGATTAAAAATAATCAAAATTCAAGCAAAGGGCAAAAAGAAAAGAGGAAATCGCAAAACACGGGAACCTTAAAATCAAATATGGAGAATGATCACCTACATATTTGGGAATGTATGTACATCTATTTCCGATATAAGGCGTGTAAAACGACTTAACATCAAATACAAGAAGGATGAAAGTATGAAAGTATGAAGCCCAACAATATTAAAGTCACAGTAGCAAAGAATGACCTAATTGTGGAATATAGTGATAATTCCTTATCAAAAATTGAAATGATTCTGAAGAAGCTATTGTTCGAGGCCAGCAATCTAGGCATCAAAAAGCTATCACTTGCATAGAATAGCAAAGTCTTTGACAATATAAACATAAATGAATTTAAAATTGCATTTAATACGCTACAAAGAGATAGAAACATAAATGAATGTCTTGATATAATTTTATATGAACCTCCCAGAAGAATTGAATCACAAAAGGTAATGCAAGACTACCACAACTCAATTCATGGTGGCCACAGCGGCATAAGAATAATGCTAGCAAAGCTTAAGCAGAAATACATTTGGAAAAATATGAGACAAATGATAATAAAATATATTAACAACTGCAAGCAATGCGCAAAAGCGAAAGTAACTCGATACACAAAAGAGGAATACAGTATTACCGATACACCAACAACATCGTTTGATGAAATAGTAATTGACACAGTCGGACCGCTTCGACCTTCCAAAAATTTCCGCTACATGCTGACTTTGCAATGTGAGCTAACGAAATTTGTTGTCATAATACCACTTGAAACAAAAAATGCAATAACTGTCGCAAAGGCAATCGTAGAACAGTTTATTTTGAAATATGGGTGTAGGCGAAAAATAAAAACTGACAAGGGCACAGAATTTACCAAAGAGCTGCTGAAAACATATGTAAACAATTACAAATCAACAAAGTAAATTCAACTCCATACCACCATGAGACATTAGGTTCAATTGAACGCAATCATAGGGTATTAAATGAATATTTAATGACACTTAAGAATACAGATGACTGGGACGAAATCATACCATACTACATGTACTACTACAACTCGACACCCCACACATCAACAAAGTATTCACCCTTTGAGCTCGTGTTTGGCAAGCTATGTGGATTGACAAATGACATAATAAGCGCTAAAGAAAAAGTATATGACATAGACAACTACATGAATGAACTGAAGATAAAACTAAAACATGCACACGACAATGCTGCTATAACCCTGAATGAAAGCAAATTAAGAGCTAGACAGAAGCAATCAAAAGTGAATAAAGCAAATTTCACAGTAAATGATTATGTTTATTTAAAAATAGGAAACAAGAAGAAGTTGGATTTACAATTTGAAGGACCATATAAAATAATTAGACAAGATGGTCTAAACAGCACCATTCTTAAAAACAAAAAAGAAATAATTGTACACAATAATAACCTAGTTAAAGATAGGAGTAACCAAATAAAACCATAATGATAGAAATAAACACTTGCAGTAAATAGTAAAAATAAATTAACTTAGAATTTAGCATTACACAACATTTATAAGAAATATCTATATGAAGATACAAAAACATAACACAATTCAATATAAATCAATTTACATTTTAAGAAACTACAAATAATTTATATTCCTCTTAAGGGGAAGGATGTAGTGTGCCCAACAACTTCAGCATATGCGCTGCATATTGCTGAGTCGGCGCGTTTGCAATGGTCATCGTGTGTGGCATAATCACAAGCAGTGATGACACATGCAAAGCACATGTGACCGCACACACGACGGTTCATCGTACGGCACCACATGAGGTACACTCGATGCTTGCTATTAGAAACGCAAGATCAGGTTACCGAGCAGATGTGGGTCAGTGCACATGACACTTATGATATAGTAGATATAGCAAGTAAGCAATTAGATGTAAGAAATATACAAATAGGGGAAATGGATAGCAATCAATGATTTGATTGGTTGCCCATAGAAAGAAGCATTTAAATTGTAAGCATATAAAAGACGGCGTTGAGCCATAATAAAGCATTCTTATCCTAAGATTCAAAACGCAAGTTTTATTGATGAGAATCATCGTGCATTTTAATGCTCGGACAAATGCGGCTGGAGAGCTAAGAGAATACTCAAACCTACTTTAACATTGAGAGGTCCCTGCACCCACAAACACTACAGTATATTTAAATAACAGCTTCGAAAGCTTAACACTTCAGAAATCGTATTAATCAATAATGTCTTCTCGGATTTCAAACTGCGCTCGATTTTCTAACTGCGATCAGATATGTGTGACTGCTCAGCGTAGGTGTAAGCGCGAAACTGATGAGTAAGTAAGTGAGATAATAATAATAAGGATGGTTGCCAACTATACATGATTACAGAATGCTATCGCTTATTGACACTACACTATCTCATTAACATCAATATGAGCGTCAGTAGAGTACAAGTGCTGGAAATTGTGAACACATGTACCGAACGTGCGAGGCACGAATTCCCCGAGCAACTTAGGGAAATAACAAAAGCAGTAGGAAGGTTAGCTCCTTCAACTGTTCAGGTTTACCAGCCAGTATCTATTGACCCCTTAGTTGCAGATAACAACGCCAGCTTGGACCTTATTAAGTCTCTCCCAGATTTTAAGGGCGATTCTCCATCATATCCAGTTTGGCGAACCGCTGCGAAATTCGCAATGGAATTTTTCGTAATAAAATTACAGAGTCTGTTAACTCTTCTCTTTCATCGTTTAATACGGTTCTTAATTTTGAGCCAATTTTAGCAAGGTTACATCAATCTTATTCCTATAAAAGGCCCATCATACGTCTTAGAAAATGAGCTAAGCGTTTTGAGACAAGAAAATTTGTCAATCTCCGATTATTATGACAAAGTTGTTTGTCAACCCTCATCATTAACAAGCAAATAATGTCATATAATGGCAACAGAGAGACTATTAATGCTCTTACTGAACGCGCCAGAGAAAATGCATTGCGGGTTTTTATAACTGGGCTCCGTCGCCCAATGTGCGACATTTTATTTTCGGCAAGACCAAACGATCTTTCTTCAGCACTCGCTGTGGCTCGAGAACTCGAAACGAGTAGTATGCGTCACGATTTTGCTCGAGCTTACGCTGTAGGTAACACAATAAAGACAATGCCCCAGCTTCAACCGATCCATCGGCAAAATCAGCATAACACACACAATTTTCAAAATAATAGACCAACACCAATTGAGATCGATCACAATACCTCCTATTATTACAGACGTCCATCCCCTCAAATCCAATATAACTCCCATCATCAGCAAAATAAGCCTAATTTTCAAAAACATCAACTAATAAGAAATCCATCGCCGCAGGTATCCCTTCCTACTCAGCCTGCTGTTTTTAAAAGATCACGCGAGCAATCTTCGTCCAATCAGACACCTTTCCATAAAATGCATAAAGTCAACTTTATGCCCGAAAACCAAGTTTTCAGTGAAAGTGGAAAGTATAAGAAAGTTGCGAATGTCTCAATGGCGACGATTATAGAAATTATGCTGAAAGCCATTTTGCTGATAGCGATACTCACAATTACAGCCACACTGAAACCGACCCCGAACAAGTCGAAGAGATACATTTTTTAAATTAGAATCGCGCCTTCCAAAAGCGGTCAGGAGCTGCGCATTCTAATCTATATCAAACCGTTCCAAATTGAACAAGGGCAATAGTTAAGGTAACAGAGGCGCATACTTAAAGTTATCGTGAGTTGAAGAAGGAAGCAAAAAGTTTGACGGCTAACAGAAAGTTTCAAGACCGGGGCGAATCCTGTAAAAATGATAACGGTCACCGGGTGACTGATGTCCACAGCATACTTAAATTGTGGAGGGAGCACTTCTCCACACTGCTTAATGGAAGCAACTCAAACAACCTTGGAGAAGATGTTGAACCCGAATCCCCAATCAATGTTGATGGACGCAATGTACCATCACCCGACTATGACGAAATACGGAAAGCGATAGCTGAAGGCTGAAGAACAACAGAGCCCCCGGGGGCGGAGAGGAACTGGTTAAGTGCATGCATGAGCTCATTTCTAGAATATAGTCGAAAGAACGCATGCCTACTAATTGAAACTTAAGTGTGCTCTGCCCAATCCACAAAAAGGGTCATCCTGCAGTTTGCGCCATTTATCGCGGGATTAGTCTTCTTAACATCGCGTATAAGGTCCTGTCGAGTGTATTGTGTAAAATACTTAAGCCCACAGTCAATGAACTGATTGGACCTTATAAAAATGGCTTTAGACCTGGTAAATCTACCACAGACAAGATATTCACTATACGCCAGATATTGGAAAAGACCCGAGAAAGAAGAATCGACACACACCGTCTTTTTATCGACTTCAAAGCCGCCTTCGACAGCACGACAAGAAGTTTCCTATATGCCGCAATGTCTAAATTTGGTATCCCGGCAAAACTTATACGGCTATGTAAAATGACGTTGAGCAACACCACCAGCTCCGTCAGAATTGGGAAGGACCTCTCCGATTTCTTGAACCTGATGGTGGAGAAGATAATTCGAGCAGCAGAACTAAAGTTCTGCCTTCTCCAAACTGGATAGAGAAGCGAAGCGAATGAGTCTGGAGGTGAACGAGGGCAAGACGAAGTATCTCCTGTCATCAAATAGACAGTCGGCACATTCACGACTGGGAAATAACATCACTGTTGACAGTTATAACTTTGAGGACTTCGGTTACTTAGGAACCAGCATTAGCACCAATAACAGCGTCTGCCTTGAAATCCAACGCAGAATCTCTCTTGCCAACAAGTGCTACTTCGGACTGAGTAGGCAATTGCACATTAAAGTCCTCTGTCGACAGACAAAAACCATGCTCTATAAGTCACTTATCATGCCCATCGTACTGTATGGCGAAGAAGCATGGGCGATGACAACATCAGATGAGAGGGCTCTTGGATTGTTCGAGAGAAAGATTCTTCGAAAGATTTATGGACCTTTGCGTCTTTGCGACGGCGAATACCGCGTACGATGGAACAGAGCTGTACGAGCTGTACAAGGACGTGGACATAGTGCAGCGGATTAAGAACCAACGGCTCCGCTGGCTAGGTCTCGTCGTACGAGTGGATGAAATAGCTCCAGCCCTGAAGGTTTTTGACACGGTACACGCAGGTGGTAGCAGAGGAAAAGGAAGACCTCATCTGCGTTGGAAAAAACCAAGTGGAAAAAGAGTAGGCTATACTTGGGATTTCCAATTGGCGCCAGTTAGCAAAAATTGGGACAGCTGGCGTGCTTTCTTGACCTCGGCCAAAATCTCTTAGGTGGTTAATGGTAAGAATATCTATCGTACTGTTTTGAAAACCTGAATTAATTTTTTCAATTCAAAATACATTTTTTTTACACATCGTCAGTATTACTGTTTGCACTCATTTTATTATTATAATGTTAAAAAGTATAAAAGTTCACAAAACAAAACATATATGCATATACATATGTTTATGTTTAAAAGTTCACATATTTTTGCCAAAAGTAAGTTTGCACTAGTAAATTTTTTTACAAATGTAGGTTGTGCGCAAGCGCAGGTTTTACATGTATTAGTGTCTGTAAATATACATATGTGACAAACACAGACAAGCTAGTTTGACATACATATGTATCTGCCGAAGCGCCTAGAAATAAATTCAAAGAATATTATTTTAATCGGGAAGCTTATACCCTTTTTTGGCGATTTTTACTTACACAAACTAATGTGTGCTGATGAAGTATTAAAATTTTATTTCATAGATTCATAAATTTCCATTTTACACTGAGTAAAAATTTAACTATTCAACTAAAGAGAAAAACAGTTCTGGTAGCTCAACCCAAAATCGTATTGATGGTTTTACAATATTCGCAATGTCGTACATTTGGAATTATTTTGTTAACTTTTTTGATGAATATTTATAACTAGCAGACCCCGCGAACTTCGTCCCGTCCAATATGTATTAGAAGCAATTGAAACACCTTTTGAACTCTGTTGTACACGTATTTAATGCGGAAAATGGACTGCCATCTAAATTTCACATCCCTTTGCCTAGTTTCCTACTTTTTTATAAGTATAAATATTTTTTTTTATAAGTATTAAGATTTTCCCAGTTAAAAATGCAGTTTTGATCAATATAGAAGCAAAATTCCGTCGTCCCAGTTAATATGCATAGTTTTCTGTAATATGTATAATTTTTCGCAAACCCGATTTTCTTCAAGCAACTTGAATACAACATTAATTTCATTAAAATCTGTCAGTTCAGAAATACTGAATCGCACTTTATATACGAATTTTAGTTATAAACCATCACCAGCACCACATATCGAGGTTTTCTCTAAGTAACATTTTTCTCTGGGCAAGCACAACTAAAAACAAGTAAGAAAAGCTAAATTGATATTTGTTGGAACGATTTTCCGTCATCCCTTGTCAAGTTTGGTTTGAAGATAAACCGGTTTCGGCGTTGTGCCATCTTCAGTGTCAATTTTCGTTCTGTTCAGTTTATGTCTGTTGTTCCGTATTGATTTCGTCTTTTCGGTCAACCAGGTATTGGTGCATAATCGCAAATGTTAACAAATGTTAAGTGTCCTGAGTATAGGTACCTAAAGTCTCGTGTGGTTAGAGTCCAAAAGGGTATATTTTATCTTGAATCTGCCTTTGCGGTTAGAACAGGTAGATAGTCAGTAATTTTAGCCCGTGGAGGTATTGCAGGTTTGTTTTGTATGTTGGTATCTGTCATTTTACCTACGTCTTTGTTTTGTTTTTTGTAAAGCCTTAATGGTGCAAATATCGCATCAGAGTTGCTGTTTATTTGTTCGTTTATTATCCTCCCATCAGAGGTTTTTTGTTTATATATTTCCATGTTTTCAAGAGCATTTAGGCGCCGTCCTTTTTGTTGTACCTTAACGGTTTTCTTTATGTTTGCGGGTAAACATTTTGCGCTTACCAAATGGTTTGCAAAATTAGTTTCTGGTATTGTCGTGGATTTTCTTATACCCGTTTGTTGTAGTTTTTTATGTGTTCACGGAATCTTGTTCTTACTTTACGTCCTGTTTGTCCTATATACATAGCTATATTGACACTCACAGGTCAGTTTATACACGCCTTGTTTGTTCAATGGGTCTTCTTCATTCAAAGCTAAATTCGATTTTTATATAAGTAAAGGTAACAGAGGCGCATAATTAAGGTTGCTTTCCAATATTATAAGAATGATAAGTTTTAATCCGAGCTATTGCCCACACCTCAACATTATTGAGTTAAGAAGTTATCTTTTGCACTCAATCGAATCTTGTGAGTATCTTCAAGCATCAGAGAGCCCAGCATTGTAATAAGAATGCAAAGCAAGCCGACTCAGTAACAATATGCCTATGCGATTAATATTATCAAAGCATAGGAGCATCTAGTATTGCAGTAAGCAAAGCCGACTTAGCAACGCAGCATACTTGGCCATCCGCTTGACAACACATGCCTGAGTACTGCTAAGCCTTTATTTTGCTGATGCGCTTGGACAGCGAAGCGTCCCGTTACGGCATACCTTTGCACTTGCTTACCGACAATTGCCTAGAGAGAGGTGAAAACAACGCCTACGCAACGCCTCTTGATATCCCGCCCAAAACCAGCGGCTAGAAAAACGAATGAAATACGTTCTTATCATTGGTTGCCTAAAATGAAATCGAGTGATAGTAGGGACATTAGATCGAGTAACATCGAAGTTAATTTATAAACCTTTTCTTAATAAATCGGGTTGTATCGTTATAAAAGATAGTGTTTTTCATTTGTATATAGCCTCGCGATGTATTTTTGTATGGGCGGTGACCATAATTTCATAAAAACCCCGTTTCTTTGTTTCAAATAGCAGCTAGTATTAAACTTTACTTAATTTCTTCCAATTCAAAATTTCCGTTATATTGAAGTTGGGCGTGGTGTGGTTATGGTCCGATTTTAAAAATTATTGACGGTAATGCTTATGGTATCAAGGACAATATGTTCACCAAATTATGTGACGATACCTTACATCGTTATTGAGATACTGATTGCAGCAGTTGAACTGTGTGGACGTGCTTTTACTATCGCTCCTCATACCTTGTATATCTAGTAAATCATTATTATCAAAGTTGTTATAAATCTAAATTCTTATCAGAAGTAATCAAAACCATAAATCGCAAACTCATCAAACCATCAATCAAAAGACTAAATTATTAAATCAATGAAAATAAAATAGAATAAAATAAAACATCATTCCAACCATAACTTGTGTGAACAATAAGTAAACAAAAACAACTACGTCGAGCCGTTTGTGTACTTTGCTTCCGATGTTGCTGTCACTGCCGTTTATTGACAAGGATTAACTGGATATATTCTCTTCTGTGTTAACAGCTGTGCGGTTGTGCGTTGGTGCTTTTGTTTTTGTCTCTATTTCATTTTCTTATCCGTCTATCGCTGCAATTGCTCAGCATTCATTAAATAATGACTACTCGCACAAATTCTGCTCGCCTGGTAATCGCTTCACCGAATAAGATACTCGCAACTACGCCTAAGAGTGCCCGACATTGCGTGGATCTCGCAGCTTGAAGCGAAGCTTATGAGTGCTATGACAGAAGTTGTAAGAGAGGTGGAAAGGAATCAGCTGACGCTATTATGCAGAAACTGGGAGAAGCGACTGCTGAGCTGGCCAACATGAAGAGAGACCTACGAACTTTTGAGCGTAAAATTGAACAAATTCAGGGCGACCACAAAGAAATGGCATAGCTGCGCAATGTTGTTTGCGCACTTAAGGAGGAAATGGAAAACAAAAGCGTTAAAACAGATGTTGTTATCAGCGGCATTCCGCAAGTGAGAGATGAAAAGGTAGGGAAAATATTCAATAAAATCTGTCAAGTTATGCAGATGAATCCTCTCCCATATCGATCGGTTTTCCGTGTTCGCAATAGCAAAGCTAAAAATACACTGCTGATTGTTAAACTGGTCTCCTCCCATGATCGCCCCCTGTTATTTGCTGCCGCTGCCAAGTTTTTCAGATTAAACAAAAGAGGTATTAAGCTTAGTGATATTGGGCGCCAATCCGAAGGAACAATACATCTAAATGAATCTCTCACCAGGCAATCAAAAACGCGGTCTAAGAGTATGCCATCTTATTGCTCAAAGCCCCCAACCTAAAATTTACGAATTTAGATACATATTTGAATGCTCATATGTTGATGTTGTATGTGTATCTGAGACTTGGTTCTCTTCGTGTCATATTGATAACTTTATATGTATTAGTGGCTATAAAGTGTTTCGTCTAGACAGAATCGGGAATGGTGGTGGTGTCGCTATATATGTAAAGTCTGGCATTTCGTGTAAACTTAAATGTAAATCTGAACCTTTAGAAAGAGTTGAGTATATTTTCGTCGAGCTGGCATCTAAAACAAATACAATTTTAGTTGGATGTGTATATAGACCTAATGGCCAGATTGCATATTCCAATTTCGTCCTCTACTGTTCACGTTGTACATTAATGACCTTCCAACTGTTTTGAAATATAGTAATATTCACGTGTACGCAGATGACGTCCAACTGTATCTTTCTTGTCCCCTAGTATCTGTCAATGCATGTATTATTAACCTAAACACAGACTTATATTGCTTGAATCAGTGGGCGTCTGACAATGGCTTGGCGCTTAATCCAAGCAAGTCCCAGTGCATTGTTATCTATAAGAAATATTTAACCTTGACGGCTATAACGAGGTAAAACTCAACAAATCTGTGATAAAATACGTGGACGCAGCAAATAACCTAGGAATAGTTTTCAATAGAACTTTGCGTGGAACAACTATATTCTTAGCACTGTGGGGTATTCAGTACCTTACGCCGTTAAAAATACGACTTTTACTAGCCAAAACGTATCTTTTACCAACGTTATTATATGGTTGTGAATGGTTTGCAAATTGTGATAGTATATGTAGTAGGAAACTTAATGTTCTGTAAAATAATATCTCGCGATATATTTTTGGTATTAAACGTTATGGGCACATTTCTGAATTCGCGTTGAAAATCTTTTCTATAACTTTTGATGACATACTCAAAGTCAGGTGCTTAACGTTATTGCATAAAGTCATGACAACTAAGGAGCCGAGTTATCTGAAGGAACGACTGTCATGGAATAGATCTCTCGGTTTCCGACTATTTCGTCTTTGAAATCGAGTTGCCTGACCTCTGAACGTCAATTCCTTGTGTACTCGGTCCGTCTTTGGAATTTTTTACCGCCAACGATTAGGAATAATAAAACCACGTTGCGATTCAAAGGTGAACTCATGTGTCACTTTACTAAATAATTGATATGGATACCATTAACTCTTCTTTTTGAATCTATTGATCTCTTCTGTCCCTTTTTTCTTCTACTAAACTTTCTTACTAATCTCATTATATCTTCTATCTTAATATCTATTTAAATTCATATATTTGTATTTTTTTTAAATTTAAGACAAATTTTATGTTATAATTAGGTATCTACGAGTACATGCACTGTAATTTAAAACCTCTGGTAGTTGTGCATGTACCTTAATAATCAAAATAAAAAATAAAAATAAATAAACTACAGACTTTTTTTTATAAGTGGGTGTGGTAACGCCCATTTTTCAAAATTTTATAAAAATCAAGTTTCTTAATTAACTGTCTCTCTAAATATCAAATTTTAATTAATAAGTTCCAATAGATAAAGAAAAACGAAATTTTTGCATTTTTAAAATTTTCGTTATATGGGAGGTATGCGAGGTTTTGGTCCGATTTAAAAAATGTCAACCGATGATAACAGTGTGTACAAGTACGCTCGGGTATAAAAAGAATCTAAAAACGTTATGTGATGTTATTAGACATTACACTAGTATACATATGTATATGTATGTATGTATGGATGTAGTACATATGTAAGCATGGGTTGTTCACATAGTCTTTTACTACTACTATTACTATTACTACTATACTGTTACTATACTATAACTATACTATTATTATAACATTACTATACTATAGTATTATAGCATGTGTTGTTCACATAGTCTTTTACTACTACTATTACTATTACTACTATACTGTTACTATACTATAACTATACTATTATTATAACATTACTATACTATAGTATTACTTTAAGTACTACTATTGTGTGCGCTAATACTACGAAACTAATAAGAGACATACACCCCTATTGCGGTTGTCGTAACGACTTGTTAAAATCGGTATTGGCGTTGTCGTAATCGATAACTATTGACAGCTATTGACAAACATATGCTATTCCCACAGCAAAATTGCTGTCGACGTTTAGTTCAAACGACGCCATTTCAGTCGACACCGGTTTTACTGACGACTAGAAGAAAATTTAAAGGTATAATTGTTTTTTTTTTAAGAAATTAATTTTTATTAACAAACAAATATTTGAATTGAATCATGTGAATCTGTATTGATTTAGAAATAAAAATTACAAGTGCAGAACAATTTGAAACTCTTATGGAAATAGATGTTTTCCAGCACATACATAATCGCAGTTTGGGTGAGTCGAAAATATTCTTCAAAACTGGAAAAAAAAAATGTTTAACAACTATCATGAAAAAATCCAAAACCTTATCCACGAATGTTAATTGTAACACTTACTTGTTATCTGGCAAACTAAATACATCTGAATTCTACCTTATAATTTTTCTTTTTGCTGCAAGCTATTTTTTGCTCTCATCATCGTTTGAACAAAAACAACGAACATTTTTCTGAGAAAATATTCAATTAAAATATTCCGACGAATTCGAACAATGAAATTTTTTGCATCAAAATTATAAACAAAATGAAACAGCTCATGCAGAAATGACAAAGATGGTATTTATACATTGATTTTATCGATAAATTGTCGACATCGTCTCAATACGTTTAGCCAATACCAATTGTGCGTCAATGTGACGTCGACGTCGACACGATGTGATGTCGACTGAAAAGCGACGACGACATCGAGGACGACAACCGTAATAGGGGCGATAGTGAATTATCCAAAAGCGTTAATTTTTCAATATCTGGTTTTTTAAACTATATTTACATCTATGTATATAAATAAAATTATTTCGAATATCTAATAAGTTTTCGATATATTAAAGTACTTACATTTAACGGCAATGCGAAAAACGTGTCAAAACAAGCAAGCAAAACTACCATTGCTGTGATAAAATAATAAATTGCTGCAGTCTGTTTTTGTGAAAATATTGAATTGCTCGCTATACTTAGTATAGAAACAAATAGTCCACATATATTTGATCCCAAAACTACAGCACCAGTATATTTAAATGGATGTGTGGCAACCATTCCGTAAATTGTATTTTGATATATACCTCCAGCCACTGAAAAATAATTATAAAGGATTATAAAATCAAGGATGACGTGAAACTTACTATTCAAAAGAACAACTGTGAGCATAGTAGTCCAAAAAAAGATTCCACGCCAATTTGATGAGTCCACCATCGCCAAAATAACTGTTAATATAAAAAGGCCTAATTCTACCAGTATGCTGAACACAATTCGTTTTGTTAAATCCCCTCTGCATAATTTAAGATATTAGAAAATGGTGGTAAAATTGCGATCGCTTTTTTTACCCTAAATTAACAAATATGTTTAGCCAGTTAAATATAACGTTTGGAATTTGTGCGGCGAAGTTATGGAACTGCAAAAAGTTGGAGGCATATGACGATGAGCTGGTTGAGTTTGTACCATCGCTTAATTTATAATCTACAAAATACTGAATAAAATTACATCTTTAAACTTAGATCTTTATACCACATAGTGCGTATTTACTTACACTTTTCGCAGTTATGAACATGTTCCAAGGCATCAGGGTGCCTATTCCATGCACAACAAATATGAGCAAAACAAAGTTGAACTTGTCCCTTGGTGGTTCCATCCCAAAGCCTATAAAAAATTAAATGAAATTTAATTAAGCTGAGAAAGATAATCATTACCATGTGCGTACAAGACCTTACTTTGTTTAAAAAAAGGTCAATCTCTTAAAGAAGGTAAGGCGCGAATCGAGTTATAAGAGCCGGTTAAGATCTTACGTCAATTAAGTTAGCGCTGAGTATTGAGCTGAAAGAACCTAACCGCCGATAATTTTAATCAGCTTTTAATAGGCATCGAAAGTGAACTAGCTTAAATAAAGGTAATGGGATATTTATAACAGCCCTATAGAGTTTCAAAGTTTTACATTATAATAACTTATACATAAATAAGCAGTTCCTGGAGGCAAGATAAATGCTTGTATAATCCATATTTTAGCGATTTTTTATTTGTTGAATCCTTATCGGCTTGGCGATCTTGACGACGTCATGCGTCTCATTTCACAATGAGGTAACGTTGGGTAGACAGCTCGCAGCACTTGGGAATTGGAGGACCTGCCCCGTAGCAGAGCCCGTACCGCGGAAGAAAACTACTGCGAGGAAGCTTTTAGGTCAACTACCAAGCGCGAGGGTTTGTCGAAATATGTAGTTTTTCGACAGATGAAGTGAACGTCGGCTGGCAAAACAATTCCTCTTTACGAACGGAATATACTATGGTGCTCAATGAGTATCAGCAAGAGGGCCACATGATTGAAGTACCCGGATGAGAGCCGGTCCGATAAAAGTACTTTCCGAAAAATTTGCAAAAGATGATAAAAACAAAAATAAAAACAATATTACTGTTGAAAGTTTTTCTAAAGTTGTGCCTGATTTTGATAGTGTTTTGACTCCAGTGAATCAATAGTTAAGTAATTTTGATAGACAAAAATATGTCAATGCTCGTAATAAAATGATAGGTACGACAAAACTTTTTTTGGAGACCACCACTGTTTATGATTTCGAATCATTGTGCTCAGCATTGCGAGAGGAATTCAGTTGAGCAGCGCTGAAGTACATAAACAGCTGCGCAGTCGCAGAAAGCGTCCAACGGAGAATTTTCACGATTATGTTCTGCGAAGCAGTTATATGCTACATAGTTGATGGCATAGATGCACGAGATGATTTAAAATTTCCGTTATACAGCGCACCTACGTTTAAAGAACTAAGAAAGAGGTACGAATTGGTGGAAACGCTGACAAAAGATAGCACCGTGAGCAAACGCCGGCAGAATATGCATACACATGCGCGTGAACAATCTGAGCAGAATAGTAGGGTGGAACGTAAACAGGCGCACTGCTACAATTGTGGGTCCGTTCAACATAAAAGCACAGAGTGTAAGGAGGATACTAAATGCTTTAAACGCAATGGCGTTGGGCATATGGCTAAGCAGTGTGTAAAAACCTTTCATTCTTCAAGTAACGAATACCTTCCATTCGGGCCACTGCTCTGTTTTTACCAATCATTAGTAAGGAGACGGAGCACTGTTCGCCAACTTCAATTGGAAGTGTAGGCCCAAAGCTCACATTTTTCTTATACAAAGACCGGTCCGTCTGTAGTCGGTCACTTATATCAGTGATTGTACCGATACCGGTTAAGCATGGTTACAACCAGGCGAGTGTCGATAAAGGGAATTTCTATATTTGTGAGAAGAAAATAACTCAATAACTGCAAAACAGCTAAAGATGGGAAGACAGAAGGAGAGGAGTGCTGTGGCTATTGACAAAGCGCGTACTCAATATCTTTCTGTATCGGGCAAGGAAATCTCCCCTGTCAACCAGGGGTATTTGCAAGCAGGAAGGAAGGGTGAAAAGGCCAACTGTCTGCATACCGCCTCTTTATCCTGAAGACGTTCAAGTATTCCTATCGGAGCTGCATGCGTTATGGTAGTGGACATACATTCAAACAAAGGGCATATATCTTTATCCAAAGATGAAAGGACTTCTTCGATTGCTACATTTGGAAGGCGATTGTTGAGTCAAAAGACAAACCAAAGTTCCAAGGTATTCTTTCCCGACTTGGGTTTTCAACAGATGTGAAATATTTTAGGGTAACTCTAGACAGTAATCTATCATCATGTACTCGGCAGAGCTAATGTGGCGTAAATCCGTGGTCAAAATCATATGCATGAGCATTAAGGGCGCTATGAGCATCGCTTAAGGTACAGCTCCAGACACCTTGTTATGACTTGATATCCATGGCGTTTATTTGATTGCCTCATCACGTGACACCGAAGTAGCTTAGTGAAAGCTCAGATGCTTAAATACGGCACTACCAACTAACCTAACCTAACGTAACAACTATGTTTTGTGCCACCACGAAGTCGATCAGCTTCTCTCCGTTGCCAGAGATAATCTTATGAAGGCTGAAATCTCCGTTCTTGGAGTTAAAATCGTCCATCACAAGTCCGATAATTATTAGCTGCCCCATCATGCGAGTCACCCTCAATGATGTACTACTGCCAGGACTTATCCTACAAAGCGATCTGACGATACTGATCCTCCGATTGAGGTTATCCAAGTTCGTTTTAAGCAGCGATATAGAGCATATGTATTGTCAGATCAGAACCTAGTTCAGCCTTAACATAGGACATTTCAGAGAACTATATTTCGCGATTCAATAAGTGAACCAGTTCGTCAATTTCAATTTCGCACATGACGCCACACTCGCTACCCAATCAAACCAAAACGATGATGTAATGTAAACTCATTTTGTTTTCAAAGCGCGTCCTTTTGCCATTACAGTAAAGACGCCTCGTTATTCTGGCCTTCATTATTGCATGGAGGAGACTTCACACCTCGCGGCACCTTGACGATGTTGGTCCATTCACCGATTGGAGGTAGCCCAGTGCAAAGACCGAGCAGACATACTAGGCTAGAAGACGACAGCTGCGACGACGCGTTGTTTATCCACATAAAGGTGCCGTACAAGTATTTTGCCCAGCAGGTGTAAGAGGCATATATAGCCCAAAAAGGGATATCCTATATCAGGGCGACTACGTCGTCAATGAACCCCGAATCTTTTGCAGAAGACAACCTACGGATGGGTCCGTTCCGAGCACCCACTTCGAAACCAGTGGCGAAACCGCGGCTCGGGACCTCGTCTGTTCCGACCGTCTTCACGCGATGGTCGCCGTCAAAACCGAAGGCGTGAATCTTTATATCGTTTGGAGAACGACTTAGAAGACACAATGCTCTGGTCTATTCGGCGAGTTCAGCCAGCGGGCTTGCGAACGGGTCGAGTTGCTCATAATGCGACCACGCCTTTTCTGCGGAAATTCCTGCCGACTGCGATGATCAAGATCGGATCCGACCGTCTTCACGTGGTGCACACTCTTACTGATCAGTATGCGACCAACAGCATAATCGACGCCAGACAGTTAGAGAACTGCAGCTGGAACCCACCACTGGTGGGCGCCACCGATCCTGCTTCCTTGTATTAAGCAGGAACATTGCATATCCGAAAGAGTGACGACTCAAGCGAGTATAATCGATAGACACATCAGGATAGGTCCCCGCACGAACGTCGACCCCAAGATCGCGACGTCCTTTCAATTAATACGACTGACGGATGAAAGATTTTACGTGCCATCTCCCATCCGTGTTACCGTGGGCGTCGACGTGTACTCACATTGTCCCTCCTTCAGTAGGAAGACTGCTAGTCGAGGCGACCATATCCGGCTTAGTGATTTCGGGAGGCCACCAGCAATAAAGTGGACACATGGAGAGTTCAGTCGTGGACTCAGTGTGTCGATGCATAGAGAAAACAACTCGCCCGGAGGCAAATAGGAAATTTGCCCGCGGTCACTTCTTTTTGAACCAGCGACCCAGCGTCCATCGTCATAAGTCAGAATATACATATATATATATATATATACGAATATATATGTAGAATGGTATCCCTATATAATCATTTTGAAACGGCATCCCTATGCGGCGAAGGAGATGAGAATAACTAAGAAGAACGAATAGTCAGTTGTTCGTCGAGTTTCAACTAAATCAGCAGCATCAGCCGTTCGTAATTTATAAGTTGTTTTTTGGGTTAAATGTTAATTTGTTTCTTGCATTAGCTTAATAACTATTATATTTTTAAACTTCACATTAAACTTTGAACTACATATTAAACTTTTGAACTATAATAAATCTATGATTTACATGGGGGCTCAACCGTTGCGTGAGCTACTGTAAGAAAAGTGTTAAGTAAATTAGATTGCAAACATGTTGCGTTAGAATAAAAAAGGACAAAAAAAAATATCCAAAATCCAACGAGTGTGTGAAAAGCGGGGAAGATAATACTAAGAAAGAGTCGAACGATACATTTAAAATTCAACGTCGTGAAATACCCGAAATGAGCGAAAACGAAAACAAAATAAAAACGCAAAGCAAAAGCAACGAGATCGCGTCTACTCCGTATGCAGAGGCAGCAGCACACAGCGAAAGCAGAGCAGTAAACAACCACCACAAAAAACGAAACGACAGCTTCGAGTCGTCCGAAGATGATACATACGTACGCAGCAATGAGTTGACAGAGTTGATTAAAGTACTTTCCGAAAAATTTGCAAAAGATGATAAAAACAAAAATAAAAACAATATTACTGTTAAACATTTTCTAAAGTTGTGCCTGATTTTGATGGTGTTTTGACTCCAGTGAATCAATGGTTAAGTAATTTTGATAGACAAAAATATGTCAATGCTCGTAATAAAATGATAGGTACGACAAAACTTTTTTTGGAGACCACCACTGTTTATGATTTCGAATCATTGTGCTCAGCATTGCGAGAGGAATACGAAAAAAAGTTAAGCAGCGCTGAAGTACATAAACAGCTGCGCAGTCGCAGAAAGCGTCCAACGGAGAATTTTCACGATTATGTTCTGCAAAAAATAGCTGCGCTTGGTGACGTTGAAGACGAAGCAGTTATATGCTACATAGTTGATGGCATAGATGCACGAGATGATTTAAAATTTCCATTATACAGCGCACCTACGTTTAAAGAACTAAGAAAGAGGTACGAATTGGTGGAAACGCTGACAAAAGATAGCACCGTGAGCAAACGCCGGCAGAATATGCATACACATGCGCGTGACAATCTGAGCAGAATAGCAGGGGGGAACGTAAACAGGCGCACAGCTTCAATTGTGGGTCCGTTCAACATAAAAGCGCAGAGTGTAAGGAGAATACTAAATGCTTTAAATGCAATGGCGTTGGGCATATGGCTAAGCAGTGTGTAAATTTAAAGGCAGTCGTTAATATTATTAAGAACGAGAATCGTAATAAAAATATGAGAATTAATCACGTTAGTGTATATTGTCTGGTAGATTCTGGCGCAGATGTGTCTTTGATGCGTAGGACAAAATATACACAAATTTCTAAAGACCAACAGTTACGCAAGTGTGTATTAAAGCTTTTTGGATTGGGCAATGCCGCTACGTCAGTACTGGGCGAAATTGTAACACAAGTTGAAGTTGATGGGTTGAATACTACGCATACATTTGTAGTCGTTGAAGATGACAAACTTAATGTTGATGCAATAGTTCGCTATGATTTTTTGCAAAAGTTTGTGGTCACCTCGATTGCTGGCAGCTACACGTTTTCGCAAATTGAACGTAATTCAGATGGCTGTAAGGAGGTTTACAATATTTTAAACGTTGTTTGAAGTCAAGTTGAGTTGAATGTAGAGCCAAAATACAAAGCAGCTGTTATGATTTTGGTAAAAAATTATAAGCCGGTTAGTACTCCAACAGATTATCCTCTTAAGTTAAATATTATTCCGAATGGAGATACAATTTGTTTTCGTGAGAGCCCCGGGCGGGTGTCATCAACTGAACAAGAGTTTATACGAAAACAAGTACATAGATGATGATATCGCAAGCAAGGTGGTGTTAGCCAAAAAGAAAGATGGTAGTTACAGGCTGTGTATAGACTTCCGTAAGCTGAATTCTCTTGTGCTGAAAGATCGATTTCCAGTACCTGTAGTAGATGAGGTGCTACAAAAAATGAAGAACGCCAATTATTTTTCCATGATGGACTTAAGAAACGGTTTTTTCCACGTGGAGGTGTAAGACCATAGCCGAAAGTTTACGCTTTTGTAACGAAAGAGGGCCTGTATGAGTTCAACAAAGCACCCTTTGGTTTTTGCAATTTGCCTGCTGTATTCGTGCGATATGTTAATCATATTTTTCGACATCTCATAAACGAAGGTATCATGGAAATTGATTTCCAGTACCAGTAGTAGAGGAGGTGCTACAAAAAATGCAGAACGCCAATTATTTTTCCGTGATAGACTTAAGAAACGGTTTTTTCCACGTTGAGGTGGAAAACCATAGCCGAAAGTTTACAGCTTTTGTAACAAAAGAGGGCCTGTATGAATTCAACAAAGCACCCTATGGTTTTTGCAATTCGCCTGCTGTATTCGTGCGATATGTTAATCATATTTTTCGACATCTCATAAACGAAGGTATCATGGAAATCTATGTATATGACATTGTGATTTTTGGAAACACAGCCGATCAATGTTTAGAAAACATGAAACGGGTATTGCGACAAGCCGAGCAATTCGGATTAGAAATTAATTGGGCAAAATGCATATATTTAAAAGAAAGAATTACTTTTTTGGGTCACGAGGTGGAACACGGACGTATCTGGCCGAGTCAAGAGAAAGTGAAGGCTGTGAAGAAGTTTCCCTTGCCAAAGAACTTAAGGGATATTCAGGCGTTTCTCGGATTGACGGATTACTTCCGAAAATTCGTACATAATTACGCGGTATTAGCCAGACCGTTCACTTCGTTGCTGAGAAAAGACGCGGAATTCAAAATTGGTGGCGAACAAATACAATATAGAGCATCGGGCTGGTAACAGGATGAAGCATGTTGATAGTTTAAATCGTTTTCCTGTTATGGTGGTAACTTCAGAAGTCCACGCACAAATTCGTCGAGCACAGCAAAAAGATGAGCATTTAACCGCAGTTGCGGAAATTCCTAAACAACACCATTATAATAACTACATACTGAAGAACCAGGTAATGTATAAGCAAGTCGAAGGGCAGGATTTGTTGGTGGTGCCGAAAGCAATGGTGAAAAAAATCATCGCAAAAACGCATCATTTCGGCCACATGGGCACTCAGAAGACTATGCATATGAATCGCCAAGACTACTTCATACCACATTTGGAGAAGAAGGTGAATCAGTACATTGCGAACTGTGTTGAATGTATTACACGTAATAGAAAGATAGGTAAACAAGAAGATTTTTTACACTGCATCGACAAGGGCGATAGGCCGCTTACTACACTCCACGTCGATCATCTGGGTATGCTGGACCCAACTGCCAAAAAATATAAGTACATACTGGCTTTAGTAGACGGGTTTTCTAAATATTCGTGGATATACCCCACTAAGTCAAAAGGCACAAGATACCTATAAGCAGTAATTCGACAAGAAGCGTAAAGGGCATCAGGGTTATCAAATTCATGACTTGGTTGATATAAAAGTCACGCAGTTCACGACGGGGCAAAAGCTAGCAGGCAAGTACATCGGACCATACGAGATAGTTAAAGTAAAGAAGAACGGCAGGTATGATGTCAAAAAAGCAGCAGAATTTAAAGGTCCCAACAACACGTCAACTAGTGCTCATAACTTAAAACTTTGGTGTTGCACCGAAGAACGCGATGACGATGATGAGATTGTAGAAGGTTCATCTGGGGCAGATGAAGGACAGGATGGCCGAGTGTAGAATGGTATCCCTATATAATCATTGTGAAACGGCATCCCTATGCGGCGAAGGAGATGAGAATAACTAAGAAGAACGAATAGTCAGTTGTTTGTCGAGTTTCAACCAAATCAGCAGCATCAGCCGTTCGTAATTTATAAGTTGTATTTTGCGTTAAATGTTAATTTGTTTCTTGCATTAGCTTAATAACTATTATATTTTTAAACTTCATATTAAACTTTGAACTACATATTAAACTTTTGAACTATAATAAATCTATGATTTACATATATATATATGAATATATATGTAATGAATATATATTTATATGAATATATGTATGTATATATATATATATGTATATACATTCGCATTTTTATAAAAATTACGTTTTCGAACTTGATATCATAAAAAAGTATATACATTCGCTCTAGTTAATACGAAATTTAATTGTTTTATTTCTTATAAAACGACCATTTCGAAATCTTTTGCCCATTTCGAAATTGCCGACAAATCACTATTTAGTTAAAAACACAAATTCACGACAAGATCAATATGGCTAAACTAGATCATTGACGAAAAGACTCAACAAAAGAGGACAGATCCCTTTGGAACACCATCTGAGACAGCTTTAAAACTGGAATACCACTTATGCCCTTTAATTTTTGCACCCTGCCTTCAAGGTACATAGCTCATCATACATTATAGGCAGTTTTCCGAAAAACGAAAGTTTCTTACGTAAAATATAATGATTAACCATAACAAATTTCTAAGAGAAGTCTGAAATTCATAAGAGAGTTAGTCAAGTCATTGTTGGAAAAACGTATTCTAATCACCCGTACTTTTGACTCCTTGTGTATGTTTCTCTTCGCTCATCTTTAATTTTTTTAGAGAAACCGTACACCTGCAAGACTTTAAATAACCCGTGGAACAGTAGATAAAGTATTTTTTTACTATAAATATGAATATGTGATAAGTTTCATTTTAATTGCTTGCTTTTTTTTCTGAATATTAATTATTGGGTAAAAATATGATGTTCCTGTTTAAACTGTTATGGTACTTTTATCGGATACCTAAATGAGTTGAGGTACAAGTTTACAAGAGAATACTTAAAAAAAAGAAAAATATTAGAATGAATGAAATCAAAAAAACGTGCTAAAACTTTCAAAATCATACCAAATGTTAAAGAGCTAAAAGAGAAATACATAAATAAGTTTGTAAATGACGCTCCATTTTAATTTTCGTTTCCAGTATAAACACTCGTATAAGATTGTCAAAATGTTAATCAAGAATAATAACGAAAATAAAGGGTTTAACATACATTTTCTGTTTTAATTTTGTTTGGAGGTATAGACTATTTTACTGCAGGCTGGATTGATACGATGTTGAATGAGCGCAAATTAACTTATTCCCTGTGATTTACGCATTTTTAGTGTGGTGGCCGAAAACCTTGCAAAAACCCCCGTACATCGACTGAATAAACTGCAGAGGCTATCTTGTCTCTCCACCACTGGAACAATGAGTATTTGCTCAACTGCTGCAACGTAGTCATTCTTAGGATTGATCCACATCCACATAAGGCAGCGGCAGCCATAAGGGAAATCCCACTGCGAATAACTGTAGGGACATTATAAAAGGGTAAATTTCAATAAGGTATTCTGGGTAGAATTCCTGAGCTTCAAAGTAAAACTCCTTTGCCAGAAAGTTTACAGTAAATTTTCCATTCCGGAAAATTTGAAATAATGCAAGTCTAATACCCCTACTATTATGTATCTCCTCCTTGCACACGCAAATCAAGTCCGCGCTCTAAATTATTTCAATAAAATTGTATACTGTTTAACAATGAAAATGTAAAATGTTTTATTAAAAGCGAAAACCAAAAACTGTAGAACTTTTAATTCTTCAAGTTACGAATACCTTCCATTCGGGCCACTGTGCGCCGACTTCATTTGGATGTGTAGGCCCAAAGCTCACATTTTTCTTATACTGAGACCTGTCCGTCTGTAGTCGGTCACTTATATCAGTGATTGAACCGAGACCGGTTAAGCATGGCTACAACCATGCGAATGTCGATAAAGGGAATTCATATATTTGTGAGAAGAAAATAACTCAATAACTGCAAAACAGCTAAAGATGGGAAGACAGAAGGAGAGGAGTGCTGTGGCTATTGACAAATCGTGTACTCAATATTTTCTGTATCGGGCAAGGAAATCTCCCCTGTCAACCAAAGGTATTTGCAAGCAGGAAGGAAGGGTGAAAAGGCCAACTGTCTGCATACCGCCTCTTTATCCTGAAGACGTTCAAGTATTCCTATCGTAGCTGCATGCGTTATGGTAGTGGACATACATTCAAACAAAGGGCATAGATCTGTATACAAAGATGAAAGGACTTCTTCGATTGCTACATTTGGAAGGCGATTGTTGAGTCAAAAGACAAACCAAAGTTCCAAGGTATTCTTTCCCGACTTAGGTTTTCAACAGATGTGAAATATTTTAGGGTAACTCTAGACAGTAATCTATCATCATGTACTCCGCAGAGCTAATGTGGCGTAAATCCGTGGTCAAGATCATATGCATGAGCATTAAGGGCGCTATGAGCATCGCTTAATGTAAAGCTCCAGACACCTTGTTATGACTTGATATCCATGGAGTTTATTTGATTGCCTTATCACGTGACACCGAAGTAGCTTAGTGAAAGCTCCGATGCTTAAATACGGCACTACCAACTAACCTAACCTAACGTAACAACTGTGTTTTGTGCCACCAGGAAGTCGATCAGCTTCTCTCCGTTGCCAGAGATAATCTTATGAAGGCTGAAATCTCCGTCCTTGGAGTTAAAATCGTCCATCACAAGTTTAAAATTTTTTTTGTTTGCAATTCGTGCTCTGATGGGAATGAACCTCGGGACGAGGTCTCGAAGTCTCCGTCTAAACACAAATCCTACACCAAATTTTGCGGTCATAGCGGTCCCCTTAGCAGGTAATAACAAGCATCAGAATGTATTTCTGCTCTGAAAAGCATTTCGGAGTCTGCCAAATTATTATTATTATTGTAAATATACAAAGTGTCAAAGTTGAAATGGAGAAAGTGGAATAAATAGCTCTGTTTACAATGTGTTATATTTGGCCTGCAGTTTTGTATTCACGATACTTTTAATAAACTTTGTTAATTTACACAAACAAAATGTATTGAATACCAAATACTCAATTTATCAAATATACAATAACCAAAACATATTTACAAGGTGTCCTATTGTCAAAATTTTTCAAAATTTCAAGTTGTATTATTTTATATCTTTATTGGAATTAAAAAAATTTTAATTACCGAAAATTTGTATGACCTTACAACAGTATATCGCAGATTTTAAATCAAGTAAAATGTAAACAAGATCAACTGTTAATGTATGTAACTTCAGAAATAAATACCTGGGTCGCTCACAATCTAGTTTACTTATAATAAATATTTATCACAAATGTTTATTTTTCTGTTGGCCTAATAAATGTTAATAATAGACAATTTTATTGAGGTCAAGGCCAGTTTATGAAAGATTTTATGTGAAAAAACAACAGCAGCTTTTTAATGGTAGAAGTTATAGTACTATTTCGGAAATCACCACATTTCCTCATCACAGCCTAATATTCACGCACTCCGGCAATTTTCTGTCAAATATAACGAAAACGGACTTTTTTGTTTGGATGAGCAAAAAAAATTATTAAAAAGCTTTGAATGAAAACTTTTTGTAAATTTGTACATTGTTTGAAACTTGGGATTATGATTTTTATGATTATTATTGTTTATATAATATCAAAGAGGAAACCAATCAATTGCCAAACTTGTTAAGAAGTTCCTGTGGTGAAGCTCTTCATATAAATTAAGATAATATTTAATGTTTAAATAAAAATTAATATGTAACTTAAGGTAAAGCAAATCTATAAACCAAATAAATAAATTGAACCAACGCTGAAAACTTCCACCTTGTATTGTTCTCAAACGAATTTGACAGCCATGCAACTCTGTAAAGTAGACGCACGCAAATCAATTTCGGGTGGACGTGGTTAAAAATCTTGCGTGCTTGCGTCAAGCCGTGAATATTAGGTTAGCCTGTCAGACTTCTTCTATTTAAACTTGTTTGTGTGGTTGTTGTTTGTATTTTTTGCAAATTCTGTTTATTTAGTTATTTACTTTATATTAGAATGCATTTAAGGTGTGCTCATCCTTGCATATAAATGTTTGTTATTTTTCTGTTGGCCTAATAAATGTTAATAATTGACAATTTTATTGAGCTCAAGGCCAGTTTATGAAAGATTGTGTGTGAAAAAACAACAGCAGTTTTTTCATGGTAGAAGTTATACATACTAACAAGTGGTCACAAAGCTAATGTATAAGATATAGAAATGAGAGAGAAAATGCGATATACGCTAGAGAGCCTCCGCATCGTGCAAAATAGAGACATGACTATTAACAAAAAATAAGACACTCACTATATTGCAACTAGGTACTTACTCCGTTTAAAAAATAAATTTAGTTCGACAAGTGTACCACCTGCAACTGGTACTGATGCATAGTTTTATTCAAGGCAAATTTAACTAGGTGGTGTTAAGGAGCCAAATGGTTTTTCGTTTTTTTCGCTTAGCTGGACTGAATGTCTAAGGGCTTCGTTCTGATTGGCTGGCGATGTAAATCACCTACAAAAATTTGACATTCAGTCCAGCAAAGCAAAAACAAAGTATGTACATGGACTCGTTTTACTTATATACGCTTACCACCTTGATAAATTCGCCTTGGTTTTATTTTAATTATATGCTCATGTTAGTGCTAGTTGATTGATGTGTTGGATTGTTTTACAACAACTGCGATTGTTAATTTATGTGTTTAGCATTATGTAATTGTATAAATGCTTTTGTTGTTTGATTTATGCCCCTATTTTGAATGGAGACTAGTGTATAGTTGTCGGTCTAATAGCCAATAGCCATAGGCTACTAAAACTGTTCTTCGTATTACGTATGGCGATTGATCTCAGTATACAGAAAAGCTCAGATAACATCGCTGGTTTTACTTTTTTGACAACTACGTTTTGAAGAAGTGGAAAAATATAAATATTATTTTAAAAGGGAAACATTTACATACTTACAGTAGCCGATATCCCGTAGCGGTTTGCCTTGCGCAATGGAAATTCAATTATAGTTGCCTAGCGGCTACTAGTTTCCTGCTAGTCGCCATACATAATAGGAGTATTAATAAAGGTTGCGCTCCTGAGGGAGCTCAGAAAGTTAGCGAAACGATGGGCATACATTGAAGAGAATTTTGTTTCACTTGCACTCACGAATGTTAGATCAAAAACCTATTTCAACATCACGTTTTTAAAATTTTAAATCAAAATTAAAACTCAAAAAATTTCAAAGGATAGTCTTTTGTAAAAACTGTTAAATTTTTGGAACTAGTGTGCTCAGATTTATTAAAGTCAATTTTCCTTCTGTTAAGGACATGAACTTAATATAATTTTAAACTATAAATTTAATATAATATAATCAAGCAAAACAAACGCGACTAAGGCGACATGATTTTCCAACCCGGTAATTGGTATTAGGGCCCGTATAGCAAACGTATTCCCCCAATAGGGCGACAGTTTTAAGAGATTAAATGAAGATTTTGTCAGTCTCTTTAAGAGAAGATTCAATAAATAAAAACCTTTAAAATAAAAACAAAATTAAAAACAATATACTTATATTTAACTTAAAATACTTTCCATGCTGTACTTACCTTTAAATGATTACATTGAAATACTTTCATTGTAATATTTATCTTACAATTCTTACCTTGCAATCAATACTTACCTAAAACGGGTAACTAATTTTTCTCACCTCAATATTGTGAATTGGCCGCTAATACAAATTCATGTAACAACCTAACGGGCACTAGAATATACTTATGTACAAATAAAAAGTGAATTTGGGAGACAACGGTCCTAGTTCGCTTCTCCTCCTGCACACGCAAATCAAGTCCGCGCTCTAAATTATTTCAATAAAATTGTATACTGTTTAACAATGAAAATGTAAAATGTTTTATTAAAAACGAAAACCAAAAAGTGCAGAAACATTAAATTCTTCAAGTAACGAATACCTTCCATTCGGGCCACTGTTCTGTTTTTACCAATCATTAGTAAGGAGACGGAGCACTGTGCGCCAACTTCAATTGGAAGTGTAGGCCCAAAACTATTATTTTTCTTATACTGAGACCTGTCCGTCTGTAGTCGGTCACTTATATCAGTGATTGAACCGATACCGGTTAAGCATGGCTACAACCAGGCGAATGTCGATAAAGCGAATTCCTATATTTGTGAGAAGAAAATAACTCAATAACTGCAAAACAGCTAAAGATGGGAAGACAGAAGGAGAGGAGTGCTGTGGCTATTGACAAAGCGCGTACTCAATATCTTTCTGTATCGGGCAAGGAAATCTCCCCTGTTCACCAGGGGTATTTGCAAGCAGGAAGGAAGGGTGAAAAGGCCAACTGTCTGCATACCGCCTCTTTATCCTGAAGACGTTCAAGTATTCCTATCGTAGCTGCATGCGTTATGGTAGTGGACATACATTCAAACAAAGGGCATAGATCTTTATCCAAAGATGAAAGGACTTCTTCGATTGCTACATTTGGAAGGCGATTGTTGAGTCAAAAGACAAACCAAAGTTCCAAGGTATTCTTTCCCGACTTAGGTTTTCAACAGATGTGAAATATTTTAGGGTAACTCTAGACAGTAATCTATCATCATGTACTCCGCAGAGCTAATGTGGCGTAAATCCGTGGTCAAGATCATGTGCATGAGCATCGCTTAAGGTACAGCTCCAGACACCTTGTTATGACTTGATATCCATGGAGTTTATTTGATTGCCTCATCACGTGACACCGAAGTAGCTTAGTGAAAGCTCAGATGCTTAAATACGGCACTACCAACTAACCTAACCTAACGTAACAACTATGTTTTGTGCCACCACGAAGTCGATCAGCTTCTCTCCGTTGCCAGAGATAATCTTATGAAGGCTGAAATCTCCGTTCTTGGAGTTAAAATCGTCCATCACAAGTCCGATAATTATTAGCTGCCCCATCATGCGAGTCACCCTCAATGATGTACTACTGCCAGGACTTATTCTACAAAGCGATCTGACGATACTGATCCTCCGATGGAGGTTATCCAAGTTCGTTTTAAGCAGCGATATAGAGCATATGTATTGTCAGAACCTAGTTCAGCCTTAACATAGGACATTTCAGAGAACTATATTTCGCGATTCAATAAGTGAACCAGTTCGTCAATTTCAATTTCGCACATGACGCCACACTCGCTACCCAATCAAACCAAAACGATGATGTAATGTAAACTCATTTTGTTTTCAAAGCGCGTCCTTTGCCCATTACAGTAAAGATGCCTGGTTATTCTGGCCTTCATTATTGCATGGAGGAGACTTCACACCTCGCGGTACCTTGACGATGTTGGTCCATTCATCGATTGGAGGTAGCCCAGTGCAAAGACCGAGCAGACATACTAGGCTAGAAGACGACAGCTGCGAAGACGCGTTGTTTATCCACATAAAGGTGCCGTACAAGTATTTTGCTCAGCAGGTGTAAGAGACATATATAGCCCAAAAAGGGATATCCTTTATCAGGGCGACTACGTCGTCAATGAACCCCGAATCTTTTGCTGAAGACAACCTACGGATGGGTCCGTTCCGAGCACCCACTTCGAAACCAGTGGCGAAACCGCGGCTCGGGACCTCGTCTGTTCCGACCGTCTTCACGCGATGGTCGCCGTCAAAACCGAAGGCGTGAATTTTTATATCGTTTGGAGAACGACTTAGAAGACACGATGCTCTGGTCTATTCGGCGAGTTCAGCCAGCGGGCTTGCGAACGGGTCGAGTTGCTCATAATGCGACCACGCCTTTTCTGCGGAAATTCCTGCCGACTGCGATGATCAAGATCGGATCCGACCGTCTTCACGTGGTGCACACTCTTACTGATCAGTATGCGACCAACAGCATAATCGACGCCAGACATAGTTAGCGAACTGCAGCTGGAACCCACCACTGGTGGGCGCCACCGATCCTGCTTCCTTGTATTAAGCAGGAACATTGCATATCCGAAAGAGTGACGACTCAAGCGAGTATAATCGATAGACACATCAGGATAGGTCCCCGCACGAACGTCGACCCCAAGATCGCGACGTCCTTTCAATTAATACGACTGACGGATGAAAGATTTTACGTGCCATCTCCCATCCGTGTTACCGTGGGCGTCGACGTGTACTCACATTGTCCCTCCTTCAGTAGGAAGACTGCTAGTCGAGGCGACCATATCCGGCTTAGTGATTTCGGGAGGCCACCAGCAATAAAGTGGACACATGGAGAGTTCAGTCGTGGACTCAGTGTGTCGATGCATAGAGAAAACAACTCGCCCGGAGGCAAATAGGAAATTTGCCCGCGGTCACTTCTTTTTGAACCAACGACCCAGCGTCCATCGAAGTGTAAGTCAGAATATACATATATTCATACATATACGAATATATATGTAGAATGGTATCCCTATATAATCATTGTGAAACGGCATCCCTATGCGGCGAAGGAGATGAGAATAACTAAGAAGAACGAATAGTCAGTTGTTCGTCGAGTTTCAACTAAATCAGCAGCATCAGCCGTTCGTAATTTATAAGTTGTATGTTGGGTTAAATGTTAATTTGTTTCTTGCATTAGCTTAATAAATATTATATTTTTAAACTTCACATTAAACTTTGAACTACATATTAAACTTTTGAACTATAATAAATCTATGATTTACATGGGGCTCAACCGTTGCGTGAGCTACTGTAAGAAAAGTGTTAAGTAAATTAGATTGCAAACATGTTGCGTTAGAATACTGAGAATACTGAGAAAGAGTCGAACGATACATTTAGAATTCAACGTCGTGAAATACCCGAAATGAGCGAAAACGAAAACAAAATAAAAACGCAAAGCAAAAGCAACGAGATCGCGTCTACTCCGTATGCAGAGGCAGCAGCACACAGCGAAAGCAGAGCAGTAAACAACCACCACAAAAAACGAAACGACAGCTTCGAGTCGTCCGAAGATGATACATACGTACGCAGCAATGAGTTGACAGAGTTGATTAAAGTACTTTCCGAAAAATTTGCAAAAGATGATAAAAACAAAAATAAAAACAATATTACTGTTAAACATTTTCTAAAGTTGTGCCTGATTTTGATGGTGTTTTGACTCAAGTGTATCAATGGTTAAGTAATTTTGATAGACAAAAATATGTCAATGCTCGTAATAAAATGATAGGTACGACAAAACTTTTTTTGGAGACCACCACTGTTTATGATTTCGAATCATTGTGCTCAGCATTGGAATACGAAAAAAAGTTAAGCAGCGCTGAAGTACATAAACAGCTGCGCACTCGCAGAAAGCGTCCAACGGAGAATTTTCACGATTATGTTCTGCAAAAAATAGCTGCGCTTGGTGACGTTGAAGACGAAGCAGTTATATGCTACATAGTTGATGGCATAGATGCACGAGATGATTTAAAATTTCTATTATACAGCGCACCTACGTTTAAAGAACTAAGAAAGAGGTACGAATTGGTGGAAACGCTGACAAAAGATAGCACCGCGAGCAAACGCCGGCAGAATATGCATACACATGCGCGTGAACAATCTGAGCAGAATAGTAGGGTGGAACGTAAACAGGCGCACTGCTACAATTGTGGGTCCGTTCAACATAAAAGCGCAGAGTGTAAGGAGAATACTAAATGCTTTAAATGCAATGGCGTTGGGCATATGGCTAAGCAGTGTGTAAATTTAAAGGCAGTCGTTAATATTATTAAGAACGAGAATCGTAATAAAAATATGAGAATTAATCACGTTAGTGTATATTGTCTGGTAGATTCTGGCGCAGATGTGTCTTTGATGCGTAGGACAAAATATACACAAATTTCTAAAGACCAACAGTTACGCAAGTGTGTATTAAAGCTTTTTGGATTGGGCAATGCCGCTACGTCAGTACTGGGCGAAATTGTAACACAAGTTGAAGTTGATGGGTTGAATACTACGCATACATTTGTAGTCGTTGAAGATGACAAACTTAATGTTGATGCAATAGTTCGCTATGATTTTTTGCAAAAGTTTGTGGTCACCTCGATTGCTGGCAGCTACACGTTTTCGCAAATTGAACGTAATTCAGATGGCTGTAAGGAGGTTTACAATATTTTAAACGTTGTTTGAAGTCAAGTTGAGTTGAATGTAGAGCCAAAATACAAAGCAGCTGTTATGATTTTGGTAAAAAATTATAAGCCGGTTAGTACTCCAACAGATTATCCTATTAAGTTAAATATTATTCCGAATGGAGATACAATTTGTTTTCGTGAGAGCCCCGGGCGGGTGTCATCAACTGAACAAGAGTTTATACGAAAACAAGTACATAGATGATGATATCGCAAGCAAGGTGGTGTTAGCCAAAAAGAAAGATGGTAGTTACAGGCTGTGTATAGACTTCCGTAAGCTGAATTCTCTTGTGCTGAAAGATCGATTTCCAGTACCTGTAGTAGATGAGGTGCTACAAAAAATGAAGAACGCCAATTATTTTTCCATGATGGACTTAAGAAACGGTTTTTTCCACGTTGAGGTGTAAGACCATAGCCGAAAGTTTACGCTTTTGTAACGAAAGAGGGCCTGTATGAGTTCAACAAAGCACCCTATGGTTTTTGCAATTCGCCTGCTGTATTCGTGCGATATGTTAATCATATCATGGAAATCTATGTAGATGACATTGTGATTTTTGGAAACACAGCCGATCAATGTTTAGAAAACATGAAACGGGTATTGCGACAAGCCGAGCAATTCGGATTAGAAATTAATTGGGCAAAATGCATATTTTTAAAAGAAAGAATTACTTTTTTGGGTCACGAGGTGGAACACGGACGTATCTGGCCGAGTCAAGAGAAAGTGAAGGCTGTGAAGAAGTTTCCCTTGCCAAAGAACTTAAGGGATATTCAGGCGTTTCTCGGATTGACGGATTACTTCCGAAAATTCGTACATAATTACGCGGTATTAGCCAGACCGTTCACTTCGTTGCTGAGAAAAGACGCGGAATTCAAAATTGGTGGCGAACAAATACAATATAGAGCATCGGGCTGGTAACAGGATGAATCATGTTGATAGTTTGAGTCGTTTTCCTGTTATGGTGGTAACTTCAGAAGTCCACGCACAAATTCGTCGAGAACAGCAAAAAGATGAGCATTTAACCGCAGTTGCGGAAATTCCTAAACAACACCATTATAATAACTACATACTGAAGAACCAGGTGATGTATAAGCAAGTCGAAGGGCAGGATTTGTTGGTGGTGCCGAAAGCAATGGTGAAAAAAATCATCGCAAAAACGCATCATTTCGGCCACATGGGCACTCAGAAGACTATGCATATGAATCGCCAAGACTACTTCATACCACATTTGGAGAAGAAGGTGAATCAGTACATTGCGAACTGTGTTGAATGTATTACACGTAATAGAAAGATAGGTAAACAAGAAGATTTTTTACACTGCATCGACAAGGGCGATACGCCGCTTACTACACTCCACGTCGATCATCTGGGTATGCTGGACCCAACTGCCAAAAAATATAAGTACATACTGGCTTTAGTAGACGGGTTTTCTAAATATTCGTGGATATACCCCACTAAGTCAAAAGGCACAAGATACCTATAAGCAGTAATTCGACAAGAAGCGTAAAGGGCATCAGGGTTATCAAATTCATGACTTGGTTGATATAAAAGTCACGCAGTTCACGACGGGGCAAAAGCTAGCAGGCAAGTACATCGGACCATACGAGATAGTTAAAGTAAAGAAGAACGAAGAATCAGCAGCATCAGCCGTTCGTAATTTATAAGTTGTATTTTGCGTTAAATGTTAATTTGTTTCTTGCATTAGCTTAATAACTATTATATTTTTAAACTTCATATTAAACTTTGAACTACATATTAAACTTTTGAACTATAATAAATCTATGATTTACATATATATATATGAATATATGTATATACATTCGCATTTTTATAAAAATTACGTTTTCGAACTTGATATCATAAAAAAGTATATACATTCGCTCTAGTTAATACGAAATTTAATTGTTTTATTTCTTATAAAACGACCATTTCGAAATCTTTTGCCCATTTCGAAATTGCCGACAAATCACTATTTAGTTAAAAACACAAATTCACGACAAGATCAATATGGCTAAACTAGATCATTGACGAAAAGACTCAACAAAAGAGGACAGATCCCTTTGGAACACCAGCTGAGACAGCTTTAAAACTGGAATACACACTTATGCCCTTTAATTTTTGCACCCTGCCTTCAAGGTACATAGCTCATCATACATTTTAGGCAGTTTTCCGAAAAACGAAAGTTTTTTACGCAAAATATAATGATTAACCATAACAAATTTCTAAGAGAAGTCTGAAATTCATAAGAGAGTTAGTCAAGTCATTGTTGGAAAAACGTATTCTAATCACCCGTACTTTTGACTCCTTGTGTATGTTTCTCTTCGCTCATCTTTAATTTTTTTGAGAAACCGTACACCTGCAAGACTTTAAATAACCCGTGGAACAGTAGATAAAGTATTTTTTTACTATGAATATGAATATGTGATAAGTTTCATTTTAAATGCTTGCTTTTTTTTCTGAATATTAATTATTGGGTAAAAATATGATGTTCCTGTTTAAACTGTTATGGTACTTTTATCGGATACCTAAATGAGTTGAGGTACAAGTTTACAAGAGAATACTTAAAAAAAAGAAAAATATTAGAATGAATGAAATCAAAAAAACGTGCTAAAACTTTCAAAATCATACCAAATGTTAAAGAGCTAAAAGAGAAATACATAAATAAGTTTGTAAATGACGCTCCATTTTAATTTTCGTTTCCAGTATAAACACTCGTATAAGATTGTCAAAATGTTAATCAAGAATAATAACGAAAATAAAGGGTTTAACATACATTTTCTGTTTTAATTTTGTTTGGAGGTATAGACTATTTTACTGCAGGCTGGATTGATACGATGTTGAATGAGCGCAAATTAACTTATTCCCTGTGATTTACGCATTTTTAGTGTGGTGGCCGAAAACCTTGCAAAAACCCCCGTACATCGACTGAATAAACTGCAGAGGCTATCTTGTCTCTCCACCACTGGAACAATGAGTATTTGCTCAACTGCTGCAACGTAGTCATTCTTAGGATTGATCCACATCCACATAAGGCAGCGGCAGCCATAAGGGAAATCCCACTGCGAATAACTGTAGGGACATTATAAAAGGGTAAATTTCAATAAGGTATTCTGGGTAGAATTCCTGAGCTTCAAAGTAAAACTCCTTTGCCAGAAAGTTTACAGTAAATTTTCCATTCCGGAAAATTTGAAATAATGCAAGTCTAATACCCCTACTATTATGTATCTCCTCCTTGCACACGCAAATCAAGTCCGCGCTCTAAATTATTTCAATAAAATTGTATACTGTTTAACAATGAAAATGTAAAATGTTTTATTAAAAACGAAAACCAAAAAGTGTAGAAACTTTTAATTCTTCAAGTAACGAATACCTTCCATTCGGACCACTGCTCTGTTTTTACCAATCATTAGTAAGGAGACGGAGCACTGTGCGCCAACTTCAATTGGAAGTGTAGGCCCAAAGCTCACATTTTTCTAATGCTGAGACCGGTCCGTCTATAGTCGGTCACTTATATCAGAGATCGAACCTATACCGGTTAAGCATGGCTACAACCAGACGAATGTCGATAAAGGGAATGCTTATATTTGTGAGAAGAAAATGCCTCAATAACTGCAAGACAGAAGGAGAGGAGTGCTGTGGCTATTGACAAAGCGCGTACTCAATATCTTTCTGTATCGGGCAAGGAAATCTCCCCTGTCAACCAAGGGTATTTGCAAGCAGGAAGGAAGGGTATTCTTTCCCGACTTGGGGTTTTCCACAGATGTGAAATATTTGAGGGCAACTCTAGACAGTAATCTATCATGATGTAATCCGCAGAGGTAATGTGGCGTAAAACCGTGGTCAAGATCATATGCATGAGCATTAAGGGCGCTATGAGCATCGGTTAAGGTACATCTCCAAACTCCTTGTTATGACTTGATATCCATGGAGTTTATTTGATTGCCTCATCACGTGACACCGAAGTGAAATATAATAATAATAATAATCCCAACGGTTTTTACCCTCCTTTCCCGCCCGACCGTCGCGAGGGGCGTATCCGCATGACGCACGGATTTAATTTTTTTTTTTGCATATGCAACGCGAGTCATGAAAGGCAGGAGTTTGTTGGGTGTCGATACTCTAAAACTATTCAGCTACAGAATTAAAGTTCATCAGCTGATTTTAAATTTAAATTATTTCAGATAGTAAAAATTTTTTTAAAGTGTAATTGTGTATGTAATCGATCATCTATTGAGAGTACAAAGTAAAGTCTTCTTTATGTAAAAAAGAGAGTCGGAAATATCAAAGGAACCGGAATGAAAGTTAAATCCTGGCATAAACCACGGTGTGGCTCGTTTAATTCGAAATTATTTTTGCAAGGTTTCAGAAAAAGAGGCCGGAAATGCCTGGAAATTCGGGAGGGAACGTTCCACTTTACTTCGGCCAGAAGAGGTGGGCTAGACGTCAAACCTGTCAGTAACTTGACCAAAAAGATTATGCCTAACATTTCTCTGCGACTAGCAAGCGTAGGAAGATTAATATTTTTTAAACGATTAATATAGGGTGGCAGGTTATACTGGGAATGCCAGCGAAAATTTCTTAAAGCAAAAAGCAAAAATTGTTTTTGAATTGACTCTATCCGGTCAGAATAAACTTGATAGTGCGGGTTCCAAACGATGGAACCATATTCTAATATTGGCCTCACTAATGTTGTGAAAAGAGCTTTCGTTATATAGGGATCACTGAATTCTTTTGACCATCGGTTTACAAACGCAAAAACTCCCTTAGCTTTGTTGATTGTAGCATTGATATGAAGATTGAAGTTAAGTTTTGGGTCCATTGTGATACCTAGGTCAACAAAGTTGTATACTTGTGCAAGGTTATAGTTACTTATGTCATAAGAAGCTGGTTGAACCGCCCTGCGAGAAAAGCACATTACTTTACATTTTTTAAGATTTAGTGGCATACCATTTACTTCACACCAATTAGACATGCTATTTAAGTCCGCTTGTAGTAAATACCTTTAATAAACAGTGTTAAATGATCTTAAAAGCTTTACATCATCCGCATACAAGAAAATTTTAGAATATTTCACAACAGAAGAAATATCGTTAATAAAAGTAAGAACAGAATCGGACCAAGGTTACTTCCTTGTGGAACCCCTGATGATACATTAATAACGCTCGAAGAAGTATTTTTAAAAAGGACTCGTTCAGCCGAGCTCTCAGTTTCACATTCACAAATGTCCCTGTGGATTCGGTTTGAAATCACATGTTTGAAGCTCCCAATTTCACATTTACATAATTTTTTTTAATTGAATCCGAATGGTTGGTTGTATGTGAAATGAAAAGTAAATGACAAAAAGTGTGTGAATGTTTAATTATTTTCGATTGGAATAATTTAAAAAATATTCTTTGATATTTGTAGGAGCCATTTATAACATTTATGTATTAGTTATTCATTGAAATATGCATATTTTTATGTATTTTGCTGATGACTCCTCAAAAAAGCACACATAGCTGAATCCGAAAGGGAAATTTCAACAACAGCTGTTTGTGAATTGCCACAACGATAACCGATATGTGTGAAATTGGGAGCACACTAATTCACTTTCACAGGAAATTTTTAAGGATATCGAGTTTATGGACAAGTAAGGAGTGATTTACTTTATCGAATGCTTTACTAAAGTCGGTGTATATAACATCGGTATGCATAATTTTTCTAAATCGGTTTGATGCATGAGTAGTAAACTCAAGTAAGTTTGTAATAGTCGATTTTCCTTTAGAGAACCCATGTTGCGTGCTAGAAATACCAGAAGTTATGTAATATGTTAAACGGTCAACAATAGCTTCAAATAATTTTGGAATAGCAGAAAGCTTTGCTATGCCTCGATAATTTTCTATAGAGGACCTACTTCCAATTTTGTGTAGGGGTATAATGCACGATTCCTTCCAAGCTAATGGGAAAACTTCAAATTTAAGAGATAAGTTAAATAAATTCGTTAATGGTTCAAATAGATATTCAGCACATTTTTTAATGAAGCAAGTTGGGATCAAATCGGGGCCGGACTTATAAGATTACTTTAGGGTACATAAGTATTGAAACACTTGTTCGGGAGGTATAGCAGGAATGATAGCGGTGGTCATCGGACAGAGTTTATATGGATAATCTTTGTTTGTAGGAGAGTTGATAGAATAATTGGATCTGAAGAACTGGGCAAACATGTTCGAGATGGATTGACTATCACTTGACACGACGTTTTGATGTTTCATGGCGGACGGAAAACCATTTACTCTGCGCTTCGAGTTAACGAAATCATAAAATGATTTATGGTTTTGTATTAAATTATTTTTAATCTTGCATAAATAAGATTTGTAAAATTTTTTATTCAAATCAAAGTAACTGTTTCGGAGAATTGAGTACTTAATATAATCAGTGTGTAAACCAGTTAATTTATATAATTTAAAAGATAGCGACTTTTTGTTTTTTAAGTATCTAAGTTCTTTTGTAAACCAAGGTGGCGATTGTTTTTCATGAACGCAAACACGTTTAGGCACAAACTTTTTAAATAAGCTGTATATAGTATTATTATTTTTGTTTGCAATTCGTGCTCTGATGGGAATGAACCTCGGGACGAGGTCTCGAAGTCTCCGTCTAAACACAAATCCTACACCAAATTTTGGCACCGACGCATGGATCTATAGCAGAGGTGGGCACAAGTTGATTTTCGTATGCACGCGTGCATAGGGCCTCTGCTGCGACGAGCAGCACAAAATATTACGCTATTTATAGAATACGAACGATCGGTAGCCCTCGGCACAATGAAGACTGAATTCAATCATACCAGTTGCTATGGGAAAGCAAAACAGTCGCATGCAAAAACTTGGTCAAGCAACACCACGCTGCGCTATTTCAAATATACAGTGAGAGCTAACAATGTTTATGCGCGAATGGGAAGAAGATTTTTTCTTTATAGAAAATTTAGATGGAAGAGCACAATGTCTTATTTGTAACGACATTGTTGGTCGCAATACTAAATTTTGTTTAAGCCGACATTATTTCTCTTGCCATAAAAATTTTAAATTTTTTACGGGAGGTGAGCGGAAGCTATTGCTTTTGCAATTGCAAGCAGAATTTTTTTTAAAATTCATTGGAAATGATCATGATACTGAAACTGATAATGGTTATAATAATAATAATGATACTGAAACTGATAATGGTAATAATAATAATAATAATAAATAAATAATAATAATGAAAAATAATAATAAAATAAATATTAATAATGAAAAATAATAAATAATAATGAATAATAATACTAATAAAAAGTAAAAATAATGTATAATTATAAATAGTAATAATAATAAAAAGTAATATCAATAAATAATAATAATGAATAGCACATTTGTACGTTAACTAGCAAGACTCAGTGTACACTGTTGTTGTACCGAGCGACATGCTCAAATTCGTGCTTTTGCTGCTTCACACACAAATAGTAATGGTATGCGTGTAAAAATGTAACAATATGTGGTGGGTTACTGATCTATAGTAACCTTCGCACGATGAATATTTCTTGCATCTATGTCCCGTCCACTCCATCTCCTGAACTGCATTGATTTTCTTAAATAAGAGTTAATGGACTTTTAACAACCGCTTTAGTTAGTTCAATTTTTTTACGCTTATAAAAATCTGAAGTAGATGCTTTACCTTTTGCATGCCAATAAATATGCAAAATTCCCAAGCAACCGCAAACAAATATTAATTCAAGGGAAACGAGGGTCCATCGGACTCAGCCACCCTAAAATAAGGGTAAGGTATATCGGTATATATGTATATACATATATATTTCTAGCTTTTTTGGTTTTTTGACGAGTGATATTGATGATATCTATCTCGTTTTGTAATTTGTTTTCGCTGACTTTAACACGCACCATACCTTCGTTTTCATGTACGGTTCCATTTTTAGAACAGCTAGAAAGGGGTGTTGTGTGCTTTAACTCGGTATGCCGCTGAGCTCCATGGTTCGAATCTCAGCCGGGGCATGTGAAATCTAACTCTATGATTAGTTTTCCTTTTTTTCATGCACGGTTTCAATTTTATAACACATAGAAATGGGTGTAGTTTCGCAGTACTAGGAACTCTAAAGCTAAGGGAAAGCTTTTACTCATAGCGGTCCCCTCAGCAGGTAATAACAAGCATCCGAATGTATTTCTGCTCTGAAAGGCATTTCGGAGTCTGCCAAATTATTATTAGTTTTATAAATTCTTCAATATAGCGGTACAAGCGACAAATATACAAAGTGTCAAAGTTGAAATGGAGAAAGTGGAATAAATAGCTCTGTTTACAATGTGTTATATTTGGTCTGCAATTTTGTATTCACGATACTTTTAATAAATTTTGGTAAGTTTCAAAACCAAAATGTAGTGATTTACAAGGTGTCGTATTGTCATAGTAAAAAAGTTTTCAAAATTTTAAGTTGTGTTATTTTATATCTTTATTCGAAATAAAAAAATTTTAATTACCCAAAAATTTGTATGACAAAAGTATATCGCAGATCTCAAATAAAGTAAAATGTAAACAAGATCAACTGTTAATGTAACTTCAGAAATAAATACCTGGGTCGCTCACAATCTAGTGTATTTATAATAAATATTTATCGCAAATGTTTGTTATTTTTCTGCTGGCCTAACAAATGTTAATAATTGACAATTTTATTGAGCTCAAGGCCAGTTTACGAAAGATTTTATTTGAAAAAACAACAGCAGTTTTTTAATGGTAGAACTTATAGTACTATTTCGGAAATCACCTCATTTACTCATCAGGTCCCCGTAACCGTGGGACGACAAAAAATTGTAAAATTTGATTTTTTTTTCTTCGCCCTTCATATATTTTGCTTTTGCTTTTTTGTATGAATTGTCAAAATTTACATGTATTCTAGCGGCGAAAGGTAGTATCGATATTATTTGTAGCGACATCTATCTTAATTGGCGCATTAACCGCCTAAGCGATTTTGGCCGAGGTCAACAAAGCACGCCAGCTGTTATCTATCAGCGAAGGGTAATATCTTTTTTTGTTCGCCCTGTATGGATTTTAATTTTGCTTATTTGTATAAATTGTCAAAATTTACATGTATTCTGGCGGCGAAAGGTAATATCGATGTAAATTGTAGTGACATCTAGCGGAGAAGGGTAATACCATGTAATTGGTGTGAATTGCCAAGATTAACATGTATTTTGTTTTTGCGTTTACCAAAAACAAATCAAATCAGCTGTTCAAAAAATTACGCCTTATATGAAAAATTGACAGTTAGAAATTTTGAAGTTTACCGGTTTTTGTATTTGTTTCGAGAGTATTTTAACTCATTGTGCCGATATTATTAGCATTAAAATTCCGCGACCAATACGATCAAATCTTTCTTGACAAAGCCGTAATGCAACTAGGATGCAAAACGTTGCGAATGAAAAGACTGAAGAAGTACAAGAAATTGCACGTGAAGAGCGCCGCTTTAGTATGGCTCGACTTCGTGCTGTTCAATCACAAGAGCAAAGCGAGGCAGTCCGTGCAACGGATCGGTTGGCTATGCGAAATTATCGAGCAAACCTAAGAGATCAACATCTTGATAATTTTTGACGCACAAGGAGAAATTTATAAAGTACTGATTTGAATCGAGCAGCGTTTCGATATGATTGCAGCACTGATTACTGCTTGCATACCAGCGTTCGCATTGGGCTAATGGATGTGGTTTGCGAGTATAGTGGTGCATTGAAGTTATCCGGAGAAACGCCAGGATTGTATTGCCTTAGTGGGAAAGTGAAATTGCCATTATTGACTCCCCCACCTGAGCCATTCCAAATTCCTGGTTGTTTCCAAATGACCTCATTTGGGACAGACATTATCGAAGAACGAGGATTTAATCCGACATTCAAGCTATTTATTTATTTGTTTTTTACTTACACACAATTCAATAGAAGAATACCATACTCTACTTATTCCTTTGTATATATTCTAAAAAAAGTGTTTATAAATCAGTAATGCTGACTTTGCTTTTGAATTTGTAGAAACAAGGACAAATTCACCATCGAATTGGATCATTGCAACCTCTCGAAGATGCACAGCATACATTTTTACAAATATACTTTATGGGTAACATGGAGAAACAAATTGATCGACGTCAAGAGATCAATGCAGCAATGAAAAGAGCAATTCTCAAGATCTGCAGCAACTGCTTCATGAAGATCATGCGTTGGTCAGGCTTTTCAAGAGTGCTTTGGAGCGCATGCCAAATGATGACTACAAAGTCGTGATCAGAGTGGATAAACGACCATCTGGAACACACGAACGTACATTTAACGCTCCAACAATAGATGAAGTTGCCATACTGATTGTTGGCGAAAACTTGGAAACACGCGATATTGTGCAACTGCAACAAATATCTGAAACACATCGTTCATATGACACGTTTCAATACCCGCTGATGTTTTGGCAAGGAGAAGATGGATATTATTTCAATATCAAAATGAAAAATCCATTGAATGGTGAGTATCAATATTATAGTTTTGATTTCAGCATGATATACATTTTACACTGTGAGTTTTTGGTTTTCAATAAAAGACCAATCACACTGCTTTTTACCCTGAAAAGAACAACCTGAAAAATTAGGGGATGTTTGTTTAGAGAAAATTGGACTAATGACTGGCAACCGAATTAAAATCATTTATCTTCAACGCTTTATAATTATGCTAAAAATAATATAAGTTTTACATACAAAATATTAATTCTCCTGTTTTAATTTCAGGTGAAGAAACTACCAAGAAGGTTAGCTCGATGAATTATTAGATACGCATATCGTTTGATGGTTCGTTAAAATGCTGACAACTATTTGCTGCGGTTTCGTCGATTGCTTCAGCAGTATTGCGTCGACATGTACGTCAAAATAGAAACGGAGCGATTAACTTTCATTCGGTTGAACCAAGCCAAACTACGTTCTGAGGAGTATATCCATTTATGATGCAATTAGTAATGAAGGAAATGCAGTTAATATTGGTATGTTAACTATTCTGCCCGCGACGTACATACATACGTAGTGCGCGTCATATGCATGAATATGCGCAAGATGCAATGACATATGTTCGTCATTACGGTCAGCCAGATCTCTTTATTACTTTTACCTGCAATCCAAAATGGATAGAAACTGTTCAATTGCTGCTTCCCGGACAGACATCAAGTGATCGACACGACATCACAGCACGTGTTTTCAGGCAAAAATTCGGTCCCTGATGAACTACATTGTTAAACAACGCGTCTTTGGAGATACTCGATGCTGGATGTATTCAATCTAATGGCAAAAAGAGGTTAGTGGAAAGAATTCAACCAGACCAAATAGATGATATCATATGTGCCGAGATTCCAGATCACGAAGCCGATCAGACCTTCATGATGTTGTTATTACAAATATGATTAATGGACCGTGTGGCGCCATCAATCCCCAATCACTTTGCATGGTCGACGGCAAGTGTTCCAAACGATATCCACGCAAATTAACGGCGGAGACCATCACTGGCAACGATGGTTATCCACTGTATCGGCGTCGATCACCCGATGGTAACGGTCGAACTATCACAACAAAAGTGAAAATAATGGATTTCGTTGTCAATAACAGTTGGATTGTTCCATATTCGCCACTTATTTCTAAAACTTTCAAGACACATTGCAACGTTGAGTATTGCAATTCAGTAAAGTCCATAAATTACTTCTGCAAATATGTCACAAAAGGCAGCAATATAGCGGTTTCTGGCATCCAAACCTTTAATACCAACGATGAAATTGCGCGCTATCAAGTTGGTCGATATATGAACTGCAATGAAGCGATTTGGCGTATATTTGCATTACCTATTCACGAACGTCATCATACTGTTGTGCATTTGGCGGTGCTTCTAGAAAACGGTCAACGAGTATATTTCACGGCTTTAAATGTTGTTCAAAGCGCTGAAACACTTCCAGCTACAACATTGACCATTTTCTTTGCGATCTGCCAAAGCGATCCGTTTGCACGATCTTTGCTTTACTCGGAGATGCCACGTTATTACAACGACGTAAGCAAGGCGATGCGGTTCCTGGTTATCCGGATGTGCGTTCTACTGATGCTCTTGGTCGTATGTATACAGTTCATCCAAAGAATGATGAATGCTTCTATTTGCGTTTGTTGCTGGTAAATGTGCGTGGCCCAACGTTATTTGAGTCACTACGGACTGTGATTGGTACAATATTCCCAACATATCGTGCTGCATGTAAAGAACTCAATTTATTAGAGAACGATGCGCATTGGGATACGACGATCGTTGAAGCGATTATCTCTGCATCTCCAAGTCAGATACGCACATTATTCGCTGTCATCATTTCAACATGCTTTCCATTGAACCCATCTAACCTGTGGCACAAATACAAGGATAATATGTCAGAAGATATTTTACGTGAAATTCGTGTCAGTTCAAGAAATCCTGACCTTCAGATTAATGAGGAGATACATAATCGGGTTTAGCTCTTGCTCGAAGACATGTGTTACCTCATGTGTGGTAGTTTATTAGTCAGGTTAGGAATGCCAGCGCCAAATCGTGAAATGAATGACGCATTTAATCGAGAATTAGAACGGGAAAGTGAATATGATCACCATGAAATAGATTTAGTAGTTTAAACGAATGTACCCCTGTTTAATCCCCAACAAAGGAAGTTTGTGACAAATCAATGAAAGCAATTGGTGATGGTAATGGTGGTTTCTATTTCCTGGATGCCCCTGGTGGAACTGGTAAGACATTCCTCATGTGAGTAGTTTTAGCCACTATTCGTGCCAGATCCAACATTGCGGTTGCAGTTGCTTCTTCTGGAATAGCAGCCACCTTGTTAAAATGATGCCGCACAGCTCATGCAGCATAAAAATTGCCGTTAAATCTTCAAACTATTGGAGAACATGTAATATTGCAAAACACTCCGCAATGGCCAAAGTTTTATCAGCATCGTAAATCATCATCTGGGACGAATGCACAATGGCGCATAAACGTGCATTGGAAGCACTTAACCGAAAATTGAAAGATTTACCAATGACTCGAGAATTTTTGGAGGCGCAATGATTTTACTGTCTGGCGATTTCCGCCAAACACTGCCGGTAATTCCAAGATCAACTGCTGCCGACGAAATAAACGCTTGCCTCAAATCATCAAATCTATGGAGCTTTGTGAAGAAACTTTAACTGACAACAAATATGAGAGTTGCATTGCTGAACGATACATCCGCTGAAGATTTCTCTGAGCAATTGCTGACTATCGGTAATGGTCGAGTACCTGTTGACGAAACGAGCGGATTGATCTCATTTCCTCAGAATTTCTGTAACTTTGTCTCATCGAAAGACGAACTCATCTACAAAATATTCCCAAACATCATTACTAACGACAAAAATAATGAATGGTTGAGTGAGCGAGCAATTTTGGCGGCTAAGAATGTAGATGTAGATGACTTAAACTACATAATCCAGAATGAGATCATTGGTACACTACATTCGGTCAAATCTATTGACTGTGTAACAAATGCAGACTATCCAATTGAATTTTTAAACTCATTGGATGTGCCTGGCTTATCACCGCACAATTTACGACTAAAGGTTGGCTCCGTAGTAATCACGCTTCGAAACATAAACTAACCAAAACTGTGCAACGGAACGCGTTTGGTGGTAAGTAAATTGATGAACAATGTGATTTACGCGACGATACTCAAAGGAAAATTTGAAGGTGAGGAAGTTCTCATTCCGAGGATCCCGATGATCCCAACCGACATGCCGTTTGAGTTTTCCGATACGTCTTGCAAACAAATCACAAAGCCAATCCAGGAAAGTTTGTGGTCTAAATCTAGAAAATCCATGTTTTTCCCATGGTCAATTATATGTGACATGTTCAAGGGTCGGAAGACCAGCTGCGTTATTTGTTCTTGCACATAGTAATAAAACTAAAAATATCGTCTATCACATGGTGCTTCACTGAAGAGTGCAGCCTATGCACTAAAATACATGGCCAATAAAGAATCATTACAATAATTGATTTTTGGTATTAACTTATATTTATTATCCTAATAAAAAATTAAAATTGATAAGACAAAAATCTGCTCATTTATTGCTTTTAAGGCGGAACAATGTTCGCCGGGTCAGCTACTTAGATATAAATAAATAACACGATACTATACAAAATACAAAAAGGTTCTGTGTTCCTGTAAGGTCATGTAGTAGGTTATATAAAAATTTGTGCATACTAAAAGTTTAAAAAACATCCCCAAAATCTGGACTAAAGGTACGAAAACAATTTTTGAAATATTGACGCCTATACTTTCCGATAACTTCATTTTTTCTTTGAAGAGAAGGCTTACTTATAGTATATAAGATGTTATTTTAGTTTAAGGAACGCGGGAGAAAGCGAACCTTAAAACACGAAAGTATAAGCTTTAATCTTTAATTAATTTAATTAATTTTTAACACTTGAACTTTAGACGACGTAAGCATATGTTCAGCTTTCAACCAGCAATTTATTTTTGAGGTCCATTGAAATTTGGCTGATTTTCTTACTCATTTTATTTGAAATCATTAAAAAATTAAGTAAGTATGTATAAGTTATCGTAAATAAGTTCTAACGATAACATTTTCGTCAACAACAACATCTTGTTGACGCAACCCCACTCAGGGTGGTTGCACCTAACGTTCCACACGCGCAGCAATGTCAGCAGAATTGCGCTCACACGGTTTGGCTGCACCGAATATTCTACACGCGTGGCCATATCAGCAGAATTGCGTTCGCACGGTCTGGCTGCACCGAATACTCTACACGCGCGGCCATGTCAGCAGAATTGCGTCCGTGGGGCTCGCGAATATAAAATCGAAAATTAATTAACTATAGTATAACGCGGTGAAGGATAATTAATCCGTAAAATAATTAAACCACGAAGCAGAACTAAGTTAACAAAGAACAAATTATCTTTGGCTTGGAACGAAATCATCAGCGAGAATCCTTGGCACTCTCTGTAAAAATTATTGAACGAAGAAGCAGAACTAAGTTAGCAAGGAACAAATTATCTTTGGCTTGGAGCGAAATCATCAGCGAGAATCCTGGGGCACTCTTAGACACCACTACTTGATAAGGAAGAAAGGCGATTAACGGGACCAATCCTGGAATATTATAAGAACATGTTAAGGATGAAAGGGTGAGTGAAGTGCTTGTCTCGTTTAAAAATTACTTGTAGTAATAGTGAAATATAATAAAGTGAAAATACAATTTTTGCGAATAATTGATGAGTGAATTACTATAAATAAAATAAATTGAAAATACAATTTTTGCGAATAGTTGATGGGTGAATTACTTGAAATAAAGTAAAGTTAAAATAAAACAAGAATTTTTAGGGGAAGTAGATGAGTGAAGTTTTAGAGGACTTGTTTAAAAATCTTAAATTAGAAAACACAGAGGAACATATCATGAACGCTGACCAAATAGGCGAGTTGATTAGAGCAGAGGTGAGCAGGGCATTAGGGGCTCAAAAATTAGAATTCGACAAAAGGATAATTGCAATTCAGAATCAGGTCGATTTGACGAAGCCAAAAATATAAAAGTTTACAAGGGTTGCTATGATTCCTACAGTAAGAAGCGAGATTACACTTGACGCTATTAAATCTCTTCCTGAATTCTTTGGCCACCCAGGTACGTATGTGTCCTGGCGTGAGGCTGCACATAATACATACGAATTATTTAAAAGATACGATGGCAGCGAACGCCACTATCAAGCAGTTACTATTTTGAGAAATAAGGTACGAGGGGCGGCCGATGCAGTACTTTCGTCCTTTAACACGGTGCTGAATTTTAGCGCAATAATTTCTCGCCTCGACTTTACCTACGCAGACAAGCGACCAATATACCTCATTGAACAGGAACTATTCACACTGAGACAAGGTTCAATGTCATGTCTAGAATTTTACGACGAAGTAGAGAAGAAACTAACTCTGTTAGCAAACAAAACTATTATGTCCTACGAAAGTGGAGTAGCAGACACCATAAATGAAAAGTACAGGGCCGATGCACGATGTTCATATCACTATGCGACATCCTGTTGGACCTTCCATGAATGACGAGCCTGATTCATCTAATGAACCAACGCATGACAAAGAAGCGGAAGAAGCAGCGGATAACATTGAAAATTATGAGCTCAATTTTTTAGAGCAAAATCCCTCCTTCCCTGGATTTCGAGGTCAATAGGAGGGGAAGAAGTCAAACTCCTTGTCGATACTGGAGCGTCAAAGAGTTATATCAAACAATTGCCAGAGTTAAAAGGAATACAGTCGGTTAGGAATCCATTTTCACTTAAATCAATTCATGGGGTTACCCCCATTAACCACAAATGCAAAGTTAAAATTTTTGGAGTACTAGCAGACTTTTTCATACTACCGAATTTGACATCATTCGATGGTGTAATTGGCCTTAACTTATTGAACAGGGTACACGCGACTATTGATCTAAAGACAAATACAATTAGGCATGACTTTCGCAAGGAGGTTATTTTTTTCATCACCAGCCAGGATGTAAGTCATCTGCAACTGCAGTTCAAGTCAATTCCCAAGCATTTAGAGGAAGCCGTCGTCAAAATAATTAGTAGTGTAAATGGGGTATTTGCAGATCCCAATCAGGCGCTTCCATATAACATAAATGTCGTGGCAACGATTCGCACAGAGAACGAAAAACCAGTGTACTCAAGGTTATACCCGTACTCACTAGTCGTTTCGGATTTCGTAAATAACGAAATCCAGGACCTTTTGGCGAATGGCATCATTCGGCCCTCCAGGTCCCCATACAACAACCCTATATGGGTAGTTAAGAAGAAAGGTCTCGATGAAGACGGCAGAGAAAAAAAAACGATTAGTTATAGATTTTCGGAAACTGAATGAGAAAACAATCAGTGATAAGTACCCGATCCCCGATATTACAGGGATCTTGTCCAATCTGGGCGGGCAAATTCTTTACTACTCTAGATTTGAAGTCTGGTTTTCACCAGATAAAACTATTAGAGCGCGATAGAGAAAAGACTGCCTTCTCCGTGAAGAACGGAAAGTATGAATTCTGTCGGCTACCCTTCGGCCTGAAGAACGCTCCCAGTATCTTCCAGAGGACAATAGACGATGTGTTGAGAGAACACATAGGAAAAAACTGTTTCGTCTACGTAGACGATGTCATTATATTATCATAGGATGAGCAACAACACTTAAAGGATGTTGAAGCAATTGTTAGAAGTTTATTCGAAGGCAATATGAGGGTTTCGGCAGAAAAGTCCAAATTTTTTAAAAGCGAAGTAGAATACTTGGGATTTTTGGTTTCGCAAGGGGGAATTAAAACATGTCCAGACAAAGTTGACACATTTCGGAATTTCCCTGAGCCCACCACTTTGAGGGGGCTTAGATCATTCTTGGGCCTGGCGGGGTATTACCACTGTTTTATAAGAGATTTCGCTAAGATAGCAAAGCCCCTGTCCAATATTATGAGGGGAGAATACGGTCGAGTTACTGCATCACAGTCGAAAAAAATCAAAATTGATTTGACTGACGAACAGAAAAAGACCTTCAATACATTAAAGGAAATTCTAGCATCCGAGGACGTAACGTTAACCTATCCGGATTTCAGCAAACCGTTCGATTTGACTACTGATGCGTCCTCACACGCTATCGTTGGCGTCCTTTCACAGGAGGGCAAACCTATTACCATGATCTCTCGCACCTTTTTCGGTAGCGAGGAGCATTACGCCACAAACGAAAGAGAATTACTAGCCATCGTTTGGGCATAAAAATCGCTCAGAAATTACCTTTACGGTGTATCCAAGCTTAATGTGTTTAACGGACCACCACCCACTAACCTTTGCGGTTTCGGACAGAAATCCAAACTCAAAAATTAAGAGATGGAAAGCTTTCATAGATGAATGCAATGCAAAACTCATCTACAAACCGGGCAAGGAAAACGTGGTTGCGGATGCACTGTCTAGGCAGCATATAAACGCGAGGTATCGTCTACTAATACTATTGAAAGAACCGATAAGCCGGTTAACTGTTTCCGAAACCAAATACGTTTAGAAGAAGGCGTAGAACCTCAAAGAAGAACTTTTATTATTTTTGAAAAAAAAAAAACAAGGCATTTAATTTCATTCAAAACCAAAGATGATTTAATGAAACTCCTGCAAGAGACAGTAAAAGTGGATGTAGTGAACGCAATACAATGTGACCTACACACCCTAGCACAATTTCATGATTTGACTGAACTGTTTCCAACAGTAAAACTCAGACATACAGAGAAATTTGTTAATGATATATTTGTCCCAAACGAACAACAAGAAATCATTGCGGCTGAGCATAATCGAGCTTATCGCGCAGCTCAAGAAAATACAAAACAGATATTAGAAGACTATGTTTTCCAAATTGGAAAAGAAGGCTAGCAACTTATTGCTCGGACACCCATACCGACATATTACGGAGAAATCCTTCACATTGACATATTTTCTACCGAATGAAATTATTTTTTTACTTGCATCGACGAATTTTCGAAGTTTGCAATAGTACAGTCGCTAAGGTCTAGGACGATAGTAGACGTAAAACCCCAACTTCTGCAGCTACTCAATATGTTTTCCGGAACCAAAACCATTTATTGCGACAACGAAAAGTCCCTAAATTCATTTAGCGTCAAGGCGACACTAAAGAACCATTTTAGTATAGAAATCGCGAACGCCCCACCACTTCATAGTACATCAAATGGTCAGGTAGAGCGATTCCATAACACACTGACGGAAATATCGCGATGCCTCAAAATCGATAAAAATCTTGAAGATATCGAGGAAATAATTCTTTTGTCCACAATTAAATATAATAACTCAATTCATAAGGTAACAGGAATGAAGCCCATTACAGAGGAGGGTCCATAAGGGCAACCTTCGCTAAATTAAAATTAAAAATTATCTAATTAGTTTTATGTTCATGTACTTCTAGGGTTATCTTAAATCTGATCATGGCTATAGTAGTGTCGGGAACGAAGGGACGAATAATAAACTACTTCAACGCAAAGAACATTCCGATAGTTGATGGGGACCTCGTAATTTGGGAGATCTTTGGACATATCAAACACGTTACAAATTTGACTCATTATATTATATTATAACCCAACGGAAACCCACTTTCCCGCCCAACCGGCACGAGGGGCTCAATCCGCATAACGTACGGATGTTTTTTAAATATACAAATCTTAGGTGCCGAGTCGTGACAGAAGAAAGTTTGTTAAGCGTCGAGATCCCAAGCTGCTCAGCTACAGAATAAGAATTCATCAGCCGAATACAAAGTTAGAGAAATGCAAAGTAAGAAAATTGGATCGTTAGCTGTTATTAAGAGAGGATAGAATAGTTCTTTTAATAACAAAAAGTGAGTCCGATACATCAAAGGTGCTGGAATGATTGTTAAAGTCTTGGCATAAACCCCGAAACGGTTCATTCAACTCAAAGTTAGTTCTGCATAGTTTCAAGAAAAGTGGTTTAAAGTTTCTCGTTGCACGGGAGGGTACATTAAAATTAATTTGCTCTAGAAGAAATGGACTTGAGATCCATCCATTGACTAATTTTACGAGAAATATTATACCTAACATTTCTCTGCGACTCGAAAGAGTAGGAAGATTAATAAGTTTTAGACGACTAGTGTAACGGGGAAGATTGTATGGCGAATCCCATCGAAGATTTCTCAAAGCAAAAAGTAAGAATTGTTTTTGTATTGACTCTAGTTGGTCTGAGTGGACCTGATAACGAGGATTCCAAACTATGGAACCATACTCCAGTATTGGTCTTACTAATGAAGTAAAAAGTGTTTTAGTTATATACGGGTCGCGGAATTCCTTTGACCAACGCTTTACAAAAGCCAGTACACCCCTTGCTTTATTAACTGTGGAACTAATATGAAAATTAAAATTGAGTTTACAATCCATACCAACACCCAGGTCAACAAAACTGTTTACATGTTCTAGGACGTAGTTATTTATTTTGTAGGAGGCCGGCTGAATGGTTCGTCGAGAAAAGCACATGAATTTACATTTGTTAAGGTTAAGCGGCATATAATTAATACTGCACCAATTGACTATGCTGTCCAAATCTTGCTGTAGCAAGGATCTTTCTTCAGCCGAGGCATAAGTCTTAAAAAGTTTAACATCATCCGCGTACATCAATATTTTAGAATACTTTACTACTGTAGAAATGTCGTTTATGAATAGCAGGAACAGAATCGGTCCGAGGTGGCTGCCCTGAGGAACTCCCGAGGAAACATCGATGATCCCAGAATGAAAATTTTTAAAAACTACCTTTTGCGTCCTACCGGAGAGATAAGAAGACATCCAACAGAGGATACCAGGTTGAAAACCAAGCAGATCTAGTTTACGGATGAGTAAAGAGTGACATACTTTGTCAAATGCTTTACTAAAATCAGTATATATAACATCAGTATCAATGCATTCCCTAAACCCATTTGAAACATGGGTGGTAAATTCAAGTAAATTTGTAATGGTCGATTTGCCCTTACAGAAGCCATGTTGGCAATTTGCTATTATTGAGGAAATCGGATAAGTCATTTGATTGGTAACAATAGCTTCAAACAACTTCGGGATAGAAGAGAGTTTAGCTATACCACGATAGTTTTCAATAGAAGACCTGCTTCCAGATTTATGAAGGGGGATTATGTAAGACTGTTTCCATATTGACGGAAAAACTCCTTGCTGGAGGGACAAATTAAACAAGTTCGATAATGGCAGGTACAGGTGCTTTGCACATTTTTTTAGGAAACATGTCGGGATCATATCAGGGCCGTACTTGAATGATTCTTTTAAAGATATTAAATAATGAAAAATATCATCTGATGATATGACTGGAATATTAATAGAGTTATTGGGGCTCAGCTTGTATGGATAGGAAATACAGTTATATTTAAATTGAGTGGTGTAGTTAGATTTAAAGAACTGGGCAAATAGATTGGCAATAATCTCGTTATCACATGACACAGTACTTTGATATTTCATTGCGGAAGGGAATGCATTTACTCTGCGCTTAGAATTAACGAAACCATAGAAAGCTTTCGGGTCGTGGATAATGTTCATTTTCATTTTATTCAAGTATTTTTCATAACAGTTTTTATTTAATTCTAGATATTTATGTCGCAAGACTGAATAATTAAGATAATCCACATGACGACCAGTACTTTTATATATTTTAAAAGAACGCGATTTTTTATTTTTTAAAGTTCTCAAGTCTTTAGTGAACCATAAAGGGGCTGATTCATCACGAATACAAGAACCTTTAGGTACATGTTTAAGAAATAAGTTGTATAAAGTATTGTTGAAGTCCAAAACATTACGCTCAATATCGCCATTGTAGTAAGGCCAAGTTATTTTAGATAAGTCATAGTTTAATTTTTTAAAATTAGCTTTTCTAAAATCGAAGCTGTCATTAGAATTAAAAGCTTTCGATCCAGAAACCCGCTCTCCGTCTATGATCTCGTATGACAATTCAATTGCAGGATGATATACATCCTCAGGCAAAGCCAATGGATCACATCGATTTAAGGAGGCCCTGTACATGTTGTCAACAAAAACCAAATCCAAGACCCTCCCCAACTTGTTTTGTAGGGTATTAACCTGGTTCAGACAAAGTTCAGTCATCCCCTCCAGAAAGGCGTTGTTAATGGAAGGTACGATATGACCATCAATCATATTCCAAGAAATGTTTGGGAGATTAAAATCACCCAACACAATCAATGAGTCGGGAGGCCTAAGCATTGAGTCCACAATCCCAAGTAAAGAAATATGATCACTATATACCGACAAGTCAGACTGAGGAGGTATATAGCAGAGGGCTAAATAAATATAAGACTTGCTTAATTGCACTCGTATGCACTTAAATTCAGTAGACTCAATGATAGGGACGTTAACCACTTCAGATGGTAATGAAGAATGGACAGCAAAAAGAACACCTCCACCGATCCTGCACTCTCGATCATTTCTGTAAATATGATATTCACTGCAAAGAATCTCCGAATCAAAAACGTGAGGTTTGAGCCAAGTTTCAGTAAAAGCTATAATGTTAAAATTACAGTGATAACTCTTCAAAAGCAAGTCAGTTAGTTTTGTATTCAAGCCTCTAACATTTTGGTAATATATATCAAGTTTAGTTTTTATCAGTTTTTTGACTCCGGATTAGGATTAGAGATTTTTGCTAAGTTTTTATTATTTATGTTGGGTTTAAACTCGAATTCGCGAACAAAAGCCCCAGTCGGCCAAAAAGAGCTATTTAAAAGTATATTAAAGTTTTCGGAAGTTACATCGATTTTAAATGAAGAAATGTTTCTCTTGTAATTAAAGTTAAATTTCCTGATAGTTATGTCATCAGTCTTAACCTTAGATGAAATGTGAAACTTGATATCCTCAACTGTGGTATCACTGGAAAATCTTGATAAAAAAATAGATTTTCTCTGAGGAACCACAACCAGCCCCCTAGCAGGCGCCACAGAAACCCCAGCAGAATTTTTGCTTTCGCTGCTTTCCTTTTGAACTGATCTCTGTGCAGCAGCTTTTGAAGTAGAAGGTTCAACAGCCTGAGGACAAGGCGAGGAGAAACTAATCAACTCTCTGAGGGAGAAGAAATAATTGTCGTCGGAATAGGATTTGGCTCAGCTTCGTCAGACGGACTCTCAATACGTTTTCGTTTACTATTACGGCTAATAGGAATACTCGTATTCTCTAAGCATTTAAAAGAATTAAATACGTTTTCGTAGTGTTTGAATTTTTCGGTAAGAACATTTAGCTCCTTACCAATCTCAGAGAAACCGTTCCTACACTGCCTAAAAAATTTAAAAAGATCAACTTCAGTTGACCTACATTTCAGACAAGACCAGCGGACACCCTTACCATCATCAATCAAATCTAACACTCTACCTGTCAAACCAGCACACTTCATGTGGGCAAGCCCATCGCAAAGCCAGCAAGACACAAAGCGTTCAGACCCACTCTTAACTTGGCAGTTAGGATAATTACAAGACATGGTATATTATTTAGGAGAAAATTAATTAGAATTAAAATTACAATTTATAGGACTAGCAGAAGAAAGGATCTAACAGTGGTAAGCAGTTTAGCAAAAAAAGCAGTTTAGCAAAAAAAGCAGTATAGAAGTCGGTAAGGCAGTTAGAACAGTTTGGGATACACAGTTTTATTGACACTTAACAAATCACGCAAACAGCTGTGAAAGCTAAAAGGAGTAACAAAGAAGAGTGCGCGCACAAACAGCAACAGCCGCAAATGCAAAAACAAAACAATTGGCAACAACAACTGTACTACAAGAAAAATTATGACTCGGCACACAACACAACAAAGATTTAAATGAGATTTTTTATAAGTTAAAGATTATTAAATGAATATTGCACCAAATCACTTTATACTTAGCTTGAAGTGCACAAAATTGATTTAATCACAATTTAATGAAATTTCTTTTGATTAATTTGATATTAAAATTGTTTTATAACAATATTTTTAAGAGAGCAAAGTAAACACAACCACACAGCTTGACGTTTGCGTTAAAATATGAATCCCTAATGGATGAGACAATTAACGCCACAGACCTGTTCCCGCAAACACATATGCAGAAGTGGTTGGACGCGGACGTATTACAGATAAATATACTTATTCAGATGATAAATACACCTCACAGGCTGACGAGAAGCTTGGACGCACTCGGGACAGTACTGAAATATATTGCTGGGACTCCCGATCACGACGACTTTAACTTTAACATACTGACGAACACAGCGGAACGGCTGATTGACTTGCATGACAGACAATTCATCATTAACACAGAGATTCAAAAGGAAATAAATAGCCTTACCGTTACAGTAAACAAAATTTTGGAAGCAGCCAAACAAAAAGAATTAGATACTGGTAACCTGTACGATATACTCATGGCCAGAAACAGAGCAATAAAAACAGATCTAATTAGCATTATTACCTCAATCACTTTCGCAAAAATCGGAACCTTGAACCCTTTACTCTTGGACAGTAATGAAATAATTTCGATTATAGAAAACGAGCACTTCTCAAACCTTACGGTAGCCGATATTATGTCCATAGCTAGGATTAAGATTCTACAATATAACAATATCATATATTTTTTAATAAAATGCCCTATTCCTAAGTTTAGATGTAAGAAAATTTATATTTTGCCCGTAGCCCACGACCGCGAAATCCTGCACCTACAGGAATCCATCTTAGCTACGTGCCACAACCAAACTATTGCGGTAAAGAACTGCAGCGACACGATACTAACGTTTTGTCTAACATCATCAGTTACGTCATGCGCTTTACAACTAGTGACACGCAACACCGCCAACTGCGGCACAACATTTAATAGTCACGCACCTATTGCGCAGGTCAACGATGGTTTGATTATCATTAACGTCCAACTGGCTGACATAGAAGAAAATGATGAGGCTTCGATCACGGTTAACGGTACCTACCTGGTAATCGTTTGAAATCGTTTAACTTGTATACCAAAATGATCAGATCGATTTAGCCTTGACTGTCTGTTCGTCCGTCCGTTCGTCTGTACGATAACTTGAGTAAAAATTGATCTTTCTTAATGGAACTTTGCCCTTTGGACAGGGTAGGTTGGTACTGAAAATGGTCGAGATCGGCCACGCCCACCTCCCATATAATGGGAATTTCGAAGAATGCAAAAACTTCGGGTTTTCAGTATCTATTAGAGCAAATTGAGTGAAATTAAATTATTTGGGGCGATTTTAAACAAAGAAACTGTATATTTATTTCCGCGCCTACTAAATAAAGTGAATGCGAAAATTAAGTTGAAATCAAATATAATAACCCATGACTTTGGGGAGGAACAAATTTTCTTCATAACCAGCCATGACCTAACTCATCTTCGGCTCCAGGCTAACGCGGTACCAGCTGACGTTAGAAACAACTTTTTTTAAATGATTAGAGGGACTAACGGTGTTTTCGCTGATCTCAATGAAGCACTACCGTATAATACGAAAGTGGTAGCAACAATCCGCACTAAAAATGAGGACCCGCTGTACTCTAGACTATACCCATATCCATTGGTCGCTGCGGAATTCGTTCAGAAGAAAATCCAGGAATTGTTGACAACTGGTATTATACGACCATCCAGGTCTCCGTACAATAATCCCATATGAATGACGCCGGACAAGCAAAGCAAAGGTTAGTTATTGATTTTCGCAAACTCAACGAAAAGAGTATAAGTGACATATATCCTATCCTTGAAATTACAGGAATTCTGTCTAATTTAGGTGGAAGCAAATATTTTACCACTCTGGACTTAAAATCCGGCTTTCACCAAATTAAAAACAGTTTTCTCTATCAAGAAAGACAAATACGAATTCGGCCGGTTGCCGTTCAGATTGAAAAACTTATGATGTCACAAGGTTTAATAAAAACGTTACCAGACAAAGTCGACACAATACGAAAATTTAATGTGCCAAACATCCTGAGGGGGCTTAGATCGTTTTTAGGCTTGGCGGGATACTACAGGTGTTTTATAAAAGACTTCGCAAAAATAGCCAAACCATTATCAAACATATTGAGGGGAGAATACGGTCGAGTGACTGATGAGCAGAAAAAGACTTGATACATTAAAGGAAATACTGGCATCCGAGGACGTAGCATTAACTTATCCAAATTTTAACAAACCGTTTGATTAAACTACTGACGCGTCTTCACACGCTATAGGTGCTGTCCTCTCGCAAGAAGCCAAACCCATGACCATGATTTCTTGCACCTTATCTGGTAGTGCAGAACATTATGCTATAAACGAAAGAGGGCTACTGGCTTACGTTTAGGCATTAATAACAGTAAGAAAGTACCTCTACGGTGTACCAAATTTAAATGTATATACGGACCACCAGCCGCTAACTTTTGCCGTCTCAGACAGATATCCAAACACGAAAATTAAGAGATGACAAGCTTTTATTGACGAGTGCAATGCAAAACTCATTTACAAACCGGGTAAAGAAAATGTGGTTGCGGATGCATTGTAAAATTTACACACACGGAAAAATTTGTCATTGCGGCTGAGCATAATCGAGCGCATCGCGCAGCTCAAGAAAATACAAAGCAATTAGAAGGCTAAAGAAGACCACCCAAAAAAGCAACTTATTGCTCAGACACTCATACCAACATATTACGGAGAAATCCTTCACATTGACATATTTTCTACCGAATGAAAGTATTTTTTTACTTGCATCGACAAATTTTCAAAGTGTGCGATAGAACAGTCGCTTAAGTCTAGAACTATAGTGGACGTAAAACCCCAGCTTCTTCAACTACTCAACATGTTTTCCAGTACGAAAATCATCTATTGCGACAATGAAAAGTCCCTAAATTCATTTAGCGTCAAGGCAACACTAAAACACCATTTTAACATAGATAACGCGAACGCCCCACCACTTCATAGTACTTCAAAATGCCTTGAAATTGATAAAAATTTAGAGGCTGTCGAGGAAATAATCCTTTTGTCCACAATTAAATATAATAACTCATATCATACGGTAACTGGAATGAAGTCCATTACAGGCTTTCGTCCAAAAAAGACGATGCGCAGATAATGTCTCGCTTAAAAAATGCGCAAGAAAAAGAACTAATAGCGCACAATAAGAATAGAAGATATAGGGAACTCTTAGTAGGGGATACAGTGCTTGTCAAAAACAATAAGAGACTAGGCAATAAATTGACGCCTCTTTATATTGAGGAAAATGTTGAAAAAGATTTGGGCACAACAGCTCATACGAGGGAGGAGGGTCCATAAGGACAACCTTCCCTAAAATTAAAATTAAAATGATCTAATTAGTTTTTATGTTTATGTGCTTTTAGTGTTATCTTAAATATAATCAGCGCTATACTAGTATCGGGAACGAAGGGACGAGTAATAGACTACTTTTACACAAAGTATATTCTGGTAGTTGATGGCGACCTCGTAATTTCGGAGATCTTTGGACATATCAAACACGTTACAAATTTGACTCTTTATGAATCCCTAAGGGATGAGACAATTAACGCCACAGACCTCTTCCCGCAAACACATATGCAGCGGAACGGCTGATTGGCTCGCAGGACAGACAATTAATCATTAACACAGAAGTTCAAAAGGAAATCAATAACCTTAGCGTCACGCTAAACAAAATTTTGGAAGCAGCTAAACAAAAAGAATTAGATACGGGTCACCTCTACGATATTCTCATGGCCAGAAACAGAGCAATAATAACAGAATTAGATAGCATTATAACCTCCATTACTTTCTCAAAAATTGGAACACTGAACCCCATACTCCTGGACAGTAATGAAATAAATTCCGTTATAGCAATCGAGCACTTCACAAACCTTACAGTAACCGACATTATGTCTTTAGCTAAGATTAAGATTCTACAATATAACAATGTCATTTATTTTTTAATAAAATATCATATTCCTAAGTTTAGACGTAAGAAACTTAATATTTTGCCACAACCACACACTCGAGGTAAAGAGCTGCAGCGACACCGTACCAACGTTTTGTTTAGCATCTTCACTCATGTCATACGCTCTACAACTAGTGACATGCAATACCGCCAACTGCGGCAAACCATTTAACAACCTCCCACCTATTGCGCAGGTCAGCGACGGTCTGGTTGTCATCAACGACCAACTGGCGGACATAGAAGATAATTATGAAGCTCCTATCACAGCCAACGGTACCTACCTGGTTGTCTTCAAAGATCGTGTGAGAATTAATGGTACGACATTTTACAATGAAAACGCAACGACGCCTTTGAAACCGGAAGTACCATGGGCCGCCACAATTAACCTTACGTAGCACACAGAGATACTTACCGCACCCTACCTTCACCATGTAAACCAAAAGAATCTGCAGCACATCAAACATCTGCAGAAACGTGTAGAGAAAGTTCATGTCGCAAGTCTAACGACCATCGGGGTAATGTTCATTGTGGGTCTGGTCGCCTATGCAGTCCGACGCATGATCGCTTACAGGAGGAAGCTATAGATAACCAAATTGGTCGAAGTAGAAATAAAAAACGCCGCTACGAGGCCCGTGGACGTCCCTGTATTAGAGGGGGAGGCGTTATCGTAAATAAGTTCTCACGATAACATTTTCGTCAACAACAACATCTTGTTGACGCAACCCCACTCAGGGTGGTTGCACCTAACCTTCCACACGCGCAGCCATGTCACACGGTTTGGCTGCACCGAATATTCTACCACGCGTCCATGTCAGCAGAATTGCGTCCGCACGGTAGAACGCTAGCAGAACGCTAGCAGAACAGCAGCAGCGCAGCGCGACGCCGTGGGCTAGGTGTAAGCTAGGGCACGATTGTAAGTTCAGTTTGAAAAACTCATTAAAGACAACCACTAGTGCGCTGTAAAAAACAATCGAATAAAATTAAACCGCTTTATTTATATGTTATACATTTTCCAGCATATTACCTTAAGAAGTATCGTATTTAAAGTAAATATGCAAGAGATTTTTCAGTACATTTAAATGAATGAGTAAAATACTCTAAGCCGTTGTCCAAAACGTTCAAATGCAAGCAGCAATATGATTTTTCACTTGTGATTTGTCGTAACAATATTTATTTAGGATTTTATTAACATTTGCCTTCCTTATCTACAAGAAGTAGTCAGAAACAGGCAGAAGTAGTCAGATTTAATCCGAAAAGCGTTCCTTAACTTGAAATTAGAGAATAAATGGACAAGTAACTGTGATTTCATGAATTACAAAATTTAGAATTTTGGCAATTCAACTACCAGCGGGTATTGCCAAAAATTTTCATTAATCAACAAAAAATGAAAACTATTGCCACGAAAGTCTTGAAGAAAAAATAAGTCAGATGAGAAGATGACTTCCGAAATATCTGTTATAACTTCTCTATCGATTTGAGTATTGTTTCCTTATAATTTTTCCCAAAACCAATCGGCCTTAAAGCTCAAAAACAATTAAATATAATAGTTTTATGGCCATACAATAACAAAAGTTAAAATGATCCAAAACTTAAAAGGTCGATAAAATTTGGAAAGCTGCAAAAGATGTAATTACATAGTTTGTGTTGCTTAGGGTGAGTTACAATGTACTCGATGTTAATAAAGTTACATTTTTTGCATGCTAAATATAATACAATTAACTCAAAGCAGTATTCTTTATTTTTATCTTTGGACTAATATTTTGTTTTTCTTTTGCATTCCGATACTCATATTCTCTTTTAGAGAGCGGAATTTTTTATGCACTTTTAAAATTTTTGTCCAAATTTTAGATGAAATACTTTAATTTTGAGAATTTTTTAAAGTCATTACTGCAACTGAATAGGTGTTTAATATTTTTACTGTTTGATTTAATACATTTTCCGGTTTTCCCACAGCAATAATCTCGGAACTTACCAAATTGAAAATATTAATTTTCTGTATCGTGATGGAATCTAAAATGGGACGGCGAAACTATGACTATATTTCACTTTAGAAAAATCAATTTGAAACAGTGTATGTGTTTTTATGTTATGCTTCTAATTTCATTTCAAACTGAACCATTACTAAGTTTATAGTCGAAGTCTAATCAAATACATATGTATGTACAATGTACATATGTATTGTTCGATCACCAATGTTTTAAAAATTTATTATGAAAATCAGCTTGTATCTTATCTAAGATAATATTAGCCGTTTAAGTTGGTGGTATACACTCGAAAAGATTATTCAGATATCGGGTGGCTCGTTAGGATCGGCGATTTTCAGTTCAGTTAATATTGAAATTTACCATTGGAAAGTGACACAGACAATCAGAGCACATATCGATAAGGTCAAAGCGAATTCATTCAAGGAGGTATACTCCACACAAGGCGAATTTATCAAGGTGGTATTTTGTATTTTGTTGCTGCTTTGCTGGACTGAATGTCAAATTTCTGTAGGTGATTTACATCGCCAACCATTCGCAAGCCAATCGCCAGCCAATCAGAACGAAGCCCTTTGGCGTTCAGTCCAGCAAAGCGAAAAAAGCGAAAAAACCAGCTGGCTCTTTAACACCACCTTGTTAAATTCGCCTTGACTCCACATATAAGTTAAATGTTTGTTTTTTTTGCGGTGAAAATGTCAGGGAAACTTAGAAAAACAAAAATAAACAAATGGGCGGAATTCCAAGTTTGGCACAAAAAGCAAACGTACTAAGGATTTATAGTAAAAATTTTAAATTGAATGTCTTTGTAATATTATGCAAACGCATGAAATTCCCTATCACGAATGTAAATAGGAATGAAAAATGTAAAGAAAATGGTAATTTTGGCACTTTCACCGCGCAAGGCCAAGGTAGAACGAGCAACAATCTGAAGGGAATATACCAACTTCTATGAATTCGCCTTGGATAAGGTGAAAATTTTGTCGAAATATTATAAAAATAGGACAGGCAATGCTCTCAGAATTCAACAAAAAGAAATATTTCCAAATGATTTTTATTAAATATATTCTACAATGAGGGTTACCAAGTTTTCGCAGAAAAATTGGTGTCAAATATAAAAATAAATTCTAATTATGGACTTTAACTAGATGTGTAATTTGCTCGCACATTTTTTTAACAACCATTACGAGATAAATTAACGATAACAAAACGTTTGACTTCAGCTTATACATATATACTCAAATTTTCCCTAAAACCATTGCCGGTCAATATAATGAGGGATAAAAGCATTAACTCAAATTAATATTAATTAAGTAAACAATGAATGTATGAGTATGCATGCAATAGTATTTAGATTCGTCGATTCAATGTAACTTTGTATAAATGTTGTGTTATATGTTCACACCATTTTTGCAATTGCTGAAGTTTGCAGATGTACAGAGGCTCAAACTTTTCTGCACGTACATCTCTAAGTCGCTTTCCTTGTACATAAGGCCGTAATTAATAGTGCCATTTAAGTACCTTAGCACTCTCTTGGCGGCTTTCCAGTGCTCTGAGCTATAATTAGAATTAAATTGGCTTAAATAACTTACCGCAAATGCAATGTCGGGGCGCGTCGTAACTGATAAATACATAAGAGTGCCAATCATTTAATTTTTTCTGGTTTTCTGGCTTTTTCAATTTGCAAGATATTTCTATTGGAGTTTGGATGGGGTTACATTTCTCCATTCCGAATCGCGTAAAAATATCTTCAGCATATTTCTATTGCTCTTGAAATAAGCTATTACGCTTTATACCTTGATGAGACCTTATTCTCAATCATGTCTTAACCGGACCAATGTCCTTCATTTTGAAGCTTTCAGCAAGGGATAGCTTCACCTGCTGCAACATTTGATCATCGTTTGATGCTATCAACAAGTCATCGACGTAAATAATAATTAGTATAAGCTTTTTATTTTTTCGCATAAAAAACAAACAAGGATCACGTTTCGATGGTGTTAAGCCAATTTTCAATAATTTTGTTGTTAGTTTCTGATACCATTTGAATCCCGACTGACGCAAACCATATAATGATTTTCTAAGTCTGCATACCGGTTTATTACAGCTAGTCAATTGCCTTTGCCATGTTTCAGCTGTTGCCGTATGCCCTTTTAACGCTACCTTTTTCAGCACAACATCAAGGTACTCGGGTATTTCCATATATACGTCTTTTACAAGATCACCATTCAAATACGCCGTAATCACGTCCATCTGGTGTATCTTCAAGCCCATTTCGGTTGCCAATGCTGCCATCAGTCTTACGGATGCTATTCGAGTAACTGGAGAATACGTTATAGGGAAATCCTCCGCTGGACGCTGGGAGCAGCCTTTAGCAATAAGACGTGCCTTCTTTAAATTACCTTCTTTTGTGCGGAAAACAAAACGACTTCCAGTGACTTTTCTTTCGCTAGGGCGCTCAACAATGTCCCATGTGTTGTTTGAGAGTTGTGCAGAGTATACGTCTTCAATTGCGCGTAGCCATGCAGTAGCTTCATTGCCATTTATCGCCTCGTTTATTGTGGTTGGATCACTGTTAATCGCTAAATTTGCAAACTCGCAGTCTTCAAAATCTACGCTGTTATCACAATCTTTATCTTCGCTACCTTCTGCCTACCTTTTCCAGTAAAACATCTCGTGTTAAAATTTTACGTCGCGGCTAATGACTATTCGTCTCTTCTCTGGTGACCATAAACGGTACGCTTTAGTTTCGTTGGAGTAGCAGGCTTCGGAGCGAGAGTCAAATTTTCCATTTGTTTTATCTTTTAACAAAACGAATACACTAAAAGGTTTCATGTGCACAACAGTAGGTGTTTTTCCCGTTCAAACCTTCAATGATACTTCGTCACTGAGAGACTTAGTTATACACCGGTTCCTTAAATATCTTAAACATTTCCAACACCTCATAATTGTGCTTGATGAAATAAACATCACCGTGAGTAGTCATCTGTGAAGGTCACGAAGTCCTTGGCGCCGGATTGAAAAGCCGTTTCCTTCGGACCGCAAAGGTTAGTATGTATGATCTCAAGCAAGTCTGTCGTTCGCCGCTCTCTATGTTTTGCAAAAGTTTCTTGCGTTTGTTTTTCGCTTAAGCAAATTTCACAAGGTGACATAAGTTCATTTTTATTAACTTCGATGCCGTGTACTATGCTCGGTAAGCGCTTCAAATCTCTCTCGTTCAGGTTATGCGAAACGTCTTAAAATGATTCTGGCAAACTGTATATTAGTAAGATTGCCAGTAAGTCGTCGCCTATGGTCATGTTTATTTCTTTTAATGGTCGGCATGGAAAAATTTTTTCAAGTGCTCGCGATTATTGTCGCCTTCTTTCATACGTGCAGGTCAGCAAAAATCCTTGGAACGAACCCTCCACGAGGGTGCCGACGGGAAATGCGCCCTCTGGGAACCGGGCCGCACCCAGTTGTAATCAGGCCTTACCCCGGGTAATGCGGATCTCTGCCCGGGGTGGACGCACCCCTTTCTCCGCACCTCGTGGGAACTATTATGGAAACAACAAAACAAAGCAGCAACAAGACCGGCACTCGCAATATGTCGGAAGGGCAGTCGCCCAAGAACCAGGAGGCTTGTGCGATGCAGGGCCCCTCCACCAGGCACAAAGTGGCCAAAAAAGGGAAGGAAAGCAGGCCTCTGGCGATGCCTAGGTCTCCCACAAAGCGCAAAGTGGATGTGAAGCCGGGCAATAGCAGGGGCGAAACAGGTAGGCAGCTTGCTACCAAGTCAGAGGTTAATGCTAGAGCGCCACCGCTAACACCCACGGCGTTTGCGAGGCCGGACGATAGGCCAGCCCCAAAGGCAGCAAACGCTCGACACAGGAAGAGTGCCATTAGGATCCTGAAAAGGTCGAAGCTAGCGGAGGACCTCTGTGATGAGGCGATGAACTGGTGCTGCGAACCCATTGGAAATGGGTAGAGTCGGAGCTGTCTGACACTGCGGCGAGCGTGCTTTGTGCGAACCCTGGACCACCACCATCCTGCAAGCGATGCACTGTTGCTCCAGTTAGCAAAAAAGGGAGCGGCAGACATCGCCCTAATCGAGGATGGATTCGGCCATAATCACTCTTCGTTATTTATAACCGGTGACCGATCTACAGCAATATTTATCTTAATATTCGGAATTAAAATTATTTTTTTTTAAATCTCGAGGGCTCTGGGACCATAACCTATTGTTCTTAGGATACGATGTCAATCGTATGATTTTATTAAAGCGAAACAGCAAAAAGGGAGTTCATTGTTATAAAAGTATATAAGTTAAATACAATAGACAAATACATAAGTTATAGTTTTATATGATAAACTGCAGAGTTGCATTAAGGCGTTGGAATTGCTTCGTATTTTCCAACATGAAATTTGCCAAAAAATGCATAAAACATTTTGATGTGATTTTAGAGATGTGTTAAGGAGATCGGAAGGAGTGGCTACAGGAAATATGGATTGGCATATTGTATTTCCTTTAGAGCAGTTGTGGAGTTATATGGTCAATGCTAAAGTTTGTGCTACCGCAGAGAGGATAAACTCGATTGCCTTCCCCGTTGTGAATGTGTGAGTGTGTCAGCATTACGTGACCGATGCGGAGTCCTCCTTAAATCACTGTCCAAAAGTCGATGAATATCTTTCTTTTCCATGTGATCGAAAATATGCAATGGTGCATTCAAAGCGTATTTCTCTGTTTCGCTTGTTCGTTTCCTTGGATTCCAGAATGACTTGGAACCCACATTATTTTCATTTTAGTTTGGTTGATTATAAGCAAATCCCGTATTCTGTTCTATATAATGCTACCATAACTTTCGATTTGCAAAGCGCCTACTACTAAATTGCTATCCGTGCCAGTTATTTATTTTTCTTTTAAATTGGTGCGAAAATACTTGCTTGTAAGACCGGGGTGCTTCCGCCGTGAAAAGATAACATCACTATTGACTGTTATAAATTTAAAAAATTACAGGACTTCGTTTACTTAGGAACCAGCATTAACACCAATAACAGCGTCAGCGTTGAAATCCAACGCAGAATCTCTCTTGCCAACAAGTGCTACTTTGGACTGAGTAGGCAATTGCACAGTAAAGTCCTCTCTCGACGGACAAAAACCCGGACATACCCGTCCTATTGTATGGCGCAGAAGCATGGACGATGACAACATCAGATGAGAGGGCTCTTCGAGTGTTCGAAAGAAAGATTTATGGACGTTTTCGTCTTTGCGACGGCGAATACCGCGTACGATGGAACAATTACCAGTACGAGCTGTACAAGGACGTAGACATAGTGCAGCGAATTAAGAACTAGGTTACGTTGTTCAAATTGATAAAATAGCTCCAGTCCTGAAGGTTTTTGACGCGGTATCCGCTGGTGGTAGCAGAGTAAAAGGAAGACCTCCTCAGAAAGACCAAGTGAAAAAAGACTTGGCTATACTTAGGATTTCCAATAGGCGCCAGTTAGCAAGAGCTAGGGACAGCTGGCGTGCTTTGTGCCAACGAAGTAAGTAAGTAACCTTTCTTCTTGAACTTTTCAGACCTCTGAAAAATAAAACATCTGTAAACCAATACAATACCTTTTTCTAGACACAAAATCTAAGCTACAATCAGAATGGAAATTCATCTATACAGACGGATCAAAATCAGCAATGCAAGACAACTTTTTCAGTCGTTGACAGCGAAAGTAATGTAATAACAACTTGACACCTCCAAACCTTTCTGTTATCTTTTCACGGTTGTTGATTTTAAGTTCCAGGGCGGTGATTTAGTCACCGGCTTTTGCTTTGGACCGGTTAAATTAAGTTGCTTGATGTAACTTGCGCATTTGATGATTGTTGATTCACGCTTGTATGCTACGATTTTTTCATGCCATTGAAGAGGATTACATTGCTGCCACCACGGCACATAACCCTTAACTGCGTGAGGTCATGTTTTGGGAATAGAAAGATGTGCGGCGTACCGAATCATTTTTGTTACGATCGCAGCTGTTCTATTAACGTTGTTTGAAATGCGATGTCTTCGGATAAAATCCAATGCAGATTTATGGAAGGTTTCCACATTGGCTTTATCCAAAATAAATTTGGACTTGCATTGCATACTATTCGTAAACGCCTCTGCAATAATTTTGACAATGTATTGAATTTATAAATTAATGACAACCTTGTGATGAGTATGAGTTGTCAAAATGTGCATGACTTTTGTTTTACATGCATTGCAGTCGAAAGAAACGACAAGCATTTAAATGGACGGTTCGCCGAAGAAGTAAACAATGTATTTTAAAACATATATTTTTATTAGCATTTAATTGTTATTTCACGTTATTTTTCTTTGTAGTGATAAAAAGTGGAAGCATGAGCGTAAAAAATGTAAAGACAATGGCCCATATTCATAGCCAAGATAAAGTCGGCTCTAAAGTTAGAACCAGTTTTTTGACATCATTTTCTACGGAACATACATATGTATGTATGTCAAAAAAGCTACTTCTAACTTTAGAGACGACTTTATCTTGACTATGACTTTGGGCCAATGCACAGGGGCATTCATAAACGTCATATAAATACATTGCATATTTCGGCAAAGCAAGGCTGCAATGCATAAATGCATGGTATGGCATGGGCATCTGTTTTAAAAATTCTTTGCATATTGCGTTTACGAAAGCAGCGGCTTTTTTGGGGTTTTGTGTTTTCATTGTGGTGATTATAGGTTATAGAAATGGTCGCTGCCATGCAAGTCGTTTAGGACTTTGCAATTTAATTTGTTGGCAATGGCGGCAGAACAGATAGCAACGTTTACATGTGTAAAAATGTGGTGGGTGGAAAAGTGTGTTGGCGATCCATCATTAAGCACTACAAGGTTTTGCGCTAGGACTACGTCATCCAATATGTTGCCTCTGGCATTCGATTTGGGAACCCCATAGTGGACTCCAAGAATTAAAGTCTCCTAAGACAATAAGGGGAGTTCGAAACCTGCGTAATATTTTAGAAATATCTTGAGCAGTAAAGTTCTTATGTGGTGGTACATAGAATGCAATGGTGTGAAATTTGAAACTGATATCGATTTCTATGACAATTGCTGATATGTAAGATTGTATTGGCATATGTCTATGGGGTATATTTTTTTATGAGTATCTCAATTCCTTGTTCGCTTGTGGAAATATGTGGCCACTGAAAGGTGGTACTCTATTCTGGTAAATATATGCTCTGTCGTTTTACAAGAATTCAATAGAAGTTTCACTAAACACCAAGCCAGTAACAATTATCTTCACAACAGGAGTTTCAATATAACTCAATCGTTCATTTCCGCACAAAACAAAAATGTGTCATGCGAACTGTAAAAAGGAGGTCACAAATTAAAATCGCGCGAGGCTTAGGAACATTTCAATAAATGAGGGAAATAACTGTCATATTAAATAAACTTTGTGCAAAATGCTTATCACATTACACAGTGCTACAAAAAGTCGAAATACCTGGGAGGTGATGTTATTTTTCTTGTAGGTCTTATCGAGTAGAACGAGAATCCAATTTTGGAATTTGTCAAACACCCCCAAAATCTCGACTTAACCTTAAAAAACCGATTTTTCGTGCTTTTGCGCATATCTTAGCTAAAAATCATTCTAAGAACGGTTTAAGAAAGAAGAAACTCAGACCTTTTGAAAGATATATAGACGTCTTAATAAAGCTGAAGAAATTTACTTGTTTTTGCACAACAAACTTAAAATTTGCTACCCTTTTTCTTCTTTTTTTGACTTTGGCGATATTTTCACACACTATTTTATAAAAACACAAAATGAGTTTTGATTAGATTCAAAGAGTACGTTTAATAATGAGTTCAACGAATGTTTCTTTTAAAAAATCGGCTGAGTTATTTTACTTTTTATAAGAACGAAATTTTTGCAAAAATTTGCTTCTGTTGTTCCCAAGGAAATTATCACTTATTTTTTGAGTTTTTACTCAATTTTGAAGTCTATAAATTTCCGTTATACTGAAGTGCTCGTGTTGTTTATCTTTTGTTGTGTTTGCTGTTAAATTGGATAAAAATCGTGGTAAAGTAAAACTAAAATGTCCGACAAGCGTAATAAGTTTTGCTACATTTGTGGCTTATTTACGGATACAAGTCATCGGCGTGATTATAAAAATAATATTGGTGTTGTAAAAATATATAACAAGATCTTCGAAAGGTTTTATAGTGCGAGTCGCTGGTACGAGCCAGAATTTATTTGTGAATATTGCTGCACAACATTAAAAAAATTTAAAGTTCAACAATCAATTACTTTGCCCTTTTCTGTGCCTATGACTTGGCATCATCAGGCATATCGTAAACAACATTGATATTTTTGCAAAACAAACGTTTCAGGTCACAATTTTAAATCGCGGAAAAACGTAAATTAAGCGAATGTTGTTACGGTTACAAAACCAAAATACTTAAATGCCGAAGTGCCTACAAAAAATGAGTCAATTGATGCTGGTGAAACATATTTAGTAGAGGAAGAATTCCTTCCTTGTAAATCAAAACCAACGGAAAGGCATTTGGTTTCAAATTCTGATTTCGCCGATCTCGTGCGTGATTTGCATTTATCGAAACGAGAATCTGAAGTGCTCGGTTCACAACTAAAGCACTGGAATTTAGTGGAAAGATATTTTCAAATAACATAGGGTAGAAAAAGCGACCGCACTTTGATCCTTAGAGAAAGTTTTAAAACTGATGGCAATGACTGTGATCTAGTACATCGTGTAAATATACCCAAATTATTTTCGGCTTTAAATAATAATTATAATGCAGATGAATGGCGACATTTCATTGATGGAGTGTGAAGAATGTACCCTAAAAAAAAATACATTCGTGTTCCCTTAATGAAGTCTGTAATGTCACCCTTAGGTTTAAAAGCTGTGTTATTACACAATGAAAATCTCTTACCATCAGTTCCAATCGGGTTAACAAGAAAGAAACGTAATGAGAAATGATGGAAAAATTTTACGGTTGATCGACTATGCCACGCATAAATGGAAAGTCATCGCTGACTTAAAAGTGTTGACAATTTTATTTGGCATGCAAGGTGGCTACACAAAATATCATTGCTACCTTTGTGAATGGAATAGTCGGGCATCCAATCGCTATGATCGCAAAGCATGGCCACCTCGAGAGTCACATCAGATAGGTAGGAAAAACGTTTTAAGCTTCCCATTGGTAAAATCTGAGGATGTTATCTTACCACCACTACACTTAACGCTGGGATACATGAAACGATTTGTAAAGAAATTGGATGTTAATAGCGAAGCTTTTCTTCATCTTAAAACTGTCTTCCCAAAATTAAGTGAAGCCAAAATAAAAGCCGGTATTTATTAATTTGTTTTCATACCTACTTGTTTTTTATTTTTTTATAATATGTGTATATACATAGGTATTTTCATTGGACCTCAAATTCGCAAAAGTATGAGCGACGTTACCTTCATGAACAAGTTAAGCTGTGTTGAGAAACGTGCATGGCGCTATATGATAATTTCCTTGGGAACAACAGAAGCATATGGTGAAATGGGTTGCAACATGTCGATAAAAATTCATTTCTTGCATTCGCATTTGGACTTCTTCCCACATAATCTGGGCCAGTTCAGTGTAAATTCGTTGTAAATTTTTGCAAAAATTTCGTTCTTATAAAAAGTAAAATAACTCAGTCACTTTTTGGCCGATTTTTTAAAATAAGCATTCGTTGAACTCGGTATTAAACGTACTCTTTGAATCTAATCAGAACTCATTTTGTGTTTTTATAAAATAGTGTGTGAAAATATCGCCAAAGTCAAAAAAAGAAGAAAAAGGGTAGCAAAATTTAAGTTTGTTGTGCAAAAACAAGTAAATTTCTTCAGCTTTATTAAGACTTCTATATATCTTCACAAGGTCTGAGTTTCTTCTTTCTTAAACCGTTCTTAGAATGAAAGTCGGTTGTTAATTAGCTAAGGTATGGGCAAGAAGTGCGCAAAAGCACGAAAAATCGGTTTTTTAAGGTTAAGTCGAGATTTAGGGGTGTTTGACAAATTCCAAAATTGGATTCTCGTTCCACTCGATAAGACCTACAAGAAATATAACATCACTTCCCAGGTATTTTTGAGTGTCACACTGTGTTATCTACTGAGGTGATCTCCCTCGAACATAGAGGTGAGATATTCCAGCTTAAGTCTTATTAGATCAAGGTTCACAAGGTTCGTTTATCGCCCATAACAGATAACAACTGCCAATAAAACTAGCCAATTTTGAAATTTCGGATATGGGCGGAATAGTCCAAAATAGCAACAAAAAGAAATATTTCCAAATGATTTTTATTAAATATATTCTACAATGAGGGTTACCAAGTTTTCGCAGGAAAATTGGTGTCAAATATAAAAATAAATTCTAATTATGGACTTTAACTAGATGTGTAATTTGCTCGCACATTTTTTTAACAACCATTACGAGATAAATTAACGTTAACAAAACGTTTGACTTCAGCTTATACATATATACTGAAATTTTCCCTAAAACCATTGCCGGTCAATATAATGAGGGATAAAAGCATTAACTCAAATTAATATTAATTAAGTAAACAATGAATGTATGAGTATGCATGCAATAGTATTTAGATTCGTCGATTCAATGTAACTTTGTATAAATGTTGTGTTATATGTTCACAACATTTTTGCAATTGCGGAAGTTTGCAGATGTACAGAGGCTCAAACTTTTCTGCACGTACATCTCTAAGTCGCTTTCCTTGTACATAAGGCCGTAATTAATAGTGCCATTTAAATACCTTATCACTCTCTTGGCGGCTTTCCAGTGCTCTGAGCTATAATTAGAATTAAATTGGCTTAAATAACTTACCGCAAATGCAATGTCGGGGCGCGTCGTAACTGATAAATACATAAGAGTGCCAATCATTTAATTTTTTCTGGTTTTCTGGCTTTTTCAATTTGCAAGATATTTCTATTGGAGTTTGGATGGGGTTACATTTCTCCATTCCGAATCGCGTAAAAATATCTTCAGCATGTTTCTATTGCTCTTGAAATAAGCTATTACGTTTTATACCTTGATGAAACCTTATTCTCAATCATGTCTTAACCGGACCAATGTCCTTCATTTTGAAGCTTTCAGCAAGGGATAGCTTCACCTGCTGCAACATTTGATCATCGTTTGATGCTATCAACAAGTCATCGACGTAAATAATAATTAGTATAAGCTTTTTATTTTTTCGCATAAAAAACAAACAAGGATCACGTTTCGATGGTGTTAAGCCAATTTTCAATAATTTTGTTGTTAGTTTCTGATACCATTTGAATCCCGACTGACGCAAACCATATAATGATTTTCTAAGTCTGCATACCGGTTTATTACAGCTAGTCAATTGCCTTTGCCATGTTTCAGCTGTTGCCGTATGCCCTTTTAACGCTACCTTTTTCAGCACAACATCAAGGTACTCGGGTATTTCCATATATACGTCTTTTACAAGATCACCATTCAAATACGCCGTAATCACGTCCATCTGGTGTATCTTCAAGCCCATTTCGGTTGCCAATGCTGCCATCAGTCTTACGGATGCTATTCGAGTAACTGGAGAATACGTTATAGGGAAATCCTCCGCTGGACGCTGGGAGCAGCCTTTAGCAATAAGACGTGCCTTCTTTAAATTACCTTCTTTTGTGCGGAAAACAAAACGACTTCCAGTGACTTTTCTTTCGCTAGGGCGCTCAACAATGTCCCATGTGTTGTTTGAGAGTTGTGCAGAGTATACGTCTTCAATTGCGCGTAGCCATGCAGTAGCTTCATTGCCATTTATCGCCTCGTTTATTGTGGTTGGATCACTGTTAATCGCTAAATTTGCAAACTCGCAGTCTTCAAAATCTACGCTGTTATCACAATCTTTATCTTCGCTACCTTCTGCCTACCTTTTCCAGTAAAACATCTCGTGTTAAAATTTTACGTCGCGGCTAATGACTATTCGTCTCTTCTCTGGTGACCATAAACGGTACGCTTTAGTTTCGTTGGAGTAGCAGGCTTCGGAGCGAGAGTCAAATTTTCCATTTGTTTTATCTTTTAACAAAACGAATACACTAAAAGGTTTCATGTGCACAACAGTAGGTGTTTTTCCCGTTCAAACCTTCAATGATACTTCGTCACTGAGAGACTTAGTTATACACCGGTTCCTTAAATATCTTAAACATTTCCAACACCTCATAATTGTGCTTGATGAAATAAACATCACCGTGAGTAGTCATCTGTGAAGGTCACGAAGTCCTTGGCGCCGGATTGAAAAGCCGTTTCCTTCGGACCGCAAAGGTTAGTATGTATGATCTCAAGCAAGTCTGTCGTTCGCCGCTCTCTATGTTTTGCAAAAGTTTCTTGCGTTTGTTTTTCGCTTAAGCAAATTTCACAAGGTGACATAAGTTCATTTTTATTAACTTCGATGCCGTGTACTATGCTCGGTAAGCGCTTCAAATCTCTCTCGTTCAGGTTATGCGAAACGTCTTAAAATGATTCTGGCAAACTGTATATTAGTAAGATTGCCAGTAAATCGTCGCCTATGGTCACGTTTATTTCTTTAAATGGTCGACATGGAAAAATTCGTTCAAGTGCTCGCGATTATTGTCGCCTTCTTTCATACGTGCAGGTCAGCAAAAATCCTTGGAACGAACCCTCCACGAGGGTGCCGACGGGAAATGCGCCCTCTGGGAACCGGGCCGCACCCAGTTGTAATCAGGCCTTACCCCGGGTAATGCGGATCTCTGCACGGGGTGGACGCACCCCTTTCTCCGCAACTCGTGGGATCTATTATGGAAACAACAAAACAAAGCAGCAACAAGACCGGCACTCGCAATATGTCGGAAGGGCAGTCGCCCAAGAAGCAGGAGGCTCGTGCGATGCAGGGCCCCTCCACCAGCCACAAAGTGGCCAAAAAAGGGAAGGAAAGCAGGCCTCTGGCGATGCCTAGGTCTCCCACAAAGCGCAAAGTGGATGTGAAGCCGGGCAATAGCAGGGGCGAAACAGGTAGGCAGCTTGCTACCAAGTCAGAGGTTAATGCTAGAGCGCCACCGCTAACACCCACGGCGTTTGCGAGGCCGGACGATAGTCCAGCCCCAAAGGCAGCAAACGCTCGACACAGGAAGAGTGTCATTAGGATCCTGGAAAGGTCGAAGCTAGCGGAGGACCTCTGTGATGAGGCGATGAACTGGTGCTGCGAACCCATTGGAAATGGGTACAGTCGGAGCTGTCTGATACTGCGGCGAACGTGCTTTGTGTGAACCCTGGACCACCACCATCCTGCAAGCGATGCACTGTTGCTCCAGTTAGCAAAAAAGGGAGCGGCAGACATCGCCCTAATCGAGGAGGGATTTGGCCATAATCACTCTTCGTTATTTATATCCGGTGACCGATCTACAGCAATATTTATCTTAATATTCGGAATTAAAATTAATTTTTTTTTAAATCTCGAGGGCTCTGGGACCATAACCTATTGTTCTTAGGATACGATGTCAATCGTATGATTTTATTAAAGCGAAACAGCAAAAAGGGAGTTCATTGTTATAAAAGTATATAAGTTAAATACAATAGACAAATACATAAGTTATAGTTTTATATGATAAACTGCAGAGTTGCATTAAGGCGTTGGAATTGCTTCGTATTTTCCAACATGAAATTTGCCAAAAAATGCATAAAACATTTTGATGTGATTTTAGAGATATGTTAAGGAGATCGGAAGGAGTGGCTACAGGAAATATGGATCGGCATATTGGATTTCCTTTAGAGCAGTTGTGGAGTTATATGGTCAATGGTAAAGTTTGTGCTACCGCAGAGAGGACAAACTGGATTGCCTTCCCCGTTGTGAATGTGTGAGTGTGTCAGCATTAGGTGACCGATGCGGAGTCCTCCTTAAATCACTGTCCAAAAGTCGATGAATATCTTTCTTTTCCATGTGATCGAAAATATGCAATGGTGCATTCAAAGCGTATTTCTCTGTTTCGCTTGTTCGTTTTCTTGGATTCCAGAATGACTTGGAACCCACATTATTTTCATTTTAGTTTGGTTGATTATAAGCAAATCCCGTATTCTGTTCTATATAATTGTAGTATACACATACATAACTGATACACACACACAATACACATTGCGCACAATATAACAAACATACAGACATACAAACATACACAATGCACATAGCACATAATGAAACATACTGACACACACACACGTATAATGTACACTGCACGCGCGCAAGACACCACACACAAAGTGCAACATAAAACCAAATGTCTGGGCGCAGAACAGCGAGCTCATTACACAACAAGTGCAAGTACTTTTGGTGATTGACCGCTTAGCAAAAACACATAAGGCATTCCGGCATCAAATTGCTGTCATTGCATTTCGGCAATTTGAAGGCCAATAAATAAAACAAATACTAAGTGCATTTTTCCCTAATCATATTTTATTTAGTACCGTGTGAAATCAATGCGTGAGAAAGTATTTGAAACTTTGTGTTGATTTCCCATTGGTTAATTAAGAATTATGAATAAGTTCCTCTGTGAGGAAATTAGTATATAAGAACAACATTTTTTAAAATAAAGTCAATGATAATTTACAAGCTTAACCGTTTGGACATTATTATTCATAAGAGCGGCCTGGTGGCCTACAATATATAGCGTGTCGCGCTTTGTACGATAAATGTTAGGAAAACAAATTTTGACCAACAACGAATATTACATGGCGATCCTGCCAAACTCCTTTAACTAAAGGAGTAGGACCATAATAATTTAAAAAGAGAAAAGAATTCTGAAATGAAAATTTTGAAAATTTAGAACAAATGACGGACACAAATCAAACGATCAGCAAAGCTGAGTTTGATCAAATTTTTTTGAAATACTCAAAGATTTTCGAGTACAAACCGCAAGAACCACCAGCAAATGCCCCAAAATACGTACCGACACCAATTAATTCAGGTCCAAAGAAAATTACGTTAGAATAATATAAAAAAAGAAAGGATCAGCAAAGCAGCAAATATAAAACATTTCAACAAAAAATTTCAGAAAAACCTAGAAGAAAATCACGAGCAGGTAAATCCGTAAAATACAGAAAATCCCTGCGAGAGGTCTATCAGCTCATACATATAACGAATGGAGAAGAAAAGCATAAACATTTAGATAAGTTAAAACAACTAAAAAAATGTGCGGCCCAAGAAAGAACCAGCAGGGACCAACAGAAGTAATAAATAACAGCATATGTAAATGACAACGTAATAGCAAAAGAAGACCACAATATCACATATTTGATATACCTTATGTTAATTATTATAATAATATACGTTTTTTTATAAAAACTATGTAAAAATGTAGATTTCTAAATCAGTAGCTAATATAACAGTTTAAAATAAATATTATTACATGCTTAAAATAAGTACATGGACAAATTAAACAACATTTTATCCAATTTAAAAAAGAATCCAACTAGGACATATTCAGATACATATGTATATTGAACATACAAAAAGTAAAATACAAGAGATTTGGGCAGACATTGTATTGCAAAATAAACAACATCAAATTGACGAAATACATCCGCTATTTCAAAACATAACTTCCAAAATTTATTCACTTCTAAAGAACAAAATGGCAAGCTTTGATATTTCAACTGCCTCAAAGATAATCCCCGAATTCGGAGGAGAACATTATCTTCTTACAAAATTTTTAGACACCATTGAGTTTTATGCAAATACACTCAATGATGCACAAAAGAATATGCTATTAAAATATATATTAGCAGGAAAAATTGCACAAAAAGTAAAAAACAGACTGTTAGCTGAAACAGACCCAACTACTATTGATCAGCTCAAAGAAATCCTTGAAAAATTATATAAATTGAATAAAAATCCGCTGAAGCTACAAAACACGCTTAGTGTGATAAAACAAAATAACTTACCATTGCAAAATTTTGCATCAAAAATTGAGAGCATAACAGCCTCACTTAATGAAATTCAAATATCGCAGCAAGGCTCAGAATCTAAATCGATAGTTATCAAGCTCAATGACCAATTGGCATTAAACGCTTTTAAAAATGGTGTAAATGAACCATTAAAATCAATTGTTTTCGCGGCTAGACCAAAGACTTTTTCCGAAGCACTGCAAACAGCTCAAGAAGCAGATGTACCAACTAACAACTCGAACATATATCGGACAAGAAATAACAATAATAACTATAATAATAACACGCGTCAACCATTTAATACAAGAAATAATAATGGAAACAGAAGGTATGACGATCGCAACCGTGTTTCTAATAATACAAATAATAACAGAAATTATAATAACAACAATAGGAATTATAACAATAACAATAACAATAGAAGTTATAATAACAACAACAGAAATAATAATAATAACAGTAGAAATTATTCTAATGACAACGGAAACAACCGACGTCCACAAAATTCTGATCAGAACAGAACAAATACTAATAATCAAAGACATAATTCTCAGGAAAACATAGACGTCCCCAGATGAAAGAAGCTGGGGCTATAACTAAAAAACTAAATACGTATAGTATAGCACAAAAAGATACAAATTACGTTATACTTAAATCAAGCACAATACGAAAACCAATAGCATTTTTAATAGACACAGGTGCAGACATTTCTATTATAAAAAAATCATCAATAGACAACAGTCTAATAACAAATTGTCAACAATATAACATAAATGGACTTAGTAAAAATTTATTAACAACAAAGTCAAAAACTAAACTTTCACTTCAATCTGATGAACTTAATATTGAACATACATTTTATATTTTTGATAATATTAACATATCTACAGACGGAATTATAGGCAGAGATTTCTTGACCAAATATAATTGTAAAATAGATTACGAAACTTTCGTAATCACAATTATGTATGAAGAACAACAAATAATCTTGCCAATGTACATGAAACTCAGCACATTACCAAGTATTCATTTACCACCCCGAACAGAAATTATAAAAGAAGTAGACGTTGATTTAAATGAAGACAGTTTAGTATGCGCTAGTGAAATAACACCAGGCATATTTATAGCTAACACAATAATTCCAAAGAAAGGTCACAAACATATAAAGTTCATAAATACAAATGAGTGTGACATAACAATTAAAGATATTCCTTTACACATACAACCAATAAAAAAATTTTCAATATTGAAATATGACACAAAATTTAATTCAAAACAACGAATAGATTTTATTAAAAATACTATAAATTTTGAAAACCTAGATCCAGAAGCAAAAGAATCCATAATAAATATTGGTATCAAATACAATGAAATATTTCATCTAAAAGGAGATATTTTAACAAAAAACAATTTGTATACACAGAATATTTCTGTACATGACAAAACTCCAGTTTATATAAAAAACTACAGATTACCAAATGCACATGTTGAAGAGATTAACCAACAAGTTGACAAATTAATTAAAGAGGACATTGTTGAACATTCGACCAGTCCATATAATTCACCATTATTAATTGTGCCAAAGAAAAGCACAAATGATGAAACTAAATGGAGATTAGAAGTTGACTACAGACAACTAAACAACAAAATTGTAAATGATAAATTCCCATTAACAAGACTAGAAGATGTGTTAGACAAATTAGGCAAAGCCAAATATTTTTCAACCTTGGACATGACCAGCTCATTCCATCAAATACCTTTAGATAAGCAATCCAGACCGCTTACAGCTTTTTCGACTAATAAAGGACATTATCAGTTCAAAAGGCTACCTTTTGGCTTAAAAATTGCGACTAATAGTTTTCAACGCATGATGACTATAGCTTTGAGTGGACTCCAAGAAGCTGCATTTTTATATGTAGACGACGTAATAATTTTTGGTTCAACTCTAAAAGAACACAATGAAAATTTAATAAATGTATTCGAAAGACTGAAACAATATGATTTAAAACTAAATCCAGACAAATGTAACTTCTTAAAAACAGAAGTAGTTTACTTAGGTCACCTTATAACAGCAGAAGGTATCACGACTGATCCAAATAAGTATGACACTATAACTAATTTTCCATGTCCTAAAGATGCAGACGAGGTACGCAGATTTGTTTTATAGAAAATTTTGCGCAAATAGCTAAACCGCTAAATGAATTATTAAAGAAAAACAAACTATTTATATGGTCAAAAGAATGTGAAATAGCTTTCAAAACTCTAAAGTCAAAACTAATGACACCACCTGTTTTGAAATATCCCGATTTCTCCAAACCTTTTATTTTGACTACTGATGCATCAAACTATGCCTTAGGAGCAGTTTTACCCAAGGGACGCCTGGAGAAGACACTCCAATAGCATATGCGAGTAAATCTTTGAATAAACATGAAGTCAACAAACCAATAATAGAAAAGGAGTTATTAGCCATTCATTGGGGAATAAATTATTTCAGACCTTACCTATTCGGTAGAAAATTCATGACCATAGACCATTAGTAAGTTTATTCACACATAAAAACCCGTCATCAAAGTTAACAAGAATACGAGTAGATCTTATGGATTATGATTTTGAAATAATTTTCAAACAAGGAAAGATGAATACAAATGCAGACGCACTATCTAGAATAAAAATTACATCAAAAGAATTAAGAAAAAAGATACCATCATATGATATGCTTACAATTACAAGAGCGGTTAGTAAAAAATTAAAAAAATAAAAATTAAATGGCATAGAAAGCGGAAAGCTAAATGAAAAATTAAATGGCAAAGAAAGCAAAAAGCTAAATGAAGATATAAATGGCATAGCAAGAAAACCACTTGCAAAAAGAACTAGTGCTGCAACTCAAGAGAAGCTTGATCACCTTCACATTTGGGAAGCAACGTCATTATCTGACGTCACGCATATAAAGAAATTGCAATTTCAGTTCAAAAAGAATATTATGTATAATGAAAAGGCCAATATAGTAGCACAAAAGAAAAATATTGTTGTTGAATATAGCGATAAATCGTTATCAACTATGACGTTGATTCTGAGGAAGGTAGGATTATTCGTAGAACAACAGGAAATAGCTAAATTAGCAGTCTCTGCAGAAGACAAAATTTTCCAGTATATAAGCATGCAAGAATTTAAAGAAAAATGGAATAAGCTACAAAAAGAAATGAAAACTAATACAGCCATTATAGTATATACACCGCCAAAAGAAATAAAAAATATTAAAGAAATGAAGCGTCTAATAAGCAAATATCATGATGAGGAATTAGGAGGACATATAGGAATCTCCAGATGCATTAAAAAATTAAAACAAAGATATGTTTGGAAAAACATGAGTAACATGGTAAAGAATTATATTAATAACTGCAAATTATGCAATGAAATAAAAGTAACTAAATACACAAAAGAAAAAATGACCATGACAGACACTCCAACAACTTCATTTGAAACAATTACAGTTGACACAGTAGGCCCTTTACGTCCATCAAACGGATACAGATACATTCTGACTTTTCAATGTGAACTCACAAAGTATATAGCAGCATTTCCAATGCAAAGTAAAGATGCAGTTACTGTAGCAAGAACAATTGTTGAAGGATTCATATTAAAATATGGATGTTTTAAAACCATAAAAACTGACAAAGGTACAGAATTTACAAACGAATTACTTACCAACATATGTAAACTATTAAACATAGACAAAAAGGTTTCAGCACCATTCCACCATGAGACATTAGGAGCATTAGAACGAAACCATAGAGTATTAAATGACTACCTACGAGCACTTCAAAAAGAAGACAATTGGGAAGACTTATTACCCTATTACGTGTACTGCTACAACACAACGCCAAACTGTACGACAAACTATTCTCCACATGAGCTAGTGTTTGGAAAAATCAGCAGTCTACCCTGCGAAATACTTAAATCTAAAAACAAATTATACAATATTGATGATTATCTGACAGAGCTCAAACTGAAACTTATACATGCTCATAATATGGCTCATCAATCTCTAATACAAAATAAGATTAATAGAATTAAGAAACAAACAAACAATAATATAAGTAATTTCAAAAATAATGATTTAGTTTATATTAAAGTAGGAAATAAGAAAAAATTTGATAAAATTTTTAAAGGCCCTTACAAAGTCATTAGACAAGAAGGCGTCAATAGCTTTATACAAATAGAAAATAAATTAGTTAAAATACACAATAACAATATAATTAAAGCTAGAAACATATAATTAATTGTAAACTATAATATATTAATATACATAAATTGTAACATAATATGCACATTTGCCTAACTTTTAAGAAACTACAGCAATTGTACATTTAACTAAAGGGGTAGGATGTAGTATGCACATACATAACTGATACACACACACAATACACATTGCGCACAATATAACAAACATACAGACATACAAACATACACAATGCACATAGCACATAATGAAACATACTGACACACACACACGTATAATGTACACTGCACGCGCGCAAGACACCACACACAAAGTGCAACATAAAACCAAATGTCTGGGCGCAGAACAGCGAGCTCATTACACAACAAGTGCAAGTACTTTTGGTGATTGACCGCTTAGCAAAAACACATAAGGCATTCCGGCATCAAATTGCTGTCATTGCATTTCGGCAATTTGAAGGCCAATAAATAAAACAAATACTAAGTGCATTTTTCCCTAATCATATTTTATTTAGTACCGTGTGAAATCAATGCGTGAGAAAGTATTTGAAACTTTGTGTTGATTTCCCATTGGTTAATTAAGAATTATGAATAAGTTCTTCTGTGAAGAAATTAGTATATAAGAACAACATTTTTTAAAATAAAGTCAATGATAATTTACAAGCTTAACCGTTTGGACATTATTATTCATAAGAGCGGCCTGGTGGCCTACAATATATAGCGTGTCGCGCTTTGTACGATAAATGTTAGGAAAACAAATTTTGACCAACAACGAATATTGCATAATGCTACCATAACTTTCGATTTGCAAAGCGCCTACTACTAAATTGCTATCCGTGCCAGTTATTTATTTTTCTTTTAAATTGGTGCGAAAATACTTGCTTGTAAGACCGGGGTGCTTCCGCCGTGAAAAGATAACATCACTATTGACTGTTATAAATTTGAAAAATTACAGGACTTCGTTTACTTAGGAACCAGCATTAACACCAATAACAGCGTCAGCGTTGAAATCCAACAAGTGCTACTTTGGACTGAGTAGGCAATTGCACAGTAAAGTCCTCTCTCGAAGGACAAAAACCCGGACATACCCGTCCTATTGTATGGCGCAGAAGCATGGACGATGACAACATCAGATGAGAGGGCTCTTGGAGTGTTCGAAAGAAAGATTTATGGACGTTTTCGTCTTTGCGACGGCGAATACCGCGTACGATGGAACAATGACCAGTACGAGCTGTACAAGGACGAAGACATAGTGCAGCGAATTAAGAACTAGGTTACGTTGTTCAAATTGATAAAATAGCTCCAGTCCTGAAGGTTTTTGACGCGGTATCCGCTGGTGGTAGCAGAGTAAAAGGAAGACCTCCTCAGAAAGACCAAGTGAAAAAAGACTTGGCTATACTTAGGATTTCCAATAGGCGCCAGTTAGCAAGAGATAGGGACAGCTGGCGTGCTTTGTGCCAACGAAGTAAGTAAGTAACGTTTCTTCTTGAACTATTCAGACCTCTGAAAAATAAAACATCTGTAAACCAATACCAATAACTTTTTCTAGACACAAAATCTAAGCTACAATCAGAATGGAAATTCATCTATACAGACGGATCAAAATCAGCAATGCAAGACAACTTTTTCAGTCGTTGACAGCGAAAGTAATGTAATAACAACTTGACACCCCCAAACCTTTCTGTTATCTTTTCACGGTTGTTGATTTTAAGTTCCAGGGCGGTGATTTAGTCACCGGCTTTTGCTTTGGACCGGTTAAATTAAGTTGCTTGATGTAACTTGCGGATTTGATGATTGTTGATTCACGCTTGTATGCTACGATTTTTTCATGCCATTGAAGAGGATTGCATTGCTGCCACCACGGCACATAACCCTTAACTGCGTGAGGTCATGTTTTGGGAATAGAAAGATGTGCGGCGTACCGAATCATTTTTGTTACGATCGCAGCTGTTCTATTAACGTTGTTTGAAATGCGATGTCTTCGGATAAAATCCAATGCAGATTTATGGAAGGTTTCCACATTGGCTTTATCCAAAATAAATTTGGACTTGCATTGCATACTATTCGTAAACGCCTCTGCAATAATTTTGACAATGTATTGAATTTATAAATTAATGACAACCTTGTGATGAGTATGAGTTGTCAAAATGTGCATGACTTTTGTTTTACATGCATTGCAGTCGAAAGAAACGACAAGCATTTAAATGGACGGTTCGCCGAAGAAGTAAACAATGTATTTTAAAACATATATTTTTATTAGCATTTAATTGTTATTTCACGTTATTTTTCTTTGTAGTGATAAAAAGTGGAAGCATGAGCGTAAAAAATGTAAAGACAATGGCCCATATTCATAGCCAAGATAAAGTCGGCTCTAAAGTTAGAACCAGTTTTTTGACATCATTTTCTACGAAACATATGTGTGTATGTCAAAAAAGCTACTTCTAACTTTAGAGACGACTTTATCTTGACTATGACTTTGGGCCAATGCACAGGGGCATTCATAAACGTCATATAAATACATTGCATATTTCGGCAAAGCAAGGCTGCAATGCATAAATGCATGGTATGGCATGGGCATCTGTTTTAAAAATTCTTTGCATATTGCGTTTACGAAAGCAGCGGCTTTTTTGGGGTTTTGTGTTTTCATTGTGGTGATTATAGGGAAATGGTCGCTGCCATGCAAGTCGTTTAGGACTTTGCAATTTAATTTGTTGGCAATGGCGGCAGAACAGATAGCAACGTTTACATGTGTAAAAATGTGGTGGGTGGAAAAGTGTGTTGGCGATCCATCATTAAGCACTACAAGGTTTTGCGCTAGGACTACGTCATCCAATATGTTGCCTCTGGCATTCGATTTGGGAACCCCATAGTGGACTCCAAGAATTAAAGTCTCCTAAGACAATAAGGGGAGTTCGAAACCTGCGTAATATTTTAGAAATATCTTGAGCAGTAAAGTTCTTATGTGGTGGTACATAGAATGCAATGGTGTGAAATTTGAAACTGATATCGATTTCTATGACAATTGCTGATATGTAAGATTGTATTGGCATATGTCTATGGGGTATATTTTTTTATGAGTATCTCAATTCCTTGTTCGCTTGTGGAAATATGTGGCCACTGAAAGGTGGTACTCTATTCTGGTAAATATATGCTCTGTCGTTTTACAAGAATTCAATAGAAGTTTCACTAAACACCATGCCAGTAACAATTATCTTCACAACAGGAGTTTCAATATAACTCAATCGTTCATTTCCGCACAAAACAAAAATTTGTCATGCGAACTGTAAAAAGGAGGTCACAAATTAAAATCGTGCGAGAGGCTTAGGAACATTTCAATAAATGAGGGAAATAACTGTCATATTAAATAAACTTTGTACAAAATGCTTATCACATTACACAGTGCTACAAAAAGTCGAAATACCTGGGAGGTGATGTTATTTTTCTTGTAGGTCTTATCGAGTAGAACGAGAATCCAATTTTGGAATTTGTCAAACACCCCCAAAATCTCGACTTAACCTTAAAAAACCGATTTTTCGTGCTTTTGCGCATATCTTAGCTAAAAATCATTCTAAGAACGGTTTAAGAAAGAAGAAACTCAGACCTTTTGAAAGATATATAGACGTCTTAATAAAGCTGCAGAAATTTACTTGTTTTTGCACAACAAACTTAAAATTTGCTACCCTTTTTCTTCTTTTTTTGACTTTGGCGATATTTTCACACACTATTTTATAAAAACACAAAATGAGTTTTGATTAGATTCAAAGAGTACGTTTAATAATGAGTTCAACGAATGTTTCTTTTAAAAAATCGGCTGAGTTATTTTACGTTTTATAAGAACGAAATTTTTGCAAAAATTTGCTTCTGTTGTTCCCAAGGAAATTATCACTTATTTTTTGAGTTTTTACTCAATTTTGAAGTCTTTATAAATTTACGTTATACTGAAGTGCTCGTGTTGTTTATCTTTTGTTGTGTTTGCTGTTAAATTGGATAAAAATCGTGGTAAAGTAAAACTAAAATGTCCGACAAGCGTAATAAGTTTTGCTACATTTGTGGCTTATTTACGGATACAAGTCATCGGCGTGATTATAAAAATAATATTGGTGTTGTAAAAATATATAACAAGATTTTCGAAAGGTTTTATAGTGCGAGTGTGAATATTGTAGAGGAAGAATTCCTTCCTTGTAAATCAAAACCAACGGAAAGGCATTTGGTTTCAAATTCTGATTTCGCCGATCTCGTGCGTTATTTGCATTTATCGAAACGAGAATCTGAAGTCCTCGGTGCACAACTAAAGCAGTGGAATTTAGTGGAAAAATATTTTCAAATAACATAGGGTAGAAAAAGCGACCGCACTTTGATACTTAGAGAAAGTTTTAAAACTGATGGCAATGACTGTGATCTAGTACATTGTGTAAATGTACCCAAATTATTTTCGGCTTTAAATTATAATTATAATGCAGATGAATGGCGAATTTTCATTGAAGGATCGTGTAAAAGTATGTACCCTAAAAAAAAAATATATTCGTGTTCCCTTAATGAAGTCTGTAATGTCACCCTTAGGTTTAAAAGCTGTGTTATTACACAATGAAAATCTCTTACCATCAGTTCCAATCGCGTATGGGGTTAACAAGAAAGAAACATATGAAATGATGGAAAAAATTTTACGGTTGATCGACTATGCCACGCATAAATGGAAAGTCATTGCTGACTTAAAAGTGTTGACAATTTTATTTGGCATGCAAGGTGGCTACACAAAATATCCTTGCTACCTTTGTGAATGGAATAGTCGGGCATCCAATGATCGCAAAGCATGGCCACCTCGAGAGTCACATCAGATAGGTAGGAAAAACGTTTTAAGCCTCCCATTGGTAAAATCTGAGGATGTTATCTTACCACCACTACACTTAAAGCTGGGATACATGAAACAATTTGTAAAGAAATTGGATGTTAATAGCGAAGCTTTTCTTCATCTTAAAACTGTCTTCCCAAAATTAAGTGAAGCTAAAATAAAAGCCGGTATTTATTCATTTGTTTTCATACCTACTTGTTTTTTATTTTTTTATAATATGTGTATATACATAGGTATTTTCATTGGACCTCAAATTCGCAAAATTATGAGCGACGTTACCTTTATGAACAAGTTAAGCTGTGTTGAGAAACGTGCATGGAAGAGTTTTGTAGCGCTATGTGATAATTTCCTTGGGAACAACAGAAGCGACGACTACATCAGTGTTGTAAACGACTTTTTAAGTGCATATGGTGAAATGGGTTGCAACATGTCGATAAAAATTCATTTCTTGCATTCGCATTTGGACTTCTTCCCACATAATCTGGGCCAGTTCAGTGATGAACAAGGCGAACACTTCCACCAAGAAATGGCTTCGATCGAAAAACTTTTCGAAGGATAAAACAAAATAAATATGATGGCAGAATATTGCAGGTCAGTACAACGCGAAACTGACGATGCTGACCTAAGGAAAAAACGGTAAAAAAAGCACTTTTGATCTATATATTTTCATTTAATAATATTTATTAGTAAATTAAGTTCGTTGTAAATTTTTGCAAAAATTTCGTTCTTATAAAAAGTAAAATAACTCAGTCACTTTTTGGTTTTTTAAAATAAACATTCGTTGAACTCGGTATTAAACGTACTCTTTGAATCTAATCAAATTCCAATAAAATAAATTACCTTAATTTCCCTAAAAGCGGACAAAAGGATATAAATTTAGCTTAAGTGCCAAAGTAGCTAAAATAATTTCCTGTTTCGCCACACAAGTGGAAGATTTCTCAAACGAATATTTAAATTCGCAATTGATAGTTAGAAAACTCCCCCATCCCCATTACTATACCAGATGATAAGCATTGTGAAGACTTTTATAAAGCCACAACTTTGAGATCTGGTAATGGTCGGTAGTCGTTCGACTATCACTTAAACATCATTTCCCCGTACCTTAGCACTCCAGAAATTTTGATGTATGGAAATAAACCTACTTAAAAAGGCGAGATTAAAACCGTTTAAGACAATGCAGATATTCCAACAATTAAAGCATATGGACATGAAAAAATTTAAAAAAGTATTTACTCATCCTTTTACCTCCCCCACATAAAGTCAGAAAAGCTTATAACTAAAGTAAGAGTGGTGTACAAGTATACTTAAAAAAATTTGTCAAGATAACGCTCCTCGTGAATGAATAACGTATTAGTCCAAAATAAAACAAAGTTGAGTATGCCGAATTTTCTCTGGTGGTTTAAAAATTACATAGCAGAGCCGACTTCGTTTAGTTTACGAGAACCAAATATGTTTTAAGGGGTGGAACTTAGACTGTGTGCCATGAAATTGGCTAGCCACCAATTCTTTACTTATATTTGTTTAAGTGAGTGACCCGTCCTATAATCCGCTGGAGAATCGCACACATGGAGAAGTTAAATGAAAACTCGTACGTATTAACTCTGACTATATGAGCTATTAATGTTAGCAGTCCAAAGAACTTTTGGACGAACCAACTCAATCAAACGCTAAGACGGAATTCGCATTCTCATCACAATCCAACTCATCTGGACTGCTCTGTATCCTTCTACTTCGGGCGGCCTAATGATAATGATGGTGGCCTTGCATTCATACTAGACGTCTGCATGAATGTACTCATTGGCCGTTTTAACACATTCACACGTAAGCGCAACATTCTACGCATTCTGCTCACAGCAAGCGCGATGACTGAATGAGTGTGCAGATAGCTGAGAATACTGCGCTCAGTCGCATTCAGAAAGAGAGGCATTCGTTGTACAAAGAGTGCCAAATATATTGTACAACTAGTCATGCGCATTCGGATGTATGAGACCACATCCGGCTGTATGAGACCACATTCGACTGAAAGATTTTATGACGGCGCCAATTTTTGCAAATGATAGCGGCTACATTATATAAGCAATTAAATAGAAAAAATTCAATAATTGCATGTCTCTTCATATTTACGTACATACATACATGCATAATCTACATTGAATTTTACTGAAATTAATAAGTAAATATAAAATAAAAGCATAGACTTATAATAAAGTCAATGCACGTTTGAATGAAAATATGTTCATATGTAGGCGCAAATGTAAATGGAAAGAAAACATATTAAGAAAAAATTTTCACAATGTTTTTATACTCTCATTAAAATGTTAGAAATTTTCAATTTCTCATTAAAACGTCAGCACTCTGTACAAGTTTTAAAACTTCAATTGATATGGTTCTAGTTAAAGAATACGATATTATTTTATAAAGAATTAACGGAAAGTATTTGTGTTAAAAAACATTGTAAGTATTGCATACAACTGTAACCTGCTTTTGACGCTGAGGTGCATACATATATGTATATATACGTATTTATATACGTACATATGTCTATTTATGTGTGGGTATAATGTATGATAGTAAACCCCTTTTATAAATATTCGCTAGCTTCTTCACATCCGTAAATATGCATGTATGTACATGTATTTATATGCAGCCTACTTACTGAGCGCCAGGCCATTTGCTCAACTTGGTGATTATCCCTTTTGTATTTATGTACACACATACATATATACATATGTACATACATGTAGCCCGCGATAAAGTATTTAGGTATTAAAATCGATAGAAGGTTGACGTTTAAAATGCACCTTGAATACGCTAGAGACAAGGCAGCAACCACAACGACTTCTCTATCAAGAATTATATTCAACGCGAGAGGACCAAAGCAGCGAAGCAAAAAGCTGCTGGCAGGAGTAGTTAGAAGTCAAATAATGTACGGAGCTCCGGTGTGGTTCGAGGCGGTATGCCACTCATCTTACTTCCGGGGCATAAAGTCAACTTATCGCCTGTGTGCACTCAGGGTATGCAGTGCATTCAAAACTGTGTCCGATGAAGCAGCTCTGGTAATTGCAGGTATGTACCCAATAGACATTCTAGCTAAAGAGTCTGCATATACATATATTCACAAGGATGAGGGTAGCAAATGAAGCCGCACGCAAGGAAGCCAAAGACATAAGCCTAGCGGAGTGGCAAAATAAATTGGATCGCACGCCAAACGGGCGATGGACACACCGATGTATACCGAATATAGAGCGCTGGATTCAAAGAAGCCACGGCGAAGTAGATTTTTACACGACCCAATTTTTAAGCGGTCATGGAAGCTTTAAGTCGTATCTACATAGATTCAAACACGAGGTCCACCCTTACTGTGACTTCTGTGGTATCGGAGTTGTAGACAACGCGGAACATGTTTTCCTAATGTGCCCGCGCTTTATCCACGAGAGGAGCATACTCCAATCAGCAGTTCGAGAAAACCTTTCACCACAAGCGATCGTTAATTACATGCTGATGGGCAAAGACGAATGGAATTTGGCCAACGGCTTTATTTCATCGACGATGAAGGTTTTAAGAAGTGAGGAATGAAGAAGACGCAGAAGTTCCACTACCATATAAGACGAGGTAAGAGGTCTTGTGTGCCCTAATGCATCACAGCAGATTGGATCCAAGGCCGTTGCAACCGCCAAGTGGTGTATCCAAATCGTTCGTTCGGCCCAATGTACGAGCAGATTGGAATCTCGGCCTTTCCGACTGCTTAAGGCCTTCCGTAGAAACACAAACTCAGGCGTGGATGCGGATTGGAACCTAGGCCGTTCCAACCGTCAAACTACGCAACGAGGAAAAAAAATTATAACAAAAATAAATAATTTAATAATATAAGGGTTTTTCATACATAAATGCAGCATAGGAATTAATGCATCACAGCGGATTGGAACCCAGGCCGTTCCAACCGCCAAGTAGAGCATCCACAACCTCCGCTGGACCCAATAATCGAGCAGATCGGAATCTCGGACTTTCCGACTGCTCAAGATCTTTCTGCCGAAACACGCACACTCAGGCGTCGACGCGGATTGGAACCCAGCGCGTTCCAACCGCCAAAGCTCCCAACGGGAGAAATATAATATTATATTCCATACAGTAATATACAAGTATTTTTCAGTCATAGACGTAGCAAAGGATTGAAGAATCTGGGGCGGATTAGAACCCAGGGCGTTCCAACCGTCAAGAGCTACGACGCAAACCTGGTCATCGTCCTGTTGGTAACTTTCAAATAATACGTTTACCTACATGGAATCACTCGTCGCATGCATATGTAAGTAAGTACATCGATGCCTTATTTATATTAAATAACTTAAAGGGGACGAGGCTGCGGCCCAAGACAGCTTACAATAGACTTAGAACGTACGATCGAGCTTAGTGCTCAAACCACCTCCCGACGGAATACATGACGGTGGTACCGGGGGGTTCGGTACATAACAGTAGGAGGTTTAGTGCTGGTTAAAGTCCCACACTGACGGGGTACAGGCTTTCGATGCTTCCTCCTTGTAAAAAAAAAAAAAAACATACATGTGTATTGTGCGTATGCATAGTGTGCGTCTGCGCTTGTGAACACATATGTATGTATGTATGTATGTACATACATGCATACATATATTCCCTTCCTGTGTGTGATCCTATATCATATTCTGTATACCTTTGAAAAAAAAATTATAAAGTTTCTGGTTCTGATTTTTTAAAATGGAAGTGCACTATAGTTTCAATGGTATTATAAAACATATTCATACATAAGACATTTCGAATTTATTCCAAAAAAACCATTATAATTAATTAATACCTACATACATATGTACATTGAATTGTGGAAAAGTAATAATATCAAAAAAACAACTCAGAAAATATTTAAATATTCAAATTTCAAATGATCTTTGAGGATTATTTGGATAATTTAATGAAGTCAAATGTCCACTAATATTTTATTCACATCAATATTATTTAAGTCTTAAATAATAATAGTATTGTATAAATAACATGAGTTAAAAGAATTTTCTAATCAGTTATCCATCCGGTTTAATAACAAAGTAGTAAGCATAAGCGAAAACAACGCATATGCTAAGCGTTGTTAAGTACACACGTAATAACAGCCATCGCTAGCTGCGCCTTACATATGAAAAATTTGTACATCCCTTAAATCATAAGCAGAGAGTACCCATATTGGTCTCTTTTTTCTCTGTAAGTACACATATTTATGATCGCATGAGTGCCTGAGTTGAATGAGCACCGCATTCACATTCGTGTCATTCGGCTAACAGAAGAAATGAATGTGCTCATGCAGCCCTCTAATTCATACACACACCATACCGTGCATCAAAACGTCATCCGCTAGAATGACACCCTAGAATGTCAAGATATTGCCATTCGGTCAGTAGATGATCTCGCCACCACCAGCTTCTTGGCAGGATATCACCCTTACCTAGGTGCGCCTCTTAGTGATAAAAGACGATTCGAGATTATGCAGCATGAATGTTGAAGGCCCCACCAGGATTGTGGGTAGTTGTAGCAGCTCACCTGACCTACAATCTTTGGTATTCAAGCCTACCAAACGATCGTAGCGGGAACGAACTGGCAGAGCAGATTGACAATTCGAGATTCTGCACCATGAATGATGATGGCCCCACCAGGATTGTGTGTAGTTGTAGCAGCTCACCTGACCTAAAAATAGCTAGTGCGGGTTAAATAAATAGCACAATGCTCTATACTGAATTTTGGAACGATTTTTCGTCTTCCTTTGTCAAGTTTGGTTTTAAGACAAATCGGTTTCGGCGTTGTTTTGTATTTGTTCTAAGTATTCATAGTATTTGTTTAAAGTATTTATAGTCGTTTTATTGTTTTGTCCCGGAGATTCAATCAAATTTCCCGAGCGAAGCGACGGTACTAACCGACGAGCGCGAGCACTTTCGCAAGATGAATCCCAGGGATCCCCGCATACGAGATCTTAACTGCGAGATCCGTCGCCTGATAGACGCACACAAGCAGGCTAAATGGGAGGAGCATCTAAGGACCTGCCACTTTGTCGCTGAGGTAAGCAAGCTATGGTCAACCGTAAGGTGTCTGTTTTACCCGACGAAGCACAATGAGTGATTGGAAATCTCGTTCGAAGCAGGAGCAAAACGGAGAGTTCCCAACAACAGCGTACCCCTTGCATTCAACAGCGCCGAAGTTCACGGAACCATCGGGAAGGCAAAAGTATCCAAAGCATTTGACCCAGACGTGTTAGGCATGCCTATGCTGAAAAAATTGGGCCCAACGGCAGTAGCTTACATCACGGTGTTCCCCAACATGTCATTAAGCACGCTGATCATTCCGGAGATCTGGAAGTCAGGTCTTGTCATACCACTGTTAAAACCAGGGAAGCCTACCGATAAAGGTGAATCTTTTCGTCCGATTTTCCTTACACACAACTTGGGCCCGTCGAAACATCATCACGGCTTCCCAAAACCGGAAATGAACCTCGGCCTAAACCGCAACAGAGCAATCATTATCGTTGCTGGGTTCAAGTTCATTATAATACTACGCCATTTTTTCAGGGTTCAAAAAATCTTAAATTTTTAACATTTTTAATTGCAGGGTAAATGTCTCGCTTGTGCTGCATTTCGAGGCAGGCTTCTGATTTTGAATTTTACGCCGTAATATCTGCCCAAAATGAAAGAAGCATCCCTTATTGACTACATCAGGAAAGTATGATTTTGTTACTGATATTAAAGCTTTTTCGAAATCAGTAATAATACCATAATTAAGATTCACATTACGAGCACAGGCAATTTGATAAATTTCATACAACACTTCACTGTTGCAGTTTTTGTCCTGCTGCTCATTAAACAATAAATGACATGGACAACTTGTTCAATTATAAATGCATGAATAGTGAAAAGTTGGCGCATTATTGTCGGTACAACTTAAAATTTATCGTAGTCGACTTCTCTATGCTGCGTTTCTGTGGATTTTTGTTTATTACATTTATATGTACATAATATATTGAAAGGCTTTGAAAAACATTATATGTATAATACTAATAACAATTGACGCTTACACTATATAGCTCAGTGTTTGGCCGAGTTTCTCCTACTATTTGTAATGTCCGTCTTTATATTGTACCACAAATGGAGGGACCTACAATTTTGTGCCGACTCCGAACGGCAGATGTATTTTATGAGAAGCCTTTTCATGGCAGAAATACCCCCGGAGTTTTGCCATTGCCAGCCGAGTGGTGACCGCTATTAGAAAAAAACTTTCTCTGTGAATAACATTTGACTTTCCCTGGCTGACATTCGAACGTCGAACCCAGCGGCATATCTAGTAATAGCACGCACCGCAAACACTCGACTACTGCGGCCACTACATATACATATACATATGTTTAATGTGTTTTCTCAATCCGTACATTTCTTACTGTTAAAAATTAATTAACTTATGGTTTATGTGAGTGAAATTGTTTAATAACTTGTAAGTTAACCGTAAATTTAATACTATCATAACTAGCAACGAAGTTAATAAAATGCATTGTTAAACTTCTTGCACGATAAATTCCCATGCATTTTGTGGAATTATTATTTAATTTTATACACATTCTTTTAAATATTTCTTAATGTTTTTTCAGGAAAATTTTTAAATATAAACAGTTCTCTTTTTTGCAAGTAAATAAACAAATGAAAATTAAACGCAGTTTTTTAAACACCTCAATGATAATTGTTACGAAATATCACAATTTTTGTCAAATCGCATTTCATTTTGAGGGGACAAATTTTACCCAGCACAAATTTGCAAGCAAGAAAACAGCTGATCAAAGGCAGCTGATTGCAATTTGGATAAATACGAAATTTTGGTTTAAGAATTTTAAAGATGAAAATTATAAAATATGAGTGTTAAACATACAAGATACAGGTAAATGTTCGTTCGGTTAAGTTTCGTTAGTGAAATGTTTCAGGAAAAGGCTAATGCAATATTTTTCATTTTGCATATTTGGATGCGAACAAGAATTCAATAAGCTGTTCGTTAAACTTGCAAGTTTCTGCTAATTTTGCGTCCGCGTAAAAATTTGCAAGCATCTCTCTTTGCTAGAGAATACTTCAAAATTCTGAGAAATTTCGTTGCTGGATAATTTTTGCACGAACAGACTTAATCCCATTTTCGGCTGAAATTAAGCGAGTGTCTGCCAAACACCAACTAAATTTGTCATATAAAAATTAAGAACAGACATTACAGTTTTTTTTTCACTGCACCTTTTTCTAGAAAATCTCGAACTAATGACGGAAATTCCCGCACAGAAATTTAGACATTTCTTCTTTTAACGTTTCAGGAAAACTAATTTTAGGAAATTTTCTTTTAGATGATTTGCGAAAAATTGTCTGTAAATGCAGCGTTTGCATTTTCTACTTCATAGCAGCAATAGCAACAAAAATATTGCTTCGATCTTGCTACCGCATATGACAAAAGCACAAAAACGAACAATGTGCTGTTAAGAGTGGTAGACTGTTGCGGTTCGGAGCATAGCAAAGCGAAATGTTTGCTACTGTTATTGCTCTGACTACGGGAGTCGTAGGTATTGCTCGGCTATTGCTCTCGGAGCTGCTACAGTAGAGCAACCATTCCTTTACGATTCTTGCCGCATGCTTAGGATCGTTATCCTGTTGGAAGATCCAGGATTGACCTAAGCCCAATTTCTCAACGCTGGGAAAATGTTTAGGTAATCTGTTTTGTTCATTGTGCTGTAAATTAACACCAGCCTTCCCACTCCACCTGCCGCCAAACTATCACCGTATCCCCACCATGCTTTACAGTGGATGTAATGGTTTTCTGTATAAACTACTGATTTTTTTCTCTCCAAACTTTAGTACTTTTTTTCTTCACGAAAACTTCGAACTTGCTTTCATCAGAAAAAATAACATTATTCCAGAACAGTTTGTCTTTAGTTTTATATTTTTCTGCAAATTCTAATCGTCGTTTTTGGTTCTGTGTAGAGATGTGCGGGTTTTCCTCGGTACCCGGCCATACAGACCATTAGCATGCAATGCTCGCCTAATCGTGCTGGCACTAACGTTCAGTCCGGATGTTCTGGACACTTCTTCAGACATTTTGACGGCACTGACAGGTGGATCTATCTCCGCAGCTCTCACAATTGACCGTATTTCTGTGTCACTGAGCCGTTTTGGCCTACCCGAATGTGGTCGATCTTCTATTTTACCAAACTTTGTTTGCTTATCAATAATTTTTTTCACTCTATTACGACTTTCAATTATTAAAGCAATTTCACGTAAAGATTTTCCTTCCTTCTTAAAATTTATCACTATTTTTCTTACATCAGGTGAAGTTTGCTTGCCCATTGTCCAATTGATGGGAGTGCACATTTTGCTAATTTCCAAAAGCAAATATTATCCAATCGGCACAAGGATAGTAAATAACATTAGAATGAAACAGTAACAATGAGAAAATATTGATAACGGTACATTTATTTGCGTAAAATGAAAATGCGAGGCCTACTACTGTATTTGTACACTTTGTTTTGACGCGTGAAATACTGAGTATATTTGGTTTTGTTTGTGTTGTTTTTGTTGTTGTAGAGTTTTTTTGGATTGCTGTTAATTTTTTGTAAAAACAATATCTAATCATTTGTAAATGAAAAATGATTTGAAATTTTTTTAATTTTTTATACTGAAATAAAGCGTGAAATGTATGGGAAAGAGGTGTACACTTTCTTTTGACGCCGTCAGTATGTTTATGGAACAAAGATTTATTTTGTCTGTTGGTTCGGACATGTGTAAAGGTACTTTGTTTGTTTGTTGTTGGAAAAGTTAAGAAATTTAAGGTGTTGTTCAAATAGAAAAGTAGGCGTGACCCGCCCCTTTTGACTGATTTCCACGGTATAGATTTTGTTCGGTTTGGTGCAAATGAATAGGGTAATGTTAAAGAGGAGTTAAGAGGGAATATACAATATTTTTAAAATCTTTTATTTAAAATAAATATTGCTTCGACATCCACAATATTGGTATGGTTGGAAAGGTAATTAAAAGACATTTTACCTAATACATATGTACATATGTGTATATACAGAGGCTTCATCGCATAATCCGACAGGAGTTTGGCTAATACTTATGTGCTCCAAACATAAAAACAAAAAAGCAGAATAAGTTGTTTTTCACGTTTATTTACACTTTATTGTATCGCCTGCTTAAGTGATAAAGCAAACTTAAATTTTTTTTTAATATAAACTGCCAATTTAAAAAATAAAATTAAAACAATAAAATTTTTTGTGCTCAACGAATAATCGGACAAAACAAAAAATGCTACTAAATTTATAAAACAAAAGAAGTCAATACTTTGTCGCATATACCCTATTATCCAGAACAGCCTGTAAGCGCTTTGGAACGGATTTGACCAAGTTTTGACATACCTCCGGCTCTATTACAGGCTTGGAATTCCATAATATAATAATAATATCGAGCTTTTCACAAATAAATAAATATTTCGTAATATATTGAAAATTTGTATTTAAAAATCGCGCGATGTTTGATGGGTTACTTTATCTTCCTTTTTTATGGAAAGAGTTGAATTTTTGCCATTTTTAAAGGCTTCCCTAGGGCCTCACCGAAGGTCTAGAGGAAACAGAGTGGCCTAATGGAAAAGTTTATTCTACCCCTTTCTAACGATGTGCTTTGGGTGCCACGCCCCCTCTTTCACCGCCCACCAACCACTTTTTATGCGGCGTTATATCGAATATTACCCTTAAGTGCAGTGAATGAAAATCAAAAACCATATATGTACATATGTATGTACATACATATGTATGTGAAAAATGCAAAACAAATGTCATTTTTAAAGTTAAATTCTGATAAAGTTTGTGGACGGATTTTTGCAAAACGATAGTTAAACAAAAGTTTGTTTTGTTGTTCATCTACTTATGTGCATTTGAATTTTTCAAATTGATTTACGCGTTTAGCCCCAGTAAACCAATTTTATGCGGCACTATACTAAACCCGACCCACCGAAAGCATTTTTTTTACTTTGTATTCCATATATTTAGGCAAATTTAATAAAATATTACTCTTAAATATGTAATAGTACTCAATACACGTTAAATAGTGCTCCGGTGATAAAACATGCAACTATATACATACAGCTATGGACACACAAATAGCACAAATGCGAACCAAATATTAGAGCTAAGTTCTTAAGTCGCAAATTAGCTGAACACTTAAAATTTTGCATGTATCTACATGTTACCGTTATGAAGCTCACATCCTTGTACAAAATTACCGTTTGCTTTCATTCAAATTTTGTTGTGGCGATTTTATTGCGCATTGTGTTGATTTGAAGTGGACACGTAAATAGCACATTTCTAAAGGTCGCAGTTCACCTTAATTTTTGTGTTAAGTTCTCTGGTGTTTTTATTAGAATTTTGCGCCATCTTATCGGTTTGAAAAGCTGATACCAGTAAGGTCGCGGAGACACCACGGACTTATTGTTCCAAAGTTTAAATACTTAACATCATCAAGGCTATTTTTCATTAACGCGGTTAGAATCTGGAATTCGATACCTCAAACCGTCAGGGCTGGACTAGGCAGATTCAACGACAAGACACAAATGTATGACTATTTTAAATCTGTCTGATTGCATTGAAGCGGGACATTAATCTAAAACTTAACTTTTTAACTATTCTATTTCTTCATTTTCTTCTCTTTCCTGTTTTTCATTTACATTAATCTTTAAGGTTTATTTAAAAAAAAAAAAAAAAATGTAATATATGTATATGTTAGATTTAAGTTATTAGCATTATATCTTCCACGTACACTACATGATAGTTGAAGTACTATTAAAAGACCTAAGTCTTACTTTGTACTACTATAACAGAAATAAATAAATAATCAAATAATTATTTAGTCAATATTTTGTAAAAATGGGACGCGGAAAGCACTGGACGCCGGAAAAGAGAGCGCTTATATGCAACATGAAGAAAAATGGAAAAACCATTGCAGAAATTGCTGAAATAATGCTTTGCTCGCGAAAAATGGTATATGATACTCTTCATGCAATTAAAAAAGACCCATCATGTGTCAACAAAAAGACAACAAGAAAGTCAAGACCCCGTAAAACCGACATTGGTGTTGACAGAATCATAGTAAGGAACAGCAAAGTTGATCCTTTTAAGTCAGCAAGAGAGATTATGCTTGAAGTTAACGAAGAATGTGGTGTGGATGTATCCAGAAAGCTTGTAGGAAGACGGCTGAATGAAGCTAAACTTTTTGGACGAATTAGTAGAAAGAAACCACACCTATCAAAGCGCCACATCAAAACTCGACTGACATTTGCAAAGGCCCACAGAGACAAACCATCTCAATTTTGGAAAAACGCGCTTTGGACTGACGAAAGTAAGATAAATAGGTTGGGTCCAGATGGAAAAACCATTGTACGTCATCCACAAGGTCAAGCCATCAATCCTAAGTATACTAAAAAAACCCATTAATCATGGTGGTGGCAGTATCATGGTCTGGGGAGCGTTTTCATGGCATGGCGTCGGGCCAATAGTTTGCATAAATGGAAAAATGGACCGTTATCAGTATTTGGATATTCTAAAAAACAAAATGGAACCGTTTGTGTTTGAGTCCATGCCCATAAACTGGACATTTATGCAGGACAATGATCCGAAACACACCGCAAAGACAGTAAAGCAATAGCTTGCAAAAGAAAATATTAGGACAATGGATCTAAATCCAATAGAAAATTTATGGAATGATGTTAAGACACAAATAGCAAAGAAGAAATTAAAAAATTTTGATCATTTGTGGGCTGGCGTAGTGGAGTCCTGGCATTCAATCCCGAAGGAGCGATGTCAAAAATTGGTGGAAAGCATGCAGCGAATATGTGAAGAAGTAATAAAAAGTGGGGGATATAGTACAAAATACTAACCCAGTAAGCAATTATATACCATTTATTTTTTATTTTGGATCCTTATTTTTACCTTTATAAAAACTCTTTCAGAATGTGCTATTTATGTGTCCCAGCTGCCTCGCAGGATATTTATGTTTTCGTATATTTTTATTAATAGTATAATATTTATTGTTTTTGTTTTTTAATAATATGAAAGTGAATAATTTTCGAAAAAAATACCAATGCTTTTTTTAATCCTACGTGCCAAACTTAAGGAGCAAATATACATTTTGTATATGAAGACCATGTGTGCTATTTATGTGTCCATGGCTGTATATGTATGTAAACTAGAACGGATAAAAATGAGTTATGCCGGCAATTTGGCCGCTGTTTCTCTCGCAAAGTGGTTCGTAATTTCTGAAATATATTAAACTTTTACTTTTGCTGATAATAGTTGCTTTATTTATATTTTTAATGGCATGATGTGAATAAGTTCTACATCCCTTCTGTCTGTTCGACTCTCCGATCGGATGCTTAAGACAATTATCGCTGGGGTCACAGTCTCTGCGGGGACATATGTATGTATGTAAACATGGGCAGCAGGTGGAATAAGATAAAATTAACAATTTAAGTAGCTCTTGTGTTGGAGTTTATCGTTATTTCTAATGTATTGCGTGCGTGTAAAAAAAATAAGAAAGTACAGGTTTGGTCAGAAAAAGTGTTTTTCCAACACTTAGTGGATCATAATTTTTCGGTGCATTACTCAGCATGCATTTTGCTACCTTAAATTGTTGCAATTAGCCACTGCACACTTCATTTTTTAAATCTACTGTCAGCGTCAACAGAAAGTGTACACCTTTTTCCCATACATTTCACTCTTTATTTCAGTATAAAAAAAATCAATTTTCATTTACACATGATTTGATATTGTTCTTACAAAAAATTAACAGTAAACCAAAAAAACTACAACACAAACAAAACCAAGTATACTAAGTATTTCACGCGTCAAAACAAAGTGTACAGCTTGCGAATAATTAAAAAATTCAAAAGCTAATACTTTGTCTGTCTACCCTTTGCATTTCTTAAATAAAAAGTTGCATTTTTAAGCCCCGCACAAAAGACTAAAATTCTTTCCAAGTGCATCTGTCAAACTACTGAAAACAACGAGCGAAGGAGAAACAAAACGGAAATTGATATAACCCAGTAAGCTAAAAGTACGCGGAAAGGAGTTCTGAGATACGTTTCAAAAGTATATACACCACAATTAAGGCCTGTGGCATTTTTAAAAATAATTATTTCGTGATATATTGAAAATTTGAAATTAAAAATCGGCGCTATACCGAATATTAACCAAATAAACGGGTCGGGTTTAGTATAGTGCCGCATAAATTTGGTTCACTGTGGCTAAACGCGTACAATCAAATTGAAAAATTCAAATGCACATAGATGAACAACAAAATAAACTTTTGTTTAACTATCTTTTTGCAAAAATCCGTCTACATATTTAATCAGAATTTAACTTTGAAAATGCTCTTTTTTTGGCATTTTTTACATATATAGTGTTTGATTTTCATTCACTGCACTTAATATACAACCACTAATACATTCATTTTGGTACACACATATTATTAACACATTGTGCTATTAATTTTTAATGTTTTTAGAATCAACAAATGTTTAAATACTTCGCAATTATTAAATAAAAAGTTGCATATTTCAGTCCCGCACAAAAAACTAAATATAATGCCAAATGCATTTGTCCAACTACTAAAAACAACGAGCGAAAGAGAAAACAAAGGAAATTGATATAACCCAGTAAACTAAAAGTACGCGGAAAAGAGTTGTGAGATACGTTTCAAAAGTATATACACCACAATTAAGGTCTGTGGGATTTTGCAAAAATAAATATATCGTGATATATTGAAAATTTTGTAATTAAAAATCGCGCGATTTTTAAATATATATTTCTCTATATATTGAAAATTTGTAATAAAAAATCGCGCGATGTTTTATTACAAATTTTCGCCTGCGGCGCTTTTCGCTAATAAATATATATTTCGCTATATATTGAAAATTTGTAATTAAAAATCGGGCGATTTTTTATTACAAATTTTCGACTGCGGCGCTTTTCACTAATAAATATATATTTCGCTATATGTATATTGAAAATTTGTTATTCAAAATCGCGCATTTTAACATATGTAATGAACTCACATTTTGTCTGGAGTTTAATAAAAAATGTTTACTGGGTAACTTTGTCTCCCTTTTGTATGGAAAAAGTTGGGTTTTTGCCCATTTTCAAAGGCTTCCCTAGGGCCTCACCGAGGGTCTAGAGGAACCAGAGGGGGCTCATGGAAAAGTTTATTCTTTCCCCTTTCTAACGGTGTGCTGGGGTGGGGTGCCACGCCCCCTCCTTCACCGCCCACCACCCCCTTTTTATGCGGCGCTATACCGAATATTAACCAAATAAACTCTTGTTTAACTATTGTTTTGCAAAAAGCCGTCCACAAATTTTATCAAAATTTAACTTTAAAAATGCCTGCGGCGCTTTTCACATATATATAAATATTTCGTAATATCTTGAAAATTTGTAATTAAAAATCGCGCGATTTTTTATTACAAATTTTCGCCTGCGGCGCTTTTCACAAATAAATATTTCGTAATATATTCAAAGTTTGTAATTAAAAATCGCGCGATTTTTTATTAAAAATTTTCGCCTGCGGCGCTTTTTACAAATAACATATGTCATGAACCCACATATTGTCCGGAGTTTAACAAATGTGTCGATTTCAAAAAAAAACATTAGAGACTTCCCTAGGGCCTCCTTTTCTAACGTTGTACTTGCTCAAAGTTTTTTTTTTCAATTTTTCTACTGCTGCTACCTATTTAATGTGCCTTGCACCAAACCTTTATTTTCGATAAAGTTATAGATTTCGATATCTTCTAAAACAACACTAACTGTGAAGAAATCTTTCAGAACTTCGTCACAGGTAAGATCACTCAATTAGCGGATTTTCAGCAATTTATATATTAAATAATGGAACAAGTAAAGAATACGGACCATATAGGAGGGGTGTTTGGGAGGGTTAAAGGGGGAAATTTCAATATTTTGAAAAGCTAATATTTCAAAAACTATTAATCCGATCCGCGAAGCCGCTCTGGATCATTACTCTCATTACTGATTCTCTTATCGTCAGCAACACAAATAAAACAAAATTTCTTACAAAATTTAAGTTTTAATATATAAAATTATACATCAAATTAAAGGTATTTTTATGGGCTTTAAGACAAATTTATTTTTACATACTATTAATTACGTATTTTTTAAGAAAATATAGTTTTTTATAAAAAAAATGTGCGTTTTTTCAGTTTTTGTTATTTTTTTGAAAATATATATATAATTTATGTAAACATATGCCTATCAAATAAAAGGTCTTTTTAATTATCTTTTTAACGATACCAATATTGTGGAGATCGGATAAATAATTTTTGAAATATTAGCTTTTCAAAATATTGAAATTTCCCCCTTTAACCCTCCCTAACACCCCTCCTATTACTTTGCACCAAAAAAAAATTATACCACCAAAATCGGTAAAAAGGGGCGGACCACGCCCACTTTTTTTTCTAGCTCAATGGTCCGTATTCTTTACTTAAGCCTAAATAATAATGGTTTAACAGTGGTACATACCGTCTATCTCGCTCTTTTTTGGTTTACACTCGTAAACAATAAGAGATCAAGCTGCCGACTAGGCAGATTATGAAACTGCAATCCAAAATTATACACAAATTATATACCTCACCTTAACTACAATCAATAAATTTCGACACAATGTTGTCAATAGACGCACTCCAACGGATCGATTAATTGATTATTTACTCTGCAAGGAAGTTTTCGAACAAAAATTAAAAGAACAGGAGGGATAACCTGGAATTTTAAAGTTAATATTGCGACATATACAAACGCATTTATGCGTATGTAGTATTGCTATTAACCAATATAATGTATTCGTGTAATGGAATTAAGAGCTATACAAAAACCAGCACATAGCAAAGACTAATAATGTTTTATTTTTAATATATACATACATTTATACCTATGCGAATTTAACATGTGCTAATTACTAAAAGGAATGTAAAAAACATAGATGCATCGAAAATATCGATCTTTACCTGCAACTTATCGAGAAGTTCACACTCCGGGCGAATTCAAGTAAGGTAGTAGCGATTCTAAAAATGCAACGCTTTAGTGGGTTATTGTCAAAGTTTTTCTCCTTTGGCTGTGTTCTTTTTGCTTTTACTGTGGTGTAAAAATAATTTAATTTTTGCTGTGTCAAATGCAAAGTGAAATTTTGAATATTGATATACAAAACAAGCGTTCGTGCCAAAACACAAATTTTTTACATTGTGCTAAAATTGCTAAATTATATATAAAATGAACAGAATACAAAGAAAATATTTCTCTTTATTGATGTCGGTATTGATGGAAATTGTAGAAATGTATTCATTTGATGATTCGATATTAATTGGAAACTTAAGGCAACGCGCATGCCTCCAGGTAATACATGCATGAGAACTACTTACAATTTTATATTTGATTTTGTGCGAATGTTCGCAGGAAATGGTTTATCTTCACCCGACAGTTATATCTGAGGACATCAATACAAATATGTCCGGTGACGGAACGAAAATCCGGGTGCATTTATGAATCCCTTCTAACACGTTTAGAAAAATTGTAGAAACCATTCCAAACAAACATCACGGATGGTCGTGCGAGTATGAAGTTATTTGCTTCTTATATTGTGTTTCTGTCAACAATGTGAAGCTGTCAAATTTTACCTAGCCCCTTGAGCTAGGTAAAATTCTGACTTTCATTTTCACCACGAAAAATGTGAAAATTTCATTTCTCTCTGTCAAAATTTGATTTTTTCTACCAACTGACACACAGCCTTTGTATTAAATTTCGCGAAATAATTTGAACACTATTAAGGCCAGTTTTTCAGTGCAAGTTGAACTCTGTTCGCTTAAACTCAGTATGCAGTTATTCAGTCAACTTTGAACGGCATTTAAACTAAATTTAAAGGCCATTCCCGCACGTTTAAACTTAGCTTAACTTATCAGCTGTTTGCTGACTATTTCGTTTTGGTTGCCACAAATTTAATTAAGCGAAACTGAGGTTAATATTTGATATAGCTCCGCATAAAAAGGGGTGCTGGGCGGTGAAGGAGGTGGCGTGGCACCCCCCAGCACACTGTTAGAAAGGGGAAAAATAAACTTTTCCATAAGCCCCCTCTGGTTCCTCTAGACGCTCGGTGAGGCCCTAGGGATGCCTTTGAAAATGGGCCGAATTCCACCTTTTCCCATACAAAAGGAAGACAAAGGTACCCAGTAAACATTTTTTGTTAAACTCCAGTCAAAATGTGAGTTTATTACATATGTTAAATTGCGCGATTTGGAATAACAAATTTTCAATATATTACGAAATATTTATTTATTAATTAAAAGGGCCGCAGGCGAAAATTTCTAATAAAAAGTCGCTTGATTTTTAATTAAAAACTTTCAATATATAGCGAAATATATATTTATTAGTGAAAAGCGGCGCAGGCGAAAAATCGCGCATATTTTTATTATAAATTTTCAATATAAAATAAAACACTCTATACAATTTACTTTAAGGTGTATATGTATTTAACTGGTTCAATAAGACATTTAAAAGGATCTTTTTTCTCTTTTTGGATAGAGCGGCGCCACATATATTCCACTATCACATCCGCAAAATTAGACGGGATGTTAAAATTTTCTCTCGAAAAAAAAGTTTGACCACTCGCCACTGTGACTCAATTCCTTGTGTATGAGTCCCGTCCTCCGCAACAAATGGATTTTCGGGGTCACTATGGTTCACCTTCTGGTGGATGTACCCATAGTTCGGAAGAGTATCATACGCCCTCAAAAAGTCTGTCCTTACATTGGATCCTTCCGCGACATGCTTTTGCCGGTTTTGGTTTTGTATTTAAAATACTATTTTTAGCTTACTGGGTTATATCAATTTCCTTTTGGTTTTTCAGTAGTTCAGTAGTTTGACAGTTGCATTTGGCAAGAATTTTAGTCTTTTGTGCGGGAGCTCAAAATGCAACTTTTTATTTAAGAAATGCGAAGAATTTAAATAGTTTTTGTTTCTAAAAACAGTAGCACAATGTGTTAGTAATACATATGTGTGTGCCAAAATGAATGGATTAGTGGCTCGATATTAAGTACAGTGAATGAAAATCAAAAACCATATATTCAAAACAAAGGGCATTTTTAAAGTTAAATTTTGATAAAATCAGTGGACGAATTTTTGCAAAACGATAGTTTTTTGTTGTTGTTTATCTATGTGCATTTGAATTTTTCAATTTGGTTTACGCCTTTAGCCACAGTAAACGAAACTTATGCGGCGCTATATCGAATCCCACCCGAAACTGATTTTAACTAAACTTCATTTAAACTCAATTTAAACCATCACTGAAAAACTGGTCACCACAAAAAGTTATAGGAAACCATATCTTTATATTTCTTGTAGTTAATCGGAACAATTTATAATTTACAACAAAACATTTGATTTTGATCAAATCAGCTGATATATTACCACCACATTTTACGAATAAATGAGTACTTATAATTCTAAGGGCCGGTTTTACCGTCTAATCGTAAGTTAAACTAATGGACGAATGCAGTAAGGACACGTCTCCGCAAGAAATAGTTGATGTCCAAAATATCTGTCAGAAAATATATTGTCAATGGAGAACGCTTATTTCTCCATGTCAGCAATTTATGTCACAGTTTGTAAGTATTTTGTCATCTATTGCCTGGAATAAGTTGTCTCTTGTTACAGCTAATTTTTATTTCTCTAAATTTTGCCAATTTGTGTGCACTGCCGCTTTTAAGCAGAACAAAAAAATCATACAACGAGAGCTCGCGCCTTTCTGTCAACATCCTCTTCTCTAAATAGTACTTAGTTAGGAATTTAATATAATATTAATTTATACTTATAATAATGTTTCTCTTGTGTTGCTATATCTGCGTCTTTTACATTTTCCTTCATTTCTCACTTTTTATTTGTTAATTTCTCTCGCTCTCTTAGATAAATAGATATATAAATAAATGAGGATCGCACTGCGACCAATTGGCCACATCTGACCTAGCCATCTCTCCCTTGGTCGAGCCACAGCATCGCACTCCAGGAGCAGGTGTGTGGGGCTCTCCCTTGTCTTGTCGCAGAAGCGACACAGGTCGCTCGACCAGATACCTAGTTTATGCAGATGACCCCTCAATCTACAGTGGCCTGTGAGGATGCCTGTGAGGATTCTAAGTTTTGCTTTTGGGAGGTCTATTAGTATCTTATATCGTTTGTTACTATACCCCCCAATAGTTTCTTTGCCTGTAGCAGGCCCAGGGTCTCTTCCCATTGCTGGGTACTGAGCTGTCTAGTTTACTTTCTGAGCGCCTCCTTTATAGTGCTTGGTCCTATTGGAAAGAAGGGCTCTGGTCCTATGGGATTCGAGCTAGCCGAAAACCTGGCCAGGTCGTCTGCCATCTCAATTCCCTCGATCCCTGCGTGACCTGGAACCCATGAAAGACTTATGGTATTCCTTTTTGCCAGTTCATTGAGCCTATTTATGCACTCGAAGACCATTGAGGATTTTACCTCGAAGGACGTAAAGGCTTTGAGCGCTGCCTGGCTGTCGCTTAGGATGAGTATTCCCTCACCGCGATGGTTCCTTTGCAGATTTAATTCGGCACAATCGCTGATCGCATATATTTCCGCCTGGAAGATCCTGGGAAAGGCGCCCATGGGTATCGAGAGCTTAGCTCTGGGACCATAGACGCCTGCCCCAATTCCATCCACGGTCTTTGAGCCATCAGTATACCACTGAAATGTACTTCGCCGAACCCAGGTCCCCAGAAGAGAGGGGTTCCACGACATTTTGTCTGTAATGTCACGAATTCTGAAGTGTCTTTCAAACACTATTTCTTAATTTATGTCATCCCTGGGAAAAAGAGCTAGTTGGGAGCTGACAGCCCAACTTCTCCCTATTTTTTGACGATAGTACCTTGAATTTTCCGTAGCCTTCTCTCGCAAAGCTCAGCTTTGAGCGTTTTGCTGCCTGTACTACATGTGTATGGAGTGGCTCGAGGTCCAAGATCACTTCTATCGCAGCCGTCGGACATGTGCGCATTGCTCCCGTAATGCAGACACATCCCAGGCGTCAGTTTGGCAAGAAATTGCCTTACGGTACCCAGGTTGCTCCTTGAGCCCCAAGCAACTGGTCCGTACGTAACTATTGGTCTAACTATCATGGTGTATCCCCAGGATTTACCAGCTAGACGCTTGCACACCATGAGTGCCCTCGTAGCTTTGGGGATGGTCGCGTCTACATGGCTTCTCCACAGAAGCTTAGATTCCACGATTAGGCCAAGGTACTTCACTTCTGTGGCAATTACAGCCGGGACCCCCTCCATAGCTGTGCTCCTCATACCTTGCACTGTAGCGTTACCTGGTGGGCAACGCTTCCTGGGGTGCTCCATTGCACGGTACCCGTTCCTGCGGTGATCTTTATTACGCGGGGCCAATCGCGAGCCGCTTTGGTCACGTCAACCCTTCTTTCGAAAACGAATAAAAAAAGCTTTGGTTCACTTTATAATTTTATTTTTATTGAAGAAGTTATTCTAGATGCGAACTGGCGCGTTCGCTTGTACAAAGCGGAATGTATGTCCAAATATAAAAAATGCTGTTTTATGGCGCGATGGCCGCTAAGCACCATTGCCAACCTGCTAACAGTACGGCAGTGGTGAATATATAATTGGTGCTGCCGTATTGTTAGTAGTGCCATAACACCATCCCTCTTTTGAAAAAGAAGGATGTAGCAAGGTGATTAGTCTTGCTATATCCTTCTGCACATAATTAAAGAAAAAAGAATTACTTTGTTCAGCAATATTTTCGTCTTATTAACTAGGTGTTAGAAATTATTTCTAAATTAGTTAAGTATTCTAATTTTAATAGCTATAATAATTTTTATAAATATATGTGTATTTTGATATAGTATGATTAAAGTTATTTATAAGACTTATATAAAATTTTAATTTTTCATTTTGTTTTGTACAGGTATGGTTTATATTTTTGTTTTTTCATATATTAATAATAAGGTATAATTTTAGACATTCTATGAAATTTTGGCATACAGTTTTTTGTTTCCGCAATGTCCTCCTGAAAGCGGGTCAGTGTGGTAAATTGTCATTAGTTTTTGTTTCTGATCGTCGTTGTCTACAGTCTCTACTGGATCTGTTATGATAATTTAAAAATTCTTTAAAATTTTATTTCCGCTGTTTTTTAATTCTGCTAAAATATTTGAAAAATGTATCGTTTTTTGGCCATTCAAAATGTTTAATGTTGCGATTGTCGGCTTCGTTTTCCAGCGTCGAAAGTAAGTCATCTAAATTCGTTATTTCGTTAACAACCTCGACATTAAGCAACTCGAGTTTTTTGTGTTTTATACTATGTGCACATATTTGTAAATTTGAAATTTTGTTATTTTTATCCTGATTCATTGTTGATCTAATACGCGGTGTTTTTTTTTAAAAACTAAATGCAAATTTGTCATAAACGTCGCTGTTTTGTGTTTCTTTTTCGTTACATTTCTTAGTCATCGTTCTAGTTTTAACTGCAAGAACGTGTTTCGTTGATTCCCTAATCTCGTCAATGGAAATGCGTGAAAGTGCGTCGGCACCGACGTTTGATTTACCTTTAATGTACTCTATAATGAAATTATATTCGGCTAATTCGAGACGAATTCTCGCAAGTTTTGAAGATGGATCCTTCATATTGAAAAGAAAAATTAGTGGTCTGTGATCTGATTTAACAAGGAAGTTAGTTCCGTAAATGTATGGACGAAATTGTTTTATGGCAAAGTAAATAGCTAAAAGTTCCATCTCTATAATTGGTTTTTTCTGTTCTGCTTTATTAAATGCTTTAGAAGCGAAACAAATAGGCAGATCGCTACCTTGAAGCATCAACTGTAATAATAAATTGTTTGGAAAATTCTGGATATTGAAGCAATTTAGGTGACATTAACGCTGATTTTAGTGATTCGAAAGCTTTCTCGCACTCACTATCCCAAATAAATTCTACTTTTTATCTGTTTAAACGATTCAATGGTGCGGCTAGACACGCAGGTTAGGTATAAACCTTCGATAGTAATTTGTAAATGCAACGAATCGTCGTTCTGCGTCTTTATCAGTTGGTTTTGTATATTTTTAATTGCGTTAATTTTGGAATCGTCTGGCAACAAACCCGTTGCCGAACATTTGTGGCTTAAAAATGTTACTTCTGGCCTTAGAAAATTGCACTTATTTGGATTAAGTTTGAGGTTAAAAGATCGACATGTATCGAAAACTTTTGAAAGGTTTTTAATGTGATGTGCTTCACAACAGCCTATGACGATGATATCGTCGACGTAGAAAAATGCTACATTAGCCGGAATACCTGAAAAAGCGATTGTCATCATTCGTGTAAACGAATTTGGTGCTATATTCAAACCAAAAGGCAAAACTTTCCATCTAAATGCTCCGCGTTCGGTGCTAAAAGAAGTTATATCGCGTGAATCTGTATGCAAGGGGATTTGATGAAATCCAGCGAAAAGGTCTAGCGTCGAAAAATACTTTGCTCGACCAAGGTTATCTAAAATGTCATCAACACGTGCCAAAGGGAACTTGTCTGCAATTAGTTTTTTATTGACTGCACGAAAATCTACGCACATACGGTATGCTTTTCGCCCATCATTGTCTTTTTTGGAACTATGATTAAAGGACTGATATAATTTGAGTAACTTTGTTCGATAAGGTCATTGTTTAACAATTTATTCACTTCACTATTTTTTTCCTCACGCTGAGAATATGGTAATCGGTAATTTTCAATGTAAACTGGGTTTGTGTCTGTCAGTCTTAATTTTTGTTCGTAAAAATTGATGCTCATAGTATTTCATTTTTTGCAATTAAAAGGCTCTGGTGGCTTCTTTTCTATTTCCTTGAAGACATTATAAGTTCCTTCACATTTTAACTGTTTCTACTGTCGATACGCCTTGAATAAGACCCTTTATATGTTTGTTAAACCAAGGCCGTTTACGTATATTAATTGATTTTGTTACAAGCGGCACATACTGTTCAAATAGGGAACTTTAAAATTTTGGACAAAATTTATATGATCATCTGGAGATACCAGGGTGTAAACACACTCCCAGGGTATGGCGTCAACTGCTTCCTCAACTGCAACCGTATTACAACCTAACTTAAAATCAAATGTAATAAAAACAAGGCCATGTGTTACGCCGATGCGGTAGGGAAGTAAAAGATGTTACGCTGCTTCAGGCGACGGCCTTAAAGCTTCCCTTTTTAGTAGGGTACGAGCCAATACCCTTCGACGTCTTTCCGTTAGAAAATGATAGGAACGCAATTATTCTTTAGATAACTTTTATTTATTGAATACTTTATATAAATACAATTATACAGCCCAATCACCGATTCCAAATGAACTATTACTCTAAGTTCAAATGAGTGTTACCAACTCTTTACACGAAATTCAGCGGTTTTTGGTTTACTTATTTGACAGCAGTTGAAAGAAAATGCATATGCTTTCACAGGCAAAGTTTACAATAGTTATATAAATATAAAATATAATTAAATGAGTTCTATTGTGGAAACTGTTTTATTAAAAGAGCAAGCGTGAAGCCCGAAATATACGTTTCTAACCTGCAAATCCTTTTTACCGTCGGATTCTATAATCTTCGTATTTCTCTCGCATTTACAGCCCTATTCTAATACCAGGAACGATAGAATACAAGATTGCGCCTTTCCGACGAAAAATGATGTGAAGCAAAATGCGTACAAAGTCCTGAACATGAATTGACTGAGAATCGGAAAAAATCGCAAGAAAAATGTGAGGTTAGGTTCTGCTATGATTTGTAAATTTTTAAGTTTTTACCAATTTCGGCACTTTATGCAACATATTTATATCCAAATAACTTCATTTATGTTCTGTGTTTGATTGGATGCCTTGAAAAAAACTGCAGTGCAGCATTAGGAGACCCAAGAAGCTTAATTTGCTACCAAGTGCGCATAGCTACACCTTCACATCATTTTTAACGAGTTTTATAGCCCCGTATCATTGATAGACTTTAGAATCTACAGCTTTTAAATACTAAAAAATATTGTATTTTTAATTTCATTACAATTAATGTATTTAAATAAGAAAAATTCCTTTTATTTCTTAAATAATAATCGTGTATGACGCATATTTTTATATGGATTGGTAGGCATCATATGTATGTACATAGTTAAAAATCGTTGAACCATTTGAACCAAACCGAACCGCTGGTTAAGTAGCTATAGCTTTTAGTTAAAATGTTTAGTCTTTCATGAGATATAATAGTGATGAAAACTTTTAATTTTGTATTGCTTTTTTACAGGCCTATTCCAATAAAACCTCACAACTGAGTTGAGAGCAAAAATTTGTGAGGTTTCTTATGAGGTCTATTTTGTGAGGTTATTCTTGGCCACACCTCATAAGAAAAAAGCTCAACAAAATCACCACACAAGGTGGAAAGAGTTTTGCTGTCAAAAAGAAGCAAAAGACAGGAGCATAGGCATAGGCGCAAATAAATAATTATAATAATCTGCCTTATTATTATTTGTACAAACCAAAAGTGATTTGATGGCCAATGAGCAAATGGGGTTTGTTTTTGTTTGGTTAATTTTCGTAACCTCTTTGTAGCATGAGACATAAGGCGTTACTTATAAATGTAATACAAAAAGTGAATGAAATATGAATATTTATAAAAAAGCGATAACAATTTTTTTTCTTAAAATACTTACATTAATTGTAGTGAAATTAAAAATACAATATGTTTTAGTATTTAAAAGATGTAGAATCTAAAGGGACGTTATATAACGATCCCTACCTCTTACAACCTCTCTTGCATTCTCTTCACTCCAATACTGGTGCACAAACAAGCAATAACTCCGCCATTCCTGAATATTTTTTTATTTAAAAAGAAATCAACACACGACACTGATGACGAACGAAAATTAACAAAATATTGTAATAACTGCTAAATAAAAATCAGCTGCTTTCGTATTGTGTGTGTCAGTCTTACTTTTTGTTCGTAAAAATTGTTTATTGTCATTTTGTCGTCAGGCAGAGCGAATATATCTGCATATTCTAGACATAAGTCGAGTAATTTGCTTGCGTTATTGCTTTGTATTTGTTTCTTTAAAATTTTAGTAAGTTCTTTTGTCCGGTTATCGTCTTTCGTCGTCTTTTTGATGGAATAAATATGATAATCAGAAAGTTTATCTGTCCGAATGTTACAGTTCTTTAAGGTTCAATTAGAGGTACCATACCATAACGCCATAACCATAATCGTAGTCATAACCATAACCATATTTAAGCAATCGATTAGTGGTGCCATAACCATAAACAGCTGATATTTGCAACAAACTGAAAGTAAATAAGAATTTAGTAAAGTATGTAAAACGCGGACGCAAAATATAAATTAAAACTCATCAAAACAAAATAAACTGCACACGAAGAACAAAAATTTCACAATAAACAAGGCGAATCAGCAATCAGCTGTTTATGGTTACGGCAAAAACCAAAATTCAGTTGGTCGCTATGGTTATGGTTATGGTTATGGCGTTATGGTATGGCACCACTAATCGATTACAGTGTAACCCATAAGGTTGGTTGGATCAGCTGTTTTCTATGGTTATGGTTATGGCACCTCTAATTGAACCTTTACGTACTTTACATTGTCTGTGGTATTTATAATCTTGATGATTGGGTTGCTGGCATTAACACTGCATCTAGCTGTAAACACACCGTTATCAATTTCTTGTGAGTCCACGAAGAGTGACTCCGGTTGCTTGCCTAAAAGGCCTGCCAGATAGAGCACGTTACGTACGTTCCGGCGAAGCATTCGACTGACAAGGCGTAAGAAACGCAAAGGTACGCCACATTAAAAGCGTTGTCGCATGTAAACAAATTAGTTGTTTTGTATTGGCGGTAAATTTTTTTTTTGTATGCAAATCAAATATATCTTAAAGTTGTGCTGATATTTACTTTTGTGTGAAGATTATAAAAAAAATGGAAATAATTGAAAAATACCAATCAGCTAACACTAGCGACGGATTTGAATGCGTCAAAAGTAGAGAGTTGGGCTACTGTTGTACGTTGCGGCATCGCATGCGTTGCGAATATGGCATTCTGCATTCAACTACATATAATATACTTAGCTGTCAGTCGAATGCTTCGCCGGAACGTACGTAACGTGCTCTATCTGGCAGGCCTTTAAATCGAAGAGTCGAAAAACTTCGCATCTGGGAGGTATAACACAGTTATCGATTTCTGACCCGTGAATAATGGGAATCGCGACTTTTTCATTGCCTACCCAGAAGGAAATGCAGTTGTTTGCATAGCTAATAACACACTTGTTTGTTTTTAAAAAGTCTTTACCCAGTATACCATTAGATGGAATGTTAAAATCGTCATTCACCACATGTAAATTATGTCTTATAGAAAAGTTCGAAAAATTTAAATTTGCGGTTATTTTACCTAAAGTAGGAACACTATTAGAAGTGACACCAGTAATGCGGATAACATCGTCTGTATTGATAGAAAAATGTTTGTTTAAACTTGAAATTTTGATTAAAGAAATGTCGGCTTGCGTATCGACTAAAAACGTACATACATAATTTGTTAGATCCGGTAAAGTTTAATTGGATAAAGTCAGAATTTAAGTTAAGACAGTAAATGCCTATTGTTGTAGTCAGACTGGTTAGATGTCCGTTTCTTGCTCCCCCAGTGTTCGCTCCTGAAGGGCCAGAGCGTTTAAAGTCCGCACATTTGAATAATTTCCACTGCTATTGTTAGTTCCGTTGGTATTGTTGTTTCTGTTTTGCGTATTGTTGTTAAAAATGTTTGCGTTAACCCTAGTACCGTTGTTATTGTACCTATTATTGCCATTGTTATTTGACCTGTGATTATTGCCGTTGTCGTTGTACCTGTAGTTGGTGCCATTATTGTTATACCTAAAGTTGTTGCCGTTATTGTTGTACCTAAAGTTGTTGGCGTTATTGTTGTACCTAAAGTTGTTGCCATTATTGTCTATTAAAATTTTGTCCCTGAAAATTACTTCGAAAACTATTTGATCTGTTATTGTTTAATTGGAACGCAAATACTTGTCTCTCTTTTGCTTGGTTATTTTGTTCTACGATCATTTTTGCTACTACGTCCTTTGAATCATTGAAGGTTGTTGATGCTAAAATTGACTTAACTAAGTCAGAACGTGTATTTAACCTGCATACATTTATAGTTTGTTCAACTGCCATTTCTTGGTCTTCAGCTTGTGTCATACCTTCAGTGATTAAAGAACGTCGTAGTGCATCAGATAGCTCCTCGACACGTTTGGCAAATTCCGTATAATTATTGTTTACTACGTGCAAAGATGCAATTTTTCCAGCTACAACTTTTGAGTTGTCCGGTTTTATTCTATTACGTAACGCGTCTTTAATCTGAACAATGGAACTAATAGCAGTTGGAATTGCCTCGCGTGCCTTGCCTTCGAGCTTTGATTTTAAAAATGCTATAAATGTACTTTGTAGGTTTTCGTCTGAGAGATCTTTAATTAAATTAATTTTATCTATAAATGATTCCAGTGCTAGCGGATCACCGTTGTAATTTTCCCTAATGATTGATGCACAAAGGCTAATAAAAGATTTTTTCTGTTCCGGAGTTGCCATTTTTGTATCGTCAGTACTCAAGGTTAAATTTAAAATTGATAATGATTCGAATCCTAACAGGTCTTCACTGATTGAAAATTCTGGATGACCTGTGTCAATATCTGACATTTGACGAAACTTTAAAAATCTACTAAAAATCAATTTATTTCTCTGAACGTTGAATTGTTGCTAAGTTCTATTGTATCGTCTGCAAATTTTTAGTTTTACTAACACTGTATGCCAAAATTTATGTAAAAAGAAATTTTGAAATTTCGACTTGATGTGAAATGTTTATTTGAAAAATGTTATAAAGTTTAACGTAGGCATAGTACGACAAGGCACAGATCAAAAATCGTATTAAGGTTTCAAATTAATTATTTGTATTTTAGAAAAAAAAAGAATAGTTTTAAAGTCTGGCTCACGACTAACACTGCAAGGCACCACCGAAAAGTTTTTATTGAGAAAATATTTTTAAATTATTGCAAAAATGAATATTTGAAAAAATAGTAGTAAGTGTTTGCACACTTCTGTATGTAAAGCTGAAATTCCGTTGAAAAAATAGTAACACAAATGTATATATGTACGTATTGAAGCATGTGATGAATTTCATATCAAATCCAATATGCGTTGAACCCGACCCCCTCAGAATTTGATGAAATTTTGCATATAGGTACATCTTACCTACCCAAACACAACCTTATTTTTAGAAAATGGATTTTCGAAAAATTGTGGGTGTGGCAAGGTATCGAAATATTCGAAAATATTCGAAAAATTACGATAATAGGTACTTTTAAAGTGTGATTACTACGGAATGGCTTTACCGATTTCAAAGATCTTCATACCATTAGAAAGGTATTGAAATAAGCTTTCAAAAAAGTACACTGTAATATTTACACGAAAATATTTAGAAAAGGATTCATACTGCAAAAAAAAACACAGCAATTTGCGCAAGGTATTTCGGATTCACTTCGGATTCGATTCAAGAAGTCATTTACATTTACTCTATTAGAATAAAAAAAAATCTGTATAACTTCCAAAGTATAGCTAGGTACCTTTTTTTGTCACACAATAATATCAAATAAAAAAAGTTAACAAGAGATGCATTTACTTAAATAAATTTAAAAAAAAAAAGAAAAAACACCCCATTTTAGTTTTCAGATATGTTATATATATTAAATAGACCTTTCTAAAATAAAATTTTATTTTTCAAAATCGCTTGATCTTTGAAGTGTTTTTAAAGTTTAAAATTTTATTTTTTTGAAAGCTTATTTCAATACCTTTCTAATGGTATGAAGATCTTTGAAATCGGTGAAGCCATTCCGTAGTAATCACACTTTAAAAGTACCTATTATCGTAATTTTTCGAATATTTTCGAATATTTCTTGCCACGCCCACAATTTTTCGAAAATCCATTTTCTAAAAATAAGGTTGTGTTTGGGTAGGTAAGGTGTACCTCTATGCAAAATTTTATCAAATTCTAAAGGGGTCGGGTTCAAAATGTACGTTTTTTTCAGCCTTTGAAATGAAATTCATCATGTATTGGATTGGCTATGTAAATAATATAAACGTATGATTAGATGAAAAGTACAGTAAGCAAAAGTGCAAAAAACAGGTGTTCGTATGTATGTATGTAGTATATAATGTAAAGGTATATAATCAAAAGTACAGTAGTTGAAAAACTAAAAAGTTACGGTATATAATGCAAATTGTACAGTTGTACGCAAAATTGAAAAAATTTAAGTATATAATGAAAAATATGTACATATGTCCCCCTACTCGTTGCTTCTTGACCGCTGCGTTGTCCTCTATTGGTGTTGTTGTTGTTGCTGTTGGTCACTGCTGTTGACGCGGCTTGGCGAAAATGGCCGTTATGTGGCATGATTTTGGCTAGCGGAATTCTGCTGCTGCTAACAAGTGCAGAACTGTACGTACAACATTTTTTTTGTTGTTCAAAATTTGGTTTTCGATTTTCCTTTAGATTTGGTTTTTTGTTTTAAACGTTTTTCCTTTAGATTTTGTTTATTTAAAAATGTGGTTTTCGTTTTTCGTTTTTGGTTTTCATAAAAATTTGGTTTTCTTTTTCCCTTTTTGTATTTAATGTTCAAACGTTTAATTTGTATTACATTTTAGTAATTTTGGATCAAATTAATTTTTTGAGTTTTGTAATTCATTTATGAACTGGTGTTATTGATTGAAATTAAAAATTTCAGTTTTTTTTTTTTTTTTTTGTTTATTTTTTTAGTTGAGTTCACTTTAAAAAGGCATCAAATTTTAGTTCCGAGTTTTTGGAATTTATAATTAAAAATCAAAAAAAATTTTAGTTCATTTCATTTGTTTTTTTTTGTGATTTTTTTTTATTTTTTTTTTTTTTTACCACCACCTAAACTACAGCCACTATGCACTTTGTGCAGGAAAGTTCCAAGTTTTTAACTTACATTTTTTTTTTTTTTTTTAATCAAGTTTTAGTTCAGTTCATTGTTTTTTTTTGTTTAAATTCAATTAAATATAATTTTTTTACGTTTTATTTTTTTTGTAATTTTTATATATACATACATACATATGTATATATATTTTTATTTTTTTTTATTTTTCGAAATCGCCTGGCTCCTGGCGTCACGGTCGCCATGTAGCGTTACCTGGTGGGCAACGCTTCCTGGGGTGCTCCATTGCACGGCACCTGTTCCTGCGGTGCGCTTTATTACGCGGGGCCACTCGCGAGCCGCTTTGGTCACGTCAACCCTTCTTTCGAAAACGAATAAAAAAAGCTTTGGTTCACTTTATAATTTTATTTTTATTGAAGAAGTTATTCTAGATGCGAACTGGCGCGTTCGCTTGTACAAAGCGGAATGTATGTCCAAATATAAAAAATGCTGTTTTATGGCGCGATGGCCGCTAAGCACCATTGCCAACCTGCTAACAGTACGGCAGTGGTGAATATATAATTGGTGCTGCCGTATTGTAAGTAGTGCCATTACAGCACCTTCCTTTTCTTTGGAAAAGCGACAATGACTGTCTTAGAGGGGTTGATATTAAGCCCCGCGGCAGTGCACCATCTTTTTGCTAGCTGAAGTCCTCTCTGAATTATGTCACAGATAGTGCTAGGGAACTTTCCTCTCGCAATGATCACAATGTCATCCGCATATCCCTGACAGCGAATACCATTTTCTGTGAAGATCTGCAAGAGTTTGCCTATGACAAGGCTCCACAATAAGGGGGACAAGACTCCTCCTTGCGGACAACCCTTGACTGTTTTGATCTCTGTGCCTCCCCTGTTGTGTCAAGATTTTACTTTAGGTAAGTTGGACGCAAGGGTTTCTTTATAATTCGCCCAGTTTGCTCTTCTGGGGTTCCTGCTCGGATAGCCTGTTTGGACACTCGCCTCTAGCTCGAATCGGATGATCCTATGATCAGACAAGGACGGCTGCGATGAGACCCGCCATCGAGAGATCAGAGGGCTAGCCAATTCATTGCTGAGGGTAATGTCTAAAACTTCCTCTCGAACCCTGGTTACAAATGTCGGTGTATTTCCGACATTGCGTATACTAAGGTCAACGCTACTGATATATTCTAGAAGACACTCACCCCTGAGGTTTGTATCGGTGTTGCCCCACTCCAGGTTGTGGGCGTTTGCGTCGCAGCCTAGGGCAAGTGGGAGCCTTTTCCTCCGACAGTGCTCCACAAGCTGCTGTACCTCGCGGGGCGGCACACTGGCACTGTCCCCCGGAAAAAAGGCGGAGGCGACGACAACATCGGTTTCCAGGGTCGCCTGCACTGCCACCAGCTCTCTTGTTAAAAACTCTGTAATGCAAAAGTTATTAATACCTGATCTCAGCACTACACATGCTATTAGCCTCTCACAGGAGAGGTCCCATATTACCTTATTTCTATTTTGATTTAGGCCCCTTACCCGGCCTTTGTAGGTCCACGGTTCTTGAACGAGCAGGATGCCCAGGTCATCCGTGAACCTGCTTGCAATGACCGCCGAAGCGGCTATCACATGGTGCAGGTTGACCTGAGCTGCTCGTATGCGTGTTACTGTCAGAGCTGGGGTTCTTCTTCGTCCGAGAGCCCTAGACCGCCCTCGCTTTGCTCTTCCAGCTCTAGACTCCTTAGGTCGATGCCTTCTAGGAGCTCTTGGGTGGAGGGCATTTGCTCAACTGACGATTGGCTCGCACCTTGCTGGCCGGTAAAACAGTCGCTGACCCAGTCACTGCAGGCTCGCCAGGAGCCACAGCCCCAGGGTTCTGGGGGGCCTGTGGCGCAGTTGTCCTGCCTACCTGTGCCCTGGGCCGCCACGGCCTCATCGTGACGCTCCTGAACCTGTAGTTGACTACAAAGCCAGCTTCCCTTAAGTTCACAAAGGATTCCTCATCGACGCAAAGGTTTAGTCGGAGCTCGTTTTCCACAGCGCTCTTTGACAAAGTTCTGTGGCCGGAGTAAGTCCATGGCATGACTGGTCAACTCCACACTGGTTCTTGGGAGGAATACTGAGACATTGTGGACCGTAGGGATGTCGTCGCATCTACGGGTGCACAAATTTGGTCCTACCCAGCCTTCATGCTGCGGTATCTTTTCCGCTAACCATGATGCGGTACCTTCATCCTTGCAGTCCACTAGGAGCATGCCTGAGCGAAAGTGTGCGCCACAAAACGCCAGCGGTTGCGACCATCCCTTGGCCACCGCGAACATAATGGTGTTCTGCAGGCGGGTCAGATCATTCGAACTTAGGGCAGCAGCCGGGTAGTCGCGGGACAGCACAGATGTCTTCTCCGTGGCTGTTGCCACCCGGAGCTGCGTGAGGCGGCGGAGTCGGAGCGTCTACTTCCGGATCGATAGCGGCTCTTGGAGCGGCGCCGGCTCCTGGACCTCTGCTCTCGCAGTTTACTCGGGGAGGGTCTTCTGCTTCTAGAGCGCTGACAGCCTTCTGCTTCCTCCAACCAGGAACGAGACCTACTTGATCTGTCTTGCGACCGATCTGCTACAGAACTTTGGTCAGTTAAGGGTATTAAACATTCATACCTGTCTGCACCATTCACCTGCTCGGCCCTCTCACGTCGGACATCACTGCTGGTGCTGGGTTCATCGTCGTCTCTGGCGTGCTCGACGAACAGCGCTGCCTCTTTCGCCGATAGTCGGTCCAGAGAACTGCCCTGCGCTTAGAGGTTTTCAAAGTGCTACTCATCTCTAGTGCTGCAGTTCCTGGCGAATCTGCCACCAAGGTGGATGTTCTAGCCGAGTTGCCAGCGACATCACCTGCTGTCGTCTTCGTTGCCGTCGACGCTTCCTTGCCGCCCGTTATTTACAGCTGCTGCGTTTGTTGTCGCCGCTGTTGTTGTTGTTGTTTATTTGTTTTTGCTGTTGTTGTTGTTTTTATCTTGTTCGTACGACTGTCAGCTCGGCCAAGCTTGGCAGTCAGCTTCTTTTTGTGGGGAAAAGGGACGTACGCCGCGACAGCGCCCCTTGCCGCGGTAAGGCTACTGCTACTCCTCGAGGTGACACGGTGTCGAGGAGGCTCCGTATAAATACAGCAAACCAGCCAATGGACACGGCGTCGCATAACACCCTGCCTTAGAAGGTGGTAGTTCTTGGTCGTCACCCCCCAAAGCGGCCCGACCATCCCCCCGGACCTACGCACACAGGAGCTGATACGATCGGATGGCCGGGACCTATTTGAGATGCGACTAAGCCCCTGCACCAACACCAAGGTGCCTACCCTAGCAGGGGTATCGCTATCTTATATAATATAATATAATTTTGGCGCTTACACTATATAGCTCGGTGTTTGGCCGAGCTTGTCCCTACATTTGTGGTGTGCGTTTTACATTATATCACAACTGGAGGGACCTACAGTTTTGTGCCGACTCCGAAAGGCAGATGTATTTAATGAGAAGATTTTTCATGGCAGAAATACCCCGGAGGTTTACCATTGCCTGCCGAGGGGTGTCCTCTATTAGAAAAAACTTTTTCTATTATTAAGATTTTACTTGCCCTGACTGAGATTCGAACCTCGAACGCAACGGCATATCGAGTTATAGCACGCACCGCTACCAACTCGACCACAGCGGACACTCTCGCTCTCTTACTGTCTTCTTTTCTCTAGTGCTGCAATTTGTTTGGAATTTTATGTCGGATCTTGTTTAATATTAATGCCTGGCTTTCACTTAGTCAAATTCACTGCCATCAAAAACTGTGATCAAGTGACAGCTTGTTATTTGCTGTCAAATGTGTTTTAATTACATGTTATAATTTGACGCAAAGTTGATAAGGCAGTGGCTGTCAAACACAGCCAACAAATTTTGGGGTCAGTTGACTGCCGTTCAGTTTTCATTACTAATGGCATATGGGAAATTACATTTTTTGACAGCCGGCCATTTGATAGAAGAAAAGTTTTTGCAAAAAGTAAAAAGAAATTCAACGTGAAACAGTGCGCAAAAATAATCGAATGGCAATAGCTACTGCGGCGCTTTGCGTAGTAACAACACTAAGGGCATGGAAAAAGAAGAGGGGCCAACTGAGAAAACGAAAGCAATGGTGGATAAGGCTAGCTCTGAGGGATAGAGCCACTTATGGATTTTATGCTACACGGCGTTCCAAGCTAGTTTTTCAGGACCCTCGGTGGTTAAAAAAATTTTTTAGGATGAATTTGGAGGTTTTCGAATGTCTTGTCGAGCGTCTCACCACATATATTTGGAAAAAATCAACTCTGGGAAGCAATCTCCAAATTATTTATTTATAATGAATTATGTAATGAAAATGAATTGCTGTTTCGTTCGTTCGGACTTGCTAGCAGTTTGTTTTAAAATGGAATCAGTTGTTCGCATGGCAAACGAAAATGATTTCCCAATTGTAACGACAGCCTATACGTTGTAAAGATACGTCTAGAAACTCTGCAACAAAAGTGTCTCAACAATGTGTCCCTAAATGTTGCGTAACATAATGAGGAAGATAAGCCGCGTATAGGTAGATACGAATGTCGATGTGGGCGAGTATGTCCGTGTGTGAAGGCATATGAATGTGTGGGTGAAAGTTTGAGTGAAAGCGGTAGCGAAATCGTTTTGCAAAACATCGGGGGCACGGTCGGCAAATATTTTAAGTTGCGGAGCATACCAAAAGTCGGCTTCTAGTAAAGTGAACGTGTTGTGAAAATACCGCGTTAGAAAGTGAAAAAAAATAAATAAAAAAGTGTTAATTTTCTGTTGACTTATGTTTTTTTCTTGATAACGGAAGCTGCAAAGAACACTGCTTTAAATCCTGCTACCAGGTAAGTCAAATATATGCATATATGTATGTACATATATATAAGAACGTGATTTGTGATTGATTCAATTAAAATAAATGTTAAATAAATTTAAATAAGCTAATTTACATTAAATCAAAATTATACTAAAAATCTGAAGAAATCGAAATAATCAAAAAAAAAAAAAAAAAATAAATAAATGAATAAATATAAAATACAACCATAATAATACTAATCTAAATGAATAGATGATAAAATAGGTAAGTAATATAAATTAAAATAATGCCTAAATTATAATAAAGTTGAAATACGTGCAGATATCTGAACTCAATTAAAAACTAGATACATATGCATATGTACATGAAGTTTAAAATTAAAATGTGGTTTGTGCGTGTGTACGTTTGTATGAACTTTCGCAGTACTTACGCGTTGCAAATCCCCCGTTGTATGTAGATGTGTGTGTGCATGTATGCCACATATGCGCGTACATGCATGCATACACTTATATACAGATCTGCATATACCCACATACATATGTGGCATACATGCATGCATACACTTATATACAGATCTGCATATACCCACATACATATACATATATACTTTTTATACTTATGTTTTTTTTTTATATTTTTTTTACCAGATTGTTGGTGGCAGGTCCTAGTAAGGAGGCCAAAACTGGAAATTTCGGAGCTATGCCCTTTTGGAAGGAAAAGTGGTAGGAACAACCGAATTTCCGGAACGTGGAAAAATTCATTGGAGGTTAATGACCTGGCAAATCAAAAGGAAGGAGGAAATTTACGGTAGAAATACATACAATAAATTAGGAGAAGGAGAGGACTCTAGAGAGACCACCAGGAAAAGAAATTGGAATTGAGAATTGAAATTGAGAGAATTTTTGGTGACATTGGCGCGCACCGCAGCCGCCACCGCCAACGACGCCGTCGATAACAGCAGCGCCGGGAGATCAGCGCGCACAGTTGCCAACGACGCCGACAGCAGCAGCATAGCAGCGGGCAGCATTGGTCATATCTGCGAGATCACTTGAATTTAATTAACCTTGTTTTTAATTAGATTATATTGCCGTATATTTTTTTTATAATTTAATCATAAAAATTCGTAGGTTTACCATTTCATTTTACAACACGTGGCTTACCTCTTTTCCTTATATTATTTTTACTGTTCACATTTGCTACTCTCAATTAACTTTTGTTGTTTTTCGTGCTTTTTGCCATTTTTACGATTATATACTCGTATATGCAATAGTTTTCTTATATTTTTTCTAGCACACGTTCATTGTTTTACTTCACAATCATATATGTATTTTGTTTGCCACGGATTGGTAGTATTTCTTTTTACCTTTCTTTTTTTTTATTAATATAATTCCTTACACTTGCTAGTTTTTGCCTTTAAGTTAAGTAACTGCTTAAATTATATGACCCACTCGACGCCCGCAACCGCGAGTAAGTGATCGTGTGTGGTTCTTTTTTTCTTTCTTTCATTAAGTAATATTCAGCAATTGAGCAAGCAATGTAGGTAGCTATGTGCATATGTATGTTTATTTTATATTTTTGTTGTCCCACATGATCCTCACAGGCTCTCAAATGCATGCTGGTACCAACATCGCTGGAGTGACCAGGTGAGTGGTTTTTGGTTATTAAATTATAATAAGTTTCACATATGCGAGTATATATATATATATTTATATATATATATTATAATACGTATTTTTAAGTAGCTACTGAGAGGATTGTACATAAGAAGATTTAATTAATAAAAAAAACTATGTATGCTTGGCAGATGAAAAAGTGAGCCTTCCAGTATATTTATCTGTAGGGATGAGGGCTTAGACTTCAAACATTTGGTGTGGGTGTTGTGCTTGCGCAGCTGAGGGGAGATGGGAGTGACGACTGGGTAAGGGGACTGACCTTTGACGGATGGACAGTTGACTAACAGACTTAGTCAGGCTAAGGGGGCACCACTAAGATACTGGAGTCAGAGTGATGCCCAAGGTTTCGCGTTACGCCGAAGTGGGTGGGAGACTCCACCTGACGGGACATATTTTTCATCTTCTTCTCTATCTTCTCTCTTGCTTCCAATATTTCTCCTATCTATTCCATATAGGCATGAATGAAATTTTTTGTTAATGTAACTGGTAGGCAAGTGCATGTGACATCCCCCCCCCCCCCCCCAACCGACGAGCTAGGCCAGGGCCCGCTAGCATGCCTACAAGCCACTTCGCCCAAGTACAAAACACGGTTACATAACAAATGGCGCCCAACGTTTATAGCCCAATAGTCTTTGACTTTTTTTTTCCTACGTAGTTTTTACATTTTTTTTTCTTACTTCTTGATCCTATCATACTATTCCTCCACTTTTATCTTTCATCTTTACTTTACGGACAGTGTTAGGTTTCATGGCATCAGCATCGCTGCTGACCAGTCGGAAGTGATACGTGCTACCAAGAAAAATTATTGGGGGAATGTTCCTACTGTTGATAGCGTTCCTTTAATGGACTTTAGAGTTCGTTTAAGTGGTAGCTGAAAATAGTGGTTATAATTTAATTGGGTGGGTATTGAATATATATAGTATGTGTCTAATGGATGCATGCAAATTGTCGTGTATTTAGATATACGTACGTATATACTTTCAATCATTTTTTGTTGATGGCAGACGTTGAAGCTACCTCGCATCCGTTCTAGCAATGGTTGCGAGTGAGGTTTACGATAAGTCGACAACAGGGGGTAGCAATATAAGAGGTATAAGTATTGCAACCATGCCTAAATACTAGTTATCGAGCATCGAAGTGCACTCTTTATGGTAAGTTAGACTTGACTTGACATATTTGATTTTGATTTGATTTATCAAACCTTTTTTTTTTGGTTTTTTTTTTACCAATCTTTTTATTATCCCATTTCTATCAGCTTATGGAAACTGTTATTAATAAGTGCTATTGAAGATAATGAAATAAACATAAATATACATTTTTAAATATAAATTTTTCGAAAAATAAAAAAAGGAAAAGGAGAAACCTTTTGATTGTTTTTCTTTTAGAAATAATATATATACTTTATCACAATATTGCATGTTTATCCTTATTTTATTACTATTGTTACTATATCTATTTATTATCTAATTTTTGTTATTATTTCAATACGTATATTTTTATTTTTGTTTTTTTTTTGAACATCGCGTTTAAGGAAAAATTTTGGATTTTTTTTATTTTTAGCGGGTACGCAAGAAAGATTATTGAATTTCTTTTTGGTTTTGAATTTATCTGAGTTTTTGAAATTTTTTTTTTGAATTTACCTGAATATAAAACTTTTTTTAATTTTTTTTGTTTAGTTACTTATATTGTTATTATTATTATAGATATTTTTTCCTTTTTTTTTTTTTTTTTTTTTTTTTGACCGATGGGTTTTTGAATTTTGGTAGGGTCCTTGTTTTTTTTTTGTTTTTTGGATTATAAATTTTTTAGTATTTTTTCTAACTTGATTGGGAGCGGAAGATTTCGAGATTCCGTGTGAATGTCTGAAGCTAATCAAGAAGAAGGGGTTACTGGTGGATTAGGACCGTTTGGGGTAGAAAGGCCGTACACGCGTAGTGTCGCACGACCTCTTCAAAACCTGGTAGCTGGTACAATACTGAACCAAATCGATACTCGTGTTCAGCGATCAGTAGATTATTTACCAACAGACTACTTCAATCATTGCGCTGCCCGAATATACAGTGCTATCGAAGGAGGAACGCAACGCGAGGGTAGTGTGTCAATTCCAAATCGATCCGAAGATAGTTTCAGTTTCTCTAAAAAGCTTGACGAGATTCTTCAGATGTCACAGGCTAACCAAACGGATGCTGGTGGGAGCGTTGACCCTGTGGAGAGTGAGCGGCGTGCAGATGTGGAAGCTAGAGGTTCAGTGGCTACAGGTGGTGGACTGACCAACACTGATGCGAACGTCGAGCAACTGAGCCGATTGATGGCGATGATGGCGCAACAAGGCGATCTGATGGCTCAGTGTACAAATGAAGTCAGAAACATGAGAGCGTATGTGACTAGCCTCAGCGGCCGAGTGGCCGAAATAGAAACGTCCGCCGGTCATGGACTGGGTCACCGCTCCACTCATGCATCAACGCCAGAACATAGGGGTCAAGTTAATGAAGTAGGAAGACAAATAGGAGGTAGTAGTGAGGAGCGTACAGGTGATGAGGGACGCATGCCACCTAGATGGAAGAAGATAGACCTGGAAAAGTGGCACATAAAGTTTGATGGCACAGATAAAGGGATCACGATAGAGAGTTTCTTATTCAGGATTGAGAAGATGAGTGAACAGCACCAAATCTCACACCACCAGCTGTTTACAGAATTTCATTGTCTGGTGACGGGCTCAGCGCTAAAGTGGTACTGGCAGGTGCTAGAAGATCATGCCGATGACTCAAATTTCGGGTATCTTGAGCTGAAGGCCGAACTGTTGGCCCACTTCAAAACCGCCGAATCCGACTACGAGATAATTCGACAAATCATGGAACGTAAGCAGATGTCTACTGAGGGATTCGAGGACTTTTACGGTGAAGTTCATAACCTAACCTTTAGGCTTCGAAAGAAAATCCCTAAGAAGGAACTTGTGGGCATAATTATGGGTAATCTGAAACCTTACTTAGCCAACCTCACATTTGCAGCGAAAATGGACACACTAGCAGAGTTGAAGTCCGAATGTAGGCGAGCAGAAAAGTTAATTCGCGAAAACAGGAGTAGGGTAAAAGCGGTAAATGAGCTAGAGTACTCTGATTCCCGATGAAAAGCTCAATCGGAAGCCAGTAGAAGCAATAAGCAATCCACTCAGGAATCGAGTAAATAATGGCCAGGTGTCTGAGTACCGGAATCAGGGTATGACACATAATGGTAGGTCTACTACAGTAGGTTTAACCAGCCCCAAACCGAACATCAATTCCTTCTGCCCCTCGCCATTTCACCTGATGTTGTGCTTCGCATGTGGGATGCCAGTGGACCACTTCACAAAGAACCCAGCGGAGGCAAAGAAAGACACGAGATGTAAATCGACTTTTCACAACATGGTTTGTTTCTCCTGCGGAAGTGACAACTCGTTTCGTGTATTTAAGGCCGAAACGGGAAATGGAAAACTGTCGGAGATGACCGGGGTTCTCAGTCAGCAGCAGGAGCACCCGGACCGCCAAAAATAAAAATATTAAAGAATAAAGATGGAATTGATAAAGAAAAGTTAGATATCGGAAAGAAAAATGAGTTCAAAAGTTTGCATGTTAGGAAGATAGAATATGAAGAAGCAAGGAAGAGAATATTTTGCGAATCAATAGTAGAAAAGAAGAGAAACAGGAATTATAGAAAGATACTATAGATGAGAGAAAAATGTAAGATATATAGAAGAATTTATAATAAGATAGTATCTACGATTGTAACAGTGAAAGGAGACAATCGATTTTTTGCGCAAACACACATAGGAGGTAAAGAAGCATTAGCGCTACTAGACTCTGGTGAAAGAGCTAGTTGCCTTGGAAAAAATGGTTGCAAGTTTTTAGAAGGCAATGAAGAGAAAATACTTCATATTAATAACCAGAATATTAAAACCGCAAACGGGGGAGAAACTCCAGTGACAGGTGTGATAACTTTACCAGTGCTTTGGGGGGACATGAATAGCGATTTGGAGTTCTTGATAGTACCAGGTTTGCAGCAAGAAGTGTACTTAGGCATCGATTTTTGGAAGACATTTGACCTAAATGTAGTCAGCAGAGGAGCTGAAACGCGATCTTCCTGTGCTACAGTGTCTGAGCTCGCCTCCGCTGATGGTGACCTGTCATTCGACGCAGTTCAGCATGTGTTGACCCGAGATCAGACTATCGCTTTAGACAAATTAAAGTCTCATTTCCCATCCTTTACTGTCCTTGGTCTAGGTCGAACTGATCTGGAGGAACATATTATCGAAGTCCACGACGATAACCTTCCAGTTAAACAACGATTTTATCCCATTTCACCTGCGATACAAAGATTAATATATGAAGAATTGGACAGAATGCTAAGTATGGGAGTAATAGAGGAATCCAATAGCAGTTGGAGTTCCCCAGTTTCGTTGGTAGTTAAGGGTAGTAAAAATCGACTCTGTCTTGACGCACGCAAGGTAAATGAGAGGACCGTTAAAGACGCCTATCCGTTACCAAATATCGACGGAATACTTAGTCGGCTGCAAAACACGAGATACATCTCAGCCATAGACTTGAAGGACGCGTTCTGGCAAATTCCCCTAGAGGAAAAATCAAGAGAGAATACCGCTTTTACAGTGCCAGGGAGACCTCTATACCAATTTACGGTAATGCTATTCGGACTCTGCAATGCAGCGCAGAGAATGTGCCGACTGATGGACAAAGTTATACCTGCTTCGTTACGTGAATCTGTGTTTGTGTACCTTGATGATTTGTTAGTGTGTTCGGAAGATTTTTTGTCCCATATATGTTTGTTAGAAAAGGTCGCTCGGTGCTTACGCGAAGCAAAGTTAACAATAAATGTGGATAAAAGCAAGTTTTGCTTCAAAGAGGTTCGATATCTTGGGTACGTTGTGGGTGATGGCTGTATTCGGACAGATGCCAGCAAAGTAGCGGCTGTGAGAGACTTTACCGAGCCAAAGACTCCTAAGCAATTGCGACGATTCCTGGGCATGGCAGGCTGGTACCGACGCTTCATTCAAGACTACGCGACTATTGCAGCACCACTGCACGACTGCCTCACCAAAGACAAAATCAGAAAATTTAATATGACTTACGCTGCCAAGAAGTCGTTTGAGGTACTTAAGCAAAGCCTAATATCGGCACCCGTACTTACACACCCAGACTTCAACAAACGATTTTACATTCAATGTGACGCATCGACTGACGGAGTGGGCGGGGTACGGTTTCAACTCGACGATGAAAATAATGAACGACCCATCGCATACATGTCGGCGGAGCTTAACAAAGCTCAAAGGATTTACAGTATTACAGAGCTCGAATGTTATGCTGCAGTTCTGAGTGTAAAGAGATTCCGACCGTATGTGGAAGGCGTACCATTTACGGCCATAACGGATCACGCAAGCCTTAAGGGGCTTATGAACCAAAAGGACCTGTGTGGTAGACTCGCGAGGTGGAGCCTAAAATTACAGGGTTTCGATTTTGTTATCGAACACCGCAAAGGCTCCCAAAATGTTGTGCCTGACACCCTTTCCCGAATGAATATGGAAGAATTAAAGCCCGGTGATAGAGGAGTTGATGTTTGCTTAGAATCGCCATATTACGAGTCCGACGAATACGTAGAACTTATGAAAGTAGTGACAGAAAACAAGGACAAGCTACCTGATTTATGCGTATCTGACGGCTACGTATACAAAAGAACGCATTTTCACAAGGGGGCCGAGCTTCAGGCGGACCAGACCTGGAAGCTTTGGGTTCCGTCGGGCTTACGACCGGGATTGGTGGCTTCGGCTCACAACTCCCCTTCTGCGGGTCACGGAGGCATTCATAAGACCTTATCGCGAATACGCGAAAAGTATTACTGGCCTGGCATGGTATCAGATGTGCATACCTATATAAAATAATGTGGGATTTGTACGACTAACAAAACGCAAAATATTTTTCACAAACCCGTAATGGGCAAGCAACGTGTGACCGAACGACCTTTTCAACGTCTTTTTGTAGATTTCATGGGTCCCTATCCTCGTACGTATGATGGTAACGTTTACGTGTTTGTGTGTCTAGATCACTTTACAAAATTCGTCTTTCTACAGCCCATGCGGAAAGCAACTTCAGCCAATGTCGTGAACTTCCTTGAACGAGAAGTCTTCCACGTATTCGGCGTACCTGAATATGTGCATTCGGACAATGGAAAGCAGTTCGTGTCGGAAAATTTTAGGGACCTTTTAGACAAGTATGGAACGACACACATTAAAACCGCCTTTTATTCACCCCAAGCGAATGCTGCTGAAAGAGTGAATCGGTCTGTGTTGCAGATTATACGATCATTCGTAAAGAACAACCAAAAGAACTGGGATCGGCATGTTAGCGATGCAGCTTTTGCTCTTCGTAGTGTAGCTCATTCTGCCATCTGTATGTCGCCGTATCAGGCTGCTTTTGGTGTGCCTATGATACAGCACGCCGCGTCGTATGATTTATATCGAAAGCTGGGCTCTCTACAGGACGCCGATTGCGAAACGGAAAATCGTGGCGACAGACTGCAACTGATAAGAAATAAGATCAAGAAAGAGCTGAGGTTGGCACATGAACGAAGTAAAAGGGTTTACGATACGCGGAGTAGTTCCAAATCGGGCAAGTAGTTTACCGCCGAAACTTTAAGCAAAGTTCTAAAATTGATAATTATAACCCGAAATTGGCACCGAAGAAAATCAAGTGCATAGTCCTGAATGCCATAGGAAATTCTATGTACGAACTCGGGGATTCTAGTGGAAAAAATATCGGAGTATACCACGCTAAGGACATGTTCGCAAAATAAGATGTTTGATGTTTTGAGTTCTATATTTGATGTTCAATCTCTGGACTTGACTGCCGTATTTCGTTGAATACACATTATTGACATTTGTTTATTTTTCTCTTTGTTTATTGCCGTAATTATTTATTTATTTATTCGTGCTTTATTTTTTTGTGCAAGTATTTATCTATTTAGACTTGACTAGTTATATTCTTATGTATTTTTCATTTTTTTATTTAAAAAAAAAAAAAAAAAAAAAAAAACTGATAATTTATGGCGAGATTTTTTGTGATTATCCTTGTCGTCTGTGATATACAATCAATTAGATTAAGTATTAAGTTGAAGCATATTTGGGATAGCTTAGCTTAAACTACTTGTTTCATGTATCCCCAAACCGCACCCCAATGACGATCACGAACGAATACAGGCGAGACTAGAAACAAATTACCCGGCGTTGAGTCGTGGGTCGAGGCCACACATTGGGCAGAGAAAAAAAAAATAATAAGGTAAATACACTCGACACATGAAAAGGCTGCGTTTAAATTCTTTTTACGCACACGCTCCATGTTGCAGGCACCATCGGCGGATGCGAGCCTGTAACGACAGCCTTTACGTTGTAAAGATACGTCTAGCAACTCTGCAACAAAAGTGTCTCAGCAATGTGTCCCTAAATGTTGCGTAACATAATGAGGAAGATAAGCCGCGTATAGGTAGATACGAATGTCGATGTGGGCGAGTATGTCCGTGTGTGAAGGCATATGAATGTGTGGGTGAAAGTTTGAGTGAAAGCGGTAGCGAAATCGTTTTGCAAAACATCGGGGGCACGGTCGGCAAATATTTTAAGTTGCGGAGCATACCAAAAGTCGGCTTCTAGTGAAGTGAACGTGTTGTGAAAATACCGCGTTAGAAAGTGAAAAAAAAAAAAAAACGGAAGCTGCAAAGAACACTGCTTTAAATCCTGCTACCAGGTAAGTCAAATATATGCATATATGTATGTACATATATTATATGTATGTACATATATATAAGAACGTGCTTTGTGATTGATTCAATTAAAATAAAAGTTAAATAAGCTAATTTACATTAAATCAAAATTACACTAAAAATCTGAAGAAATCGAAATAATCCAAAAAAAAAAAAAATAAATAAATAAATGAATAAATATAAAATACAACCATAATAATACTAATCTAAATGAATAGATGATAAAATAGGTAAGTAATATAAATTAAAATAATGCCTAAATTATAATAAAGTTGGAATACGTGCAGATATCTGAACTCAATTAAAAACTAGATACATATGCATATGTACATGAAGTTTAAAATTAAAATGTGGTTTGTGCGTGTGTACGTTTGTATGAACTTTCGCAGTACTAACGCGTTCCAAATCCCCCGGTGTATGTAGATGTGTGTGTGCATGTATGCCACATATGCGCGTACATGCATGCATACACTTATATACAGATCTGCATAAACCCACATACATATACATATATACTTTTTATAATTATGTTTTTTTTTATATTTTTTTTACCAGATTGTTGGTGGCAGGTCCTAGTAAGGAGGCCAAAACTGGAAATTTCGGAGCTATGCCCTTTTGGAAGGAAAAGTGGTAGGAACAACCGAATTTCCGGAACGTGGAAAAATTCATTGGAGGTTAATGACCTGGCAAATCAAAAGGAAGGAGGAAATTTACGGTAGAAATACATACAATAAATTAGGAGAAGGAGAGGACTCTAGAGAGACCACCAGAAAAAGAAATTGGAATTGAGAATTGAAATTGAGATCAAGGAGAGGAGAGCAGGGAGAATTTTTGGCGATATTAGCGGGAGAATTTTTGGTGACATTGGCGCGCACCGCAGCCGCCACCGCCAACGACGCCGTCGATAACAGCAGCGCCGGGACATCAGCGCGCACAGTTGCCAACGACGCCGACAGCAGCAGCATAGCAGCGGGCAGCATTGGTCATATCTGCGAGATCACTTGAATTTAATTAACCTTGTTTTTAATTAGATTATATTGCCGTATATTTTTTTTATAATTTAATCATAAAAATTCGTAGGTTTACCATTTCATTTTACAACACGTGGCTTACCTCTTTTCCTTATATTATTTTTACTGTTCACATTTGCTACTCTCAATTAACTTTTGTTGTTTTTCGTGCTTTTTGCCATTTTTACGATTATATACTCGTATATGCAATAGTTTTCTTATATTTTTTCTAGCACACGTTCATTGTTTTACTTCACAATCATATATGTATTTTGTTTGCCACGGATTGGTAGTATTTCTTTTTTACCTTTCTTTTTTTTTTTATTAATATAATTCCTTACACTTGCTAGTTTTTGCCTTTAAGTTAAGTAACTGCTTAAATTATATGACCCACTCGACGCCCGCAACCGCGAGTAAGTGATCGTGTGTGGTTCTTTTTTTCTTTCTTTCATTAAGTAATATTCAGCAATTGAGCAAGCAATGTAGGTAGCTATGTGCATATGTATGTTTATTTTATATTTTTGTTGTCCCACATGATCCTCACAGGCTCTCAAATGCATGCTGGTACCAACATCGCTGGAGTGACCAGGTGAGTCGTTTTTGGTTATTAAATTATAATAAGTTTCACATATGCGAGTATATATATACATATATATTTATATATATATATTATAATACGTATTTTTAAGTAGCTACTGAGAGGATTGTACATAAGAAGATTTAATTAATAAAAAAAACTATGTATGCTTGGCAGATGAAAAAGTGAGCCTTCCAGTATATTTATCTGTAGGGATGAGGGCTTAGACTTCAAACATTTGGTGTGGGTGTTGTGCTTGCGCAGCTGAGGGGAGATGGGAGTGACGACTGGGTAAGGGGACTGACCTTTGACGGATGGACAGTTGACTAACGGACTTAGTCAGGCTAAGGGGGCACCACTAAGATACTGCAGTCAGAGTGATGCCCAAGGTTTCGCGTTACGCCGAAGTGGGTGGGAGACTCCACCTGACGGGACAGATTTTTCATCTTCTTCTCTATCTTCTCTCTTGCTTCCAATATTTCTCCTATCATTTCCATATAGGCATGAATGAAATTTTTTGTTAATGTAACTGGTAGGCAAGTGCATGTGACCCCCCCAACCGACCCGCTTGGCCAGGGCCCGCTAGCATGCCTACAAGCCACTTCGCCCAAGTACAAAACACGGTTACATAACACAATCTGACCGTTTTCACTTGGCTGTCATATTAATATATATATATATATATATATATATATATATTTATATGACAGTACGTGGTCAAAACTGACTGCAAACACAAATGGCACTTATGACAACCCGTTGACATTTGACGTCAAATTTGACCTAATGAAAACTAAGCATAAGGGGAAATGTCTTCCGTATTCTCGTTACTCTGAATCTTAAAAGCTGCTTTCGTTCCAAAGACTATGACAGCACGTTTAACGTGGTACGCATACTAGGTAAACAGAGAAATGCGTTAAAAATATGTCTTCTGCATGTCCAAAGCTTACCAGCCAAAATAGATAAGTTAAGATACGTTTTTGAATCGTCTGATATTGATGTTGTTTGTGTTTCTGAGTCTTGGGCATGGCGGTGGTGAAGCAGTGTTTGTAAAATTTGGTTTGTCCTGTAGAATTAAATGTACGTCAGAGCCTCACAGTTCAATTGAATACCTCTTTGTGAAAATAATCACCCTTATTGTGAGTTTCGTTTTCGCCCGAAATGGTTCACTTTTCACTGTTCGCTTATTATAAATTTCGGCGGAAATTTTCCGCTTTCGAACATTGTTCCCCTTTTGGGCAACACTTAATTCAGACGAAAATAGTTGGCTGATAAATAGAATTTTTATTTTTTTTTGAGAGGCGAAAAATTTCGCGATTCAAAATGTAAGTAATTTAATTTAAATTTTTAACATAAGATCGCCTATTCCAGGAACAAAACGGTAAACAAAGTTCAAAGAGGGATAATATTAGGTAGAATGCTGAAAACTGGATAATGCAAGAGGATTTGTCAAAGACAACCAGGAAAATGTAGCTGAGTTATGAAAACAGCTAAGGATGAAATGCAATGAAAAATTAATCTGAATGGAAAGTGGTAAACAATTTATATTTATATGTGCGCATAAATAAAATTTTTTTATGCAAAATAGACTGGCATGGCCAAAAGCGTTATCTTCCAGAAAAATCTGACTAAAAGATTACTATTCAATTTGAATTTTTTAATAATTTTACACTTCAAGTATACACATTTCAGAGTTGTAATTTCCATGTTTGAATTTTCGAAGCGAAATTTATTCTAGGTGAAACTAACAATAGGCGGATTCAATCCAGGCGAAAGAAATAATCCCGGGTGAATTTTTTTTCGGGCGAAACTCACAATAAGGCTGAATGTGTAATCATACAAAAATACTCGTAGGATGTGTTTATAGGCCTCATAAATACATTGCTTATGATAATTTTACAGATTTCATTAAAAGTGTTACCCTCAGCTTTAACGACATTGTAATAGCTGGAAATTTTAACAGTGATTTGCTTACTGGAAACAAATTTTCACCAGCCATGCAAAATCTGGGTCTTTTCCCAGTAAACACTTCAACCCCTACAGTAAGTGATACATCGAAAATACTCATCTTTGACCAGTAGCGCGATTCAGTAACTTGACGTGTTGTTAGCTAAAAAGATTTGTGGTTTGCAATAGCGATTGTGCGATTCACTCACTCATACTTAACAACACTGAACAGCTGACTTTTACTATTTATTTAAATTGATAAAAAGAGGTGCCACTCTTGCAACGAAGTTTCAAAATTTACGGAAAACACAAAACGGAATGCAAAAAAATCAAAATTACAATGCATACCGCCAATCGTTGGAGCATTTTAGCATAAAAGCTGGAAACTTAAAGGAAATATATTCCATTATAATTAAATAAAAAGTACATTTACTGTCCTTCTTTTATTTTCAGAATGGCCTCGACTAGCCAAGTAGCGAAGAGGAGCCGCGCCTCAACGGAGCAACTAAATGGGATGCTGGACTTCTTCCAAAAGAACCCGGGGCTAGCCAGTGGAAAGTTTCATCAACTCCATGGCAGGCTAGAGCTAGGAAAGATGTGGGAGGAGATGGCTGCAAAGCTAAACGCCATCGGAGGTGCAGAAAAGTCCGCCGAACAATGGCGGTAAGTAATAACCCACAATAACCGGTGCTGTATGGACAGTATGGTAATTGTGAAAAACTGAAGCGCGAGTGTATAAATGATTGTATCACTTTATTAAGAATGTGTTATGTATATTGTTTGTGAAAATAAATATGGTTTTTCTTGTATATATACATACAAGCGCATATTGCGAACACAATCCCATGTATTGCCCCTGCCCAGAGACCATCTTTGTATGTACATAAGTATATTAATTCTATATGTCGATTTCTATGCCTTTTTGTCTAATATAGGTCTGGCGATTTAAAAATTAGGACCAGTGTCCGAGTGCTCGACCGAAGAAGGCAGCAGTCTTTAACCGGCAACAGACCCTTAAAGCAGTCACCCTTAACGCATCTGATGGAGCGGGTGCTGGAATTGATAGTAAGCCACTATGTAGAGGGCCTCTCTGTGGCAGAAAGTTTGCCAATGGAATATAAATAATAATAAATAAGGTTTATAAATGTTTCTGTTTAGTTTAAATAAAATATAAACATTTTTAATAAAACAGCCATGTAAATTTAACCGGTTTAGTTAAATGATGGAACTACAAATTCATAAAACAAATAATGAAACATATGAAAGAATATGAAAATAAATTAACTAACGCGTTTCTAACAACACCAAACTAAATGCCGACAGCTTAACAACACAGAGGATTTTGCGGTACCGTATGTTGCCAAAATGAGTTACGGAATAGCAATATTGTTAACACCTGTGGTTAAGCTGAGTTGGCAACTTCGAGTGTTGTTAAAAAAGTTACTGAATCGCGCTACAGCTCTCCGTCCCAAATTTTTCTAAGCTCGGGTAATGGCACATGGTATGACTACCCTTAACCAGAACGTAATTGCAACGCTGGGTAATCTACTACAATCCATAAAAGTGTTTATACACGATATGTGTTTGCATGTCTACACGTAATTTTTTATTTCTGTATTTAGCAGATACATGTACGTACGAAATAGAACGGTTTCTATATTCATCTGACACACAGACGAATTAGTAACTGTCAATTTCAAATTGTGTTTTCAAAAAATAAATTGCTTCTATTTATTTCATTAAATAAAACGAAAATGTGAATTTGACAGTCATACAGAAATACATATGTTTCGAAAAAGTGGCAGGTGTAGACGCAAATATATATAGTGTAAGCACACTTTAAGTCTTAAATAAGGTAATCGCAGCTGCCTTATGTTAAGAAAGTTTAAAATAAATACGAGAGAAATATGAAAATGGTAGAAGCCGCCTGAGGCCATGTATATAATACTTATATATTGGCAGAAACCTATCTGCGCAATGTGTAAAAATTCAGCAATCAAAGGGAGATAGCTTTAATACAAATGTATTAGTATCTGTGAATACTTGTGACAAACACATAAAAGCGAGTTTGACATATCCGCAGTTGCGCCAAAAAATACATTTGAAGAGGGTTGCTTCACTGTGGGGGACTTATACCATTTTTTTGACGAAGTTTACTCTTACAAAATAGAGTATGCTGATGAAGTATTACAATTTTATTTCATATCTAAGTGGAAATCAAACAAACTCGATTTTATTTATAATGATTAGTAGTTTTTTTTATTTAAGAATATATAATTCATGTGTATATAAATTCATTTTTAACTAAGTAAAAGTTTACTCATTGATTATTCAACTAAAAAGACAAAAAAACATAGTGGAAAAAATTTTACAGTAACCCTTTACAATATTCGCAATGTTATTTATTTGGAATTTTTTGAATATGAGTCTCCGTAAAACTACTTACATCAACTAATTTTTTGGCTAAGCCACTTATTCTAATGTAAAACATCTGTTCGGTAGATTTTTCGAGATAAAAACTTATAACTTTTTTAATCAACTGAGTGCGGTGATTGTTTAGCACCTCATTGCTAAATAAAGTTTCAATCGCTATGTGATCGTCCATTATTTTATTTGAAAAGGCTGTACCTAAATTTTGGAAAATTTTATTCGCTAAAACTGATTTTGCAGTTTTGGCCGGGCTTTTGTTCAGTAATGGTCACATATTTTTGTGTGCTACGAGCGATGACATTTCATCGCCTAGTTGACAGATTGTATTCAAAAATTTCACAAAATACAGGAAAATTCAAAAACTTCCTAAACGTACCGCCACTGGATTTTCTTTTGAATTTAATTATCATTTTTGACTTACGTTTACTCGGTTTTCCTTTTCTAATTTTATATATCTGTACTGTAATGTTTGCTAACTGCACTTGTATATACTGCCAATATATAAGTATTACATATATGCCTGAGGCATTCATTTTCCGGACGCCGGCGCGAATAAACGTATTTTTGTGCATATCAACTTTAATTAAAGTCTATACTTTTATTTATATAAAATATTTAATAAATAAAAGTTATCTAAAGAATGATTGCGTTCCTATCATTTTCTAACGGAAAGGCGTCAAAGGGTGTTTGCGTTACCATACTAAAAAGAGCAATTTAAGGCCGTCGCCTGAAGCTGCGTAACATCTTTTACTCCCCTACTTTAATTGCCTAACTTAACAGAAAACTGTCCAAAAAATTTTTTTTTTGTTTCGAACAAAAATCACAAAATCCAAAAAATAGCAAGACTTTAAAACAAAAAAAAACAACTTTAAAATACAAAATAAAAAGACAACCAATATAAAATTGAAAAAAAAATATAAAACACTGTAGAAACCAAAAAAAACTGAAAACTTTAAAAGCCGACTAAGAAAACAAATATCTAAAATCTTTCTAAATGCAAAGTGGTGGTGGCGAACAATGAATTTTCAATTTCAAAAAAAAACCTAATGAACTAAAATTTTAGATTTTTTCAAAATTCGAAAAAATTAAATTAAATCACAATAATTTTATAAACTTTATCGCTGGAGCAGAAAAAAAAAAGAAATAACAAAAAAATTTAAAAAAAATTACAAATCTCTTCATCAACAAATTACAAACATTGTAACTATTTCAAAAAATAGAAAAAAAACGAAATTTTTTTAAACAAACAAAAACGAAAAGGAAAAGAAAACCACATTTGTAAATTGAAAACAAAAAACAAAAACCTAAAGTACTAGGAGGAAACATCACGCCACAAAGCCATTTTAACCACCATAACGGCCATTTTCGCCAAGTCGTGACGCGGCATAAGCTGCAGCGGTGGCAGCAGCAGCGAGCGAATAGCAGTAGCAGCGGTAGTGGTTACAGCAAGGTGAAACGGTGAGATCACCTACAGACACCTCTGCATAAATTAAAACTTTTTTTAACACTCTTTTACTTATATACTTTTATAGTTACTTTTCTGATATCACATATAATTTTATAACTACCATTACAAAAAGTTTAAATTAAAAATTTTACATACAAAACACAACAGTTTGTGACCTGCCAGTGGAAATAATTGTGTTTGCTTGAAAGTTTTCTCTGCATGCCTATTTCAATCGATGACCTACATATGTATGTCTGAAAATTCATATAAGTATTAAATTTTTTTTTTTTAATTCCTAAAATTTCTTTTTCATACCTTTTTACATTTTGATATGGTCCGGAAAACATTACTTGAAAAAAACGAAGGACCATATAAAAACAACCCAATAACAAACACATGGAGGTATTTATACAAAAAATGGAGGGACAGTATATGGATGAACTAAAAGCCGAGTTAGGCGTAGTATTCTATGCAAGGTACGTGGATCTCATTATCTGCGTGATCACCAAGGACAATGAAGAGCAGATACTGGAATACCTGAACAAACAACATGGATGTATAATTTTTACGATGGAAATGGAAAAAAAGGGAACAATAAATTACCTGGATCTCACGATTAAGATAGACAAAATTGTCCGAAAACTTCACTACGAAATTTACAGAAAACCGACAGCTACAGACACCATAATATATAACACATCAAATCATCCTCAAGAACATAAATACGCCGCTATAAGACAACTATCAAACAGACTTGAAAGAATACCTCTAACGCGAGAGGCATACGGAAAGGAACTAAACTCAATATACAACATAGCAACAAACAACGGATATAAAAAGAAGCTCGTCGATAAATTCAAAAAACTGTATACAATTTAAAAAAGAAGCGAAAGAGAGCTAGACGAAAAACTTAGACACAATTACATACAAACTTGCAAATTTTTTCAGGAAGTATAATATCCACACGGCGTTCAAAACTGGAAACAACCTAGGAAGAATACCAATGAAGAAGACCTATTGAACAAACAAAGGTGTATAAACTGACCTGTGAGTGTCAATATAGCTACATAGGACAAACAGGACGTAAAGTAAGAACAAGGTTTCGTGAACACATAAGGGACTACAACAAAAGGATACAAAAACCCACGGCAATACCTGAATCTAATTTTGCAACCATTTGGTAAACGCAAAATGTTCACCCGCAAACATAAAGAAAATCGTTAAGGTACTGCACGTACAACAAAAAGGACAGCACCCTAAATGCTCTTGAAAACATGGAAATATATAAACAAAAAACATTTGATGAGAGGATTGGTTGATTGGTTTGATTTATCGCTGATTTCTTAAAATGACAATTTCGTTTTCACCAATGTCTGATTAGCTTACCTCTGATCAGGTTGATCATTGTGAATAATTTAGCAAAAAGTTCACAAAAAAGCATTGTGAATAGACAAAAGCAGACCACACAGCTGATTTTTGATATTTTGGTTTATGTTGATTTTTTTTCAATTTTATTGTTAATTTGCAAAAACTAGTGTAAATGGAAGCAAATAAAAGAAAAAGTCGCCTGCCAAACTTCACCAGCGCAGAGGAGGATTTGTTGTTATCTTTGGCTGAGCAGCACGCCACGGTCATAGAAAATAAGCGAACTGATGCTGTATTCTGCGAGGATAAAAAAAAGGTGTGGGAGGCAATCGATACTGCGTTCCAGGTCCAGATAGGCGTTAAAAGAGGGCCGAAGAACTTACGGGAGAAGTATGAGAATTTGAAAAGGAAAGCGAGAAAGTCCCTGGCCGAAGAGAGAAGGGAAATGTACAAAACGGGGGGTGGTGATTTCCGAAGTTTTACTGACGCCAATACAAACAGGCTAGCAGCATTAATGGGCCAGTCAGCAACCGGCTTGTCCAATAGTTTCGATAGTGATGGTAAGATTTTGTGTGTGTTTACTTGTGATTGTTATTTATACGATGTATTTCAGTTATTACATACGAAATAGAGCCGATAGAAGAAAATGATTCCGTTCCCGAAATTTTGGAGGAATCCATGAGAAGCTATACAGTGGAGCCTGTACTTGAAGCAACTGAGGCCGTAGAAAACGTATATTATATTATATTTCGAATTTCATTTTCTTAACAAATGTAACATTTTTTAGGACACAACAGATTGGAGCGCATGGAACCCAACACTGCTTAGAAAGAAAAAATCAGAAAAACTAGCGACGAAAAGTGTAAAGGGAAAGCAAGTAGTTGATCATCAGCAAGTTTTCTGGGAAAAGGAGAACAAGAGGGCAGCCGAAAGACATCAGTGGGCTAAACAAAAGCACGAGTTAGAGATTGCGGAAGTAGAGATGAAGTTAAAACTCCTAGAAATCGATATAAGTTTTAAAAAGCGGAAAAGTGAGAGAGATTGTACATATACAAATAAGTAAACATGTAAACATGTATTTCTCATTATCCGATATGTTTCCCATTCGTTCCATTTATGTACATATATGAAAGAAATATTACAGCATTAGATAAAATAAAATATAAATAAAAATTAGCACTTCGACTGAACTCAAAACTATAGGACTTTATTTTTGGCTAAATTTTCAAACTACGTCTGAATATACACATACTTATGTACATACGAGTACATGTCGCCACCGTTTCTAGCGAGTTCATGTGTAGAGCTTATTCCTTTATAACCTGAAAACAAAAGAAAGAATGATTGTTGTACGTGCCTAAACAAGTTAACTTATAAATTAACCTTGCAAAAAAGTCTCTGATTAAACTCGACCTCATAAAAGAGACTGAAGGTGTTTCGGTCGTGTATTCATCTTCCTCCATTGCGTTTGCAGTGATCTCTTCAGCATTAAAATCCTCTTCGACGGACGGGTCTGCATCTCTATTTTGCCGAGCGATGTTATGTAAAACACCACAGGCAACAACAATTGCCATAGTAGTGTTTAGCGAAACCCTTAATCCTGTTGAAAGCACTGGAAAGCGACGCTTCCATACGCCGAAGCACCTCTCAATGCAATTTCTGGTTCGTATTTGAGACTCGTTATATAACCGTTCTGCAGCAGTATTGGGGTGTAGAAGTGGAGTCATCATGTAACTACTGACACCATACCCACTATCGCCTAATAAAAAGCAGTCTTTGAATTCTTTTAATTCAAAACGATGCTTCATACGGCTATTATTAAAAATGTTGGCGTCATGAGCGGAACCAGGCCATCGACATACAAGATCAGTTATCTCAAGATTTGCATTGCAGACTGCTTGAACATTGTAGGAAAAGTACCCTTTCCGATTTCGGAATATTTCGGCACTTTCTCCACCAGGTGATTGTATCTTCACATGGGTACAGTCTATACACCCGACAACTTTTGGGAAATTTGCAATGCGGTGGAAACTTCGATTCACAGTTTCCAATTCTGCACTGTTTTTTGACATTTTAATAAATTGTGCCGAAAGTCCTGCAATTGCATAGGAAACTCTTTTTACTATGCGGCTTGCAGTGGGCACACTTACTCCACAGAAATCTGCCACCGTTATTAAAAAGCTTCCTGATGCATAGAAACGCAACGCTAGCAATAACATTTCCGATGGGATAAGAGCGTGATTTCTGTTAAACGAATTTTTTTAATACAAACGATATGATTATATTTAACATATATTCACAAACCTTTCAGTGTAATTTCGAATATTTAATTCAATTTTTTCCAAAATGTTCAGAGTACTTTTTTTCGAAAGACGAAACCTTTGAATAAAAGTATTCTCGTCGTATTTTTCAAAGAAATTTTCTCTTTCTCTATATTCCCTTGGTTTTCTTACTGAACGCCTGGAACCCAAATTGGAGATAGCAGAAAGCCCCATATATTCCATTACTATTTTTAAAAATTTTCTTGCAAATTTGAATAAATTAATTTTCGTTATTTTCACAACTGTCAGATAGATGTCAGTTTTTATTCGGTTAGCAGCTAATCGGTGGGCCATTGCCTAGTTAACTTAATCGGTTGTTAACCGACAAATTTGTGCTAACCGGACATTGAAAAAAGACTTTTTCACCAAAATTCCGTTTAACTTCCGTTTAAGCACTAATCAGTCTTTAAGAAACCGGCCCTAAGGCTTGTTTACAAAAAACAAAACAAAGACGTAGGTAAAATGACAGATACCAACATACAAAACAAACCTTTAATACCTAAACGGACTAAAACTACTGACTATATACCTGTACTTAACGCGAAGGCAGATTCGAGATAAAATATATCCTTTTGGACTCTAACCGCGCGAGACTTTAGGTACCTATACTTAGGACACTTAACATTTGTTAACATTTACGATTATGCACCAATACCTAATTGACCAAAAAAACTAAATAAATACGGAACACCAGACATAAAAAATTTACACAGAAGATGGCACAACGCCGAAACCGGTTTGTCTCCAAACCAAACTTGACAAGGGATGACGGAAAATCGTTCCAACAAATATCATATAATAATATTTTATTACTGGTTATTGCTAATTGTTCGGTTAATACGTGTGATCTCGGAGAGGTTCAGCCCAAGTTAGCATGCTGTAAGGAACTCTTAGCGATGTTTTTTTTCTAGATTAAATTGTCACGTTCGAATTGCAAACGACAACTCAACATTAATCTGCCAAGCAGACCTAGCCACTTCCAAGTCGAAAGAAGAATTTACTGCAGCAAAGGCAGAAGCGTCGGAACAGACTATTTACAAAAGAAGTAGTTTGCTACCAGTTCTTTCGGATTCATTATCAGTCATTGACATTCCTACAACAACTACGAGTTCACCAGACATATCAAAACTTTTCAATCAAGCAAAATGGCTACGCCGGAATAGAAAAAATGTTTTATTAGCCTTTGTGCCTCAATAATTAGGGAAAATTACAACGGTGATCCGCTAGCACTTGAATCATTTATAGACACAATTAATTTAATTGGAGATCTCTTAGACGAAAACCTTCAAAGTACATGTACATATAGCATTTTGGAGTTTGAAGGCAATGCTCGCGAGGCAATTCCAACTGATGTTAGTTCCATTGGTCGGATTAAAGACGCGTTACGTAATAGAATAAAACCGGACAACTCAAACGTTATAGCCGGAAAAATAGCATCTTTGCATGTCGTTAACAACAATTATACGGAATTTGCCAAACGTGTCGAGGAGCTATCTGATGCACTACGACGTTCTTTAAGCACTGAAGGTATGACACGTTCTGACTTAGTTAAGTCAATTTTAGCTTCAACAACCTTCAAAGATTCAAAGGATGTAGTAGCAGAAATGATCATAGAACAAAATAACCAAGCAAAAGAGAGACAAGTGTTAGCGTTTCGATCACAAACTAACAGATCAAATAATTTTCGAGGTAATTTTCAAGGACAAAATTTTAATAGGTACAATAATAATGGCAACAACTTTAGGTACTACAATAATGTCAACAACTTTAGGTACAACAATAATGGCAACAACTTTAGGTACAACAATAACGGCAACAACTATAGGTACAACGATAACAGCATTAATTACAGGTCAAACAACAATGGCAACAGTAATAGGTACAATAACAACGGCACTAGGGGTAACGCAAACAATTTTAACAACAATAAGCAAAACAGAAACAACAATAATAACGGAAGTAACAATATTATGCAAATGTGCGGACTTTAAACGCTCAGGCCCCTCAGGAGTGAACACTGGCGGAGCAGGACAACTAACCGATTTTTCTACAACAAAAGGCATTTACTGTCTTAACTTAAATTACTCTGACTTTATTCAATTAAAATTTACCGGATCAAATAAATAATGTACGTTTTTAGTCGATACGCAAGCCGACATTTCTTTTATCAAAATTTCAAGTTTAAACAGGCATTTTTCAATCAATGCAAACGATGTTATCCGCATTACTGGTGTCACTTCTAATACTGCTTCTACTTTAGGTAAAATCACCGCAAAATTAAATTTTTCGAACTTTTTTATAAAACATACTTTACTTGTGGTGAATGACATTTTTTACATTCCATCTGACAGTATACTGGGCAAAGATTTTTTAAAAACAAACAAGTGTGTTATTAGCTATGCCAACAGTTGCATTTCCTTCTGGGTAGGCAAAGAAAAAGTCGCGATTCCGGTTCTTCACGGGACAGAAAGCGATAACTGTCTTACACTGCCCAGTTTCGAAGTTTTTCGACTTTTTGACTTTGGCAAACCATCGGAGCCGCTCTTCGTAGACTCACATGAAATTGATAACGGTGTATAATTAATTCCAGTAACCCAATCATCAATATTATAAATACCACAGATGATGTAAAATACGTAAAGAACTGTAACATTAGGACCGAAAAACTTTCTAATTATCATGTTTATTCCATCAAAAAGACGACCAAAAACGATAACCGGAATAAGGAACTTATTAAAATTTTAAAGAAACAAATTCCAAGCAATAACGCAAGAAAATAACTCGACTTATGTTTAGAATATGCAGATATATTCGCTCTGCCTGACGACAAAATGACAATAAACAATTTTTACGAACAAAAAGTAAGACTGACACACACAATACGAAAGCAGCTGATTTTTATTTAGCAGTTATTACAATATTTTGTTAATTTTCGTTCGTCATCAGTGTCGTGTGTTGATTTCTTTTTAAATAAAAAAATATTCAGGAATGGCGGAGTTATTGCTTGTTTGTGCACCAGTATTGGAGTGAAGAGAATGCAAGAGAGGTTGTAAGAGGTAGGGATCGTTATATAACGTCCCTTTAGATTCTACATCTTTTAAATACTAAAACATATTGTATTTTTAATTTCACTACAATTAATGTAAGTATTTTAAGAAAAAAAATTGTTATCGCTTTTTTATTAATATTCATATTTCATTCACTTTTTGTATTACATTTATAAGTAACGCCTTATGTCTCATGCTACAAAGAGGTTACGAAAATTAACCAAACAAAAACAAACCCCATTTGCTCATTGGCCATCAAATCACTTTTGGTTTGTACAAATAATAATAAGGCAGATTATTATAATTATTTATTTGCGCCTATGCCTATGCTCCTGTCTTTTGCTTCTTTTTGACAGCAAAACTCTTTTCACCTTGTGTGGTGATTTTGTTGAGCTTTTTTCTTATGAGGTGTGGCCAAGAATAACCTCACAAAATAGACCTCATAAGAAACCTCACAAATTTTTGCTCTCAACTCAGTTGTGAGGTTTTATTGGAATAGGCCTGTAAAAAAGCAATACAAAATTAAAAGTTTTCATCACTATTATATCTCATGAAAGACTAAACATTTTAACTAAAAGCTATAGCTACTTAACCAGCGGTTCGGTTTGGTTCAAATGGTTCAACGATTTTTAACTATGTACATACATATGATGCCTACCAATCCATATAAAAATATGCGTCATACACGATTATTATTTAAGAAATAAAAGGAATTTTTCTTATTTAAATACATTAATTGTAATGAAATTAAAAATACAATATTTTTTAGTATTTAAAAGCTGTAGATTCTAAAGTCTATCAATGATACGGGGCTATAAAACTCGTTAAAAATGATGTGAAGGTGTAGCTATGCGCACTTGGTAGCAAATTAAGCTTCTTGGGTCTCCTAATGCTGCACTGCAGTTTTTTTCAAGGCATCCAATCAAACACAGAACATAAATGAAGTTATTTGGATATAAATATGTTGCATAAAGTGCCGAAATTGGTAAAAACTTAAAAATTTACAAATCATAGCAGAACCTAACCTCACATTTTTCTTGCAATTTTTTCCGATTCTCAGTCAATTCATGTTCAGGACTTTGCACGCATTTTGCTTCACATCATTTTTCGTCGGGAAGGCGCAATCTTGTATTCTATCGTTCCTGGTATTAGAATAGGGCTGTAAATGCGAGAGAAATACGAAGATTATAGAATCCGACGGTAAAAAGGATTTGCAGGTTAGAAACGTATATTTCGGGCTTCACGCTTGCTCTTTTAATAAAACAGTTTCCAAAATAGAACTCATTTAATTATATTTTATATTTATATAACTATTGTAAACTTTGCCTGTGAAAGCATATGCATTTTCTTTCAACTGCTGTCAAATAAGTAAACCAAAAACCGCTGAATTTCGTGTAAAGAGTTGGTAACACTCATTTGAACTTAGCGTAATAGTTCATTTGGAATCGGTGATTGGGCTGTATAATTGTATTTATATAAAGTATTCAATAAATAAAAGTTATCTAAAGAATAATTGCGTTCCTATCATTTTCTAACGGAAAGACGTCGAAGGGTATTGGCTCGTACCCTACTAAAAAGGGAAGCTTTAAGGCCGTCGCCTGAAGCAGCGTAACATCTTTTACTTCCCTACCGCATCGGCGTAACACATGGCCTTGTCTTTATTACATTTGATTTTAAGTTAGGTTGTAATACGGTTGCAGTTGAGGAAGCAGTTGACGCCATACCCTGGGAGTGTGTTTACACCCTGGTATCTCCAGATGATCATATAAATTTTGTCCAAAATTTTAAAGTTCCCTATTTGAACAGTATGTGCCGGTTGTAACAAAATCAATTAATATACGTAAACGGCCTTGGTTTAACAAACATATAAAGGGTCTTATTCAAGGCGTATCGACAGTAGAAACAGTTAAAATGTGAAGGAACTTATAATGTCTTCAAGGAAATAGAAAAGAAGCCACCAGAGCCTTTTAATTGCAAAAAATGAAATACTATGAGCATCAGTTTAGCACATAATAAGTTCTAAAAACACATGGAATCACATTCGTGAAATAGGGATATGCAACAAAAGTAATCATGTTTCCGATAATATTAACGAAAATGAGCTGAATGAGGAATTTGTGCAATTATCAGGCTATAGTGAATGTATGAATGGAACAATACATGGTTTTACTTTTTCCAACACTGACGATTGTGCAGTTGTCAAGTCCGTCCTTAGTGTGAAATCCAATGCGATTGGTCTAGACGGCATTCATCCCAAAGTTTTCAAATGCTGATTGCCTAAAATTTGACCGTACGTAACCTATGTCTTAAACCGCATTTTGACCACGTCTGATTTACCTCTTTGTTGGAAGTCGGCTGAAATCATTCCAATTAAGAAATGGAGTGGGGACTTCAGCCGTACGAAAAGGCACTGTTGGTGAACTAATGACATGAAACTGATGACGCACTACTAATTAAGGCTCAGTTGGTCAAGACTTACATCCCTATTCTAATGAAGCCTCACAACTGAGTTGTGAGCAAAAATTTGTGAGGTTTCTTATGCGGTCTATTTTGTGAGATTATTCTTGGCCACACCAAAGAACGTAAATCTATAAGAAGCGACAACACGCTGAAATGAAAAATTTCAGAGATTTCTTAGACCGTATGGTGCCGTCCATCTCCAGGAGTTCACCACATGCTTTGATACGCTGTCCACACGAAAAAAGGAAAAGCAAATATTTTCGGCGGCTAGTGTGCAATCAAAACAAATACAAGCGATAATGGAACTTTATGTGCTGCTTGTTTTAATTAAAAATGCAATTAAAATCTTAAATATTGTAAAAAATGTGTAAATAAATGTATTATATATATTGTGGTGTCAATATAAAGCGGTTGTGAGTGAAAATAGTGCGGTATTAAAGCGTACAGTGCCAAAGACTGAGTGTGGCCGAAATTCAAGTGTCAACAAAAGTTTTGAATACACGAAAAATTGTGAAAAATGTTGCAAAAATTATATTAAACTATGAAATTATGGTTTGCTCGGGTAGTTACAAAAGTGTTTTAATAATATCTCAACATATATTGAATGTTCGGGAGTGAATAAGTGTTAAAATGTTGTTGCAAGAGTAGTGGGTTATTGTTAAAATTGTGTTGCAGAGTTCATGATCGTCGGTGCCTCATAAGAGTAATAAGTGTAATTAACAAAACTAGTGTACATTTAATATATAAATTGCATTCAGTTGTTCTGAAACCTATGCATTTATTTACTTCTGTATATATGTTTTGTTGTCATCAGTATAATCAAATCGAAATATGGAGGAGCCATATTAAAATAGTGTTAATGAAGCCTAAATATCTAAGAATCTATGTACAAAAATATTATTAAAAATTAAGAAAATGAATAAATATGCAAACTTTTGCCTAAATATATCAATACGTCTCATTCTGCGCGTTTCCAATCATGCCGAGCTCAAAAAGCCATCGCCATGCCATGGGGTTCAGAGAAACCAAATTTTATTTGGTAGTATATTTGATGAAAAATAGCAGTTGTAGAAAAAGGTATCTAAAAGAACTCTGATACATAAATCTGCGAAAAAATCACCAAAAATTAACGTGATAACTAAACACTAAACTAAGTTAGAGGTAAATACGTTTGTATTGTACACTAGAACTAAAATTTGTATTAACTTTTGTGACTACTTTTTGTTAAGTAGTAGAATTCCTACTACGGCGGCAAAGCGCAGTGAATTTAGTGCAATAGCAGTGATGATAAACACTGGTGTGCAAATGCGACAAAATTCGGCGACATATTTACATATATATATGTGCGCATACATATGAACGTAGTGCGCATGGAGGTGAAAACAGGCCGTGATTTAATTAACACCCTCTTTGGGAAATCGTATCAAATTTTAATATTTATTTTCATAAAATTTAACAAAACTGTGTTTAACAATAGATACACATGAATATTCATATTAGATATGATTTTAGAAATTAAAAATCTTGCCGGGGGTAGCATGTCTGATATATTTTAAGTAAATGTTTTCACATATTTATTAATAACGGACTGGGCCAAAAAATCAAGAGCGATCCTCCTTTTTGGTGCGAGCACGGAAGACTTAAATTTCATAAATTTGTTCAAATTCTTGGTCGCGAAAGTCTGAAATTAGCATGTGGATGGCGATTGTGTGCGAAGGGAGGGGAATTGGGTTTGCATTTATGAATGGAAGGACAACCGCATTTATGAATGGTTGTAGTATTTTAGAGTTTTTGGCGTCGACGTGTATACAAATATGTATGTATCTTGTATTTACTAACATTATTCACATATGTATGTATGTACACAATTTTTCATATCTGATATTTATACATACATAACATATTTTATTCCACAAATTCAATTTTTTGCCCAATGTAAAATAATCAGAAAATATGAATTCATTGTAAAGCATATTTAAACAAAAACCTTTTTTATATTAAACAAAAATCTAATGTGCGCATGCGAAATGCCGTCGGCAAAACAGCTATGCAATTTTGTAAACGTGAACATACATATGAATGTGATTACATCACATGTTCAAACTCTGCCGACTTCTATCGGGTATTTAATTAAATTAATCAGCAAAATACCAAGATTATTTGCATATACTAATTATCGCAATGCGAAATCAAATATTGGTAATGAGTTTCAATGGCCGCATCTTCATTCTTCTTTCTTATTTTCGTGCAGCGAAAAACAAATCCACAGCGAATTTTCGGCCGCCCTGGTGAATTTTGGCGAAATAATATGTGAAGACGGGTGGTGAACTCCTGGAGATGGACGGCACGGATTCACTCGCCAAATTTCAGCGTGTTGTCGCTTCTTATAGATTTACGTCCTTTGCCCACACCTCATAAGAAAAAAGCTCAACAAAATCACCACACGAGGTGAAAAGCGTTTTGCTGTCAAAAAGAAGCAAAAGACAATAGCATAAGCATAGGCGCAAACAAAGTGATTTGATGGTCCATGAGCAAATGGAGTTTGTTTTTGTTTGGTTCATTTTCGTAACCTCTATGTAGCATAATTAGACAAAGGCGTTACTTAAAAATGTAATAAAAAAGTGAATGACATTTGAATATTAATAAAAAAGCAATCAAAAATTTAAATTTAAATTCATCACTATTAATTGTCATGAAAGACTAAACATTTTATATAAAAGCTATAGCTACTTAACCAGCGGTTCGGTTTGGTTCAAATGGTTCAACGATTTTTAACTATGTATGTACATACATTGTAGGCATCCAATCCATATAAAAATATGCGTCATATACGATTATACAACGTCCCCTAACTCTTACACCCTCTCTTGCATTCTCTTCACTACCTCCTCTTGCTCCTTCAATACTGCTGCACAAACAAGCAATAACTCCGCCATTCCTGAATATTTTTCAATAAAAATCAGCTGCTTTCGTATTGTGAGGCTGTCGTTCGCACATCACAATTTTCCTAACAGTTATGAGCCTTTGAGCTTTTGAATTTACGCCAGCATAAGGGTAACCTCACAATAGTCAGGAACCTCTCAACAGTTAGTTAGGTGATTATTGTGAGGGCATTAGAATAGGGCTGTTAACTTAACTTTACCTAAGAATTTGAGACGATTACTCAACATGTCTACTTAATTTTTAATGATTAATTTTTATTTCATATTGTTCTTTGAATATCTACGTTGACATAAAGTACAAAGTAGTAAATAAAAGCACTTGTGTGATTATTTTTGAATCGCATATTGCTTGTAAAAATGTCAAGGAAAATTAAATTGTGTCGCAAGCTCGCAAGCTGTTAGTGCCGGTGACATTATGCCAAACTATTTACTAAACCTCTGCATGAATTAACTCATTCATGGACACACAACTTACTCGAACCGGTTTTTTCAGTCGCGTGAAGCCGCTCACCATTTGAAATGGTCCTTATGAATGTAGGCGGCGAAGTTGTGCGGCAGTTGGTGGCTTTGCTATTGCCGAAGACGCAATTCGTTCGTTTCATAAGTAAAACGAAACCATGGCGCCGAACCTATGAATGCAAGCACAATTTGACACGAGCGGCTTAGCGTTGTATAATTCATCAAAATTCATAATAATTCACCATAAATCACCATAATTCAGATGAACTCGAAAATGTGATATGCGAAAACGCAATAGCAATTTTTTTCAGGAAGATTTTTGCGATGATATTGATGTGGATGTACGTACATACTTATGTGCTCACATATGTATGTACATACATACTTAAGCAAAGCACCGTACGAGTACATATGTATGTATGTATGTAATTCCATTTAATCATTACGAAAAGAGACTTAATATATAAATTATTCAGGGTTTGGGGTAAACTTTTGAAACTCGTTTTTGATAGTTTGTCGTTTAAACTAAGTTTTAACTCTCTATACAGTTTTTCAGTTAACCTTAAACGGGGTTAAAAATTAGTTTAAACGACCGATATGTCTGGGTTGAACTTAGTTTAACTTGTCAGCTGATAGCTGAGTACTTTTTTTTAGTTGCAACAAATTTAATTAAGCGCAAGGAAACTAACTTAGACTATTTTACACTAAGTTTAAACCACCACTGAAAAACAGTTCATTCAATTCATTATTTAGTAACATACATATATTTTAATAACATAATATGTATGTACATACGGAGGCGGCTCAATATTGACAATTTTCTTTTGAATTATTAAATTTTAATGGTGACGCACGTTTCTAATAATTTCTATTTAAAATCGAAATCCAATTGCCTTTTTATTAAACATTATATTTTTATTAACGTGGAGTTTAATAAAATTTAAAGGTGGTAAGCAAACAAATTTAACGGTCCTAGTAAACAATTGCCCTTTTGTCAAAAAAGAAATTTTAAATCTACATCAGTTATTAAACTTTCAAGATATTCACTTTGTTGTTTGTTCAAAACTCAGATTTGCATGGTTTTTTTTTTATAAAATGTACTTTATTTTTTATTACTAAATATTAATGAATATTAAATACACAAAATTAAAAATGTCAATAATTCTTAAAAAACGCATTTCATGTTTATTAGTAAAACACATTAAATATACCCACCAAAAATCATTATTTCCGTGAATTTGAAAAAAGTCAGTGGACTAGATTTATGAATTGTGATCAATAAAAAAATAATCAAATGCTTATATTAATAAATTCATGCAATAGGACAATTAAGGGTTTTATGTATGTGTCGATTAAACAAAAGCTATCTAATACGATAGACGTAGTGGCGCTTCATATGACTAAATTCATACATACCAGAGAACTGCAACGAGTGCAGAAATTGTGTGTATACTCGCGCATGTAGCCGTATTTTGCATGCTTTGTTGTTTTCGTGTACAAACCGTCGCTTGTCTGTTTGCTCATAGATCAATACGATCATGACGATGCATACATGCTCGCTACATTATCCGTCGGACAAATTTGCGTCAGCATACAAAGTTGCATGTATGTAACACACTCGCCGGCGACAAACGCTCGCGACACTCGAGGGTTGTTTGCGAGCCACTCGGGTTACCCGTAACAATATTTTTCTTTGCAAGCAGTAGTTGATTAGCGATCTTAAGTGTGTTTTCTATCATATTTTTTGTATTGTTTTTTTTTTACGTGAGATGGCAGATACTGCAGATATTGTTTCTGAACAAATCCTTAGTGTGAATTACACTTTGTCCGGAAAACTTTAATTTTCTATCTAGCAGATTAAGAACTTTGAAATTAAATTAAGTCTTATGAAATGTTTATTTTCATTTTAAATTTAACTCCTACTATTTAAAATTTTTTTAAATACTAACCCTACATGTTGGATCTCATGAAATGTTTTTGTTAAATAAATGTATACAATACATATTAGTTAAAATTAACTAAGTCGTTTCTTTTATCTGTAAATAATAGGATAAATACTTATGGCGTTTTCTTTTCTACAGAAAATGTTGCCTTAACATTGCCCTCTGCGCACGTACACACAAGAGCGGGGCAATGAAGTGCAACATTTTTTGTAGAAAAGAAATCGCCATTAGTAGATGCCCGAGTGCACTCAAGTGTGTACATGCGCAAGTTTGCGCCTTCACATGCACGGCCAATCATGTGAACTACCACACTCGAAAATGTAATGATATATCCCGCACATGTCAGCCTTATGTTTATGAGTGAGCATGAATGAGCGCACAGCAGCAGACGGCTGTGCTTGCTTGTATCAAATTTTAGGGATGATGAATATGCACACTCGAGCGCACTCAATGCCGTTCTCTGATACATACATATGTATGTACATATGTAAATGCATATGATATGTACAAGAATTGTAGAATACTCTTTTTTGCTACATCGTGATCTATGTACATATGTATGTATATACACACATGCATACATACATCGCGTCATAATTCGAAGTGTCTTTGATAGCGGACAACATCTTTTTCACGGTCTGATTTTTTTTTTAAATAAAATTTTCTAGAATTTCAGTGAATTTGTGAAAAAAAAGGGGCTATCAAAAGGACCCAAGTGTTGGAGCTCATCAACTGCAAGTCAGCGCTGGTGGACAATCTATTTACACAACAGATAAGTACACAAGTTATTTATTATTTATTTTCGTCGTCCTTCTGGGACGAACGAGTGTCCATACACAGCTACATACATATACGCACATACTTCAGTAGTTGTGAGTGCGTGTGTACATGCATGCAATATAAAACTGCTAACAAGAAGAGCAGCAAACAGGGAGGTAGATTGCGAAGCCACTGTAGGTAGCTGTCAAACTTCTGATAGTGACGTGCAGATTGGCTCGCTCAGTAAACGTTACCTAATACGGTACGCGGTACGCGAGGTTAATAATTTAAACAAATTAACATTAAATTATAAAATCCGGTAATCCGAAATAAAAAGGCAATAAACTTATAAATAAATATAATTCAAATAAAGCAAAATAGTAAAACTAATTAATATAAATAAAATAAAATAAAATAATAATAATGATAATAATAAATAAAATAAAATAAAATAATATAACAATAATAATAATAATAATAATAATAATAATAATAATAATAATAATAATAATAATAATAATAATAAATAAAATATAAACAAACATCATAAATCAAAATATAAATTAAATTAAAAAAAGCAAAGAAAATAAAAATAGACCAATTTAAGAGTAATAAATAAAGAAATAACTGTCTAATCTGAATAGACTTCTCTAAACAGGGAGCTAATACAAAATACCAAAAACTACGGTCGTACCGAGGGGGACTAGCGCAGGACGTCAGCTCGCCTTGCGGTGGTTGCGTGCTTTCCGACCGCGCAAAAAAAAGAAAAAAAAAACAAGGAGGAACTATGCCGTTAAATTCGGAGTCGGAGTCTCCGTTTATGAGGAGCTCGAGGACACTGAGGTCACCAGAGCGCCTCGCTTCCTCCACGCAGGAAGCTCGGAAAATTGCAGGAGGGACAGCCGCTGCTCGAGACGGGGACGATGCACACGCACCGCCAGCAGAGGCCGGATGCGCGGTCACAAATTGCCTTAGCCAACGGGTCTAGGAAACTAGCGACTCGAAAAGCGCATGGAAAGTCAAATAATATATAAGGCAGCACGTAACTTGCTCAAAAAAGCAATCAAAGATAGCAAGCGTCAGTGTTTTCTAGAGTTGTGCGACGATGCCGCGGAAAACCCATGGGGAACCGCATACAAGATTGTAATGAAGAGGCTCAAAGCCACCAAAGCTGTAGTTCCAACTTGCCCACTGTTCCTCAAAACAGTAGTAGATACTTTGTTACCTAAACAGAGACGGCTGGTCTCGCCGGTGCATAATGTAAATCTACATTTATTTGAAAAAGTAACTGCAGAAGAAGTCATACAAGCAACAAAAATAATGGACATAAAGAAAGCGCCTGGACCAGATTGCGTGCCAAACAAAGTCCTAAAAGTGGCTATCGATCACAAAATGTCGTCGTTCGTCTCAGTCTTCAACGCATGTTTTGCAGAAGGTTGTTGTCCATCGATTTGGAAACAACAAAAGCTCGTGCTACTTCCCAAGCCTGGAAAACCCACGGAGAACCCATCGAGTTACAGACCGATTTGCCTGCTAGACTCTACGGGTAAACTCTTCGAGCGCATTATCTCCAACAAGTTGGAGGTAGAGATTTAGGCACTGGGTGGTGTATCGAATGATCAATATGGCTTTAGAAAGGAAGATCTACTGTGCATGCTGTTACCGAAGTAATTCAGCTCGCGAGACAAGCAATCAGTGGGTCTCGATGGCTAGGAGGAGCCAAAGAGTACTGTTTGATTGTAACACTTGACGTGAAGAACGCCTTCAACTCGGCCAACTGGGCAAAAATCTTAGACACATTGGAACGCATAGGAGTATCATACTACCTGCGACGGATAATGAGGAGTTATTTCCACGATCGCATACTCTGGTATGACACAGAGCAAGGAAAGAAGACGATGGATATTACCGGCGGCGTACCACAAGGGTCAGTCCTCGGCCCATTGCTGTCTAATATCATGTACAACGGCATTCTTCGGCTGCGGCTACCACAGGGTGTAAAGGTGATGACATCGCTGTGTTGAGATCTGCCAAACACCTTCAACCGATATCTGACACAGCCACCACAGCAGTGGATAAAATAAAGACATGGCTCGACCAACAGGGGCTAACGTTAGCAGAACAGAAGACAGAGTCAGTTCTTATCTCAAGCAGAAAAAAGCTGGAGGATGTAACTTTCAGAGTTAACGGCTATCCTGTATCCACGAAGCCCGCGATAAAGTATTTAGGTATCATACTCGATAGAAGGTTGACGTTTAAAATGCACCTTGAATACGCTAGAGACAAGGCAGCAACCACAACGACTTCTCTATCAAGAATTATGCTCAACGCGAGAGGACCAAACAGCGAAGCAAAAAGCTGCTGGCAGGAGTAGTTAGAAGTCAAATAATGTGCGGAGCTCCGGTGTGGTTCGAGGCGGTATGCCACTCTTCTTACTTCCGGGGCATAAAGTCAACTTATCGCTTGTGTGCACTCAGGGTATGCAGTGCATTCAAAACTGTGTCCGATGAAGCAGCTCTGGTAATTGCAGGTATGTACCCAATAGACATCCTAGGTAAAGAGTCTACATATAGACTCTAGATTTTTACACGACCCAATTTCTAAGCGGTCATGGATGCTTTAAGTCGTATCTACATAGATTCAAACACGAGGTCGACCCTTACTGTGATTTCTGTGGTATCGGAGTAGTAGACAACGCGGAACATGTTTTCCTAATGAGCCCGCGCTTTATCCACGAGAGGAGCATACTTCAATCAGCAGTTCGAGAAAACCTTTCACCACAAGCGATCGATAATTACATGCTGATGGGCAAAGACGAATGGAATTTGGCCAACGGCTTTATTTCATCGACGATGAAGGTTTTAAGAAGTGAGGAAAGAAGAAGACGCAGAAGTTCCACTACCATATAAGACGAGGTAAGAGGTCTTGTGTGCCCTAATGCATCACAGCAGATTGGATCCAAGGCCGTTGCAACCGCCAAGTGGTGTATCCAAATCGTCCGTTCGGCCCAATGTACGAGCAGATTGGAATCTGGGCCATTCCGACTGCTTAAGGCCTTCCGTAGAAACACAAACTCAGGCGTGGATGCGGATTGGAACCTAGGCCGTTCCAACCGTCAAACTACGCAACGAGGAAAAAAAAAATTATAACAAAAATAAATAATTTAATAATATAAAAGTGTTTTTCATACATAAATGCAGCATAGGAATTAATGCATTACAGCGGATTGGAACCCAGGCCGTTCCAACCGCCAAGTAGAGCATCCACAACGTCCGCTGGACCCAATAAACGAGCAGATCGGAATCTCGGACTTTCCGACTGATCAAGGTCTTTCTACCGAAACACGCACACTCAGGCGTCGACGCGGATTGGAACCCAGCGCGTTCCAACCGCCAAAGCTCCCAACGGGGGAAATATAATATTATATTCCATACAAGTATTTTTCAGTCATAGACGTAGCAAAGGATTGAATAATCTGGGGCGGATTGTCCAACCGTCAAGAGCTACGACACAAACCTGGTCATCTTCCTGTTGGTAACTTTCAACTAATACGTTTACCTACATGGAATCAGTCGTCGCATGCATATGTAAGTACATCGATTATATTAAATAACTTAAAGGGGACGAGGCTGCGGCCCAAGACAGATTACAATAGACTTAGAACGTACGATCGAGCTTAGTGCTCAAACCACCTCCCGACGAAATACCTGACGATGGTACCGGGGGATTCAGTGCATGACAGTAGGAAGTGTAGTGCTGGTTAAAGTCCCACACTGACGGGGTACAGGCTTTCGATGCTTCCTCCTCGTAAAAAAAAAAAAACAAAAAAAAAACATCGCGTCATAACGGGCAACATGCTAAAAATATGTACATATTAATATGTAAGTGCGTACATGTACCTTATTGCATTTTCTTATCCTGTGTACGCAACTGGTTTCTTCTATACACATGCATACATACATGGATTATGCAAACACATGTACGTAAGACCGCTTTCAACTATACCGCTCAAATTCAGAAACACCACAAATTTTTCGCGTGACAATGTAGTGGTTAGTGCTGCAAATTTGTACATTGTTCTTAAATTTTTTTTTACATATACATGCAACAAGATCTTGCCTAAGTATGTATAATATATTAAGGTTTATATATCAATTTTATTGTTAAAACCTAATCTTTGTTGAATAAATTCTCAAGATGCCAAAAAATAAGGATTTATCTTACGATGTATACGTGCTAGTCCGGTAGAGTGTCAAGTCTCAAGAGAGCGGAAAAGTGCGAATGTCAAAAACAAGTGTTTGTAAACGATAACGAAATTAATGGAATTACACAGTGTTGGGTAACGGACATAATAATAAAAACTTAAGTAACTAAAGTTACAATTTAATCGTAAGTAAATTAGCAAAGTTATGAATATGATAATCTAAGAACTAAATTACATATGTTGGCACGCCACATTACTCCCCCGGTCGATTGTGGTTTTGACATGGTTGCCTCCCATTTCAAAGGTGTAGTATTTCGGTGATCTCTTTAAAACTTTATATGGGCCCTTGTATTGCGGTGAAAGCGATGACCGGATGGAGTCATCTCGGATAAAAACTTGCTTGCACGATTCCAGTGATGGATGAACAAAAACTTTGGGTGCTGAGTGCCAGGCGGCGTCAACTGGTTTCAATTCCTGTATGACCTGCCGAAGTTCGGAAAGCACCTCATGTTCACTGTTTGCCGATTTGCTATCTACCCATAATTCCGATGGTAGTCTTAGAGTGGTTCCATATACCAGTTCGGCGGGGCTAGCCATTAAGTCGTCCTTGAAGGCTGACCGTAATCCTAGCAAGATTAATGGCAAGTATGTTGTCCATCGTTCGTGTTTGTGGCAGAGAATTGCTGATTTAAGCGTACGATGCCACCTCTCAATCATACCGTTTACTTAAGGATGATATGGCGTTGTTCGGAGATGAATAATTCCGAAGAGTTTCAAAAGTTGACGAAAAATACCGCTTTCGAATTGTCTTCCAAAGTCAGACGTGCTTACTGGGATATCAAAGCGAGAAATCCATGCGTTTGTAAGGGCTTTCGCTACTGTCGGTGCTGTGATATCTGGCATAGGAATGGCATCTGGCCATCTAGTGAACCTGTCGATTATAGTTAGACAATAACGGCTGTCCTCACATAAAGGAAAAGGTCCCACGATATCAATATGAAGATGTGAAAAACGCTGTGTTGGTGTTTTAATCCGCTGAAGTGTCGCTCTGTTATGACGAACAACCTTTGACCGTTGACACTGAATGCAATTTCTTGCGAATTCTCTGCTATCGCGCTGAATAGATGGCCATACGAAGCGCTCAGACATAAGGCGTGCAGTAGTTCTTGTGCCAGGATGTGCCAAACCATTAATGCCACGTAAAAAGTTTGCTCTGAATTTCTTCGTGATGAATGGTCGCACCTTGCTGGTTGAATAATCGCAGTATATTCTTCGTAAACTAAAAGGAACTGCAAATTTTCTTAGTTTAAGAGAATGGTGTTTGTCGCCTGACAACATAGATAAGAGCTCATAATCCGTGGTTTGTTCTGCGGCTAGTTGGTCGTAATCAATGGACGTATGATCAATCGAATTAGTGCGTGACATCAAATCAGCAGCTGTGTTGTTTTCACCATCAACGTGACGAATATCCGTTGTCATCTGAGAAATGAAATCAAACTGCCTTACCTGCCGATCGGATGCCTTATCAAGTCGCTGTTGAAAGGCATACACCAACGGTTTGTGATCGGTGTAGACATGACACTGCCTTCCTTCGACCATGTATCGAAAATGGCGAAGGGATAGGTACAAAGCTGTCAGCTCGCGGTCGTAGGTACTGTACCGCTTCTCAGCTCTAGTAAATTTTCGGGAAAAGAACCCGAGCGGTTGGATTTGCTGAATTTCGTGTAAAGAGTTGGTAACACTCATTTGAACTTAGCGTAATAGTTCATTTGGAATCGGTGATTGGGCTGTATAATTGTATTTATATAAAGTATTCAATAAATAAAAGTTATCTAAAAAATAATTGCGTTCCTATCATTTTCTAACGGAAAGACGTCGAAGGGTATTGGCTCGTACCCTACTAAAAAGGGAAGCTTTAAGGCCGTCGCCTGAAGCAGCGTAACATCTTTTACTTCCCTACCGCATCGGCGTAACACATGGCCTTGTTTTTATTACATTTGATTTTAAGTTAGGTTGTAATACGGTTGCAGTTGAGGAAGCAGTTGACGCCATACCCTGGGAGTGTGTTTACACCCTGGTATCTCCAGATGATCTTATAAATTTTGTCCAAAATTTTTAAGGTCCCTATTTGAACAGTATATGCCGCTTGTAACAAAATCAATTAATATACGGAAACGGCCTTGGTTTAACAAACATATAAAGGGTCTTATTCAAGGCGTATCGACAGTAGAAACAGTTAAAATGTGAAGGAAGTTATAATGTCTTCAAGGAAATAAAAAAGAAGCCACCAGAGCCTTTTAACTGCAAAAAATTAAATACTATGAGCATCAGTTTAGCACATAATAAGTTCTAAAAAAACATGGAATCACATTCGTGAAATAAGGATATGCAAGAAAACTAATCATGTTTCCGATAATATTAACGAAAATGAGCTGAATGAGGAATTTGTGCAATTATCAGGCTATAGTGAATGTATGAATGGAACAATACATGGTTTTACTTTTTCCAACACTGACGATTGTGCAGTTGTCAAGTCCGTCCTTAGTGTGAAATCCAATGCGATTGGTCTAGACGGCATTCATCCCAAAGTTTTCAAATGCTGATTGCCTAAAATTTGACCGTACGTAACCTATGTCTTAAACCGCATTTTGACAACGTCTGCTTTACCTCTTTGTTGGAAGTCGGCTGAAATCATTCTAATTAAGAAATGGAGTGGGGACTTCAGCCGTACGAAAAGGCACTGTTGGTGAACTAATGACATGAAACTGATGACGCACTACTAATTAAGGCTCAGTTGGTCAAGACTTACAGTCCTATTGTGATGAAACCTCACAACTGAGTTGTGAGCAAAAATTTGTGAGGTTTCTTATGCGGTCTATTTTGTGAGATTATTCTTGGCCACACCAAAGAACGTAAATCTATAAGAAGCGACAACACGCTGAAATGAAAAATTTCAGAGATTTCTTAGACCGTATGGTGCCGTCCATCTCCAGGAGTTCACCACATGCTTTGATACGCTGTACGCACGAAAAAAGGAAAAGCAAATATTTTCGCCGGCTAGTGTGCAATCAAAACAAATACAAGCGATAGTGGAATTTTATGTGCTGCTTGTTTTAATTAAAAATTCAATTAAAATTTTAAATATTGTAAAAAATGTGTAAATAAATGTATTATATTTATTGTGGTGTCAATATAAAGCGGTTGTGAGTGAAAATAGTGCGGTATTAAAGCGTAAAGTGCCAAAGACTGAGTGTGGCCGAAATTCAAGTGTCAACCAAAGTTTTGAATACACGAAAAATTGTGGAAAATGTTGCAAAAATTATATTAAACTATGAAATTATGGTTTGCTCGGGTAGTTACAAAAGTGTTTTAATAATATCTCAACATATATTGAATGTTCGGGAGTGAATAAGTGTTAAAATGTTGTTGCAAGAGTAGTGGGTTATTGTTAAAATTGTGTTGCAGAGTTCATGATCGTCGGTGCCTCATAAGAGTAATAAGTGTATTTAACAAAACTAGTGTACATTTAATATATAAATTGCATTCAGTTGTTCTGAAACCTATGCATTTATTTATTTCTCTATATATGTTTTGTTGTCATCAGTATAATCAAATCGAAATATGGAGGAGCCATATTAAAATAGTGTTAATGAAGCCTAAATATCTAAGAATCTATGTACAAAAATATTATTAAAAATTAAGAAAATGAATTAATATGCAAACTTTTGCATAAATATATCAATACGTCTCATTCTGCGCGTTTCCAATCATGCCGAGCTCAAAAAGCCATCGCCATGCCATGGGGTTCAGAGAAACCAAATTTTATTTGGTAGTATATTTGTTGAAAAATAGCAGTTGTAGAAAAAGGTATATAAAAGAACTTTGATACATAAATCTGCGAAAAAATCACCAAAAATTAACGTGATAACTAAACACTAAACTAAGTTAGAGGTAAATACGTTTGTATTGTTTACTAGAACTTAAATTTGTATTAACTTTTGTGACTACTTTTTGTTAAGTAGTAGAATTCCTACTACGGCGGCAAAGCGCAGTGAATTTAGTGCAATAGCAGTGATGATAAACACTGGTGTGCAAATGCGACAAAATTCGGCGACATATTTACATATATATATGTGCGCATACATATGAACGCAGTGCGCATGGAGGTGAAGACAGGCCGAGATTTAATTAACACCCTACTTGGGAAATCGTATCAAATTTTAATATTTATTTTCATAAAATTTAACAAAACTGTGTTTAACAATAGATACACATGAATATTCATATTAGATATGATTTTAGAAATTAAAAATCTTGCCGGGGGTAGCATGTCTGATATATTTTAAGTAAATGTTTTCACATATTCATTAATACCGGACTGGGCCAAAAAATCAAGAGCGATCCTCCTTTTTGGTGCGAGCACGGAAGACTTAAATTTCATAAATTTGTTCAAATTCTTGGTCGCGAAAGTCTGAAATTAGCATGTGGATGGCGATTGTGTGCGAAGGGAGGGGAATAGGGTTTGCATTTATGAAGGGAAGAACAACCGCATTTATGAATTCTTGTAGTATTTTAGAGTTTTTGGCGTCGACGTGTATACATATATGTATGTATCTTGTATTGACTAACATTATTCACATATGTATGTATGTACACAATTTTTCATATGTGATATTTATACATACATAACATATTTTATTCCACAAATTCAATTTTTTGCCCAATGTAAAATAATCAGAAAATATTAATTCATTGTAAAGCATATTTAAACAAAAACCTTTTTTCATATTAAACAAAAATCTAATGTGCGCATGCGAAATGCCGTCGGCAAAACAGCTATGCCATTTTGTAAACGTGAACATACATATGAATGTGATTACATCACATGTTCAAACTCTGCCGACTTCTATCGGGTATTTAATTAAATTAATCAGCAAAATACCAAGATTATTTGCATATACTAATTATCGCAATGCGAAATCAAATATTGGTAATGAGTTTCAATGGCCGCATCTTCATTCTTCTTTCTTATTTTCGTGCAGCGAAAAACAAATCCACAGCGAATTTTCGGCCGCCCTGGTGAATTATGGCGAAAGAACATGTGAAGACGGGTGGTGAACTTCTGGAGATGGACGGCACGGATTCACCCGCCAAATTTCAGCGTGTTGTCGCTTCTTATAGATTTACGTCCTTTGCCCACACCTCATAAGAAAAAAGCTCAACAAAATCACCACACGAGGTGAAAAGCGTTTTGCTGTCAAAAAGAAGCAAAAGACAATAGCATAAGCATAGGCGCAAACAAAGTGATTTGATGGTCCATGAGCAAATGGAGTTTGTTTTTGTTTGGTTCATTTTCGTAACCTCTATGTAGCATAATTAGACATAAGGCGTTACTTAAAAATGTAATAAAAAAGTGAATGAAATTGGAATATTAATAAAAAAGCAATCAAAAATTTAAATTTAAATTCATCACTATTAATTGTCATGAAAGACTAAACATTTTATATAAAAGCTATAGCTACTTAACCAGCGGTTCGGTTTGGTTCAAATGGTTCAACGATTTTTAACTATGTACATACATTGTAGGCATGAAATCCATATAAAAATATGCGTCATATACGATTATACGTTATATAACGTCCCCTAACTCTTACACCCTCTCTTGCATTCTCTTCACTACCTCCTCTTGCTCCTTCAATACTGCTGCACAAACAAGCAATAACTCCGCCATTCCTGAATATTTTTCAATAAAAATCAGCTGCTTTCGTATTGTGAGGCTGTCGTTCGCACATCACAATTTTCCTGACAGTTATGAGCATTTGAGCTTTTGAATTTACGCCAGCATAAGGGTAACTTCACAATAGTCAGGAACCTCTCAACAGTTAGTTAGGTGATTATTGTGAGGGCATTAGAATAGGGCTGTTAACTTAACTTTACCTAAGAATTTGAGACGATTACTCAACATGTCTACTTAATTTTTAATGATTAATTTTTGTTTCATATTGTTCTTTGAATATCTCCGTTGACATAAAGTACAAAGTAGTAAATAAAAGCACTTGTGTGATTATTTTTGAATCGCATATTGCTTGTAAAATCGTCAAGGAAAATTAAATTGTGTCGAATGTTGTTAAGGTTAGCAGAAATGTACAAAATGTGCAAGCAGCAGTCACTTTCGTCAGAGGAAAATGTAGTGGCAAATCCACCCGATAAATAGCGACTTTTTGTTGTGCAAATTTACATCCAGGGCAGAATTTATCATACAGTTCTTTATTGGAGGATACCATCTACTTTTCGTCATTAATTTTCTTTTTTAAATTTTCTTTTTGTCTATAATTTTATTTTGAGCTCTTTGACGGTTCGCCGTTTATGTTATTACATAAAATAAACTCGTTTTAAATGTAATTTTTGCATACATTTATTTTCAAAAATTGTAAATGTCAAGATCTGGTAAGCCTGATTCTCTCACCGCTCTCCATTTACGTAAGGCCGAAACTTAAGAATCTAAAATCAACTGAAGATGATTTATAAAGTAGATTCTCAAAAGTTTTCAAACAGATGGTGAATTTTACATATTTAATTATGTTTTGTTGCCAATTTTTTTTTACAGAAGTAATCTGAATTTGTATCAAAATAACGTTCAGTTATTTCTGCAAAATACTAAAGATTTAGAAGAACTAATTGATAACTGCTGGTCGATTTAATTGTACTAATTAGCCGCTAGTGGTCGATAAGCTCTCTACTTGTGAGTAACATGTACTATAAGTTCTGTCCATTAGCACCGCGAATAGTTTGCATTGCACTGATGCTGTGCTATTGAGAACATCGTGTCACTAATGAAACACACATGGATGACTAGTGAAATATCAGTAGAACGTCATCAGTGTCATAAGATTTTATCAGTGCCTTTTCGTACGGGCAGACACATCGCAATGCTACCGTTTTGATCAAAGTTCTTGAGCGCATAATGCATGCTCAGATAAACTCTTTTCTGAGTTGAAATCTGCTGGTGAATATGTACCAATCTGGCTTTAGATCTAACAGAAGCTGTGCAACGGCGCTAATAAGGGTATCGGACGACATCAGACCCAACATTGACAATGATCGCGTAACTTTATTTACACTTCTGCATCGACACTGTTAATCATGAACTTCTAGCATTGAAACTGTGCAATTTTTGGTAAATTCTCATCGACAGCATTACATTTAATACAATCATATCTCAGTGACCGCTCTCAAGCTGTTAGTGCCGGTGGCATTATGCCAAACTATTTACTAAACCTCTGCATGAATTAACTTATTCATGAACACACAACTTACTCGCACCGGTTTTTTCGGTCGCGTGAAGCCGCTCACCATTTGAAATGGTCCTTATGAATGCAGGCGGCGAAGTTGTGCGGATGTTGGTGGCTTTGCTATTGCCAAAGACGCAATTCCTTCGTTTCATAAGTAAAACGAAACCATGGCGCCGAACCTATGAATGCAAGCACAATTTGACACGAGCGGCTTAGCGTTGTATAATTAATCAAAATTCATAATAATTCACCATAAATCACCATAATTCAGATGAACTCAAAAATGTGATATGCGAAAACGCAATAGCAATTTTTTTCAGGAAGATTTTTGCGATGATATTGATGTGGATGTACGTACATACTTATGTGCTCACATATGTATGTACATACATACTTAAGCAAAGCACCGTACGAGTACATATGTATGTATGTATGTAATTCCATTTAATCATTACGAAAAGAGACTTAATATATAAATTATTCAGGGTTTGGTGTAAACTTTTGAAACTCGTTTTTGATAGTTTGTCGTTTAAACTAAGTTTTAACTCTCTATACAGTTTTTCAGTTAAGCTTAAACGGGGTTAAAAAGTAGTTTAAACGACCGATATGTCTGGGTTGAACTTAGTTTAACTTGTCAGCTAATAGCTGAGTACTTTTTTTTAGTTGCAACAAATTTAATTAAGCGCAAGGAAACTAACTTAAACTATTTTACACTAAGTGTTTAGGTTTCCGACCTAAGTACATTCACCGCCCTACCGCACTGTTTGAGTGAGGTTCCGCCTCAACAATTTACGTACAACCCTAGTGTGTAAATCCCTTTATTGATTTACACACACACACATATATATATACGCAGCTACCCGTTAAACGGTGATCTAAGTTAAGGAGAAAGTTAACGAAAGTTCACTGTTTGGCGGTCCGATCACCTTCAAAAATTAAAAACTCGGCCACTTGAAGTTACTTCACTACGCAGCAAGGATCAGCCACAGCCACCACGCCGTACCAAAGGTAAAACAAATCGATTGTAATTTATATTTCCACTATTTATTCCTATCCACAATAATTACACAATAAACAAATTTAGTTTATAGAATACTAATCAGAATATTCTGTTTCGTTTTTATTTTCTTGTTAATACGGTGCGAAATCATTCCGTGATTCGCCACGGTGTATTTATTGGTCTTTCTACGCCGAGACTGACCAGCTTATATCCACTACAGTCCACTACTCATCCAACAAAAACCCTTTGGAAGGAATCGCACATATCACCAACTCAACCGACACAGCTTTTGGCACACCTATATAACGTGGCACCATTCTGTTTTGCGTCCTGCACTTACGACGAGCATATATAATCACCAGAGCTTTCTCACAGCACAGCAACTAGACACAATTTACACTTGCAGCACGAATACTTTCACCATCTCATCACACGCAACACTGCAATAAGGTACGTGGTTGATCTTCAATTTCAGTGCACTTAATTAATCAAAAAAAAAAAAAAAATTAAATAAACAATGTTCGATCATTTTGTATATTCGCTTTTATAATCTCTGCGCGTGTGTTAGTGAACCGGGGGTATATTCAGTGCTCGAATCTCGCCACCATTTTGCGTCACTGTCACATAATTAAAATCGTTTATCACAATTGCATACGAACAATAATTTATTAAATTTTTCTTTGCACTACGAATTCCTTTTTAAACGATACATTCACATAGGTGCGAAACCAGTAAATTTAATTTCCTTTGTATAGCAGTGATAATCCCCTTATATACACATATACGCCCATTCACATACTAATTGCAGTTCGTGCTATCATTTTTGGATCACATTAGCTTTCATTACTTTTGCATAATTCGGAGATCATTTCACTGAACCGGGTTTACTGCTTGACATTGGCACTTAATTATTTTAGTTATTATTTTTTTTTAATTGGCACTTAAGTTGGTGTTAATTCGACGAGTTTATTTTTTATCATTTTATGTTCACACACGGAGCACTGTTTTTTCTTCTCCCGTTTCACACGATTCACACACTTAATTATTAAAGACAAAGGTCATTATTCCAAAAAAAAAAAAAAAAATATAAAACTTCGTTGGGTGGCAGGTGACTATGTATATCCAATAACGTGCGCATTTAGTTTGCTTCATAATTGTTCATATATACATACATATAAATAGTCATATATACATACATATATGTACATTTTCATATATATATACATATACATAATCATATATACATACATACATACAATAAGTTGCTGAAAAACAATAAAAGACAAATTAAATTTACACACACGTTCATTCGTTCAAAATTAATTATTTCCTGTCTTTGAGTTAAGTAATTTACCTGGTGTGGCATAATTTAAGTTTCAAACTTTTAAGAATGCGAAAGGACAATAGAGCCTATATATATATATATATAAAGATCTGCTATAAAACTCAAACGGAATAAGATTACGTTGAAACTTAATTTATATTAAGTATACTCTTTGCTTCCCAAATTCAATTAAAGAATGGATACATTTATTCGATTGGCCAACGCAGTAGCAGAGTTTGAATCTGACTACAACGAAAGAGCTGCTTCCGAACACACAAAGCACTCTCTTGTCATCGAACAAGATGAGCTTAAAGCGCTTTGGAGGAAGACGAAAGCAGCTTACGATGACATCATGGGTTCAGAAGGCATAACTGCCAAAGATCAAACGGCGATAAAACTTAAACATAAGAGATCGTATCAATGTTTTGTTCGCTGCCAGACAGCCATGGCTGATCTGCATAAAAAACTGCCAAAGACCAGAAAAGAGCCGGAAAACATACCTATTACCGAGCACAACATACGTTTACCTCCATGCGATACCGATGTATTTAAAGGAGACTATTTGTCTTGGCCATCCTTCAGAGACATGTTTACGGCTATATACATCCTAAACAAACGTCTTACACCAGTTGAGAAACTTTTCCATCTCAACCAAAAAACCCAAGGGGAAGCAAAAGAGATTGTGCAGAGGTGTCCATTGACTAATGAAGGCTTTACAACCGCCTGGAAAAACCTGAGTGACAGATACGAAAATAAACGTATCCTAGTCAACACACAGTTGAAACTTTTATTCAATTTAAAGGCAGTTGAGAGTGAGTGTGGCAGCTCTATTAAGAAACTGCAGCGCGACATAAACAATTGCATCTCATCACTTCAAAGTCATCAAATTGACATTTCGAACTGGGATGCAATTATTACATACTTATCTTCAACCAAACTGCCAGAATGCACACTGGCGCTATGGGAGCAGTCCATAGAAAACAAAACAGATACTTATATCCAAGTGGAAAGATATGGATCGTTTCCTTTCAAATCGGTTTCAGACACTGGCTTGAGAGCCAGTAAGATTTCACAGGCACCTAAGCCGCAAGCTCTGCGTCAAAGCTTAGATATGCCTCCAAAAAGGCTCGGCACATATCAAACTAGTGTTGCGAAGCACTTTTGCAATCTATGCCATAGCAATGAACACAAGCTACGAAGTTGTCAAAAATTCCGTAAAATGACAACAACACAAAGAATAGATTACATTAAATCGAACAATGGTTGCTTGAACTGCTTATCAGCTGGACACACGGTGTCAAGATGCACAATGTTCAACTGTAGTACGTGTCACTCAAGACATCACACACTGCTCCACCTGCAAGTTTTTCAGCCAAAAGCAACCACACAGAGGGGAACTCCGAACCCCCCAGATGACACGCCTTCCACTGCCAGACAGGCTCAGTGGAGACAGGAATCTGCAAAGGACAATGAAAAAGTTGTTAAAAATGTGAATTCTTGCTATGCAAACTCAAACGTTGGTATGCTCCTAGGTACGGCATGTGTCAACATTCACTACAATGACACTAATTTCTCGGCTAGAGCATTAATTGATTCGGGTTCCGAGTGCTCATTCATTACGGAGAGGCTCAAACGCAGAATCAATTTACCTTCAAAACGTTTACATGCCCTAGTTTCGGGCATTTACAATGCTATATCCGCGCAGGTGAAAGAAGCGTGCGAAATTCAATTGAGGTCACCTACGGACGCTCTAATCAATATAAGTGCTGTGGTGCTTGTTATGCCACAACTCACTGGGAATCTTCCGACCTGCCAAGTTAGTGCGATGACCAAGCCGGCATTCCCAGATTTGGAATTGGCGGATAAAAGGTTCTTTGTGAACGAACCGGTTGATCTCATCCTCGGCGGAGACATTTATCCCCAGATTATGTTAAGCGGCATGAAGAAAAACATATTAAACACACTTCTTGCCCAAGAAACCGTATTCGGCTGGATAATAACCGGTGGTGCGGAAACGACGAGGCCTACAACCAACGTAGTGTCGTTTTTTAACGAAGTCTCTGTAGACAAGCAATTAACGGCCTTTTGAGAGTTAGAAGAAATCCCCAAGAAAAGAAACATAAGTGAAGAAGATAAATACTGCGAATGACTCTTCACAGCAACAACCAAGCGAAATAACGAAGGAAGGTATATAGTATCTCTACCATTTAGACAAGATTTTCCGAATCTTGTCTGCCTGGGACCTTCGCTGAAAAGTGCATGCTCTCAGTTCTTTCGGAACGAGCCGCGATTAGCCAAAAATCCTGCCCTGCAAACAGAATACAATAGGGTTATAAGAGAATATGAGACATTAGGTCATATGTCCAAGATAGATACATACGTGACAGCAGAATCGAATGATGGCTATTTCCTTCCACATCATGCTGTCTTGAAGGAAGAAAGTGCCTCAACGAAGGTCCGTGTGGTATTCAATGCCTCGTGCCCTACCGCCAACGGCACGAGTCTAAACGATGTTCTCCTCCCAGGTCCGGTACTACAAGCCGACTTATCCATTTTAATTCTTCGCTGGAGATTATTCAAGTACGTCTTCAATAGCGATATCGAGAAAATGTATCGGCAAATCCTAGTAAATGAAAAACAAACAAAATATCAACGTATAGTTCATAGGAGCAGCGCTCAGGAGCCTACCAGTTTATACGAACTGAAAACTGTAACTTTTGGAATAAATTGTGCTCCTTACCTTGCGATAAGAACACTACACCAGCTGGCTGATGAAGTAGCTAACTCCCACCCAATTGCATCAGACATTCTAAAACGATGCATGTACGTTGATGACGTACATGCCGGTGGTCATAGTATTGAGGCTGCGATAAGAGCTCGAAACGAGATAACGCACGTACTAGAGTCAGTCGGCTTGCCATTGAGGAAATGGACTTCAAATTGCAGCAAGATATTGCAAGGCATACCGAAAGCTAACTTGCTAAAGGAAGATTTTTTAGAGTTTGAAGGTACAAGTACAGTTAAGGCTCTTGGCATAAGATCGAATGCTCATGCCGATTGTTTCTATTTCATAGCAAAGCCTATAGAAGAACATACCACTTTAACCAAAAGGGCGATACTTTCCGCTATCGCCAAACTGTTCGACCCGTTAGGCTGGCTCGCTCCAGTCATAATTGTCGCTAAGATCATTATGCAAAACATATGGTTAGAAGGAACAGGTTGGGATGAAACCGTGTCTCCAACGACTTTGGATCGCTGGCATACATTTATGCAGGACTATACGGCGATCAACAACTTACGTATACCTAGATGGGTTCAATTCTCGACAACAGAGGACGTGGAGGTGCATGGTTTTAGCGATGCTTCTGAGAAAGCGTATGGAGCAAGTGTATACTTACGAGTTAATACAAAAAATGGAGTTTTCGTCACTTTACTGATGGCAAAAACAAGAGTAGCTCCTGTAAAGACTATCTCTTTAGCCAGACTAGAACTGTGCGGTGCAGTGCTACTAGCTGAAACAATCGAATCAGTGACTGAAAATCTTAGACTTCGTCACCTAAAAGTAAACCTTTGGACTGATTCAACAATTGTGCTTGCCTGGATACGCAAGCCTCCTTGCTCTTGGTCAACCTTTGTGGCGCACAGGATAACAAAGATTGTAGAAAAGGTTGGCAACGGAAATTGGCGACACGTGGATTCAACATCGAATCCTGCTGACCTAGCAAGCAGAGGACTTTTGGCACAAGAACTGGTCAACAACTCCTTGTGGTGGCAGGGGCCCTCTTGGTTGCAAGAAGACTTTTCCAAATGGCCAACACAAGTAACGGACTATAACACAACCATTGAAGAAAAAAGGGTGCAAGTGCACACAATTACTAAAACTAGTAAGAATTTTAATGATATACTTGGGCGATTTTCTGATTTATCAAGGGCTTTGAGGGTCATCTCATATATTATGAGATTTTTTCAAACAACTCACTCGAAAACTAGATCCGCTTTCCAAGCAGAGTCCTGCCTAATCTCAGCTGATGAGATCAAGGCAACGACTCAACGCTTGATAAAACTTGTTCAGGGGCAATATTATAGTCAAGAATATATGAGTCTCAAATCTGGTTTGTCGATCCATGCGAAAAGTGAAATTCTGCCTCTGAATCCCTTTATCGATAAGGCTGATGTTATAAGAACTGGTGGTCGTCTAGGCGCGTCCCTGGACTTGGCGTACAATGAACGCCATCCTATCATACTTCCGTATGACTGCCGTCTGTCCCGCCTGATCGTCAAGTTCATCCATCGAGTGTCCCTACACGGAGAAAATCAGCTGATGTTGCGCATAATCCGTACACAATACTGGATTCCTAGGGTGAAGAATATGATCCGGTCTATCATCCACGGTTGCAAGGTCTGCACTATCCATAAAAAACGGACCCAAACTCAACTTATGGGAATTCTACCTAGGAAACGGGCTTTCACAAATAGTGGTGTGGATTTTGCCGGACCTTTTGATATTACGAGTTATCGCGGTAGATATACACCTTGAAGCTACCACTGATCTTAGTACTGCTTCTTTCTTAGCAGCCTTTGTGCGGTTTACGGCCCGAAGAGGTTGTCCAAAAAATGTTTACTCCGACAACGGCACCAACTTTGTCGGAGCTTCTCGGTCTTTACGATCCGAAGTCAAGGCCTTCATGGCAGAAGCACGTTACAACACCCTAGCAAAGTACGCACATCAATTACTTTCATGGCATTTCATACCCGCTGCAGCTCCGCACATGGGCGGACTGTGGGAGGCGGGTGTGAAAAGCTTCAAGAATCATTTCAAAAAAATAGCATCAAATTACAAATATACGTACGAGGAGTTTATGACGCTTTTTTGTCGAGTCGAGTCCTGTTTAAACTCTCGTCCAATTAGCCCTTCTTCAAACAACCCATCCGACCTTGAGCCGCTTACCCCAGGTCACTTTTTAGTTGGTGGACATTTACTGGCTCCCCCAGAGCCAGATGTGAACGAAAACCCTGCGTCTATCATCAACCGATGGCAAAGACTCAAGGCTTTGCACCAAACCTTTTGCCAATGATGGAAGGCGGAATATCTAGTAGAGATGCGAAAACGCATAAAATGGAAGCATACCCAAAGCAATTTGCATACATAGCCTAATATAATCACCAAAATAATGCATATCTGAAAGGATTCTCTTTGACTTACATATGGACATATATGAATATTGTCCCGTACATATTTGTAGGCAAAATATACATATGTACATATGTACCCAATGCCAGCGAATAACCAAGTTTTCAAATTCACTCGTCTACGGCCTCTTTAAAGAATTTACCTAGCTGTGCTGTTGCCTCGTATATACTTACATATGTATTTATTATTGTTTTTTTATATTTATTAATTGAATATTCATTGAAGTCAGGAGAAGAGAGAAAAAAAAAATTACAAAGTATAGTATTTATATAATTTGTATGTATGAAACTTTGCATGCATTAATTGTGTATTGTCATAGTATATAAGCGCAAAATGCGAAAAACAAAACCAACAGAATTGTACATGCATACATACATGAAGTAAAACTTAATTATGCTCAAACACGAATTGAAATTAGCCTGAATGAAAACTTCTGTGAAAGGTTTGCATGAAAGCATTAAAATATAATGCAAAATACGCGTAAACGAAACACTTCTAGAAACATTTAATATTTAACGTAATTGTAACAAAGTACACTACTTGATGAGCAGCAACACTACCGTTCATACAACGACCGGAGGTAATATATCTATGTACATCAGCGAGTGCTCTTTTACCGCAAGGTGGCACAATTTATTGGGAGTCGGTTCCAGCCAGTTCGGCTCAAGTATCAACTGGGGTGCTCTCGCTCACCACCACCACAGTAACAAGCAGAACTTTGCCGCAATCGCAAAATCAAATGGCACACGGGATACCCGCTGCGAATCTGGCGTTATCGTCGTTACCACTCGATGCCTCAGCAATTGCGCACGCTGGCAACTCAGCGGCTACTTTTACTGTAATGCCATCAACGGTTGGGCGCGCCATCGGTCAATTCCAAATACCGGTCACAAGTTCAGCCGACACTCAAATTCAATCAGTGCCGCTACGGTTTAGTGCGCAGTTGTCATCATCGTCACAGGACGCAAACAACGCCAGTTCCTCCAACACGCTAACGGCCGACACCATATCCATACTGTCAGTGCAAGAACACATCAATATGATAGCAATAATACAAATACAAACGCCAACATAAGCAGCGCCGCGCTAAACAATACCAGGAATTACAAAAGTAATAACCTACCGCCTACCGCAGGTAATTAAGAGAACGCCGTCAGACGGTTATTGATTCGGCAAATTAGTCGAATGTAATGGGCAAAATTAATGGTTAGAAAATCTATCATTCAAGCTCACACAAGGCTTCCCTTTGTGGGAATGAATCGAATGGACACGATCAGCTGAGTAATATGTTGAAGCAAATGGAAACGCATGAGAGAAAAAAATCCAGAAATTGAGCGCATAAAGAACTGCACAAAGTCAAATACTTATTAAGTTATATACCATTTTTAGCGATGTACATGCATTTATGAACGTTTTATTTAACAAATTTTAAGATACTTCTGCCGAGTAAGCATACATAGATACATACATACAGCAAATATACATATATACATTTGCCAAGTTCTTCATTTATTGAGCCAATACCCTTGACCGAAAACAAAAAAAAAAAATTTAATCATTATTGGTATCTCCTGCTATGTTTGAAGGAGTGGGCTTAGTAGCTTTGCACTCTAGGCCGCCGATATGCATTGACATTAAGATTTAACCATTTCTAACACACAGGAAAGTGACCGAATGTAGACGAGGGAAAGTCTTAAAATTTTTCCATTTGCAAATTTTACACATTTTTTATTATAACAAAGACGAATAATGTTTCAAATTGCAGCTTCTGGCCCCACGCATCCGTATGAATTATATGCAATGAGCTTAGTTGAATATGCCATTTATATTTACGTTAAATACTTATCAACATAAAATATTGGCTCTTGTGTGCAGAAACTTTCCAACATACCTGGTAGGGGCCTCGTGCGCATGCATACATGACATCAGTTTCTGGCATTGGCAAATCAAGGATGCCTTTTTAGGACACAAGTCATAGGACATGCGCGGGAGGAGTCGAGCGATGGCGCACTGACCGCAGTGGTGTCTTGTGTCCCGATGGATTTATGGCGCTAGTCGATGCGTACGGGTTAAGAGAAGCGGGCTTCGGAACCTCTGCGCTGTTGCATTGGCTCTGAATGATTTGACCTATCAGGCGGTTGGCATACGCATCGATTCCGGCGCAAATGCGCAGAATCCTCACTATATCGGGGTATCATGTTTTTGGTTTAGGAGGTAGCGCACAAGTGTCTCGATTGTTGACTGAGTTTTCCGATTCAGGGCGGATGTTCTTGGTATGCAATTCACTTCATACGGCGTCTACGCTAATACACAAACAGATATACATATATTAATAATATGAATTAGAAAATGAATTTATACTCACGCACGGTACCGGCCGGGAAAAGGTCCAAGTGTGCATCTGTGCTTCCCAAATTCCTTCCGCTAATACACAAAGAGATATATGTACATATATTATTACTATGAATCACCAAATGAATTTATAGTCACGCACTATACCGCCGCCTCGTGCAGTTTCCTTTTCCTTTCTTTTCTTCAATGACATTTACTCATTGAGGAAGGCCGCGAAGTCTGCTGTGGTGATGTGCTTAATTTACGAGAACGGCGAATTCAATTCGCCTTGAACATTTTGGCTGTCATTCACAGCAAGTTAATTTTTTCGGCACAATTGCCATTATTTCAGTATATTGTACGTTGGAGTTGGGTGTTGCCACCACTTTCGCAGTTCATTGTACGAGCGGATACATGATATCAACACCACAAACAAGAATTATTGGTTTACCATTTTTCGTTTGAATCAAGGCTGATGTACAAATGCATCATTGCCCATTTCCCACATAGGCGAATACTAATGCACGGTATGAGCGCCATCTGTTGTACATTAGCAGTCACGCGATGATTTCTAACATATGAAGTCTCTTCGAGTGGCAGGGTAGGTGTCGGTAACGAAAACTCACCACACCTATTTATGACTGTCTACGGTCTTTTTTGGGTAGTATACTTTAGGACGTTCACACACGATTTACGATATTTTCGTAATACTCATCTTTAGGGTGTTCACACGGCCGCATGAAATCATTGCCATCAAAAAATGAACAAACAAAATTAAATGGACACCTCGCACAAAAGTTGCATACACTCATCACGTCTCGAATTCTTTTCCTTATTTTCTATTGCCACGAATGTATAAACAAATAAAATAAAATAACAGTAAAGAAAGTTAAAATAAATTCACGTATGTATGTGTATATGCAGATTATTTTTTTTTTACTATTAATAAAAAAAAAATTTAAATATATATATATTAAAAATAGACAAGTGCATTGAACTTTCTTATATTTAGATCAACCATTGATTTACACACACACACATATATATATACGCAGCTACCCGTCAAACGGTGAACTAAGATAAGGAGAAAGTTAACGAAAGTTCACTGTTTGGCGGTCCGATCACCTTCAAAAATTAAAAACTCAGTCACTTGAAGTTACTTCACTAAGCAGCAAGGATCAGCCACAGCCACCACGCCGTACCAAAGGTAAAACAAATCGATTGTAATTTATATTTCCACTATTTATTCCTATCCACAATAATTACACAATAAACAAATTTAGTTTATAGAATACTAATCAGAATATTCTGTTTCGTTTTTATTTTCTTGTTAATACGGTGCGAAATCATTCCGTGATTCGCCACGGTGTATTTACTAAGTTTAAACCACCACTGAAAAACAGTTCATTCAATTCATTATTTAGTTAAATTAAATTGTGTCGCAAGCTCGCAAGCTGTTAGTGCCGGTGACATTATGCCAAACTATTTACTAAACCTCTGCATGAATTAACTCATTCATGGACACACAACTTACTCGCACCGGTTTTTTCAGTCGCGTGAAGCCGCTCACCATTTGAAATGGTCCTTATGAATGCAGGCGGCGAAGTTGTGCGGCAGTTGGTGGCTTTGCTATTGCCGAAGACGCAATTCGTTCGTTTCATAAGTAAAACGAAACCATGGCGCCGAACCTATGAATGCAAGCACAATTTGACACGAGCGGCTTAGCGTTGTATAATTCATCAAAATTCATAATAATTCACCATAAATCACCATAATTCAGATGAACTCGAAAATGTGATATGCGAAAACGCAATAGCAATTTTTTTCAGGAAGATTTTTGCGATGATATTGATGTGGATGTACGTACATACTTATGTGCTCACATACATACTTAAGCAAAGCACCTTACGAGTACATATGTATGTATGTATGTAATTCCATTTAATCATTACGAAAAGAGACTTAATATATAAATTATTCAGGGTTTGGTGTAAACTTTTGAAACTCGTTTTTGATAGTTTGTCGTTTAAACTAAGTTTTAACTCTCTATACAGTTTTTCAGTTAACCTTAAACGGGGTTAAAAATTAGTTTAAACGACCGATATGTCTGGGTTGAACTTAGTTTAACTTGTCAGCTGATAGCTGAGTACTTTTTTTTAGTTGCAACAAATTTAATTAAGCGCAAGGAAACTAACTTAGACTATTTTACACTAAGTTTAAACCACCACTGAAAAACAGTTCATTCAATTCATTATTTAGTAACATACATATATTTTAATAACATAATATGTATGTACATACGGAGGCGGCTCAGTATTGACAATTTTCTTTTGAATTATTAAATTTTAATGGTGACGCACGTTTCTAATAATTTCTATTTAAAATCGAAATCCAATTGCCTTTTTATTAAACATTAAATTTTTATTAACGTGGAGTTTAATAAAATTTAAAGGTGGTAAGCAAACAAATTTAACCGTCCTAGTAAACAATTGCCCTTTTGTCAAAAAAGAAATTTTAAATCTACATCAGTTATTAAACTTTCAAGATATTCACTTTGTTGTTTGTTCAAAACTCAGATTTGCATGGTTTTTTTTTTATAAAATGTACTTTATTTTTTATTACTAAATATTAATGAATATTAAATACACAAAATTAAAAATGTCAATAATTCTTAAAAAACGCATTTCATGTTTATGAATTTGAATTTGAAAAAAGTCAGTGGACTAGATTTATGAATTGTGATCAATAAAAAAATAATCAAATGCTTATATTAATAAATTCATGCAATAGGACAATTAAGGGTTTTATGTATGTGTCGATTAAACAAAAGCTATCTAATACGATAGACGTAGTGGCGCTTCATATGACTAAATTCATACATACCAGAGAACTGCAACGAGTGCAGAAATTGTGTGTATACTCGCGCATGTAGCCGTGATTTGCATGCTTTGTTGTTTTCGTGTACAAACCGTCGCTTGTCTGTTTGCTCATAGATCAATACGATCATGACGATGCATACATGCTCGCTACATTATCCGTCGGACAAATTTGCGTCAGCATACAAAGTTGCATGTATGTAACACACTCGCCGGCGACAAACGCTCGCGACACTCGAGGGTTGTTTGCGAGCCACTCGGGTTACCCGTAACAATATTTTTCTTTGCAAGCAGTAGTTGATTAGCGATCTTAAGTGTGTTTTCTATCATATTTTTTGTATTGTTTTTTTTTTACGTGAGATGGCAGATACTGCAGATATTGTTTCTGAACAAATCCTTAGTGTGAATTACACTTTGTCCGGAAAACTTTAATTTTCTATCTGGCAGATTAAGAACTTTGAAATTAAATTAAGTCTTATGAAATGTTTATTTTCATTTTAAATTTAACTCCTACTATTTAAAAATTTTTTAAATACTAACCCTACATGTTGGATCTCATGAAATGTTTTTGTTAAATAAATGTATACAATACATATTAATTAAAATTAACTAAGTCGTTTCTTTTATCTGTAAATAATAGGATAAATACTTATGGCGTTTTCTTTTCTACAGAAAATGTTGCCTTAACATTGCCCTCTGCGCACGTACACACAAGAGCGGGGCAATGAAGTGCAACATTTTTTGTAGAAAAGAAATCGCCATTAGTAGATGCCCGAGTGCACTCAAGTGTGTACATGCGCAAGTTTGCGCCTTCACATGCACGGCCAATCATGTGAACTACCACACTCGAAAATGTAATGATATATCCCGCACATGTCAGCCTTATGTTTATGAGTGAGCATGAATGAGCGCACAGCAGCAGACGGCTGTGATTGCTTGTATCAAATTTTAGGGATGATGAATATGCACACTCGAGCGCACTCAATGCCGTTCTCTGATACATACATATGTATGTACATATGTAAATGCATATGATATGTACAAGAATTGTAGAATACTCTTTTTTGCTACATCGTGATCTATGTACATATGTATGTATATACACACATGCATACATACATCGCGTCATAATTCGAAGTGTCTTTGATAGCGGACAACATCTTTTTCACGGTCTGATTTTTTTTTTAAATAAAATTTTCTAGAATTTCAGTGAATTTGTGAAAAAAAAAGGGGCTATCAAAAGGACCCAAGTGTTGGAGCTCATCAACTGCAAGTCAGCGCTGGTGGACAATCTATTTACACAACAGATAAGTACACAAGTTACAAAAGTTATTTATTATTTATTTTCGTCGTCCTTCTGGGACGAACGAGTGTCCATACACAGCTACATACATATACGCACATACTTCAGTAGTTGTGAGTGCGTGTGTACATGCATGCAATATAAAACTGCTAACAAGAAGAGCAGCAAACAGGGAGGTAGATTGCGAAGCCACTGTAGGTAGCTGTCAAACTTCTGATAGTGACGTGCAGATTGGCTCGCTCAGTAAACGTTACCTAATACGGTACGCGGTACGCGAGGTTAATAATTTAAACAAATTAACATTAAATTATAAAATCCGGTAATCCGAAATAAAAAGGCAATAAACTTATAAATAAATATAATTCAAATAAAGCAAAATAGTAAAACTAATTAATATAAATAAAATAAAATAAAATAATAATAATGATAATAATAAATAAAATAAAATAAAATAATATAACAATAATAATAATAATAATAATAATAATAATAATAATAATAATAATAATAATAATAATAATAATAATAATAAATAAAATATAAACAAACATCATAAATCAAAATATAAATTAAATTAAAAAAAGCAAAGAAAATAAAAATAGACCAATTTAAGAGTAATAAATAAAGAAATAACTGTCTAATCTGAATAGACTTCTCTAAACAGGGAGCTAATACAAAATACCAAAAACTACGGTCGTACCGAGGGGGACTAGCGCAGGACGTCAGCTCGCCTTGCGGTGGTTGCGTGCTTTCCGACCGCGCAAAAAAAAGAAAAAAAAACAAGGAGGAACTATGCCGTTAAATTCGGAGTCGGAGTCTCCGTTTATGAGGAGCTCGAGGACACTGAGGTCACCAGAGCGCCTCGCTTCCTCCACGCAGGAAGCTCGGAAAATTGCAGGAGGGACAGCCGCTGCTCGAGACGGGGACGATGCACACGCACCGCCAGCAGAGGCCGGATGCGCGGTCACAAATTGCCTTAGCCAACGGGTCTAGGAAACTAGCGACTCGAAAAGCGCATGGAAAGTCAAATAATATATAAGGCAGCACGTAACTTGCTCAAAAAAGCAATCAAAGATAGCAAGCGTCAGTGTTTTCTAGAGTTGTGCGACGATGCCGCGGAAAACCCATGGGGAACCGCATACAAGATTGTAATGAAGAGGCTCAAAGCCACCAAAGCTGTAGTTCCAACTTGCCCACTGTTCCTCAAAACAGTAGTAGATACTTTGTTACCTAAACAGAGACGGCTGGTCTCGCCGGTGCATAATGTAAATCTACATTTATTTGAAAAAGTAACTGCAGAAGAAGTCATACAAGCAACAAAAATAATGGACATAAAGAAAGCGCCTGGACCAGATTGCGTGCCAAACAAAGTCCTAAAAGTGGCTATCGATCACAAAATGTCGTCGTTCGTCTCAGTCTTCAACGCATGTTTTGCAGAAGGTTGTTGTCCATCGATTTGGAAACAACAAAAGCTCGTGCTACTTCCCAAGCCTGGAAAACCCACGGAGAACCCATCGAGTTACAGACCGATTTGCCTGCTAGACTCTACGGGTAAACTCTTCGAGCGCATTATCTCCAACAAGTTGGAGGTAGAGATTTAGGCACTGGGTGGTGTATCGAATGATCAATATGGCTTTAGAAAGGAAGATCTACTGTGCATGCTGTTACCGAAGTAATTCAGCTCGCGAGACAAGCAATCAGTGGGTCTCGATGGCTAGGAGGAGCCAAAGAGTACTGTTTGATTGTAACACTTGACGTGAAGAACGCCTTCAACTCGGCCAACTGGGCAAAAATCTTAGACACATTGGAACGCATAGGAGTATCATACTACCTGCGACGGATAATGAGGAGTTATTTCCACGATCGCATACTCTGGTATGACACAGAGCAAGGAAAGAAGACGATGGATATTACCGGCGGCGTACCACAAGGGTCAGTCCTCGGCCCATTGCTGTCTAATATCATGTACAACGGCATTCTTCGGCTGCGGCTACCACAGGGTGTAAAGGTGATGACATCGCTGTGTTGAGATCTGCCAAACACCTTCAACCGATATCTGACACAGCCACCACAGCAGTGGATAAAATAAAGACATGGCTCGACCAACAGGGGCTAACGTTAGCAGAACAGAAGACAGAGTCAGTTCTTATCTCAAGCAGAAAAAAGCTGGAGGATGTAACTTTCAGAGTTAACGGCTATCCTGTGTCCACGAAGCCCGCGATAAAGTATTTAGGTATCATACTCGATAGAAGGTTGACGTTTAAAATGCACCTTGAATACGCTAGAGACAAGGCAGCAACCACAACGACTTCTCTATCAAGAATTATGCTCAACGCGAGAGGACCAAACAGCGAAGCAAAAAGCTGCTGGCAGGAGTAGTTAGAAGTCAAATAATGTGCGGAGCTCCGGTGTGGTTCGAGGCGGTATGCCACTCTTCTTACTTCCGGGGCATAAAGTCAACTTATCGCTTGTGTGCACTCAGGGTATGCAGTGCATTCAAAACTGTGTCCGATGAAGCAGCTCTGGTAATTGCAGGTATGTACCCAATAGACATCCTAGGTAAAGAGTCTACATATAGACTCTAGATTTTTACACGACCCAATTTCTAAGCGGTCATGGATGCTTTAAGTCGTATCTACATAGATTCAAACACGAGGTCGACCCTTACTGTGATTTCTGTGGTATCGGAGTAGTAGACAACGCGGAACATGTTTTCCTAATGTGCCCGCGCTTTATCCACGAGAGGAGCATACTTCAATCAGCAGTTCGAGAAAACCTTTCACCACAAGCGATCGATAATTACATGCTGATGGGCAAAGACGAATGGAATTTGGCCAACGGCTTTATTTCATCGACGATGAAGGTTTTAAGAAGTGAGGAAAGAAGAAGACGCAGAAGTTCCACTACCATATAAGACGAGGTAAGAGGTCTTGTGTGCCCTAATGCATCACAGCAGATTGGATCCAAGGCCGTTGCAACCGCCAAGTGGTGTATCCAAATCGTCCGTTCGGCCCAATGTACGAGCAGATTGGAATCTGGGCCATTCCGACTGCTTAAGGCCTTCCGTAGAAACACAAACTCAGGCGTGGATGCGGATTGGAACCTAGGCCGTTCCAACCGTCAAACTACGCAACGAGGAAAAAAAAAATTATAACAAAAATAAATAATTTAATAATATAAAAGTGTTTTTCATACATAAATGCAGCATAGGAATTAATGCATTACAGCGGATTGGAACCCAGGCCGTTCCAACCGCCAAGTAGAGCATCCACAACGTCCGCTGGACCCAATAAACGAGCAGATCGGAATCTCGGACTTTCCGACTGATCAAGGTCTTTCTACCGAAACACGCACACTCAGGCGTCGACGCGGATTGGAACCCAGCGCGTTCCAACCGCCAAAGCTCCCAACGGGGGAAATATAATATTATATTCCATACAAGTATTTTTCAGTCATAGACGTAGCAAAGGATTGAATAATCTGGGGCGGATTGTCCAACCGTCAAGAGCTACGACACAAACCTGGTCATCTTCCTGTTGGTAACTTTCAACTAATACGTTTACCTACATGGAATCAGTCGTCGCATGCATATGTAAGTACATCGATGCCTTATTTATATTAAATAACTTAAAGGGGACGAGGCTGCGGCCCAAGACAGATTACAATAGACTTAGAACGTACGATCGAGCTTAGTGCTCAAACCACCTCCCGACGAAATACCTGACGATGGTACCGGGGGATTCAGTGCATGACAGTAGGAAGTGTAGTGCTGGTTAAAGTCCCACACTGACGGGGTACAGGCTTTCGATGCTTCCTCCTCGTAAAAAAAAAAAAACAAAAAAAAAACATCGCGTCATAACGGGCAACATGCTAAAAATATGTACATATTAATATGTAAGTGCGTACATGTACCTTATTGCATTTTCTTATCCTGTGTACGCAACTGGTTTCTTCTATACACATGCATACATACATGGATTATGCAAACACATGTACGTAAGACCGCTTTCAACTATACCGCTCAAATTCAGAAACACCACAAATTTTTCGCGTGACAATGTAGTGGTTAGTGCTGCAAATTTGTACATTGTTCTTAAATTTTTTTTTACATATACATGCAACAAGATCTTGCCTAAGTATGTATAATATATTAAGGTTTATATATCAATTTTATTGTTAAAACCTAATCTTTGTTGAATAAATTCTCAAGATGCCAAAAATAAGGATTTATCTTACGATGTATACGTGCTAGTCCGGTAGAGTGTCAAGTCTCAAGAGAGCGGAAAAGTGCGAATGTCAAAAACAAGTGTTTGTAAACGATAACGAAATTAATGGAATTACACAGTGTTGGGTAACGGACATAATAATAAAAACTTAAGTAACTAAAGTTACAATTTAATCGTAAGTAAATTAGCAAAGTTATGAATATGATAATCTAAGAACTAAATTACATATGTTGGCACGCCACATTACTCCCCCGGTCGATTGTGGTTTTGACATGGTTGCCTCCCATTTCAAAGGTGTAGTATTTCGGTGATCTCTTTAAAACTTTATATGGGCCCTTGTATTGCGGTGAAAGCGATGACCGGATGGAGTCATCTCGGATAAAAACTTGCTTGCACGATTCCAGTGATGGATGAACAAAAACTTTGGGTGCTGAGTGCCAGGCGGCGTCAACTGGTTTCAATTCCTGTATGACCTGCCGAAGTTCGGAAAGCACCTCATGTTCACTGTTTGCCGATTTGCTATCTACCCATAATTCCGATGGTAGTCTTAGAGTGGTTCCATATACCAGTTCGGCGGGGCTAGCCATTAAGTCGTCCTTGAAGGCTGACCGTAATCCTAGCAAGATTAATGGCAAGTATGTTGTCCATCGTTCGTGTTTGTGGCAGAGAATTGCTGATTTAAGCGTACGATGCCACCTCTCAATCATACCGTTTACTTAAGGATGATATGGCGTTGTTCGGAGATGAATAATTCCGAAGAGTTTCAAAAGTTGACGAAAAATACCGCTTTCGAATTGTCTTCCAAAGTCAGACGTGCTTACTGGGATATCAAAGCGAGAAATCCATGCGTTTGTAAGGGCTTTCGCTACTGTCGGTGCTGTGATATCTGGCATAGGAATGGCATCTGGCCATCTAGTGAACCTGTCGATTATAGTTAGACAATAACGGCTGTCCTCACATAAAGGAAAAGGTCCCACGATATCAATATGAAGATGTGAAAAACGCTGTGTTGGTGTTTTAATCCGCTGAAGTGTCGCTCTGTTATGACGAACAACCTTTGACCGTTGACACTGAATGCAATTTCTTGCGAATTCTCTGCTATCGCGCTGAATAGATGGCCATACGAAGCGCTCAGACATAAGGCGTGCAGTAGTTCTTGTGCCAGGATGTGCCAAACCATTAATGCCACGTAAAAAAATTGCTCTGAATTTCTTCGTGATGAATGGTCGCACCTTGCTGGTTGAATAATCGCAGTATATTCTTCGTAAACTAAAAGGAACTGCAAATTTTCTTAGTTTAAGAGAATGGTGTTTGTCGCCTGACAACATAGATAAGAGCTCATAATCCGTGGTTTGTTCTGCGGCTAGTTGGTCGTAATCAATGGACGTATGATCAATCGAATTAGTGCGTGACATCAAATCAGCAGCTGTGTTGTTTTCACCATCAACGTGACGAATATCCGTTGTCATCTGAGAAATGAAATCAAACTGCCTTACCTGCCGATCGGATGCCTTATCAAGTCGCTGTTGAAAGGCATACACCAACGGTTTGTGATCGGTGTAGACATGACACTGCCTTCCTTCGACCATGTATCGAAAATGGCGAAGGGATAGGTACAAAGCTGTCAGCTCGCGGTCGTAGGTACTGTACCGCTTCTCAGCTCTAGTAAATTTTCGGGAAAAGAACCCGAGCGGTTGGATTTGCTGAATTTCGTGTAAAGAGTTGGTAACACTCATTTGAACTTAGCGTAATAGTTCATTTGGAATCGGTGATTGGGCTGTATAATTGTATTTATATAAAGTATTCAATAAATAAAAGTTATCTAAAAAATAATTGCGTTCCTATCATTTTCTAACGGAAAGACGTCGAAGGGTATTGGCTCGTACCCTACTAAAAAGGGAAGCTTTAAGGCCGTCGCCTGAAGCAGCGTAACATCTTTTACTTCCCTACCGCATCGGCGTAACACATGGCCTTGTTTTTATTACATTTGATTTTAAGTTAGGTTGTAATACGGTTGCAGTTGAGGAAGCAGTTGACGCCATACCCTGGGAGTGTGTTTACACCCTGGTATCTCCAGATGATCTTATAAATTTTGTCCAAAATTTTTAAGGTCCCTATTTGAACAGTATATGCCGCTTGTAACAAAATCAATTAATATACGGAAACGGCCTTGGTTTAACAAACATATAAAGGGTCTTATTCAAGGCGTATCGACAGTAGAAACAGTTAAAATGTGAAGGAAGTTATAATGTCTTCAAGGAAATAAAAAAGAAGCCACCAGAGCCTTTTAACTGCAAAAAATTAAATACTATGAGCATCAGTTTAGCACATAATAAGTTCTAAAAAAACATGGAATCACATTCGTGAAATAAGGATATGCAAGAAAACTAATCATGTTTCCGATAATATTAACGAAAATGAGCTGAATGAGGAATTTGTGCAATTATCAGGCTATAGTGAATGTATGAATGGAACAATACATGGTTTTACTTTTTCCAACACTGACGATTGTGCAGTTGTCAAGTCCGTCCTTAGTGTGAAATCCAATGCGATTGGTCTAGACGGCATTCATCCCAAAGTTTTCAAATGCTGATTGCCTAAAATTTGACCGTACGTAACCTATGTCTTAAACCGCATTTTGACAACGTCTGCTTTACCTCTTTGTTGGAAGTCGGCTGAAATCATTCTAATTAAGAAATGGAGTGGGGACTTCAGCCGTACGAAAAGGCACTGTTGGTGAACTAATGACATGAAACTGATGACGCACTACTAATTAAGGCTCAGTTGGTCAAGACTTACAGTCCTATTCTGATGAAACCTCACAACTGAGTTGTGAGCAAAAATTTGTGAGGTTTCTTATGCGGTCTATTTTGTGAGATTATTCTTGGCCACACCAAAGAACGTAAATCTATAAGAAGCGACAACACGCTGAAATGAAAAATTTCAGAGATTTCTTAGACCGTATGGTGCCGTCCATCTCCAGGAGTTCACCACATGCTTTGATACGCTGTACGCACGAAAAAAGGAAAAGCAAATATTTTCGCCGGCTAGTGTGCAATCAAAACAAATACAAGCGATAGTGGAATTTTATGTGCTGCTTGTTTTAATTAAAAATTCAATTAAAATTTTAAATATTGTAAAAAATGTGTAAATAAATGTATTATATTTATTGTGGTGTCAATATAAAGCGGTTGTGAGTGAAAATAGTGCGGTATTAAAGCGTAAAGTGCCAAAGACTGAGTGTGGCCGAAATTCAAGTGTCAACCAAAGTTTTGAATACACGAAAAATTGTGGAAAATGTTGCAAAAATTATATTAAACTATGAAATTATGGTTTGCTCGGGTAGTTACAAAAGTGTTTTAATAATATCTCAACATATATTGAATGTTCGGGAGTGAATAAGTGTTAAAATGTTGTTGCAAGAGTAGTGGGTTATTGTTAAAATTGTGTTGCAGAGTTCATGATCGTCGGTGCCTCATAAGAGTAATAAGTGTAATTAACAAAACTAGTGTACATTTAATATATAAATTGCATTCAGTTGTTCTGAAACCTATGCATTTATTTATTTCTCTATATATGTTTTGTTGTCATCAGTATAATCAAATCGAAATATGGAGGAGCCATATTAAAATAGTGTTAATGAAGCCTAAATATCTAAGAATCTATGTACAAAAATATTATTAAAAATTAAGAAAATGAATTAATATGCAAACTTTTGCATAAATATATCAATACGTCTCATTCTGCGCGTTTCCAATCATGCCGAGCTCAAAAAGCCATCGCCATGCCATGGGGTTCAGAGAAACCAAATTTTATTTGGTAGTATATTTGTTGAAAAATAGCAGTTGTAGAAAATGGTATATAAAAGAACTTTGATACATAAATCTGCGAAAAAATCACCAAAAATTAACGTGATAACTAAACACTAAACTAAGTTAGAGGTAAATACGTTTGTATTGTTTACTAGAACTTAAATTTGTATTAACTTTTGTGACTACTTTTTGTTAAGTAGTAGAATTCCTACTACGGCGGCAAAGCGCAGTGAATTTAGTGCAATAGCAGTGATGATAAACACTGGTGTGCAAATGCGACAAAATTCGGCGACATATTTACATATATATATGTGCGCATACATATGAACGCAGTGCGCATGGAGGTGAAGACAGGCCGAGATTTAATTAACACCCTATTTGGGAAATCGTATCAAATTTTAATATTTATTTTCATAAAATTTAACAAAACTGTGTTTAACAATAGATACACATGAATATTCATATTAGATATGATTTTAGAAATTAAAAATCTTGCCGGGGGTAGCATGTCTGATATATTTTAAGTAAATGTTTTCACATATTCATTAATACCGGACTGGGCCAAAAAATCAAGAGCGATCCTCCTTTTTGGTGCGAGCACGGAAGACTTAAATTTCATAAATTTGTTCAAATTCTTGGTCGCGAAAGTCTGAAATTAGCATGTGGATGGCGATTGTGTGCGAAGGGAGGGGAATAGGGTTTGCATTTATGAATGGAAGAACAACCGCATTTATGAATGGTTGTAGTATTTTAGAGTTTTTGGCGTCGACGTGTATACATATATGTATGTATCTTGTATTGACTAACATTATTCACATATGTATGTATGTACACAATTTTTCATATGTGATATTTATACATACATAACATATTTTATTCCACAAATTCAATTTTTTGCCCAATGTAAAATAATCAGAAAATATTAATTCATTGTAAAGCATATTTAAACAAAAACCTTTTTTCATATTAAACAAAAATCTAATGTGCGCATGCGAAATGCCGTCGGCAAAACAGCTATGCCATTTTGTAAACGTGAACATACATATGAATGTGATTACATCACATGTTCAAACTCTGCCGACTTCTATCGGGTATTTAATTAAATTAATCAGCAAAATACCAAGATTATTTGCATATACTAATTATCGCAATGCGAAATCAAATATTGGTAATGAGTTTCAATGGCCGCATCTTCATTCTTCTTTCTTATTTTCGTGCAGCGAAAAACAAATCCACAGCGAATTTTCGGCCGCCCTGGTGAATTATGGCGAAAGAACATGTGAAGACGGGTGGTGAACTTCTGGAGATGGACGGCACGGATTCACCCGCCAAATTTCAGCGTGTTGTCGCTTCTTATAGATTTACGTCCTTTGCCCACACCTCATAAGAAAAAAGCTCAACAAAATCACCACACGAGGTGAAAAGCGTTTTGCTGTCAAAAAGAAGCAAAAGACAATAGCATAAGCATAGGCGCAAACAAAGTGATTTGATGGTCCATGAGCAAATGGAGTTTGTTTTTGTTTGGTTCATTTTCGTAACCTCTATGTAGCATAATTAGACATAAGGCGTTACTTAAAAATGTAATAAAAAAGTGAATGAAATTGGAATATTAATAAAAAAGCAATCAAAAATTTAAATTTAAATTCATCACTATTAATTGTCATGAAAGACTAAACATTTTATATAAAAGCTATAGCTACTTAACCAGCGGTTCGGTTTGGTTCAAATGGTTCAACGATTTTTAACTATGTACATACATTGTAGGCATGAAATCCATATAAAAATATGCGTCATATACGATTATACGTTATATAACGTCCCCTAACTCTTACACCCTCTCTTGCATTCTCTTCACTACCTCCTCTTGCTCCTTCAATACTGCTGCACAAACAAGCAATAACTCCGCCATTCCTGAATATTTTTCAATAAAAATCAGCTGCTTTCGTATTGTGAGGCTGTCGTTCGCACATCACAATTTTCCTGACAGTTATGAGCATTTGAGCTTTTGAATTTACGCCAGCATAAGGGTAACTTCACAATAGTCAGGAACCTCTCAACAGTTAGTTAGGTGATTATTGTGAGGGCATTAGAATAGGGCTGTTAACTTAACTTTACCTAAGAATTTGAGACGATTACTCAACATGTCTACTTAATTTTTAATGATTAATTTTTGTTTCATATTGTTCTTTGAATATCTCCGTTGACATAAAGTACAAAGTAGTAAATAAAAGCACTTGTGTGATTATTTTTGAATCGCATATTGCTTGTAAAATCGTCAAGGAAAATTAAATTGTGTCGAATGTTGTTAAGGTTAGCAGAAATGTACAAAATGTGCAAGCAGCAGTCACTTTCGTCAGAGGAAAATGTAGTGGCAAATCCACCCGATAAATAGCGACTTTTTGTTGTGCAAATTTACATCCAGGGCAGAATTTATCATACAGTTCTTTATTGGAGGATACCATCTACTTTTCGTCATTAATTTTCTTTTTTAAATTTTCTTTTTGTCTATAATTTTATTTTGAGCTCTTTGACGGTTCGCCGTTTATGTTATTACATAAAATAAACTCGTTTTAAATGTAATTTTTGCATACATTTATTTTCAAAAATTGTAAATGTCCAGATCTGGTAAGCCTGATTCTCTCACCGCTCTCCATTTACGTAAGGCCGAAACTTAAGAATCTAAAATCAACTGAAGATGATTTATAAAGTAGATTCTCAAAAGTTTTCAAACAGATGGTGAATTTTACATATTTAATTATGTTTTGTTGCCAATTTTTTTTTACAGAAGTAATCTGAATTTGTATCAAAATAACGTTCAGTTATTTCTGCAAAATACTAAAGATTTAGAAGAACTAATTGATAACTGCTGGTCGATTTAATTGTACTAATTAGCCGCTAGTGGTCGATAAGCTCTCTACTTGTGAGTAACATGTACTATAAGTTCTGTCCATTAGCACCGCGAATAGTTTGCATTGCACTGATGCTGTGCTATTGAGAACATCGTGTCACTAATGAAACACACATGGATGACTAGTGAAATATCAGTAGAACGTCATCAGTGTCATAAGATTTTATCAGTGCCTTTTCGTACGGGCAGACACATCGCAATGCTACCGTTTTGATCAAAGTTCTTGAGCGCATAATGCATGCTCAGATAAACTCTTTTCTGAGTTGAAATCTGCTGGTGAATATGTACCAATCTGGCTTTAGATCTAACAGAAGCTGTGCAACGGCGCTAATAAGGGTATCGGACGACATCAGACCCAACATTGACAATGATCGCGTAACTTTATTTACACTTCTGCATCGACACTGTTAATCATGAACTTCTAGCATTGAAACTGTGCAATTTTTTGTAAATTCTCATCGACAGCATTACATTTAATACAATCATATCTCAGTGACCGCTCTCAAGCTGTTAGTGCCGGTGGCATTATGCCAAACTATTTACTAAACCTCTGCATGAATTAACTTATTCATGAACACACAACTTACTCGCACCGGTTTTTTCGGTCGCGTGAAGCCGCTCACCATTTGAAATGGTCCTTATGAATGCAGGCGGCGAAGTTGTGCGGATGTTGGTGGCTTTGCTATTGCCAAAGACGCAATTCCTTCGTTTCATAAGTAAAACGAAACCATGGCGCCGAACCTATGAATGCAAGCACAATTTGACACGAGCGGCTTAGCGTTGTATAATTAATCAAAATTCATAATAATTCACCATAAATCACCATAATTCAGATGAACTCAAAAATGTGATATGCGAAAACGCAATAGCAATTTTTTTCAGGAAGATTTTTGCGATGATATTGATGTGGATGTACGTACATACTTATGTGCTCACATATGTATGTACATACATACTTAAGCAAAGCACCGTACGAGTACATATGTATGTATGTATGTAATTCCATTTAATCATTACGAAAAGAGACTTAATATATAAATTATTCAGGGTTTGGTGTAAACTTTTGAAACTCGTTTTTGATAGTTTGTCGTTTAAACTAAGTTTTAACTCTCTATACAGTTTTTCAGTTAAGCTTAAACGGGGTTAAAAAGTAGTTTAAACGACCGATATGTCTGGGTTGAACTTAGTTTAACTTGTCAGCTAATAGCTGAGTACTTTTTTTTAGTTGCAACAAATTTAATTAAGCGCAAGGAAACTAACTTAAACTATTTTACACTAAGTGTTTAGGTTTCCGACCTAAGTACATTCACCGCCCTACCGCACTGTTTGCGTGAGGTTCCGCCTCAACAATTTACGTACAACCCTAGTGTGTAAATCCCTTTATTGATTTACACACACACACATATATATATACGCAGCTACCCGTTAAACGGTGATCTAAGTTAAGGAGAAAGTTAACGAAAGTTCACTGTTTGGCGGTCCGATCACCTTCAAAAATTAAAAACTCGGCCACTTGAAGTTACTTCACTACGCAGCAAGGATCAGCCACAGCCACCACGCCGTACCAAAGGTAAAACAAATCGATTGTAATTTATATTTCCACTATTTATTCCTATCCACAATAATTACACAATAAACAAATTTAGTTTATAGAATACTAATCAGAATATTCTGTTTCGTTTTTATTTTCTTGTTAATACACGGTGCGAAATCATTCCGTGATTCGCCACGGTGTATTTATTGGTCTTTCTACGCCGAGACTGACCAGCTTATATCCACTACAGTCCACTACTCATCCAACAAAAACCCTTTGGAAGGAATCGCACATATCACCAACTCAACCGACACAGCTTTTGGCACACCTATATAACGTGGCACCATTCTGTTTTGCGTCCTGCACTTACGACGAGCATAGATAATCACCAGAGCTTTCTCACAGCACAGCAACTAGACACAATTTACACTTGCAGCACGAATACTTTCACCATCTCATCACACGCAACACTGCAATAAGGTACGTGGTTGATCTTCAATTTCAGTGCACTTAATTAATCAAAAAAAAAAAAAAAATTAAATAAACAATGTTCGATCATTTTGTATATTCGCTTTTATAATCTCTGCGCGTGTGTTAGTGAACCGGGGGTATATTCAGTGCTCGAATCTCGCCACCATTTTGCGTCACTGTCACATAATTAAAATCGTTTATCACAATTGCATACGAACAATAATTTATTAAATTTTTCTTTGCACTACGAATTCCTTTTTAAACGATACATTCACATAGGTGCGAAACCAGTAAATTTAATTTCCTTTGTATAGCAGTGATAATCCCCTTATATACACATATACGCCCATTCACATACTAATTGCAGTTCGTGCTATCATTTTTGGATCACATTAGCTTTCATTACTTTTGCATAATTCGGAGATCATTTCACTGAACCGGGTTTACTGCTTGACATTGGCACTTAATTATTTTAGTTATTATTTTTTTTTAATTGGCACTTAAGTTGGTGTTAATTCGACGAGTTTATTTTTTATCATTTTATGTTCACACACGGAGCACTGTTTTTTCTTCTCCCGTTTCACACGATTCACACACTTAATTATTAAAGACAAAGGTCATTATTCCAAAAAAAAAAAAAAAAAAATATAAAACTTCGTTGGGTGGCAGGTGACTATGTATATCCAATAACGTGCGCATTTTGTTTGCTTCATAATTGTTCATATATACATACATATAAATAGTCATATATACATACATATATGTACATTTTCATATATATATACATATACATAATCATATATACATACATACATACAATAAGTTGCTGAAAAACAATAAAAGACAAATTAAATTTACACACACGTTCATTCGTTCAAAATTAATTATTTCCTGTCTTTGAGTTAAGTAATTTACCTGGTGTGGCATAATTTAAGTTTCAAACTTTTAAGAATGCGAAAGGACAATAGAGCCTATATATATATATATATAAAGATCTGCTATAAAACTCAAACGGAATAAGATTACGTTGAAACTTAATTTATATTAAGTATACTCTTTGCTTCCCAAATTCAATTAAAGAATGGATACATTTATTCGATTGGCCAACGCAGTAGCAGAGTTTGAATCTGACTACAACGAAAGAGCTGCTTCCGAACACACAAAGCACTCTCTTGTCATCGAACAAGATGAGCTTAAAGCGCTTTGGAGGAAGACGAAAGCAGCTTACGATGACATCATGGGTTCAGAAGGCATAACTGCCAAAGATCAAACGGCGATAAAACTTAAACATAAGAGATCGTATCAATGTTTTGTTCGCTGCCAGACAGCCATGGCTGATCTGCATAAAAAACTGCCAAAGACCAGAAAAGAGCCGGAAAACATACCTATTACCGAGCACAACATACGTTTACCTCCATGCGATACCGATGTATTTAAAGGAGACTATTTGTCTTGGCCATCCTTCAGAGACATGTTTACGGCTATATACATCCTAAACAAACGTCTTACACCAGTTGAGAAACTTTTCCATCTCAACCAAAAAACCCAAGGGGAAGCAAAAGAGATTGTGCAGAGGTGTCCATTGACTAATGAAGGCTTTACAACCGCCTGGAAAAACCTGAGTGACAGATACGAAAATAAACGTATCCTAGTCAACACACAGTTGAAACTTTTATTCAATTTAAAGGCAGTTGAGAGTGAGTGTGGCAGCTCTATTAAGAAACTGCAGCGCGACATAAACAATTGCATCTCATCACTTCAAAGTCATCAAATTGACATTTCGAACTGGGATGCAATTATTACATACTTATCTTCAACCAAACTGCCAGAATGCACACTGGCGCTATGGGAGCAGTCCATAGAAAACAAAACAGATACTTATATCCAAGTGGAAAGATATGGATCGTTTCCTTTCAAATCGGTTTCAGACACTGGCTTGAGAGCCAGTAAGATTTCACAGGCACCTAAGCCGCAAGCTCTGCGTCAAAGCTTAGATATGCCTCCAAAAAGGCTCGGCACATATCAAACTAGTGTTGCGAAGCACTTTTGCAATCTATGCCATAGCAATGAACACAAGCTACGAAGTTGTCAAAAATTCCGTAAAATGACAACAACACAAAGAATAGATTACATTAAATCGAACAATGGTTGCTTGAACTGCTTATCAGCTGGACACACGGTGTCAAGATGCACAATGTTCAACTGTAGTACGTGTCACTCAAGACATCACACACTGCTCCACCTGCAAGTTTTTCAGCCAAAAGCAACCACACAGAGGGGAACTCCGAACCCCCCAGATGACACGCCTTCCACTGCCAGACAGGCTCAGTGGAGACAGGAATCTGCAAAGGACAATGAAAAAGTTGTTAAAAATGTGAATTCTTGCTATGCAAACTCAAACGTTGGTATGCTCCTAGGTACGGCATGTGTCAACATTCACTACAATGACACTAATTTCTCGGCTAGAGCATTAATTGATTCGGGTTCCGAGTGCTCATTCATTACGGAGAGGCTCAAACGCAGAATCAATTTACCTTCAAAACGTTTACATGCCCTAGTTTCGGGCATTTACAATGCTATATCCGCGCAGGTGAAAGAAGCGTGCGAAATTCAATTGAGGTCACCTACGGACGCTCTAATCAATATAAGTGCTGTGGTGCTTGTTATGCCACAACTCACTGGGAATCTTCCGACCTGCCAAGTTAGTGCGATGACCAAGCCGGCATTCCCAGATTTGGAATTGGCGGATAAAAGGTTCTTTGTGAACGAACCGGTTGATCTCATCCTCGGCGGAGACATTTATCCCCAGATTATGTTAAGCGGCATGAAGAAAAACATATTAAACACACTTCTTGCCCAAGAAACCGTATTGGGCTGGATAATAACCGGTGGTGCGGAAACGACGAGGCCTACAACCAACGTAGTGTCGTTTTTTAACGAAGTCTCTGTAGACAAGCAATTAACGGCCTTTTGAGAGTTAGAAGAAATCCCCAAGAAAAGAAACATAAGTGAAGAAGATAAATACTGCGAATGACTCTTCACAGCAACAACCAAGCGAAATAACGAAGGAAGGTATATAGTATCTCTACCATTTAGACAAGATTTTCCGAATCTTGTCTGCCTGGGACCTTCGCTGAAAAGTGCATGCTCTCAGTTCTTTCGGAACGAGCCGCGATTAGCCAAAAATCCTGCCCTGCAAACAGAATACAATAGGGTTATAAGAGAATATGAGACATTAGGTCATATGTCCAAGATAGATACATACGTGACAGCAGAATCGAATGATGGCTATTTCCTTCCACATCATGCTGTCTTGAAGGAAGAAAGTGCCTCAACGAAGGTCCGTGTGGTATTCAATGCCTCGTGCCCTACCGCCAACGGCACGAGTCTGAACGATGTTCTCCTCCCAGGTCCGGTACTACAAGCCGACTTAACCATTTTAATTCTTCGCTGGAGATTATTCAAGTACGTCTTCAATAGCGATATCGAGAAAATGTATCGGCAAATCCTAGTGAATGAAAAACAAACAAAATATCAACGTATAGTTCATAGGAGCAGCGCTCAGGAGCCTACCAGTTTATACGAACTGAAAACTGTAACTTTTGGAATAAATTGTGCTCCTTACCTTGCGATAAGAACACTACACCAGCTGGCTGATGAAGTAGCTAACTCCCACCCAATTGCATCAGACATTCTAAAACGATGCATGTACGTTGATGACGTACATGCCGGTGGTCATAGTATTGAGGCTGCGATAAGAGCTCGAAACGAGATAACGCACGTACTAGAGTCAGTCGGCTTGCCATTGAGGAAATGGACTTCAAATTGCAGCAAGATATTGCAAGGCATACCGAAAGCTAACTTGCTAAAGGAAGATTTTTTAGAGTTTGAAGGTACAAGTACAGTTAAGGCTCTTGGCATAAGATGGAATGCTCATGCCGATTGTTTCTATTTCATAGCAAAGCCTATAGAAGAACATACCACTTTAACCAAAAGGGCGATACTTTCCGCTATCGCCAAACTGTTCGACCCGTTAGGCTGGCTCGCTCCAGTCATAATTGTCGCTAAGATCATTATGCAAAACATATGGTTAGAAGGAACAGGTTGGGATGAAACCGTGTCTCCAACGACTTTGGATCGCTGGCATACATTTATGCAGGACTATACGGCGATCAACAACTTACGTATACCTAGATGGGTTCAATTCTCGACAACAGAGGACGTGGAGGTGCATGGTTTTAGCGATGCTTCTGAGAAAGCGTATGGAGCAAGTGTATACTTACGAGTTAATACAAAAAATGGAGTTTTCGTCACTTTACTGATGGCAAAAACAAGAGTAGCTCCTGTAAAGACTATCTCTTTAGCCAGACTAGAACTGTGCGGTGCAGTGCTACTAGCTGAAACAATCGAATCAGTGACTGAAAATCTTAGACTTCGTCACCTAAAAGTAAACCTTTGGACTGATTCAACAATTGTGCTTGCCTGGATACGCAAGCCTCCTTGCTCTTGGTCAACCTTTGTGGCGCACAGGATAACAAAGATTGTAGAAAAGGTTGGCAACGGAAATTGGCGACACGTGGATTCAACATCGAATCCTGCTGACCTAGCAAGCAGAGGACTTTTGGCACAAGAACTGGTCAACAACTCCTTGTGGTGGCAGGGGCCCTCTTGGTTGCAAGAAGACTTTTCCAAATGGCCAACACAAGTAACGGACTACAACACAACCATTGAAGAAAAAAGGGTGCAAGTGCACACAATTACTAAAACTAGTAAGAATTTTAATGATATACTTGGGCGATTTTCTGATTTATCAAGGGCTTTGAGGGTCATCTCATATATTATGAGATTTTTTCAAACAACTCACTCGAAAACTAGATCCGCTTTCCAAGCAGAGTCCTGCCTAATCTCAGCTGATGAGATCAAGGCAACGACTCAACGCTTGATAAAACTTGTTCAGGGGCAATATTATAGTCAAGAATATATGAGTCTCAAATCTGGTTTGTCGATCCATGCGAAAAGTGAAATTCTGCCTCTGAATCCCTTTATCGATAAGGCTGATGTTATAAGAACTGGTGGTCGTCTAGGCGCGTCCCTGGACTTGGCGTACAATGAACGCCATCCTATCATACTTCCGTATGACTGCCGTCTGTCCCGCCTGATCGTCAAGTTCATCCATCGAGTGTCCCTACACGGAGAAAATCAGCTGATGTTGCGCATAATCCGTACACAATACTGGATTCCTAGGGTGAAGAATATGATCCGGTCTATCATCCACGGTTGCAAGGTCTGCACTATCCATAAAAAACGGACCCAAACTCAACTTATGGGAATTCTACCTAGGAAACGGGCTTTCACAAATAGTGGTGTGGATTTTGCCGGACCTTTTGATATTACGAGTTATCGCGGTAGATATACACCTTGAAGCTACCACTGATCTTAGTACTGCTTCTTTCTTAGCAGCCTTTGTGCGGTTTACGGCCCGAAGAGGTTGTCCAAAAAATGTTTACTCCGACAACGGCACCAACTTTGTCGGAGCTTCTCGGTCTTTACGATCCGAAGTCAAGGCCTTCATGGCAGAAGCACGTTACAACACCCTAGCAAAGTACGCACATCAATTACTTTCATGGCATTTCATACCCGCTGCAGCTCCGCACATGGGCGGACTGTGGGAGGCGGGTGTGAAAAGCTTCAAGAATCATTTCAAAAAAATAGCATCAAATTACAAATATACGTACGAGGAGTTTATGACGCTTTTTTGTCGAGTCGAGTCCTGTTTAAACTCTCGTCCAATTAGCCCTTCTTCAAACAACCCATCCGACCTTGAGCCGCTTACCCCAGGTCACTTTTTAGTTGGTGGACATTTACTGGCTCCCCCAGAGCCAGATGTGAACGAAAACCCTGCGTCTATCATCAACCGATGGCAAAGACTCAAGGCTTTGCACCAAACCTTTTGCCAAAGATGGAAGGCGGAATATCTAGTAGAGATGCGAAAACGCATAAAATGGAAGCATACCCAAAGCAATTTGCATACATAGCCTAATATAATCACCAAAATAATGCATATCTGAAAGGATTCTCTTTGACTTACATATGGACATATATGAATATTGTCCCGTACATATTTGTAGGCAAAATATACATATGTACATATGTACCCAATGCCAGCGAATAACCAAGTTTTCAAATTCACTCGTCTACGGCCTCTTTAAAGAATTTACCTAGCTGTGCTGTTGCCTCGTATATACTTACATATGTATTTATTATTGTTTTTTTATATTTATTAATTGAATATTCATTGAAGTCAGGAGAAGAGAGAAAAAAAAAATTACAAAGTATAGTATTTATATAATTTGTATGTATGAAACTTTGCATGCATTAATTGTGTATTGTCATAGTATATAAGCGCAAAATGCGAAAAACAAAACCAACAGAATTGTACATGCATACATACATGAAGTAAAACTTAATTATGCTCAAACACGAATTGAAATTAGCCTGAATGAAAACTTCTGTGAAAGGTTTGCATGAAAGCATTAAAATATAATGCAAAATACGCGTAAACGAAACACTTCTAGAAACATTTAATATTTAACGTAATTGTAACAAAGTACACTACTTAATGAGCAGCAACACTACCGTTCATACAACGACCGGAGGTAATATATCTATGTACATCAGCGAGTGCTCTTTTACCGCAAGGTGGCACAATTTATTGGGAGTCGGTTCCAGCCAGTTCGGCTCAAGTATCAACTGGGGTGCTCTCGCTCACCACCACCACAGTAACAAGCAGAACTTTGCCGCAATCGCAAAATCAAATGGCACACGGGATACCCGCTGCGAATCTGGCGTTATCGTCGTTACCACTCGATGCCTCAGCAATTGCGCACGCTGGCAACTCAGCGGCTACTTTTACTGTAATGCCATCAACGGTTGGGCGCGCCATCGGTCAATTGCAAATACCGGTCACAAGTTCAGCCGACACTCAAATTCAATCAGTGCCGCTACGGTTTAGTGCGCAGTTGTCATCATCGTCACAGGACGCAAACAACGCCAGTTCCTCCAACACGCTAACGGCCGACACCATATCCATACTGTCAGTGCAAGAACACATCAATATGATAGCAATAATACAAATACAAACGCCAACATAAGCAGCGCCGCGCTAAACAATACCAGGAATTACAAAAGTAATAACCTACCGCCTACCGCAGGTAATTAAGAGAACGCCGTCAGACGGTTATAGATTCGGCAAATTAGTCGAATGTAATGGGCAAAATTAATGGTTAGAAAATCTATCATTCAAGCTCACACAAGGCTTCCCTTTGTGGGAATGAATCGAATGGACACGATCAGCTGAGTAATATGTTGAAGCAAATGGAAACGCATGAGAGAAAAAAATCCAGAAATTGAGCGCATAAAGAACTGCACAAAGTCAAATACTTATTAAGTTATATACCATTTTTAGCGATGTACATGCATTTATGAACGTTTTATTTAACAAATTTTAAGATACTTCTGCCGAGTAAGCATACATAGATACATACATACAGCAAATATACATATATACATTTGCCAAGTTCTTCATTTATTGAGCCAATACCCTTGACCGAAAACAAAAAAAAAAAATTTAATCATTATTGGTATCTCCTGCTATGTTTGAAGGAGTGGGCTTAGTAGCTTTGCACTCTAGGCCGCCGATATGCATTGACATTAAGATTTAACCATTTCTAACACACAGGAAAGTGACCGAATGTAGACGAGGGAAAGTCTTAAAATTTTTCCATTTGCAAATTTTACACATTTTTTATTATAACAAAGACGAATAATGTTTCAAATTGCAGCTTCTGGCCCCACGCATCCGTATGAATTATATGCAATGAGCTTAGTTGAATATGCCATTTATATTTACGTTAAATACTTATCAACATAAAATATTGGCTTTTGTGTGCAGAAACTTTCCAACATACCTGGTAGGGGCCTCGTGCGCATGCATACATGACATCAGTTTCTGGCATTGGCAAATCAAGGATGCCTTTTTAGGACACAAGTCATAGGACATGCGCGGGAGGAGTCGAGCGATGGCGCACTGACCGCAGTGGTGTCTTGTGTCCCGATGGATTTATGGCGCTAGTCGATGCGTACGGGTTAAGAGAAGCGGGCTTCGGAACCTCTGCGCTGTTGCATTGGCTCTGAATGATTTGACCTATCAGGCGGTTGGCATACGCATCGATTCCGGCGCAAATGCGCAGAATCCTCACTATATCGGGGTATCATGTTTTTGGTTTAGGAGGTAGCGCACAAGTGTCTCGATTGTTGACTGAGTTTTCCGATTCAGGGCGGATGTTCTTGGTATGCAATTCACTTCATACGGCGTCTACGCTAATACACAAACAGATATACATATATTAATAATATGAATTAGAAAATGAATTTATACTCACGCACGGTACCGGCCGGGAAAAGGTCCAAGTGTGCATCTGTGCTTCCCAAATTCCTTCCGCTAATACACAAAGAGATATATGTACATATATTATTACTATGAATCACCAAATGAATTTATAGTCACGCACTATACCGCCGCCTCGTGCAGTTTCCTTTTCCTTTCTTTTCTTCAATGACATTTACTCATTGAGGAAGGCCGCGAAGTCTGCTGTGGTGATGTGCTTAATTTACGAGAACGGCGAATTCAATTCGCCTTGAACATTTTGGCTGTCATTCACAGCAAGTTAATTTTTTCGGCACAATTGCCATTATTTCAGTATATTGTACGTTGGAGTTGGGTGTTGCCACCACTTTCGCAGTTCATTGTACGAGCGGATACATGATATCAACACCACAAACAAGAATTATTGGTTTACCATTTTTCGTTTGAATCAAGGCTGATGTACAAATGCATCATTGCCCATTTCCCACATAGGCGAATACTAATGCACGGTATGAGCGCCATCTGTTGTACATTAGCAGTCACGCGATGATTTCTAACATATGAAGTCTCTTCGAGTGGCAGGGTAGGTGTCGGTAACGAAAACTCACCACACCTATTTATGACTGTCTACGGTCTTTTTTGGGTAGTATACTTTAGGACGTTCACACACGATTTACGATATTTTCGTAATACTCATCTTTAGGGTGTTCACACGGCCGCATGAAATCATTGCCATCAAAAAATGAACAAACAAAATTAAATGGACACCTCGCACAAAAGTTGCATACACTCATCACGTCTCGAATTCTTTTCCTTATTTTCTATTGCCACGAATGTATAAACAAATAAAATAAAATAACAGTAAAGAAAGTTAAAATAAATTCACGTATGTATGTGTATATGCAGATTATTTTTTTTTTACTATTAATAAAAAAAAAAATTAAATATATATATATTAAAAATAGACAAGTGCATTGAACTTTCTTATATTTAGATCAACCATTGATTTACACACACACACATATATATATACGCAGCTACCCGTCAAACGGTGAACTAAGATAAGGAGAAAGTTAACGAAAGTTCACTGTTTGGCGGTCCGATCACCTTCAAAAATTAAAAACTCAGTCACTTGAAGTTACTTCACTACGCAGCAAGGATCAGCCACAGCCACCACGCCGTACCAAAGGTAAAACAAATCGATTGTAATTTATATTTCCACTATTTATTCCTATCCACAATAATTACACAATAAACAAATTTAGTTTATAGAATACTAATCAGAATATTCTGTTTCGTTTTTATTTTCTTGTTAATACGGTGCGAAATCATTCCGTGATTCGCCACGGTGTATTTACTAAGTTTAAACCACCACTGAAAAACAGTTCATTCAATTCATTATTTTGTTAAATTAAATTGTGTCGCAAGCTCGCAAGCTGTTAGTGCCGGTGACATTATGCCAAACTATTTACTAAACCTCTGCATGAATTAACTCCTTCATGGACACACAACTTACTCGCACCGGTTTTTTCAGTCGCGTGAAGCCGCTCACCATTTGAAATGGTCCTTATGAATGCAGGCGGCGAAGTTGTGCGGCAGTTGGTGGCTTTGCTATTGCCGAAGACGCAATTCGTTCGTTTCATAAGTAAAACGAAACCATGGCGCCGAACCTATGAATGCAAGCACAATTTGACACGAGCGGCTTAGCGTTGTATAATTCATCAAAATTCATAATAATTCACCATAAATCACCATAATTCAGATGAACTCGAAAATGTGATATGCGAAAACGCAATAGCAATTTTTTTCAGGAAGATTTTTGCGATGATATTGATGTGGATGTACGTACATACTTATGTGCTCACATACATACTTAAGCAAAGCACCTTACGAGTACATATGTATGTATGTATGTAATTCCATTTAATCATTACGAAAAGAGACTTAATATATAAATTATTCAGGGTTTGGTGTAAACTTTTGAAACTCGTTTTTGATAGTTTGTCGTTTAAACTAAGTTTTAACTCTCTATACAGTTTTTCAGTTAACCTTAAACGGGGTTAAAAATTAGTTTAAACGACCGATATGTCTGGGTTGAACTTAGTTTAACTTGTCAGCTGATAGCTGAGTACTTTGTTTTAGTTGCAACAAATTTAATTAAGCGCAAGGAAACTAACTTAGACTATTTTACACTAAGTTTAAACCACCACTGAAAAACAGTTCATTCAATTCATTATTTAGTAACATACATATATTTTAATAACATAATATGTATGTACATACGGAGGCGGCTCAGTATTGACAATTTTCTTTTGAATTATTAAATTTTAATGGGGACGCACGTTTCTAATAATTTCTATTTAAAATCGAAATCCAATTGCCTTTTTATTAAACATTAAATTTTTATTAACGTGGAGTTTAATAAAATTTAAAGGTGGTAAGCAAACAAATTTAACCGTCCTAGTAAACAATTGCCCTTTTGTCAAAAAAGAAATTTTAAATCTACATCAGTTATTAAACTTTCAAGATATTCACTTTGTTGTTTGTTCAAAACTCAGATTTGCATGGTTTTTTTTTTATAAAATGTACTTTATTTTTTATTACTAAATATTAATGAATATTAAATACACAAAATTAAAAATGTCAATAATTCTTAAAAAACGCATTTCATGTTTATGAATTTGAATTTGAAAAAAGTCAGTGGACTAGATTTATGAATTGTGATCAATAAAAAAATAATCAAATGCTTATATTAATAAATTCATGCAATAGGACAATTAAGGGTTTTATGTATGTGTCGATTAAACAAAAGCTATCTAATACGATAGACGAAGTGGCGCTTCATATGACTAAATTCATACATACCAGAGAACTGCAACGAGTGCAGAAATTGTGTGTATACTCGCGCATGTAGCCGTGATTTGCATGCTTTGTTGTTTTCGTGTACAAACCGTCGCTTGTCTGTTTGCTCATAGATCAATACGATCATGACGATGCATACATGCTCGCTACATTATCCGTCGGACAAATTTGCGTCAGCATACAAAGTTGCATGTATGTAACACACTCGCCGGCGACAAACGCTCGCGACACTCGAGGGTTGTTTGCGAGCCACTCGGGTTACCCGTAACAATATTTTTCTTTGCAAGCAGTAGTTGATTAGCGATCTTAAGTGTGTTTTCTATCATATTTTTTGTATTGTTTTTTTTTTACGTGAGATGGCAGATACTGCAGATATTGTTTCTGAACAAATCCTTAGTGTGAATTACACTTTGTCCGGAAAACTTTAATTTTCTATCTGGCAGATTAAGAACTTTGAAATTAAATTAAGTCTTATGAAATGTTTATTTTCATTTTAAATTTAACTCCTACTATTTAAAAATTTTTTAAATACTAACCCTACATGTTGGATCTCATGAAATGTTTTTGTTAAATAAATGTATACAATACATATTAATTAAAATTAACTAAGTCGTTTCTTTTATCTGTAAATAATAGGATAAATACTTATGGCGTTTTCTTTTCTACAGAAAATGTTGCCTTAACATTGCCCTCTGCGCACGTACACACAAGAGCGGGGCAATGAAGTGCAACATTTTTTGTAGAAAAGAAATCGCCATTAGTAGATGCCCGAGTGCACTCAAGTGTGTACATGCGCAAGTTTGCGCCTTCACATGCACGGCCAATCATGTGAACTACCACACTCGAAAATGTAATGATATATCCCGCACATGTCAGCCTTATGTTTATGAGTGAGCATGAATGAGCGCACAGCAGCAGACGGCTGTGCTTGCTTGTATCAAATTTTAGGGATGATGAATATGCACACTCGAGCGCACTCAATGCCGTTCTCTGATACATACATATGTATGTACATATGTAAATGCATATGATATGTACAAGAATTGTAGAATACTCTTTTTTGCTACATCGTGATCTATGTACATATGTATGTATATACACACATGCATACATACATCGCGTCATAATTCGAAGTGTCTTTGATAGCGGACAACATCTTTCTCACGGTCTGATTTTTTTTTTAAATAAAATTTTCTAGAATTTCAGTGAATTTGTGAAAAAAAAGGGGCTATCAAAAGGACCCAAGTGTTGGAGCTCATCAACTGCAAGTCAGCGCTGGTGGACAATCTATTTACACAACAGATAAGTACACAAGTTATTTATTATTTATTTTCGTCGTCCTTCTGGGACGAACGAGTGTCCATACACAGCTACATACATATACGCACATACTTCAGTAGTTGTGAGTGCGTGTGTAGATGCATGCAATATAAAACTGCTAACAAGAAGAGCAGCAAACAGGGAGGTAGATTGCGAAGCCACTGTAGGTAGCTGTCAAACTTCTGATAGTGACGTGCAGATTGGCTCGCTCAGTAAACGTTACCTAATACGGTACGCGGTACGCGAGGTTAATAATTTAAACAAATTAACATTAAATTATAAAATCCGGTAATCCGAAATAAAAAGGCAATAAACTTATAAATAAATATAATTCAAATAAAGCAAAATAGTAAAACTAATTAATATAAATAAAATAAAATAAAATAATAATAATGATAATAATAAATAAAATAAAATAAAATAATATAACAATAATAATAATAATAATAATAATAATAATAATAATAATAATAATAATAATAATAATAATAATAATAATAAATAAAATATAAACAAACATCATAAATCAAAATATAAATTAAATTAAAAAAAGCAAAGAAAATAAAAATAGACCAATTTAAGAGTAATAAATAAAGAAATAACTGTCTAATCTGAATAGACTTCTCTAAACAGGGAGCTAATACAAAATACCAAAAACTACGGTCGTACCGAGGGGGACTAGCGCAGGACGTCAGCTCGCCTTGCGGTGGTTGCGTGCTTTCCGACCGCGCAAAAAAAAGAAAAAAAAAACAAGGAGGAACTATGCCGTTAAATTCGGAGTCGGAGTCTCCGTTTATGAGGAGCTCGAGGACACTGAGGTCACCAGAGCGCCTCGCTTCCTCCACGCAGGAAGCTCGGAAAATTGCAGGAGGGACAGCCGCTGCTCGAGACGGGGACGATGCACACGCACCGCCAGCAGAGGCCGGATGCGCGGTCACAAATTGCCTTAGCCAACGGGTCTAGGAAACTAGCGACTCGAAAAGCGCATGGAAAGTCAAATAATATATAAGGCAGCACGTAACTTGCTCAAAAAAGCAATCAAAGATAGCAAGCGTCAGTGTTTTCTAGAGTTGTGCGACGATGCCGCGGAAAACCCATGGGGAACCGCATACAAGATTGTAATGAAGAGGCTCAAAGCCACCAAAGCTGTAGTTCCAACTTGCCCACTGTTCCTCAAAACAGTAGTAGATACTTTGTTACCTAAACAGAGACGGCTGGTCTCGCCGGTGCATAATGTAAATCTACATTTATTTGAAAAAGTAACTGCAGAAGAAGTCATACAAGCAACAAAAATAATGGACATAAAGAAAGCGCCTGGACCAGATTGCGTGCCAAACAAAGTCCTAAAAGTGGCTATCGATCACAAAATGTCGTCGTTCGTCTCAGTCTTCAACGCATGTTTTGCAGAAGGTTGTTGTCCATCGATTTGGAAACAACAAAAGCTCGTGCTACTTCCCAAGCCTGGAAAACCCACGGAGAACCCATCGAGTTACAGACCGATTTGCCTGCTAGACTCTACGGGTAAACTCTTCGAGCGCATTATCTCCAACAAGTTGGAGGTAGAGATTTAGGCACTGGGTGGTGTATCGAATGATCAATATGGCTTTAGAAAGGAAGATCTACTGTGCATGCTGTTACCGAAGTAATTCAGCTCGCGAGACAAGCAATCAGTGGGTCTCGATGGCTAGGAGGAGCCAAAGAGTACTGTTTGATTGTAACACTTGACGTGAAGAACGCCTTCAACTCGGCCAACTGGGCAAAAATCTTAGACACATTGGAACGCATAGGAGTATCATACTACCTGCGACGGATAATGAGGAGTTATTTCCACGATCGCATACTCTGGTATGACACAGAGCAAGGAAAGAAGACGATGGATATTACCGGCGGCGTACCACAAGGGTCAGTCCTCGGCCCATTGCTGTCTAATATCATGTACAACGGCATTCTTCGGCTGCGGCTACCACAGGGTGTAAAGGTGATGACATCGCTGTGTTGAGATCTGCCAAACACCTTCAACCGATATCTGACACAGCCACCACAGCAGTGGATAAAATAAAGACATGGCTCGACCAACAGGGGCTAACGTTAGCAGAACAGAAGACAGAGTCAGTTCTTATCTCAAGCAGAAAAAAGCTGGAGGATGTAACTTTCAGAGTTAACGGCTATCCTGTATCCACGAAGCCCGCGATAAAGTATTTAGGTATCATACTCGATAGAAGGTTGACGTTTAAAATGCACCTTGAATACGCTAGAGACAAGGCAGCAACCACAACGACTTCTCTATCAAGAATTATGCTCAACGCGAGAGGACCAAACAGCGAAGCAAAAAGCTGCTGGCAGGAGTAGTTAGAAGTCAAATAATGTGCAGAGCTCCGGTGTGGTTCGAGGCGGTATGCCACTCTTCTTACTTCCGGGGCATAAAGTCAACTTATCGCTTGTGTGCACTCAGGGTATGCAGTGCATTCAAAACTGTGTCCGATGAAGCAGCTCTGGTAATTGCAGGTATGTACCCAATAGACATCCTAGGTAAAGAGTCTACATATAGACTCTAGATTTTTACACGACCCAATTTCTAAGCGGTCATGGATGCTTTAAGTCGTATCTACATAGATTCAAACACGAGGTCGACCCTTACTGTGATTTCTGTGGTATCGGAGTAGTAGACAACGCGGAACATGTTTTCCTAATGTGCCCGCGCTTTATCCACGAGAGGAGCATACTTCAATCAGCAGTTCGAGAAAACCTTTCACCACAAGCGATCGATAATTACATGCTGATGGGCAAAGACGAATGGAATTTGGCCAACGGCTTTATTTCATCGACGATGAAGGTTTTAAGAAGTGAGGAAAGAAGAAGACGCAGAAGTTCCACTACCATATAAGACGAGGTAAGAGGTCTTGTGTGCCCTAATGCATCACAGCAGATTGGATCCAAGGCCGTTGCAACCGCCAAGTGGTGTATCCAAATCGTCCGTTCGGCCCAATGTACGAGCAGATTGGAATCTGGGCCATTCCGACTGCTTAAGGCCTTCCGTAGAAACACAAACTCAGGCGTGGATGCGGATTGGAACCTAGGCCGTTCCAACCGTCAAACTACGCAACGAGGAAAAAAAAAATTATAACAAAAATAAATAATTTAATAATATAAAAGTGTTTTTCATACATAAATGCAGCATAGGAATTAATGCATTACAGCGGATTGGAACCCAGGCCGTTCCAACCGCCAAGTAGAGCATCCACAACGTCCGCTGGACCCAATAAACGAGCAGATCGGAATCTCGGACTTTCCGACTGATCAAGGTCTTTCTACCGAAACACGCACACTCAGGCGTCGACGCGGATTGGAACCCAGCGCGTTCCAACCGCCAAAGCTCCCAACGGGGGAAATATAATATTATATTCCATACAAGTATTTTTCAGTCATAGACGTAGCAAAGGATTGAATAATCTGGGGCGGATTGTCCAACCGTCAAGAGCTACGACACAAACCTGGTCATCTTCCTGTTGGTAACTTTCAACTAATACGTTTACCTACATGGAATCAGTCGTCGCATGCATATGTAAGTACATCGATGCCTTATTTATATTAAATAACTTAAAGGGGACGAGGCTGCGGCCCAAGACAGATTACAATAGACTTAGAACGTACGATCGAGCTTAGTGCTCAAACCACCTCCCGACGAAATACCTGACGATGGTACCGGGGGGTTCAGTGCATGACAGTAGGAAGTGTAGTGCTGGTTAAAGTCCCACACTGACGGGGTACAGGCTTTCGATGCTTCCTCCTCGTAAAAAAAAAAAACAAAAAAAAACATCGCGTCATAACGGGCAACATGCTAAAAATATGTACATATTAATATGTAAGTGCGTACATGTACCTTATTGCATTTTCTTATCCTGTGTACGCAACTGGTTTCTTCTATACACATGCATACATACATGGATTATGCAAACACATGTACGTAAGACCGCTTTCAACTATACCGCTCAAATTCAGAAACACCACAAATTTTTCGCGTGACAATGTAGTGGTTAGTGCTGCAAATTTGTACATTGTTCTTAAAATTTTTTTTACATATACATGCAACAAGATCTTGCCTAAGTATGTATAATATATTAAGGTTTATATATCAATTTTATTGTTAAAACCTAATCTTTGTTGAATAAATTCTCAAGATGCCAAAAAATAAGGATTTATCTTACGATGTATACGTGCTAGTCCGGTAGAGTGTCAAGTCTCAAGAGAGCGGAAAAGTGCGAATGTCAAAAACAAGTGTTTGTAAACGATAACGAAATTAATGGAATTACACAGTGTTGGGTAACGGACATAATAATAAAAACTTAAGTAACTAAAGTTACAATTTAATCGTAAGTAAATTAGCAAAGTTATGAATATGATAATCTAAGAACTAAATTACATATGTTGGCACGCCACATTACTCCCCCGGTCGATTGTGGTTTTGACATGGTTGCCTCCCATTTCAAAGGTGTAGTATTTCGGTGATCTCTTTAAAACTTTATATGGGCCCATGTATGGCGGTGAAAGCGATGACCGGATGGAGTCATCTCGGATAAAAACTTGCTTGCACGATTCCAGTGATGGATGAACAAAAACTTTGGGTGCTGAGTGCCAGGCGGCGTCAACTGGTTTCAATTCCTGTATGACCTGCCGAAGTTCGGAAAGCACCTCATGTTCACTGTTTGCCGATTTGCTATCTACCCATAATTCCGATGGTAGTCTTAGAGTGGTTCCATATACCAGTTCGGCGGGGCTAGCCATTAAGTCGTCCTTGAAGGCTGACCGTAATCCTAGCAAGATTAATGGCAAGTATGTTGTCCATCGTTCGTGTTTGTGGCAGAGAATTGCTGATTTAAGCGTACGATGCCACCTCTCAATCATACCGTTTACTTAAGGATGATATGGCGTTGTTCGGAGATGAATAATACAAGCGATAATGGAACTTTATGTGCTGCTTGTTTTAATTAAAAATTCAATTAAAATTTTAAATATTGTAAAAAATGTGTAAATAAATGTATTATATTTATTGTGGTGTCAATATAAAGCGGTTGTGAGTGAAAATAGTGCGGTATTAAAGCGTAAAGTGCCAAAGACTGAGTGTGGCCGAAATTCAAGTGTCAACCAAAGTTTTGAATACACGAAAAATTGTGGAAAATGTTGCAAAAATTATATTAAACTATGAAATTATGGTTTGCTCGGGTAGTTACAAAAGTGTTTTTATAATATCTCAACATATATTGAATGTTCGGGAGTGAATAAGTGTTAAAATGTTGTTGCAAGAGTAGTGGGTTATTGTTAAAATTGTGTTGCAGAGTTCATGATCGTCGGTGCCTCATAAGAGTAATAAGTGTAATTAACAAAACTAGTGTACATTTAATATATAAATTGCATTCAGTTGTTCTGAAACCTATGCATTTATTTATTTCTGTATATATGTTTTGTTGTCATCAGTATAATCAAATCGAAATATGGAGGAGCCATATTAAAATAGTGTTAATGAAGCCTAAATATCTAAGAATCTATGTACAAAAATATTATTAAAAATTAAGAAAATGAATTAATATGCAAACTTTTGCATAAATATATCAATACGTCTCATTCTGCGCGTTTCCAATCATGCCGAGCTCAAAAAGCCATCGCCATGCCATGGGGTTCAGAGAAACCAAATTTTATTTGGTAGTATATTTGTTGAAAAATAGCAGTTGTAGAAAAAGGTATATAAAAGAACTTTGATACATAAATCTGCGAAAAAATCACCAAAAATTAACGTGATAACTAAACACTAAACTAAGTTAGAGGTAAATACGTTTGTATTGTTTACTAGAACTTAAATTTGTATTAACTTTTGTGACTACTTTTTGTTAAGTAGTAGAATTCCTACTACGGCGGCAAAGCGCAGTGAATTTAGTGCAATAGCAGTGATGATAAACACTGGTGTGCAAATGCGACAAAATTCGGCGACATATTTACATATATATATGTGCGCATACATATGAACGCAGTGCGCATGGAGGTGAAGACAGGCCGAGATTTAATTAACACCCTATTTGGGAAATCGTATCAAATTTTAATATTTATTTTCATAAAATTTAACAAAACTGTGATTAACAATAGATACACATGAATATTCATATTAGATATGATTTTAGAAATTAAAAATCTTGCCGGGGGTAGCATGTCTGATATATTTTAAGTAAATGTTTTCACATATTCATTAATACCGGACTGGGCCAAAAAATCAAGAGCGATCCTCCTTTTTGGTGCGAGCACGGAAGACTTAAATTTCATAAATTTGTTCAAATTCTTGGTCGCGAAAGTCTGAAATTAGCATGTGGATGGCGATTGTGTGCGAAGGGAGGGGAATTGGGTTTGCATTTATGAATGGAAGAACAACCGCATTTATGAATGGTTGTAGTATTTTAGAGTTTTTGGCGTCGACGTGTATACATATATGTATGTATCTTGTATTGACTAATATTATTCACATATGTATGTATGTACACAATTTTTCATATGTGATATTTATACATACATAACATATTTTATTCCACAAATTCAATTTTTTGCCCAATGTAAAATAATCAGAAAATATTAATTCATTGTAAAGCATATTTAAACAAAAACCTTTTTTCATATTAAACAAAAATCTAATGTGCGCATGCGAAATGCCGTCGGCAAAACAGCTATGCCATTTTGTAAACGTGAACATACATATGAATGTGATTACATCACATGTTCAAACTCTGCCGACTTCTATCGGGTATTTAATTAAATTAATCAGCAAAATACCAAGATTATTTGCATATACTAATTATCGCAATGCGAAATAAATATTGGTAATGAGTTTCAATGGCCGCATCTTCATTCTTCTTTCTTATTTTCGTGCAGCGAAAAACAAATCCACAGCGAATTTTCGGCCGCTCTGGTGAATTATGGCGAAAGAACATGTGAAGACGGGTGGTGAACTTCTGGAGATGGACGGCACGGATTCACCCGCCAAATTTCAGCGTGTTGTCGCTTCTTATAGATTTACGTCCTTTGCCCACACCTCATAAGAAAAAAGCTCAACAAAATCACCACACGAGGTGAAAAGCGTTTTGCTGTCAAAAAGAAGCAAAAGACAATAGCATAAGCATAGGCGCAAACAAAGTGATTTGATGGTCCATGAGCAAATGGAGTTTGTTTTTGTTTGGTTCATTTTCGTAACCTCTATGTAGCATAATTAGACATAAGGCGTTACTTAAAAATGTAATAAAAAAGTGAATGAAATTGGAATATTAATAAAAAAGCAATCAAAAATTTAAATTTAAATTCATCACTATTAATTGTCATGAAAGACTAAACATTTTATATAAAAGCTATAGCTACTTAACCAGCGGTTCGGTTTGGTTCAAATGGTTCAACGATTTTTAACTATGTACATACATTGTAGGCATGAAATCCATATAAAAATATGCGTCATATACGATTATACGTTATATAACGTCCCCTAACTCTTACACCCTCTCTTGCATTCTCTTCACTACCTCCTCTTGCTCCTTCAATACTGCTGCACAAACAAGCAATAACTCCGCCATTCCTGAATATTTTTCAATAAAAATCAGCTGCTTTCGTATTGTGAGGCTGTCGTTCGCACATCACAATTTTCCTGACAGTTATGAGCATTTGAGCTTTTGAATTTACGCCAGCATAAGGGTAACTTCACAATAGTCAGGAACCTCTCAACAGTTAGTTAGGTGAGTTTTGTGAGGGCATTAGAATAGGGCTGTTAACTTAACTTTACCTAAGAATTTGAGACGATTACTCAACATGTCTACTTAATTTTTAATGATTAATTTTTGTTTCATATTGTTCTTTGAATATCTCCGTTGACATAAAGTACAAAGTAGTAAATAAAAGCACTTGTGTGATTATTTTTGAATCGCATATTGCTTGTAAAATCGTCAAGGAAAATTAAATTGTGTCGAATGTTGTTAAGGTTAGCAGAAATGTACAAAATGTGCAAGCAGCAGTCACTTTCGTCAGAGGAAAATGTAGTGGCAAATCCACCCGATAAATAGCGACTTTTTGTTGTGCAAATTTACATCCAGGGCAGAATTTATCATACAGTTCTTTATTGGAGGATACCATCTACTTTTCGTCATTAATTTTCTTTTTTAAATTTTCTTTTTGTCTATAATTTTATTTTGAGCTCTTTGACGGTTCGCCGTTTATGTTATTACATAAAATAAACTCGTTTTAAATGTAATTTTTGCATACAATTATTTTCAAAAATTGTAAATGTCAAGATCTGGTAAGCCTGATTCTCTCACCGCTCTCCATTTACGTAAGGCCGAAACTTAAGAATCTAAAATCAACTGAAGATGATTTATAAAGTAGATTCTCAAAAGTTTTCAAACAGATGGTGAATTTTACATATTTAATTATGTTTTGTTGCCAATTTTTTTTTACAGAAGTAATCTGAATTTGTATCAAAATAACGTTCAGTTATTTCTGCAAAATACTAAAGATTTAGAAGAACTAATTGATAACTGCTGGTCGATTTAATTGTACTAATTAGCCGCTAGTGGTCGATAAGCTCTCTACTTGTGAGTAACATGTACTATAAGTTCTGTCCATTAGCACCGCGAATAGTTTGCATTGCACTGATGCTGTGCTATTGAGAACATCGTGTCACTAATAAAACACACATGGATGACTAGTGAAATATCAGTAGAACGTCATCAGTGTCATAAGATTTTATCAGTGCCTTTTCGTACGGGCAGACACATCGCAATGCTACCGTTTTGATCAAAGTTCTTGAGCGCATAATGCATGCTCAGATAAACTCTTTTCTGAGTTGAAATCTGCTGGTGAATATGTACCAATCTGGCTTTAGATCTAACAGAAGCTGTGCAACGGCGCTAATAAGGGTATCGGACGACATCAGACCCAACATTGACAATGATCGCGTAACTTTATTTACACTTCTGCATCGACACTGTTAATCATGAACTTCTAGCATTGAAACTGTGCAATTTTTTGTAAATTCTCATCGACAGCATTACATTTAATACAATCATATCTCAGTGACCGCTCTCAAGCTGTTAGTGCCGGTGGCATTATGCCAAACTATTTACTAAACCTCTGCATGAATTAACTTATTCATGAACACACAACTTACTCGCACCGGTTTTTTCGGTCGCGTGAAGCCGCTCACCATTTGAAATGGTCCTTATGAATGCAGGCGGCGAAGTTGTGCGGATGTTGGTGGCTTTGCTATTGCCAAAGACGCAATTCCTTCGTTTCATAAGTAAAACGAAACCATGGCGCCGAACCTATGAATGCAAGCACAATTTGACACGGGCGGCTTAGCGTTGTATAATTAATCAAAATTCATAATAATTCACCATAAATCACCATAATTCAGATGAACTCAAAAATGTGATATGCGAAAACGCAATAGCAATTTTTTTCAGGAAGATTTTTGCGATGATATTGATGTGGATGTACGTACATACTTATGTGCTCACATATGTATGTACATACATACTTAAGCAAAGCACCGTACGAGTACATATGTATGTATGTATGTAATTCCATTTAATCATTACGAAAAGAGACTTAATATATAAATTATTCAGGGTTTGGTGTAAACTTTTGAAACTCGTTTTTGATAGTTTGTCGTTTAAACTAAGTTTTAACTCTCTATACAGTTTTTCAGTTAACCTTAAACGGGGTTAAAAATTAGTTTAAACGACCGATATGTCTGGGTTGAACTTAGTTTAACTTGTCAGGTGATAGCTGAGTACTTTTTTTTAGTTGCAACAAATTTAATTAAGCGCAAGGAAACTAACTTAGACTATTTTACACTAAGTTTAAACCACCACTGAAAAACAGTTCATTAAATTCATTATTTAGTAACATACATATATTTTAATAACATAATATGTATGTACATACGGAGGCGGCTCAGTATTGACAATTTTCTTTTGAATTATTAATTATTAGAAACGTGCGTCACCATTAAACGTTTCTAATAATTTCTATTTAAAATCGAAATCCAAGTGCCTTTTTATTAAACATTATATTTTTATTAACGTGGAGTTTAAAATAATTTAAAGGTGGTAAGCAAACAATTTAACGGTCCTAGTAAACAATTGCCCTTTTGTCAAAAAAAAATTTTAAATCTACATCAGTTTTTAAACTTTCAAGATATTCACTTTGTTGTTTGTTCAAAACTCAGATTTGCATGGTTTTTTTTTATAAAATGTACTTTATTTTTTATTACTAAATATTAATGAATATTAAATACACAAAAGCAAAAATGTCAATAATTCTTAAAAAACGCATTTCATGTTTATTAGTATAACACATTAAATATACCCACCAAAAATCATTGTTTCCGTGAATTTGAAAAAAGTCAGTGGATTAGATTTATGAATTGTGATCAATAAAAAAATAATCAAATGCTTATATTAATAAATTCATGCAATAAGACAATTAAGGCCGCTGTGGTCGAGTTGGTAGCGGTGCGTGCTATAACTCGATACGCCGGTGAGTTCGAGGTTCGAATCTCAGTCAGGGCAAGCAAAATCTTAATGATAGAAAAAGTTTTTTCTAATAGCGGTCACCCCTCGACAGGCAATGGCAAACCTCCGAGGGTATTTCTGCCATGAAAAAGCTTTTCATTAAATACATCTGCCGTTCGGAGTCGGCACAAAACTGTAGGTCCCTCCATTTGTGGTATAAAATAAAGACGCACTCCACAAATGGTAGGAAAATCCGGTAATCCGAAATAAAAAGGCAATAAACTTATAAATAAATATAATTCAAATAAAGCAAAACAGTAAAACTAATTAATATAAATAAAATAAAATAAAATAAAATAATTATAATAATAATAATAATAAATAAAATAAAATAAAATAACAATAATAATAATAATAATAATAATAATAATAATAAATAAAATATAAACAAACATCATAAATCAAAATATAAATTAAATTAAAAAAAGCAAAGAAAATAAAAATAGACCAATTTAAGAGTAATAAATAAAGAAATAACTGTCTAATCTGAATAGACTTCTCTAAACAGGGAGCTAATACAAAAAACCAAAAACTACGGTCGTACCGAGGGGGACTAGCGCAGGACGTCAACTCGCCTTGCGGTGGTTGCGTGCTTTCCAACCGCGCAAAAAAAAAGAAGAAAAAAAACAAGGAGGAACTATGCCGTTAAATTCGGAGTCGAAGTCTCCTTTTATGAGGAGCTCGAGGACACTGAGGTCACCAGAGCGCCTCGCTTCCTCCACGCAGGAAGCTCGGAAAATTGCAGGAGGGACAGCCGCTGCTCGAGACGGGGACGATGCACACGCACCGCCAGCAGAGGCCGGATGCGCGGTCACAAATTGCCTTAGCCAACGGGTCTAGGAAACTAGCGACTCGAAAAGCGCATGGAAAGTCAAATAATATATAAGGCAGCACGTAACTTGCTCAAAAAAGCAATCAAAGATAGCAAGCGTCAGTGTTTTCTAGAGTTGTGCGACGATGCCGCGGAAAACCCATGGGGAACCGCATACAAGATTGTAATGAAGAGGCTCAAAGCCACCAAAGCTGTAGTTCCAACTTGCCCACTGTTCCTCAAAACAGTAGTAGATACTTTGTTACCTAAACAGAGACGGCTGGTCTCGCCGGTGCATAATGTAAATCTACATTTATTTGAAAAAGTAACTGCAGAAGAAGTCATACAAGCAACAAAAATAATGGACATAAAGAAAGCGCCTGGACCAGATTGCGTGCCAAACAAAGTCCTAAAAGTGGCTATCGATCACAAAATGTCGTCGTTCGTCTCAGTCTTCAACGCATGTTTTGCAGAAGGTTGTTGTCCATCGATTTGGAAACAACAAAAGCTCGTGCTACTTCCCAAGCCTGGAAAACCCACGGAGAACCCATCGAGTTACAGACCGATTTGCCTGCTAGACTCTACGGGTAAACTCTTCGAGCGCATTATCTCCAACAAGTTGGAGGTAGAGATTTAGGCACTGGGTGGTGTATCGAATGATCAATATGGCTTTAGAAAGGAAGATCTACTGTGCATGCTGTTACCGAAGTAATTCAGCTCGCGAGACAAGCAATCAGTGGGTCTCGATGGCTAGGAGGAGCCAAAGAGTACTGTTTGATTGTAACACTTGACGTGAAGAACGCCTTCAACTCGGCCAACTGGGCAAAAATCTTAGACACATTGGAACGCATAGGAGTATCATACTACCTGCGACGGATAATGAGGAGTTATTTCCACGATCGCATACTCTGGTATGACACAGAGCAAGGAAAGAAGACGATGGATATTACCGGCGGCGTACCACAAGGGTCAGTCCTCGGCCCATTGCTGTCTAATATCATGTACAACGGCATTCTTCGGCTGCGGCTACCACAGGGTGTAAAGGTGATGACATCGCTGTGTTGAGATCTGCCAAACACCTTCAACCGATATCTGACACAGCCACCACAGCAGTGGATAAAATAAAGACATGGCTCGACCAACAGGGGCTAACGTTAGCAGAACAGAAGACAGAGTCAGTTCTTATCTCAAGCAGAAAAAAGCTGGAGGATGTAACTTTCAGAGTTAACGGCTATCCTGTATCCACGAAGCCCGCGATAAAGTATTTAGGTATCATACTCGATAGAAGGTTGACGTTTAAAATGCACCTTGAATACGCTAGAGACAAGGCAGCAACCACAACGACTTCTCTATCAAGAATTATGCTCAACGCGAGAGGACCAAACAGCGAAGCAAAAAGCTGCTGGCAGGAGTAGTTAGAAGTCAAATAATGTGCGGAGCTCCGGTGTGGTTCGAGGCGGTATGCCACTCTTCTTACTTCCGGGGCATAAAGTCAACTTATCGCTTGTGTGCACTCAGGGTATGCAGTGCATTCAAAACTGTGTCCGATGAAGCAGCTCTGGTAATTGCAGGTATGTACCCAATAGACATCCTAGGTAAAGAGTCTACATATAGACTCTAGATTTTTACACGACCCAATTTCTAAGCGGTCATGGATGCTTTAAGTCGTATCTACATAGATTCAAACACGAGGTCGACCCTTACTGTGATTTCTGTGGTATCGGAGTAGTAGACAACGCGGAACATGTTTTCCTAATGTGCCCGCGCTTTATCCACGAGAGGAGCATACTTCAATCAGCAGTTCGAGAAAACCTTTCACCACAAGCGATCGATAATTACATGCTGATGGGCAAAGACGAATGGAATTTGGCCAACGGCTTTATTTCATCGACGATGAAGGTTTTAAGAAGTGAGGAAAGAAGAAGACGCAGAAGTTCCACTACCATATAAGACGAGGTAAGAGGTCTTGTGTGCCCTAATGCATCACAGCAGATTGGATCCAAGGCCGTTGCAACCGCCAAGTGGTGTATCCAAATCGTCCGTTCGGCCCAATGTACGAGCAGATTGGAATCTGGGCCATTCCGACTGCTTAAGGCCTTCCGTAGAAACACAAACTCAGGCGTGGATGCGGATTGGAACCTAGGCCGTTCCAACCGTCAAACTACGCAACGAGGAAAAAAAAAATTATAACAAAAATAAATAATTTAATAATATAAAAGTGTTTTTCATACATAAATGCAGCATAGGAATTAATGCATTACAGCGGATTGGAACCCAGGCCGTTCCAACCGCCAAGTAGAGCATCCACAACGTCCGCTGGACCCAATAAACGAGCAGATCGGAATCTCGGACTTTCCGACTGATCAAGGTCTTTCTACCGAAACACGCACACTCAGGCGTCGACGCGGATTGGAACCCAGCGCGTTCCAACCGCCAAAGCTCCCAACGGGGGAAATATAATATTATATTCCATACAAGTATTTTTCAGTCATAGACGTAGCAAAGGATTGAATAATCGGGGGCGGATTGTCCAACCGTCAAGAGCTACGACACAAACCTGGTCATCTTCCTGTTGGTAACTTTCAACTAATACGTTTACCTACATGGAATCAGTCGTCGCATGCATATGTAAGTACATCGATGCCTTATTTATATTAAATAACTTAAAGGGGACGAGGCTGCGGCCCAAGACAGATTACAATAGACTTAGAACGTACGATCGAGCTTAGTGCTCAAACCACCTCCCGACGAAATACCTGACGATGGTACCGGGGGGTTCAGTGCATGACAGTAGGAAGTGTAGTGCTGGTTAAAGTCCCACACTGACGGGGTACAGGCTTTCGATGCTTCCTCCTCGTAAAAAAAAAAAACAAAAAAAAACATCGCGTCATAACGGGCAACATGCTAAAAATATGTACATATTAATATGTAAGTGCGTACATGTACCTTATTGCATTTTCTTATCCTGTGTACGCAACTGGTTTCTTCTATACACATGCATACATACATGGATTATGCAAACACATGTACGTAAGACCGCTTTCAACTATACCGCTCAAATTCAGAAACACCACAAATTTTTCGCGTGACAATGTAGTGGTTAGTGCTGCAAATTTGTACATTGTTCTTAAATTTTTTTTTACATATACATGCAACAAGATCTTGCCTAAGTATGTATAATATATTAAGGTTTATATATCAATTTTATTGTTAAAACCTAATCTTTGTTGAATAAATTCTCAAGATGCCAAAAAATAAGGATTTATCTTACGATGTATACGTGCTAGTCCGGTAGAGTGTCAAGTCTCAAGAGAGCGGAAAAGTGCGAATGTCAAAAACAAGTGTTTGTAAACGATAACGAAATTAATGGAATTACACAGTGTTGGGTAACGGACATAATAATAAAAACTTAAGTAACTAAAGTTACAATTTAATCGTAAGTAAATTAGCAAAGTTATGAATATGATAATCTAAGAACTAAATTACATATGTTGGCACGCCACATTACTCCCCCGGTCGATTGTGGTTTTGACATGGTTGCCTCCCATTTCAAAGGTGTAGTATTTCGGTGATCTCTTTAAAACTTTATATGGGCCCATGTATGGCGGTGAAAGCGATGACCGGATGGAGTCATCTCGGATAAAAACTTGCTTGCACGATTCCAGTGATGGATGAACAAAAACTTTGGGTGCTGAGTGCCAGGCGGCGTCAACTGGTTTCAATTCCTGTATGACCTGCCGAAGTTCGGAAAGCACCTCATGTTCACTGTTTGCCGATTTGCTATCTACCCATAATTCCGATGGTAGTCTTAGAGTGGTTCCATATACCAGTTCGGCGGGGCTAGCCATTAAGTCGTCCTTGAAGGCTGACCGTAATCCTAGCAAGATTAATGGCAAGTATGTTGTCCATCGTTCGTGTTTGTGGCAGAGAATTGCTGATTTAAGCGTACGATGCCACCTCTCAATCATACCGTTTACTTAAGGATGATATGGCGTTGTTCGGAGATGAATAATACAAGCGATAATGGAACTTTATGTGCTGCTTGTTTTAATTAAAAATTCAATTAAAATTTTAAATATTGTAAAAAATGTGTAAATAAATGTATTATATTTATTGTGGTGTCAATATAAAGCGGTTGTGAGTGAAAATAGTGCGGTATTAAAGCGTAAAGTGCCAAAGACTGAGTGTGGCCGAAATTCAAGTGTCAACCAAAGTTTTGAATACACGAAAAATTGTGGAAAATGTTGCAAAAATTATATTAAACTATGAAATTATGGTTTGCTCGGGTAGTTACAAAAGTGTTTTAATAATATCTCAACATATATTGAATGTTCGGGAGTGAATAAGTGTTAAAATGTTGTTGCAAGAGTAGTGGGTTATTGTTAAAATTGTGTTGCAGAGTTCATGATCGTCGGTGCCTCATAAGAGTAATAAGTGTAATTAACAAAACTAGTGTACATTTAATATATAAATTGCATTCAGTTGTTCTGAAACCTATGCATTTATTTATTTCTCTATATATGTTTTGTTGTCATCAGTATAATCAAATCGAAATATGGAGGAGCCATATTAAAATAGTGTTAATGAAGCCTAAATATCTAAGAATCTATGTACAAAAATATTATTAAAAATTAAGAAAATGAATTAATATGCAAACTTTTGCATAAATATATCAATACGTCTCATTCTGCGCGTTTCCAATCATGCCGAGCTCAAAAAGCCATCGCCATGCCATGGGGTTCAGAGAAACCAAATTTTATTTGGTAGTATATTTGTTGAAAAATAGCAGTTGTAGAAAAAGGTATATAAAAGAACTTTGATACATAAATCTGCGAAAAAATCACCAAAAATTAACGTGATAACTAAACACTAAACTAAGTTAGAGGTAAATACGTTTGTATTGTTTACTAGAACTTAAATTTGTATTAACTTTTGTGACTACTTTTTGTTAAGTAGTAGAATTCCTACTACGGCGGCAAAGCGCAGTGAATTTAGTGCAATAGCAGTGATGATAAACACTGGTGTGCAAATGCGACAAAATTCGGCGACATATTTACATATATATATGTGCGCATACATATGAACGCAGTGCGCATGGAGGTGAAGACAGGCCGAGATTTAATTAACACCCTATTTGGGAAATCGTATCAAATTTTAATATTTATTTTCATAAAATTTAACAAAACTGTGTTTAACAATAGATACACATGAATATTCATATTAGATATGATTTTAGAAATTAAAAATCTTGCCGGGGGTAGCATGTCTGATATATTTTAAGTAAATGTTTTCACATATTCATTAATACCGGACTGGGCCAAAAAATCAAGAGCGATCCTCCTTTTTGGTGCGAGCACGGAAGACTTAAATTTCATAAATTTGTTCAAATTCTTGGTCGCGAAAGTCTGAAATTAGCATGTGGATGGCGATTGTGTGCGAAGGGAGGGGAATTGGGTTTGCATTTATGAATGGAAGAACAACCGCATTTATGAATGGTTGTAGTATTTTAGAGTTTTTGGCGTCGACGTGTATACATATATGTATGTATCTTGTATTGACTAACATTATTCACATATGTATGTATGTACACAATTTTTCATATGTGATATTTATACATACATAACATATTTTATTCCACAAATTCAATTTTTTGCCCAATGTAAAATAATCAGAAAATATTAATTCATTGTAAAGCATATTTAAACAAAAACCTTTTTTCATATTAAACAAAAATCTAATGTGCGCATGCGAAATGCCGTCGGCAAAACAGCTATGCCATTTTGTAAACGTGAACATACATATGAATGTGATTACATCACATGTTCAAACTCTGCCGACTTCTATCGGGTATTTAATTAAATTAATCAGCAAAATACCAAGATTATTTGCATATACTAATTATCGCAATGCGAAATAAATATTGGTAATGAGTTTCAATGGCCGCATCTTCATTCTTCTTTCTTATTTTCGTGCAGCGAAAAACAAATCCACAGCGAATTTTCGGCCGCTCTGGTGAATTATGGCGAAAGAACATGTGAAGACGGGTGGTGAACTTCTGGAGATGGACGGCACGGATTCACCCGCCAAATTTCAGCGTGTTGTCGCTTCTTATAGATTTACGTCCTTTGCCCACACCTCATAAGAAAAAAGCTCAACAAAATCACCACACGAGGTGAAAAGCGTTTTGCTGTCAAAAAGAAGCAAAAGACAATAGCATAAGCATAGGCGCAAACAAAGTGATTTGATGGTCCATGAGCAAATGGAGTTTGTTTTTGTTTGGTTCATTTTCGTAACCTCTATGTAGCATAATTAGACATAAGGCGTTACTTAAAAATGTAATAAAAAAGTGAATGAAATTGGAATATTAATAAAAAAGCAATCAAAAATTTAAATTTAAATTCATCACTATTAATTGTCATGAAAGACTAAACATTTTATATAAAAGCTATAGCTACTTAACCAGCGGTTCGGTTTGGTTCAAATGGTTCAACGATTTTTAACTATGTACATACATTGTAGGCATGAAATCCATATAAAAATATGCGTCATATACGATTTTACGTTATATAACGTCCCCTAACTCTTACACCCTCTCTTGCATTCTCTTCACTACCTCCTCTTGCTCCTTCAATACTGCTGCACAAACAAGCAATAACTCCGCCATTCCTGAATATTTTTCAATAAAAATCAGCTGCTTTCGTATTGTGAGGCTGTCGTTCGCACATCACAATTTTCCTGACAGTTATGAGCATTTGAGCTTTTGAATTTACGCCAGCATAAGGGTAACTTCACAATAGTCAGGAACCTCTCAACAGTTAGTTAGGTGAGTTTTGTGAGGGCATTAGAATAGGGCTGTTAACTTAACTTTACCTAAGAATTTGAGACGATTACTCAACATGTCTACTTAATTTTTAATGATTAATTTTTGTTTCATATTGTTCTTTGAATATCTCCGTTGACATAAAGTACAAAGTAGTAAATAAAAGCACTTGTGTGATTATTTTTGAATCGCATATTGCTTGTAAAATCGTCAAGGAAAATTAAATTCTGTCGAATGTTGTTAAGGTTAGCAGAAATGTACAAAATGTGCAAGCAGCAGTCACTTTCGTCAGAGGAAAATGTAGTGGCAAATCCACCCGATAAATAGCGACTTTTTGTTGTGCAAATTTACATCCAGGGCAGAATTTATCATACAGTTCTTTATTGGAGGATACCATCTACTTTTCGTCATTAATTTTCTTTTTTAAATTTTCTTTTTGTCTATAATTTTATTTTGAGCTCTTTGACGGTTCGCCGTTTATGTTATTACATAAAATAAACTCGTTTTAAATGTAATTTTTGCATACATTTATTTTCAAAAATTGTAAATGTCAAGATCTGGTAAGCCTGATTCTCTCACCGCTCTCCATTTACGTAAGGCCGAAACTTAAGAATCTAAAATCAACTGAAGATGATTTATAAAGTAGATTCTCAAAAGTTTTCAAACAGATGGTGAATTTTACATATTTAATTATGTTTTGTTGCCAATTTTTTTTTACAGAAGTAATCTGAATTTGTATCAAAATAACGTTCAGTTATTTCTGCAAAATACTAAAGATTTAGAAGAACTAATTGATAACTGCTGGTCGATTTAATTGTACTAATTAGCCGCTAGTGGTCGATAAGCTCTCTACTTGTGAGTAACATGTACTATAAGTTCTGTCCATTAGCACCGCGAATAGTTTGCATTGCACTGATGCTGTGCTATTGAGAACATCGTGTCACTAATAAAACACATGACTATGACTAGTGAAATATCAGTAGAACGTCATCAGTGTCATAAGATTTTATCAGTGCCTTTTCGTACGGGCAGACACATCGCAATGCTACCGTTTTGATCAAAGTTCTTGAGCGCATAATGCATGCTCAGATAAACTCTTTTCTGAGTTGAAATCTGCTGGTGAATATGTACCAATCTGGCTTTAGATCTAACAGAAGCTGTGCAACGGCGCTAATAAGGGTATCGGACGACATCAGACCCAACATTGACAATGATCGCGTAACTTTATTTACACTTCTGCATCGACACTGTTAATCATGAACTTCTAGCATTGAAACTGTGCAATTTTTTGTAAATTCTCATCGACAGCATTACATTTAATACAATCATATCTCAGTGACCGCTCTCAAGCTGTTAGTGCCGGTGGCATTATGCCAAACTATTTACTAAACCTCTGCATGAATTAACTTATTCATGAACACACAACTTACTCGCACCGGTTTTTTCGGTCGCGTGAAGCCGCTCACCATTTGAAATGGTCCTTATGAATGCAGGCGGCGAAGTTGTGCGGATGTTGGTGGCTTTGCTATTGCCAAAGACGCAATTCCTTCGTTTCATAAGTAAAACGAAACCATGGCGCCGAACCTATGAATGCAAGCACAATTTGACACGAGCGGCTTAGCGTTGTATAATTAATCAAAATTCATAATAATTCACCATAAATCACCATAATTCAGATGAACTCAAAAATGTGATATGCGAAAACGCAATAGCAATTTTTTTCAGGAAGATTTTTGCGATGATATTGATGTGGATGTACGTACATACTTATGTGCTCACATATGTATGTACATACATACTTAAGCAAAGCACCGTACGAGTACATATGTATGTATGTATGTAATTCCATTTAATCATTACGAAAAGAGACTTAATATATAAATTATTCAGGGTTTGGTGTAAACTTTTGAAACTCGTTTTTGATAGTTTGTCGTTTAAACTAAGTTTTAACTCTCTATACAGTTTTTCAGTTAACCTTAAACGGGGTTAAAAATTAGTTTAAACGACCGATATGTCTGGGTTGAACTTAGTTTAACTTGTCAGCTGATAGCTGAGTACTTTTTTTTAGTTGCAACAAATTTAATTAAGCGCAAGGAAACTAACTTAGACTATTTTACACTAAGTTTAAACCACCACTGAAAAACAGTTCATTAAATTCATTATTTAGTAACATACATATATTTTAATAACATAATATGTATGTACATACGGAGGCGGCTCAGTATTGACAATTTTCTTTTGAATTATTAATTATTAGAAACGTGCGTCACCATTAAACGTTTCTAATAATTTCTATTTAAAATCGAAATCCAAGTGCCTTTTTATTAAACATTATATTTTTATTAACGTGGAGTTTAAAATAATTTAAAGGTGGTAAGCAAACAATTTAACGGTCCTAGTAAACAATTGCCCTTTTGTCAAAAAAAAATTTTAAATCTACATCAGTTTTTAAACTTTCAAGATATTCACTTTGTTGTTTGTTCAAAACTCAGATTTGCATGGTTTTTTTTTATAAAATGTACTTTATTTTTTATTACTAAATATTAATGAATATTAAATACACAAAAGTAAAAATGTCAATAATTCTTAAAAAACGCATTTCATGTTTATTAGTATAACACATTAAATATACCCACCAAAAATCATTGTTTCCGTGAATTTGAAAAAAGTCAGTGGATTAGATTTATGAATTGTGATCAATAAAAAAATAATCAAATGCTTATATTAATAAATTCATGCAATAAGACAATTAAGGCCGCTGTGGTCGAGTTGGTAGCGGTGCGTGCTATAACTCGATACGCCGGTGAGTTCGAGGTTCGAATCTCAGTCAGGGCAAGCAAAATCTTAATGATAGAAAAAGTTTTTTCTAATAGCGGTCACCCCTCGACAGGCAATGGCAAACCTCCGAGGGTATTTCTGCCATGAAAAAGCTTTTCATTAAATACATCTGCCGTTCGGAGTCGGCACAAAACTGTAGGTCCCTCCATTTGTGGTATAAAATAAAGACGCACTCCACAAATGGTATGAAAATCCGGTAATCCGAAATAAAAAGGCAATAAACTTATAAATAAATATAATTCAAATAAAGCAAAACAGTAAAACTAATTAATATAAATAAAATAAAATAAAATAAAATAATTATAATAATAATAATAATAAATAAAATAAAATAAAATAACAATAATAATAATAATAATAATAATAATAATAATAATAATAATAATAATAATAATAATAATAATAATAATAATAATAAATAAAATATAAACAAACATCATAAATCAAAATATAAATTAAATTAAAAAAAGCAAAGAAAATAAAAATAGACCAATTTAAGAGTAATAAATAAAGAAATAACTGTCTAATCTGAATAGACTTCTCTAAACAGGGAGCTAATACAAAAAACCAAAAACTACGGTCGTACCGAGGGGGACTAGCGCAGGACGTCAACTCGCCTTGCGGTGGTTGCGTGCTTTCCAACCGCGCAAAAAAAAAGAAGAAAAAAAACAAGGAGGAACTATGCCGTTAAATTCGGAGTCGAAGTCTCCTTTTATGAGGAGCTCGAGGACACTGAGGTCACCAGAGCGCCTCGCTTCCTCCACGCAGGAAGCTCGGAAAATTGCAGGAGGGACAGCCGCTGCTCGAGACGGGGACGATGCACACGCACCGCCAGCAGAGACGGATGCGCGGTCGCAAATTGCCTTAGCCAACGGGTCCAGGAAACTAGCGAAAGGTGTGAAAGTGAAGATGCAGCGGGCGATGCTGATAGCGTCGCTGGTCTCGAATGCAAAAAAGCAGCGTTGGCGATGTATAAAAAAATTGAGGAGCTAAAACGGATGATGGACGGGCAGAGACACCTCAATCAACAAATGAAAAACGTCTTAGCAAGCTTAGGAAAACTCTGCGAAGTGATAAGGAGCAGCGGAACTCCATCAAGTAATACGTCGGTAGACACAAAAGCAACTCAAACGGAGCTCAAAGTGGAACCTCCCAAACAGGGAAAAAGGGTAAGAGCTTCAAATGATGACGGTGTGGCTACGGAAAGGCCGAGTCAACCATCCGAAAAGCGCGTACGTGTCCTTTCTCCCCGGAGCGAGAATGGCCAACAAACAAAAAAAATTATACGTAGTAAGGAACAGCCCAAGGTAGACTCGAATATAGAAAAAGCAAGAGTTACAAAAAAAACCGGCGTAAAGGGCCATGATCAGGAGTGGACACAGGTCGTGAAGCAAAAGCGCCAAAAGAGCAAGTCCGCCCGCTATTGTGGTTAAAAGCGCGGGAGAATGCTCATACGCTGATATACTAAGGATGGTAAAGACGGAAGGGAGCTTAGTAAGCTTCAGTGAAGCCGTCCGAAAAATTAGGAAAACGGCGAGCGGCGATCTGCTTTTCCAGTTAAGAAAGGCATCCGACACAAACACCGGCAAATTGCAGGCGGCTGTCGGAAAATTGCTGACAGGCAAAGCCGAGGTAAAGGTCATAACTGAGCAAGTACGCGTGGCAATTCACGATATTGACGAAGTTACCTCCAGCGAAGAGATATGCTCAGCTCTGAACTCACTTAGCTGCGGCCTTGATGTAAAGACCAACAACGTTCGCTCTCTGCGAAGGGCATACGGAGGCACGCAAATCACTACGCTTCTTCTCCCAACTGATACGGCAAAGACCTTGCTCGAAAAGGGGAAGGTTCGAATTGGCTGGGTGGTATGCAGAATAATAGAAATTCTACAACCTATGCGGTGCTATAAATGCCTTGATGTCGGGCACATCGCAAAGAACTGCGCTAGCACCGAGGACCGCAGAGGCATCTGCTTTAGGTGTGGACAAGCAGGTTATACTGCTAAAGGATGCACAAGTACGCCCAAATGCCTGCTGTGCGCCAAGAAAGGAACGGAAGGCTTTGACCACAGCACCGGGGGCGCCAAAAGCCCAATATATCAAGAAGCCATCCGAAAAATGAGAAAGCTATGAGATTACTTCAGCTTAATTTAAACCATTGCCAGTCTGCCCAAGAGCTGCTTGCACAAACTGTGAGGGATCACAAGATAGATATTGCAATCATCAGCCCTACAAACAAAAGGACGGCGCCACATGGCTCCGATCCGCTGACGGCAAGGCTGCACTATGGATGTGCGGCAACGAACCAAAAAATATGCAATGTGTCTCCTCAGAAACAGGCTTCGTGTGCGCAAAAGTAGAAAATATTTACATATACAGCTGCTACATTCCACCCAGCATGCCGATTGCAGCGTGTGAAAGCATTGTGTTCAGCATCAGTAAGGATGCCAGCGATAAAGAGATGTCGTAATAGCTAGCGACTTTAATGCTTGGGCGCAAGAATGGGGTTGCCCTAGAACGTCTCTAAAAGGAAAAGCCCTTTTAGAGGCCTTGACATGCCTAGACGTAGCTTTGCTAAACACGGGTACTCAGCACACCTTTAACCGAAATGGATTTGGGTCAATTATCGACCTCAGCTTTGTGAGCAGGAGCTTGTATAGACAAGCAGATTGGGTAGTGAGTGACTGCTACACCCAAAGCGATCTCGCCGCCATAATCTGCCATCTAAAATGTGACATTGCAAAATTCCAACGGGTTAATCGACCAGGAAGCTCCTGGGGCTGAAAGCTATCATCCTTCGATGCTGACTTATTCGCCGAAGCGTTTCCCGTCTCACAATACCAGGGGCCAGCAGAAACCACGGCAAAGAAACTTATGACAGACATCCGAGCTGCTTGCGATGCGTCAATGAAAAGATGCTCCTTTCGCAAAAATCTTAGTGCCGTTTACTGGTGGAACGATCACATCGAAGGGCTGAGGAAGAGCTGCTTGCAGGCTAGGAGATCTTTTCATCGCGCAAGAGGAAGAATAAACTTCATGGAAAGTCAAATAATATATAAGGCAGCACGTAACTTGCTCAAAAAAGCAATCAAAGGTAGCAAGCGTCAGTGTTTTCTAGAGTTGTGCGACGATGCCGCGGAAATCCCAACAGAGACGGCTGGTCTCGCCGGTGCATAATGTAAATCTACATTTATTTGAAAAAGTAACTGCAGAAGAAGTCATACAAGCAACAAAAAGAAAGGACATAAAGAAAGCGCCTGGACCAGATTGCGTGCCAAACAAAGTCCTTAAAGTGGCTATCGATCACAAAATGTCGTCGTTCGTCTCAGTCTTCAACGCATGTTTTGCAGAAGGTTGTTGTCCATCGATTTGGAAACAACAAAAGCTCGTGCTACTTCCCAAGCCTGGAAAACCCACGGAGAACCCATCGAGTTACATACCGATTTGCCTGCTAGACTCTACGGGTAAACTCTTCGAGCGCATTATCTCCAACAGGTTGGAGGTAGAGATTTAGGCACTGGGTGGTGTATCGAATGATCAATACGGCTTTAGAAAGGGAAGATCTACTCTGCATGCTGTTACCGAAATAATTCAGCTCGCGAGACAAGCAATCAGTGGGTCTCGATGGCTAGGAGGAGCCAAAGAGTACTGTTTGATTGTAACACTTGACGTGAAGAACGCCTTCAACTCGGCCAACTGGGCAAAAATCTTAGACACATTGGAACGCATAGGAGTATTATGCTACCTGCGACGGATAATGAGGAGTTATTTCCACGATCGCATACTCTGGTATGACACAGAGCGAGGAAAGAAGACGATGGATATTACCGGCGGCGTACCACAAGGGTCAGTCCTCGGCCCATTGCTGTGGAATATCATGTACAACGGCATTCTTCGGCTGCGGCTACCACAGGGTGTAAAGGTGATCGGCTTCGCCGATGACATCGCTGTGGTGAGATCTGCCAAACACCTTCAACCGATATCTGACACAGCCGCCACAGCAGTGGATAAAATAAAGACATGGCTCGACCAACAGGGGCTAACGTTAGCAGAACAGAAGACAGAGTCAGTTCTTATCTCAAGCAGAAAAAAGCTGGAGGATGTAACTTTCAGAGTTAACAGCTATCCTGTATCCACGAAGCCCGCGATAAAGTATTTAGGTATCATACTCGATAGAAGGTTGACGTTTAAAATGCACCTTGAATACGCTAGAGACAAGGCAGCAACCACAACGACTTCTCTATCAAGAATTATGCTCAACGCGAGAGGACCAAACAGCGAAGCCAAAAGCTGCTGGCAGGAGTAGTTAGAAGTCAAATAATATGCGGAGCTCCGGTGTGGTTCGAGGCGGTATGCCACTCTTCTTACTTCCGGGGCATAAAGTCAACTTATAGCTTGTGTGCACTCAGCGTATGCAGTGCATTCAAAACTGTGTCCGATGAAGCAGCTCTGGTTATTGCAGGTATGTACCCAATAGACATCCTAGGTAAAGAGTCTACATATATATTCACAAGGATGAGGGTAGCAAATGAAGCCGCACGCAAGGAAGCCAAAGACATAAGCCTAGCGGAGTGGCAAAATAAATGGGATCGCGCGCCAAACGGGCGATGGACACACAGATGTATACCGAATATAGAGCGCTGCATTCAAAGAAGCCACGGCGAAGTAGATTTTTACACGACCCAATTCCTAAGCGGTCATGGATGCTTTAAGTCGTATCTACATAGATTCAAACACGCGGTCGACCCTTACTTTGATTTCTGTGGTATCGGAGTAGTAGACAACGCGGAACATGTTTTCCTAATGTGCCCGCGCTTTATCCACGAGAGAAGCATACCTCAATCAGCAGTTCGAGAAAACCTTTCACCACAAGCGATCGTTAATTACATGCTGATGGGCAAAGACGAATGGAATTTGGCCAACGGCTTTATTTCATCGACGATGAAGGTTTTAAGAAGTGAGGAAAGAAGAAGACGCGGAAGTTCCACTACCATATAAGACGAGGTAAGAGGTCTTGTGTGCCCTAATGCATCACAGCAGATTGGATCCAAGGCCGCTGCAACCGCCAAGTGGTGTATCCAAATCGTCCGTTCGGCCCAATGTACGAGCAGATTAGAATCTGGGCCATCCCGACTGCTTAAGGCCTTCCATAGAAACACAAACTCAGGCGTGGATGCGGCTTGGAACCTAGGCCGTTCCAACCGTCAAACTACGCAACGAGGAAAAAAAAATTATAACAAAAATAAATAATTTAATAATATAAAAGTGTTTTTCATACATAAATGCAGCATAGGAATTAATGCATTACAGCGGATTGGAACCCAGGCCATTCCAACCGCCAAGTAGAGCATCCACAACGTCCGCTGGACCCAATAAACGAGCAGATCGGCATCTCGGACTTTCCGACTGCTCAAGGTCTTTCTACCGAAACACGCACACTCAGGCGTCGACGCGGATTGGAACCCAGCGCGTTCCAACCGCCAAAGCTCCCAACGGGGGAAATATAATATTATATTCCATACAAGTATTTTTCAGTCATAGACGTAGCAAAGGATTGAAGAATCTGGGGCGGATTGGAACCCAGGGCGTTGCAACCGTCAAGAGCTACGACACAAACCTGGTCATCTTCCTGTTGGTAACTTTCAACTAATACGTTTACCTACATGGAATCACTCGTCGCATGCATATGTAAGTACATCGATGCCTTATTTATATTAAATAACTTAAAGGGGACGAGGCTGCGGCCCAAGACAGATTACAATAGACTTAGAACGTACGATCGAGCTTAGTGCTCAAACCACCTCCCGAAGAAATACCTGACGGTGGTACCGGGGGGTTGAGTACATGACAGTAGGAAGTGTAGTGCTGGTTAAAGTCCCACACTGACGGGGTACAGGCTCTCGATGCTTCCTCCTCGTAAAAAAAAAAAAAAAAACATAGCGTCATAACGGGCAACATGCTAAAAATATGTACATATTGCGTACATGTACCTTATTGCATTTTCTTATCCTGTGTACGCAACTGGTTTCTTCTATACACATGCATACATACATGCATTATGCAAACACAAGTACGTAAGACCGCTTTCAACTATACCGCTCAAATTCAGAAACACCACAAATTTTTCGCGTGACAATGTAGTGGTTAGTGCTGCAAATTTGTACATTGTTCTTAAAATTTTTTTTACATATACATGCAACAAGATCTTGCCTAAGTATGTATAATATATTAAGGTTTATAAATCAATTTTATTGTTAAAACCTAATCTTTGTTGAATAAATTCTCAAGATGCCAAAAAATAAGGATTTATCTTACGATGTATACGTGCTAGTCCGGTAGAGTGTCAAGTCTCAAGAGAGCGGAAAAGTGCGAATGTCAAAAACAAGTGTTTGTAAACGATAACGAAATTAATGGAATTACACAGTGTTGGGTACCGTACATAATAATAAAAACTTAAGTAACTAAAGTTACAATTTAATCGTAAGTAAATTAGCAAAGTTATGAATATGATAATCTAAGAACTAAATTACATATGTTGGCACGCCACATTACTCCCCCGGTCGATTGTGGTTTTGACGTGGTTGCCTCCCATTTCAACGGTGTAGTATTTCGGTGATCTCTTTAAAACTTTATATGGGCCCTTGTATGGTGGTGAAAGCGATGACCGGATGGAGTCATCTCGGATAAAAACTTGCTTGCACGATTCCAGTGATGGATGAACAAAAACTTTGGGTGCTGAGTGCCAGGCGGCGTCAACTGGTTTCAATTCCTGTATGACCTGCCGAAGTTCGGAAAGCACCTCATGTTCACTGTTTGGCGATTTGCTATCTACCCATAATTCCGATGGTAGTCTTAGAGTGGTTCCATACACCAGTTCGGCGGGGCTAGCCATTAAGTGGTCCTTGAAGGCTGACCGTAATCCTAGCAAGATTAATGGCAAGTATGTTGTCCATCGTTCGTGTTTGTGGCAGAGAATTGCTGATTTAAGCGTACGATGCCACCTCTCAATCATACCGTTTGCTTGAGGAAGATATGGCGTTGTTCGGAGATGAATAATTCCGAAGAGTTTCAAAAGTTGACGAAAAATACCGCTTTCGAATTGTCTTCCAAAGTCAGACGTGCTTACTGGGATACCAAAGCGAGAAATCCATGCGTTTGTAAGGGCTTTCGCTACTGTCGGTGCTGTGATATCTGGCATAGGAATGGCATCTGGCCATCTAGTGAACCTGTCGATTATCGTTAGACAATAACGGCTGTCCTCACATAAACGAAAAGGTCCCACGATATCAATATGAAGATGTGAAAAATGCTGTGTTGGTGTTTTAATCCGCTGAAGTGTCACTCTGTTATGACGAACAACCTTTGACCGTTGACACTGAATGCAATTTCGTGCGAATTCTCTGCTATCGCGCTGAATAGATGGCCATACGAAGCGCTCAGACATAAGGCGTGCAGTAGTTCTTGTGCCAGGATGTGCCAAACCATTAATGCCACGTAAAAAGTTTGCTCTGAATTTCTTCGTGATGAATGGTCGCACCTTGCTGGTTGAATAATCGCAGTATATTCTTCGTAAACTAAAAGGAACTGCAAATTTTCTTAGTTTAAGAGAATGGTGTTTGTCGCCTGACAACATAGATAAGAGCTCATAATCCGTGGTTTGTTCTGCGGCTAGTTGGTCGTAATCAATGGACGTATGATCAATCGAATTAGTGCGTGACATCAAATCAGCAGCTGTGTTGTTTTCACCATCAACGTGACGAATATCCGTTGTCATCTGAGAAATGAAATCAAGTTGCCTCACCTGCCGATCGGATGCCTTATCAAGTCGCTGTTGAAAGGCATACACCAACGGTTTGTGATCGGTGTAGACATGACACTGCCTTCCTTCGACCATGTATCGAAAATGGCGAAGGGATAGGTACAAAGCTGTCAGCTCGCGGTCGTAGGTACTGTACCGCTTCTCAGCTCTAGTAAATTTTCGGGAAAAGAACCCGAGCGGTTGGATTCTGCCGTTCACAACCTGATTAAGCACGGCCCCTGCAGCAAAATTCGAAGCGTCCACCCATAGTGACAATTCCGCGTTGGGAACGGGATGGGCCAGCATTACGCAGTTTGCCAGTTATACCTTGCAGTCTTCGAAATTACGTGCAGCTTCTTCGGACCAAGTAAGAGGCGAGGAATCGTTACGCACGTTTGCGCCTCTCATATCGAAGAGAAGGCCTTGAGTCTCCATTGCATGCGGCAAAAACCTACGATAGAAGTTCAACGTTGCAAGAATCCGTTTTAATTCTTTTGCTATGGTTGACCGTTTGAAGTTCAAGATAGCCTCTACGGTCTCTCCAATGGTCGAATGCCGTCCTTAGAAATGGAATGCCCCAAAAACTCAAGTTTCTTAACGCCAAGTACCGATTTCGCAGCGTTAATTGTGAGATTATGCTCTCGCAGTCGCATAAATACTACTTCTCTCAGATACTTACGGTGCTGCTCTAAACATCTTGAAGCTACTCATACGTCGTCCAGGTAAATAAAAACATAATTAAGACCACGAAACACTTCATTTATTAAGCGTTGAAATGTTTGGGCAGCATTTCGAAGGCCGAAGGTCATTTTAGAGAACTCATAAAGCCCGAAAGGCGTAGTTATGGCCGTTCTGTAAATCGATTTTCGAAAAAATTGTATTTCCCACCAACACATTTGCAAAATCTTGTAGAAACGTGAGAGGGTATCGATCAGGTACTGTCTGTGCATTGAGGGATCGATAATCCCCACAGGGCCTCCATGTTCCGTTAGCTTTTCGCACCATGTGCAGTGGACTTGCCTAGCAATTGCTTAATGGGCGACAGATCCCTAACTTTAGGAGAGAGTCGAATTCGGCGCGTGCTGCAGCTAATTTCTCTGGTGAGACACGTCGCGGGCGCGAAAAGACAGGCTGGCCCTTCGTTATGATTCGGTGGACTACGGTGGAGTTTGTGGGCGTGCCGATTGGAGCAGGTCGGGATATCCACAAATTCGAGTAGAATATTGGCGAAATTTGATTCTACGTTGACTGTCTTAACGCTTACCTCAGGTGTTCTGTGAATAGCGCAAACTGATTTTAAATCACTATGGCTATCGCGTAAGCATCTTTGCTTGAGGTCGACTAAAGTGCCGAAATTACTCAAAAAGTCTGCGTCAATTATGGCATGAGAAACATCGGCAACCAAAAATCTCCTTCGTATTCTGCCTTCGTATTTGACGGTATTACGGACACATCAGCGCCAGTATCAATGAGGAAATTAATTTTCGTCGAATAGTCAAATATACGAAGCCGGTAGTTATTGGCGACCTCAGGTTTTTTGCCAGAACCTGAAATCGTCGCAGCTGAGCAGCCCTATTGTGATGTTGGCTTTTTGCCAAATCCGCATGGTTCACGGCAATTTGTTGCTTTGTCAGCAAATTTTCGGTGATACCAACATACGTTTTCCAATGCAGAACGTTGATCGTTGTATCGTACCTTCTTTGATCCTGAAGGTGACCTTGAACGAAGGTGACCATCCTTCAAGTTGAAAAGCTTTTGCACACTGCGCGTCAATTCGGCGATTTCGTTTTTAAGGTTAGAAATCTCGTTATTTGCAGACACAGCACCCACATGGCCGTTTTGCCAACCGATTGATTCTACGATGGAATCGGCAATGTTGGCTTTTTCGTCGAGCGCTACTGTCGCTGCAATTACAGCTGCTTGTACGTATGGTGGAAGGCGCGTTACCCACAGCTCGTGCAACAAGCTGTCATTGAGGGTGGCGCCGGCAACACGCTTCATCTCGCTGAATAGCTCGCTGGGTTTCCGGTCGCCCTGTGGTAAGTCTTTCAGCCCTTTTTGCAAGCGTCGTTGCTGGCTGTCGGTAAAATTATCAGTCACCTTCTGCTTAATGTATACGAATTTCCCAGTTGAAGGTGCTGCCTCTAAGATTGGCTTAAGCTCAAGGAGTTTGTTTGGCGGAAGGCTCGCCAACACGATGTGGAATTTTCTGGCGTCGGAAAATACCAGCGACGCCTGAAACCAAAACTCCAGGGCGTAAAAGTAGGCCTCGATGTTGTCTTCACTCATTTGTGGGAGCGGGATTCGAGGTACAGTGCTGTAATTATCAGTGAACGAAGTTTCTCCACCACTGTTGCCGACTGACATGCTGTCGTTGAGAGGCATGTTGCATGATATATTCGATTAAGATGTATTTTAGTGTAGTAGTATGTGATCGCACGAGCTCTTGCCAACAAAATACCTTGCGGCCTCTACCAGAAGCAAGGTTATGTAACAATGAGGAGATCCCAGCAGAATGCAGGATTTTGCAACAAATGGATTTGTTGAAAATTCTAAATGCAAATGAGAGTGTTCCTGAAACGTGCAGGGTCTTGTAATCGATTCCGCCGGAGTTGTTGAATTAATCTCGAGCTTCAGGCAAGTACTTCGGTAAGTGCGGTTATGTGGCTCTTCCTAACACGCGCCGGAGAAAGAACTTGCAAATAAGCGGTATTGCTTCAATTCCGAGAAGGGGACTTGCTTCAAACGACGTGGGTCACCAATTTAGGTTTATAATGCAACTTTATTGTTAAAACTTAATCTTTGTTGAATAAATTCTCAAGATGCCAAAAAATAAGGATTTATCTTACGATGTATACGTGCTAGTCCGGTAGAGTGTCAAGTTTCAAGAGAGCGCAAAAGTGCGAATATCAAAAACAAGTGTTGATAAACGATAACGAAATTAATGGAATTACAGAGTGTTGGGTACCGCACATAATAATAAAAACTTAAGTTACTAAAGTTACAATTTAATCGTAAGTAAATTAGCAAAGTTGTGAAAATAATAATCTTAGAACTAAAGTACATTAGTTGGCACGCCACATGTATATATATATAGTATACATTATATATATGTTTTCCAGCTACTGTATGTTGCCCTTATCCCTATACTGTCAGGCATATACTACATACCCCATATGTACATATGTATGCATGCATATACATACATATGTACTTATATACATAATACTATTACCAAGGAGGACAATTTTTTTAGCTCATGTTTTATTTTGTATAAGTTAGCAACGAATTTCTCTCAAGCCCAGAAATTGCTGACGCTATGTCTACAATTTGCGCGTGACACCACAATCAAAAGTTCCCACCGTTTGTTCTCGCACACGAAAATGCTAATGTTACGATTTACATGCGCTCCTATTCAACTGAAGCGTTATCAGCAGCAACAACACCTCGACTGCAGCTAAACCAACAACAACAACAACAACAGGAGCTTCCATTAGCAACAGCGCAAAACAGTTAGGGTATTATTAAGTCATCTTGTTAGTTTGTAATTCATTCCATTTAGAATCAACAAACAGCGCACAACGCTGCAGCTATCATAAATAAAAATACGCTTACATAGAAAATTAAAAGTAGTTTTATTCCAAACTACCAAGTGGCGCCCATCGGGATAAGAACTTACCGATCACACGAGACAAGGACTCACGGATCATCAGCAAGATAAGGACTCTCCTAACAAACAGGACAAGGATTCATCTAACACCGCGATAAGGACTCATTAACACTGACGAGCAAGGATGTGGATTGCAGTATTTATGTTACTGTAAGATTTTTTTTATTAAATTTAAATATTTTTATATTTTTTCCCCCTGTGAAAGAGTGAATTGTTGAGCAATAAAAACTTAGCAGAATCAAGTGATACTTTAACAAAATAAGATCTGTGTAAAGTTAAGCGAATTTAGTGACGAAATTGTGAGAATTCTTTCCAATCATTCGATTAATTTCATTAATATGGATTCAGCAGCTTTTCAAGCCGCTATCGCGGAACTTATAAAAAATAATAACGCGCAGTACGATGCGAAAATTAATGAATTAGTGAAGAAAATAGAAAAGCTCTCAGTAGGGCCAAAAGTAGAAGCTTATACTGAAGTAGAGTTAACAAATGTGTTTCCAACAACTTTGGAGGCAGTAAAAAACCTTCCGGAGTTCAAAGGTGATAGAGTTGCTTATCCTTCATGGAGGCGTTTAGCTATCTATATGGACAAAGTCTACAAAAGGTCCACAATTTACACGCAAGCTCTCCTAATAATTAGAACAAAGATAACTGGTCAAGCAGATCAAGTCTTATCCGAATATAATACTGTTCTTAATTTAGACGCCATAGTTCCTAGGCTAGATCACGCTTATGCAGACAGAAGGCCATTGCATATATTGGAGCAACAGCTCAGTATGATGAAGCAGGGAAAACTAAGTATAAATGAATACTATGATAAAGTAGAAAAACAATTTACCCTCATTTCTTCAAAAGTATTGATAGAAAATGACAACCAAGAAATCACTGAGGTTTTACTTAGGAAATATAGATCCGACGCACTGGGAACTTTCATATCAGGTCTTCAGCCTTTAATAGGTAATATTATTTATTCTAAAGGACCACAAGACATGCCGACCGCACTCGCTATGACGCATGAAATAGAAAGCAATCGTTGGAGATACCAGTTTGCAAACTCCTTCGACGAATTTACTAGTAAGTACCAAAAAATAAATCCCCATTATAGAAGGGTCACAAACAGTGATACTAACAATTCCCAAGAACCTGTTCCAATGGATGTAGATCCATCAGTATCTCACTATAAAAGGAGTTTTAAAACAAACAATTTCACTCATGAACTTCAAAACGCCTCTCAGCATAGTAAGGGCCAGATAGGAAATTCAAAGGAAAATAATAGCAAAAGCCAATATCAAACTCAAAAAAGAAGTCGTGAAAGCTCAGATGGGTCAAATAGATCCAATTTGCACAAAACTCAAAAAGTAAACAACATTTCTGAAAATTCTGAGGAAGAGGAGTGTTATGGTGAGGATAATTTTTTAGAGTAGGAGCCTCTTTACTCCCTTATATAGAGAAGAGGATGAACAAAGGAAAAACTTTAAAAATTCTTTTGGATACCGGCACTTCCAAAAACTATATAAAAAATCTCGCTATTATAAAGAATACTCAAAGGGTTGAAAAACCGTTCAAAATAAAAACTGTATCCGGTTCACAAACTATAACCAAAAAATGTAAAATAAAATTTTTAGGACAAAGTTCAACCTTTTTTATTTTGCCTGGTCTCACTTTATTCGACGCTATAATTGGCTACGATTTTCTTAAGGAGATTAGTGCGAAAATTGATACAGTCAATGACAAATTGCAATATAGGGATGGATTTGAAAATATGGAATTCTTTAAATGTGAAGAAGTATCCCATTTATCTACTGGTTTTAATGAAGTTCCATCTGAAATTTTACCTGAATTTGAAAATATGATGGAAAGAAATAAGAAAGCCTTCGCTGACCCAAATTTAGGACTACCCTTCCACACTAAGGTAAGAGCATCCATTAAAACCACCACTAATGAGCCTGTTTACAGTAAATCATATCCATACCCTATCGCTTACACAAAATTTGTAAATGAGGAGATTCAACGTCTACTCAAAGATGGCATAATCCAGCCATCCCGAAGTCCATTCAATAGTCCAATATGGGTTGTAAAAAAGAAAACAACTAACGACAATGGTGACCAAGAGTTAAGACTAGTTATTGATTTTCAAAAACTGAATAAAATAACTATTGCGGACAGGTATCCAATGCCGGAAACCTCATAAATTTTATCAAATCTTGGCACTGGAAAATACTTTTCAACCTTAGATTTAAAGAGCGGGTTTCGCCAAATTTTGCTTAACCCAGGGGACCCTTTGGTTTAAAAAATGCCCCAAGCATATTTCAGCGGGCAATTGATGATGTTTTAAGAGAGGTGATAGGAAAGACCTGTCATGTCTATATGGATGACGTAATTATTTACTCTGGTACGAAAGAGCAACACCTAAAGGATTTAGATGAAGTCATTCAGAAACTAAAAAATGGTAATATGCGCATTTCACTAAAAAAATCACAATTCTTTATGAAAGAAATTGAGTTTTTAGGATTTATTATTAATGAAAATGGCATTAAAACATGCCCAAAGAAGGTTAATGATGTCCTTCAATATAAGAAACCCGAATCTCTTAGAGCTCTTCGATCTTTTCTTGGACTATCTGGGTACTACAGACGGTTCATACAAGACTACGCTCGTATTGCCAAACCACTCACCAAATACCTAAGAGGTGAAAACGGTAATGCTAAAGCAAAACAATCAAAAAATATTAAAATACGGTTGGACGAAGAAGCAGTAAGTGCATTCGACCGTATAAAAAGGATACTAAGTTCAGAGGATGTTCTGTTACAACATCCTGACTTTCAAAAACCTTTTGAGCTTGCTACCGATGCTTCAAGTGTAGCAATTGGTGCAGTATTATCTCAGAATAAGAAGCCTATAACGTTTATTTCAAGAACTCTATCAAAAACAGAAGAGTCATACGCAACAAACGAAAGAGAGCTTCTCGCTATCATATGGGCTTTGCAAAAATTGCGAAATTACCTTTACGGTGCTAATGATATCAGAATATTTACAGATCACCAACCTCTTATCTTTGCAATTTCTGAAAGAAACGCTAATAGCAAAATTCAAAGATGGAAGGCATTGATAGAAGAGTTTTCACCACAGTTTTTTTACAAGCCAGGGAATCAAAATATTGTAGCTGACGCACTATCACGCCAGGCAATGCACGCAATAGAGGATTCGGCCACGGCAGCTACCTGCCACAGTGAAGAATCTTACACGTTCACAATAACATCTGTTGAAACTCCTATAAACTCCTTTAAAAATCAAATTCTGATCTCAGAAGGTCACCCAAGTCATAAAAGGAAAATTATTTTTAAAAATAGAATCAGACATACCATTAACTTTAATACCATCAACGAGCTAATGCACTTACTGCAGGCAGCCATCAACCCTAACGCAGTCAGCGGCATTTATTGCTCATTAGAGGTGTTGGGGAAAATCCAAAATCCTTTAATAGAAACCTTTCCGTCGGTGGAATTTAAACACACTAAAAAAATGGTTATAGACATATTTAATGAAAATGACAAGCACGAAATTGTGAATACGGAACATAGTAGGGCTCATAGGCAATTTAAAGAGAATCTTTGTCAGATTCTGAACCAATATTATTTTCCGGAAATCAAAGAAATGTTAAAATCCGTTACAAAGAACTGCTCCACTTGTCAAGTATGTAAATATGATAGGAAACCCAAACAGCAATTATTAGGAGAAACACCCATACCTACTGAAATAGGAGAAATTTTACACGTAGATATTTTCTCAACAGAGAATAAACTATTTCTGACTTGCATAGACAAGTTTTCCAAAATGGCCAAAGTAAAGCCAATTAAAACCAAATCTGTCATTGATATAAAGCCAGCTCTTCTAGAAATTTTTACAATATTTGTACCTAAAACCATCGTTTCGGACAATGAGAGAGCTATCTGTTCCGAGACAATGAAAACGGCCAAGTGGAGAGATTTCACTCCACGCTGATAGAAATTGCCAGGTGCCTAAGGTGCGAGAATCCAACAATCGAATTGACAGACCTAGTTCTCACAAGCACTTCAAAGTATAATAATAGTATTCATTCCACAACCGGGAAAAAACCAGCAAATATTTTAAAATCCATCTCAGAGAAAACAAAATCTGAAATAATAAGTAAACTAAAGGAGAATCAAGTTTTAAGTACTAAAACCCACAATAAAAATAGGGAGCAGAAAACAGTAAAAAAAAGGAGAGAAAGTGCTCTTAAAAGTAAATAATAGATTAGGAAGTAAAATTAAGAATATTTTTAAGGAGGTTGAAATTAGTGAAGATTTAGGAACAACTGTTAAAACTAAAGACGGACGTGTAATCCATAAGGACAATCTTAAAATAATAAGCTAAATCATATCTTTGCAGGCACTTAGTGCGCTCGGAAGTACATGACTATTCGTCGTCCCCGATAATAGCCGTTAATAACGGAAAAGTAACAATTACGAAGGGACATTTCTTCATAACTCATACGGTTAATTTAAAGCAATACGAAAACATTTTGGAGGAAAACAAAGAATTATTTGTTAATTATCGTAATAGGAAAGAAGAGAACACAATATTGGAGCATGATATAAACGAAATAAAAAAGTTACTATCATTATTTAAAAATTCAAGATCAAAAAGATCTATCAATTTAATTGGGTCTGTATGGAAACTCATCTCTGGTTCTCCCGACCATGATGACTTGGTGCAATTGCAGGCCACAGAAGAGGCTCTTATACAGAACGGTAACACTCAAATTAATATTAACCAAAATCTGCAAGTTCAGATGAATGAAATAACCAATAAAATTAATCGATTGATTGAAAGAACTAACGCAATATCCAAAGACGATTCTAAAAATAATAAAATTTTAGAATTAGCTATGATAAGAAATATAATTATAATATCTGATTTAAATTATATTGTTAATGGTATCGCACTTTCCAAATTAAATACAATTAATCCTGTTATATTTGACCTTTATGAGATAAACGAATTAATAAAATTAGACTATTCAATTTCTATAACCGAAATATTGCTGTTAGCACAAGTTAAAATTTATGCATCTGAAGATGAAATCAAATACTTTGTAAAATTACCAAAAATTGGTGAATCTTTTAGTTTAATTAAAATTTACCCTGTTATTCGTAATAACTCTATTTTAAACTTAGAAAGTAAAATTATGGGTAGATGTAGGGAAACTGTAAAAGCGCTAACCGAATGCCAATCAGCTGCAGACATGTTAGTATGCGTGGAATCAACAGACGCGCCGTGTGCAACAGCTTTAATGAATAATAATACAGCAACATGTCAGACCATAACAGCAACCCAAATACCCAAAATACAACATATTGATGATGGGCTCGTCATAGTCAATGAATCCCCGGCCGATGTGAAAGAAGACGGCAATCCAATCATTAAACTGCCAAGAGGAACGTACCTAATATCGTTCAAAAACTGTCTATTAATAAACGAATCCAAATTCGAAACTACAAAAAGCCCTACGCATGTCATAGAGCCCCCTAAAACAATGTCAATAAACATCAGTGACCATAATGAACTTTTAACCATTGAATATCTACACAACCTTAACATAATGAATAGCAAAAGACTTAACCATATTGCAGTGGAAACTGAGTCGAAAAGCATGATAACCTGGATATCGCTTGCAGTAATGTTCATCGCAGTACTTTTCATATTATTCTGCCTGATTATATTAAAACAACGCACAAAAATAACAGTCAGCAATAAAGCATAATACATACACTCATACATATAATTATATATAGCGACCATCAAGCTATTATATTTTCGATAAAAAACGATGAAGGGGCACAAAATACCTCGAGTGTAAAATCAGCTGGCTGGAGGCTGCACACATTAGACGAAGAAGGGCTTAAGGTGATGGTAACCGACATAATCCTCCCAGAAAGAGCAATTAATATGGCACACCACCTAATATACGGAATTAAAGTAGCTTGCGAGGCCTCCATGAGAAGAAAGTCCGTATCTTTCCGACGCCCACCGGTGTATTGGTGGAACGAAGAGATTGCGCACCTACGCCGCCAATGTAACAGCGCAAGGCGAAACTACCAAAGAGCCAGAAATCGAAGCGCAAACTTTGCGGTGCAGCAAAGAGACTACTACGCACGGCGCTGAAACGGGCTATAAAAGCCAGTAAAACGAAATGTTTTCGAAGTCTATGTGACAGCGCAGATAAAGACCCTTGGGGTTCAGCATTTAAAGTAGTGACCGAAAAGCTACAAAAGTCGATACAACCGAAGATTTCATGCCCTAGAGAGTTGGAAAAAATAGTGAGCGCACTTTTCCCGGACCAACCACCATTTGAACGGGAAACATTTCCCCCTACAGAGTACGAAACGCCTCCAGTTACGGCAGAAGAAATTTTAAAAGCCGTTAAAAGCCTTAAAGAGAAAAAGGCACCAGGTCCTGATTTGATACCGAACCACATATTGAAGCTAACTGCAAATACCAACACCGAAGCGTTTGTACGGACGTACAATGAATGTCTTAGAGAAGGTATATTTCCCCCTATATGGAAGCGCCAGCGGTTAGTACTCCTACCAAAGACTGGTAAACATCCAGGAGACCCGTCCGCATACCGCCCAATATGCATGCTCGACACAGCCGGAAAACTGTTCGAACGAATCCTTAGCGATAGGCTGAGCTCAGAAATCGAAGCAGGGGGAAACCTCTCAGAAACGCAGTTCGGCTTTAGAAAAAAGCGATCAACAGTTGACGCGGCTATGCTTGTTAAGAAGCTGGCAGAAGAAGCGATAAGTGGAGTAAGATGGAAAGGCGGATCTAAGGAATATTGCTTGGTCATGACACTTGACGTTAAAAATGCGTTCAATTCCGCTAGCTGGAGGAAAATTATCGAATCTCTCCGTGGCTTTCAAGTATGAAGATATTTGCGAAAAATCATAAGTAACTACTTGGAAGATAGAGTCCTAGTATATGATACAGACGAAGGCAGCAAAGAGTATAATATAACCGGAGGAGTTCCTCAAGGATCCGTTCTTGGACCATTGCTCTGGAACATTATGTATGACGGCATTCTGCGCTTGCAAGTACCTAAAGGTTCAAAAATTGTTGGTTTTGCAGTTGCGTACTACTATACGGGCACCAATCTGGTCGGCTGCGCTTGAAAAAGTTTCATACGCAAGAGAAATGAGATCACTTTTTCGACTTTGCGCTATACGAGTGTGCAGTGCATTTAGAACAACCTCAGAAGAAGCGGCGCTAGTAGTGGCTGGGCTCTGTCCAATCGAGATCTTGGTTAAAGAGGCTGTAGAAACCCCACTGAGTATTGCTGAACGCGAGGTGGTGAGGCGAAACTGTTTGCGGATGTGGCAGAGGCGGTGGAGCGCTGCAGGTAAGGGACGCTGGACGAATAGACTTATTCCTTCCTTAGAGAAATGGTTAGATAGGCCACACGGTGAAGTAGATTTACACCTTACCCAAATATTGACAGGGCACGGTTGCTTTAAGTCCTATTTATACAAGTATAAACATGATGATGACCCTTACTGCACCTTCTGTGCAAATCAGGTTGTTGAAGACGCCGAACACTGTTTTTTCGTCTGTCCGCGGTTTGCAATTGAAAGGGATGACTCGAACACGAAGTTGAGGAGATCGCTTTCGGTTAAAAACCTTGTAGAAACTATGCTCGAATCTAAAGAAAATTGGTCCGTTATTTGCAATATGGCGAACAAAATCATAACTAAACTGCGTCAAGCCGAGCAACTCCGCAGAAATTCATAGAAAGGCAATAGGCCGCTCCCACTCCGCGAAGTAATACTTAACGGTAGTTCCACGGAGCGAGGGAAACGGAGCAGGGGTGGGTTTTTAGTGCGGTGAGTCGAAAGGCAAGTCCCACACTTCGGCTTTCAATGCTTTGTGCCACCTCTAGAAAAAAAAAAAAAAAAACATATAATTATAAAATTTATTACTTTTAATTTTAACACAAGTAATATGTAAATATGTATGTGCTTAAAAAATACATTAACTGCGTAATTCTATTGTCTACAGCTGGTGCACGTCACATTTACTTTTCAACTATTGCGCAGTTCAATCATTCGAATGACCCACAGCACAAGAATATTTATTAGTAATCTCAAACATCATTCAACTTCCTCTGCGCACAAGTTCCATTCATTCCACACACATTTTCTACAATGTTCATGTGACTATTTAGAGACTTTATTTTGAGACTAGACGCTTTATTTTGAGTCGAATGAATGCTAAAATTGTGACTTGTGTTTCTATTAAAGACTGAGACCGCTTACTGGATTTAGGGGTTGTTATAAAAAACAAGTTAAAGTTGCGTTCTTTAGGGCCGTATACATAAGACTTTGCTTTGCTTTGCTTCCGAGTTTCGCTTTGACAGATAAGTTAAAGACCTGATGTTATATGAGTGCTACTAAATACAAGGCGAAAAAAGTAAAGCAAAGCAAAACGAAGCAAAATCATGGTGAACTCTCAACTTTTGTACACTTTGGTTTCTGTGCGCATATGCAAGTTATCACCCGCTATGCCAAGTAGCTAAGCAGTGTAGCCATTCAGCAGACAAAACGGTTCCCACACATCAGGGTAATCCGTTTATGCTGACATAGCGTCTGGCCGATCACCTGCAGCTACTTTACTGGAAAGCTTCTACTACAACATACTATACTTTGAACGAAATAAGCAGCAACGATTCCCTATCGTGGGAATGTGACTATGCTGATGTGAAGAATGAACATCTGCATAGTAGGAAGAATTCCACGAAAACATCGCATCATCCTATGGCACGTACTGGCAGCGCAGTCACAGCGACTACAGCAGCAGCGACTACAGCCGCAGCGACGGGCCGAATAGGGTTTATATTAGTTATGTCTAAGCGAGTAAGTTTCAGTCTGTAAGCACAGCTCGAATAATAAAGTATAATTTGAAACTTGGCGCCCAACGTGGGGCTCGGGAACGTTCAAGTGCAGTAAAAGAAATACTCTAAAGAGTTAATAAAACTTTGAACCGCAAACGAACAAATTAAAATATTTTTACTGTGAACCGATTGATTGGACTATTGGAAGTCACCAAGGAACATATTTTCCTTGTACCGCGCGAGAATGCGAACTAAAAACTCGAACTAAGAAGCAGCCAACAAGTACCTCCAGCAACTCAACTGGAACTGAGAAGCAGTCATCAAGAACCCAAATCCAATTGTAGTTTGGAAGCAGTCACTAAGAGCGGAGAACAACATCCAAATTATCTTTAACACAATGTAAGTGATTGCTTGTTTATTTTTGTGAAAAAATTTATTGTGTTGAAAAGGTTATTAAATAAAAACTGCCAAAATAGAGAATAGTGAACATTAGTAAATTTTGATGAGCGGTATCGATCAGATAATTGAAAATTTTAAAAAATTACAAGTAAGTGTGTTACAAGAGAAAATTAACATGAATGCATCAGAATTACAAAATTTAGTACAAGCCGTAGTGAAGACTGCACTAGAAGTTCAAAGAAATGAATTCGAAATAAGGTTACAGGAGGTAACAAAAAAGATTTCGAATTTCAGTGTAGAGCCAAGAACGTACGAAGATGTGAAAATAATTGAGGGTATCAAGTGCGATGAACCACTTGATATTGTTAAGTCAATACCCGAATTTGAGGGTAAGCAGGAGCAGTATGTGTCGTGGCGACAAGCGGCGCATTCCGCATACAAGCCATTTGAGAAATACAATGGTAGTTCACGACACTACCAAGCGTTAGGTATAATCAGAAATAATGTGAGAGGTGCTGCTGATGGGGTGCTTGCGTCATTTAATACGGCGCTAAATTTTAACGCCATAGTAGCAAGATTAGATTTTGCGTATGCCGATAAGCGGCCAATTTATCTTATTGAGCAGGAGTTAAGCACCTTGCGGCAAGGAAACTCGACTGCCCTGCAGTATTATGATGAAATCGAGAAAAAACTAACGTTACTGACAAATAAGACTATTATGACATACGAAGGTGAGCTCGCTAACTCTATTAATAGTAAGTATAGGGCAGATGCTCTCCGGGTTTTTATATCTGGACTAAAGAAATCCTTGAGTGATGTTTTATTTGCGTCACGTCAGGAAGTTGAAGCAAATCACGAAAGGTATATGTTCGCAATGAATTATGCGAAAAGCTCTGAAAGTAGAGTCCTGGCGCATGATAATTATAATATGCGTAGTCAAACGCAGAACAAGTTCAATAATAAAAGTTTTAATAGTGCTCCAACTCAGGGTAAAAATCCATATTATACCCGGCAACGGGACTCGAACAACTTGCAACCGGTAGAAAAAATGGACGTCGATCCCACGTCTTCACGTGTCCGACAAGCGACAAGTTCTCAACAAAGCACCCGTATTAATAATAACAAATTTAACCAAGCACAAAAAAGACGATATGGCTCTGATAGAGTTTCAGGACATCGACGACAGAGAATTAATAAAATTTCACCCGAAAATTGTAAAGAAGAAAATTCGGACTATGAAAAGTTAGCAGAATCTAAGGTAGCAGAAGCAGAGGCATCCGATGTAGAATCGATACATTTTTTAGAGGAAGGTCACTGCTACCCTTCCTACAACAGACAATAGCGGTGGCAGTTGACGAGCCTTTCCAAGTGAAATCCATACATGGATTCAATAATATTATACATAAATGTTACTTAACTCTTTTTGGAGTAAATACTCCATTTTTTATTTTGCCGGGTCTAAAGACCTTTGATGGCATTATTGGCCTTGATCTGCTAACGCAGGTAAAAGCTAATATCAACCTAAGGGAGGAAGTAATTCAGTTCAACTCTGGAGTTGAAAAAATTCAATTCTATAAATGCGAAGACGTGAACTTTACGAAACCAGCGGACATAAACTTCCCTCAGTCGGTAAAATCCGAGTTTAATAAAATGTTGAAGAAAAGTGCTAAAGCTTTTGCAGACCCCGATGAAGCACTGCCCTTCAATACAAACATCGTTGCTACCATTCGCACCGAAGATAGCAACCCGGTATATTCAAAATTATATCCATATCCAATGGGAGTGGCTGATTTTGTTAACAGCGAAATAAAGAATCTATTAAAGAATGGAATAATTCGTGCATCTAGGTCCCCTTATAACAACCCAGTATGGGTTGTTGATAAAAAAGGTACTGATGATTTGGGCAACAAGAAAAAACGACTAGTGCTAGACTTTCGAAAGCTCAATCAAAAGACGGTCGATGACAAATACCCTATTCCCAATGTCACGTCAATATTATCAAACTTGGGCATAGCAAACTATTTTACAACCCTAGATTTAAAGTCAGGGTTTCATCAAATTGAGCTGGCAGAGCGGGATCGAGAAAAAACCGCTTTCTCGGTTAATAATGGCAAATACGAGTTTTGTCGACTACCATTTGGATTGAAAAATGCGCCTAGCATTGGAAGCGGACCACGTAAAGCACATTGACTGGGTTTTGTGTAAACTGTATGAGGCAAATATGAGGGCCTCGTGGGAAAAGTCGAATTTTTTTAAAACAAGTGTAGAATACCTTGGTTTTACAGTGTTAAGAGGGGGAATCAAAGCAAGTCCGGTTAAGGTAGCAGCCATCCGAGACTATAGCGAGCCTTCAACCTTGTTCGGAGTCAGATCCTTTTTGGGCTTAGCCAGTTACTATCGCTGCTTCATTAAGGATTTTGCTTCGATAGCGAAACCATTGTCCGATATTTTAAAAGGTGAAAATGGTAGAATTAGTGCTCAGCAATCAAAAAAAATTTAAATTAAACTTGATGACAGGCAGCTACAAGCCTTTAGTAAACTGAAAGAAATACTGATATCGAAGGATGTAAGGCTGCTTTACCCGGACTTTGGGAAGCCTTTCGATCTAACGACGGATGTTTCGTCACACGGTCTGGGAGCAGTTTTATCTCAGAATGGAAAGCCAATAACAATGATTTCCAGGACATTGAAGGATAGAGAGTTGCACTTCGCAACCAATGAAGGAGAACTGTTGGCCATAGTATGGGCCTTAAAAAACCTCCGAAATTATCTTTACGGTGTAAAAAATCTCAATATTTACACCGACCATCAGCCTCTTACATTCGCAGTTTTAGATCGAAACCCGAATGCGAAAATTAAACGCTGGAAAGCGTTTATTGACGAGCACAACGCTAAAATATTCTATAAACCAGGAAAAGAAAACTTTGTTGCAGACGCTCTGTCACGACAAAGGATCCATGCTCTCGAGGACCAACCTGAGTCAGACGTAGCAACAGTTCATAGTGAACTTTCTATGACTTTCACAATAGAGTCAACAGATAAACCAATAAATTGTTACAGAATCAAATTTTTCTAGAAGATGCACAGAGTCCGTCAACCCGCACTTTCATAATATTTGGAAAGAAGACGCGCCATTTTATATATTTTTCAAGCAGAGACTCACTAATTGAATCAACCCGAAACGTAGTTAAACCGGACGTTGTTAACGCAATTAACTGCGAGTTATCAGTTTTAGCGCATATCCAACATAACCTTGTTGAGTTGTTTCCAACAACAAAGTTCTGGTATGCTAAGAAATTCTTAACAGAAATTTTTGATAAAAATGAACAGAAAGAAATTGTAATTACGGAACATAATCGGGCACATAGAGCCGCCCAAGAGAATACTAAACAGATTTTGCGTGACTATTTCTTTCCAAAAATGACGAAGTTAGCGAATGAAGTTGTAACAAATTGTAAAACATGTTCAAGGGCTAAATATGACCGACACCCGAAAAAACAGTTAATCGGAAAAACTCCAGTTCTTTCATACGCAGGCGAGATTTTGCACATTGATATATTTTCAACAGATAAAAAATACTTTCTGACTTGCCTAGATAAATTTTCGAAATTCGCGATAGTCCAACCGATACTCTCTCGCACAATAATAGATGTGAAAATCCCGATTTTGCAGTTAATGAATATTTACCCTAAAACGAAAACGATTTTCTGTGACAACGAACCTCTTTTAATTCTGAAACTATTAGATCAATTTTGCTTAACCGTTTCGATGTACACATAGTCAATGCCCCGCCTCTCCATAGCACTTCGAACGGACAGGTGGAGAGACTACACAGCACTTTGTTGGAAATTGCAAGGTGTCTCAAATTAGAGAGAAAAATCGAGGACACAAGCGAGCTAATAATGCAGGCGACAATAGAATACAATAGGTCCATTCATTCCGTCACTGGCCAGAGACCGGTGGATATAATCCACTCAGCCACAGATGAGTTTAAAGAGGATATAAAAAATAAAATTAAAAAGGCTCAAGAGGTTCAATTGCAGAAACACAATGAGTCAAGACGAGATAGAACTTTCGAAGTGGGGGAAAGGGTATTAGTAAAAACAAATAGGAGATTAGGAAATAAGCTTACACCACTATGTGTTGAGGAAAAAGTAGAAGCTGATTTAGGGACAGCCGTTCTCATAAAAGGGAGGGTAGTCCATAAGGACAATCTAAGATAAACAAAAATAAGATGTGTAATGAAAAAACATTTTCCAGGATCTTACTCTTGATGATTTCATTTGTGTCAACTATGAGTGCCAGGATGACTGACTATACTCACTCGAAATACATTCCGATTTTAGACGGAGGGGTCACCATTTGGCAGGACTACGGTTACTTCAGACACACAACTAACTTAACCACGTATTCCGAAATTGTAGACGAGACTACCAAATTGGCTAGGGAATTCCCCCAGGAACATCTGAAGAATATTTTGGAATTCGACACTAAGCATTTGAAGACATTGCTGACGGCAATAAGCATACACCATAGGCAGGCAAGAAGTTTGAATTTCCTAGGAACGGCTTTAAAGGTAGTTGCAGGAACGCCTGATTTCGATGATTTTGAAGATATCAAGTTTAGGCAAACCGAGCTCATCGAATCAAATAACAAGCAAATATTAATAAATACGAAAATTCAGGATCAAATTAAAAAATTAACGAACAGGGTGAATATTATCATAGCGAACGCAAAAAAAGAGGAAATTGACAACTCTCACCTGTATGAACTTTTGGTAACGCGGAATAGAATTTTAATAACTGAAATGCAAACCTTGATGCTATCGATATCGCTTGCCAAAGTTAATGTCATAAATTCAGTAATTCTTGACGATAATGATTTGAAGTCAATAATAAACGAGCAATTCACAAATATTAGTATAACGGAAGTAATGGATGTATCTAGTGTTAAGATATTACAAAATGAGAATATATTACATTTTATTATAAAATTTCCTAGGCCTAAATTAGCATCTAAGAAAATTAGTATTTTTCCCGTCGCGCACAATGGCATTATACTTTACCTTGCCGAAGGCCACATAGTCGCAGAGTGTGATAGCCGCGTAATTGCAGTAAGTGATTGCAAAACAACCGCAACATCAACGTTCTGCAGAGAGTCAGTTAAGGAGACATGCGCACAACAGTTACATTCGGGGATGAGGGCGCACTCCACAACTCAGCCTGATCACCGGGAAGCTGTGGTAGTAATCGATGAGGGCATCATTATAATTAATGACCGACAAGCATGCGTAAGGGAGGCAGATGGCACCGAAAAAAACATATCTGGCACGCACCTGCTCACATTCGATAACCGCGTTTGGATCAAAGGAATCATGTTTCTAAATCGTAATGTATCCCCATGTAGACAACCAGGCATAGCAACGTCGCCGTTATTGAATATTACTGGTCACCAAAAGATACTAAGCTTATCGTTTCTGCATAAGCTAAACGCTGAAAATTTGCGATACATAAATGAAGTCGAAACAAGAGTTGCAAAGCAGCCGGCGCTGTCTTTTGGCCTAATTGTCACAACCATTACAATCTGCTGTATCATTTTAAAACTAAAACAACACCTCCTCAAAAAACGAAAACAGCGTGACCTCCAAAATGCTATTGAAGCCTTGAGAAGGTCCGAGGACGGCCCTCACTTACGGGGGGAGGAGTTATCACCCGCTATGCCAAGTAGCTAAGCAGTGTAGCCATTCAGCAGACAAAACGGTTCCCACACATCAGGGTAATCCGTTTATGCTGACACAGCGTCTGGCCGAACACCTGCAGCTACTTTACTAGAAAGCTTCTACTACAACATACTATACTTTGAACGAAATAAGCAGCAACGATTCCCTATCGTGGGAATGAGACTATGCTGATGTGAAGAATGAACATCTGCATAGTAGGAAGAATTCCACGAAAACATCACATCATCCTATGGCACGTACTGGCAGCGCAGTCACAGCGACTACAGCAGCAGCGACGGGCCGAATAGGGTTTATATTAGTTATGTCTTAGCGAGTAAGTTTCAGTCTGTAAGCACAGCTCGAATAATAAAGTATAATTTGAAAATTTGCACACGATTTAGAAAATTCACTAGTATTTCATAATTTTTGCGAGTATATTTACTTTAAAAAAACGAAAAAAGAGAAATATGACATCTTATAGTTATTCATATTGCATAATATATTGTTATGTACTTTTGTGCAGATATGCATTGTATCAGAGTTTTAGCAATCGATACTTTTATACTTCAAAAGTTAATTCCGTTTTGAACTTTACAAAAGATATATATAAATATAACATTAGAGTTTTAGCAGAGTTTTAGCAATCGAACACACGCAAAGGTATATTTTTATACTTCAAAATTTAATTCCGTTTTGAACTTTACAAAAGATATATATAAATATAACATAAGCGAAAATTAATAAAACTGATATGTATGTATCGAGACGATGACCGCTAGTTGACAACTTCTCTCAGCTGCTCACTTTTTCTTCCTCGCCTTTGCGGTTGTTTTCATTCTCTTTTCTCTACATATGTAAACTAAATTTTTATATCGAGGTGAATAAAAACACTGCCTATTATGTAGGCTTGATTATACTTGTTATTAAAACTTTATTTCATCAGCTTATGTAGCAGCGATTAGAGAGCCTGGCAATACTGAATCTTACAAAATAAAGTAAAGCTTATTCTACCCTACTTGATGCTAACTGCAGCTTCTACGTTGTCATCGTTGCTATTGTTGTTGTTGCAACGACTGCATTTTTAGGTAGATCGCCAATTCGCTATTGCTTTTTCTTGTTATTGTTGTTAATGCGACTGCAGTTTTAGGTAGATCGCCAATTCGCTATTGGTATTGCTATCGTTGTTATTGTTGTTGCTGCAGCTGCAGTTTCAGGTGGATCGCTCATCCGCTACTGCCGTTGTTTTTAGTTTAGTCACGCGCAAATAAGCAGACATAGAGTCAACATTTTACAGAATGGAGAATGGAATGTTTCATATGAGCGCGCTAGCGGGTGTTAACTTGTACACATAAATGGATGTCAGAACACGGCGACGGCGAACTCCACAACAGAGAATGCGAAAGAGGCAATGGAATATACATATGCATGTAGTTCAATCGAGTTCGAACATGCAGCCCCCCATGCTGGGACTAGCATATTTCTCCATTTATTTTTGGCATGATGCTGGCTTAAGGAAGAGAGTTTGCAATGTGCAAATATTTGGTTGCTAAAGTAAAGAGGACTAGTTTAAAGTATAAGTGGGTATCGGCAATTTGACTACCAAACTGGTGAAGTGATGATAACTGGGTAATATAATTTGATGCCTTTGGGCATATGGTAATATAGCTTAGCAGTTTGCTTACGAACATTGTTAGCGAACCGAAGCATGTGAGCGTACACACGTATAGTTTTGTGAAGAGAAGAGTATCGAAAAATTACGGAATCTTCAGAGAAGTGCAGAGAGTTTTTTAGGCTTGACTTCCGCCACTTGCTCCTGGACATCCACTGCTGAATGGTCAAATTTGGGCCAATCTGTTTCTGCCTCTTTTAGCCAGGTTGGTCCAGTCCACCATAGCGTGAACGTTGATAAAGCCATAGAAGTTAATCCTCGAGTTGCACAGTCGACTGGGTTTTGAAGGGTATCGACGTGGCTCCATTGGTAAGGTGAAGATGTTTGAAGGATTTGGCTTACTCGATTCGATACCCAAGTTTGCCATCGGTTGGGATCACCATATATCCAATGCAAGGCAATGGTAGCGTCGGTCCAATAAAAATGGGCAATTCTGAAATTTTAACCCCAAACGACCTAAGCTCGATGCGCGGTGTAGTAAGAGACTTCGTTGGCGTTACTCGGCTTTTGGCTACGAGCAAAGAGGTATAGATTTTGTTGTTGGAACATTCTACCCACAGATAAACACTGGCTGCATAAGCTGATATTGAGCCATCACAAAAAGCGTGAAGTTGTAGCGATTGGGTACAAATTGGCTCATACTGTGGCCATCTGGGAATCTTAGTGCAGTGCAAGGTAGATAAGGTGCTTAGAAATTGTTGCCACTGATGGTTTATGTCTGCTGGAAGTTGTTCATCCCATCCCAGAGCCATGCACTCTTGATGAGCGCCATGCCACACCATTTTAAGCAGAATTTTGGCCTTTATGAAGATAGGAGCAATAAGTCCATGTGAATCAAACAGCCGATCAATTGTGGATAGCATTGCACGTTTTGTTGCCGACAAATCAATTTCTAAGTTTATGTTGAAAATGAACATGTCCTGGTTTGGTTGCCAGCCCATGCCTAGTGCTTTTATCGTTTCGGTGCTATTAAAGTTCATACAATCGCGATTTGACATGTGCTCAAAAGAAAATCCATCCAGTAAAGAGATCGAGTTACTGCTGTGGCGTTACTTAGCAAGGTAACGCTCCTCCGCCGGAGCACCAGGCGCGAGGCACCTCCTTTTGACACACTTTCCTGCCATGCAGGCTGAGATAGTTGTAGTTTAAAACAAGTATAAAAGTGGCTAAGTTTGATCGAACTTTATATAACCGGCGCACGCTTTCAGCTAATTTTTTAAATTAATAAAGCAGAGACTAAGTTCGGGCAAAACCGAACTTGATGTAAGCCCCTTTTTTCAAATTTTCATAAAATCGGATTTCTTGATTTAATACAAAACCACATACCAAATTTGAGCAAATTAGCTTGACTAGTTACAGAAGTATCCGACTTTTACGGGTTTCAAAAACATACTGGGTCTCGTCCAATTTTAGTGATTTAAAAAATACTGCTTATATAGATATAATAAAATATCTGTACTAAATTTGGATAAAGGATTTCCAGAGATATATGTACATATGTATCTATGAACAATAACATTGATTTTGGCGACCTTTCCATTTTAAATAAGGGGTTTTTTTGCTGGCTCGAGGTCAAGTTTTTATAGTAATAAAACACGAAGTTTTATTTTCTTTTGTCGATATATTTCGATTCCACTCCGGCAATCGTCTTCAGGGCAAAAACTATTTAACAACATAAATTAAAATACGTACATATGTACATTTTAAAATAACACATAACAATAATCATACATACATTATTTAACACGTCCGCTCCTTTTGACAAGGATTATATGATACGAAACTCTCTCAACCGCTATTAAAAGCTGATTTTATTGATATGTATCTATGAACTCTAAAGTAGGCGGTACCATGTACCTTTCCCAAAATGTTCGTTATAATGGATTTGTTGACTTAATTCTAATAGTTACTGAAGTATAAAATTTTCATAGTTTTGGAAAATTACCGTTATATGGGAGACGGTCGAAATTTTCGTCCGATTTCAAGCATTTTCATAATCTTACTCAACTACGTACAATCTAACAATTGTGCCAAGTTTAGACGAAATCGATAAATTAGTTCCAGATATATTCATATGATCTCAAAAGTAGGCGGTGACACGCCCCTCTTCCAAAATTTTTTCCAAATGCCTGAAAAACTTAGTAAAGTGCTTGACGCAGTGATTGCTGAAATTAAAAAGGAATTTATGTTGAATGTTAATATTGGTAATAATAATGCAAAGTGTCTTGATGTGTGGGTAGCTAACGTTAATGCTATTAAAAGTGCTGTTAACTCGTGCAGTGTTACGAACAATAATACTCGTTCGGTCGCTATACAAGAACTATCTGTGCCTATTTCTGTCTCGCCGTCACAAAATCTGACATGGGATCACTTTTATCTTCCACCCCTACTGTTAGTCCTGCTTACTCTGCAATCAATACGCTGACTGCAATGCAAGCCGGCACCGCAACTATATCTGTTTCGACTGTTAATGATTATTCTATACCACCGCCGCCTGTTAAGTATTCTACTACATTGTCTGCTGGTAATGCTGCTGTTGTTGATAATGCTCTCTGCTATTAGTACTAATTCCGTACTATCTAATGTTAAGTTCTCTGTTAGTCCTGCTGTTGGTACTGTTGCGGATATCGACACTGATGTCAGTACTATGCATGCTGTCTGTGAGACCTCCTCTGTTGAGCCTGCTGTTAACCTGACTTAAACTATAAGTGCCCAGAATGTAGAAGATAACAATATACGAGATCACAGTGCCGATATTGCAGTTGCTGCTATTGTAGCTGGTAATGAAAAAGCTGGCGAGTGGACCACTGTCCGAAATCTAAGCAGGCCTAAGCGCTTAAACATTGTTCATGGACATAATGATAATACTGATCTTGATGTTGTCACTAAGAAAAAGTGGTTGCACATTTCCTCTTTTAAACCGACCCTCTCAGAGGAAAGTCTTATTGAGTATGTTAGTAAATATGCAAAGATTGACAGAATTCACCTATCTGTTATAAACTGGTCAAAAAAGCGTAAATTTTAAACTTGGTGTGTCATATTCCGCTTACAACAACATCCTAAATCCTAACATATGGCCATCGGATATCAATGTGCGGCCCTTTCAGTTTTTTTAACCCGAAGCTAATCGTTGAACCGCCGAATAGTATTATTTCTTTGAACACCGATCATGCATTCAAACATCTAAATATATACTTCCAGAATATGGCTGGTATGCGGACAAAAGCTAAAGAAGTCTTTCGTGGTACTTCACATTTGGATTATGACATACATATATATCTTTGTGGAAACCTGGCTTAATAGTAATTTCTTCAGCGAAGAATACTTTGATGCCAATATTTTCCAGACGTATAGGAAAGACCGAGATGCTGAGAAGACAGGCGATTCCAAAAGGAGGTTGTGTATTATTAGCTCTAAGGCGTAGTTTAAGGTCATCATTTTTTGAATTGCTCAATCACGATACAATAATTGGCCAATTACGTGTTCGGGTGGTAGCTGTGTTCGGCTTTTTGCTTATTTGCGTTTCTTACGTCCCACCTAACAGTTTAGTTGAGTTATATAATTTTCATATTAAAAATATTACACACATCTGTGAAAATAATGAAAATTGTAGTTTCTGCATTCTTAGTGATTTTAATCTCCCCGGCATTAACTGGACATGCTTTCAAAATTCCGGATTCCTTACCCGTACCAATGTTACTAGCTCTCTTGAAATAAATTTCATTGATAGTCTGTTTAGTCTTAATCTTACACAATTAACAACATACTTAATAAGTTATCTAAATTATTAGATCTAGTGTTTGTAGATAAAAATTTGATATTTAACCTCTTTGAAAGTGAGTTCACGCATCATAATCCTCTTATTATATCTTTGGAGTTTTTTGATAAGCTTCCCTTAAGGCAGAATAATATAACTTTATATAATTTTTGTGATGCAGATTACCATAACTTAAACTTGGCAATAAATGACTTAAATTGCTGTGAAATCCTCGATTCTAGTCATGTCAATGTTTCTTATAATATTTTTCTTCATTCTATGTCTAAACTCTTTTCCGAGCATCTGTCAATTTTACCCTCTAGGCCTCATAAATTACCCTGGTATAGTGTCACCCTTAAAAATCTAAAAAATAAAAGGAACAAATGCTACAAGCGCCATAAAACAAGCATAGACAAAGCCTATCTCAAAGAGCAATACCTTAATTTTGCTCGACAGTTTACTGTTTTGGATAAATTTCTTTATAACCAATACATTAGGAGACTGGAATCTGAAATCAAAGTCAACCCAAAAGATTTTTGGAGCTTTGTGCGCTCTAAGCGTGGTTGTTCTAACATTCCTACCTATATGTATTTTGACGGTCACTGTTCTCAGTCACTTTCTGGCACGGTAGAACTCTTTGCTAAATTTTTCAGTTCGAATTTCGCTTCTGAATGCGACTCGTCAAGCTTATCACGTATTTTCTGGCCGATTCAATGCTTAGTTGGCTCGTTTGTATTTCTTCATCTGATATCACTTACGCTATGTCTACTTTAACTTCGACATTAAAGTGTGATGTTGATGGTTTTTGTGCTTACTTCGTCAAATGTTGTAGTTTGTCTTTATGCGTTCCTTGATGTGATTTATTAAATCTATCTCTTTCGACTGGTATATTTATTAAGAGATGGAAAACTGCTTCTATTGCACCAGTCTTTAAATCTGGAATCAGAAACGATATTTTGAACAATAGGCCAATCTCGAAATTATTTGTCTGCTCAAAGTTATTCGAAAAAGTAATTCATTTTAAACTTTCCTTTTTCGTCAAAAGAATAATTCAGCCACGTCAACATGGTTTTGTTGCCGGTCGTTCAACTGTCACTAATCTAGCTTCCTTTTCTGAATTCTATGTATCGGCTTTCAAAAATGGCTATCAAGTAGACACCATTTATACGGAATTTTCTAAAGCTTTTGATAAAGTATCTCACTCAATATTACTTCATAAGTTGGAGTTTATTGGTTTTCATTCTAAACTTCTAAAAAAGTGGTTCAAATCTTACCTTACGAATAGGACTATGTTTGTAGATATCGATAATTGCAAATATAATCCCTTTGTTGCCACTTCAGGTGTCCCCCAGGGTAGCATCCTAGGTCCTTTATTGTTTGTCTTGTCTATAAATGATATTGGGTCCTGTTTTAAATATTACAGGATTGAGCGAGTTCAAACGGTCTTTCTCCGATTTGCCCTTGCTTCTCTTAATTTCTCTGAACCGATTCCGATGTCATTAGTTTTTGTCTCTGTTCGTCGTTGTCTTATCGTTTTTTGGCCATTCAAAATGTTTAATGTTGCGATTGCCGGCTTCGTTTTCGAGCCTCGAAAGTAATTCATCTAGATTCGTTATTTCGTTAACAACCTCGACATTAAGCAACTCGAGTTTTTTGTGTTTTTTATGTGCGCAAATTTGTAAATTTGAAATTTTGTTATTTTTATCGTTTTATTTATTGTTGATTTAATACGCGGTATCTTTTTCGAAAAATTGAATGCAAATTTGTCGTAAACGTTTAAAGTCTGCGATGAATCGTCTATGTGGCTGTTTTGTGTGTCTTTACCGCTACATTTCTTAGTCATCGCTCTAGTTTTAACTGTAACAGCCCAACCTACTATAAACGCACTCCTTTTTTTTGCGCACTGCGCAAAAGTTTTTTTTTATAACTGAACCGATATTGTTTTGCGTGCACGTGTAGCTCAGAGTTGCACAGCTGTCAAATTCGTATGAGAACAATACAAGGTGGAAGTTTTCAGCATTGGTTCAAATTATTTATTTGGTTTAATAATTTGCTTTACCTTATGTCACTTGTTGGTTTTTATTTAAACATTAAATATAATCTTACAATTTTTATTGAGCTAAAGGCCAGTTTATGGAAGATTTTTAATGGTAGAAATTATAGTACTATTTCGGAAATCACCACATTTCCACATCAGACTTCTTTTTATTAAATTTACTAAATTTATTTTTCATAACCACTTCTCCCAGGGTTTGAACCCGGGAGCTCGAAGGCCATCAGAAAAATAAACAAACATTTATTAAATATAATCTTGATTTATTCGCAGAGCTTCAACACTTACTTACTTAATTGGCGCATCAACCGACTAGGCAATTTTGGCCGAGGTCAACAAAGCACGCGAACTGTTCCTATCTCGTGCTACCTGGCACGAATTGGAAATCCCAAGTATAGTCAAGTCTTTTTCCACTTGGTCTTTCCAACGCAGAGGAGGTCTTCCTTTTCCTCTGCTACCACCAGCGGGAACCGCGTTAAAAACCTTCTGGGCTGCAGCTCTTTCATCCATTCGAACGACGTGACCTAGCCAGCGGAGTCGGTGATTCTTAATCCGCTGCAATATGTCGACCATCTTGTACAGCTCGTACAGCTCATCGTTCCATCGTACGCGGTATTCGCCGTCGTAAAGATGCAAAGGTCCATTAATCTTTCGAAAAATCTTTCTCTCGAACATTCCAAAAGCACTCTCATTTGATGTTGTCATCGTCCATGCTTCTGCGCCAAACAATAGGACGGACATGATGAGAGACTTATAGAGTATGGGTTTTGTCCGTCGAAAGAGGACTTTGCTGTGCAACTGCCTACTCAGTCCGAAGTAGCACTTGTTGGCAAGAGAGATTCTGCGTTGGATTTCAATGCTGACGCTGTTATTGGTGTTAATGCTGGTTCCTAAGAAAACGAAGTTCTCTACTTTTTCAAACTAATAACTGTTAACCGTGATGTTTGATCCCAGTCGTGAATGTGCCGACTGTCTATTTGATGACAAAAGATACTTCTTCTTGCCCTCGTTCACCTCCACACCCATTCGCTTCGCTTCTCTATCCAGTTTGGGAAGGTAGAACTAACTGCGCGGTTGTTAGGACCGATGATGTCAATTTCATCTGCGTACGCCAGCAATTGCACACTCTTATAAAAGATGGTGGAGTTGGTCAACGTCATTTTACATAGTCGTATAAGTTTTGCCGGGATACCAAATTCAGTCACTGCGGCATATAGGAAACTTCTTCTACGACAGGCTTTGAAGTCGACAAAAGGATGGTGTGTGTCGATTCTTCTTTCTCGGGTCTTTTCCAAGATCTGGCGTATTGTGAATATCTGGTCGGTGGTAGATTTATCAGGTCTAAAGCCACACTGATAAGGTCCAATCAGTTCATTGACGGTCGGCTTAAGTCTTTCACACAATACACTTGACAGAACCTTATGCGCGATAATAAGAAGACTAATCCCGCGATAATTGGCGCAAACTGCAGGATCATCCCTTTTGGTGGATTGGACAGAGCACACTTAAGTTCCAATCAGCAGGCGTGCGTTCTTCCGACCATATTCTAGAAATGAGCTCGTGCATGCACTTAACCAGCTCCTTTCCGCCGTACTTAAATAACTCAGCTGATAACCCGTCGGCCCCGTGCTTTGTTGTTCTTCAGCCGTGCTATCGCTTTCCGAATTTCGTCATAGTCGGGTGATGGTACATCACGTCCATCATCATTGATTGGGGATTTGGGTTCAACATCTTCTCCAAGGTTGTTGCAGCGTGGAAATAGTGTGAAGAACTGCTCCCTCCATAATGCTGTGGACAAGTATGCTGTGGACATCAGTCACCAGGTCGCCGTTGTCATTCTGACAGGAAATCGCCTCAGTTTTGAAAACTTCTGTTAGCCGTCGTACTTTCAGAAAAAAAAATTTCTTGCTTCCTTCTTCAATTCACGATAACGCTCCCGCACAGCTCGCGTTACGCCCGATCGCAGTGTGGCCCTGTATGCAGCGTCTTTACGTTCCGTGTCGGCGCGACATTCCTCGTCATACCAGTAGTTCTTTCGGGCACGCTGAAATCCGATGGATTCTTCAGCGGCGGTATGTAGACAGCGAGAAATATGGTTCCACTGTTCGGAAATATCGTTCTGTTGATTAATGCTCTCATAGAGCAGGAGTGCAAGTCTGGTGGCGAAGTGGGTGGCTGTTGCGCTTTGCGCTTTTTGCTGCACAGAGGCGCGTGCGGATCTTAGCTGCCACAAGAAAATGATCTGATTCGATGTTGGCTGCTCGGATCGTGCGCCCTATTATGACACTGGAAGCATGCCTTCCGTCTATCACAACATGGTCGATTTGGTTTCGTGTATTACCATCTGGAAAAGCCACGTAGCCTGGTGAATCGTTTTATGCTGTAACCTGATACTACAGACAACCATATTTCGGGCCCCGGCGAAGGCGATCAGTCTCAAGCCTTTATCAGACGTTTCGCCGTGGAGACTGAATTTTCCGACTGTGGACCAAAGATGCCCTCCTTGCCCACATTGGCATTGAAATCGCCAAGCACGATTTATATATATTGGCGGGGGCACCGCTCATACTTGCGGCCAAGGATATCGTACAAGCGATCTTTGGTCCCATCGTCGTTCTCTTCCGTCGGGGCGTGGGCGCAACTCAGGGAGATGTTGAAGAATCTCCCCTTAATGCGGATTGTGGTGAGACGTTCGTCCACCGTAGTGAACGACATTACTTCACGGCGCAGTCTCTCTCCTACGACAAATCCGACACCGAATTTGCGCTCCTTTACATGGCAGCTGCAGTAGATGTCGCAAGGGCCTATCGATTTGTTCCTTGCCCCGTCCATCGCATCTCTTGGATGGCGCTAATGTCAGCCTTTGCTCTGCTGAGGACATCAACCAGCCGGGCAGAGGCACCTTCCACATTCAGGTTTCGGACATTCCAGGTGCCTGCTCTCAAATCATTGTCTGGTCGTCATCAAAAATGGAGGTCTCAACCGAGGCTTTGTTTTCTATTTCACTGGAAGTTGTTTTTTTACGTGGCGGGTTCCAAGCCCTGCGCACAACCAATTGTTGGGGGTGAAAATTTGAACTGGTTTATGTAGCGAGCCGCTTGCTACAAGACAGACGCCCGCTTGCAGCCGCACCTCCTGATGAACAGACGCTGCGGACTTCGGTGGACCCTTAAACCGGATATGTCGGAGTGGCTCTATTAAAGCTCCCTCTCTATTAGCCGTGACCCAAGGCTTCACACGGGCTGGTTACCGTATCTTGCACATGGGTTACCCACGTTGCCCAGGGTGCACGAACGTGGACGTAAGAGTAGGGATTGAGTACAGCCATGCAACTCTAAGTGCATACCCAAAAGCACCACTGTACCCCATTACACCCCTTCAACCCACGAACTTATTAATAATGTAGTGACATACATCAAATTTACAACAAAGCCAATCGCTGACTGTGCAATACAGCAGTGTAAACAAATACATAGCTTAGCGCATTCACCGCTGCACTGCCGCAACGCTATCGCTGCGCAAGCAGAATATTTCGGTGACTCATTGTGCATAGCCAACTGCATGCACTATTTTAATTGGTTGCCCTTCCATCGGCAACTAAGGGTGGAGTTATGGAAATGTCTTTACATGATAATTTCATATAAATAGTTTTAAGTTTTACTAAATAAAATTAGAATAATTCTGACAGTGAAATACTGACGTTTTATTTCTGAAATTTTTTTGAAATACTCGAACCTATCATTACAAACTGAGTTATACGAATACACACCCGAGGGTTCGCCAGTAGACGCACCAGCGTATAAACCCACACCAATAAATGCTGGACCTAAAAAGATCACAATACAAAAATTTACTGAAGAAGAAAGATCTCAAACCCCTGAAGGAAGTGAAGCCTCAAAAGAGGAAAAGAGGCGGCAAACAATACAACACAAGGAAACAGAAAGCAATTTTATTTAAAAAATTACATTTAGAAATAAGTAAGCAAAATAGAGTATAATTAATAATGCAAATAAAAAACCTAAAAGACTTGAATTAAAAAATTTAATTTAATTAAATTATCTAAACTTACAAGAGAACACAAAGACATTGTGTTAGAAATATTTTGGAATACGCGCGACAAAATAATAAAAATTTTATCAAAATACGATTTTGAACTTAATATAGCTCACTCTATTAATATAAAAATGGAATTTCCAATAGAAATTTTTAACAAGGAGTCAATTCAAAGTGAAAACAAAATGTCTGAATTTAAATAGGGACAGCTATGAAAGCTATTCCGAATTTTTCCGGAAACCACAAACAATTGGATTCATTTTTAAAAATTACCGAAATAATTTATAACAACCTTATCGAAACAGGCAAAACAGAGCTAATATAGTGACTGCTATACAAACACCAGCAATATTTGATGAATTAAAAAAATCTTTAACAAATAAATACAATAGTACAATAACCATACCACAGCCTCAGACTCAACTCGCAAATATCACACAAAAGAATCTAAGCATTACAAATTTCAAGAATAAGATTTTACAATTAATTTCCGAACTAAATACATTACAAATAAGACAATGGGGTGTTAATGCAACCACTGAACAAAAAACCCTAATTACACAACTTAACGAACAGTACAGTCTAACAATATTTAAAAACGGACTGAAACGGACACCGCTGTTGAACTAGCTCTAGAAATAGAGCAAGGAAATCAACAACACAATAGCAGAAGTGTTGCGTTTATCAGGAATAAAACAAACAACTTTAGGCACAACAATTACACAATCAATCCCAATAACTCTTATAGGCAAATTCAAACAGCCACAGTAACAGTCAATTCAATAACAGGTACAATAACAATAACACTTATAATAACAACAGAAGCCAAGAAAATAATACCAGAAACAGTCAGGACCAAACTATATAACAATACATAATATAGAATTCAACAAACAAATGAGATTTTTAATAGACACAGTGGCAGATATTTCAATTTGCAAAAATCTATTCAATAACAACTTTGACTTTAACACTGACACAAAATGTAAATTAACCGGAATAACAAAAGAACCAATCTACTCATCAGGTGCATCATATCTTAATTTTCCGATAGATAAAAATAAAGCAGCTATCAGCTTTCAGCTAGTAGATAATGATTTTCCAATTGCAACAGATGGAATCCTAGGAAGATACTTTTTAGTAAATTACTTTTGTAAAATTGATTATGAAACATTCACAATGACAATAAACCTCAAAAACAAATAATACATTTTACAAATAGACACGAAATTACCTTTAAATAAAAGTATAGAACTACCAACTAGAAATAGAGAAAGGAGTATTTTTAGCAAACTCCATTGCACCAGCTAAAGGAATTTGTCATGTAAAACTAATCAACGTTAATAGTCATTCCGTAAATATTAAAGAAATAAAACCTTTGACTGATAAATTAGCAAACTACAATATTTTAAATACACATAACCAACCAAATACATATGTACATACAGCAACGAACGATTTCTTAAACTAATGAAAGAATTAAAACTTAAAAACCTAGATAGGGATACAGAAACAGAATTAAAAGAAATATTTCGCAAATACCAATCAATTTTTCACTTAGAAGGAGAAAAACTTTCAATAAATAATTTTTACAAACAAAAACTTGACTTAACTGACAACTCACCAGTATACATAAAAAACTACAGAACAAATACAATCACAAGTACAAGAATTGGTTCATAATGACATCATTGTGAAAATGACAACGAGAAATAGCGTTTAGTAATAGATTACAGAAAATTAAATCATAAATTAGTTAATGACAAATTTCCACTAACAAGATGAGAGGATGTATTAGATGTATTAGGAAGAGCCAAATATTTCACAACTCTAGATATGACAAGTTCTTTTCACCAAATAACTCTGCAAAGTGATTCAAGACCACCAACCGCGTTTTCCACACAAGACGGACACTACCAGTTCAAGCGTCTACCATTTGGATTAAAATATCGTCAAACAGCTTCCAAAGAATGTTAAAAATTGCACGGAGCGGTTTAAAATCTGAAGCATTTCTTTACGTAGATGATATTATAGTTTTCGGATGTTCTTTGCAGTATCACAATAAAAACCTCTTAAAAGATTTTGACAGGCTAAAATATAACAATCTTAAATTAAATGCAAGCAAATGCCAATTCCTTAAATCAGAAGTCATTTATTTAGGACATCTAATAACGGACAAAGGCATCAGAACCTACCCAGCCAAATCAAAAACAAAAGCTAATTAACCCACCAATACTACAATATCCAGATTTTGATAAACCATTTATACTCACAACAGACGCATCTGACTTTGCACTAGGAGCAATTTTATCACAAGGAGAAATAGGTCACGATTTACCAATATCATACGCAAGTAAACCATTACAAAAGCATGATATAAACAAACAAATCATAGAGAAAGAATTACTAGCAATCCATTGGGGAACCAATCTACTCATCAGGTGCATCATATCTTAATTTTCCGATAGATAAAAATAAAGCAGCTATCAGCTTTCAGCTAGTAGATAATGATTTTCCAATTGCAACAGATGGAATCCTAGGAAGATACTTTTTAGTAAATTACTTTTGTAAAATTGATTATGAAACATTCACAATGACAATAAACCTCAAAAACAAATAATACATTTTACAAATAGACACGAAATTACCTTTAAATAAAAGTATAGAACTACCAACTAGAAATAGAGAAAGGAGTATTTTTAGCAAACTCCATTGCACCAGCTAAAGGAATTTGTCATGTAAAACTAATCAACGTTAATAGTCATTCCGTAAATATTAAAGAAATAAAACCTTTGACTGATAAATTAGCAAACTACAATATTTTAAATACACATAACCAACCAAATACATATGTACATACAGCAACGAACGATTTCTTAAACTAATGAAAGAATTAAAACTTAAAAACCTAGATAGGGATACAGAAACAGAATTAAAAGAAATATTTCGCAAATACCAATCAATTTTTCACTTAGAAGGAGAAAAACTTTCAATAAATAATTTTTACAAACAAAAACTTGACTTAACTGACAACTCACCAGTATACATAAAAAACTACAGAACAAATACAATCACAAGTACAAGAATTGGTTCATAATGACATCATTGTGAAAATGACAACGAGAAATAGCGTTTAGTAATAGATTACAGAAAATTAAATCATAAATTAGTTAATGACAAATTTCCACTAACAAGATGAGAGGATGTATTAGATGTATTAGGAAGAGCCAAATATTTCACAACTCTAGATATGACAAGTTCTTTTCACCAAATAACTCTGCAAAGTGATTCAAGACCACCAACCGCGTTTTCCACACAAGACGGACACTACCAGTTCAAGCGTCTACCATTTGGATTAAAATATCGTCAAACAGCTTCCAAAGAATGTTAAAAATTGCACGGAGCGGTTTAAAATCTGAAGCATTTCTTTACGTAGATGATATTATAGTTTTCGGATGTTCTTTGCAGTATCACAATAAAAACCTCTTAAAAGATTTTGACAGGCTAAAATATAACAATCTTAAATTAAATGCAAGCAAATGCCAATTCCTTAAATCAGAAGTCATTTATTTAGGACATCTAATAACGGACAAAGGCATCAGAACCTACCCAGCCAAATCAAAAACAAAAGCTAATTAACCCACCAATACTACAATATCCAGATTTTGATAAACCATTTATACTCACAACAGACGCATCTGACTTTGCACTAGGAGCAATTTTATCACAAGGAGAAATAGGTCACGATTTACCAATATCATACGCAAGTAAACCATTACAAAAGCATGATATAAACAAACAAATCATAGAGAAAGAATTACTAGCAATCCATTGGGGAATTAACTATTTTAGAACATATCTTTACGGTAGAAAATGTATCGTAGTAACTGACCACAGACGATTAGTATCATTATTCTCGCACAGAAACCCATCGTCGAAGTTGACAAGAATAAGAATAGACTTATCAGAATACGACTTTGAAATTATATACAAACAAGGAAAAATAAATATGTACCTACGCAGATGCATTATCACGCATAAAGGTAGATAGTGACGTACTCAAATCAATGATTCCAACAAGCAAAAGTGAAAAGGAAGATAAGAAGAACATTAATATTATAACAAGGAGCAAGGCCACAAAATTAAAGAATATTAAAGAAAAAGAATTAGCACAAAAGAATATAAATACCGGAACACGCATTAATCAAGAAAATACAGCTCTCAAGAAGCCTGATCAACTTCATATTTGGGAATGTACATCTTTTAGTGACGTCAAGGAAATGAAGAAATTTAAATTTTATATTGAAAAAGAAAGTAGTACTACAATTTAAATAATTGATAATGAAGTGCACGTAACCTGTACCGATGACCATTTGAATCTAGATTCAATGTTGAAGAAACTACATGGTTTACTAAGAAGTTCACGTATACAGAAGCTAGCCCTTGGTGACAAAGATTTTATATTTAAAACATTAATATGAATGCATTTAAGAAGAAATATAATGAATTACAAATGAATAAACGCGTGCCAATAAAAATACTAAAATACACAAACCAAAGTAGTTAGACATACAAAAGAACCACTTGTAGTGACAGACACACCAACCACATCTTTTGACACCATAACAATTGACACTGTAGGCCCATTGCGCATGTCTAATGGCTACAGATACATACATATTGACAATGCAATGACTTATCAAAATTTGTAATAGCACACCCAATTGAAAGTAAAGACGCAAAAACAATAGCAACCACTTTAGTTGAACAACACATTCTAAAGTACGGTTTCATTAAAACATTAAAATCAGACAGAGGGACAGAATTTGTAAACGAACTAATGAATAACGTATGTAATTTACTCAACACAAGACAAATATTTTCCACTCCATATCACCATCAAACAACAGGCGCACTTGAGAAAAACCACAGAACGCTTAACGAGTATTTACTTTCATTTGCCGACGACTATGAATGGGACAAGTGGATATCATATTACACTTTCGCATACAACACTACCCCTCACGTAGACACATTGTACTCACCGTATGAATTAGTATTTGGTAAACTACCAACTCTACCAAGTGACAACATAAACAAACAAAACCAAATTTACGACATTGATAATTATGCCAATGAATTGAAAATGAACTTTCAAATCTCAATAAAAAACGCAAGGAATATTATAAATAGTGTAAAAAAGAAACAAAAAGAAAAATATGACAATAATGTATATATAAGTAATTTTGAAATAGGAGACTTAGTTTATGTAAAAGTAGAGAACAGAAAGAAAAACCAAAGTCCATACCATGGCCCATATAAAATTGTAAACAAAAGAGGAGTAAACTCCACATTAGATATTAATATTTTATAATTTTATTGAGCTCAAGGCCAGTTTATGGAAGATTTGTTTGTGAAAAAAAAAAAAACAACAGCTTTCAATGGTTGAAGTTATAGTACTATTTCGGAAATCACCACATTTCCTGATCAGACTTCTTTTTGATTATTAAATTAAATTATTTTTAATTTAATTTTCATAACCACTTATCTCAGGCTTTGAACCCGGGAGCTCGGAGTTGCAGAGCCAATACGCTACCTATTGTGCTACGCTAGCCGAGTTGGCTGTTGTGTTTATTTCATCTTCCTTAAACAAACCAACTACAAACAAGAGCAACTGATCTGCCGCTATTTAACTTGTTTGTGTAGTTGTTGTTTGTGTTTTTTTATTTTTGCAAATTCTATATTATATGTATGCATTTTTAAGGCGTGCTCATCCTTGTGTACAATGTTTGTTCATTTTTCTGTTGGCCTAGTAAAATGTTAATATTTTATAATTTTATTGAGCTCAAGGCCAGTTTATGGAAGATTTGTTTGTGAAAAAAAAAAACAACAACAGCTTTCAATGGTTGAAGTTATAGTACTATTTCGTAAATCACCACATTTCCTGATCAGACTTCTTTTTGATTATTAAATTAAATTATTTTTAATTTAATTTTCATAACCACTTCTCTCAGGCTTTGAACCCGGGAGCTCGGAGTTGCAGAGCCAATACGCTACCTATTGTGCTACGCTAGCCGAGTTGGCTGTTGTGTTTATTTCATCTTCCTTAAACAAACCAACTACAAACAAGAGCAACTGATCTGCCGCTATTTAACTTGTTTGTGTAGTTGTTGTTTGTGTTTTTTTATTTTTGCAAATTCTATATTATATGTATGCATTTTTAAGGCGTGCTCATCCTTGTGTACAATGTTTGTTCATTTTTCTGTTGGCCTAGTAAAATGTTAATATTTTATAATTTTATTGAGCTCAAGGCCAGTTTATGGAAGATTTGTTTGTGAAAAAAAACAACAACAGCTTTCAATGGTTGAAGTTATAGTACTATTTCGGAAATCACCACATTTCCTCATCAGACTTCTTTTTGATTATTAAATTAAATTATTTTTAATTTAATTTTCATAACCACTTCTCTCAGGCTTTGAACCCGGGAGCTCGGAGTTGCAGAGCCAATACGCTACCTATTGTGCTACGCTAGCCGAGTTGGCTGTTGTGTTAATTTCATCTTCCTTAAACAAACCAACTACAAACAAGAGCAACTGATCTGCCGCTATTTAACTTGTTTGTGTGGTTGTTGTTTGTGTTTTTTTATTTTTGCAAATTCTATATTATATGTATGCATTTTTAAGGCGTGCTCATCCTTGTGTACAATGTTTGTTCATTTCTCTGTTGGCCTAGTAAAATGTTAATATTTTATAATTTTATTGAGCTCAAGCCAGTTTATGGAAGATTTGTTTGTGAAAAAAAAAACAACAACAGCTTTCAATGGTTGAAGTTATAGTACTATTTCGGAAATCACCACATTTCCTCATCAGACTTCTTTTTGATTATTAAATTAAATTATTTTTAATTTAATTTTCATAACCACTTCTCTCAGGCTTTGAACCCGGGAGCTCGGAGTTGCAGAGCCAGTACGCTACCTATTGTGCTACGCTAGCCGAGTTGGCTGTTGTGTTTATTTCATCTTCCTTAAACAAACCAACTACAAACAAGAGCAACTGATCTGCCGCTATTTAACTTGTTTGTGTGGTTGTTGTTTGTGTTTTTTTATTTTTGCAAATTCTATATTATATGTATGCATTTTTAAGGCGTGCTCATCCTTGTGTACAATGTTTGTTCATTTTTCTGTTGGCCTAGTAAAATGTTAATATTTTATAATTTTATTGAGCTCAAGGCCAGTTTATGGAAGATTTGTTTGTGAAAAAAAAAAAAACAACAACAGCTTTCAATGGTTGAAGTTATAGTACTATTTCGGAAATCACCACATTTCCTCATCAGACTTCTTTTTGATTATTAAATTAAATTATTTTTAATTTAATTTTCATAACCACTTCTCTCAGGCTTTGAACCCGGGAGCTCGGAGTTGCAGAGCCAATACGCTACCTATTGTGCTACGCTAGCCGAGTTGGCTGTTGTGTTTATTTCATCTTCCTTAAACAAACCAACTACAAACAAGAGCAACTGATCTGCCGCTATTTAACTTGTTTGTGTGGTTGTTGTTTGTGTTTTTTTTATTTTTGCAAATTCTATATTATATGTATGCATTTTTAAGGCGTGCTCATCCTTGTCTACAATGTTTGTTCATTTTTCTGTTGGCCTAGTAAAATGTTAATATTTTATAATTTTATTGAGCTCAAGGCCAGTTTATGGAAGATTTGTTTGTGAAAAAACAACAACAGCTTTCAATGGTTGAAGTTATAGTACTATTTCGGAAATCACCACATTTCCTCATCAGACTTCTTTTTGATTATCAAATTAAATTATTTTTAATTTAATTTTCATAACCACTTCTCTCAGGCTTTGAACCCGGGAGCTCGGAGTTGCAGAGCCAATACGCTACCTATTGTGCTACGCTAGCCGAGTTGGCTGTTGTGTTTATTTCATCTTCCTTAAACAAACCAACTACAAACAAGAGCAACTGATCTGCCGCTATTTAACTTGTTTGTGTGGTTGTTGTTTGTGTTTTTATTTTGCAAATTCTTTATTTTATGCATTTTTAAGGCGTGCTCATCCTTGTATACAATGTTTGTTCATTTTTCTGTTGGCCTAGTAAAATGTTAATATTTTACAATTTTATTGAGCTCAGGGCCAGTTTATGGAAGATTTGTTTGTGAAAAAACAACAACAGTTTTTAATGGTTGAAGTTATAGTACTATTTCGGAAATCACCACATTTTCCTCATCAGACTTCTTTTTGATTATTAAATTAAATTATGCTGAAACGCTATCGCTGCGCCGTCAGAATATTTCGGTGACACATTGTGCATAGCCAACTGCATGCACTATTTTCATTGGTTGCCCTTCCATCGGCAACAAAGACATTGGAATAAAGCGTGGAGTTATGGAAATGTCTTTACATGATAATTTCATATAAATAGTTTTAAGTTTTACTAAATAAAGTTAGAATAATTCTGACAGTGAAGTACTGACGTTTCTCAAATAATTTCGGCAACCTAACGGCTGCCTATTGGACGGCAGAATCCTTTTCAAATATGGTGCTTTACCCTGTTTGAAACCTCGTTTGGTATCAAACGGCTCGGAGAGGTCCTTCCCAATCCTGACGGAGCTGGTGGTGTTGCGCAACGTCACTTTACATAGTCGTATAAGTTTTGCCGGGATACCAAATTCAGACATTGCGGCATATAGGAAACTGTTTCTCGTGCTGTCGTAGGCGGCTTTGTAGTCAACAAAAAGATGGTGTGTGTCGATTCTTCTTTCTCGGGTCTTTTCCAAGATCTGGCGTATTGTGAATACCTGGTCGGCGGTGGATTTATCAGGTCTAATTTCGTCATAGTCGGGTGAGGGTACATCACGTCCATCATCTTTGATTGGGGATTTGGGTTCAACATCTTCTCCAAGGTTGTTGCAGCTGTTTCCATTAAGCAGTGTGGAGAAGTGCTCCCTCCATAATTTAAGTATACTGTGGACATCAGTCACCAGGTCGCCGTTGTCATTCTGACGGGAATTCGCCTTGGTCTTGAAACCTTCTGTTACCCGTCGTACTTTCTGAAAAAATTTTGGGCGCTTTTCCTGTCGGCCAGCATCTCAAGCTCTTCGCACACACGCATTTCGGCCTCTCTATTTTTCTCAAGAAAAATGCGTCTTGCTTCCTTCTTCAATTTAGCTCCCGCACAGCCCGCGTTGCGCCCGATCGCACTGTGGCCCTGTAGGCAGCGTCTTTACATTTTCGGGTCTTTTCCAAGATTTGGCTTATTGTGAATATCTGGTCATGTCCATCATCATTGATTGAGAATTTGGGTTCAACATCTTCTCCAAAGTTGTTGCAGCGTGGAAACAGTGTGAAGAACTGCTCCCTCCATAGTTTAAGTATGCTGTGGACATCAGTCACCAGGTCGCCGTTGTAATTCTGACAGGAATTCGCCTCAGTTTTGAAAACTTCTGTTAGCCGTCGTACTTTCAGAAAAAAAATTTCTTGCTTCCTTCTTCAATTCACGATAACGCTCCCGCACAGCTCGCGTTGCGCCCGATCGGAGTGTGGCCCTGTATGCAGCGTCTTTACGTTCCGTGTCGGCGCGACATTCCTCGTCATACCAGTAGTTCTTTCGGGCACGCTGAAATCCGATGGATTCTTCAGCGGCGGTACGTAGACAGCGAGAAATATGGTTCCACTGTTCGGATATATCGTTCTGTTGATAAGTGCTCTCATAGAGCAGGAGTGCAAGTCTGGTGGCGAAGTGGGTGGCTGTCTTTTGCAATTGCAGCTTTGCGCTTTTGCTGCACAGAGGCGCGTGCGGATCTTAGCTGCCACAAGAAAATAATCTGAGTCGATGTTTGCTGCTCGGATCGTGCGCACATTTCTGACACTGGAAGCATGCCTTCCGTCTATCACAACATGGTCGATTTGGTTTCGTGTATTACCATCTGGAAAAAGCAACGTAGCCTGGTGAATCTTCTTATGCTGGAACCTGGTACTACAGACAACCATGTTTCGGGCCCCGGCGATGGCGAACAGTCTCAATCCGTTATCAGACGTTTCGCTGTGGACACTGAATTTTCTGACTGTGGACCAAAGATGCCCTCCTTGCCCACATTGGCATTGAAATCGCCAAGCACGATTTTTATATCGTGGCGAGAGCACCGCTCAAACGTGTGGCCAAGGATATCGAAGAAGCGATATTTGGTCCCATCGTCGTTCTCTTCCGTCGAAGCGTGGTTGCAAATCAGGGAGATGTTGAAGAATCTCCCCTTAATGCGGATTGTGGCGAGACGTTCGTCCACCGGAGTGAACGACAGTACTTCACGGCGCAGTCTCTCTCCTACGACAAATCCGACACCGAATTTGCGCTCCTTTACATGGCAGCTGTAGTAGATGTCGCAAGGGCCTACCGATTTGTTCCCTTGCCCCGTCCATCACATCTCTTGGATGGCGGTAATGTCAGCCTTTGCTCTGCTGAGGACATCAACCAGCCGGTCAATGTCACCTTCCAAATTAAGAGTCCGGACATTCCAGGTGCATGCCCTCAAATCATTGTCCTTAAAACGTTTGCCGTGGTCGTCATCAAAAATGGAGGTCTCAACCGAGGCTTTGTTTTCCTCTTCACTGGAAGTTGTTTTTTTTACGTGGCGGGTTCCAAGCCCTGCGCACAACCCATTGCTGGGGATGAAAATTTGAACTCGTTTATCTAGCGAGCCGCTTGCTCCAAGACAGACGCCCGCTTGCAGCCGCACTCCTGGTGAACAGATGCTGCAGACTTTAGTGAACCCTTTAACCGAATATGCCGGAGTGGCTCCACTAAAGCTCCCTCTCTATTAGCCGTGACCCACGGTTCCACACGGGTTGGTTACCGTATCTCACACATGGGTTGCTCACGTTGCCCAGGGTGCACAAACGTGTACGTAAGAGTAGGGATTGAGACAGCCGTGCAACTGTAACTGAAGGACCACTGAACCCCATTACACCCCTTCAACACACGCACTTATTAATAAGTTTGGCAATGGATTTGTTTCCTCTTTTATATTACAGACGCAATAATAAACATAAAAATCATATTCCCAAGTTTCATTCATTCAAAGCTTTTTGATAATCTTTTTGCTAATCCAAACAGAAAAAAAAGTATTCGTTATATTGAAGACAATGCGCATCACCCTCAACGGTGAGGTAAACGTCAAATCGAAATGTCACGCAAAATGAAAATTGGAGATCAAGTTAGCTTTTTGCGCACGACGTTCAATTTCGGTTGCTCCCATAAAACTTGTATGAGCATGAGACATTTTTGACAGTAAATTTCCGCCGTGCGTTTAGATTAGGTTGGGCCGTAAGAACGTGTTACGTTGATTCCCTAATCTCGTGAATGGAAATGCGTGAAAGTGCGTCGGCACCGACGTTTGATTTACCTTTAATTTACTCTATAATGAAATTTTATTCGACTAATTCGAGACGAATTCTCGCAAGTTTTGAAGATGGATCCTTCATATTGAAAAGAAAAACTAGTGGTCTGTGATCTGATTCAACAAGAAAGTTTGTTCCGTAAATGTATGGACGAAATTCTTTGATGGCAAAGTAAATAGCTAAAAGTTCCAACTCTATAATTGGTTTTTTCTGTTCGGCTTTATTAAATGCTTTAGAAGCGAAAAAAATAGGCAAATCGCTACCTTGCTGTTCTTGACTAAGTATAGCGCCACATCCATTTTTTGAACCATCAACTGTATTAATAAATTGTTTAGAAAAATCTGGAATTTGTATCAATTTAGGTTACATTAACGCTGATTTTAGTGATTCAAAAGCTTTCTCGCACTCACTATCCCAAATAAATTCACGTTATTTTCTGTTTAAACGGTTCAAAGGTGCTTCTAGAGAAGCAAAGTTAGGTATAAACATTCGATAGTAATTTGCAAATGCAACGAACCGTCGTACTGCGTCTTTGTCAGTCTGGTTTGTATACTTTTTAATTGAGTTAATTTTTAAATCATCTGGCTAAATTCTGGCTTCAGTACAGCCTGTGACGATGATATCGTCGACGTACAAAAATGCTACATTAGCCGGAATGCCTGAAAATGCGATTGTCATCATTCGTGTAAACGAATTCGATGCTATATTCAAGCCAAAAGGCAAAACTTTCCATTTATATGCTTTACGCTCGGTGCTAAAAGAAGTTATATCGCGTGAATCTGTAGCAAGGGGATTTGATGAAATCCAAAAAAAGGTCTAGTGTCGAAAAATACTTTGCTTCACCAAGGTTATCTAAAATGTCGTCAAGACGTGCCTAAAGAAACGTAACGGCAATTAGCCGTAATTTTTTATGTAAACGGGGTTAGTATCTGGCAGTCTTAATTTTTGTTAGTAAAAATTGTTTAATGTCATTTTGTTGTCAGGCAGAGCGAATATATCTGCATATTAATAATAATCCCAACGGTTTTATCCCTCCATACCCGCCCGACCGACGCGAGGGGCGCATCCGCATGACGCACGGATATATAAAAAAAACAATTTTTTTTGTTTTTTTTTTCATATATGTTGCGCCGAGTCATTAAAGGCAGAGGTTTGTTAAGTGTCGAGATCTAAAACTGTTCACCTACAGAACAAATGCTCATCAGCTGATCGAATAGTAACATATGTATATGTGTGTGTATGTATCAATTATTGAGAGCATTGAGTATAGTTTTCTTTATGTATAAAAGTGAGTCTGAAATATCAAAAGAACCGGAGTGGGTGTTAAAATCCTGACACAAACTACGGTGTGGCTCATTTAACTCAAAATTACTTTGACATGGCTTCAGAAAGAGAGGCCGGAAATATCTTGAAATTCTGGAGGGAACGTTTAGTTTTATTTCGCTAAGAAGAGATGGGCTATAGATCAGGCCTGTCAGTAACTTGACCAAAAATACAATATTCTAGAGTCGAGTAATTTGCCAGCGTTATTGCTTGGAATTTGTTTCTTTAAAATTTTAGTAAGTTCCTTAGTCCGGTTATCGTTTTTGGTCGTCATTTTGATGGAATAAACATGATAATTAGAAAGTTTTTCGGTCCGAATGTTATAGTTCTTTACGTACTTTACATCAACTGTGGTATTTATAATATTGATCATTGGGTTACTGGAATTAATTATACACCGTTATCAATTTCTTGTGAGTTCACGAAGGGTGACTCCGGTGGTTCACCAAAGTCAAAAGGTCGAAAAACTTCGCATCTTGGCGGTATAACACAGGTATCGCTTTCTGTCCTGTGAAGAACCGGAATCGCGACTTTTTCTTTGCCTACTCCCCCAGTGTTCGCTCCTGAGAGGCCAGAGCGTTTAAAGTCCGCACATTTGCATAATTTCTGCTATTATTGTTACTTCCGTTATTATTGTTGTTTCTGTTTTGCGTATTGTTGTTAAAATTGTTTGCGTTACCCCTAGTACCGTTGTTATTGTATCTATTATTGTTGCCATTGTTGTTTGACCTGTAATTGTTGCTGTTATCGTTGTACCTATAGTTGTTGCCGTTATTGTTGTACCTAAAGTTGTTGCCTTTATTGTTGTACCTAAAGTTGTTGACATTATTGTTGTACGTAAAGTTGTTGCCATTATTATTGTACCTATTAAAATTTTACCCTTTAAAATTACCTAAAAAATTATTTGATCTGTTAGTTTGTGATCGAAACGCTAACACTTGTCTCTCTTTTACTTAGTTATTTTGTTCTCTGATCATTTTTGCTACTACATTCTTTGAATCATTGAAGGTTGTTGAAGCTAAAATTGACTTAAATAAGTCAGAACGTGTCATACCTTCAGTGCTTAAAGAACGTCACGGCACTACATCAGATAGCTCCTCGACACGTTTGGCAAATTCCGTATAGTTGTTGTTTACGACATGCAAAGATGCAATTTTTCCGGCTACAACTTTTGAGTTGTCCGGTTTTATTTTATTTCGTAACGCGTCTTTAATCTAACCAATGGAACTAATATCAGTGGGAATTGCTTCGCGTGGCTTGCCTTCAAGCTTTGGTTTTAAAAATGGTATAAATGTACTTTGTAGGTTTTCGTCTAAAAGATTTTCAATTAAATTAATCTATAAATGATTCAAGTGCTAGCGGATCACCGTTATAATTTTCCCTAATTATTGAGGAACAAAGGCTAATAAAATATTTTTTCTTTTCCGGCGTAGCCTTTTTCTTGAATGAAATATTGTTGTTAAAATTATTGATATGTCTGGTGAACTCGTAGCTGTTGTAGGAATGTCAGTGACTGATAATAAATCTGAAAGAACTGGTAGCGATATACTTCTTTTGTAACTAGTCTGTTTCGACGCTTCTGCCTTTGCTTCAGTAAATTCTTCTTCCGACTGGGAAGTGGTTAGGACTGCTTGGCAGATTAATCTTAAGTTTTCGTTTGGAATTTTAACGTGACTATTGAGTCTAGAAAAACACTTCGCTAAGAGTTCCTTACAGCGTGCTAACTTAGCCTGAACCTCCCCGAGATCACACGTATGAACCGAACTATTAGCAATAACCAGTAATAAAATAATATTATATTCTGTAACAAACGAGTATTTGTAATTTTTCAGCTCATTAACGTTAGTTGAAATTGGGCGATTATGTAAAATTCGCTTTGCATATTAAGTAAAATTTGTTAGGTATTGTTTAAATTGTAGTTCAAATTCGTTTATAACCCCGTAATCTCGAAGGAGTTGAGGGCAAAATTTACGAAAAATCACCGTTCGTCACCCAATATCAAAATGTAAAAAGGTATGAAAAGGAAATTTTTAGAAATATACAGAAAAAAAATGTTCGCCAGACAATATCAAAATGTAAAAAGGTATAAAAATGAAATTTTCGAAATTTTGGAAAAAAATATGTTTAATACTTACATATATGAATTTTCGGACAAAAGTCATCGGCTGAAATAGGCATGCAAAGAGAGCTTTAATGCAACAACAATTTTTAATTTAAACTATTTTCCTTCAAACGTTGATTATTAAGTATAAAATTAATGAAAAGAAGGAACGAGTTGTACATAACATATCAAAAGATAATAATATATGACAATAGTAATGAAAAGAAGTATCGAGTTGTATATAACATATCAAAAGGTAATTATAAGAATATATATATCAGAAAGGTAATTATAAGAGTATAAATCAGAGAGGTAATTATTAAAATACAAAAGTATCAATATTTGCTCGCTGGTGCTGCTACCGTTGCTACTGCTTATGCCGCGTCACGGCTTGGCAAAAATGACCGTAATGGTGGTTAAAACAAATGGCCGTTATGTGGCGTGATTTCGCCTAGCGGCTTTTAGCTGCTGATCACACATGCAAAACTGCACCTCTTGGGTTTTTCAAAATGTGGTTTCCGTTGTTCCTTTCGTTTTGTTTGTTTTAAAAAAAGGTGTTTTTTTTTCTTTTCGGTTTTGATTGTTTAAAAAAATATGGTTTCCTTTTTCCTTTCGTTTTTGTTTGTTTCAAAAAAATTGTCGTTTTATTTTTTTTGGAAATATTTTATGTATAATTTTTGTAATTTGTTGTTGAAGAAATTTGTATTTTTTTTGTAATTATTTCTTTTGTCACCGGCTCCAGCGATATAGTTTTTTTCGAATTTTAAGAAAATTCAAGAATTTTAGTTCATTATTTTTTGTTTTTAAAATCTGAATTATTTATTTGTTTTTTTTTTTAAATTTGAAATTTATTTATTGTTCACCACCACCACTTTGCACTTAGTCCATTTTAAAAAGATTTTTCATTTTTGTTTTCAGTAGTCTTTTTAAGTTTTAATTTTTTTTGTTTTTACAGGTTTTTATTTTGATTTTATATTGGTTTTTTTGTAATTTTAATTAAATTTTTGATTATTATTTCTGTTCTGCAATCTTCTCATCTTCCGAGGGCCTTCAACTTGTTACGGTCGCCATGTGGCGTTACCTTCACAAGGTAACGCTCCTCCGCCGGAGCACCAGGCGTTACTGTCAGGTCGTGCCCCTCTTCGTGCCGGGTTGCACGCTCTGTGCGGGGGCATCTCCTGGTGACACACTTTCCTGCCATGCAGGTGGAGATAGTTTTAGTTTAAAAAAGAAACGCAAAAGAAAATAACTTTTTAATCAAGAAGTTATGCTTTATTTAGAACTTGCGAGGCGGCTTCTATCTTGATCCCAGTCGTGAATGTGCCGACTGTCTATTTGATGACAGGAGATACTTCTTCTTGCCCTCGTTCACCTTCAGACCCATTCGCTTTGCTTCTCTATCCAGTTTGGAGAAGGTAGAACTAACTGCGCGGTTGTTAAGACCGATGATGTCAATGTCATTAGCGTGCGCCAGCAATTGTACACTCTTTTCAAATATGGTGCTTTACCCTGTTTGAAACCTCGTTTGGTATCAAACGGCTCGGAGAGGTCCTTCCTAATCCTGACGGAGCTGGGTTGCGCGCTCTGTGCGGGGGCACCTCCTGGTGACACACTTTCCTGCCATGCAGGTGGAGATAGTTTTAGTTTAAAAAAGAAACGCAAAAGAAAATAAACTTTTTAATCAAGAAGTTATGCTTTATTTAGAACTTGAGAGGCGGCTTCTATCTTGATCCCAATCGTGTATGTGCCGACTGTCTATTTGATGACAGGAGATACTTCTACTTGCCCTCGTTCACCTTCAGACCCATTCGCTTTGCTTCTCTATCCAGTTTGGAGAAGGTAGAACTAACTGCGCGGTTGTTAAGACCGCTGATGTCAATGTCATTAGCGTACGCCAGCAATTGTACACTCTTTTCAAATATGGTGCTTTACCCTGTTTGAAACCTCGTTTGGTATCAAACGGCCCGGAGAGGTCCTTCCCAATCCTGACTGAGCTGGTGGTGTTGCTCAACGTCATTTTGCTTAGTCGTATAAGTTTTGCCGGGATACCAAATTCAGACATTGCGGCATATAGGAAACTGTTTCTCGTGCTATCGTAGGCGGCTTTGAAGTCAACAAAAAGATGGTGTGTGTCGATTCTTCTTTCTCGGGTCTTTTCCAAGATCTGGCGTATTGTGAATATCTGTTCGGTGGTAGATTTATCAGGTCTAAAGCCACACTGATAAGGTCCAATCAGTTCATTGACGGTCGGCTTAAGTCTTTCACACAATACACTTGACAGAACCTTATGCGCGATAATAAGAAGACTAATCCCGCGATAACTGGCGCAAGCTGCAGGATCATCCCTTTTGGTGGATTGGGCAGAGCACACTTAAGTTCCAATCAGCAGGCGTGCGTTCTTTCGACCATATTCTAAAAATGAGCTCGTGCATGCACTTAACCAGCTCCTTTCCGCCGTACTTAAATAACTCAGCTGATAACCCGTCGGCCCCGTGCTTTGTTGTTCTTCAGCCGTGCTATCGCTTTCCGAATTTCGTCATAGTCGGGTGATGGTACATCACGTCCATCATCATTGATTGGGGATTTGGGTTCAACATCTTCTCCAAGGTTGTTGCAGCGTGGAAATAGTGTGAAGAACTGCTCCCTCCATAATTTAAGTATGCTGTGGACATCAGTCACCAGGTCGCCGTTGTCATTCTGACAGGAAATCGGCTCAGTTTTGAAAACTTCTGTTAGCCGTCGTACTTTCAGAAAAAAAAATTTCTTGCTTCCTTCTTCAATTCACGATAACGCTCCCGCACAGCTCGCGTTGCGCCCGATCGCAGTGTGGCCCTGTATGCAGCGTCTTTACGTTCCGTGTCGGCGCGACATTCCTCGTCATACCAGTAGTTCTTTCGGGCTCGCTGAAATCCGATGGATTCTTCAGCGGCGGTATGTAGACAGCGAGAAATATGGTTCCACTGTTCGGAAATATCGTTCTGTTGATAAGTGCTCTCATAGAGCAGGAGTGCAAGTCTGGTGGCGAAGTGGGTGGCTGTCTTTTGCAATTGCAGCTTTGCGCTTTTTGCTGCACAGAGGCGCGTGCGGATCTTAGCTGCCACAAGAAAATAATCTGAGTCGATGTTGGCTGCTCGGATCGTGCGCACATTTATGACACTGGAAGCATGCCTTCCGTCTATCACAACATGGTCGATTTGGTTTCGTGTATTACCATCTGGAAAAAGCAACGTAGCCTGGTGAATCTTCCTATGCTGGAACCTGGTACTACCGACAACCACGTTTTGGGCCCCGGCTAAGGCGAACAGTCTCAATCCGTTATCAGACGTTTCGCTGTGGACACTGCATTTTCCGACTGTGGACCAAAGATGCCCTCCTTGCCCACATTGGCATTAAAATCGCCAAGCACGATTTTTATATCGTGGCGAGAGCACCGCTCAAACGTGCGGCCAAGGATATCGTAGAAGCGATCTTTGTTCCCATCGTCGTTCTCTTCCGTCGAAGCGTGGTTGCAAATCAGGGAGATGTTGAAGAATCTCCCCTTAATGCGGATTGTGGCGAGACGTTCGTCCACCGGAGTGAACGACAGTACTTCACGGCGCAGTCTCTCTCCTACGACAAATCCGACACCGAATTTGCGCTCCTTTACATGGCAGCTGTAGTAGATGTCGCAAGGGCCTATCGATTTGTTCCCTTGCCCCGTTCATCACAGCTCTTGGATGGCGCTAATGTCAGCCTTTGCTCTGCTGAGGACATCAACCAGCCGAGGTCTCAACCGAGTCTTTGTTTTCCTTTTCACTGGAAGTTGTTTTTTTTACGTGGCGGGTTCCAAGCCCTCCGCACAACCCATTGCTGGGGGTGAACTCGTTTATGTAGCGAGCCGCTCGCTCCAAGACAGACGCCCGCTTGCAGCCGCTTCTCCTGGTGAACTGACGCTGCAGACTTTAGTGGAGCCTTAAACCGAATATGTCGGAGTGGCTCCACTAAAGCTCCCTCTCTATTAGTCGTGACCCACGGTTCCACACGGGTTGGTTACCGTATCTCGCACATGGGTTGCTCACGTTGCCCAGGGTGCACAAACGTGGACGTAAGGTTAGGGATTGAGTACAGCCTGCAACTGTAACTACATACCCAAAAGCACCACTGTACCCCATTACCCCTTCGACACACGCACTTATTAATAAGTTTCGCAATGGATTTGTTTGCTCTCTTTTAATATAGACGCAATAATAAACATAAAAATCATATTCCCAAGTTTCAAACAATGTACAAATTTACAAAAAGTTTTCATTAAAATCTTTTTGATAATTTTTTTGCTAATCTAAATAAAAAAAACTGTATTCGTTATATTGAAGACAATGCGCATCACCCTCAACGGTGAGGTAAACGTCAAATCGAAATGTCACGCAAAATGAAAATTGAAGATCAAGTTAGCTTTTTGTGCACGACGTTCAATTTCGGTTGCTCCCATAAAACTTGTATGAGCATGAGACATTTTTGACAGTAAATTTCCGCCGTGCGTTTAGATTAGGTTGGGCCGTAAGAACGTGTTACGTTGATTCCCTAATCTCGTCAATGGAAATGCGTGAAAGTGCGTCGACACCGACGTTTGATTTACCGTAAATTTACTCTATAATGAGATTATATTCGACTAATTCGAGACGAATTCTCGCAAGTTTTGAAGATGGATCCGTCATATTGAAAAAAAAAACTAGTGGTCTGTGATCTGATTCAACAAGAAATTTTGTTCCGTAAATGTATGGACGAAATTCTTTGATGGCAAAGTAAATAGCTAAAAGTTCCAACTCTATAATTGGTTTTTTCTGTTCGGCTTTATTAAATGCTTTAGAAGCGAAAAAAATAGGCAAATCGCTACCTTGCTGTTCTTGACTAAGTATAGCGCCAAATCCATTTTTTGAACCATCAACTGTATTAATAAATTGTTTAAAAAAAACTGGAATTTGTATCAATTTGGGTTACATTAAAGCTGATTTTATTGATTCAAAAGCTTTCTCGCACTCACTATCCCAAATAAATTCAATTTTTTTTCTGTTTAAACGGTTCAAAGGTGCTTCTAGAGAAGCAAAGTTAGGTATACACTTTCGATAGTAATTTGCAAATGCAACGAACCGTCGTACTGCGTCTTTGTCAGTCTGGTTTGTATACTTTTTAATTGAGATAATTTTTAAATCATCTGGTTAAATTCTTTGCGGAACATTTATGGCCTAAAAATGTAACTTCTGGCCTTAGAAAATTGCACTTATTCGGATTAAGTTTGAGGTTAAATGATCTTCATGTGTCGAAAACTTTTGATTTTTAATGTGATGTGCTTCAGTACAGCCTATGACGATGATATCGTCGACGTACAACAATTTCCATTTATATGCTTTACGCTCGGTGCTAAAAGAAGTTATATCGCGTGAATCTGTAGGCAAGGGGATTTGATGAAATCTAAAAAAAAGATCTAGTATCGAAAAATACTTTGCTCGACCAAGGTAATCTAAAATGTCGTCAAGACGTGCCTAAGGAAATTTATCGGCAATTCGCCGTAATTTTTTATGTAAACGGGATTAGTGTCTGTCAGTCTTAATTTTTGTTAGTAACAATTGTTTATTGTCATTTTGTTGTCAGGCAGAGCGAATATATCTGCATATTCTAGACATAAGTCGAGTAATTTGCCAACCTTATTGCTTGGAATTTGTTTCTTTAAAATTTTAGTAAGTTCCTTAGTCCGCTTATCGTTTTTGGTCGTCTTTTTGATGGATTAAACATGATAATTAGAAAGTTTTTCGGTCCGAATGTTACAGTTCGTTACGTACTTTACATCATCTGTGGTATTTATAATATTGATGATTGGGTTACTGGAATTAACTATACACCGTTATCAATTTCTTGTGAGTCCGCGAAGAGTGACTCCGGTGGTTTGCCAAAGTCAAAAAGTCGACAAATTTCGCATCTGGGCGGTATAACACAGTTATCGCTTTCTGTCCCGTGAAGAACCGGAATCGCGACTTTTTCTTTGCCTACTCAGAAGGAAATGCAACTGTTTGCATAGCTACTAACGCACTTGTTTGTTTTTAAAAAGTATTTAACCAGTATACCATCAGATGGAATGTTAAATTGTCATTCACCACATGAAAAGTATGTTTTATAAAAAAGTTCGAAAAATGTAAATTTGCTGTGATTTTATCTAAAGTAGAAACAGTTTTAGAAGTGACACCAGTAATGCGGATAACATCGTTTGTATTGATTGAAAAATGCCTGTTTAAACTTGAAATTTTGATTAAAGAAATGTCGGCTTGCGTATCGACTAAAAACGTACATAATTTGTTAGGTCCGGTAAATTTTAAATGAATAAAGTCAGAGTAACTTAAGTTAAGACAGTTACCCCTAGTACCGTTGTTATTGTATCTATTATTGTTGCCACTGTTGTTTGACCTGTAATTGTTGCTGTTATCGTTGTACCTATAGTTGTTGCCGTTATTGTTGTACCTAAAGTTGTTGCCTTTATTGTTGTACCTAAAGTTGTTGACATTATTGTTGTACGTAAAGTTGTTGCCATTATTATTGTACCTATTAAAATTTTGTCCTTTTAAACTACCTAAAAAATTATTTGATCTGTTAGTTTGTGATCGAAACGCTAACACTTGTCTCTCTTTTACTTGGTTATTTTGTTCTATGATCATTTTTGCTACTACATCCTTCGAATCATTGAAGGTTGTTGAAGCTAAAATTGACTTAAATAAGTCAGAACGTGTCATACCTTCAGAGCTTAAAGAACGTCGTAGTGCATCAGATAGCTCCTCGACACGTTTGGCAAATTCCGTATAATTGTTGTTTACGACATGCAAAGATGCAATTTTTCCGGCTACAACTTTTGAGTTGTCCGGTTTTATTTTATTTCGTATCGCGTCTTTAATCTGACCAATGGAACTAATATCAGTGGGAATTGCTTCGCGTGGCTTGCCTTCGAGCTTTGGTTTTAAAAATGGTATAAATGTTCTTTGTAGGTTTTCGTCTGAAAGATTTTCAATTATATTAATCTATAAATGATTCAAGTGATAGCGGATCACCGTTATAATTTTCCCTAATTATTGAGGAAAAAAGGCTAATAAAATATTTTTTCTGTTCCGGCGTAGCCTTTTCTCTTGAATGAAATATTGTTGTTAAAATTATTGATATGTCTGGTGAACTCGTAGCTGTTGTAGGAATGTCAGTGACTGATAATAAATCTGAAAGAACTGGTAGCGATCTACTTCTTTTGTAACTAGTCTGTTTCGACGCTTCTGCCTTTGCTTCAGTAAATTCTTCTTCCGACTGGGAAGTGGTTAGGTCTGCTTGGCAGATTAATGTTAAGTTTTCGTTTGGAATTATAACGTGACTATTGAGTCTAGAAAAACACTTCGCTAAGAGTTCCTTACAGCGTGCTAACTTAGCCTGAAACTCCCCGAGATCACACGTATGAACCGAACTATTATCAATAACCAGTAATAAAATAATATTATATTCTGTAACAAACGAGTATTTGTAATTTTTTAGCTCATTAACGTTAGTTGAAATTGGGCGATTATGTAAAATTCGCTTTGTATATTAAGAAAAATTTGTTAGGTATTGTTTAAATTGTAGTTCAAATTCGTTCATAACCCCGTAATCTCGAAGGAGTTGAGGGCAAAATTTACGAAAAATCACCGTTCGCCAGACAATATCAAAATGTAAAAAGGTATGAAAAGGAAATTTTTAGAAATTTACAAAAAAAAAATGTTCGCCAGACAATATCAAAATGTAAAAAGTTATAAAAATGAAATTTTCGAAATGCTGGAAAAAAATATGTTTAATACTTATATGAATTTTCGGACAAAAGTCATCGGCTGAAATAGGCATGCAAAGAGAGCTTTAATGCAAAAACAATTTTTAATTTAAACTATTTTCCTTCAAACGTTGATTATTAAGTATAAAATTAATGAAAAGAAGGAACGAGTTGTACATAACATATCAAAAGATAATAATATATGACAACAGTAATGAAAAGAAGTATCGAGTTGTATATAACATATCAAAAAGTAATTATAAGAATATATATGTATATCAGAAAGGTAATTGTAAGAGTATATATCAGAGAGGTAATTATTAAAATACAAAAGTATCAATGTTTAAGAAAAAAATGTTTAATTTAAGCAGAAGTGTCTGTAGGTGTGTCTCACCGTTTCACCTTGCTGTAACCGCTACCGCCGCTACTGATATTTGCTCGCTGGTGCTGCTCCCGTTGCTACTGCTGTTTGCTCGCTGCTGCTGCTACCGTTGCTACTGCTGTTTGCTTGCTGCTGCTGCTACTGCTTATGCCGCGTCACGGCTTGGCAAAAATGGCCGTTATGGTGGTTAAAACAAATGGCCGGTATGTGGCGTGATTTCGCCTAGCGGCTTTTAGCTGCTAAACACACATGCAAAACTGTACCTCTTGGGTTTTTCAAAATGTGGTTTCCGTTGTTCCTTTCGTTTTGTTTGTTTTAAAAAAAAGGTGTTTTTTTTTCTTTTCGGTTTTGATTGTTTAAAAAAATATGGTTTCCTTTTTCCTTTCGTTTTTGTTTGTTTCAAAAAAATTGTCGTTTTATTTTTTTTTGAAATATTTTATGTATATTTTTGTAATTTGTTGTTGAAGAAATTTGTAATTTTTTTGTAATTATTTCTTTTGTCACCGGCTTCAGCGATATAGTTTTTTTTTTCGAATTTTAAGAAAATTCAAGAATTTTAGGTCATTATTTTTTGTTTTTAAAATCTGAATTATTTATTTGTTTTTTTTTTTAAATTTGAAATTCATTTATTGTTCACCACCACCACTTTGCACTTAGTCCATTTTAAAAAGATTTTTCATTTTTGTTTTCAGTAGTCTTTTTAAGTTTTAATTGTTTTTGTTTTTACAGGTTTTTTTTTTTTTATTTTATATTGGTTTTTTTGTAATTATTATTTCTGTTCTGCAATCTTCTCATCTTCCGAGGGCCTTCAACTTGTTACGGTCGCCATGTGGCGTTACCTTCACTAGGTAACGCTCGTCCGCCGGAGCACCAGGCGTTTCTGTCAGGTCGTGCCCCTCTTCGTGCCGGGTTGCACGCTCTGTGCGGGGGCACCTCCTGGTGACACACTTTCCTGCCATGCAGGTGGAGATAGTTTTAGTTTAAAAAAGAAACGCAAAAGAAAATAAACTTTTTAATCAAGAAGTTATGCTTTATTTAGAACTTGCGAGGCGGCATCTATCTTGATCCCAGTCGTGAATGTGCCGACTGTCTATTTGATGACAGGAGATACTTCTTCTTGCCCTCGTTCACCTTCAGACCCATTCGCTTTGCTTCTCTATTCAGTTTGGAGAAGGTAGAACTAACTGCGCGGTTGTTAAGACCGATGATGTCAATGTCATTAGCGTGCGCCAGCAATTGTACACTCTTTTCAAATATGGTGCTTTACCCTGTTTGAAACCTCGTTTGGTATCAAACGGCTCGGAGAGGTCCTTCCCAATCCTGACGGAGCTGGTGGTGTTGCTCAACGTCATTTTACTTAGTCGTATAAGTTTTGCCGGGATACCAAATTCAGACATTGCGGCATATAGGAAACTGTTTCTCGTGCTATCGTAGGCGGCTTTGAAGTCAACAAAAAGATGGTGTGTGTCGATTCTTCTTTCTCGGGTCTTTTCCAAGATCTGGCGTATTGTGAATATCTGGTCGGTGGTAGATTTATCAGGTCTAAAGCCACACTGATAAGGTCCAATCAGTTCATTGACGGTCGGCTTAAGTCTTTCGCACAATACACTTGACAGAACCTTATACGCGATGTTAAGAAGACGAATCCCGCAATAATTGGCGCAAACTGCAGGATCATCCCTTTTGGTGGATTGGGCAGAGCATACTTAAGTTCCAAAAAGCAGGCATGCGTTCTTCCGACTATATTCTAGAAATGAGCTCGTGCATGCACTTAACCAACTCCTTTCCGCCGTACTTAAATAAATCAGCTGGTAACCCGTCGGCCCCGGGTGCTTTGTTGTTCTTCAGCCGTGCTATCGCTTTCCGAATTTCGTCATAGTCGGGTGATGGTACATCACGTCCATCATCATTGATTGGGGATTTGGGTTCAACATCTTCTCCAAGGTTGTTGCAGCGTGGAAACAGTGTGAAGAACTGCTCCCTCCATAATTTAAGTATGCTGTGGACATCAGTCACCAGGTCGCCGTTGTCATTCTGACAGGAATTCGCCTCAGTTTTGAAAACTTCTGTTAGCCGTCGTACTTTCAGAAAAAAAAATTGCTTGCTTCCTTCTTCAACTCACGATAACGCCTCCCACACAGCTCGCGTTACGCCCGATCGCAGTGTGGCCCTGTATGCAGCGTCTTTACGTTCCGTGTCGGCGCGACATTCCTCGTCATACCAGTAGTTCTTTCTGGCTCACTGAAATCCGATGGATTCTTCAGCGGCGGTATGTAGACAGCGAGAAATATGGTTCCACTGTTCGGATATATCGTTCTGTTGATAAGTGCTCCCATAGAGCAGGAGTGCAAGTCTGGTGGCGAAGTGGGTGGCTGTCTTTTGGAATTGCAGCTTTGCGCTTTTTGCTGCACAGAGGCGCGTGCGGATCTTAGCTGCCACAAGAAAATAATCTGAGTCGATGTTGGCTGCTCGGATCGTGCGCACATTTATGACACTGGAAGCATGCCTTCCGTCTATCACAACATGGTCGATTTGGTTTCGTGTATTACCATCTGGAAAAAGCAACGTAGCCTGGTGAATCTTCTTATGCTGGAACCTGGTACTACAGACAACCATGTTTCGGGCCCCGGCGAAGGCGAACAGTCTCAATCCGTTATCACACGTTTCGCTGTGGACACTGAATTTTCCGACTGTGGACCAAAGATGCCCTCCTTGCCCACATTGGCATTGAAATCGCCAAGCACGATTTTTATATCGTGGCGAGAGCACCGCTCAAACGTGTGGCCAAGGATACCGTAGAAGCGATATTTGGTCCCATCGTCGTTCTCTTCCGTCGAAGCGTGGTTGCAAATCAGGGAGATGTTGAAGAATCTCCCCTTAATGCGGATTGTGGCGAGACGTTCGTCCACCGGAGTGAACGACAGTACTTCACGGCGCAGTCTCTCTCCTACGACAAATCCGACACCGAATTTGCGCTCCTTTACATGGCAGCTGTAGTAGATGTCGCAAGGGCCTATCGATTTGTTCCCTTACCCCGTCCATCACATCTCTTGGATGGCGGTAATGTCAGCCTTTGCTCTGCTGAGGACATCAACCAGCCGGTCAATGGCACCTTCCAAATTAAGAGTCCGGACATTCCAGGTGCATGCCCTCAAATCATTGTCCTTAAAACGTTTGCCGTGGTCGTCATCAAAAATGGAGTTCTCAACCGAGGCTGCGCACAACCCATTGCTGGGGATGAAAATTTGAACTCGTTTATCTAGCGAGCCGCTTGCTCCAAGACAGACGCCCGCTTGCAGCCGCACCTCCTGGTGAACAGATGCTGCGGACTTTAGTGGACCCTTTAACCGAATATGTCGGAGTGGCTCCACTAAAGCTCCCTCTCTATTAGCCGTGACCCACGGTTCCATACGGGTTGGTTACCGTATCTCGCACATGGGTTGCTCACGTTGCCCAGGGTGCACAAACGTGGACGTAAGAGTAGGGATTGAGACGGCCGTGCAACTGTAACTGAAGGACCACTGTACCCCATTACACCCCTTCAACACACGCACTTATTAATAAGTTTGGCAATGGATTTGTTTCCTCTTTTATATTACAGACGCAATAATAAACATAAAAATCATATTCCCAAGTTTCATTCACTCAAAGCTTTTTGATAATCTTTTTGCTAATCCAAACAGAAAAAAAAGTATTCGTTATATTGAAGACAATGCGCATCACCCTCAACGGTGAGGTAAACGTCAAATCGAAATGTCACGCAAAATGAAAATTGGAGATCAAGTTAGCTTTTTGCGCACGACGTTCAATTTCGGTTGCTCCCATAAAACTTGTATGAGCATGAGACATTTTTGACAGTAAATTTCCGCCGTGCGTTTAGATTAGGTTGGGCCGTAAGAACGTGTTTCGTTGATTCCCTAATCTCGTCAATGGAAATGCCTGAAAGTGCGTCGGCACCGACGTTTGATTTACATTTAATTTGCTCTATAATGAAATTATATTCGACTAATTCGAGACGAATTCTCGCAAGTTTTGAAGATGGATCCTTCATATTGAAAAGAAAAACTAGTGGTCTGTGATCTCATTCAACAAGAAAGTTTGTTCCGTAAATGTATGGACGAAATTCTTTGATGGCAAAGTAAATAGCTAAAAGTTCCAACTCTATAATTGGTTTTTTCTGTTCGGCTTTATTAAATGCTTTAGAAGCGAACCAAATAGGCAAATCGCTACCTTGCTGTTCTTGACTAAGTATAGCGCCACATTCATTTTTTGAACCATCAACTGTATTGATAAATTGTTTAGAAAAATCTGGAATTTGTATCAATTTAGGTTACATTAACGCTGATTTTAGTGATTCAAAAGCTTTCTCGCACTCACTATCCCAAATAAATTCACGTTATTTTCTGTTTAAACGGTTCAAAGGTGCTTCTAGAGAAGCAAAGTTAGGTATAAACATTCGATAGTAATTTGCAAATGCAACGAACCGTCGTACTGCGTCTTTGTCAGTCTGGTTTGTATACTTTTTAATTGAGTTAATTTTTAAATCATCTGGCTAAATTCTGGCTTCAGTACAGCCTGTGACGATGATATCGTCGACGTACAAAAATGCTACATTAGCCGGAATGCCTGAAAATGCGATTGTCATCATTCGTGTAAACGAATTCGATGCTACATTCAAGCCAAAAGGCAAAACTTTCCATTTATATGCTTTACGCTCCGTGCTAAAAGAAGTTATATCGCGGGAATCTGTAGGCAAGGGGATTTGATGAAATCCAAAAAAAGGTCTAGTGTCGAAAAATACTTTGCTTCACCAAGGTTATCTAAAATGTCGTCAAGACGTGCCTAAAGAAACGTAACGGCAATTAGCCGTAACTTTTTATGTAAACGGGGTTAGTATCTGGCAGTCTTAATTTTTGTTAGTAAAAATTGTTTAATGTCATTTTGTTGTCAGGCAGAGCGAATATATCTGCATATTAATAATAATCCCAACGGTTTTATCCCTCCATACCCGCCCGACCGACGCGAGGGGCGCATCCGCATGACGCACGGATATATAAAAAAAACAATTTTTTTTGTTTTTTTTTCATATATGTTGCGCCGAGTCATTAAAGGCAGAGGTTTGTTAAGTGTCGAGGTCTAAAACTGTTCACCTACAGAACAAATGCTCATCAGCTGATCGAATAGTAACATATGTATATGTGTGTGTATGTATCAATTATTGAGAGCATTGAGTATAGTTTTCTTTATGTATAAAAGTGAGTCTGAAATATCAAAAGAACCGGAGTGGGTGTTAAAATCCTGACACAAACTACGGTGTGGCTCATTTAACTCAAAATTACTTTGACATGGCTTCAGAAAGAGAGGTCGGAAATATCTTGAAATTCTGGAGGGAACGTTTAGTTTTATTTCGCTAAGAAGAGATGGGCTATAGATCAGGCCTGTCAGTAACTTGACCAAAAATACAATATTCTAGAGTCGAGTAATTTGCTAGCGTTATTGCTTGGAATTTGTTTCTTTAAAATTTTAGTAAGTTCCTTAGTCCGGTTACCGTTTTTGGTCGTCATTTTGATGGAATAAACATGATAATTAGAAAGTTTTTCGGTCCGAATATTATAGTTCTTTACGTACTTTACATCAACTGTGGTATTTATAATATTGATCATTGGGTTACTGGAATTAACAATACACCGTTATCAATTTCTTGTGAGTTCACGAAGAGTGACTCCGGTGGTTCACCAAAGTCAAAAGGTCGAAAAACTTCGCATCTTGGCGGTATAACACAGGTATCGCTTTCTGTCCTGTGAAGAACCAGAATCGCCACTTTTTCTTTGCCTACTCAGAAGGAAATGCAACTGTTTGCATAGCTACTAACGCACTTGTTTGTTTTTAAAAAGTCTTTAACCAGTATACCATCAGATGGAATGTTAAAATTGTCATTCAGCACATGAAAAGTATGTTTTATAAAAAAGTTCGAAAAATTCAAATTTGCTGTGATTTTACCTAAAGTAGAAACAGTATTAGAAGTGACACCAGTAATGCGGATAACATCGTTTGTATTGATTGAAAAATGCCTGTTTAAACTTGAAATTTTGATTAAAGAAATGTCGGCTTGCGTATCGACTAAAAACGTACATAATTTGTTAGGTCCGGAAAATTTTAAATGAATAAAGTCAGAGTAATTTAAGTTAAGACAGTAAATGCCTTTTGTTTTAGAAAAATCGGTTAGTTGTCCTGCTCCCCCAGTGTTCGCTCCTGAGGGACCAGAGCGTTTAAAGTCCGCACATTTGCATAATTTCTACTATTATTGTTACTTGCGTTATTATTGTTGTTTCTATTTTGCGTATTGTTGTTAAAATTGTTTGCGTTACCCCTAGTACCGTTGTTATTGTATCTTTTATTGTTGCCATTGTTGTTTGACCTGTAAAGGGCCGTACACATACAACTTTCCTCGCTTTACTTGACAATTCAAACTTTAACAACAAAGCATGGGGTGTAGAAGGTTTGCTACATAGAACGCTTTGACAGTTTCTGCGATAATTGTTTGTTTTGAATTGCGTTATGTGCTTATTCCGAGTATTTTGTTTAATAAAAGAATAATAAAGGTGTTTTACAGCTACTTAGGTATGTTTGAAATTCGCGAGTGTAATAAACTTTATTAAGACTGAGAAGTAACAAGTCTTCTTCCAGCATCTTTCGACAAAATAAATAAAAACCGATCAAGGGGAGTTTAGGAAAACGATGAGGGTGGTTAACAAAGAGGTGTTTCATTTGCTATTTGTTCATATTTTACTTATTTTCTCTTTTTAAAAGTAATTATACATGCAAAAATTATGATATACTAGTGAATTTTCTATATCGTGTGTATATGCACGCAGAAATAAAATGGAAATGTAAACAGTTGGTTGTCAAAGTGTACAAATGTTGAGAGTTCGCAATGATTTTGCTTCGTTTTGCTTTGCTTTACTTGTTTCGCCTTGTATTTAGCAGCACTCGTATAAAATCAGGTCTTCAACTTATCTGTCAAAGCGAAACTCTGAAGCAAAGCCAAGCCAAAGTCTTATGTGTACGGCCCTTAATTGTTGCTGTTATCGTTGTACCTATAGTTGTTGCCGTAATCGTTGTGTCTATAGTTGTTGCCGTTATTGTTGTACCTAAAGTTGTTGCCATTATTGTTGTACGTAAAGTTGTTGCCATTATTATTGTACCTATTAAAATTTTGTCCTTTTAAATTACCTAAAAAATTATTTGATCTGTTAGTTTGTGATCGAAACGCTAACACTTGTCTCTCTTTTGCTTAGTTATTTTGTTCTATGGTCATTTTTGCTACTACATCCTTTAAATCATTGAAGATTGTTGAAGCTAAAATTGATTTAACTAAGTCTTATTGTGTCATACCTTCAGTGCTTAAAGAACGTCGTAGTGCATCAGATAGCTCCTCGACACGTTTGGCAAAGTCCGTATAATTGTTGTTTACGACATGCAAAGATGCAATTTTTCCGGCTACAACTTTTGAGTTGTCCGGTTATATTTTATTTCGTAACGCGTCTTTAATCTGACCAATGGAACTAATGTCAGTGGGAATTGCTTCGCGTGGCTTGCTTTCAAGCTTTGTTTTTAAAAACGGTATAAATGTACTTTGTAGGTTTTCGTCTGAAAGATTTTCAAATAAATTAATCTATAAATGATTCAAGTGATAGCGGATCACCGTTGTAATTAACCCTAATTATTGAGGAACAAAGGCTATAAACGATTTTTCTTTGCGGCGTAGCCATTTTGCTTGATTGAAATATTGTTGTTAAAATTGTTCATATGTCTGGTGAATTCGTAGCTGTTGTAGGAATGTCAGTGACTGAAAATAAATCTGAAAGAACTGGTAGCGATCTACTTCTTTTGTATTTAGTATGTTCCGATGCTTCTGCCTTTGCTTCAGTAAATTCTTCTTCCGACTCGGAAGTGGTTAGGTCTGCTTGGCAGATTAATGTTAAGTTTTCGTTTGGAATTTTAACTTGACTATTGAGCCTAGAAAAACACTTCGCTAAGAGTTCCTTACAGCGTGCTAACTTAGCCTGAACCTCCCCGAGATCACACGTATGAACCGAACTATTAGCAATAACCAGTAATAAAATAATATTATATGCTGTAATAAACGAGTATTTGTAATTTTTCAGCTCATTAACGTTTGTTGAAATTGGGGATTATGTAAAATTCGCTTTGTATATTAAGTAAAATCTGTTAGGTATTGTTTAAATTGTAGTTCAAATTCGTTCATAACCCCGTAATTTCGAAGGAGTTGACGGCAAAATTTACGAAAAATCACCGTTCGCCAGACAATATCAAAATGTAAAAAGGTATAGAAAGGAAATTTTTAGAAATTTACAAAAAAAAAATATCCGCCAGACAATATCAAAATGTAAAAAGGTATAAAAATGAAATTTTCGAAATTTTGGAAAAAAATATGTTTAATACTTATATGATATTTCGGACATAGGTCATCGGCTGAAATAGGCATGCAGAGAGAGCTTTAATGCAAAAACAATTTCTACCCTTGCAGGTTACAAAAAACTGTTTGGTTGTGCGTCACAAAAATATTTAATTTAAACTTTTTTCCTTCAAACGTTGATTATAAAGTATAAAATTAATGAAAAGAAGAAACGAGTTGCACATAACATTTCAAAAGATTATTAAATTATAAAATAATCTTAATGCTAAGGTACTGGCGGCTATAACATATCAAAAGGTATAAGAATATATATAAGAATATACATATATATCAGAATATTATAAGAATATTTATATCAGAAAGGTAATTATAAGAGGCTATATCAGAGAGATAATTATTAAAACACAAAAGTAACAATGTTTAAGAAAAAAATGTTTAATTTAAGCAGAAGTGTCTGTAGGTGTGTCTCACCGTTTCACCTTGCTGTGACCGCTACCGCTGCTACTGATATTTGCTCGTTGGTGCTGCTACCGTTGCTACTGCTGTTTGCTCGCTGCTGCTGCTACCGTTATTACTGCTGTTTGCTTGCTGCTGCTGCTACTGCTTATGCCGCGTCACGGCTTGGCAAAAATGACCGTTATGGTGGTTAAAACAAATGGCCGTTATGTGGCGTGATTTCGTCTAGCGGCTTTTAGATGCTGATCTCACATGCAAAACTGTACATACCAAACTGTTCCACTTGGGGTTTTCTCCTTGGTTTTTTTCCTTTCGGTTTTGTTTGTTTAAAAAAATATGGTTTTCTTTTTCCTATCGTTTTTGTTTGTTTCAAAAACATTGTCGTTTTATTTTTTTTTGAAATATTTTATGTTATTGAAGAAAATTAGTTGTTGAAGAAATTTGTAATTTTTTAAACATTTTTTTGTTATTATTTTTTTCGTCGCCGGCTCCAGCGATATAGTTAATAAAATTAATGATCAATCAAGAATTTTGGTTAATTTTTATTTTTTTTGAAATCTGAATTATTTTTTTAAATTTTAAATTCATTCATTGTTTACCAGCACCACGTTGCACTTAGTGCATTTTAAAAAGATTTTATATTTTTGTTTTCTTAGTAGGATTTTCAAGTTTTCATTTTTTTTGGTTCCTACAGTTTTTTTTGGATTTTAAATAGGCTTTTTTTTTGTTTTTTTTTTGCATCTTCTCATCTTCCGAGGTCCTGCCACCTGTCACGGACGCCATGTGGCGTTACCTTAACTTTTTAATCAAGAAGTTATGCTTTATTTAGAACTTGCGAGGCGGCTTCTACCATCTTCGCCTTATATTTTACATTTTTCGCTTAAACCCAGCTGCGGTTGCTTAATTGTAGACTTATGATTGTAATAGAGTTTTTAGGGTTGAATTTATGAGTTGGTTAAGGGTATTCATACCCTGTGCCATTACACTGCTCCACTTGCCTAAATTCATACCGGCAGAGAGCAGGACCGCAGTAACTTGCTCACGAATAGCTTAGGGCCCTCGATGGAGTCACTCCCTGATAGCATGTCGTCGAGGTCAAATTCGTGTTTAAGAACCTGTGTTGCTAGTGGGTATGACTCTTTTTCATCGTATTGCGGTGTAAGGGCTGAGGCCGTCGTAAAACTTGACCGTAGTTAGACATTATTCTTGTATATTTCCTTCGCTATTTGGCCTATGATGCGCTGATATTGCAAGTCTTTGGGGTGAATATCGATGTATCTATACATTCAGCAGTGAACACGTATTTATGTTTTCGCGAATTACAGATTACTGCCGCCAAGTCAGTTTAGTGGTTAAGCTCTCTTCTTGAAATACCGCATGATGTGGTAAAATGCAAGATATCACTGTTGCAGTAATCGCCGGAGTGAAGATGCAGTGATCGCTCTCCGTGGTTGTAGAAGGCGCGATTTGATTTAATACGATGTAGTCATGAATGCAATCATTGTTGAGCTTGCATAGTTCTTCATCGCGTTGAAGTTCGCGCTCTAAGTAATACATTTTCAAGACGGCGGCAGAGAGCAGCAGAGCGAGGACTGGAGTTCGTTTTCATACCCTCACGCGCGCCTCATTTCGGAATACTGTGGGAAGCGGCCGTGAAGAGCGCCAAGCATTTGTTAATGCGAGTCATCGGCGACACCGCGCTCACATTCGAAGAGCTATCCACCGTGCTAATCGAGGTAGAGGCGATCCTCAATTCACGCCCAACCGCAGGCGCATCCAACGACCCCAACGACGGCGAGGCAATATACCGAGGCCACTTACTGATCGGAGACTCACTAATGGCCATGTCAGAGGCACAAATGTCGCTGTCAGCGGCTCTCGTTCCTGAAGGCACAGTTTTGGTCCGACTTTCAACGGGACAACGTAATGAGCCTGCAAGGGCGAACGAAGTGGGGCAAGCCACAGCCCAATTTGGAAATTAGAACCCTCGTGCTGGTACACGACGTTGAGAAATGGCTCCCTGGACGGGTGGTCAATATAAAAACTGGCGCCGACGGTAGAGCGCGTATGGCAGACATTAAGACTTGTATGGGTACATATCGCGCGCGATTCAAAGGCTGGCAATGCTGTCAACAATGCAGTCTTGAAGACCACAAGTCGTTCAACGGGGCCGGAATGTTGGAGCATTTCGGTTACTTATTTTATTATCATGAAATTTAATACAAAAACTGAATTTAAATATGTACATTAACCAAACTTTGAATTTACTTGTGTAAATATGCATTATCGTATGTACATGCCATACATTTATCATATCAGATAAATTTATTATTCATTATAACATATGAATTATAATTATTTTAAGTATATTAACTTGAATTTACATTTACCGAATTACGGTATTAACTCTTAAATGTATTTACTCCAAATTTCCTCAATTATTAATTAATGTTCTAAAATTTAATTACGCACTAAGTGCATCCCTGTATGGGAACCAATGGAATGTATACATACAGACATACATACAAACATGCTTATGTACATATGAAAAAGGTAACGTTAGGTCTTAAGTGATTCAGCTGTGGTTGTGCAACTGAAGATCTTTCGGTTAGTGGAGCAGATGTCGGGAAGTGTACCAGGGTGTGATGTCTTTGTCCACACTAAAGGCAATTTTTTATGCTAGTACAGTGAGCAGCGGTATGCAAGTTACTAAGGCAATTTAAGCATTATTTTGCCCGATCAACAATGGCTGTGCGTTCGAAAAAATCCTTAGCCAGAAAAGTCGTACAACGGCGCAATATATGGGCTTCACCGCATAGGTAACAAGAGCCTGCCCTTTTTGGTTGGTTACATGGAATGTTTTTCTGAACGACTAATTTGTCTTCCGATTGCCACGTTTCTCTTGCAAATGACCTGACATATTCTGCGAACAGGCCCCGATCAAGAGCTTGTATTCCGGAGTTCCACACTGACCCAAAGGAAGTGCTGGAGCTAATCCAACTGGGCAATCCAGAGCTACTTACCTACGACTGGAAGGTGGCCAAGATCGGTGAAGTGGATGGTAGACGCAGGTTAGCGGCAATAGTCTTCAATGAGGAATCAATAGCACCGCTTGCGAACCAGAGGTGGAAGATCAATTATGGCTTCCAAGCGCTGAATCTTTACATCTATCGTCAGGATGTGTCAATGAAGGCGAACCCTGGCTGAGAACTCAGAGGCGGCGAAAAATGTCCTAGAGAACGACGCAACATCAAACTCTGGTATGGTGGGCGAACTCTTCAGAAGAGTTAGTTTGGAGGAAGGGCTGGGAGACTTCTCTGACCCCTCCGACACTGTAATGGAGGAGGAGACAGAGGACCTCCCTCCCATATCCGATGAGGAGGACGCCAACCAGACCGTAGTCGGGTGGAGAGAAGCAGCCAACACTGCTGATGGTGGGGATAATACAAATAAATCTTCACCACAGCAAGGCGGCCTCGGCCACACTACTCCTCCGTCTCACTGAAAAAGGTAAACCCAGGTCATGCATATTGATAAGAAAGTGTATTAATGTGTTTCTTTTAATACAGTTCAGTGATGCGTACAATGTCGTCGTGGCAGTGGAGTCTGGCGGTAGGACAGTTTGGCTGGCGGCCTCGTACATGGCGCACGACGCGGAAACACCACCTCTACCTCAGCCAATAAGGGATGCGGTAACAGAAGCTTACAAGCGCGGCACCCCGCTATTCATTGGATCTGATGCAAATGCACATCACCATATCTGGGGTAGCTCAGACACAAATGAACGGGGTGAGTCAATCTTTGAATTCATTATGTGTAATAAATGACAGTTTAGCAATGTAGGAGATACTCCCACTTTCGTGACTTCAAATAGCAGGGAAGTCCTAGACATTACATGTGTCAATGGGGAGGGGGCAGAACTTCTGCATGACTGGAAAGTCTTGAAAGAGTCTTCACTCTCGGATCATATGTATGTGATCTATAATTTAGCTATGCCGGTGACAGAGCAAAAACCGTTCCTAAACCGAAGAAAAACCAAGTGGGAAAAGTTTAAAACAACTTTTTACAACAATATTAATGGTCTTAATTGCCAAATAGACTCAGAGCATTAACTAGACAAAATCGTAGACGATGTAACTTAAGCCTTCCAACGGGCCGTTAAGGAAGCCTGTCCGATAAAGACAGCGAGCAAGGAATCGAAACCTCCATTATGGTCGACTGTAATTGCAACTCTTCGTAAAGAATGCATAACAAAATTCAACCGGGCCAAGTTAACAAACTCATGGAATGAATTTAAGGATAGTCAACGACGTTGTAAGTATGCAGTAAGAAGCGCTAAACAATCCTCCTGGAGAGACTTCTGTCAGAAGATAGAAAGCACTTCGGAAGCTAGCAGACTAAGGCAAGTATTGCCGATGAGTCCAAGCAATATAAGCTATCTCATAAAAGATGACGGAGATTGGACAACAAACAGCGGTGAAACATTCGAACTCCTAATGCAAACACACTTTCCAGGGTGCTTGGAAAACAGAGTCAACATAGCTTGTACTCGATATGAGAGCAACAATGATTTCTCCATGCTCAGTATATCTGAAGGGAAAATAAAACGAGCCTTTGGCAGTTTTCAGGCCTTTAAATCCCCGGGACTAGACGGGATCATTCCTGCCTTCAGAACACTTCGGAGCTAATTGCGCCTATGCTCGTACACGTCTACGAGGCGGTGTTATGGTATAGCCGTATACCGTAACAGATGGGAAGAGGTAAAAGTAGTCTTCATTCCTAAAAGAGGAAGAACAACCCATACGAGACCGAACGACTTTAGACCAATTACTCTATCGTGCTTCTTACTCAAACTGTTTGAGCGGCTACTAGACGAGCATATTAGAGATAATATTGACAGTGGACTTACCACCGCGCAGCATGCCTACAGCAAAGGAAGATCAGTGGAAACAGCGCTACACTCCCTAGTCAATACGATTGACAGATCACTGCATTACAAGGAATACACCCTAGCTGCCTTTCTAGACATCGAGGGTGCTTTTAATAACATTTCTCCCATGGCGATCACCTCATCAATTGTCAACCTTGGGGTGAATAACTCACTGGTTTCGCTCATTGGGCGTATGCTTGTTGGAAGAGAATAGGCGCTGAGCTAGGTGGGTCTTTCCTTATGAGGTACCCAGTCCCAGTACCACCCCTCTGGAATGTAGCCGTAAACGGGCTTCTCCAAAAGCTCAAAGAGGCGGGTGGCATAATAATTGCATTCGCTGCTGACATCGTCATAGCAATCTCAGGCAAACACCTCTCCACAATAACGGACCTGCTTCAAATATCGTTAAATAGCTTAACTCTGTGGTGCAGTAGCCGAGGACTTGAAGTAAATGCATCAAAGACGGACCTGGTGATCTTTTCTAGGAAGCACAAGACACTAGATCTCGTACAAATAACTCTAGGGGGAAACACCCTCGTAGTAAAGGAACAGATGAAGTATCTGGGACTCATTTTGGGCAGGCAGCTTAACTGGAAGTCAAACATCCAAGACAAAGTGCGTAAAGCGACAATAGCTCTCTACTCCTGCAACAGGACAATTGGGAAAACGTTGGGAATGCAACCAAGAATTATATACTGGCTATACACAGCGGTGATCAGGACGATCCTATGTTATGGCATAGTAGTATGGTGGGACTCCCTCCAGAAAGGTGTAAACTTTAAAATGATGGATAAAGTTCAGAGACTGGCGTCCATTCTCATAACTGGTGCGATGAAAATAACGGCATCGAAGTCACTATATACCGTACTAAATCTACTTCCGATAGACCTGCATGCCAAACAGGTAGCAAGTGCTACGGCGATACGCTTGAACACCCTAAAGAAATGGTCAAACAGTACCTACGGTCACGGCAAGATACTAGCGGAATTCTCGGAGCTTCCTGGTCTGGTGGATTATGCGCTTTTGCCCGCTACCCTCACCAGCGAGTCCATCCATGAGATTGAAATGTTTTTCGAATGTTTGCTTTTAACATGACCATTTTCCCCTCTCAAATATTTTGTAAGTGCTTTAGATAGTTGTGCATAATCTTTAGTAAACCTTCTGTAATAACCAGAAATGCCGAGAAAAGAACGCAATGCTCTGAGGGACTTAGGTTCCTGAAAGTTTACTATTGCTTAAACTTTTTCGGGACATGTACAAATTCCATCTCCTGATACTATAAATCCAAGAAACTTCACTTTGTCTTTGAAAAATTTGGATTTCTCTAGCGAAATACGCATACCTGCTTCTTCTTTTTTTTTAGTATTACGTCAACACGTTGAAAATGTGATGCATCATCATGGGAAAAGATGATTTTATCATCCTTTGCTGTGATGCCTCATCATGGGAAAAGATGATTATATCATCAACGTAGACGTGGCATATTTCGCCAATATAGTCCATTAATATCGTCGATTGCCATCTGGAAAAAGCTTGAGGCATTTTTAAACCTAAAGGGTAGTCGACAGAATTCGTATTTCGTCTTTTTCTGAAAGGAGAAAGAAGAATCTGGTGAAACCCCGACTTAAGATCAAGTGTGGTAAAGACTTTTGATTTTCCCAGGTTTGCGAGAATTATTGAGGTATCTGGAATAGGGTGTTTGTCGGAAGACGTTTTTTCGTTTAACTTTCTAAAATCTATAACCATTCTTAACCTCTGGTTGCCATTTTCATCTAATCCTTTTTTTGTAACTACGTGGATGGGTGAATTCTATCATCGCGAAGCAAATCTGATATTTCTTTATTTATGAAACCTGATACGGACATAGGATATTGATAGCTGCGTGAAAAAAAAGGTGCCTCGGTTGTTGTTTCTATGGCTGCTATCTCTCGGGTATTAAAAGGAAGAGCTCTATTTGCGTTAGCAAATGCTTTTGAGTTGTATTTAATTAGTTCCTGAATATTACTGGGCACATCCTTCCTATTGGGTATGATAGTGTTTACTTCCTGACAGCTAAAGTGATAAAGTTCCTCTTTTCCTTTTTTGTGGAAAAGAAGCCTAATCTTGGTATTTATTTGGGCTTCAATGGCTCTAAGGAAATCATACCCGATGATTCCGTCGAAACTATTTAGTTGGGGTTAAATATAAAAGGTAGCTGTTTCTCCCAATATGTGAACCAGACATTTTTCGTCTACTCTATTCATTCCGTTTATAGACCGGACTTGGAATGGTTTATCTATTTTTGTGATGCCTTTAAAAAAATTAAGTATTTTTACGTAATTTTTAGAGGTGCCTGTATCTATTAGGAATTGAAGAACTCGCCCATCCGAGAAGGTTCGTTTAAGAAATGGCAAGTTCGAATTTACTCTAAAAAATTAACTTTCTCGACTGATTGGTTTTCGAAAGCTGCGGAATAAAATTACTTATTTTCCATTGCATTGATTCGCTGCATTTTATTATTATGGTCCCTATCTTAGAGTGTTCAATTCGTTTTCCAAAAGTTAAAGGGGTCGCTTGTCGGCATACAGTTGGTCCAATCTAGAAATTATTGCATTGAAATTGAGAGCTGTATTGAATGAACTTAAGTTTTCATTAGCGGCCTGCGTAATTTTATTACGAAAAATTCCAATCGCAATATAGTGTGCCTCGGACCCTTCGACGTAAAAATTTATTGCAAATTTTGCAGCCTCTCTCCATGCGGGGTATTCCCTTATGTTGCCTTTAAATTATGGCAAAAACTTAATAATATTGAGATCTGTATGTGTGCTTTGCACTCCAAGTACTATTGTTACAGGTGGATAAGAATCTAATTTCGTGGGGGCAAGACTTTCAAAAGCTTTGACTAAATCTTGTATTTTGTCTCCTAACTCGGTTTTTACGGTTTCTACTACAGACTCTACAAGGTTTAACACCGAGTTGCGATCCATGCTGTAAAATTAAATCAAAACAATTTAGCTTTAGACTCAGAACTAGCTAATACGAAAAGAAACTGAGCCCTTGTAAGTTTTTATCTCAGTTATTTTTACAATAAACGATTGTTTACAAAAAAAAACAATTAAATTAAATTATGTATCGTGATAATAATAAATATTCGTACATCGGTATTGCTACCCTACATATTAATTTCACTACGTGACCTCCAGGTAACTCACAATTCGGCGACTTTGTTAAATCTCCCCGTCCTCCCGCTCATGGTGTTTTGCAAACTGCTTTTATAATTTTCCTCTGGTATGTATGTAACTCCGCTTTGTGAATTGAAGTTTTAACTTGTTTTTTGTAGTTTGTTACTTCTTTCACGCGTTAACCCTTAGCTTATTTACATCTGTTTAGTGTTTTCGTATTTTAAATATTAGTTTTGCACCAGTACGTCAGCCTTGTGCAATAAAGTTCAAGTTTTTCTCTTTAAATATTGGTTTTTTTTCACTCTTAAACTTTTCGCTTATTTACTTTTGTTTATCGTTCTTTTGCGTTAAATCTAATTTAATTAGATTTTTTTTATAAACGTTTATTATTTAAAATAATGGTTTTGCACCAGTACGTCGACTTGGTGCATTAAAGTTCAAACTTGTTGTTTTTTTCACTTTCCAGCTTTTCGCTTATTAACTTTTGTTTATCGTTCTTTTGTGCTCAATCTATTTTACTTGGATTTTTTTTTTTTTAACGTTTACTATTTTAAATTATAGTTTTGCATTCACTTAGTGCATGAAAGTTAAAGTGGTTTTTGTTTTTTTTGTTATTTGGGGTGAAGCCCCATGTTGGGCGCCAGTTACATAAAGTCAATTTCCACAGAACATTTGTAGGATCTTTTTGATTTGGGAAACTGAGAGTCAGAGTCTTTAGCTGTTCGTGCGCGCACGACCTACCTTCGTCAAGCCGAAGCATTGGCTCACAAGGAAAGTACTTAAGCGAGGTGTCGGATATAAACACGGCCAATGCTGGCGTACACCTGTGTTAACTTATACAACCGCTTCTACCCCCCCTAAAAGGAATATTTTCCAAATCGTGGTGCATTATACCGAAATTTTCCCTCAAAATGAACTAGAGATTATTGCTTTTCTCACTTTCAAGTTGTTTTCCTTTGGTTTTATATTTTGTGACCTGCTCATCACCAGGTCGCAGGTCACAAAAAATTAATACAAACACAAAAGAAAAAACATGAAAGCTAGCTAAAGCAATAATCTCTACCTTATTTTGAGACTTGAGATGATACCAAGATAATTACTGATTTCGGGGGTGAGACAGCTCACTGAATTCGGGCTTTGGGTATGGAAAATATTTACGAATTTCGTAGCCATTTTAGTGAATAGATACATAAATGCACAATGAAGTGCTGTTTATTTGAATTGAATGTTTCATATTAAACAAGTATAAAGTGCCAATGTACATTCAACTATAATATAACATAAAACTTCAACAGCGACCACCTGGAAAAAAAGTAAATATCCAAAAATGATTGCTAATTTGTTGAATTATTATAAAAAGTAGAACGATATTTCGTTTCTGTTATTCTCTTTATTTTGATGTTTGGTTGTACCATAAAAGCTATGTACAACGGAAGCCATATCTTAACAAAATTGAACCCAAAGCAACGAGAAAAGAAAGCAACCATATAAACACATTCAATAATTTAGAGGTTTATCGATTCATCCATTTCCGGCTTCGCGCTTGCTCTTTTTATAAAACAGCTTCCACAATGGAACTCATTTAATTATTTTTTGTATTTAAATAACTCTTGTAAACTTTGCCTGTGAAAGTATATGCATTTTCTTTCAACTGCTGTCAAATAAGTAAACAAAAAACCGCTGAATTTCGTGTAAAGCGTTGGTAACACTCATTCGAACTTAACGTAACAGGCAACGCAAACTACGAAAACGTCGGAATTGTCGCGACGGTAGTTCATTGGAAAACAGTGATTGGGCTGCACAAATGAAGGGACCTACAGTTTTGTGCCGACTTCGAACGGCAGATGAATTTATGAGAAGCTTTCTCATGACAGAAATACCCTTCTAGGTTTGCCATTGTCTGCCGAGGGGTGACCGCTATTAGAAAAAAACAACTCATATACATATGTATGTATGTAAATTTGTGAGTGGTTTATTCAAAAAGTGTTTCAATTGGAAATATTACAGAATTCTATTTATTTAATTTAAAAAAAAAAATTAAGATACAAGAGAAGAAGCAATTTCGCTTCGAATGAGATTGCCTTAATGGTTAATCTAGTGGCACACTCTTAAGCTTTATTTTATCTAAATTTTGTCAAATTAAGGACATACTTAGTATTATTGACTCGAAATCGCAAATTGAGGGCGATACTTTAATCAAATGCCATGTAAGAAAATTTCCTTAGGTTTTCTCAAATACAATTTATTAGATAAAGAATAATAAGCTGTTCGGAGAGATACGAACAACTTAAGACGGCAAATTCGGCGACTTAAGATCAACTTAAGTCGAACTAAAGATTTGGTTGGTGAATCGCAAAATCTTAAACTAGACTTATGTTCGACTTATAATTCCACTGTATTATCGGCCCTAATGCCTAATTTCTCGTCTTATTCCGGAATTCAGTAAGCAATCTCAGTTTCTAATAGAGACAAAAGTCACAATTTTAGACCTGTGGGCATTCATTAGTTCCAAAATAAAGCCTCTAGTCTCAAAATAAAGTCTCTAAATAGTGACCGGATGAGCAGGTCACAAAAATAAAAAAAATAAAAGAACGTGAAAGTGAGAAAATCAATAATCTCTAGCTCATTTTCAGACTTGAGATGAGACTGAGTTACAGAATTCGGGTATAAAATTGATCTTATCTCTGCGAAGAGCTGAACACACACAAATCTATTTATATGAATTATAATATATTTGCATAAATGTCAAAATATGTTCTATAGGTTCTGCCATATTTCTGAATTTAATATTTTTCATGATTATGTATCAAATGTGAAACACAAATGTGTGCACCATCTTACAGGCCTATCATGGAGCTCCCAAAGTAACAACGTTGGGAAAATGCTATCATCAATTCCGACGTGATCACGAAATTCACGAGTGAAAAGAAATTTTGACATTTATTCGTAAGAATAATCTTTGCACGCTTTCCTTATCGCTTTCCCTGAAACAAATAATTAAAATGAATATAGTGAAAATTTTTCACTGAAGTAATGAAAAGTTTTAGAAGTGTTTAGTAATGGTTGTAGGGCATAAATTTAAATTTATTTTTAAATAGGCCAAGGACGGAAGGGACCATTAAGTAGGGGTTTGGCACCGTTCGTGTTAGGGTGTACTCAAACGACGTCAATGCGGCGCGCAGCGTTGAAGCGGGGGCAGAACATTTAAGCGATGATGAAGGGGATGCAGAGCCTGGCCATATTGATCCGATAGATGATCTGTCCGGGGGTTATGAGTCCTCGGCGTCGTCGCTGGGCAGTGGTCACACGTTCCGCAAGTATACGTAGGCGGAATTGATGCCAGACGACGACGACGAAGCCAACAGAACAGTGGTGGAGGAGGACAGTGGATCCGACCAGGATGGTCCGCGTCGTTCAGATAAACCTCCACCACAGTAAAACAGCATTTGCTGCTTCAGCTAGCAAAATGGGGACAGCAGAGATCGCCTTAATCCAGGAGGCTTGGATTGTTGGTCATCGAATTTGTGGACTCCAGACTGCGGAGTATACATTGGTAAGTGGAGCAACTGAGGGTAGAACTAGGGCCTACATTCTTGTAAACTCGAAACTAGAATTTCTGTTTCTTCCTCAATTTAGCGATGAGGACACGACAACCATTAGGTTGGAGGTCAATTGTCAGGTGATCTGGCTGACCTCCATGCATTCAGCTCATGACAGGCCGATTCCGATACCGATGGTCGAGAGGGTCGCTGAGCAGACGGAAGATGCCTGAATTCTTGCCGGTGCGCACCTCTTCGCTTGGGGCAGCAGCGATGCCATTGAAAGAGGTGAGTCACTCTTCGACTTTATATTGACAGCTAACCTACCTGTAAGTAATAAAGGTAGTGGAACTATTAACAGAAGGGAATAATTGGACGAGAACCTCGTCTCGAAGAAAGCAGAGGCTGTGCTTGTGGAAGTGCTTGATGAACACTCGTTTTTGGATCATCGGTATATCTCTTTCTCCTTAGAGGGGGTTTTGCCTAGAACTGAACCCTTGAGCAATTTTTAGAATGCCGGCTGGAGTAAATATAAAACGGAACTAGATAAGCGACGTTCTGGCAAACGAGTAATAGTACCATGTAGCGCAGGGGAGCTAGAACACATGGTAAATCAGTTTACCATGGCATGTGGGAAGGCTCTGGATCAGGCCTGCCCAAAAAAGAATCCAAGAGACAAAAAGAAACCACCATGGTGGAATACATGTGGCTCGCAAGCTCTGTCGGAAAACTTTTAACCTGGCCAAAAGAACCCAAAGTGGTTTACAATAGGAAATTTATAGGTCGCACTTAGGCGATTACAAAAAGCTATTAAGGCATTCGAAGAGATCTTTTGGAGAGACTTCTGTGGCTCCGTGGAATCTGTGTCGGAGAGATCAAGGCTGAGAAGAGTTCTCTCCTGTTAACCCCGTACAGCTCCGAGAAGCATGCTACGGTCTGACGGGATGTGGACGGGGATGGCGGAGGACACTCTTAGACTTCTTCTGAATGCACATTTTCCGTACGCCACAGATGTGCTTCCGAAGAGGTCGACTGCAGAGAGTGTACAATCGGTTGATTCCAACTTCCTTACAATAGAGAAAGTAACCTTGGCAATAGAGTCCTTCAAACCCTACGAGGCCCCGGGCCCAGATGAAATCTCACCGGTGCAGCTACAACAATCATTGGAGCAAAGTGCAACTTAGCTATATGCTATGTATATAGGGGTGCTAAACCCCAACCACATTCCCAAAATGTGGATGGAATCAAAGGTAGCTTCTATCTCCAAAGGTAGCTTCTATCCCCATGTCATCCCGAAAGACTTAAGGCCTATAAGTCTCTGCTCCTTTCAGCTGAAGGTATTAAAAACCTCATTCTTGTTCTAGCCAGAGTCGGGCAATTGCACAGAAGATGTTCCACCGTTTCCTCTGCACCTGATAAATTGCACCTGCAGTAAGAAGTGTGGTGTTCAAATCCCAGCCTTGCCGCATAAGTACCCAGTCCCCAGTGTTCTGTGAGTACGTCGGTTAGCCTCGACAGATCCCTTCTGTCTAGTTTGATTATGATTGAAGTCCGTTTAGCGCAATAGGTAGGCCACACTGGAAGAGTCCGTCACTTCTACACTGATGGCACAAAGCTTGAGAACAGAGTTGGAGGAGGTGTTTTCTCAGCCCAACTAGGATTAGAAAAGCCTTTCCGCCTTCTTGATCACTGAAGAGTCTTTCAAGATGAGGTAGCTGCAGTACAGGAGGCGGTGGACTACCTAAAAAGAAAAGAAGGTGGATATAAAGAAATCTTCATTTTTTCTGACCATCAAGCACCACTAAGGGCACTTCATTCTGTCAACTGCAACTCTAAAACTTTGGCAGCCTATCGCAAATCTCTAAACGAGATGGCGGAGCAGTTTGCTTTTCACTTGGTATGGGTGCAAGGACACAGTAACATACCGGGCAATGAAACAGCGGACGAGCTTGCAAGAGGGGGAACATCTGTTCCACTTTCATCACGCTGTAAGGGTCTAGATAGATGGACTCATCCCTTAAGGAAGCAAGCGACCGTTCGAAAAACGGTAGCACCTGCATCATGTCCAGGCACATATGACCGGAGGAATAATAAGAGGTCATCTATTGATAGGTAGACACGCATAGAGACTAGGGTTTCCTGCAATGACTTATGCAGATGCTGCAGAAATGAAGAAGAACCTGAAAACGTGAGGCACCTTCTATGCGAATGTCCCGTACTATGGGAAAGAAGAAGAAAAAAGCCTTGGGCCTCCAGTTAAGGATACGACTTTCGTAGTCATCTTAGTGAATAGATACATATATGCACGAGGAAGTGCTGTTTATTTGAATTGAATGTTTCATATTTAACAAGTATAAAGTGGCAATGTACATTAAACTATAATATAACATAAAACTTCAACAGCGACCACTTGGAAAAAAAGTAAATAGGCAAAAATGCTTGCTAATTTGTTGAATTATTATAAAAAGTAGAACGATATTTCGTTTCTGTTAGTCTCTTTATTTTAGAGGTTTGGTTGTACCATAAAAGCTATGTACAACGGAAGTTATATCTAAACAAAATTGAACCCAGAGCATCGAGAAAAGAAAGCAACCACATACACACATTCAATAACTTAGAGGAAACGTTAAAAAGGCTTTGCGAATTGGAAACGTCTATTTCGGGCTTCGCGCTTGCTCTCTTAATAAAACAGCTCCCACAATGGAACTCATTTAATTATTTTTTGTATTTAAATAACTATTGTAAACTTTGCCTGTGAAATTATATGCATTTTCTTTCAACTGCTGTCAAAAAAGTAAACAAAAACCGCTGAATTTCGTGTAAAGAGTTGATATAACTCTTAGCGTAACAGTTGGCACCGCAAACTACGAAAACGTCGGGATTGCTGATAGCATTTTTCGCGAATTCGTGACCGGATATTTTGACACGACGGTAGTTCATTCGGAATCAGTAATGACTGGACTCTTAGACACCATTCGCTAACGCTGAAGCTCTAAGGGCCGTTTGCACCAGCTCAGGTTAAGCGCTTAACCAGAACTAAAAGCGCCGATTAATACCATCCGTCAGGTAAGTAAGCGCTGAATAGTAAGCTGAATTGTAGCTAACCGCCGGTAAAAATCGCTAAAATTCCAAGCGCTAAAAATTATCCGAACTTTTGGCGATTTTTGTTAAATGCGATTCTGGTTTTTTCATCGCCAAAAATATCCAAGGAAATTTATTATACTTTTATCCGTCGCAGGCGTCGCTGGTGTAGTTGAAGGGAAATGTCAGATTTTGTTTACATTTAAGGCACACAAGTGTTTAGTTATTTTGTAAAACATTGCAATTTAAAGTGTTGTGAATATAAATATTATAAAGATGAGTGCATTGACAATATATTTTCAAAGTTACTCAATGAGTTATCAGAGAACTTTATGAACTAACAAGTATTAGTGAAGTTTCCATCAATAGTTGAAGAAAACGAGGCTGTAAAGGAAATGTAAAGTAGAAAGTAATAATACCTAAAACAAGTTTATTTTCATTAATTTCCATAGGTTTTATTAAAAGTTTAGATTTCCAGGGGTCATAGGAGCCATGGACACTCCGTATAGACTTCATCCAAAGATATTGAGCATATTTATGTTTACCGAAAAGGAGGGCACTCAATAAATGAGCCATCAGCTCGCCAATAAAACACTTTGGTACCTTGGATTCACAACACTTATTATTTATTACAATTAATTATTTCTGGATTCAACAAGACTAAGTTTTAATTACTACCCGTCCCGAATGCGACTGCCCGATCAATCTGGCAGTTGGCTTTTTCACACCTTCATTCTCCGGCAGCGGCGCAATAGTTGTTTAACTTGTTTACAACCCGTTGTCTGAGACCGCTTATCAGCTGGCTTATCTCTGCCTTGTTGAGTAAGTTACTGTGGACCACGCCTGCCTTTACCATTTGGCAAGCGCGAACTTGCTCATAGACGTCGTCTTAAGAATAATTAGTTTGTTTTGAATTTCTTGAGATAACTTCGCTAGATGGCTGCGTCCCAGGACATCATTCGTGGTGGTTACGATACCGTTGACAGTCTACAAAAGTTCCTGAGTTTTTTTTCAAAATTTCAGAGTTTAACTTATATTGGTATTTGTTATTGTTCACTAAAACGTTTTGGGTTTGCAGGACTTCGTTCCAATTAGTGGCGTCAGGTGTGCCGGCAATACACTTCCAGGCCGACCCAATCCAATTGATTGCACGTTTCGATCTAGTAGCCTCTGGCCCTTTTAGCTCGCTGAGTTGAGTTTTGATTTTCTCTAACTGGTAGGTGAGGACGTCTGTGATGACGGAGGTCTCGTACATGTTGATTATTATATGTTCCAGGCGGTTCACGGTGGTCTCATATCGACTAAGCTCGATCACGTGTATTAGTTTAAAGTGCCCATTGACTATCCACCCGTACCCATCATGCACGGTCAAAAGAGGCAGATTCTAAGAGGTAGAGTTCAAATGATAAGCTTAATCCTAAGATTATCCCCAAATAACTTACGGTAACTAATATAAGTAAGCGGAATTTACATTAAAAAATAGGAGTAGTGATTCATAGAAAGTTCATATCATTTTAAATATACAGCTGTGTTCCAACCTAGTGAATTTCATTTATAGATTTTGTGATTTAGAGTACGTATGCCAAAATTTTAACAATTCTTAAGCATTTAGCATCCTTATTTAAAATTAAATCCTTTTTTCTTATTTGGAATAGGATACTTTCCTCTTTTTTTATATATACTATTTTTTTAGTTTCTTTTCTTAGTACAAACTTTAAGTCAGTTAATTTAGTTAATATAAAGAAATTTGTTTAAAATGAGAAAAAAAAATCGAATATAAATAAAAAGATTTATTAAAAATTTTTATTGTTTTGTAAGGTTTTGTGCTTGACAGTTTTCTTTCCTCGGGTCTACGTGTTAATCAATGCAAAATTTTTTGCATAATTTATTGTATCATTTGTGGCATTTTTATGTGTTATTTACGGGATACTTATGCTTTTATACTTTTTCGTTCGTTTTCTTTGTTGGAATACAGGCGTTAACTCAGGTGACATTGGAAGGCTCACGTCTTCCCTTTTAGTCATAAGCGTTTATAGTTGCAAATGGCCTACTAATGGCACGAGTGACATCACGTCAATTAAAGCCATAGTCCCCCTGGTGGAGTTGAACCACTTCGTTTGTTGTCACTCGGACCACCGAGTTAACTGGAATTGAACCAATATGACTTGATCGAATACAAAGGCAATTTTGTACCCAGACCGCTGAGGCGCAAAGATCTATGCATGAGTTTTTTTCCTCTTGACCGACATTGTTTGTAATATGCTTTTAGACATTTGTTATGTCTGTTTTATGGATATTCTTTCCACTTTGGGTAATAACAGTTGTATTTCTGTTTTCAGCTACCGCTTTTTTTTGTATAGCGGTTTCTAATTACTTTTGATTTGTTGGTTGGCAATAAATAATTCATCGCCATTGTTGAAATTGCGTGGGGGCGAGCGAGTTTTATTGTTTCTTGTGTTTCTACTCTCTTGCTCATGCAATAGTAATGCTTTTATATCCTCATTTGTATGTTTCCTAAAGTTTGCCAACTCCTGATAATTTATTCTAGCCGTTCTTGAGGTTTCCTTTTTATTACCGAATGTATTATATTATTGTTCATATCAACAGTTATCGCGACGCGTTCTTTGGTTGTTAGTCTTGGATATTCTGTGCAGAGGCAACGATATATTTCCATAAGGGTAGAATGTAACCTCTCGACCTGGCCATTGGCCTCGCTTCGTTGCGTTGGCTTTTGATATATCTCTATTCCTAAAGATCTAATGTAGTTTAGGACGAGTGGGGTTAAAAACCCACGTTTGTTGTCCATAACCAAAGCTCGTGGTACTGTAAAATAATGCAGCACAACTGTTGATTTTGTTTGCAAGTGAGTGCAAGATTTATTTTTATCGGGAAAAGCTTCGCTTCGTATTTCTAGCGCTCTATTTCGAAAATATCAATGTGAAGGATCTCACACGGATAACTAGGGTTGGGAGTTGGCTGCATATACGGCCTTGTAGGGTGCCTATCATATTTGTTTAGTTTATGAGGTTCTTCAATAGACTCGCAATTCGCCCCCTGTCTTAGGATTATTTGGTTTCTAAACGCATTTATAGGGACCTCTACGTGTGGAATGAGGTCTGAACTATCTTGTTCAGCAGAATGCATTGTGCCTTCTGATGCAGAATCTGTCGCGGACGCTGCATCCGCAACAGTGCACGGCGGCAGAGCAACAATTGAGTCTGTGAGGGCATTTACTTCGGTGCTAAGACGGGAGAGTGCATCGGCGACCACGTTTGTCTTGCCTGGCTTGTAAATTAACTCGCAATTGTACTCTTCTATTCGCGCTTTCCTTCGTTTGAGCTTGGCGTTGTAATTACTAGCATTCTTATCAAGTTCAATGCTTACCTTTTTAGACGCGTTGGCTTTTACCTGTGCGTTTTGCCCTTAGATTAGTCAAGGGTATAGCAACTTTGGCATACTCCCTAATGAATTTCTCATAGTATGAAATCATACCAAGGAAACTCTTTAAATCTTTCAGATTTTCTGGAGATAAAATCGTTTTTATAGCTTCCACCTTTTTTGGGTCCGCGCGTACTCCGTCGGTAGTAATTACATAGCCAAGAAATTCTACTTCCCTTTCAAAAAAACATGTCTTGTCTAAATTAACTTTCAGGTTTACTTCAAAGAGCCTTAATAAAACTTTTTCCACGTTATCAAGGTGTTCGTCCGGATCCTTGCCAAACACAATTATGTCATCAATGTAGACATAGCAGATTTTCCCAATGTATTCTTTCAATACATCGTCTATCATCCTTTGGAAAATAGCGGGCGTGTTTTTCAGCCCAAAGGGTAAAAGTAAGAACTCGTATTTTCCGTTCATCATCGAGAAGCCTGTCTTGGGCACGTCCGTGCCTCTCATCGGTATTTGGTGGAAACCAGATGTTAGATCTATTGTGGTATAATATTTAGCCTGCCAAAGGCTACAAAGCGTGGCATTAATGTCAGGGATAGGATATGTGTAAGCAATTGTTACCGCGTTCAGCCTCTTATAGTCAATTACCATGCGGTATTGTTTTTCGCCGTTTGCCTTTGGTTTTTTTGGCACTACCCAAATTGGTGAGCTGTAAGGACTTTTCGAGGATCGTATCACACCCTCCGTCAGAAGTTCGTTAACTTGATTTTCAATTTCTTCCCTCATACACGCTAGTTATGGGTAACTTTTGTTGTAGATTAGCTCTGGGGTAGAGGTTCTAATTTTAGCGCGGACACTAGTATCGACAAGTTCATTCCCAATTAAAGATTCAACGATTTGGGAATATTTTTGTAGCAAGCTATCGATTTTTTTGTTAATTCCCGGAGGCAAATTGTTGCCCAACGTAAAATTCGCATCGCATGATTTGCGCGCTTTAATTTCCTACCTTAAGTAAGTTATCTCTTCTACCAATAACAGCGCCCACTTTCCTTAGAGTATCATCCCCGATTTTCCCACGAAATCCACTTAGAGTAGGTAACACGAAGAACTCAAACTCAGTTGATTCGCCTATGCTTTCTAATAACCTAAGTTGTGTTTTAAACGGATCCCCTTACAGAGGCAACATTAAATGTGGCTTTTACCGGTATTGTTTTCATCGCGATGGTCTTCTGAATAAAATTTTTATTCGCACCGGTATCAACTAGGAAATCTAGCACGAACATCAGGTAGCGTATACTCTATGTATAGAAAATCCTCAGGCTTTTCGTCGCTTACACACTCAGGTTGTTAATTATTGTCTAGTACTTCACTTTCCTCCGGAACAGTGTGAAACAATCTTTGTTGTTTCCGTGGTAGATTCTCAGACTTGGCAACCCGTTTGAATGGTTTAGGTCTGTTCATATAGTTTATGTTTCGGGTCTGTACTGAAGGATCAACCTCCATTTTTTCAACAGGCGGTCGCACAGCGGTGCTTTGGTTGTTCTGTCGTACATAAAGACATTCGTTATTTTCATATGGAGGACGACAGTCCCGAGAGCGCCAATTGGATCTCGGAGGAAGCTGTGGAGGGTTGTTTCTATTATATGTGTACGCGCTGCTCGGCAAGTTATTTATGGGCACAACCACTCGATTAGTAGTAGAAGGAGAATGTAAGGAGAAATTGCGTAAGTCCACATTTTGTATTTCAAGACAGGTCGAATATGCCTCAGGAAGGGTTTTAGGACGCTGTATCAGAAGCATCCTAGACATATCCCCATTAAGCCCACGAATAAATACATCGAGAGCTCGGTTACGATACGTTTCTATCAGGACTTTCACCGTTTCGTCCGTGTAGGACTCAGTTTTAATTTTGTTTATAATAAGGGAAGACTGGTGTTTCACTCTTGCGTACAACTCGTCAATCCTTGGCACTTTTTGTTGCAGCTGATGCAACAAGGGAGCGGATGTCGCGTTTGTCCGCATAATGCAGCGGGAGGCTCTCCTTAATTTTTTCCCAATTGCTGTCGAATATTTATTTATTTAGAAATAACTATAATATAAGTGAATTATAGTATAGTTAGAGGTTTAAGCGTTGGCGTCTATGGCCTTATGCTTATTTGTTGCAATTGGGTATAACAAGTGTGTATTGAACAGGTTTTACTAAATTAATTCGTATAAATTACAGGCTTTTAAAAATTTTTAAATTTTCTCGTTGTTAGGGGTTTTTAGTAATGTAACTACAGATTTGTTTGAGAAGTAAAGTTATCTTTGTTGTTGAAAGGATGGGCAGGAATCGAGAATATGTTCAATGTCAATAGTTTCTCTGTCGCAAAATTTACATGTTCTGTCCATTTTTTTATTTAGTAAGTGTCCGTGAGTAATTCTAGTGTGGCCTAGTCGAATTCTTGTTATTATTATTTGAGATTTTCTGGGAAGTTGTGGGTTTTGTATATGTTTAAAAATATTAGTTACATTTGGTTTGTCTGTTTTTATTTGTTTATACCAATATGAGGTTTTATCCCACAAGGTGTGGTGCTTTCGCCATTGAGTTACTTTGAGATATTTTTTGATATCGTTATGGTTTAAGTTCGGTATGGATGGTAGAGGTCTCATAAGTGATTTTTTTGCAGTATTGTCCGCGAATTCATTGCCTGGGACTAGAGCATGGTCAGGTACCCAAACTAATTTTAGTCTTGGATATGATTTAATGAGTAAGTTCCTAATACTGTATGGATATTATTCATTGTTATTTGGGTTTCTTATTGCGTCTATGGACGCGAGAGAGTCGCTGCATATAGCATATTTTCTCTTTAGTTTGTATGTGTGGGATATTGCTTCGAATATAGCAATAAGTTCAGCGCTGTAAGTGGAGCTAAATGGTCGTAGTAGTGCGGATTTAATAATTTGTTTATGTTTGGTTACGCTAAGGCTGACAATGTCATCTTTCCTAGAGCCATCGGTATATATGAATGTATATTTCTTGAGCTGTTCTTTCAATTCGTAAAATTTTTGAATGTATATAGTATTTGGCGTAGTGGATTTTTTATAGCGTTGTAGTGAAGTGTTGATTGAGTTTGGGTTGAATAACCATATTGGATGTGTTTTGTATTTTTGGTTGGTGTTCATTATTGGAATATTTATTGAATAACAGACTGATATGATTTCGTCTAATATTGATGGTACTTTTCTCCTTGATTTAATATATTTTGTAATGGTTTTTGTTAAGGGAGAAGTATTGTTGAAAAGAAAAGTTGTGGACAGTTTAGCAATTCCGTATTCTGTACTAATGTGTATGGACATTATATTTCCTTCTAAGAGCATTGAGTTTATTGGCGTGTTCTGAAAGCTCCTAGAGACATTCGTATTGCCGAGTTGTAAATATATGCTATTTATTTTACTTAATACTGTTTTTGGCGTCTTTCCGTATAAGTATATGCCGTAGTCTATTTTAGCTTTAAGAAGTGCATGTGTAATTGCGAGGAGGGTGTGTGTTTACAATTAAATTTCTTGGATGCTAGACGTTTAATAATATTGAGACGTTTTGATAGTGATCTAGTTAAACATTCTATGTGATTGTTCCATCGATATCGTTTGTTGCATGTAATACCCAGAATTTTAATACTATCAACTTGGTTTATCGGATTGCACCCGTGCTTTCTGCAAATATGAAGATGATTACTGTAACCGCCACTGTAACCTGACTCGCTGAAATGCTTATGACTCGCTATAGTAAACAAACTTGTAATTATTCAGCCGAATATTTTATTGTTTTTTCTATTACAATTATTAGAAAGCGATAGATATGTTAGAGGAACAAGGTCATTAGAGTAATAAAACCATGTGATGTATTTTTTGGAAAATCATTGTTCGAATAGAAATTTAAGCGACAAGTCTCGTAGTTTCGATATTGGCTTAACCGTAACTGAAATAATCTAAATAGTATACTTCTGGATTAAAACTTAAATGAATTTTATTACGCACGGCTATAAGCGACGTGATCAAATAAATATTTGGATAATTACACAAAACTAATATGTTTTACTTATTGCGCGTAATCAAAATCAGACTTAATCCAAGGCGTTTGGAGACGGATTTCCTCCTCGATAACAATTACATTTGGTGATTGAAAGTTTGGCACCAGAGTAGTTACACCACTATAAAATATCGTTGAATAGGGAAGACATGTCTATGCTGGGACTTTTGTCTTTGCTTAGTTTTTTTTTAATTAAGAAATCATGCGATGAAGTCGAATTCTTTATGTAAAGAGATTGTGTCGGCAAGTTTATTGTATGCCATTAAAAACAGTATGACGGAGATTGATGAGCCTTGTGGTATGCCATTCTTTAGTAGGTAGGTGTTGGAGTAGGTATTGCCAATTTTAACAGTGATTTTTCTTTTGAGCATATAGTTTTTAATGTAGTTATACATTTTTGGTCCTATGTTCCATTTAAGCATTTGGTCTAAAATTGTATGGATGCCAATTCTATCGTATGCTTTAATAAAATCTAATGACATAACGGATATATGTTTTCCTGTGGCTAAGGACTGTGCAGTTCGATGATCTATGTAGAACAGCGAATCAGATATAGATTTTCCTTTTTGAAAACCTATTTGATTAGCATGCAGAAGGTTGTTTGATTGAACCCACCACCTTAATCTATTAGCCATTATCTTGTCTAACACCTTAGACAAGCATGGATTTAGTGAAATGGGTCTATATGAGTTTGGCAAAGTTTTTTTTGTTTTTTTGTTTCAAGATTGGGATTTTGAGGCTAGTTTTATATGTTTGTGGAATATATTTATTAAGTATTGCATTAAAAAGTTGGGTGATTCGTTCTTTAACTGGGGTTGGTAGTTTTTTTATCATTGGATACGATATTCTGTGGATACCTGGGGTTTTTCCTTTTAGGGAATTTATAGCTATTGAAGTTTCTAGTAGAGATATGTCGTTTTCAATTAAAAGTGCTGAGGTGCTGGGTGTGAAGTTTGGTAATTGTGAAATAGTTCGGTTTTTGAGGTCTTGGAATTCGCCTGAGAAATTAGTGTCTTGTGATTGATCGGACCATTCCTTGGCTAATCTATTCGCAATTTCGGCTCTGTTTGTAAGTGTGTTTTGTTGATTATTGTCATTAAGACAATGAATAGGCAGTTTAGGCTTTATACCACATAATTTTCTTAGGTTGGACCAGATTATTACGGGTGAAGATGAAGATTTTATTTCGATTGTAAGGGCAGAGAGCGCGGTTCGTTTTGTTTGTTTAATCTCCCTCCTGTATATTGCATTGGCGCGCTTATATTTTAAAATATTTTCCTGTGTGATGTTTTGGTTTAAATTCTTGAAAAGTCAATTTTTTCTTTTTTTAAGTTTTCCAATGTTTTATTCCACCAAGGGGTAGATTTTTTTAATTTTATGAAACTGAATTGTGGAATTGCTTCGTTGGCACTTTGTAGTATAATTTTTTTTATATTTGATGGGTTATAATATAATATGTTGTTACTTATAGGTCGTTGTAAGTTTATATTTTCTGCGATTTCCTGAAATTTCCCCCAGTTTGCTTTACGTAAGTTGAATATTTGGAGAGGTATTGAGTGATCGATATCGTTAATGGGGAATATCTGGATAATGATTGGGTAATGGTAGCTCCCCGAGAGGCTAGGTTCGGTCTTCCAAGAAGTTTGAAGGCCTCAATTGGGTGATGCTAAACTTAGATCAATGTGTGTAAAAGTATGTCGTGTTGAGTAATGAGTAATGAGTCGGAGAACCGTCGTTTAGTACAATAATTTGGCAGTTGGAAATAAAGTTTGAAACCACTTTTCCTCTAGAGTTGTCTTTTTGGAAACCCCAACTGGAGTGCCAGCAGTTAAAATCACCTGTTATTAGTGTCGATTGTGTGGAAACGTTGAATATGTTATTTAGGCCGGTTAAAGAGAATTTTTTACTGGGTAGAATATACGTCGAGTAAATAGTAAATTTTTGTTTTGAATGTATTGTAATAGCTACGCTGTCAAACTCACTACTTTGGGTTAGTAGTTCGTGTTGGATTGATTGATGTATTATTAATGCTGAACCTCCAAATAAATTGGTTATGGCAGTTGAAGTGAACAAATTAAAGTTAATAGGTATTGGTATATTTGTTAGTGAGTGTATGTGAGTTTAATGTTCCATTGTAAGATGTGTAATAGGTAGACTGCGGATGTTTATGCAAAAAACGTAAAATCTTTTTATGAGTGTTTTGTTCGTTCACAGCCATATATTTACATTCCAAAACAACTTTTCTTCCACTGTTTACAATAAGCAAAGAATATGCAAGTTATATGCAGGTAATATGCATGTTGTATGCAAATTAAAAAAAAAAACATAACTTACACTAAGGCAAGCGCTGTAAATGCATGGCGCTTCGGATTTTATGGATACAAAATACGTAAATTTAGTTGTAGTTATGATCACAATAAATTACAATTGTTTTCTCTAGATTTTGAATGCAGACATTTTTACGCTTATCGGTTAAAATGAGTTTGTATGCTGAGAAAGGCCGCTCAACATCACAAGATGTAACCGGAGCATACTTAAATTTGCTCCAAAAGTGGCCGGGAATTCAAATGTCAGTTTCTATAGATGAATTTCATTTCAAAGGCTGAAAAAAACGTACATTTTGAACCCGACCCCCTCAGAATTTGATGAAATTTTGCATAGAGGTACATCTTACCTACCCAAACACAACCTTATTTTTAGAAAATGGATTTTCGAAAAATTGTGGGCGTGGCAAGGTATCGAAATATTCGAAAATATTCGAAAAATTACGATAATAGGTACTTTTAAAGTGTGATTACTACGGAATGGCTTTACCGATTTCAAAGATCTTCATACCATTAGAAAGGTATTGAAATAAGCTTTCAAAAAATACACTGCAAATTATTTTATTTTTTAGTACACTGAAAAAAAATTTTTTTCCAAAATAAAATTTTAAACTGAAAAAACACTTCAAAGATCAAGCGATTTTGAAAAATAAAATTTTATTTTAGAAAGGTCTATTTAATATATACATATGTATGTATAACATATCTGAAAACTAAAATGGGGGTTTTTTCTTTTTTTTTTTAAATTTATTTAAGTAAATGCATCTCTTGTTAACTTTTTTTATTTGATATTATTGTGTGACAAAAAAAGGTACCTAGCTATACTTTGGAAGTTATACAGATTTTTTTTTATTTTAATAGAGTAAATGTAAATGACTTCTTGAATCGAATCCGAAGTGAATCCGAAATACCTTGCGCAAATTGCTGTGTTTTTGTTTTTGCAGTATGAATCCCTTTCTAAATATTTTCGCTGCATTGGCGATGGATGGCTTGCGAGATGATAAAATTTTTACTAGACGAAATAAACGTACGTTCGCTTTGAATTTGCAATGGCAACTGAAACGAATTCACAGAATATCGCTATGAATATCGTTAAAGTGTGAATTTTTTCCAAAATAAAATTTTAAACTGAAAAAACACTTCAAAGATCAAGCGATTTTGAAAAATAAAATTTTATGTTAGAAAGGTCTATTTAATATATATAACATATCTGAAAACTAAAATGGGGTGTTTTTTCTTTTTTTTTTTTAAATTTATTTAAGTAAATGCATCTCTTGTTAACTTTTTTTATTTGATATTATTGTGTGACAAAAAAAGGTACCTAGCTATACTTTGGAAGTTATACAGATTTTTTTTTATTCTAATAGAGTAAATGTAAATGACTTCTTGAATCGAATCCGAAGTGAATCCGAAATACCTTGCGCAAATTGCTGTGTTTTTTTTTGCAGTATGAATCCCTTTCTAAATATTTTCGTGTAAATATTACAGTGTATTTTTTTGAAAGCTTATTTCAATACCTTTCTAATGGTATGAAGATCTTTGAAATCGGTAAAGCCATTCCGTAGGAATCGCACTTTAAAGGTACCTATTATCGTAATTTTTCGAATATTTTCGAATATTTCGATACCTTGCCACGCCCACAATTTTTCGAAAATCCATTTTCTAAAAATAAGGTTGTGTTTGGGTAGGTAAGATGTACCTATATGCAAAATTTCATCAAATTCTGAGGGGGTCGGGTTCAACGCATATTGGATTTGATATGAAATTCATCATATATGAAATCTAATATTATTTATATACATACTATGTATATATATATTTGTAGTCATTTTCAAAATCTAAACCGATATACAAATACATACATAGTTTAAACTCATAACTCGTATAAAAGCATTAAAAAAAATACTTGTCAGCAAATGTAAAATGCCGCCGGCAAGTCAACATTTGCGTTTGCGCACTGCTTGAGTACAAAACACAAAAAGGGGATAATTTATAAAACAAATGTTTATATTTGACATATGAAATTCGGCATTTTACTTAATTTTTCCAATATCCATCGATAGTAATAAATTTCCTTATTCGAGAGTAGAAAAGGATATGTGTAAATGCCATGAGTAAAAGCGAGAAGGACGATCACACCGACGTGAACCAGCGAGAGGTAATTTTTTTTCCCACGGCTAGAACAAATGTGACTAATTTGCTAACAATCGAACAAGTGAACGCAAACGCTTAGCTACTTTTTTGCTAACCATTACCCGTCTTGTGGGGTAGTTCCTAAAAGATGGCTGCAGAGGCACGATTGGAAAAAGTAAGTAGAGTGAATTCTTTTTAAGGCCTAGTGAAGTGCAGTGAAAATATTGAAAATATATAAAATTTGGTGAATGGAAACAAGGAATGCATTAATGCCCAAAACCATTCAAGTTCCAAATCATAGATGCAAATATTCAATATGCGCAATCTAAATGAAATTTAACAATTTGTTTGGATGTGCACGTTGGAAAAGAAAATATATTGGGACTTCTTTTATTTAAACATCATATCATAAAAAAATATTGAAAGTTAGTCATAATTAAAAATACCAATCTTTTTTTCCAGATCACATAATATATCGACATGTAAGCGGTTTCTTCTTTGTAAAATAAAGATAAATTACAAATGTTTACTCAAAACTAATTGCCCTTTCTTTCGATTTAGACTACAATTAAGTTCTGCCTTCACCATCCTGACAACATCTTCACCAGCTGTTCGTGGATGTGGAAGGTAATAAGAACACAAATATGTAATTAGTTTTATTAATTCAAATGTTTTGTCAAAAATTCGGTACCTCAATCTTGCTTGTTTTTCAAATAGAAAATTGTAGTTGTAAATATTAATTAGAGAGTATGTTAATATACTAATGCAATTATCTTTCAGTCCATTAAATTTTTTTTAATCTATTAAATAATTATGAAATTTTCGAGTTTTTGAAAATTGCACATTTCACATACTTGTAAGTCGAGTATAAATATATTGAAAATGTTCGAAAATTTTAATTGAAAATTTATTGAGAAAGAATAATCAATTATCTTTCAGTCCATTTTATTTTTTTTTAATTTAATAAATACTTTTTATGAAATTTTCGAACTTTTGAAACTTTTTCGAATTTTAGAAAATTGTATTATTGTATATGCACAGTACATGTACGGCATTTCACATATCGAGCCCTAACCGCGAAAATAACGTAAGCGACATTTTTCCAAAATTCACTTTTTGATGCAGAACTGTTCTAAAACTGATAATACGTCATCTGGCAAAATATTGTTACGCTAATCGTTATAGTTATGCAGATGTACGACTTTACATTTTATCGTAAGCGACACTCGCTCTTTTCAGCTACCGCAAAAGTATTTAAAAAAAACCTTCTCCTGTAAAATTTAGTTTTTGTCGCTTACGCTAAAATGGCGGTAAAGGCTCGATATGTATGTTCATACATACGTATGTACTTGTAAGTCAAGAGTATGTTAATATACTAATGCATGCGCACAGTACGTTCCGATATAGTATAACATATGTACATATGTATACGGAATATCACATAGTGCTAAGTCATGTACTGATTTTTCTAAAATGTGTATTAATTTTAATTAGAAATATTAATATTTTGTATGAAAATTTTCAACTTGTGAAAATTGCTTTACTGCATGTGCAGAGTACATGTACGGCATTTCACATACTTGTAAGTCAAGTATACATTTTTTGAAAATGTACGATTATTACAAATTTTAATGAATAATATTAGAAAGAATAATCAGTTATCTTTCAGTCCATTAAATTTTTTTTAAATCTATTAAATAATTTTTATGAAATTTTCGAGTTCTTGAAAATTGCGCATTTCACATACTTGTCAAGTATAAATATTTTGAAAATGTTCGAAAATTTTAATTAAAAATTTATTGAGAAAGAATAATCAATTATCTTTCAGTCCATTTTATTTTTTTTTAATTTAATAAATATTTTTTATGAAATTTTCGAACTTTTGAAAATTTTTCGAATTTTAGAAAATTGTATTATTGTATATGCACAGTACATGTACGGCATTTCACATATGTACTTGTAAGTCTATAAACATATTGAAAATTTTCTAAAATTTAAAATAAAAGTGGATGCTATTAGAAAGAATAATCAATTATTTTTCTGCTCATGTTATTTTCTTTTAAAAAAAATAAATTTTTGTAGAAAAATTCTCATCTTTTGATTTATAACTTTTTTCATTTTTTTATATTTTTAGCAAAATTCCGGATGGACTACTGCAGGTTGAAGGATGACGTCCCTTAGGGCACCAACGCTCATCCTATATATGTATGAGGACTTTTGTATAGATTAATATAAGTTATACATACAATATGTAAATAAATTAGGGTTAAGTAAAAAGTAAAAATAATGGTTTTGTATATGTATTATATTTCTTGTATCTGAAAATGTTAATATATTAAGTGGTCTAATTCAGATTATTTTCAACTGTTATTAGTTAATTTTTATGCTATTGTTTTTGGTATTTTAAGTTGATAAATTGTACTTTATATTAAGAAATTATTAATAACCAATATAAGTTTAAATATTGTAAACTGATAAATATTGTAAAATAAAATACTTAAAGTAAAAATAAAAATTATTTTTTATTTAAAAAAGTTTAGTAAACTAAAGGTAACCCTTAAGTAACTGATAGCTAACAGTTAGCGGTAACCAGTAGGTAACAAATAGAAGTGGTTAGAGGTAACAAATGAATAACAATTAGGGTAACTTATAAAACTGTTTCCGATAACAAGAAGCTAACCATAAGGATAACAAGTAAGAGTGGTTAGCATAACAAGTACATAACAGAGCAGGTAACTAATAAAACTGGTACTGCTAACAAACAACTACCAGACTAGGTAACCGACAATGTTTAAGCGAGAGTAGAAAAGGATATGTATAAATGCCATGAGTGAAAGCGAGAAGGATGATCACACCGACGTGAACCAGGGAGGGGAAATGGTATTTTTTTGCCCACGGCTAGAACAAATGTGACTAATTTGCTAACAATCGAACAAGTGAACGCAAACGCTTAGCTACTTTGTTTCCTAACCATTACCCGTCTTGTGGGGTAGTTCCTAAATTAATATTATTTTGCATTTGTTTTGTTTTAAATTTTCCATTGGTTTCCTTTTAAAATGATCTTCAAATGCTGCTTAAGGTCATATGCATGTTAATTTTTTTATGTCATAATTAGAATGAAAATTAATTCGCAACTATATTAACTGCTGGAATTTTAACTGGATATTTACTGGCGCTTAGATATTAATTAAGACTTACTCGCACACAGGTTGAGTACATAAGTGTAATATATAAATAATTTTATTTGTTTTAATATATTTATTTATTTGTTTATGAAGTTAATGAACAGAAATTCTTACAGACTACACCCTACAAGACGGAGGTAACTAAGGCGAATTAAATTCACTAATACCAACACATCTTTTCCAGCTGTTACCAACACACTCGCATTTCGATATTTCACTAGTTTCCTAATGTTACAAGAAACGGCAATATTCCGAATATTATAGGCCAGAAATCACGTGTGCTAGAGAGGGCAAGCAATAGACTAAGCAGCACTGCCATGTTTACGAATCGCAAAATACGATCACTTTGTTGTGAAACTTCGGTGGATTTGCGGTAAGTTGCCTTTATTTTCAGTATTAATAATTAATATTTTTGTTTTTATTTCAGCAGAAGCAACGCGCAAAGGATATTTTAAAGGGATGTATAGAAATTTAGACACTTACATATATTTTAACTTATTTTATTCAAACTTGAAGATATTGCGCACCCAAGCCGGCATAAAATTCTCCGGAGAAGATGGTTGCAGAGGCACCATTGTTTGGGTGTACACGTTGGAAAAGAAAATATATTGGGACTTCTTTTATTTAACCATCCATATGTGTATATCGTAAAAAAATATTGAAAGTTAGTTATAATTAAAAATACCAATCTTTTTTTCCAGATCACATAATATATCGACATGTAAGCGGTTTCTTCTTTGTAAAATAAAGATAAATTACAAATGTTTACTCAAAACTAATTGCCCTTTCTTTCGATTTAGACTACAATTAAGTTCTGCCTTCACCATTCTGACAACATCTTCACCAGCTGTTCGTGCATGTGGAAGGTAATAAGAACACAAATATTAAATTAGTTTTATTAATTCAAATGTTTTGTAAAAAATTCGGTACCTCAATCTTGCTTGTTTTTCAAATAGAAAATTGTAGTTGTAAATTTTAATTAGAGAGTATAGTAATATAATAATGCATGCGCACAGTACGTTCCGATATAGTATAACATACATATGTATGTATACGGCATATCACATAATTCTAAGTTATGTACTGATTTTTCTAAAATGTGTATTTATTTTAATTAGAAATATTAATATTTTGTATGAAAATTTTCAACTTGTGAAAATTGCTTTATTGCATGTACGGCATTTCACATACTTGTAAGTCAAGTATACATTTTTTGAAAATGTACGATTATTACAAATTTAAATGAATATTATTAGAAAGAATAATCAATTATCTTTTAGTCCATTAAATTTTTTTTAAATTTATTAAATAATTTTTATGAAAAGTTCAAATTTTTGAAAATTGCCTTATTGTGCATGCACAGTACATGTACGGCATTTCACATACTTGTAAGTCAAGTATAAATATTTGGAAAATGTTCGAAAATTTTAATTAAAAATTGATTAGAAAGAATAATCAATTATCTTTCAGTCCATTATATTTTTTTTTAAGTTAATAAATATTTTTTTTGAAATTTTCGAACTTTAATGCATGTGCACCGCACATATACGGCATTTCTCATACATACATACATACATAGTTGTAACTCAAGTATCAATATTTTAAAAATGTACGAAAATTTATATAAAAATGGATGTTATTAGAAAGAATAATTAATTATCTTTCAGTCCATTATATTTTTTTTAAATTTAATAAATATTTTTTATGAAATTTTCGAATTTTAGAAAATTGTCTTATCGTATGTATATACACAGTACATATACGGCATTTCACATACATATGTATGTTCTTGTATTTTTAATATTTTCCAAAATTTCAAATAAAACGGGATGCTATTAGAAAGAATAATCAATTATCTTTCTGTTCATGTTATTTTCTTTTAAAAAAATAAATTTTTTGCAAAAAATTCTCAACTTTTGATTTATAACTTTTTTCAATTTTTTATATTTTTAGCAAAATACCGGATAGACTACTGCAGGTTGAAGAATGACGTCCCTTAGGGCACCAACGCTCATCCTATATGTATATGTACATATGTATGAGGACTTTTGTATGGATAAATATAAACTAAAAATGTAAATATTTTAAGTGGTCTAATTCAGATTATTTTCAACTGTTATTAGTTAATTTTTATGCTATTGATTTTGGTATTTTAAGTTGTGCGATTCTGTAACTAATTTAAACCACATTTCACATTGTTATCGTTAGTTGGCAACTTTGTTTGTGCTTTAGTGATCCCCTAACAGCATTGGCAACATTTGTTATTGTTCAATAACAGCAAATACAGTCAGCTGTTTGTTTTTGTGGTTTAGCTACCGACGTCTCGTTATGAGTTGTTTACTAACAATTTTATTTTTGTACTATTATTTTAAGCGGATCGTGTGCGTTTAAGTGACTCCGGTAGATTAATTTGTGTTAAAAATGGGATTTGAATACATCGCGCTAAATTTAGCAAATAATGAGGAGCAATCAAATGTGCCAACGATTGACCGGCGTAGGCTCCGCGAGATTGATGACCCGTTTGAGCTTACTCCAACAGAGTTCCGGAGGTTATATTGATTAAGTCCCGGTATTGTCGAAAATATACCCCCCTATTACGGTTGTCGACGACGACTTATTAAAATCGGTATTGGCGTAGTCGTTATCAATAACTATTGACTGCTGTTGACACACATTCGGTATTGGCTAAGCAAAATTGCTGTCGACGCTGAGTTCAAGCGACGCCATTTCAGTCGACACCGTGTTTACTGACGACTAGAAGAAAATTTGAAGGTATACTTTTTTTTTAAGAAATAAATTTTTATTAACAAACAAATATTTAAATTGAATTATTACATGGTTATCTGTATTGATTTAGAAATGAAAATTACAAGTGCAGGACAATTTGAAACTCTTCTGGAAACAGATGTTGTCCGGACTCCACATTCCATTGCTAACTTAATTTTTTCCAGCACATACATTATCGTAGTTTTGTTGAGTAGAAAATATTCTTCACATCTGGAAAAACTAATTTTTTGGCAACTATCATGGAAAAATCCAAAAGACTTATCAACGAATGTTAATTGTAAAACTTACTTGTTATCTGGCAAATTAAATACATCTGAATTCTTCCTTATAATTTTTCTTTTTGCTGCAATTTTTTTTTTTTGCTCATCGCTTGAACAAAAACAACGAACATTTTTCTGAGAAGATATTCAATTAAAATATTCCGACGAATTCGAACAATGAAATTTTTTGCATAAAAATTGTAAACAAAATGTTACAGCTCATGCAGAAATGACAAAGATGGTATTTATACATTGATTTTATCGATAAACTGTCGACGTCGTCTCAATACGTTTAGCCAATACAAATTGTGCGTCTATATGACGTCGACGTCGACACGATGTGATGTCGACTGAAAAACGACGACGACATCGACGACGACAACCGTAATAGGGGCGATAATGTCGCAGTTAAACAGACAGTTGAGATGATCGAGATTAACAGCGCTATCAACTGAAAAGCAGGTAAACTTGTGCATTGCAAAATTTAAAGGAAATAACCGTTGTAGCCGTGGCTAAACACCAAAGTTTCGGTACAACGAGGCGTTAGGCAAAGCACGATGCCCAATAGAGATACATTTTAACATTCTTAAAGGGACATTACGGTGCTTATCAAAGCAAAGGGTACTCCTATATGACCCCGGTTTTGCTGGCAAAGTTGTCGATTAGGCGAGAAAACAACCGATTTCGATGATGGAGTTAGTTATGAATAAACAAAATTAAAATAGTCAAAACCCTCCAAAAAGGAGCACACCTATTTTTTGTCCAACTACAGAAACTAAATGTTTCAAATAAAATAAACTGTAGGGTTTGTAATGTATTAAATTTATAATTTTATTTGTTTAATGCTTTTCAATTGATTTTTGATTATTTATTTTATTGTTATACTAGAAGAAATGGCGAACTTCGTCCCACCCAAAATTTATTAGTAGTATATGAAATACTTTTTGAACTCTGTTGTACACGTATTTAATGTTGAGAACGAAACGTACACCTAAATTTCGCATTCGTTTTCGTAGCTCCCTACTTTTCTTTATAGTTATTACAGCAACATTTCGAAAGTTTTAAAATTTTGATATTGGATCATTATAAACATAGGTTTTTTGTAAATATCTTCGGAACTACATAACCCATTTAAGAGTTTGATATCTTGTTTTGAAAAAAACATGACAACGGCTTTCAAAAAAATAAAATAAAATAAAGAAAAGCAAGAAAAAATAAAAATATGTATATGTCATTGGTGGTGCAATATGAAAATTGGATTTTGCCACGCCCCTCCGCCCGCAGACCGAAAATCAGACTTCCCAGTGTCAACCGTCTGAATATTCTGAAGATTCCTTGAAAATTTCATCAAAATCGGCCCAGCCGTTTTGGAGTCCATACGTTACATACATACACACATCGTGTTTTTTATATATAGGAGATGAAACTTACTTGATGTGCATATTCATTAAAAATAAAATATTTAAAAAATATATTAAAATATTATTCTATAAAACCATATTCAATTTATTTAAAAAAGAAAAAAACATATTCAATTAATTTAACAAAGGAAAAAAGAACTAATAATAATAATCTTAATCTACATACTATTTACATATATACAACTATTGGGGGGAGTGGTTGAAAACGTAAACTGCTTGAAAGCATCCGCGCATACTTTCAACCCTTCACCCAACGCTGTAATGGCTGTCGTATTTTTGTTGTCGGTGTCACACAAACTGTCCTCCAGTGCAATAAAATCTTGCAATATTTTTTTATTTAATTTAATTTTGATTTATTTTTATTCAACTCCCTTTTAATTTATTTTGGGAAAACTTTCGAAAAACGAACCAGGGTTTATAAAAGCGACATATAAGGGGAGATAGAGAAGGTTGCCCTGATTCTAAATCCGAAAGTTTCACCATCCTGAGGCTTGTAGTTTTTAAGTAATTTACTGTTGAAGTTGTGAAAAATGTTAATTTTAATTTCACTTTCTCCTTTCTGTAGGAATGAAATGAAAATACCGTGCTGCCACATATAACGAAAATAATAAAGTCTAACGAGATTTTAAATAAGAAACTTACAATATATCTGTGGTCACAAGCGATAACCGCCTAAGTCCTATGCTTTAACACAGGACTTAGGCGAAGTATTGATTTATTTAGTCGCCGCTGTGCTCGATTTGGTTGCAGTGCGTGCTATTATTCGATATGCCGATAAGTTCGAGGTTCGAATCTTAGTCAGGGCAAGCAAAATCTAATCATAGAAAAAGTTGTTTGCTAATATCGGTCACCCTTCGGCAGGCAATGGCAAACCTCCGAGAGTGGCATGAAAAGCTTCTCATTTAATACATCTACCGTTCGGAGTCGGCACAAAACTGTAGGTCCCTTCATTTGTGATATAATATAAAGACCCACACCACAAATGTGTGCGTCCACGTGAAAAGGGCGGTATTGGGGTTATGCATATAGGTCTCTTCCTGGTTGCTTTCCGAACATTTTGAGACAAATTAGACCATCCTAACTGAATAAATAGAACTTTGAAGGTGAATATCCGAAAAATGACTTTTTGAGAAAAATCTATTTGAAGTTGAAAGTTCGATTTTTTTTCATTTCTACTCGGACGTTAAATGGGTATTCCTTTGAATCGAACAGGAACATAGTCAGCATGAGAAAAAATACTATTAGATCATTTTTCAATCATTATTATATGTATGTGAAACAACTAATTAACATCAACTCGACAAAGTGGGCCCTTTTCTAAATATTTGCTTTTTCAACTAATTCAACCGATGATCACAGAAAATTATGAATGAGTTAGCGTTTGGCCAATGAATCAGGAAGATGGGGAAGTAAAAAAATTTAAATGTACTCAACAGTGAATATTTTATTATAATTAAAGATGAAACAAAGACAACAAATTAGCAGTAATTCATTCTTTACAGTCATTGACAGTAATCAATCCACAGATTTTATCACATCTCATCGCGTTTGCGCTTTGGATATTGTGGTATACCATTCCGTACTGAATTTCGGTGGCCTTCTTAATCACAGAGTCCACAAGGCGGTCTTTTTCTAGTTGACACTGGTAAAGATTGAGGGGGAGAGAGCGAATTGGTAGCTCTTTCCGCAGATGTCTGACGGTTCCTCGTGGTCCGTGACTCAGTTGAATCTACTTAAAATGCATCAGAGAGCAGATCCAATTACGTGGGTGGCCATTGCGGCTTAACTGACATAAACAGTGATTCCGATGATCAATATCGATAATTATTATTACAGTTTTTAATTTCCGAGCGCCAACCCTCTGGTGGCGATTTTTTGAAGTAAGAATTTCTTTCCGTTCGCTATAATAGGTCATTGCCTCGAAAATGCGGCAAGAACTATTTAGCTGGCACTTAGGAGTTAAAAGTCCAATATTATCACCGTTTCTTTCAAAAAAAGTCCATAGAACACGGAAATGCTTCATATTTCTCCAATGCGACAAAAGGCCCTTTTCTTTTTTTTCAAAAAATAAAATTAATTAATTTTATTATACCTTGGAAGCGAAATTTGGTGTCATTCGCCGCGTAAATGTATATAGTTTCAAAATAAACCATAATAAAAAAATTACGAAATTCGATACATGTATCGAAAAATCTATATACATATCTCGGAAATTATATGCGACAAAGTGGGCCCTTGGGGGCCACCATGCTTTTTTACATAGATGCCGTTTGTAAAAAACATGGCGACTGATTTTCTACTACCGTTACCCTTTAATACCATGAAATTATTATTTACGAACGAAGACGGAAAACGTTAAAGCTAGATACAAATCCACTGGATTTGGATTTTAATGGGAAGGACTTTCATGATGATCAACAGTTGGTATTAAGCAAAAATCAATACAAAAGAATTAATTAAAAAAAATTTTTTTTTCAAGTTTGTAACAAATGATTATTACAAAGTTGTTAGTAATTAACATAACAAAACAATAAATTATAAATACTTTTACTTGAGCACTAATCGGTGCACAATATTTTTGGTTAACCTGTCTTTAGCTAACACAAATATATTCGACGGTTTTCCTACACGTGAACATGCAACATGTCGTTGCCCATGAGAAAAACATGGATTTTCCAATTCTATACCACAAATGGGTATTGTTTGACCTTGAGACTTATTTACAGACATGGCAAAAGCTAAACAAATTGGAAACTGTTGCCTTCTGAAAGGTATCGTAGAATCTGACGGTATCATAGGAATACAGGACCACTTCTTCTTTAAGCTATCCAGTTAAAATGGTTGCTTAAAGAATATTTCCGGTGATCTTTTTTGATCATCAATCGCGTACCGTTACATAATCGAGGTGGATTCGAATTACGCAGGAGAATAATGGGTGAACCAATTATTAATCGAGGATTATGTGGTGGCATTCCAGGTTGTGCAAAATAATTTTTAATAGAGGTTAAAAAAAAATAATGAAAAAAAAATATTTATACAATTAAGGGGTTTTTTTGCTGGCTCGAGGTCAAGTTTTTATAGTAAAAAACAAATAATTGTATTCCTTTTGTCGATATATTTCGATTGCACTCCGGCAATCGTCTTCAGGGCAAAAATTATTTAATACGTTGCAATCGAAATATATCGACAAAAGGAATAAAATTTCTTGTTTTATTACTAGAAAAACTTGACCTCGAGCCAGCAAAAAACCCCTTATTTAAAATGGAAAGGTTGCCAAAATCAATGTTATTATATTTATACAATTATTGAAAGCGTGAGGAGCTTGTATCCTACAGTGTGATTTCATGTACATATAGCAAATATAATAATATAGCTATGTGATAATACTTACATTATGTATTTCAATTAAAGAGTTGTGAACAACGAAGCACTAATAATTAAAAGGCTGGAAAATTTTCAATGTATTATCTTCACTATAATATAAATTTAATTTATACTTCAGTTTAAGTAACACGTGGCCGGCTATGCTAACGCCAAAAATTGAAAAAGTAAGAATAATTGAATTTAACTATACTTCGTTTACTACAAAATAAATTTAACATATACTTTAGCCTCAGCAATACGTGGTGGTTATGCTATTAAATTGTAGCTTATATGGAACGTTTGAACTTTCAACATAGCGCCATCTATTGAATACTTACTCAATCCAGTCAACAGATCTCGCTAAATTCAAATTTGATTGAAATCGGTTAAGTAGTTTAGGAGTCCATCGCGGACAAACAACGTGACACGTAAATTATATATATTAAGATGATACAGATATCGCTGCTAGCTTTTTAAACCGGGTTTCCCGTTGCGTTTTAACAAAAGGCCTTAAGACTCCGTCAAGACTTATCTTAACTGTACTTAAGAATTGGCGATGATTAGTCAACACGTCAACTTAATTTTTGTTGCATATTGTTCTTTGAATATCTTCGATGACACAAAGTAGGAAATAAAGCACTTGAAATTTAAATTCTGTCGAATGTTTTTAAGTTTAGCACAAATGTACAAAATATGCAAGAAGCAGTCACTTGGTCAGAGGAAATGGTGGTAGCAAATCCACCTGATAAATAGGGACCACGGCAGAATTTATCGAACTGTAGGTACTTTAAGGGAGGATACGATCCACTTTTTGTCATTCATTTTTATGTTTAAATTTTCTTTTTGCCTATAATTTCATTTTCAGCTATTTGACGGTTCGCCGCCTATGTTACCACATCAAATAAACTCGTTTTAAATGTAATTTTTGCATACATTTACTTTTAAGAATCATAAAATCAAGTTCTGGTGAACCTGATTCTCTCACCGCTCTCAATTTATGTAAGGCCGAAACTTAAAAATCTCAAATCAACAGATTCTTAAGTTTCTTACGGTAAGTTAAGTGTTGACTAACCGCGTGCACGGCTTTCCATATAACAGGTTAGCCAAATCTTCAATTAAGTTAAGTTAAGTTAACTCTTGTTTAACTGAGCCTTTAATTGTGCTGTATTTACTATTGCTCATACTGTCGGCCATTTTTATTTGTTTGTTTGCGAAAAGTTTTTATAAACGCGTTTATTTAGTTAAATATACATTTATACAAAATATGGTATGTACAAAGTACTTATACACACGTAAATAATCCAAATATTGTATATCGCACAAAATATAAGTGATGAATGTTATTTTGACTGAACATTTGCTGGCAGTAGTGGGGGACAACAAATTTCTTAAATAGTAATATTTATAAAATTAAAACAGTGATAAATTTAGATAAAGAGGGTCTCCCCAAACATCCATACCAAGTTTCATGACCAAACTTCTTATACTTTCGCTGAAATCGCGAATGGTTTCTTATTGGAAAAACAATACATAATTTTAACTAATATCTTGATCTGTAACTTGGTGTATTTATTACTTTCACATGATTTCTGTAGTGTAGCTGATTTCTTAATGAAATCTGCATTTGATAAGTTATTTCTTTCAATTATATAAATTTTATGTAGGTGACGCACTGTGTGATAGTTTAGAGATGTGCCGACATACATTTTTTGTGGAATTGTAATTTGGATAAATGAACCTGGACATTTGACATTTCGCCTTTGCAAACACGAGCCATTTGTATATGAAATATTTATTAAGGCGGTTCAAAAATTCGAACTTTTTTTATTGCAGATTTTTGTCGTACATTATATATAAAATAAGTCTGCAAAATATTATAACTGGATCTTAAATACTTTTAGAGATACAAAGCCATAAATTGAATTATGCACGGTGCACGGTGGTGTTTCGATGAATCTTTCAACGCGTTTTTCTCAGAACCATTATTTTCAAAACGGTCGCCCCGATTACTTGAAAAATACTAGTTCGATTGCGTTGAAATTTTTACAGTTTACTCAGCAATCTCATATTTCTCGCCGGAACCAGAATTTTGCAGAACGCATTTGTTTAAATATTTTTTTCGTAAACAATATACATTGGAAAACATGGTAAAAATCGTTTATCGTCATTTAACGTAACAAACAAAGTTTAATTTTCTGTTTCAAATGACTTAAACGAGAAAAATCGTGGCGACGGCGAAGCTACCTATTTTTGCAAGGCTCAACATTGAAGTGCCACTATTATGATTTGAATTAACTTTTTGACAAAGTAAAACCTTCAATTTATTTAGTTTAACTTGCAAAAAGTCGCTTTAAAAATATTCATAGTCTTGTTTTGACAAAAGTTATAAAAGAGTAAACTAATAAAAGTAATTTTCCGGTCTCTAAAGTGGAATACCCCCGTAAACTTTCACTAATGGTATTTTCTTTGCTCGATATACACACATTTTTCATCTCGTTTTATCAATATATACTCGTACACACACACATACAGGAAATGGTCCTTTGGTAGAGACTGGTTTATATGTGCATTTTTTACTTAGTGTACTTACAATCTAAGAGGCTGTCGTTACTCTTACATAATTACTTTCTGGATACTGTAGCAGGTTCAACTCCGGAAACAACCCTGACATCAACAACATATGTATATATCAACAACATATGTATATATGTCACTAAACGCAGTATTCTATCGCCTAGTGCGATCTAGCCGCTAAAAATCAATAATGTAAAATTGTTTTTGTACGGTGCACTGCATGTATTTATGTCTTTAGATTTCAGTATACAGCTACCTATATTTGTGAAGATAAACTGGATTTTAAAAGAAACTACTTTTTACAATCATAATTTGTACATAGATATGCCCTTCCTGTACAACCTGTTTTACAAAACCTAGAATCAAAAACTAAAGTTTTATCAGCGAAACTTCTGGTTTACTTGGAAACGTTTAGTAGCGTATAGTATGGTTTTACGATATGCGTTTATTAAATTTATTTTTATTTGCATTTTACATTATTGACTGCTTCCTAGTTCGCTTTCCTTTGATAACTGATGGTCTACATTTTACATATCCTTTGCGGCGCTTAGAATTCTGCAAGGTATACAATTTGTTAATAATGAATATAAACTATTTACGAATTGTTTCACCTTTTTTGATACATAATTTGTTGGCGCTAACGTTCTTTCACTGAGTTTCAAGCCAGGTCTGTTGAATTCAAATGGTTTTTTTACGCGGTAAATTCGCACCAGCCAATGTTCAGTAGTGTATGCTTCTTCAAGGTAAGTAAGTTTAAAGTCCTTCTTTCCAATGACAGCATTCCTAGTTCGATCGTACCCTGCTGGACCCCTAAAATTAACAAAAAATGCATACCAGTTATTCCTCTTCAATACAACTTCAACTCAGATAAGATAATGTACATATATAAAACAAGGTAGAAATTTGTTTGTTTTTGCTTTAACGTAGATATATAATTACGGAACGAACGCAAAAAAAAATAAAGCGTTAATCAGAGAATCTGTTGTTTTAAATACTTATTCACAGCAGTTATAAAGTCACTGTAAGGTGAATGCAAGACCGTTTAATGTTTATAAAGTAAAATTTAATTGAAATAAAATGGATTAATATTGGCAATTTTTTTGAGCTTGAGGCCAGTTTATGAAATATTTTTGTTTGGAAAAACAGCAAAAATTTTAGTGGTAAATTATAGCCGCTATATCGGAGATCCCCACATTTTTAATTATTATTCACCACTGCTCCCCAGGTTTAAACTAAGGACCCTGGGTTACAGTTTCAACGCGCTATGCTGTGCTACCTTTGTCGAATGGATTGTTGTGTTTTTCCATCTTCCTTGAACAAACTAACTATAAACAAGAGCAGCTGATCTGCTGCTATTAAAACTTGCTTATGTGGTTGTTGTTTGTGTTTTTTAAGCATATATATTTATTTTTATTATATTTCATAATTTAGAATGCATTTATGCGGGCTCATCCTTGCATATAATTTTATTGTTTAAAAGGCCTTTTTAAAAGATTAATCATTGACAATTTTATTGAGCTCGTAATGGAAAATGTATGTACCGCCTGATTATCAATGTGCGTCACATATGTATGTTTAATCTTTGCAAAAACTGATTAATTTTTGTAGGGGTTGCAGATATACCACTTCATTAGATGCATTCGATTGAGCTATGTATTCAGCTTCAGTGCTGCTTCTTAGTTTTCCACGATATTGTGCAGTTACATCTTCAAACAAACAAAAAAAAAAAAACGTTGCTAATTGTTTGTGCATTTACTGCCCGATTCTGTGTTCTTGATAAATTAACAAACATTTACAGATATTCAAAAGTTTATAATATGTTAATACCATTTTAAATTTTTATTACAGAAAAATGCTTTTTATTTTTGATTAAAATACAAACAACTTTATAAATTTTCAATATTTCAAAAATTCGCAGGTACGCAATTTTTAAAATGGTCTAACAATATATTTTAGTATACGTAAATGTGCGTATGTATGAATGTATAATTACCTAAACCCCAAAGGCAGGTATCTTTATTTAAAATTTAATTTATTATGAAATTAAGTCGTCGGAACTTTTAGCTGCGAAGTATTTTTTATATCATTTGTTTTAATATCAAATCGATTATGAGTACTCATTATGGCTAAGCTACGGGCTTAGTCGTACCTCTCACGTCGAATTTCGCAAAAAAGTTTTTCATCTTTTCGGAGTTGAAAAGGATCTTTCCGCTGTGCATGTAGTGACTGGCATTGTCGCATTACTTTTAACAAAGAAAAAATTGTTTAAAAATGCCAAATTGCATTGATCTAAACCTTTATTTGCAGATGTTGGTTGTTCACAAATTTCTTGTCGGCACCACTATTTCTTTCACAAAGCGAACTCGGGCGCAAGTGTTATCGTGTCAATGACACCTTTCTAAGTTTCAAAGACCATCAATTCTGTTAAAATTAGCTTCCATTATGGCCTAAGAGCCGCTTTCGCTTGTTTTTTTTTTGATTGTTTAGGTTTCCGACCTAAATACATTCATCACCCTAACTTTATTCATATCCAACATAACCACAAAATTAACACATTTAGTTTGTCGAATATTAATCAGAATATTTTGTTTTATTTTCATTGTTAATTCACCGGTGCAAAATCATTTCGTGATTCGCCACTGTGTATTTATTGGTCCTTCTACGCTGGTCATATCCAATACAGTCCACTACTCATCAAGCAAAAACCTTTTTGAAAGGAATCGCACAGATCACCAACTCAACCGACACAGCCTTTTGCACACCTATTTAACGTGACACCATTCTGCTTTACATCCTGCACCACTAAAACACATACGACGAGTATACATAAGCTTTCTCACAGTAGAGCAACAAGACACCATTCACACTTGTAACACAAATATTTTCATCACCTCATCACCAGCAACACTGCAATAAGGTACATGGTTGATCTTTAATTTTCAGTGCACTTAATTGTTACATTAAAAAAAAAAAATAAAAATAAAAATAATATTCGATCATTTGTATATTCGTTTACATTCCGCGCGTGTGTTAGTGAACGGGGGGTATATTCAGTGCTCGTTTCACGCCACCATTTTGCGTCACTGTCACATAATTATAATCGTTTATCACAATTGCATATGAACAATAATTTATTAAATTTTTCTTTGCACTGCAAATTCTTTTTTACTCAATACGTTCACATAGGTGCGAAACAAGTAAATTTAATTGTCCATTGCAAAGCAGTGATCCTCCGTAATATACATATATCACATACTAGTTGTAGTTCGTGCTACCATTTTTGTATCACATTGCTTGTGAGGACGAAATATTCAAGTGAAGTTTAGCACACACAAAACTCCATTCTCCTCACCGAACGCCAATAAACCGGCTAAAAAACAACGCCAAGGGCACCGTTCGTACTGTACGTGCGAACTGACGCCAAAATTACGTCATCTGCGAGCAACGGTAGAATCACGCCACTCACAGTATAGCAGCAGAGCGACGCTACCCTGCTGATCGCAAGTTCTCGCAACATTTAGCATCATCCTACCGTTGTCTACATGTTGCTAAGATAGTCAGCAACATGAGCCTCATTGTCTATAAAAGGAGCTGCACAGCAGCACATGGGACAGTCTGCACCGGGCTACGCGTGTGGAAAGCCATTGTTTGGGAAGAGTTTGTCTCGTTCAGGGTTGACTTCTCAAGCGAGGCCAGCACTTTCGAAGCAAGAACTCGGGCTAGGCGAGACTAGCAGACACCGCCGTGGCTTACACCGAGTAGCAGAATACTGTAGCGACAATGAGACATCAGCGTGGCTTACACCGAGTAGCAGCGTCAGTGCGCCCAAGTAGCGGCAACCTCACATCGATTCCCAGAGGGACGCCAGTACCGGCGCAGCGAATTAGCGCGAGCGACAACCAAGACACCTACAGTTGCTGTCAAAAATAAGTAAACGAACTAATTTTCGGAAATCAAATCCATATGTTTCGAAGTTTATTTTTTTAAATTAAAAAGTAACACTTATTTTCATAAATACAATACTTAAGATATAAAAAGGACAACTAAAACTTGAGTTCATATATAGATATCAAAACATAAGATTGACGAAGGTAATAAAAGCTAGAACTGTATGTGTCATAAATAAGTGAACACTTTAGTTAATGGCCGCTATGACCGCCATTATTTTGTGACAATCTTGCCAATCGTGATGGTAGAGAAAGCACATATTTTCTGCACAATTCTGAAGTGAAAGTTGGCCAAGTCTCAAATATTAACTTCTTTAATTCCGCCAAATTTCGTGGGCCTCTCTCACTTATCCGAGTTTTGAGCCATGCCCATACATTTTCGATTGGTGATAGATCAGGACTTTGAGGAGGCCACTCCAAAACATTAATATTTTCATCACCAAGATATTTCGAAACAATTTTGGCTTTATGTATTGGTGCATTGTCCTGTTGCAGAATGAAATCCTCCCCAATTAATCGCTTACCCTCAGGAATTATCACATCTTTCAGTAAGTTAAGATAAACTAGAGATATTCTTTTTGGTTGTTGTGGTTTCCGACAGGGTAATTATACGCTGTATTTTGGAACGAATTTGTCAAGTTTGATTTGGAGACAAACCGGTTTCGGCGTTGTGCCATCTTCAGTGTAATTTTTCGTTCTGATTATTTTCTGTACGTACGTTAGTCTTTATAGTATTGTCCTTGTCTGTTGCTTTTGGTTAGGTACTCCTTAGCGGACCCTTTTTTGTGTTTGTATTGTAGCCTTAAGTTGCTGTTATACCTGCAGGTATATATAACTTAGTTGTTTACATTTTATTGATTATTATTGTCTGGATTCGAAGGTAGGTAAAAATCCGTTATTTTCTTTCGCTTGGGTTCAGTGGTTTGCATTTGCGTACCCTTTTGTGTGTTAGTTACGGGACTTCTGACCTGTTTTGTAAGAGGCTCGAATGATACATCCGAGGCTGTGTTTATCTGTTCGTTTATTATTTTTCCCACGAAGGTTTTTTGTTTGTATATTTCCATGTTTTCTAAAACGTTTAGACGATGTCCTTTATGTTGTACGTGGAGAACTTTGGCTGCTTTCCCTATTTTGCATGGTGTACATTTGTTTTCTGCCATATGGTTTGCGAAGTTTGACTCCGGCGTAGTGGATGGTTTTAGCCTTTTCTTGTTGTAGTCTCTAATATGTTCACGATATCTTGTTTTTATCTTGCGCCCTGTCTGTCCTATATAGCTATATTGACATTCGCAGGTCAACTTGTATACACCCTGCTTATCTAATGGGTCTTCTTCGTTGGTGCTATTTTGTAGTATTTTGCCCATATTATTCCTTGTTTTAAAGGCTGTTTTTATATTGTATTTTCGGAACACTTTAGCCAATTTGTAGGAAGTTGTTCCTGTATAGTTTAAGACTGCCCAATTTTTATCGTTATCTTCCTTCTTATTCGATTTCTTTGTTTTAGTGCCTTTCATGATTTTGTTTACCAGCTCTTTTTTGTATCCGTTGTTTTCGGCGATAGTATATATTGTTTTAAGTTCTTTGTTGTACGCATCTTTTTCTAGTGGAGTTCGTTGAAGTCTCGTTATTAGATGCCTAAATGCGGCATTTTTGTGTTGCTGCGGGTGGTTCGAGGTGTTATGTATTATTGTGTCTGTGGCTGTGGGCTTCCTATATATTTCGAATTCAAACTTGTTTTATTTATTTTAATTGTTGTGTCCAAATAGTTAATTTTTCCTTCCTGTTCTGTATCCATCGTGAACTTTATGTTTGTGTGTTGGTCGTTAAGATAATTAAGTATTTGTTCCTCCTTGTCTTCCGTTACAAGGCAAATGATATCATCGACATATCTCGCGTAGAACCTTACTCCTAGGTTGCTTGCCAATTTCTCCATGTATTTCTCCTCCAAATTTTGCATGAATACTTCCATTAGGATTGCGGATGTGGGATTACCCATTCCCAGTCCTTTAGTTTGCCGATATATCTTATTATTGAACTTGAAATAGTTTTGGTCGAGCGTTACTTTCAAAGTATTGACTATTTCTGTTGCTATGTTCTTGTCTAATTTATATCTCAATGTTTTAGTTAGGACGGTAAGTGTTTCTGTCAATGGTATTGATGGATAGAGATCTTTGACATCAAATGATACTAATTTCGCGTGGTTTGGTACGTCCAGCGATATCATCTTTTCAATTAACTCCGTTGTGTTTTTGATTATATGCTTGTTTGGTAGTTCTAAATGATCCACCAGTAGTGATTTCAGATGTTTAGATAGTTTATATCCTGGGGCCGATTTGTGGTTGACTATTGGTCTCATTGGTGTATCTGGTTTGTGTATTTTTGGTAGCGAGATCATTGACGGGGCTGTTGGATTCATTAATGTCATTGCATATTTCTGTTTCTGGTTAATAATCGTCTTTGCTTGTTTAATTGCATCTTTTATTGCCACTTGGTACTCCTCAGTTGGGTCTTTTCTCATTAGCCGACAATTTGTTTCTTTAATTAGGTTCTCGGTCTTTTCTACGTATTCTTGTTCGTGCATTAGTACCGTTGTGTTGCCCTTGTCTGCCTTTGTTGTGATAATTTTGTTTATTTTGAGCTTTTGTTTAAGTCCTTTTATGGTTTTATTTTCGCCTACCCCTTTCTCTCGCTCTGTGGATTTTATGTCTTTCTCAATTATGTGTTTACATAGATGTCTAGCATGATCTTGATCTGCGCTTGGTAGTAAAGATATCGCCATTTCTGTGTCCACAATTGTTTGTTCTACTTCCTTCCTTTTATCATAATTTGGAATGTTGTGTTTGAGACCCTTCTTCAATATTTCCGTCTCTTCTTTGTTAATGTGAACCTTAGTTAAATTGACGAATCTTGGATGGAAGGCTATTTCGTTTTGTTGTTTGTTTTTTGTGCCGTTTACTTTCCTATTGAGGTCATTGATTTTCTTGTTCAATTTATTGTATCTTTGACCCATGGATTTCTTAATAATTTCCTTTATTTCATGTGTTATTTCCATAAGTGCGTTGACTGGAAGGAGTTCTGCTAGTTCTAAGTGAATGTCAAGTAGTTCTTTATTGGTGTTTTCTTTTTTGGCCTGAAAGTACTTAATTTCTTGTCGAAGGAAGCTGTTTTCGGCTTTTTTTATGATTTTTTGCCTTTCTTCGGATCTCGACTTAAGTTTTATTTGTGCAAACTTTGGTGTGATATTCAATGTCAAACATTGCTTATTGAACCAAATGCTTGCGTTGGTGTTGTGTATTTTCAGTTGTCGTCTTTGGTATGCTGTTAAAAGTTGAATCGTCCTTAGTTGATGAGCCTGACTGGCATTATTATATTCTTTTTGGTTGTTGTGGTTTCCGACAGGGTAATTATACGCTGTATTTTGGAACGAATTTCCGTCATCCCTTGTCAAGTTTGATTTGGAGACAAACCGGTTTCGGCGTTGTGCCATCTTCAGTGTAATTTTTCGTTCTGATTATTTTCTGTACGTACGTTAGTCTTAATAGTATTGTCCTTGTCTGTTGCTTTTGGTTAGGTACTCCTTAGCGGACCCTTTTTTGTGTTTGTATTGTAGCCTTAAGTTGCTGTTATACCTGCAGGTATATATAACTTAGTTGTTTACATTTTATTGATTATTATTGTCTGGATTCGAAGGTAGGTAAAACTCCGTTATTTTCTTTCGCTTGGGTTCAGTGGTTTGCATTTGCGTACCCTTTTGTGTGTTAGTTACGGGACTTCTGACCTGTTTTGGGTATAGTAGCCTAAGAGGCTCGAATGATACATCCGAGGCTGTGTTTATCTGTTCGTTTATTATTTTTCCCACGAAGGTTTTTTGTTTGTATATTTCCATGTTTTCTAAAACGTTTAGACGATGTCCTTTATGTTGTACGTGGAGAACTTTGGCTGCTTTCCCTATTTTGCATGGTGTACATTTGTTTTCTGCCATATGGTTTGCGAAGTTTGACTCCGGCGTAGTGGATGGTTTTAGCCTTTTCTTGTTGTAGTCTCTAATATGTTCACGATATCTTGTTTTTATCTTGCGCCCTGTCTGTCCTATATAGCTATATTGACATTCGCAGGTCAACTTGTATACACCCTGCTTATCTAATGGGTCTTCTTCGTTGGTGCTATTTTGTAGTATTTTGCCCATATTATTCCTTGTTTTAAAGGCTGTTTTTATATTGTATTTTCGGAACACTTTAGCCAATTTGTAGGAAGTTGTTCCTGTATAGTTTAAGACTGCCCAATTTTTATCGTTATCTTCCTTCTTATTCGACTTCTTTGTTTTAGTGCCTTTCATGATTTTGTTTACCAGCTCTTTTTTGTATCCGTTGTTTTCGGCGATAGTATATATTGTTTTAAGTTCTTTGTTGTACGCATCTTTTTCTAGTGGAGTTCGTTGAAGTCTCGTTATTAGATGCCTAAATGCGGCATTTTTGTGTTGCTGCGGGTGGTTCGAGGTGTTATGTATTATTGTGTCTGTGGCTGTGGGCTTCCTATATATTTCGAATTCAAACTTGTTTTATTTATTTTAATTGTTGTGTCCAAATAGTTAATTTTTCCTTCCTGTTCTGTATCCATCGTGAACTTTATGTTTGTGTGTTGGTCGTTAAGATAATTAAGTATTTGTTCCTCCTTGTCTTCCGTTACAAGGCAAATGATATCATCGACATATCTCGCGTAGAACCTTACTCCTAGGTTGCTTGCCAATTTCTCCATGTATTTCTCCTCCAAATGTTGCATGAATACTTCCATTAGGATTGCGGATGTGGGATTACCCATTCCCAGTCCTTTAGTTTGCCGATATATCTTATTATTGAACTTGAAATAGTTTTGGTCGAGCGTTACTTTCAAAGTATTGACTATTTCTGTTGCTATGTTCTTGTCTAATTTATCTCTCAATGTTTTAGTTAGGACGGTAAGTGTTTCTGTCAATGGTATTGATGGATAGAGATCTTTGACATCAAATGATACTAATTTCGCGTGGTTTGGTACGTCCAGCGATATCATCTTTTCAATTAACTCCGTTGTGTTTTTGATTATATGCTTGTTTGGTAGTTCTAAATGATCCACCAGTAGTGATTTCAGATGTTTAGATAGTTTATATCCTGGGGCCGATTTGTGGTTGACTATTGGTCTCATTGGTGTATCTGGTTTGTGGATTTTTGGTAGCGAGATCATTGACGGGGCTGTTGGATTCATTAATGTCATTGCATATTTCTGTTTCTGGTTAATAATCGTCTTTGCTTGTTTAATTGCATCTTTTATTGCCACTTGGTACTCCTCAGTTGGGTCTTTTCTCATTAGCCGACAATTTGTTTCTTTAATTAGGTTCTCGGTCTTTTCTACGTATTCTTGTTCGTGCATTAGTACCGTTGTGTTGCCCTTGTCTGCCTTTGTTGTGATAATTTTGTTTATTTTGAGCTTTTGTTTAAGTCCTTTTATGGTTTTATTTTCGCCTACCCCTTTCTCTCGCTCTGTGGATTTTATGTCTTTCTCAATTATGTGTTTACATAGATGTCTAGCATGATCTTGATCTGCGCTTGGTAGTAAAGATATCGCCATTTCTGTGTCCACAATTGTTTGTTCTACTTCCTTCCTTTTATCATAATTTGGAATGTTGTGTTTGAGACCCTTCTTCAATATTTCCGTCTCTTCTTTGTTAATGTGAACCTTAGTTAAATTGACGAATCTTGGATGGAAGGCTATTTCGTTTTGTTGTTTGTTTTTTGTGCCGTTTACTTTCCTATTGAGGTCATTGATTTTCTTGTTCAATTTATTGTATCTTTGACCCATGGATTTCTTAATAATTTCCTTTATTTCATGTGTTATTTCCATAAGTGCGTTGACTGGAAGGAGTTCTGCTAGTTCTAAGTGAATGTCAAGTAGTTCTTTATTGGTGTTTTCTTTTTTGGCCTGTAAGTATTTAATTTCTTGTCGAAGGAAGTTGTTTTCGGCTTTTTTTATGATTTTTTGCCTTTCTTCGGATCTCGACTTAAGTTTTATTTGTGCAAACTTTGGTGTGATATTCAATGTCAAACATTGCTTATTGAACCAAATGCTTGCGTTGGTGTTGTGTATTTTCAGTTGTCGTCTTTGGTATGCTGTTAAAAGTTGAATCGTCCTTAGTTGATGAGCCTGACTGGCATTATTATATTCTTTTTGGTTGTTGTGGTTTCCGACAGGGTAATTATACGCTGTATTTTGGAACGAATTTCCGTCATCCCTTGTCAAGTTTGATTTGGAGACAAACCGGTTTCGGCGTTGTGCCATCTTCAGTGTAATTTTTCGTTCTGATTATTTTCTGTACGTACGTTAGTCTTTATAGTATTGTCCTTGTCTGTTGCTTTTGGTTAGGTACTCCTTAGCGGACCCTTTTTTGTGTTTGTATTGTAGCCTTAAGTTGCTGTTATACCTGCAGGTATATATAACTTAGTTGTTTACATTTTATTGATTATTATTGTCTGGATTCGAAGGTAGGTAAAAATCCGTTATTTTCTTTCGCTTGGGTTCAGTGGTTTGCATTTGCGTACCCTTTTGTGTGTTAGTTACGGGACTTCTGACCTGTTTTGGGTATAGTAGCCTAAGAGGCTCGAATGATACATCCGAGGCTGTGTTTATCTGTTCGTTTATTATTTTTCCCACGAAGGTTTTTTGTTTGTATATTTCCATGTTTTCTAAAACGTTTAGACGATGTCCTTTATGTTGTACGTGGAGAACTTTGGCTGCTTTCCCTATTTTGCATGGTGTACATTTGTTTTCTGCCATATGGTTTGCGAAGTTTGACTCCGGCGTAGTGGATGGTTTTAGCCTTTTCTTGTTGTAGTCTCTAATATGTTCACGATATCTTGTTTTTATCTTGCGCCCTGTCTGTCCTATATAGCTATATTGACATTCGCAGGTCAACTTGTATACACCCTGCTTATCTAATGGGTCTTTTTCGTTGGTGCTATTTTGTAGTATTTTGCCCATATTATTCCTTGTTTTAAAGGCTGTTTTTATATTGTATTTTAAGATAATTAAGTATTTGTTCCTCCTTGTCTTCCGTTACAAGGCAAATGATATCATCGACATATCTCGCGTAGAACCTTACTCCTAGGTTGCTTGCCAATTTCTCCATGTATTTCTCCTCCAAATGTTGCATGAATACTTCCATTAGGATTGCGGATGTGGGATTACCCATTCCCAGTCCTTTAGTTTGCCGATATATCTTATTATTGAACTTGAAATAGTTTTGGTCGAGCGTTACTTTCAAAGTATTGACTATTTCTGTTGCTATGTTCTTGTCTAATTTATCTCTCAATGTTTTAGTTAGGACGGTAAGTGTTTCTGTCAATGGTATTGATGGATAGAGATCTTTGACATCAAATGATACTAATTTCGCGTGGTTTGGTACGTCCAGCGATATCATCTTTTCAATTAACTCCGTTGTGTTTTTGATTATATGCTTGTTTGGTAGTTCTAAATGATCCACCAGTAGTGAGGGCCGATTTGTGGTTGACTATTGGTCTCATTGGTGTATCTGGTTTGTGTATTTTTGGTAGCGAGATCATTGACGGGGCTGTTGGATTCATTAATGTCATTGCATATTTCTGTTTCTGGTTAATAATCGTCTTTGCTTGTTTAATTGCATCTTTTATTGCCACTTGGTACTCCTCAGTTGGGTCTTTTCTCATTAGCCGACAATTTGTTTCTTTAATTAGGTTCTCGGTCTTTTCTACGTATTCTTGTTCGTGCATTAGTACCGTTGTGTTGCCCTTGTCTGCCTTTGTTGTGATAATTTTGTTTATTTTGAGCTTTTGTTTAAGTCCTTTTATGGTTTTATTTTCGCCTACCCCTTTCTCTCGCTCTGTGGATTTTATGTCTTTCTCAATTATGTGTTTACATAGATGTCTAGCATGATCTTGATCTGCGCTTGGTAGTAAAGATATCGCCATTTCTGTGTCCACAATTGTTTGTTCTACTTCCTTCCTTTTATCATAATTTGGAATGTTGTGTTTGAGACCCTTCTTCAATATTTCCGTCTCTTCTTTGTTAATGTGAACCTTAGTTAAATTGACGAATCTTGGATGGAAGGCTATTTCGTTTTGTTGTTTGTTTTTTGTGCCGTTTACTTTCCTATTGAGGTCATTGATTTTCTTGTTCAATTTAGTGTATCTTTGACCCATGGATTTCTTAATAATTTCCTTTATTTCATGTGTTATTTCCATAAGTGCGTTGACTGGAAGGAGTTCTGCTAGTTCTAAGTGAATGTCAAGTAGTTCTTTATTGGTGTTTTCTTTTTTGGCCTGTAAGTATTTAATTTCTTGTCGAAGGAAGCTGTTTTCGGCTTTTTTTATGATTTTTTGCCTTTCTTCGGATCTCGACTTAAGTTTTATTTGTGCAAACTTTGGTGTGATATTCAATGTCAAACATTGCTTATTGAACCAAATGCTTGCGTTGGTGTTGTGTATTTTCAGTTGTCGTCTTTGGTATGCTGTTAAAAGTTGAATCGTCCTTAGTTGATGAGCCTGACTGGCATTATTATATTCTTTTTGGTTGTTGTGGTTTCCGACAGGGTAATTATACGCTGTATTTTGGAACGAATTTCCGTCATCCCTTGTCAAGTTTGATTTGGAGACAAACCGGTTTCGGCGTTGTGCCATCTTCAGTGTAATTTTTCGTTCTGATTATTTTCTGTACGTACGTTAGTCTTTATAGTATTGTCCTTGTCTGTTGCTTTTGGTTAGGTACTCCTTAGCGGACCCTTTTTTGTGTTTGTATTGTAGCCTTAAGTTGCTGTTATACCGGCAGGTATATATAACTTAGTTGTTTACATTTTATTGATTATTATTGTCTGGATTCGAAGGTAGGTAAAAATCCGTTATTTTCTTTCGCTTGGGTTCAGTGGTTTGCATTTGCGTACCCTTTTGTGTGTTAGTTACGGGACTTCTGACCTGTTTTGGGTATAGTAGCCTAAGAGGCTCGAATGATACATCCGAGGCTGTGTTTATCTGTTCGTTTATTATTTTTCCCACGAAGGTTTTTTGTTTGTATATTTCCATGTTTTCTAAAACGTTTAGACGATGTCCTTTATGTTGTACGTGGAGAACTTTGGCTGCTTTCCCTATTTTGCATGGTGTACATTTGTTTTCTGCCATATGGTTTGCGAAGTTTGACTCCGGCGTAGTGGATGGTTTTAGCCTTTTCTTGTTGTAGTCTCTAATATGTTCACGATATCTTGTTTTTATCTTGCGCCCTGTCTGTCCTATATAGCTATATTGACATTCGCAGGTCAACTTGTATACACCCTGCTTATCTAATGGGTCTTTTTCGTTGGTGCTATTTTGTAGTATTTTGCCCATATTATTCCTTGTTTTAAAGGCTGTTTTTATATTGTATTTTCGGAACACTTTAGCCAATTTGTAGGAAGTTGTTCCTGTATAGTTTAAGACTGCCCAATTTTTATCGTTATCTTCCTTCTTATTCGACTTCTTTGTTTTAGTGCCTTTCATGATTTTGTTTACCAGCTCTTTTTTGTATCCGTTGTTTTCGGCGATAGTATATATTGTTTTAAGTTCTTTGTTGTACGCATCTTTTTCTAGTGGAGTTCGTTGAAGTCTCGTTATTAGATGCCTAAATGCGGCATTTTTGTGTTGCTGCGGGTGGTTCGAGGTGTTATGTATTATTGTGTCTGTGGCTGTGGGCTTCCTATATATTTCGAATTCAAACTTGTTTGTGTCTTTATTTATTTTAATTGTTGTGTCCAAATAGTTAATTTTTCCTTCCTGTTCTGTATCCATCGTGAACTTTATGTTTGTGTGTTGGTCGTTAAGATAATTAAGTATTTGTTCCTCCTTGTCTTCCGTTACAAGGCAAATGATATCATCGACATATCTCGCGTAGAACCTTACTCCTAGGTTGCTTGCCAATTTCTCCATGTATTTCTCCTCCAAATGTTGCATGAATACTTCCATTAGGATTGCGGATGTGGGATTACCCATTCCCAGTCCTTTAGTTTGCCGATATATCTTATTATTGAACTTGAAATAGTTTTGGTCGAGCGTTACTTTCAAAGTATTGACTATTTCTGTTGCTATGTTCTTGTCTAATTTATCTCTCAATGTTTTAGTTAGGACGGTAAGTGTTTCTGTCAATGGTATTGATGGATAGAGATCTTTGACATCAAATGATACTAATTTCGCGTGGTTTGGTACGTCCAGCGATATCATCTTTTCAATTAACTCCGTTGTGTTTTTGATTATATGCTTGTTTGGTAGTTCTAAATGATCCACCAGTAGTGATTTCAGATGTTTAGATAGTTTATATCCTGGGGCCGATTTGTGGTTGACTATTGGTCTCATTGGTGTATCTGGTTTGTGTATTTTTGGTAGCGAGATCATTGACGGGGCTGTTGGATTCATTAATGTCATTGCATATTTCTGTTTCTGGTTAATAATCGTCTTTGCTTGTTTAATTGCATCTTTTATTGCCACTTGGTACTCCTCAGTTGGGTCTTTTCTCATTAGCCGACAATTTGTTTCTTTAATTAGGTTCTCGGTCTTTTCTACGTATTCTTGTTCGTGCATTAGTACCGTTGTGTTGCCCTTGTCTGCCTTTGTTGTGATAATTTTGTTTATTTTGAGCTTTTGTTTAAGTCCTTTTATGGTTTTATTTTCGCCTACCCCTTTCTCTCGCTCTGTGGATTTTATGTCTTTCTCAATTATGTGTTTACATAGATGTCTAGCATGATCTTGATCTGCGCTTGGTAGTAAAGATATCGCCATTTCTGTGTCCACAATTGTTTGTTCTACTTCCTTCCTTTTATCATAATTTGGAATGTTGTGTTTGAGACCCTTCTTCAATATTTCCGTCTCTTCTTTGTTAATGTGAACCTTAGTTAAATTGACGAATCTTGGATGGAAGGCTATTTCGTTTTGTTGTTTGTTTTTTGTGCCGTTTACTTTCCTATTGAGGTCATTGATTTTCTTGTTCAATTTATTGTATCTTTGACCCATGGATTTCTTAATAATTTCCTTTATTTCATGTGTTATTTCCATAAGTGCGTTGACTGGAAGGAGTTCTGCTAGTTCTAAGTGAATGTCAAGTAGTTCTTTATTGGTGTTTTCTTTTTTGGCCTGAAAGTACTTAATTTCTTGTCGAAGGAAGCTGTTTTCGGCTTTTTTTATGATTTTTTGCCTTTCTTCGGATCTCGACTTAAGTTTTATTTGTGCAAACTTTGGTGTGATATTCAATGTCAAACATTGCTTATTGAACCAAATGCTTGCGTTGGTGTTGTGTATTTTCAGTTGTCGTCTTTGGTATGCTGTTAAAAGTTGAATCGTCCTTAGTTGATGAGCCTGACTGGCATTATTATATTCTTTTTGGTTGTTGTGGTTTCCGACAGGGTAATTATACGCTGTATTTTGGAACGAATTTCCGTCATCCCTTGTCAAGTTTGATTTGGAGACAAACCGGTTTCGGCGTTGTGCCATCTTCAGTGTAATTTTTCGTTCTGATTATTTTCTGTACGTACGTTAGTCTTTATAGTATTGTCCTTGTCTGTTGCTTTTGGTTAGGTACTCCTTAGCGGACCCTTTTTTGTGTTTGTATTGTAGCCTTAAGTTGCTGTTATACCTGCAGGTATATATAACTTAGTTGTTTACATTTTATTGATTATTATTGTCTGGATTCGAAGGTAGGTAAAAATCCGTTATTTTCTTTCGCTTGGGTTCAGTGGTTTGCATTTGCGTACCCTTTTGTGTGTTAGTTACGGGACTTCTGACCTGTTTTGGGTATAGTAGCCTAAGAGGCTCGAATGATACATCCGAGGCTGTGTTTATCTGTTCGTTTATTATTTTTCCCACGAAGGTTTTTTGTTTGTATATTTCCATGTTTTCTAAAACGTTTAGACGATGTCCTTTATGTTGTACGTGGAGAACTTTGGCTGCTTTCCCTATTTTGCATGGTGTACATTTGTTTTCTGCCATATGGTTTGCGAAGTTTGACTCCGGCGTAGTGGATGGTTTTAGCCTTTTCTTGTTGTAGTCTCTAATATGTTCACGATATCTTGTTTTTATCTTGCGCCCTGTCTGTCCTATATAGCTATATTGACATTCGCAGGTCAACTTGTATACACCCTGCTTATCTAATGGGTCTTCTTCGTTGGTGCTATTTTGTAGTATTTTGCCCATATTATTCCTTGTTTTAAAGGCTGTTTTTATATTGTATTTTCGGAACACTTTAGCCAATTTGTAGGAAGTTGTTCCTGTATAGTTTAAGACTGCCCAATTTTTATCGTTATCTTCCTTCTTATTCGACTTCTTTGTTTTAGTGCCTTTCATGATTTTGTTTACCAGCTCTTTTTTGTATCCGTTGTTTTCGGCGATAGTATATATTGTTTTAAGTTCTTTGTTGTACGCATCTTTTTCTAGTGGAGTTCGTTGAAGTCTCGTTATTAGATGCCTAAATGCGGCATTTTTGTGTTGCTGCGGGTGGTTCGAGGTGTTATGTATTATTGTGTCTGTGGCTGTGGGCTTCCTATATATTTCGAATTCAAACTTGTTTGTGTCTTTATTTATTTTAATTGTTGTGTCCAAATAGTTAATTTTTCCTTCCTGTTCTGTATCCATCGTGAACTTTATGTTTGTGTGTTGGTCGTTAAGATAATTAAGTATTTGTTCCTCCTTGTCTTCCGTTACAAGGCAAATGATATCATCGACATATCTCGCGTAGAACCTTACTCCTAGGTTGCTTGCCAATTTCTCCATGTATTTCTCCTCCAAATGTTGCATGAATACTTCCATTAGGATTGCGGATGTGGGATTACCCATTCCCAGTCCTTTAGTTTGCCGATATATCTTATTATTGAACTTGAAATAGTTTTGGTCGAGCGTTACTTTCAAAGTATTGACTATTTCTGTTGCTATGTTCTTGTCTAATTTATCTCTCAATGTTTTAGTTAGGACGGTAAGTGTTTCTGTCAATGGTATTGATGGATAGAGATCTTTGACATCAAATGATACTAATTTCGCGTGGTTTGGTACGTCCAGCGATATCATCTTTTCAATTAACTCCGTTGTGTTTTTGATTATATGCTTGTTTGGTAGTTCTAAATGATCCACCAGTAGTGATTTCAGATGTTTAGATAGTTTATATCCTGGGGCCGATTTGTGGTTGACTATTGGTCTCATTGGTGTATCTGGTTTGTGTATTTTTGGTAGCGAGATCATTGACGGGGCTGTTGGATTCATTAATGTCATTGCATATTTCTGTTTCTGGTTAATAATCGTCTTTGCTTGTTTAATTGCATCTTTTATTGCCACTTGGTACTCCTCAGTTGGGTCTTTTCTCATTAGCCGACAATTTGTTTCTTTAATTAGGTTCTCGGTCTTTTCTACGTATTCTTGTTCGTGCATTAGTACCGTTGTGTTGCCCTTGTCTGCCTTTTGTTGAGCTTTTGTTTAAGTCCTTTTATGGTTTTATTTTCGCCTACCCCTTTCTCTCGCTCTGTGGATTTTATGTCTTTCTCAATTATGTGTTTACATAGATGTCTAGCATGATCTTGATCTGCGCTTGGTAGTAAAGATATCGCCATTTCTGTGTCCACAATTGTTTGTTCTACTTCCTTCCTTTTATCATAATTTGGAATGTTGTGTTTGAGACCCTTCTTCAATATTTCCGTCTCTTCTTTGTTAATGTGAACCTTAGTTAAATTGACGAATCTTGGATGGAAGGCTATTTCGTTTTGTTGTTTGTTTTTTGTGCCGTTTACTTTCCTATTGAGGTCATTGATTTTCTTGTTCAATTTATTGTATCTTTGACCCATGGATTTCTTAATAATTTCCTTTATTTCATGTGTTATTTCCATAAGTGCGTTGACTGGAAGGAGTTCTGCTAGTTCTAAGTGAATGTCAAGTAGTTCTTTATTGGTGTTTTCTTTTTTGGCCTGAAAGTACTTAATTTCTTGTCGAAGGAAGCTGTTTTCGGCTTTTTTTATGATTTTTTGCCTTTCTTCGGATCTCGACTTAAGTTTTATTTGTGCAAACTTTGGTGTGATATTCAATTTCAAACATTGCTTATTGAACCAAATGCTTGCGTTGGTGTTGTGTATTTTCAGTTGTCGTCTTTGGTATGCTGTTAAAAGTTGAATCGTCCTTAGTTGATGAGCCTGACTGGCATTATTATATTCTTTTTGGTTGTTGTGGTTTCCGACAGGGTAATTATACGCTGTATTTTGGAACGAATTTCCGTCATCCCTTGTCAAGTTTGATTTGGAGACAAACCGGTTTCGGCGTTGTGCCATCTTCAGTGTAATTTTTCGTTCTGATTATTTTCTGTACGTACGTTAGTCTTTATAGTATTGTCCTTGTCTGTTGCTTTTGGTTAGGTACTCCTTAGCGGACCCTTTTTTGTGTTTGTATTGTAGCCTTAAGTTGCTGTTATACCTGCAGGTATATATAACTTAGTTGTTTACATTTTATTGATTATTATTGTCTGGATTCGAAGGTAGGTAAAAATCCGTTATTTTCTTTCGCTTGGGTTCAGTGGTTTGCATTTGCGTACCCTTTTGTGTGTTAGTTACGGGACTTCTGACCTGTTTTGGGTATAGTAGCCTAAGAGGCTCGAATGATACATCCGAGGCTGTGTTTATCTGTTCGTTTATTATTTTTCCCACGAAGGTTTTTTGTTTGTATATTTCCATGTTTTCTAAAACGTTTAGACGATGTCCTTTATGTTGTACGTGGAGAACTTTGGCTGCTTTCCCTATTTTGCATGGTGTACATTTGTTTTCTGCCATATGGTTTGCGAAGTTTGACTCCGGCGTAGTGGATGGTTTTAGCCTTTTCTTGTTGTAGTCTCTAATATGTTCACGATATCTTGTTTTTATCTTGCGCCCTGTCTGTCCTATATAGCTATATTGACATTCGCAGGTCAACTTGTATACACCCTGCTTATCTAATGGGTCTTCTTCGTTGGTGCTATTTTGTAGTATTTTGCCCATATTATTCCTTGTTTTAAAGGCTGTTTTTATATTGTATTTTCGGAACACTTTAGCCAATTTGTAGGAAGTTGTTCCTGTATAGTTTAAGACTGCCCAATTTTTATCGTTATCTTCCTTCTTATTCGACTTCTTTGTTTTAGTGCCTTTCATGATTTTGTTTACCAGCTCTTTTTTGTATCCGTTGTTTTCGGCGATAGTATATATTGTTTTAAGTTCTTTGTTGTACGCATCTTTTTCTAGTGGAGTTCGTTGAAGTCTCGTTATTAGATGCCTAAATGCGGCATTTTTGTGTTGCTGCGGGTGGTTCGAGGTGTTATGTATTATTGTGTCTGTGGCTGTGGGCTTCCTATATATTTCGAATTCAAACTTGTTTGTGTCTTTATTTATTTTAATTGTTGTGTCCAAATAGTTAATTTTTCCTTCCTGTTCTGTATCCATCGTGAACTTTATGTTTGTGTGTTGGTCGTTAAGATAATTAAGTATTTGTTCCTCCTTGTCTTCCGTTACAAGGCAAATGATATCATCGACATATCTCGCGTAGAACCTTACTCCTAGGTTGCTTGCCAATTTCTCCATGTATTTCTCCTCCAAATGTTGCATGAATACTTCCATTAGGATTGCGGATGTGGGATTACCCATTCCCAGTCCTTTAGTTTGCCGATATATCTTATTATTGAACTTGAAATAGTTTTGGTCGAGCGTTACTTTCAAAGTATTGACTATTTCTGTTGCTATGTTCTTGTCTAATTTATCTCTCAATGATTTAGTTAGGACGGTAAGTGTTTCTGTCAATGGTATTGATGGATAGAGATCTTTGACATCAAATGATACTAATTTCGCGTGGTTTGGTACGTCCAGCGATATCATCTTTTCAATTAACTCCGTTGTGTTTTTGATTATATGCTTGTTTGGTAGTTCTAAATGATCCACCAGTAGTGATTTCAGATGTTTAGATAGTTTATATCCTGGGGCCGATTTGTGGTTGACTATTGGTCTCATTGGTGTATCTGGTTTGTGTATTTTTGGTAGCGAGATCATTGACGGGGCTGTTGGATTCATTAATGTCATTGCATATTTCTGTTTCTGGTTAATAATCGTCTTTGCTTGTTTAATTGCATCTTTTATTGCCACTTGGTACTCCTCAGTTGGGTCTTTTCTCATTAGCCGACAATTTGTTTCTTTAATTAGGTTCTCGGTCTTTTCTACGTATTCTTGTTCGTGCATTAGTACCGTTGTGTTGCCCTTGTCTGCCTTTGTTGTGATAATTTTGTTTATTTTGAGCTTTTGTTTAAGTCCTTTTATGGTTTTATTTTCGCCTACCCCTTTCTCTCGCTCTGTGGATTTTATGTCTTTCTCAATTATGTGTTTACATAGATGTCTAGCATGATCTTGATCTGCGCTTGGTAGTAAAGATATCGCCATTTCTGTGTCCACAATTGTTTGTTCTACTTCCTTCCTTTTATCATAATTTGGAATGTTGTGTTTGAGACCCTTCTTCAATATTTCCGTCTCTTCTTTGTTAATGTGAACCTTAGTTAAATTGACGAATCTTGGATGGAAGGCTATTTCGTTTTGTTGTTTGTTTTTTGTGCCGTTTACTTTCCTATTGAGGTCATTGATTTTCTTGTTCAATTTATTGTATCTTTGACCCATGGATTTCTTAATAATTTCCTTTATTTCATGTGTTATTTCCATAAGTGCGTTGACTGGAAGGAGTTCTGCTAGTTCTAAGTGAATGTCAAGTAGTTCTTTATTGGTGTTTTCTTTTTTGGCCTGTAAGTATTTAATTTCTTGTCGAAGGAAGCTGTTTTCGGCTTTTTTTATGATTTTTTGCCTTTCTTCGGATCTCGACTTAAGTTTTATTTGTGCAAACTTTGGTGTGATATTCAATGTCAAACATTGCTTATTGAACCAAATGCTTGCGTTGGTGTTGTGTATTTTCAGTTGTCGTCTTTGGTATGCTGTTAAAAGTTGAATCGTCCTTAGTTGATGAGCCTGACTGGCATTATTATATTCTTTTTGGTTGTTGTGGTTTCCGACAGGGTAATTATACGCTGTATTTTGGAACGAATTTCCGTCATCCCTTGTCAAGTTTGATTTGGAGACAAACCGGTTTCGGCGTTGTGCCATCTTCAGTGTAATTTTTCGTTCTGATTATTTTCTGTACGTACGTTAGTCTTTATAGTATTGTCCTTGTCTGTTGCTTTTGGTTAGGTACTCCTTAGCGGACCCTTTTTTGTGTTTGTATTGTAGCCTTAAGTTGCTGTTATACCTGCAGGTATATATAACTTAGTTGTTTACATTTTATTGATTATTATTGTCTGGATTCGAAGGTAGGTAAAAATCCGTTATTTTCTTTCGCTTGGGTTCAGTGGCTTGCATTTGCGTACCCTTTTGTGTGTTAGTTACGGGACTTCTGACCTGTTTTGGGTATAGTAGCCTAAGAGGCTCGAATGATACATCCGAGGCTGTGTTTATCTGTTCGTTTATTATTTTTCCCACGAAGGTTTTTTGTTTGTATATTTCCATGTTTTCTAAAACGTTTAGACGATGTCCTTTATGTTGTACGTGGAGAACTTTGGCTGCTTTCCCTATTTTGCATGGTGTACATTTGTTTTCTGCCATATGGTTTGCGAAGTTTGACTCCGGCGTAGTGGATGGTTTTAGCCTTTTCTTGTTGTAGTCTCTAATATGTTCACGATATCTTGTTACAAGTTGACCTGCGAATGTCAATATAGCTATATAGGACAGACAGGGCGCAAGATAAAAACAAGATATCGTGAACATATTAGAGACTACAACAAGAAAAGGCTAAAACCATCCACTACGCCGGAGTCAAACTTCGCAAACCATATGGCAGAAAACAAATGTACACCATGCAAAATAGGGAAAGCAGCCAAAGTTCTCCACGTACAACATAAAGGACATCGTCTAAACGTTTTAGAAAACATGGAAATATACAAACAAAAAACCTTCGTGGGAAAAATAATAAACGAACAGATAAACACAGCCTCGGATGTATCATTCGAGCCTCTTAGGCTACTATACCCAAAACAGGTCAGAAGTCCCGTAACTAACACACAAAAGGGTACGCAAATGCAAACCACTGAACCCAAGCGAAAGAAAATAACGGATTTTTACCTACCTTCGAATCCAGACAATAATAATCAATAAAATGTAAACAACTAAGTTATATATACCTGCAGGTATAACAGCAACTTAAGGCTACAATACAAACACAAAAAAGGGTCCGCTAAGGAGTACCTAACCAAAAGCAACACACAAGGACAATACTATAAAGACTAACGTACGTACAGAAAATAATCAGAACGAAAAATTACACTGAAGATGGCTCAACGCCGAAACCGGTTTGTCTCCAAATCAAACTTGACAAGGGATGACGGAAATTCGTTCCAAAATACAGCGTATAATTACCCTGTCGGAAACCACAACAACCAAAAAGAATATAATAATGCCAGTCAGGCTCATCAACTAAGGACGATTCAACTTTTAACAGCATACCAAAGACGACAACTGAAAATACACAACACCAACGCAAGCATTTGGTTCAATAAGTCGAGATCCGAAGAAAGGCAAAAAATCATAAAAAAAGCCGAAAACAGCTTCCTTCGACAAGAAATTAAATACTTACAGGCCAAAAAAGAAAACACCAACAAAGAACTACTTGACATTCACTTAGAACTAGCAGAACTCCTTCCAGTCAACGCACTTATGGAAATAACACATGAAATAAAGGAAATTATTAAGAAATCCATGGGTCAAAGATACAATAAATTGAACAAGAAAATCAATGACCTCAATAGGAAAGTAAACGGCACAAAAAACAAACAACAAAACGAAATAGCCTTCCATCCAAGATTCGTCAATTTAACTAAGGTTCACATTAACAAAGAAGAGACGGAAATATTGAAGAAGGGTCTCAAACACAACATTCCAAATTATGATAAAAGGAAGGAAGTAGAACAAACAATTGTGGACACAGAAATGGCGATATCTTTACTACCAAGCGCAGATCAAGATCATGCTAGACATCTATGTAAACACATAATTCAGAAAGACATAAAATCCACAGAGCGAGAGAAAGGGGTAGGCGAAAATAAAACCATAAAAGGACTTAAACAAAAGCTCAAAATAAACAAAATTATCACAACAAAGGTAGACAAGGGCAACACAACGGTACTAATGCACGAACAAGAATACGTAGAAAAGACCGAGAACCTAATTAAAGAAACAAATTGTCGGCTAATGAGAAAAGACCCAACTGAGGAGTACCAAGTGGCAATAAAAGATGCAATTAAACAAGCAAAGACGATTATTAACCAGAAACAGAAATATGCAATGACATTAATGAATCCAACAGCCCCGTCAATGATCTCGCTACCAAAAATACACAAACCAGATACACCAATGAGACCAATAGTCAACCACAAATCGGCCCCAGGATATAAACTATCTAAACATCTGAAATCACTACTGGTGTATCATTTAGAACTACCAAACAAGCATATAATCAAAAACACAACGGAGTTAATTGAAAAGATGATATCGCTGGACGTACCAAACCACGCGAAATTAGTATCATTTGATGTCAAAGATCTCTATCCATCAATACCATTGACAGAAACACTTACCGTCCTAACTAAAACATTGAGAGATAAATTAGACAAGAACATAGCAACAGAAATAGTCAATACTTTGAAAGTAACGCTCGACCAAAACTATTTCAAGTTCAATAATAAGATATATCGGCAAACTAAAGGACTGGGAATGGGTAATCCCACATCCGCAATCCTAATGGAAGTATTCATGCAACATTTGGAGGAGAAATACATGGAGAAATTGGCAAGCAACCTAGGAGTAAGGTTCTACGCGAGATATGTCGATGATATCATTTGCCTTGTAACGGAAGACAAGGAGGAACAAATACTTAATTATCTTAACGACCAACACACAAACATAAAGTTCACGATGGATACAGAACAGGAAGGAAAAATTAACTATTTGGACACAACAATTAAAATAAATAAAGACACAAACAAGTTTGAATTCGAAATATATAGGAAGCCCACAGCCACAGACACCTTCGAATCCAGACAATAATAATCAATAAAATGTAAACAACTAAGTTATATATACCTGCAGGTATAACAGCAACTTAAGGCTACAATACAAACACAAAAAAGGGTCCGCTAAGGAGTACCTAACCAAAAGCAACAGACAAGTACAATACTATAAAGACTAACGTACGTACAGAAAATAATCAGAACGAAAAATTACACTGAAGATGGCACAACGCCGAAACCGGTTTGTCTCCAAATCAAACTTGACAAGGGATGACGGAAATTCGTTCCAAAATACAGCATAAACTAGAGAATTTGTTTTTCCTTCGAGCACTACTATTTTGCCTACCCCATAAGCAGAAATGCATCCCCATACCATTAGGCCCTTGTCTCCGGATTTAAGTGTGGGCTTTACACATTTGAACGACAATACTTCACCATGCCTGCGCCAAACGAACATCTGACCACCACTATATTTCATGCGAATCATAGATTCGTCCGTCCAGAGTATTCTATGCCAAAAACTTTCAGGTTTTAAAACATTATCGGAATAAAACTTCATCCTCTTTTGCAAATTGATTTTGTTTATGTACGGAATTTTTCGTATAACACGACCGTGCTTTCCGTCTTCATATAGCCTTCTGCGTATTGTGGATAAAGATGGTGTTTCCTTGCCTTCTAAAGCAAGTTTAGAAAGAATTTTTGGGGCACAAAGTGTTGGATCTGTGTTGGAAATATTTTTAATTATTTTATCTGTTTTTACTGTGGTAATTTTTGGTCGCCCTGGGGAATATTTGCGATCGACGCGTCCGCTATCTTTATAAGCTTTGACCACTTTGATTACAGAAGCCGGAGTTTTATTAAAAATTGCTGCAATACTTCTGTAGGTTTCACCTTTATCGTATAGCTTAATTATAGCTTTCCGCTCTTCTGTAGTTAGACGCGCACAACTTGCCATTTTTTTAATTTTATTTACTTATTACCGAAAATAAAAAGGAGAAAAAGAATCTAAAAAAATACAATAAACAATTTTGTGTATTTAAATTAAAAAGCTATCAATTAGCTACAGCTTGTATTATTTACCTATTTGAAATTAAAAAATCCGCTTTTTAAACCGTTATTTATTAAACATCTGCCAAGCAGAGACTGTTTACTTAATTCTGGAGCGTCCGCGAAGTAAGTCCGTTACTAAATTCTTACACAAATAAATAAAAATGAGCAAATGAAATTTAGCTTCCCCCTTAAATAAGAGAGAAAGATGTGGCTATTCTTAGAACGGTAAATTTTTGAACAGTGGACCGCTATGTCTACAGCTATGTAATGCAATGGCAAAGTGATTCGCTTGTTTACCTATTTTTGACAGCAACTGTATATAACTAGCGTCAGCACTACCATTATTGTAATCAGATTGGAGTCACTCTTTTGTATTGTTATTTGAATAATAATAATAATAATTTGGCGCTTACACTATATAGCTCAGTGTTTGGCCGAGCTTCTACCATTTGTGGTGTGCCTCTTTATATTATATCACAAATGAAGGGAACTACAGTTTTGTGCCGACTCCGAACGGCAGATGTATTTAATGAGAAACTTTTTCATGGCAGAAATACCCTCGGAGGTTTGCCATTGCCTGCCGAGGGGTGACCGCTATTAGAAAAAAACATTTTCTATGATTAAGATTTTGCTTGCCCAGCATATCGAGTTATAGCACGCACCTCTACCAACTCGACCACAGAGTTCCATAATAATAAATTTATTGTAAACGAACCCTGGCAGAGGCGAGTATGCCCCGGCATAAGAGGCAAAAAGCACGGGGGTAAGAAAAGCTTCGTTACAAGCTTTCATTTTTAATTTTCATAATTCGGAGATCATTTCACTGAACCGGGTTTACTGCTTGACATTGGCAATTAATTAATTTAGTTATTATTTTTTTTAATTGGCACTTAATTTGTTGTTAATTCGACGAGTTTTATTATTTTTATTATTTTCACTATAATTGTAATACGCACGGAGCACTGCTTTATCTTCTCGCCTTTCACACGATTCACACACACTTAATTATTAAAGACAAAGGTCATTATACCGAGAAAATAAAACTTCGTTGGGTGGCAGGTGACTATATCCAATAACTAGCGCATTTTGTATGCTTCATAATTATCCATATACATACATATACATATTATTATAACAGTTTTGGGCTGTTGCGCGTGTTGTATTTTGATATGCATATTTATATTTATGTATGTCTGTGCATTTGTATGTTTTATTTAGTGTTGAAATGTGTGTTTGTATATATGTGGTTTCTTGATACACTACGCCTCCTTCCTTAGGAAGAATGGTTATACATTGTGAGGTCAATGTATGAGCATTCTTTTACAATTAAGTACTTTTATTTTCTTTACACTTGAAAAAGGTTATTGTACTTAAGTAATAAAAACTTTGTATGCTTTATTTGCTTAGCTAATACAATTTCTTATTATGCTAAGTGGAATATTATAACAATTAGTTGTTTCTTATAAATAAACAGGCTTTTTTTCTGATTGGTTTTTATTTTGTGTATATTTCATTTTTCTAATTCTAACAATTTTAGTCTTTTCTTATGAATTATTATTTTCTTATTTTCATTAATTAATGTTTAATTATTTTTATTATCAACTCTTACTACTTTATAGGGCCCTTTGTATTTACTATCTAATTTATGACCTGTGTCATCTTTAACTAATACTAAATCTCCTATTTGTATTTCCTTTATTTGTATGTTTTTATTATAGTAAATTTTTTGTTTTTCCTTAGCTTGATGCACTAATTTTTGTGCTCTTTGTAACCTATATTTTATTTCTTTATCATATGCGTCATAATTATATAGAGGGCTAATTTTGTCTTCTTGTAAAAAATCGTAAGTCGGTGGTATTTTTCCAAAAACTAGTTCAAAAGAACAGTAACCATGAACCGTTGAAGGTGTTGTATTATAACAATACGCAAAATATTTGATATATTCATCCCAATCTTCTTTATCACTGGATATGTAAGAACGTACATATTCATTGAAAGTTCTATGGCTTCTTTCTACAGTGCCTAACGTTTGGTGATGCTACGGTGTTGAAGTTTTATGCTCGACTTTAAGAAGTTTGCATAACTCGTCAAAAACGTTATTTTTGTATTCAGTTCCCATGTCTGTCATGATTGTTTTCATACGTCCATAAATTAAAATGAAATTTTCAAATATTGCTTTTGCTACTGTTTTAGCGTGTTTGCTTTGTATTGGAATCGCAATTAAATATTTCGTTAATTGGCATACGATAGTGATTGCATATTGATTTCCATGTTCTGATTTTGGAAGTGGTCCAATAGTATCTATTTGTACTATATCAAAAGCTTTAGGTGGTGTTTCTGTAATTGTCATTGGTTCTTTAAGGTGTTTATCTGTCTTGTTTTTGTTACAGTGTATACATTTCTTAATGTCATTTTTCATATTTTTCCAATAAAATTTTTGTCTTATTTTGTTAGTCGTACGATTGATTCCTGGGTGGCCACCTTTAACAGGGTCATAGTGAAAATCTTTAAGAATTTTATTAATTTGATCAGCATTTGTCACTTGCATAACCTCCGGAGTTAATGCGATTGTTAAATTTTTGAGAACTTTGGTACATATTTCCTTAAATTCATCTACTCGAGTATAATTAAACAATTTGTCTCCTAAGGACAATTGTATTTTTACAAGTCCTAAATTGCCGGCTTCTTTCATAAGCCTGGTAAATAATTGTCCTAAGTAAATTTTCGCCTCAACAATTAGGTTGCTTGTATTTATTTGGCTACAAATTTTCTTTCCTTTCTTGAAATATAATTTCGGAGGATTGAAAACGAGCTCGACATGTCTTTTTACTTCATATTTATTAAGCGCTTCATATATTTTAGGGTTCTCTTTGTGACATTTTTCATCTTCTTTAAGATTTTTGTTTTTGTTCGACTGTTTAGTCGCTGATCTGGTCGATACTCGAAGTATTTTATTTGCTTCGATTGTCATGTTTTTAAAGTCATTTATATCTATGCGGGATAGTGCGTCTGCCACATAGTTTTCTTTTCCAGCTATGTACTCCACCTCAAATTCATATTCTTCTAAGCATAATCTCATTCTAGTTAACTTTGATGATGGATTTTTCATTGAGAAAAGGTATGTTAAAGGTCGATGGTCTGTTTTGATAAGGAATTTTCTGCCATAAACGTATGGTCTGAAATAAGTAATCGCCCAATGTATTGCTGCTAATTCTTTTTCTATTGTTGATTTATTTACTTCACCTTTAGTGAAAGATCTTGAGGCATAGGAAATTGGAAGTTGTTTTCCATCATATTCTTGACTTAGTACTGCTCCGCATGCGAAACCGCTTGCATCTGTTGTGATACAAAATTGTTTACTAAAATCGGGGTATTGTAGGATATTTGGACTAATTAATGCATTTTTAAAATAATTAAATGCTTTTTCACACTCTTCTGTCCAATCGAATGCTACATTCTTTTTACAAAGTTTTGTTAAAATTCTTGAGTGATGTGCGAAATGTGGTATGAATTTTCTATAATAGTTACAGAACGCGACGAATCTTTTTGCTTCGTCGGCATTTTTGGGTGCTGGGTATTTTTGAACTGTTTCAAATTTACTAGGGTCTGGTTAAATTCCTTTACTGGTACATTTATGTCCAAGATATGTTACTTCTTGATTAAAAAATAAACATTTATCTGGGTGTAACTTAAGGTTATATTTTCTACAAGTGGAAAATACGTCTCGTAAATTTTTAATCATATGGGTTTCGTAACATCCTAATACTACTAAATCATCCATATATAGGAATGCTTGGGATGGTTTGAGACCTGAGAATGCTAGGGTCATCATTCTTTGAAATGAATTAGGGGCTACTTTTAAACCGTATGGTAGTCTTTTAAAGCGATAAGTACCGCCGTCTGCTGTAAATGATGTAAAATCTCTAGATTCTGTGCTTAGTTCAATTTGATAAAATCCAGACATTAAGTCTAAACATGAAAAATATTTTGCTCTTCCTAATTGATCGAGAATATCATCAATTCTTGGTAGTGGGAATTTATCTGCTGTTATTTTTTTATTTATTAATCTAAAGTCAATTACTAATCTTCATCTTTTATCTGTACTACCTGGAAGTGATTTTTTTGGTACTAGTAGTACTGGGCTATTATACTCTGACATTGATGGTTCTATTATATCATCCTTAATAAGTTTAGTAATGTGTTTATTTATTTCTGTTTTATGTGCTTCTGGTATTCTATAGTTTTTTACATAAACTGGTTCCACATCTTTCACACGTAGTTTTTGCTTATAAAAATTATTAGTAGTTATGGGCTCTGTTTCTAAGGAAAAAATATCAATATATTCTGAACATAGTGTATTAAGTTGTTGGCTAACGAATGGTGGGAAATTCTTTTTCAATTTCTCTAGCTTTCATTTTTAATTTTCATAATTCGGAGATCATTTCACTGAACCGGGTTTACTGCTTGACATTGGCAATTAATTAATTTAGTTATTATTTTTTTTAATTGGCACTTAATTTGTTGTTAATTCGACGAGTTTTATTATTTTTATTATTTTCACTATAATTGTAATACGCACGGAGCACTGCTTTATCTTCTCGCCTTTCACACGATTCACACACACTTAATTATTAAAGACAAAGGTCATTATACCGAGAAAATAAAACTTCGTTGGGTGGCAGGTGACTATATCCAATAACTAGCGCATTTTGTATGCTTCATAATTATCCATATACATACATATACATATTATTATATACATACATATACATATTCATATATACATGTAAGGTGGCAACACTGAACGTCTGTGTAGCGAATAATGATGCAAGCAGGTTCTCTGTTTGATTACAATTGATTTTATTTTCATATTTCACGCTTATTTATACTTACAATATTCTTATTTACTAACGCTTACATATGTACGGCCAATTGTATACATAACAATATTGGCTCGTACGCGAAGAATGCTGAGTGCAGCAAGAAACTTGTATGTATGTTTGTATGCGCTTGTACTCAAGTTCAAGTCGCTATTAGTTTATGTAATGTAATGCGCGACTCGAGCAATGACCTAAGTTTTGGGCTGTTGCGCGTGTTGTATTTTGATATGCATATTTATATTTATGTATGTCTGTGCATTTGTATGTTTTATTTAGTGTTGAAATGTGTGTTTGTATATATGTGGTTTCTTGATACACTACACCTCCTTCCTTAGGAAGAATGGTTATACATTGTGAGGTCAATGTATGAGCATTCTTTTACAATTAAGTACTTTTATTTTCTTTACACTTGAAAAAGGTTATTGTACTTAAGTAATAAAAACTTTGTATGCTTTATTTGCTTAGCTAATACAATTTCTTATTATGCTAAGTGGAATATTATAACAATTAGTTGTTTCTTATAAATAAACAGGCTTTTTTTCTGATTGATTTTTATTTTGTGTATATTTCATTTTTCTAATTCTAACAATTTTAGTCTTTTCTTATTAATTATTATTTTCTTATTTTCATTAATTAATGTTTAATTATTTTTATTATCAACTCTTACTACTTTATAGGGCCCTTTGTATTTACTATCTAATTTATGACCTGTGTCATCTTTAACTAATACTAAATCTCCTATTTGTATTTCCTTTATTTGTATGTTTTTATTATAGTAAATTTTTTGTTTTTCCTTAGCTTGATGCACTAATTTTTGTGCTCTTTGTAACCTATATTTTATTTCTTTATCATATGCGTCATAATTATATAGAGGGCTAATTTTGTCTTCTTGTAAAAAATCGTAAGTCGGTGGTATTTTTCCAAAAACTAGTTCAAAAGAACAGTAACCATGAACCGTTGAAGGTGTTGTATTATAACAATACGCAAAATATTTGATATATTCATCCCAATCTTCTTTATCACTGGATATGTAAGAACGTACATATTCATTGAAAGTTCTATGGCTTCTTTCTACAGTGCCTAACGTTTGGTGATGCTACGGTGTTGAAGTTTTATGCTCGACTTTAAGAAGTTTGCATAACTCGTCAAAAACGTTATTTTTGTATTCAGTTCCCATGTCTGTCATGATTGTTTTCATACGTCCATAAATTAAAATGAAATTTTCAAATATTGCTTTTGCTACTGTTTTAGCGTGTTTGCTTTGTATTGGAATCGCAATTAAATATTTCGTTAATTGGCATACGATAGTGATTGCATATTGATTTCCATGTTCTGATTTTGGAAGTGGTCCAATAGTATCTATTTGTACTATATCAAAAGCTTTAGGTGGTGTTTCTGTAATTGTCATTGGTTCTTTAAGGTGTTTATCTGTCTTGTTTTTGTTACAGTGTATACATTTCTTAATGTCATTTTTCATATTTTTCCAATAAAATTTTTGTCTTATTTTGTTAGTCGTACGATTGATTCCTGGGTGGCCACCTTTAACAGGGTCATAGTGAAAATCTTTAAGAATTTTATTAATTTGATCAGCATTTGTCACTTGCATAACCTCCGGAGTTAATGCGATTGTTAAATTTTTGAGAACTTTGGTACATATTTCCTTAAATTCATCTACTCGAGTATAATTAAACAATTTGTCTCCTAAGGACAATTGTATTTTTACAAGTCCTAAATTGCCGGCTTCTTTCATAAGCCTGGTAAATAATTGTCCTAAGTAAATTTTCGCCTCAACAATTAGGTTGCTTGTATTTATTTGGCTACAAATTTTCTTTCCTTTCTTGAAATATAATTTCGGAGGATTGAAAACGAGCTCGACATGTCTTTTTACTTCATATTTATTAAGCGCTTCATATATTTTAGGGTTCTCTTTGTGACATTTTTCATCTTCTTTAAGATTTTTGTTTTTGTTCGACTGTTTAGTCGCTGATCTGGTCGATACTCGAAGTATTTTATTTGCTTCGATTGTCATGTTTTTAAAGTCATTTATATCTATGCGGGATAGTGCGTCTGCCACATAGTTTTCTTTTCCAGCTATGTACTCCACCTCAAATTCATATTCTTCTAAGCATAATCTCATTCTAGTTAACTTTGATGATGGATTTTTCATTGAGAAAAGGTATGTTAAAGGTCGATGGTCTGTTTTGATAAGGAATTTTCTGCCATAAACGTATGGTCTGAAATAAGTAATCGCCCAATGTATTGCTGCTAATTCTTTTTCTATTGTTGATTTATTTACTTCACCTTTAGTGAAAGATCTTGAGGCATAGGAAATTGGAAGTTGTTTTCCATCATATTCTTGACTTAGTACTGCTCCGCATGCGAAACCGCTTGCATCTGTTGTATTGTAGGATATTTGGACTAATTAATGCATTTTTAAAATAATTAAATGCTTTTTCACACTCTTCTGTCCAATCGAATGCTACATTCTTTTTACAAAGTTTTGTTAAAATTCTTGAGTGATGTGCGAAATGTGGTATGAATTTTCTATAATAGTTACAGAACGCGACGAATCTTTTTGCTTCGTCGGCATTTTTGGGTGCTGGGTATTTTTGAACTGTTTCAAATTTACTAGGGTCTGGTTAAATTCCTTTACTGGTACATTTATGTCCAAGATATGTTACTTCTTGATTAAAAAATAAACATTTATCTGGGTGTAACTTAAGGTTATATTTTCTACAAGTGGAAAATACGTCTCGTAAATTTTTAATCATATGGGTTTCGTAACATCCTAATACTACTAAATCATCCATATATAGGAATGCTTGGGATGGTTTGAGACCTGAGAATGCTAGGGTCATCATTCTTTGAAATGAATTAGGGGCTACTTTTAAACCGTATGGTAGTCTTTTAAAGCGATAAGTACCGCCGTCTGCTGTAAATGATGTAAAATCTCTAGATTCTGTGCTTAGTTCAATTTGATAAAATCCAGACATTAAGTCTAAACATGAAAAATATTTTGCTCTTCCTAATTGATCGAGAATATCATCAATTCTTGGTAGTGGGAATTTATCTGCTGTTATTTTTTTATTTATTAATCTAAAGTCAATTGCTAATCTTCATCTTTTATCTGTACTACCTGGAAGTGATTTTTTTGGTACTAGTAGTACTGGGCTATTATACTCTGACATTGATGGTTCTATTATATCATCCTTAATAAGTTTAGTAATGTGTTTATTTATTTCTGTTTTATGTGCTTCTGGTATTCTATAGTTTTTTACATAAACTGGTTCCACATCTTTCACACGTAGTTTTTGCTTATAAAAATTATTAGTAGTTATGGGCTCTGTTTCTAAGGAAAAAATATCAATATATTCTGAACATAGTGTATTAAGTTGTTGGCTAACGAATGGTGGGAAATTCTTTTTCAATTTCTCTAGTTTTCCGTTATTATTTTCGTTGTTTCCGTAAGTATTTTTCATAATTGTGTAGTCATTTAGGTTTTCTGTTTTTATATCATAATTTTCAATTATTGCGTTTTTATCTGTTGTATTTATTATTTTTACGAATGTTTGATTTTTATTCGCAATTGTATTTGCAAGAAAAATGCCATTATCAAGTTCTTGATGTGGTATTAGAATTTCAGTGTTACTGGTTTTTACATAAACTTGGCGTATAACTTCTGATCTAGCGGGTACTGTAATTGTATTAATAGTTGGACTATTTGTCATTAGGATTGCTTTGTCTTCAATGTAATCATTTGGTCTGAGAATTAACCAATCTTTATCCCTTTGATAGTCTAATATACAATTATATTTTTAAATAAAATCTAGTCCTATAATGCCGTCGCATGGAATTGGAAAATTGTCTTCTACTACGTGAAATTTGTGTCGAATTAATATATTATCACCTACTAAATCTGTATTAACTATTCCTAGTGTATTTATTATTTCTTGACCAATACCTTTTAAATCTGTTATTTGTGAACTATTGATAATAATGTTCGTATCAATTCGATTCTTTTTAATAATTGATATATCTGCTCCTGTGTCTATCAGGAATATTGAATATGAGTTGCTTAATGCTGTTTTGCAAGATATGTAGCTATTTAGATGTAGGTTGAGTACGCATACCCTTCTTTTTGTACTATCTATTGTTGTTGAAGTGGAGTTTGCTGGTTTTCCGTACTTTGACTTTCTTGTTGGTTTAGGCAAAGAACATAAATGTATAAGAATGGACAACACGTTATTATTAGCAACGAGTGAATCTCCAGGGGCATGCTTTCTTACTCTAGCCAATCAAAAAATTCATTTGAGCAAAAGAGAAAGCATGCCCCTGGAGATTCACTCGTTGCTTAAAGTAACGTGTTGTCCCTTCTTATACATTTATGTTCTTTGGTTTAGGTTACGTACATTGCGACCATTGGTTCTGTTATTCGGTCTTGTTTGATTATAATAACTCCTATTCTGTCTTTGTTGATTATTGTTTGGTCGGTAATTATTGTTATTGTTATTGTTACTGCGTGGGAATGTTCTGTAATTATTACCTTGATAACCTCTACGGAAGTTACCACGATAATACCTTTGCTGGCGAATTTGCAACACTGAGTTAGGGTTTCCTGTTACCTCAGTACAACTATTAGTAAATTTTGATATCGCCTCGTTCATCGATGTGAACGTTCCAGCTTGCATAATCATTTTTACTTTTTCGTTTGAGGAGTTTTTACACATGGCTTTTACAGCCGATTGTGTAGCATATTTTGTTGCTAATTCTGTAGTTAGTCCGTCGGAGATGTATGCTCCTTCTAATGATTTTGTAAGTTTTTCTATCTCATCAGTATATTGGTTGGCTGTCTTAGTGCGTTGTTGGATATTTAGTAGTTTGGCTGTTAGTACTTCTACTGACTCGCCTTTTATACTGCGTTTTAATTTTAGTTTTATTTCTAGTATTGTTTGTTCATTACTTATTAAATTTCTAGCTGTGCCTTTAAGTTTTGTTTTAATCATAGAAATTGCAATGGCTTCATGACTATCCTTGATTTGTTCAAGAATATCAAGAGCGTCCAAAAAACTGTGTAGGTTTTCTGGTCTACCGTCAAACTCGGGTAGAATTGATGATGCTGTCTTAATAAATTCTACCGTTGTTTGTGCCATTTTGAATTTGGTTTTTTGGAAATTTAGTTTTTGTAATTCTTTCTCTGTCTGTTCTTCTTCGTCTTCCTCTAAATCGGTGGTTGTATCTAACAATAAGGGTTCAAAGTCAATTAGTATGTCGTGTTCGAATATAGTAGGTACCGTCACTTCTATGTTGTACCTGGCAAGTGAGGATACTAGTTTATCTCTGATACTTGAAAATATTTGATATGCTTCTATTTGGTGACTTTTAGTGAGCTGGCTATTTATTTCTCGTATTTCCTTACCTAATCTATTGAGAGATGTTAATATTATTGTTAAATGTTTGACTACTGTCTCTGTCCTTATTTTTATGTTTTTATTTATACATTTGTAGGATTTCTCTGCTATTCCTTTTTCTTCTAAAAATATTTTACAAACTTCTTTCCATCGGCCCATTAAAAATTTGGTTAAGTATTAACTAAACATCTATTATACTTTATCTAATCCATCTGCGCGGCTAATATATTTTTTCTTTAATATCCTATTATGTGTAGAGTATATGTTTAAAAATAGTTCAATGCAACTGAATATTGTTATTACCAGTAACATTAGTTTTATGGAGTCTAATGCCTCTGTGTGATCAACAACTTCTATTTGGTTAACGACGTTGGCGTCGGCATTTTTTATTTTGGAGTTTTCTCCACCCATTTTTGTTTTAAGTATTTGCTAATAATTAAGCATGGCGTACTAGTAATACATATATATTTATTGTCTTTTACGGCAAGAATTTTTCAATTCTTGCCAATTAATAGGCAGCCGTTAGGTTGCCAAAATATATTTATTTAAAATTTTTCAATACTCGTATATGATATTATAATTTCCTTATCTCCTTAATTGCATTTTTTAGCTTTTTCTTTTTGATTGCTGACGTCTGTAGGTTGATTTCTTTGTATAGTTCTGCTATTTTCCTGCGTTGACGATACTTTTTTTGTCCCCGTTTCCTTTTAAGTTGTGTTTGATTGGTAATTTTTTGTGGTTCTTCCTTGTTTTTCCTGCTATTTCTTCGTCTATATTCCTCAATAGTGATTGGAATCGGGCCAATCAGCAGGTCCGTTGGTGGTATCGCTGGCGCTGGTTTCTCTTCATTGATTTTGAAATGGGTTGTCAATTTTTTAAGAACTTCATCAAACTCGTCTCTCATTCTAAGGGCATGATCTGTGCCAATTTATGTTTAAGCAAGGCAGGATTTCTTGCCACTATGTGATAAGCTGGGCAAAACAAAATTTGCCACTTTCTACTTATCAAGGCAGGATTTCTTGCCGCTCTTTGCTTTAACAAGGCAGGATCGCCATGTAACGAATAATGATGCAAGCAGGTTCTCTGTTTGATCACAATTGATTTTATTTTCATATTTCACGCTTATTTATACTTACAATATTCTTATTTACTAACGCTTACATATGTACGGCCAATTGTATACATAACAATATTGGCTCGTACGCGAAGAATGCTGAGTGCAGCAAGAAACTTGTATGTATGTTTGTATGCGCTTGTACTCAAGTTCAAGTCGCTATTAGTTTATGTAATGTAATGGGCTGTTGCGCGTGTTGTATTTTGATATGCATATTTATATTTATGTATGTCTGTGCATTTGTATGTTTTATTTAGTGTTGAAATGTGTGTTTGTATATACATATGTAGTTTCTTGATACACTACATCTGTCGCATGTGGCAACGTAGGGAGGCAGGGAGTCACCACGAGAAGCGGGCAGACATTTTTTGAGCATTAATTGAATTGTATTTTTTACTTCTTTCTCAAATACATTTCAATAATAATAATTCACATCATCAATTATTACATGGGGGCGCAACCGTTTTGAACGTGCGCATATTGGAAACTGAATAGAATGATTCATTCCGCGAAAAAAGGAAAGCCGGCGCAAAAGAGGATCACAGAAATTAAATTTGACATAGAAAAATCTGAACAGAAAGGTGAAATAACACAGGGAGGAGGCAGAGCAGGCGAAGAACGCGGTAGTCGAATTTTGAAAGAAATAGAACACAGCGACAAATTAAAAACAGCAGAAATAAAGCAATTCAGCGAAATAAACAGTAGAACCGAAGCTGGTAGCAGCAGAAAATTTGAAACAGCGGTAGCAGAGGTTGCAGTAGCAGCAGAAATAAAGCAACTCAGCGAAGTAAACAGCAGAACCGAAGGTAGTAGCAACAGAAAATTTCAAACAGCAGAATCAGAGGTTGCAGTAGCAGCAGAAACAGCAAAAGCAGTATATTTAGAAGAAGCGAACGTAAAAACAGAAGCCACGAAAAACGAAGTCGAAAGAGAAATGGCAACAAACATAGGTAACGGCGATTTCAGCGAATTGATCAGAGCATTGACACAAAGTATTGAGCAAAGCGGCAAAAATAATGTAACAGTTGATAATTTTGCAAAAGTAGTGCCCTGTAGTCCCTGTACGTCAATGGCTCAGCAACGAAAATGCAGATGCATATGGTTTGAGTGTGAGACAAAAATATGTCAACGCTCGCAATAAGATGAAAGGGACGGCAAAATTGTTGTAAGAAACAGTGACGGTTTCAACCTACGAATCATTATGCGAAGTGTGGATTGAAGAGTTTGACAGAAAGCTGAGCAGTAACGAAATGCACAAAATGCTGAGAGAAAGACGAAAGAAACAACCGGAGAATTTCCATGAATATTTTTTAAGTATGCGAATTGCTGCAATGGGAAATGTGGAAGAGGAATCAGTTATAAAATATATTTCTGATGGGCTGCAATTGCGAGATGACCTGAAATATCCTCTTTACAGTGCACCAAAATTTAAAGAACAACTTAGCGTTGTTAGCGTGGCACCTTTAAAAAGAGTATAAAAGAGATAAGCTAGGGAATTTTTTATTGTTTCCGTAAGTATTTTTCATAATTGTGTAGTCATTTAGGTTTTCTGTTTTTATATCATAATTTTCAATTATTGCGTTTTTATCTGTTGTATTTATTATTTTTACGAATGTTTGATTTTTATTCGCAATTGTATTTGCAAGAAAAATGCCATTATCAAGTTCTTGATGTGGTATTAGAATTTCAGTGTTACTGGTTTTTACATAAACTTGGCGTATAACTTCTGATCTAGCGGGTACTGTAATTGTATTAATAGTTGGACTATTTGTCATTAGGATTGCTTTGTCTTCATGGTAATCATTTGGTCTGAGAATTAACCAATCTTTATCCCTTTGATAGTCTAATATACAATTATATTTTTAAATAAAATCTAGTCCTATAATGCCGTCGCATGGAATTGGAAAATTGTCTTCTACTACGTGAAATTTGTGTCGAATTAATATATTATCACCTACTAAATCTGTATTAACTATTCCTAGTGTATTTATTATTTCTTGACCAATACCTTTTAAATCTGTTATTTGTGAACTATTGATAATAATGTTCGTATCAATTCGATTCTTTTTAATAATTGATATATCTGCTCCTGTGTCTATCAGGAATATTGAATATGAGTTGCTTAATGCTGTTTTGCAAGATATGTAGCTATTTAGATGTAGGTTGAGTACGCATACCCTTCTTTTTGTACTATCTATTGTTGTTGAAGTGGAGTTTGCTGGTTTTCCGTACTTTGACTTTCTTGTTGGTTTAGGCAAAGAACATAAATGTATAAGAATGGACAACACGTTATTATTAGCAACGAGTGAATCTCCAGGGGCATGCTTTCTTACTCTAGCCAATCAAAAAATTCATTTGAGCAAAAGAGAAAGCATGCCCCTGGAGATTCACTCGTTGCTTAAAGTAACGTGTTGTCCCTTCTTATACATTTATGTTCTTTGGTTTAGGTTACGTACATTGCGACCATTGGTTCTGTTATTCGGTCTTGTTTGATTATAATAACTCCTATTCTGTCTTTGTTGATTATTGTTTGGTCGGTAATTATTGTTATTGTTATTGTTACTGCGTGGGAATGTTCTGTAATTATTACCTTGATAACCTCTACGGAAGTTACCACGATAATACCTTTGCTGGCGAATTTGCAACACTGAGTTAGGGTTTCCTGTTACCTCAGTACAACTATTAGTAAATTTTGATATCGCCTCGTTCATCGATGTGAACGTTCCAGCTTGCATAATCATTTTTACTTTTTCGTTTGAGGAGTTTTTACACATGGCTTTTACAGCCGATTGTGTAGCATATTTTGTTGCTAATTCTGTAGTTAGTCCGTCGGAGATGTATGCTCCTTCTAATGATTTTGTAAGTTTTTCTATCTCATCAGTATATTGGTTGGCTGTCTTAGTGCGTTGTTGGATATTTAGTAGTTTGGCTGTTAGTACTTCTATTGACTCGCCTTTTATACTGCGTTTTAATTTTAGTTTTATTTCTAGTATTGTTTGTTCATTACTTATTAAATTTCTAGCTGTGCCTTTAAGTTTTGTTTTAATCATAGAAATTGCAATGGCTTCATGACTATCCTTGATTTGTTCAAGAATATCAAGAGCGTCCAAAAAACTGTGTAGGTTTTCTGGTCTACCGTCAAACTCGGGTAGAATTGATGATGCTGTCTTAATAAATTCTACCGTTGTTTGTGCCATTTTGAATTTGGTTTTTTGGAAATTTAGTTTTTGTAATTCTTTCTCTGTCTGTTCTTCTTCGTCTTCCTCTAAATCGGTGGTTGTATCTAACAATAAGGGTTCAAAGTCAATTAGTATGTCGTGTTCGAATATAGTAGGTACCGTCACTTCTATGTTGTACCTGGCAAGTGAGGATACTAGTTTATCTCTGATACTTGAAAATATTTGATATGCTTCTATTTGGTGACTTTTAGTGAGCTGGCTATTTATTTCTCGTATTTCCTTACCTAATCTATTGAGAGATGTTAATATTATTGTTAAATGTTTGACTACTGTCTCTGTCCTTATTTTTATGTTTTTATTTATACATTTGTAGGATTTCTCTGCTATTCCTTTTTCTTCTAAAAATATTTTACAAACTTCTTTCCATCGGCCCATTAAAAATTTGGTTAAGTATTAACTAAACATCTATTATACTTTATCTAATCCATCTGCGCGGCTAATATATTTTTTCTTTAATATCCTATTATGTGTAGAGTATATGTTTAAAAATAGTTCAATGCAACTGAATATTGTTATTACCAGTAACATTAGTTTTATGGAGTCTAATGCCTCTGTGTGATCAACAACTTCTATTTGGTTAACGACGTTGGCGTCGGCATTTTTTATTTTGGAGTTTTCTCCACCCATTTTTGTTTTAAGTATTTGCTAATAATTAAGCATGGCGTACTAGTAATACATATATATTTATTGTCTTTTACGGCAAGAATTTTTCAATTCTTGCCAATTAATAGGCAGCCGTTAGGTTGCCAAAATATATTTATTTAAAATTTTTCAATACTCGTATATGATATTATAATTTCCTTATCTCCTTAATTGCATTTTTTAGCTTTTTCTTTTTGATTGCTGACGTCTGTAGGTTGATTTCTTTGTATAGTTCTGCTATTTTCCTGCGTTGACGATACTTTTTTTGTCCCCGTTTCCTTTTAAGTTGTGTTTGATTGGTAATTTTTTGTGGTTCTTCCTTGTTTTTCCTGCTATTTCTTCGTCTATATTCCTCAATAGTGATTGGAATCGGGCCAATCAGCAGGTCCGTTGGTGGTATCGCTGGCGCTGGTTTCTCTTCATTGATTTTGAAATGGGTTGTCAATTTTTTAAGAACTTCATCAAACTCGTCTCTCATTCTAAGGGCATGATCTGTGCCAATTTATGTTTAAGCAAGGCAGGATTTCTTGCCACTATGTGATAAGCTGGGCAAAACAAAATTTGCCACTTTCTACTTATCAAGGCAGGATTTCTTGCCGCTCTTTGCTTTAACAAGGCAGGATCGCCATGTAACGAATAATGATGCAAGCAGGTTCTCTGTTTGATCACAATTGATTTTATTTTCATATTTCACGCTTATTTATACTTACAATATTCTTATTTACTAACGCTTACATATGTACGGCCAATTGTATACATAACAATATTGGCTCGTACGCGAAGAATGCTGAGTGCAGCAAGAAACTTGTATGTATGTTTGTATGCGCTTGTACTCAAGTTCAAGTCGCTATTAGTTTATGTAATGTAATGGGCTGTTGCGCGTGTTGTATTTTGATATGCATATTTATATTTATGTATGTCTGTGCATTTGTATGTTTTATTTAGTGTTGAAATGTGTGTTTGTATATACATATGTAGTTTCTTGATACACTACATCTGTCGCATGTGGCAACGTAGGGAGGCAGGGAGTCACCACGAGAAGCGGGCAGACATTTTTTGAACATTAATTGAATTGTATTTTTTACTTCTTTCTCAAATACATTTCAATAATAATAATTCACATCATCAATTATTACATGGGGGCGCAACCGTTTTGAACGTGCGCATATTGGAAACTGAATAGAATGATTGATTCCGCGAAAAAAGGAAAGCCGGCGCAAAAGAGGATCACAGAAATTAAATTTGACATAGAAAAATCTGAACAGAAAGGTGAAATAACACAGGGAGGAGGCAGAGCAGGCGAAGAACGCGGTAGTCGAATTTTGAAAGAAATAGAACACAGCGACAAATTAAAAACAGCAGAAATAAAGCAATTCAGCGAAATAAACAGTAGAACCGAAGCTGGTAGCAGCAGAAAATTTGAAACAGCGGTAGCAGAGGTTGCAGTAGCAGCAGAAATAAAGCAACTCAGCGAAGTAAACAGCAGAACCGAAGGTAGTAGCAACAGAAAATTTCAAACAGCAGAATCAGAGGTTGCAGTAGCAGCAGAAACAGCAAAAGCAGTATATTTAGAAGAAGCGAACGTAAAAACAGAAGCCACGAAAAACGAAGTCGAAAGAGAAATGGCAACAAACATAGGTAACGGCGATTTCAGCGAATTGATCAGAGCATTGACACAAAGTATTGAGCAAAGCGGCAAAAATAATGTAACAGTTGATAATTTTGCAAAAGTAGTGCCCTGTAGTCCCTGTACGTCAATGGCTCAGCAACGAAAATGCAGATGCATATGGTTTGAGTGTGAGACAAAAATATGTCAACGCTCGCAATAAGATGAAAGGGACGGCAAAATTGTTGTAAGAAACAGTGACGGTTTCAACCTACGAATCATTATGCGAAGTGTGGATTGAAGAGTTTGACAGAAAGCTGAGCAGTAACGAAATGCACAAAATGCTGAGAGAAAGACGAAAGAAACAACCGGAGAATTTCCATGAATATTTTTTAAGTATGCGAATTGCTGCAATGGGAAATGTGGAAGAGGAATCAGTTATAAAATATATTTCTGATGGGCTGCAATTGCGAGATGACCTGAAATATCCTCTTTACAGTGCACCAAAATTTAAAGAACAACTTAGCGTTGTTAGCGTGGCACCTTTAAAAAGAGTATAAAAGAGATAAGCTAGGGAATTTTTTATTTGCCGATTTTTTGCCGTAATTAAACGGTATAAATAAAAAATTCGAATACATTTTTTTTTTAATTTTCCATATACACCGCCAACTTCAGGTGAAGTTAGCGTGCCACATTATGGAAAAATGTGAAAGAGATCAGCTAGGGAAATTTTTCTTGCACAGTAATTTGCTGCTTTTTTGCCGTAATTAAAAGGTATAAATAAAAAATTCGAATACATTTTTTTTTTAAATTTTCCTTATGCACTGCCAACTTCAGGTGAAGTTAGCGTGCCACATTAAGGAAAGGAAGAAAAATTCCTTAGCTTATCTCCTTCATACCGCTGGGGAGTTGCAAAAACTTGCTTTGTTGAATTCAAACAACCCTTCCTTGGTCACGAACGCTGTATATTTGCGGCTTCGTTCTTCAAACTCAACGTGAAAAAAACTAATCTTCAGGTTCATGAATTTGACTCTCGCACTATGCTTTGCTTTATCCACTCATTGACCTGATTCTGGACCACTGCCCGCTGTGCCTCCGACAACCGACTAGGGCTTTCGCGAAATAATATATTTCTACCACTGGTTATGATGCTCAGCGTCAGCACTACCATTATTGTAATCAGATTGGAGTCACTCTTTTGTATTGTTATTTGAATAATAATAATAATAATTTGGCGCTTACACTATATAGCTCAGTGTTTGGTCGAGCTTCTCCTACCATTTGTGGTGTGCATCTTTATATTATATCACAAATGAAGGGACCTACAGTTTTGTGCCGACCCCGAACAGCAGATGTATTTAATGAGAAGCTTTTTCATGGCAGAAATACCCTCGGAGGTTTGCCATTGCCTGCCGAGGGGTGACCGCTCTTAGAAAAAAAACTTTTTCTATGATTAAGATTTTGCTTGCCCTGACTGAGATTCGAACCCCGAACTCACCAGCATATCGAGTTATAGCACGCCCCTCTACCAACTCGACCACAGAGTCCCATAATAATAAATTTATTGTAAACGAACCCTGGCAGAGGCGAGTATGCCCCGGCATAAGAGGCAAAAAGCACGGGGGTAAGAAAAGCTTCGTTACAAGCTTTCATTAAATTTTCATAATTCGGACATCATTTCACTGAACCTGGTTTACTGCTTGACATTGGCAATTAATTAATTTAGTTATTATATTTTTTAATTGGCACTTAATTTGTTGTTAATTCGACGAGTTTTATTTATTTATTATTTTCACTATAATTGTAATACGCACGGAGCACTGCTTTATCTTCTCGCGTTTCACACGATTCACACACACTTAATTACTAAAGACAAAGGTCATTATACCGAGAAAATAAAACTTCGTTGGGTGGCAGGTGACTATATCCAATAACTAGCGCATTTTGTATGCTTCATAATTATCCATATACATACATACATATACATACATATTATTATATACATACATATACATATTCATATATACATCTAAGGTGGCAACACTGAACGTCTGTCGCATGTGGCAACGTAGGGAGGTAGGGAGTTCTAGCCGAGTCACCACGAGAAGCGGGCAGACATTTTTTTAACATTAATTGAATTGTATTTTTTACTTCTTTCTCAAATACATTTCAATAATAATAATTCACATCATCAATTATTACAAGGGGGCTCAACCGTTTTGAAGGTGCGCATATTGGAAACTGAATAGAATGATTCATTCCGCGAAAAAAGGAAAGCCGGCGCAAAAGAGGATCACAGAAATTAAATTTGACATAGAAAAATCTGGACAGAAAGGTGAAATAACTCAGGGAGGAGGCAGAGCAGGCGAAGAACGCGGTAGTCGAATTTTGAAAGAAATAGAAAACAGCGGCAAATTAAAAACAGCCGAAATAAAGCAATTCAGCGAAATAAACAGCAGAACCGAAGGTAGTAGCAGCAGAAAATTTGAAACAGCAGAATCAGAGGTTGCAGTAGCAGCAGAAACAGCAAAAGCAGTATATTTAGAAGAAGCGAACGTAGAAACAGGAGCCACGAAAAACGAAGTCGAAAGAGAAATGGCAACAAACATAGGTAACGGCGATTTCAGCGAATTGATCAGAGCATTGACACAAAGAATTGAGCAAAGCGGCAGAAATAATGTAACAGTTGATAATTTTGCAAAAGTAGTGCCAGAATATGACGGCACGTCAATCCCTGTACGTCAATGGCTCAGCAACGAAAATGCAGATGCATATGGTTTGAGTGTGAGACAAAAATATGTCAACGCTCGCAATAAGACGAAAGGGACGGCAAAATTGTTGTTAGAAACAGTGACGGTTTCAACCTACGAATCATTATGCGAAGTGTTGATTGAAGAGTTTGACAGAAAGCTGAGCAGTAACGAAGTGCAAAAAATGCTCAGAGAAAGACGAAAGAAACAATCGGAGAATTTCCATGCATATTTTTTAAGTATGCGAAAAATTGCTACAATGGGAAATGTGGAAGAAGAATCAGTTATAAAATATATTTCTGATGGACTGCAATTGCGAGATGACCTGAAATATCCTCTTTACAACCTCTCTGAAGTTGGCAAGCCAACTTTTACTTAAGGAAAAATTATCTATTTAATAATTCGCCGTAAATTATCCATGAAAATAAAAATTTTGCCGCGGTCATATTCCAAGAACTGTCGCATGCACTGCTAACTTCAGCTGAAGTTAGCGTGCCACCTTTGAACAAAGTATGAAGGAGATCAGCTAGGAAAATTTTTCTTGCACAGTAATTCTCCGATTTTTTGCCGTAATTAAACTGCATAAATCAAAAATTGTAAAAAAAAAGCAATTCAGCGAAGTAAACAGCGGAATCGTGGCTGGTAGCAGCAGAAAATTTGAAACAGCAATGGCAGAGGTTGCAGTAGCAGCAGAAAAAGCAGAAATAAAGCACTTCAGCGAAATAAACAGCAGAACCGAAGGTAGTAGCAACAGAAAATTTGAAACAGCAGAATCAGAGGTTGCAGTAGCAGCAGAAACAGCAAAAGCAGTATATTTAGAAGAAGCGAACGTAGAAACAGGAGCCACGAAAAACGAAGTCGAAAGAGAAATGGCAACAAACATAGCTAACGGCGATTTCAGCGAATTAATCAGAGCATTGACACAAAGAATTGAGCAAAGCGGCAGAAATAATATAACAGTTGATAATTTTGCAAAAGTAGTGCCAGAATACGACGGCACGTCAATCCCTGTACGTCAATGGCTCAGCAACGAAAATGCAGATGCATATGGTTTGAGTGTGAGACAAAAATATGTCAACGCTCGCAATAAGATTAAAGGGACGGCAAAATTGTTGTTAGAAACAGTGACGGTTTCAACCTACGAATCATTATGCGAAGTGTTGATTGAAGAGTTTGACAGAAAGCTGAGCAGTAACGAAGTGCACAAAATGCTGAGAGAAAGACGAAAGAAACTATCGGAGAATTTCCATGCATATTTTTTAACTATGCGAAAAATTGCTACAATGGGAAATGTGGAAGAAGAATCAGTTATAAAATATATTTCTGATGGGCTGCAATTGCGAGATGACCTGAAATATCCTCTTTACAACCTCTCTGAAGTTGGCAAGCCAACTTTTACTTAAGGAAAAATTATCTAATTTTGCCGCGGTCATATTCCAAGAACTGTCGCATGCACTGCTAACTTCAGCTGAAGTTAGCGTGCCACCTTTGAACGTGCCACATTAAGGAAAAGCAAGAAAAAAATCCTTAGCTTATCTCCTTCATACTTTTTTTTTAAAGGTGGCACGCTAACTTCACCTGAAGTTGGCAATGCATATGGAAAATTAAAAAAAAAAATTTTTTAGAATTTTTGATTTATGCAGTTTAATTACGGTAAAAAAGCGGCAAATTACTGTGCAAGAAAAATTTTCCTAGCGGATCTCCTTCATACTTTGTTCAAAGGTGGCACGCTAACTTCAGCTGAAGTTAGCAGTGATGCGACAGTTCTTGGAATATGACCGCGGCAAAATTTTTATTTTCACGGATAATTAACGGCAAATTAATAAATAGATAATTTTTCCTTAAGTAAAAGTTGGCTTGCCAACTTCAGAGAGGGCTCTTTACAGTGCACCAACATTTTAAGACTTAGTTAAGCGCTATGAATTGGTAGAGTCGTTGGGAAAAAGCTGCATACCAAACAAGCGTCAACAGGTATCACAGTACGAAAATAACCTAAACAAAGGTTATAAGGGTGGTAAAAGAAGCGAAGGTAAGCATTGCTTTAATTGTGGTTCGGGACAGCTCAAGCGAGCAGATTATAAAGAGCCAACAAAATGTTTCAAATGTAATGGCTCAGGACATATGGCTAATAATTGTTTAGAAGCTAAAAAGAGCATTAAAATGATTGATGCGAAAAGGCAAATATGAAGAAAAATTCGGCGACTGTGAAATGGGCAAAAGTTTTGCAAAGCTGTATGGTTTGGGAAATATTGCCACGCCAGTATTGGGCAAGTTTGAAGCGCAAGTCGGAGTAGACGGGTTAAGCGCACGACACACATTTCTAGTTGTACCAGATTCGAAAATAAATGTAGATGCGATTATTGGTTTCGATTTTATACAGAAATTTACCGTCATTTTAAATGCAGATGGATACAGTTTTGTGCAGCCGGCTGAATGTACGATTGCAGAGCAGGTGCAAAACAATATTTACAACGTTGTTAAATGTAAGGCAGACGTTGATGAAGAGCCGCAATATAAAGCAGTAGTTACGCGGTTAATCGAAGATTATAAACCATCGGATGTCCCATTGCATTGTCCAGTAAAGCTGAGCATCATACCCAATGGTAGAAATATATTATTTCGCGAAAGCCCTAGTCGGTTGTCGGAGGCACAGCGGGAAGTGGTCCAGAATCAGGTCAATGAGTGGTTAAAGCAAAGCATAGTGCGAGAGTCAAATTCAGAGGTAGCTAGCAAGGTAGTGTTGGCAAAAAAGAAAGACTTTCGTACAGGTAAATTCTAACAACCCTTCCTTGGTCACGAACGCTGTATATTTGAGGCTTCGTTCTTCAACCTCAACGTGAAAAAAAACTATTCTTCAGGTCCATGACGGTAAAGTATCTGGCAGGTTGCAATTTTTCAATAACTTCTTCTATTATTGGTACGGGGAGTCTGTCTTTCAGCACTAAAGCATTCAGCTTGCGAAAATCAATCGCTTCTTTTACCACTCTTATCACCTTTTTTTTGGTTATTTTCGTACGGTGATACCTGTTGACGCTTGTTTGGTATGCAGCTTTTGCCCAACGACTCTACCAATTCTTTAAATTTTGGTGCACTGTAAAGAGGATATTTCATGTCATCTCGCAATTGCAGCCCATCAGAAATATATTTTATAACTGATTCTTCTTCCACATTTCCCATTGCAGCAATTTTTCGCATACTTAAAAAATATGCATGGAAATTCTCCGATTGTTTCTTTCGTCTTTCTCTCAGCATTTTGTGCACTTCGTTACTGCTCAGCTTTCTGTCAAACTCTTCAATCAACACTTCGCATAATGATTCGTAGGTTGAAACCGTCACTGTTTCTAACAACAATTTTGCCGTCCCTTTAATCTTATTGCGAGCGTTGACATATTTTTGTCTCACACTCAAACCATATGCATCTGCATTTTCGTTGCTGAGCCATTGACGTACAGGGATTGACGTGCCGTCGTATTCTGGCACTACTTTTGCAAAATTATCAACTGTTACATTATTTCTGCCGCTTTGCTCAATTCTTTGTGTCAATGCTCTGATTAATTCGCTGAAATCGCCGTTAGCTATGTTTGTTGCCATTTCTCTTTCGACTTCGTTTTTCGTGGCTCCTGTTTCTACGTTCGCTTCTTCTAAATATACTGCTTTTGCTGTTTCTGCTGGTACTGCAACCTCTGATTCTGCTGTTTCAAATTTTCTGTTGCTACTACCTTCGGTTCTGCTGTTTATTTCGCTGAAGTGCTTTATTTCTGCTTTTTATGCTGCTACTGCAACCTCTGCCATTGCTGTTTCAAATTTTCTGCTGCTACCAGCCACGATTCCGCTGTTTACTTCGCTGAATTGCTTTATTTTTTTTTTACAATTTTTGATTTATGCAGTTTAATTACGGCAAAAAATCGGGGAATTACTGTGCAAGAAAAATTTTCCTAGCTGATCTCCTTCATACTTTGTTCAAAGGTGGCACGCTAACTTCAGCTGAAGTTAGCAGTGCATGCGACAGTTCTTGGAATATGACCGCGGCAAAATTTTTATTTTCACGGATAATTTACGGATAATTCTAACAACCCTTCCTTGGTCACGAACGCTGTATATTTGAGGCTTCGTTCTTCAACCTCAACGTGAAAAAAAACTATTCTTCAGGTCCATGACGGTAAAGTATCTGGCAGGTTGCAATTTTTCAATAACTTCTTCTATTATTGGTACGGGGAGTCTGTCTTTCAGCACTAAAGCATTCAGCTTGCGAAAATCAATCGCTTCTTTTACCACTCTTATCACCTTTTTTTTGGTTATTTTCGTACGGTGATACCTGTTGACGCTTGTTTGGTATGCAGCTTTTGCCCAACGACTCTACCAATTCTTTAAATTTTGGTGCACTGTAAAGAGGATATTTCATGTCATCTCGCAATTGCAGCCCATCAGAAATATATTTTATAACTGATTCTTCTTCCACATTTCCCATTGCAGCAATTTTTCGCATACTTAAAAAATATGCATGGAAATTCTCCGATTGTTTCTTTCGTCTTTCTCTCAGCATTTTGTGCACTTCGTTACTGCTCAGCTTTCTGTCAAACTCTTCAATCAACACTTCGCATAATGATTCGTAGGTTGAAACCGTCACTGTTTCTAACAACAATTTTGCCGTCCCTTTAATCTTATTGCGAGCGTTGACATATTTTTGTCTCACACTCAAACCATATGCATCTGCATTTTCGTTGCTGAGCCATTGACGTACAGGGATTGACGTGCCGTCGTATTCTGGCACTACTTTTGCAAAATTATCAACTGTTACATTATTTCTGCCGCTTTGCTCAATTCTTTGTGTCAATGCTCTGATTAATTCGCTGAAATCGCCGTTAGCTATGTTTGTTGCCATTTCTCTTTCGACTTCGTTTTTCGTGGCTCCTGTTTCTACGTTCGCTTCTTCTAAATATACTGCTTTTGCTGTTTCTGCTGGTACTGCAACCTCTGATTCTGCTGTTTCAAATTTTCTGTTGCTACTACCTTCGGTTCTGCTGTTTATTTCGCTGAAGTGCTTTATTTCTGCTTTTTATGCTGCTACTGCAACCTCTGCCATTGCTGTTTCAAATTTTCTGCTGCTACCAGCCACGATTCCGCTGTTTACTTCGCTGAATTGCTTTATTTTTTTTTTACAATTTTTGATTTATGCAGTTTAATTACGGCAAAAAATCGGGGAATTACTGTGCAAGAAAAATTTTCCTAGCTGATCTCCTTCATACTTTGTTCAAAGGTGGCACGCTAACTTCAGCTGAAGTTAGCAGTGCATGCGACAGTTCTTGGAATATGACCGCGGCAAAATTTTTATTTTCACGGATAATTTACGGCAAATTATTAAATAGATAATTTTTCCTTAAGTAAAAGTTGGCTTGCCAACTTCAGAGAGGTTGTAAAGAGGATATTTCAGGTCATCTCGCAATTGCAGCCCATCAGAAATATATTTTATAACTGATTCTTCTTCCACATTTCCCATTGTAGCAATTTTTCGCATACTTAAAAAATATGCATGGAAATTCTCCGATAGTTTCTTTCGTCTTTCTCTCAGCATTTTGTGCACTTCGTTACTGCTCAGCTTTCTGTCAAACTCTTCAATCAACACTTCGCATAATGATTCGTAGGTTGAAACCGACACTGTTTCTAACAACAATTTTGCCGTCCCTTTAATCTTATTGCGAGCGTTGACATATTTTTGTCCCACATTCAAACCATATGCATCTGCATTTTCGTTGCTGAGCCATTGACGTACAGGGACTACAGGGCACTACTTTTGCAAAATTATCAACTGTTACATTATTTCTGCCGCTTTGATCAATTATTTGTGTCAAGGCTCTGATCAATTCGCTGAAATCGCCGTTACCTATGTTTGTTGCCATTTCTCTTTCGACTTCGTTTTTCGTGGCTCCTGTTTCTACGTTCGCTTCTTCTAAATATACTGCTTTTGCTGTTTCTGCTGCTACTGCAACCTCTGATTCTGCTGTTTCAAATTTTCTGTTGCTACTACCTTCGGTTCTGCTGTTTATTTCGCTGAATTGCTTTATTTCTGCTTTTTCTGCTGCTACTGCAACCTCTGCCATTGCTGTTTCAAATTTTCTGCTGCTACCAGCCACGATTCCGCTGTTTACTTCGCTGAATTGCTTTATTTTTTTTTACAATTTTTGATTTATGCAGTTTAATTACGGCAAAAAATCGGGGAATTACTGTGCAAGAAAAATTTTCCTAGCTGATCTCCTTCATACTTTGTTCAAAGGTGGCACGCTAACTTCAGCTGAAGTTAGCAGTGCATGCGACAGTTCTTGGAATATGACGCGGCAAAATTTTTATTTTCACGGATAATTTACGGCAAATTATTAAATAGATAATTTTTCCTTAAGTAAAAGTTGGCTTGCCAACTTCAGAGAGGTTGTAAAGAGGATATTTCAGGTCATCTCGCAATTGCAGCCCATCAGAAATATATTTTATAACTGATTCTTCTTCCACATTTCCCATTGAAGCAATTTTTCGCATACTTAAAAAATATGCATGGAAATTCTCCGATAGTTTCTTTCGTCTTTCTCTCAGCATTTTGTGCACTTCGTTACTGCTCAGCTTTCTGTCAAACTCTTCAATCAACACTTCGCATAATGATTCGTAGGTTGAAACCAACACTGTTTCTAACAACAATTTTGCCGTCCCTTTAATCTTATTGCGAGCGTTGACATATTTTTGTCCCACACTCAAACCATATGCATCTGCATTTTCGTTGCTGAGCCATTGACGTACAGGGATTGACGTGCCGTCATATTCTGGCACTACTTTTGCAAAATTATCAACTGTTACATTATTTCTGCCGCTTTGCTCAATTCTTTGTGTCAATGCTCTGATCAATTCGCTGAAATCGCCGTTAGCTATGTTTGTTGCCATTTCTCTTTCGACTTCGTTTTTCGTGGCTCCTGTTTCTACGTTCGCTTCTTCTAAATATACTGATTTTGCTGTTTCTGCTGCTACTGCAACCTCTGATTCTGCTGTTTCAAATTTTCTGTTGCTACTACCTTCGGTTCTGCTGTTTATTTCGCTGAATTGCTTTATTTCTGCTTTTTCTGCTGCTACTGCAACCTCTGCCATTGCTGTTTCAAATTTTCTGCTGCTACCAGCCACGATTCCGCTGTTTATTTCGCTGAATTGCTTTTTTTTTTACAATTTTTGATTTATGCAGTTTAATTACCGCAAAAAATCGGGGAATTACTGTGCAAGAAAAATTTTCCTAGCTGATCTCCTTCATACTTTGTTCAAAGGTGGCACGCTAACTTCAGCTGAAGTTAGCAGTGCATGCGACAGTTCTTGGAATATGACCGCGGCAAAATTTTTATTTTCACGGATAATTTACGGCAAATTATTAAATAGATAATTTTTCCTTAAGTAAAAGTTGGCTTGCCAACTTCAGAGAGGTTGTAAAGAGGATATTTCAGGTCATCTCGCAATTGCAGTCCATCAGAAATATATTTTATAACTGATTCTTCTTCCACATTTCCCATTGTAGCAATTTTTCGCATACTTAAAAAATATGCATGGAAATTCTCCGATTGTTTCTTTCGTCTTTCTCTCAGCATTTTGTGCACTTCGTTACTGCTCAGCTTTCTGTCAAACTCTTCAATCAACACTTCGCATAATGATTCGTAGGTTGAAACCGTCACTGTTTCTAACAACAATTTTGCCGTCCCTTTAATCTTATTGCGAGCGTTGGCATATTTTTGTCTCACACTCAAACCATATGCATCTGCATTTTCGTTGCTGAGCCATTGACGTACAGGGATTGACGTGCCGTCATATTCTGGCACTACTTTTGCAAAATTATCAACTGTTACATTATTTCTGCCGCTTTGCTCAATTCTTTGTGTCAATGCTCTGACCAATTCGCTGAAATCGCCGTTACCTATGTTTGTTGCCATTTCTCTTTCGACTTCGTGTTTCGTGGCTCCTGTTTCTACGTTCGCTTCTTCTAAATATACTGCTTTTGCTGTTTCTGCTGCTACTGCAACCTCTGATTCTGCTGTTTAAAATTTTCTGCTGCTACTCCCTTCGGTTCTGCTGTTCATTTCGCTGAATTGCTTTATTTCGGCTGTTTTTAATTTGTCGCTGTTTTCTATTTCTTTCAAAATTCGACTACCGCGTTCTTCGCCTGCTCTGCCTCCTCCCTGAGTTATTTCACCTTTCTGTCCAGATTTTTGTATGTCAAATTTAATTTCTGTGATCCTCTTTTGCGCCGGCTTTCCTTTTTTCGCGGAATGAATCATTCTATTCAGTTTCCAATATGCGCACCTTCAAAACGGTTGAGCCCCCATGTAATAATTGATGATGTGAATTATTATTATTGAAATGTATTTGAGAAAGAAGTAAAAAATACAAATCAATTAATGTTCAAAAAATGTCTGCCCACTAATCGTGGTGACTCGGCTAGAACTCCCTGCCTCCCTACGTTGCCACATGCGACAGACGTTCAGTGTTGCCACCTTACATGTATATATGGATATGTATATGTATGTATATAATAATATGTATATGTATGTATGTATATGGATAATTATGAAGCATACAAAATGCGCTAGTTATTGGATATAGTCACCTGCCACCCAACGACGTTTTATTTTCTCGGTATAATGACCTTTGTCTTTAATAATTAAGTGTGTGTGAATCGTGTGAAACGCGAAAAGATAAAGCAGTGCTCCGTGCGTATTACAATTATAGTGAAAATAATAAATAAATAAAACTCGTCGAATTAACAACAAATTAAGTGCCAATTAAAAAATATAATAACTAAATTAATTAATTGCCAATGTCAAGCAGTAAACCAGGTTCAGTGAAATGATCTCCGAATTATGAAAATTTAATGAAAGCTTGTAACGAAGCTTTTCTTACCCCCGTGCTTTTTGCCTCTTATGCCGGGGCATACTCGCCTCTGCCAGGGTTCGTTTACAATAAATTTATTATTATGGGACTCTGTGGTCGAGTTGGTAGAGGGGCGTGCTATAACTCGATATGCTGGTGAGTTCGGGGTTCGAATCTCAGTCAGGGCAAGCAAAATCTTAATCATAGAAAAAGTTTTTTTCTAAGAGCGGTCACCCCTCGGCAGGCAATGGCAAACCTCCGAGGGTATTTCTGCCATGAAAAAGCTTCTCATTAAATACATCTGCTGTTCGGGGTCGGCACAAAACTGTAGGTCCCTTCATTTGTGATATAATATAAAGATGCACACCACAAATGGTAGGAGAAGCTCGACCAAACACTGAGCTATATAGTGTAAGCGCCAAATTATTATTATTATTATTCAAATAACAATACAAAAGAGTGACTCCAATCTGATTACAATAATGGTAGTGCTGACGCTGAGCATCATAACCAGTGGTAGAAATATATTATTTCGCGAAAGCCCTAGTCGGTTGTCGGAGGCACAGCGGGCAGTGGTCCAGAATCAGGTCAATGAGTGGATAAAGCAAAGCATAGTGCGAGAGTCAAATTCATGAACCTGAAGATTAGTTTTTTTCACGTTGAGTTTGAAGAACGAAGCCGCAAATATACAGCGTTCGTGACCAAGGAAGGGTTGTTTGAATTCAACAAAGCAAGTTTTTGCAACTCCCCAGCGGTATGAAGGAGATAAGCTAAGGAATTTTTCTTGCTTTTCCTTAATGTGGCACGCTAACTTCACCTGAAGTTGGCAGTGCATAGGAAAAATTAAAAAAAAAATGTATTCGAATTTTTTATTTATACCTTTTAATTACGGCAAAAAATCGGCAAATAAAAAATTCCCTAGCTTATCTCTTTTATACTCTTTTTAAAGGTGCCACGCTAACAACGCTAAGTTGTTCTTTAAATTTTGGTGCACTGTAAAGAGGATATTTCAGGTCATCTCGCAATTGCAGCCCATCAGAAATATATTTTATAACTGGCAAAAAAGCAGCAAATTACTGTGCAAGAAAAATTTCCCTAGCTGATCTCTTTCACATTTTTCCATAATGTGGCACGCTAACTTCACCTGAAGTTGGCAGTGTATATGGAAAATTAAAAAAAAAATGTATTCGAATTTTTTATTTATACCGTTTAATTACGGCAAAAAATCGGCAAATAAAAAATTCCCTAGCTTATCTCTTTTATACTCTTTTTAAAGGTGCCACGCTAACAACGCTAAGTTGTTCTTTAAATTTTGGTGCACTGTAAAGAGGATATTTCAGGTCATCTCGCAATTGCAGCCCATCAGAAATATATTTTATAACTGATTCCTCTTCCACATTTCCCATTGCAGCAATTCGCATACTTAAAAAATATTCATGGAAATTCTCCGGTTGTTTCTTTCGTCTTTCTCTCAGCATTTTGTGCATTTCGTTACTGCTCAGCTTTCTGTCAAACTCTTCAATCCACACTTCGCATAATAATTAATGCCGTCATATTCTGGCACTACTTTTGCAAAATTATCAACTGTTACATTATTTCTGCCGCTTTGCTCCATTCTTTGTGTCAATGCTCTGATCAATTCGCTGAAATCGCCGTTAGCTATGTTTGTTGCCATTTCTCTTTCCACTTCGTTTTTCGTGGCTCCTGTTTCTACGTTCGCTTCTTCTAAATATACTGCTTTTGCTGTTTCTGCTGCTACTGCAACCTCTGATTCTGCTGTTTCAAATTTTCTGTTGCTACTACCTTCGGTTCTGCTGTTTATTTCGCTGAATTGCTTTATTTCTGCTTTTTCTGCTGCTACTGCAACCTCTGCCATTGCTGTTTCAAATTTTCTGCTGCTACCAGCCACGATTCCGCTGTTTACTTCGCTGAATTGCATTATTTCTGCTGCTACTGCAACCTCTGCTAACCACTGTTTCAAATTTTCTGCTGCTACCAGCTTCGCTTCTGCTGTTTATTTCGCTGAATTGCTTTATGTCGGCTGTTTTTAATTTGTCTCTGTTTTCTATTTCTTTCAAAATTCGACTACCGCGTTCTTCGCCTGCTCTGCCTCCTCCCTGAGTTATTTCACCTTTCTGTCCAGATTTTTCTATGTCAAATTTAATTTCTGTGATCCTCTTTTGCGCCGGCTTTCCTTTTTTCGCGGAATGAATCATTCTATTCAGTTTCCAATATGCGCACGTTCAAAACGTTTGAGCCCCCATGTAATAATTGATGATGTGAATTATTATTATTGAAATGTATTTGAGAAAGAAGTAAAAAATACAATTCAATTAATGTTAAAAAAAATGTCTGCCCACTTCTCGTGGTGACTCGGCTAGAACTCCCTGCCTCCCTACGTTGCCACATGCGACAGACGTTCAGTGTTGCCACCTTACATGTATATATGAATATGTATATGTATGTATATAATAATATGTATATGTATGTATATGGATAATTATGAAGCATACAAAATGCGCTAGTTATTGGATATAGTCACCTGCCACCCAACGAAGTTTTATTTTCTCGGTATAATGACCTTTGTCTTTAATAATTAAGTGTGTGTGAATCGTGTGAAAGGCGAGAAGATAAAGCAGTGCTCCGTGCGTATTACAATTATAGTGAAAATAATAAATAAAACTCGTCGAATTAACAACAAATTAAGTGCCAATTAAAAAATATAATAACTAAATTAATTAATTGCCAATGTCAAGCAGTAAACCAGGGGTGTGCTATAATTCGATATGCTGGTGAGTTCGGGGTTCGAATCTCAGTCAGGGCAAGCAAAATCTTAATCATAGAAAAAGTTTTTTTCTAAGAGCGGTCACCCCTCGGCAGGCAATGGCAAACCTCCGAGGGTATTTCTGCCATGAAAAAGCTTCTCATTAAATACATCTGCCGTTCGGAGTCGGCACAAAACTGTAGGTCCCTTCATTTGTGATATAATATAAAGACGCACACCACAAATGGTAGGAGAAGCTCGACCAAACACTGAGCTATATAGTGTAAGCGCCAAATTATTATTATTATTATTCAAATAACAATACAAAAGAGTGACTCCAGTCTGATTACAATAATGGTAGTGCTGACGCTGAGCATCATAACCAGTGGTAGAAATATATTATATCGCGAAAGCCCTAGTCGGTTGTCGGAGGCACAGCGGGCAGTGGTCCAGAATCAGGTCAATGAATGGTTAAAGCAAAGCATAGTGCAAGAGTCAAATTCATGGACCTAAAGAATAGTTTTTTTCACGTTGAGGTTGAAGAACGAAGCCGCAAATATACAGCGTTCGTGACCAAGGAAGGGTTGTTTGAATTCAACAAAGCAAGTTTTTGCAACTCCCCAGCGGTTTTCATACGATTTATAAACTACGTTTTCAGACAGTTAATAAACGAAAACATGATGGAGATATACGTCGATGATATTGTAGTCTTTGGACAATCGGCTGAGCAATGTTTAGAAAATACGCGAAGAGTGTTAGCGCAAGCGCAAAAATTTAGTCTAGAGATAAATTGGGCAAAATGTAATTTTTTAAAAAAGAAAATAGTTTTTCTGGGCCATGAAATCGAAGATGGGTTTGTATGGCCGGGACAAGAAAAAATTAAAGCAGTAAAAAATTTCCTTTGCCGAAAAACGTGAGAGGGGTACAAGCTTTTCTCGGGCTGACGGGATAATTCCGCAAATTTGTGCGAGATTATGCGATCTTAGCTAGGCCTTTAATGCAGTTACTTAAAAAAGAAGCCTTATTTTAGATCGACACTGAAGGATTGCAATCCATAGAGAAATTGAAGAGGGCATTAGTACAAGAACCGGCACTGAAAATTTTTAATTATAACGTAAAGACGCAGTTGCATGTTGATGCATCTAAGAATGGATTTGGCGCAACGCTTGTTCAGCAACCTGACAAAAAATGGCATCCGGTAAATTTTATATAGCAGGAAGACGACGAAGCGGGAGGAAGCACTGAATAGCTACTTTTTAGAAGTAAAGGCTGCTTACTTAGTAACAAAAAAGCTGCGTCACTACGATTTAGGTATGGAATTCGATTTAGTAACCGATTGTGCAGCATTCAAGCAAACGGCAAACAAGAAAGACGTACCTCGTCAAGTCGTTCAGTGGTTGATGTATCTGCAAGATTTTTCATTCAATATAGAGCATCGCGCAGGCAACAAATGAGACATGTAGATAGTTTAAGTATGTACCCCGTGATGATTATAACATCTGAGATACACGCGCAATTACGGCGAGCACAAAAAGAAGACGATCAGTTGGCAGCAGTTATTGAAATTTTGAGACATAAGCAGTATGCCGACTACATTTTCAAAAATCAATTTATTTACAAACAGATAGATGGACAAGAACTGCTGGCAGTACCTAAAAGCATGGAAACAGAAATTATCAGAAATGCACACAATTTTGGTCATATGGGCGCACAGAAGACAATACATACGATACGTCAAGAGTATTTTATACCACAGTTGGAACGCAAAGTAAATCAAATAATTTCAAACTGCATAGAGTGCATAACGCATAATCGTAAGTTAGGCCGGCAAGATGGTTACTTACACTGTATCGACAAGGGTGACAAACCGCTTTGCACTCTACACGTTGATCATTTGGGAATGTTAGACACGACTTCGAAAAGCTACAAATACATATTTGCGATGGTTGATGGATTCTCAAAATTCACTTGGCTTTACCTAACAAAGACAACAGATGCGTTAGAAGTTATAAGACACTTCAATTCTTGGGTAACGATCTTCGGTAGTCCGCAACGAGTTGTCAGTGACAAAGGTGGAGCTTTCACGTCGAAGCTATTTAGAGAATTATGCGAAACGCACAAAATTTAACACGGCGAAACTACAGCTGGTGTACCCAGGGGTAATGGCCAAATCGAGAGGGTTAACAGAGTAATTCTTTCAGTTTTGGCAAAAATGTCAGTAGCAGATCCAACTAAATGGTACAAATATGTATCACAAGTACAACGAGCAATTAACGCGCATGTACACTCTTCTACAAAGTTCACTCCATTTGAAGTTATGCTTGGGACAAAGATGCGGAATGAGACGGACACGGAGTTACTAAACATTCTAAAAGACGAATTAATAACTTCCTTGCAGGAAGAACGCAACAGTATCAGGCAAGAAGTCAGGCTGGCAGATTTAGTGGCTATTAAAGTTACACAATATGTAACCGGCAAAAAGTTGTCGAGTAAATACATCAGTCCTTATGAAATTATCAAAGTTAAACAAAATGGAAGGTACGACGTAAAGAAAGCTAAAGAATTTCAAGGTCCAAGACAAACGTCTACAAGCGCGGACAATATGAAACTTTGGCGTTACATTCAATGTGAGGGTCAGGACGACGATAATGCAGAGTCATCTGAGGCAGATGATTTGCAGGATGGCCGATTGTAAGGTTGCAACACTAAACGTCTGTCGCATGAGGTCCCTACGTTCTAGCGGAGTCACCACGAGAAGCGGGCAGACATTTGTTGAACATTAATTGAATTGTACTTTTTACAAATACATTTTAATAATAATAATTCACATCATCAATTATTACATACATATGTACATATAGAAAAATAAGTTGCCGGAAAACAATAACAGATTAATTAAATTTACACACAAGTTTATTCGTTGAAAAATCAATTATTTCTTGTCTTTGAGTACAGTAATTTACCTGGTGTGGCATAATTTAAGTTTTAGACTTTTAAGAATTCCAAAGGGCAATAGAGCCTATATACATATAAAAAGATCTGATATAAAACTCAAACTGAATAAGATTACTTTCAAACTTAATTTATATTAAGTATACTTTTTGCTTCCCAAATTCAATTAAATCATGGATGCATTTATATGTTTGGCCGACGCAGCAGCAGAGTTCGAATCTCACTACAACGAAAGAGATGCGTCCAAACATACAAAGCACTCTCTTGTCATCGAGAAGACGAGCTTAAAGCGCTTTGGAGGAAGACGAAAGCAGCTTACGATGACCTCATGGGTTCAGAAGGCATAACTGCCAAAGATCAAACGGCGATAAAACTTAAGCATAAGAAATCTTATCAATGTTCTGTTCGCTGCCAGACAGCCATGGCTGATCTGCACGAAAAACTGGCAAAACAAAAAAGAGCCGGAAAACATACCTAGCACAACATATGTACCTACGTTTGCCTCCATGCGATACCGATGTATTTAGTTATTTATTTATTTAGTTATGTCTAACAACAAGTATAGTAATAACAGACATTTGGCGAATAGTTAATTTAATATGACACATTATTTCTTAACACTTAATTGCCTATTTAAAAATTATTTGAAGGAATTTGAGTAAATTACAAATAAATTCAAATCAAGTGTAAAATATTATTGACTAGACATATTCTAACTTAGTTGCACTAGGATTAGTAAAGTCAACATCTAAATTATTTGAAAAATAATTGTAATCCGATAAAGTATGTTGACTGGCACATTCGCATCGTAAACCGTTATACTTGGCCTAACCCAAAAAGCATCAAACCGACGCAAATTACGGCTGGGAACATAGAAATGGATTTTTGCAAGTAGGGACTGACAGTCAATTTTTCCTGAAATAATACACAGTAAAAAAGATATAGACAGCGAAGTTCTTCTATTATGCAGAGTTGTACCTTTTCTAGACGATTAATATGAACACTATGACTTGGCCTCCAGATAAAGGCAGCATATTCGAGTTTAGAACGTACAAACGCGGTATAAAGCATCTTAATAGTATTAGGATCGGTGAACTCAGAAGAGTGCCGTCTAACAAATGCAAACATAGCAAAGGAGTCGGCGATAGTTTTATTTAAGTGCGTAGTAAAAGTGAGTTTTGAGTCGAAAAATACTCCAAGATCTTTAGTCTCACTTTTAGAGTCAAGGCCAATGTTCTAATTGAATAAGATGTTGCTAGTGGTATTTTTTATTAGAAAATGTTACTTTATGGCATTTCTTGATTTTAAGTAATAGCCGATTCTCAATACACCAAATGAGAAGCTTATTGAGCTGCGATTGAAGCTCATTCGCGTTTTTTGCGCATCTAATCTCAGAATACATTTTTAAATCATCGGCAAAGAGAAGAAACTTAACTTTAGAAAAAGAAGAACTAATGTCATTTATAAAAAGTAAGAAAAATAGTGGGCCCAAAATACTTCCCTGTGGAACCCCTGATAGAGTAATAAATGACTTAGACGAAGACTTTACTAGTTCTTAAACTGAGGTAGGACCTAATCCACTCCAAAATACACGAATGTATTCCCACACATTTTAATTTGGTCAATAAAATATTATGGGAGATCTTGTCGAAAGCGTTCGAAAAATCAGTGTATATCACATCTAGTTGAAAACCATTGCGAAAAGTTGAAAAACAAACCTCCGTAAAGATTGCGAGGTTGGTTATTGTGGATCTGCCAGTTACAACGCCGTGCTGATTTGCTTCCAATCGTCAACAAACAATCCTTCAGAAAGAGATTTATTGAAGATTAATAGCAAAGGCTTCACTAGGGAAGTACAGTTTTTAAACAATATGGCAGAGAAACCATCTGCGTCCATCTGAGACGAGCTTTTTATATTCTTGATACTATCAATAATATCATCTTCGGTTAGAACAAGTAAACCAAAATCTAATGTGGATGTGCTATTAGTGAAATTTTTACGAATATTTGAGAGTTCGTCTACTGACAGGTCATTATCAGATGCGAAGTTAGACGAAAGGAAACTAGCGAAGAGGTTAGCCGCCACTGACATAGAAGCCGCATTTTCACCTTTATAAAAAACAGTCTTGGGTACACTTGATCCAGTTTTCCTGGATTTGATGTACGACCAAAAACACTTCGGACTTACTTTAATATTAGACTCGAAACTATGAATATAGTTTTTGTAACAAGTATTATTCAACTTGCAGAACTCTTTTTGATAAAAACGATATTTATAGTGAAAGCATTGCTTTTTAGTTGACTTACATTTTTTATAAAACTTGTTTTTCAAATTTTTTAGATGCTTTAAATCTTTCGAGAACCAAGGAAGTTTATACATTTTTGGTTTGATAGTTGGCACATAATTAGAACATTGATCAAATAAATAGGTTTTGAATAAATTAAAACAACCTTCAACTTTAATATCCTGAAATAGGTTATCCCAGTTTATTCCACCCAACGCAATATCCAATGCATCAAAATCGCAGCGACTGTAATTTAATGAAACAGTTGTATTTACTGCGGAATCATCAAAAAATTCCAAAAATTCAAAAACTAGTTCCAGAGGTAGATGATAAGAGTTGGGTGGAGATATAGAAGAGAAAGGTTTTGATATAAAAAATTGGCCTTTAGCTCAATTAAAAATAAAATAATGAATTTAAACAGGTCGAAAACAACAAAAATTAACAATAAGGTATACAAACAAACTAATATAAATATACAAAATTTGTACAAACAACAACTACACAGTCAAGTTGAAATAGCGGCGGTACAGTCGCACTTGATTGTAGCTCAGCCTGTTGAGACGCTGGCTTAAGTGTTGCGTGTGGCGCGGGTTCGACTCCCGCGGAAGCCGTGAAGAAAGAAGTCTGATGACGAAATGTGGTAATTTCCGAAATAGTACTATAACTTCTACCGCTTTGGTGTTGTTTGTTTTTTCTCTAATTTTTCCAACAAAAATTGGCCTTTAGCTCATTTAAAAATAAAATAAAAAAGTTAATGTTGTGCGTTACAAAGACTAAATCTAAAATGCGATTTATATCGTTACTGAGGCCATTTATCTGAGTTAACCCAATACTTAAAAGGTTATCAATAACATATGACTCAACAGAACTATGTACATTAGAGGGCGTCAAGAATTAATTATTATCATAAAACGGCCAACTTACATTGCTTAAATTAAAATCACCAAGTACACATATTTGGCTATCTCCAGTATTACGATATGCGATTTGTACAAACTATCACAGCTAAGTGGTGGTATATATGAAACGCAAAGATACAACAAACCAAGGGAACCACTAACACGAACACAAAGTTGGTCGATGATGGTGTCCTCATTCAGGAGAGGAAAGACAGACGCTTTGAGACCGCTACGGGCCGCAACTAACACACCCCCGCCTCGGCTACATCTCTGGGATCTCTGTCTTTCCGGAAGACATCATACAGGTTTGGATCGAAGAACTCCGCGTTGAAGAAATTAGTATTAAGCCAAGACTCGACGATAACAATAATATCATACTCCAAGTGTGCACTTAGCATTCGAACAGGTATCAGCTTTAGTACGGAATCTAAGGGCATTTTCAAAATATATTTAATGTGCTTGTTAGAATTGGGTGGAATAACTACATTTGTGAGAGTTCTCCTCCTTGTTTTTGAAAAAAAACGGAACTGTCTAATATTAACGCTAGTTGGCCAGATATCTGGCTTAAGCAGGCTAATATATGCATGCTCAGGAACACCCAGTTTAAAGTTGATGTATTTTAGAGATTCTTCTTTAGCATTTTTCTTTACCAGTTTGTAGCAGGCAATTTGCTGTTTGTCTATGGTAACATGTTCCGCCACATAGTTAACAATATCATCTTCAGAGACGGATGGCTTAAACGACGATAAATGAAACCACTTAAGGCGCGCAAATACCCCCAATTCATTATTATCATTGCGGCCCACCACGACATTTCTACGCTTTGAAACCGTCTTATGCTTCACAATGTTCCACTCAGAACCTATCCGTGGCTGGGTAGTAGCGTTCAATGTATCTAACGAAGCAACTGGCGCTTGTATAGACGCAGAAGGCAGAACAGTAGCAAAAACACTGCTAACAACAACATCAGAAGCTGAAGATGTATTAGTATCAGTTGTCAGTGCGGTCGATAACGCAGTCATAATTGTTTAGAACTCGATGTCAAAGATACAGAAGTTACATTATCAGCATCAGCCGGTGAAAAATCATTGTTTATGATCGCAGAACGCATAGTAGCCGATAATGCAGTCATCTGTATCATAGAAGATGATTTTGCAGCAACAACAGCATTGGCAAACTGAGAGTGAGAAATAAACCCAATTTCCGAGCTCGGCGACTTCGTTTTCTGTGAGTCAGGAAAACGGTTTACTTTACTCTTGTTGTTGCTTACTATGGCAGATGAATTAGCATAATTAGCGACAATATTTGTTAGGGCATCGAACTTTGATCTCAAAGACATTAAACATGAAGAAATATTGTTGTTGTGATCATAGTTTTTTTGATTCAATAAATCAATTTCTTTATGAATTTCACCAAATTTTACGTTTATTGCAGTAGCGATAGACTTCAAGCCATCCTTTTGCGTAGTCATGAAGGAGTTTAAAGTCTTTAACAACTTGTTTGGCAGTGGCAAACAATCAGGGCAAAGATAGCATATATGCTTATTTTGGCTAAAGAGCCTGACATCATAATTCGATTTTTGGCCCACACAGCAAGTACGGTGGAACTGATTATGACAAAAACCACTGCACGGCACAATTAACGCATCATTTCGCGAAAATGATTTCAAACACTTTCCGCAAGAACTCATATTTTTAAACACTAACAAATTAATCTCGAGAGCAACAGCAAAACACGTCTGCACTGTAACGCAGTTCAATTTAGAACAGTGTCGGCCAAAATGCATTTTTCCTATGCCCGGGGCATAGGCTAGCTGCTGCGACGTCAAACACGTATACTCACAAGTATACTCTTCTGCCAGCTTCAGAAAAAACGAAAGAGCCAGTAAACTGCTCGTATATCTATGAATAGCTTGGTTCGGCAGCAGCGTATGGCGAAGCTAATTATTTCAGTTGCGTTTCAGAATTCTGTGAGCTAGCACGTATGCGCAAGTTTAATTTTTTACACTGCCAGAAAATACCCCCTTGCGTAATTTATAAAAATGTTTAAAATTGAATGGGAGAGAAATTTTTTTTTTGTTGAAAATATGGAGGGAAAAGCCCATTGCCTCATTTGTAATAAAATGATTGCACATCTTACACGTTATGCATTATGTAGACATTATGAATCCTCCCACAATCAGTATGATTTAATTTTAGGTACCGAACGATCAAGTCTGCTTTTACAAAAAATCAATCAAAACAAATTAGAAACATATGCAGATATAGTTGACCGTTTTAAAAAATTATGAAAATAAATTCAGTGATTTTAATATCATTCGAAATGTAATAGAGCTTCATAATAATCCCTTATATTGCACCCTTCATAACCCAGACCCTGAGGTTCAAGAAGAATTACTAAAGATGCGGAGTGATTTATCATTGGCTATTGAATCAGGGATTAATTTTTGGAAGAAAATAGATGAAACAAAATATTATAACATAAAAACACAAATTTTTAAATTATATTCCACGTTTGGATCCACATATAGCTGTGAAGTTTCATTTTCAACACTTAAATTGGTCCAAAATAAGTATAGAAACAATCTTTCGGATCAACATATAGCTGACCTCATTCGAATTAAGGAGTATAATTCTGAGATAAATGTGGACAAAGTAATGGAAAACGCACTGATCAACATTTGTACAAATTGAACTTAAATCATTTTCATCAACATTATAAAAAAAAAATTGCTCATTATTTATACAGTGTACTTTTCTGCCAACACAGTTTGCAGCAACGCTTTACGCACACAAGTGAAAGCTACATACTATTGCATTGGACAACACTGATTTAGAAGGAGACTATTTAACTTGGCCATCCTTCAGAGACATGTTTACGGCTATATACAACCTAAACAAACGTCTTACACCAAAAAGCCCAAGGGAAGCAAAAAAGATTGTGCAGAGGTGTCCATTGACTAGTGAAGGCTTTACAACAGCCTGGAAAAACCTGAGTGATAGGTACGAAAATAAACGTATCATAGTCAACACACAGTTGAAACTTTTATTCAATTTAAAGGCAGTTGAGAGTAAGTGTGGCAGCTCTATTAAGAAACTGCAGCGCGACATAAACAATTGCATCTCATCACTTCAAGTCATCAAATTGACATTTCGAACTGGGATGCAATTATTACATAGTTATGTTCAACAAAACTGCCAGAATGCACACTGGCGCTATGGGAACAGTCCATAGAAAACAAAACAGATATATCCAAGTGGAAAGATATGGATCGTTTCCTTTAAAATTGGTTCCAAACATTGGAAACCGTATCAGGCTTGAGAGCCAGTAAGATTTCGCAGGCACCTATGCCTCAAGCTCTGCGTCAAAGCTTAGATATGCATCCAAAAAGGCTCTGTACATATCACACTAGCGTTGCCAAGCACTTTTGTAATCTATGCCTTAGCAATGAACACAAATAACGAAGTTGTCAAAAATTCCGTAAAATGACACCAACACAAACAATATATTACATTAAATCGAACAATGGTTGCTTGAACTGCTTATCAGCTGAATTTTAAAAAAAAATTGTGGTTACGCTATATTAACGCTAAGCTGGCGTATCCACAACTAAAAACTATCTTAAGAAAATAAAAAATGACTATGCAGGAATTAAGGGCTCATTTAGTGCTCTCAAAAGAGCCTAACTAAGAAATTAGGTATTTAAGAAATTTTGAAAAAAGTCATAGTCATTTTATATTTTTTTAAGATACTTTTTAGATGTGGATACGCCAGCTTAACGTTAATATAGCTTAACCACGAGTTTTTTCAAAAAATACTTATTTTTGAAAAAAGTCTGTAGGCTATTTTGAGAGCACTAAATGAGCCCTTAATTCCTGCGTAGTCATTTTTTATTTTCTTAAGATAGTTTTTAGTTCTGGATACGTCAGCTTAGCGTTAATATAGCGTAACCACAAGTTTTTTCAAAAAATCATTTTTTTTTTTAAGTCTCTAGGCTATTTTGAGAGCACTAAATGAGCCCTTCATTCCTGCATACTCATTTTTATTTAGAGGTAATTTTTAAGTTGTAGATCCGTCAACTAAACGTTAATTTAACGTAATGGAAAGTTTAAAGAAAAAAATTGGTCTACAAGAACATAAAAAGAAAAAAACTTTTGACTATTTTGAGAGCACTAAATGAACTCTTAATTCCTGCATATTTGCTTTTTTTTCATAAGTTAGTTTTGGAGTTGTGGATACGCCAGCTTAACGTTAAGCTAGCGTAACCATAAGTTTTTTGGAAAAAAATTAGAGCATTAAATTTAGGGTTATGGCATTAAATTAGCACTAAATGAGCTCTTAATTTTGACATTCGTTAGGACTTGTTTGCTTAATGTGGTTACGCTATCTTAACAGACCTGCAAAAATCCTTGGACTGAACCCTCCGCGAGGGTGCCGACTGGAAATGAGCACTACAGAGCAATCCCGTACGATGTCGGGAAGGTGCTCAGGTAAGATCAGGGATAAGTTTCATGTGCTTATGTCTCTCAATGGCTCTGTTATATGGAAATGGTTCTTGATCGTGGTCTCTATGGTAGGGGCTGGATCAAGGTGTCATGCGTACCGTTCTGATGATCAGCCTGGCTGGGGGCCCCCAAATGGCCTAGTCTCGTAGGGCGCCCTCTGGGAACTGGACCGCACCCAGTTGTATTCAGGCCTTGACCCTGGTAATGCGAATCTCTGCCCGGGGTGTACGAACCCCTTTCTCCGCTACTCGTGGGATTTGAAGTATGGAAACGACAACATTAACAAAAAACAACGAGACCGGCACTCGCAATATGTCGGAAGGGCAGTCGCCCAAGAAGCAGGAGGACCTTGCGATGCAGGGCCCCTCCACCACGAAGTAGCCAAGATAGTGAAGGGCAGCAAACCTCTGGGGATGCCGAGGCTTGTATCTTTAAAGAAACGCTGTTTGCTACCATGGGGGCTGCTAAAGCTGGTGTGCGGATACCTCGGGCGCCACGGCAAACACCCACGGAGTTCACAAGGCCGGACGACAGGCCACCCACGGAGGCAGCAACTTCGCGACACAGGAAGGCTGCCATCAGGATCTTGAAAAGGTCCAAACAAGCGGAGGATCGAGTGGGCTAATGCTATCATGCCCAACTTCCAGCTGACTGCTCCAGAGGTGCAGAAAACAGCAAACAAGCGCGAAAGATCTATTTAGGTTGCGCAGAACATACCAAAAGGGGTCAAACCCACGGTCCATCCTTTGCGGAAGTCGCAAAGGAGAATATCATTCTAGCTATGGTGGATGAAAACCACGGCGATGAACCGCTTCTGCGAGCCCATTGGAAATGGGTGGAATCGGAGTTATCGAGCATTGCGGTGAGCGTGCTTCGCGCGAACCCTGGACCGCCGCCATCCTGTAAGGATGCGGGTTGGTTCCAGGGGAATGTAAAAGTGGTTGCATGCGATGACACCAGATCTGCCGAGATGTACAAAGAGGCGGTGGCCAGGGGTAGAGAGGATGCGTCCAAGATGATGCGCGTCGTCCAGATAAATCTCCACCACTGTAAAGCAGCGTCTGCTGCACTGCAGCTCAGCTGGCAAAAAGGGGGCAGCAGATATCGCCCTCATCCAGGAGATCTGGACTGTTGGGCACAGAATTTGTGAACTCCAGATGACGGAGTATACTCTGGTAAGTGGGGCAACTGTGGGTAGACCTTGAGCTTGCATTCTTGTTAACTCGAAACTAAAATTTATTTTTCTTCCTCTATTTAGTGATGAGGACACGGAACGATGAGCTTGGAGGTCAATAGTCAGGTGATCCGGCTGACCCCCATGTATTTAGCTTATGACAACCCTATCCCGACACCGACGGTTGAGAGGGTCGCTGAACAGACATAAGGAGTTTGTGTTCTTGCCGGTGACGCGAATGCGAACCACTTCGTTCGGAGCTGCAGCGATACCAACGAAAGGGGTGAGTCACTTTTCGATTTTATATTAAAAGCTAACGTAGCTATAAGTAATAAGGGTAGTGAACCCATCTTTGTAACAAATAACAGAAGGGAAGTCCTGGACGTGAGCCTCGTCTCGGAGAAGGCAGAGGCTGTGGTCAGAAACTGGAAAGTGCTTGATGACCACTCCTTCTCGGACTATCGATACATCTCTTTCTGCTTGAAGGTGGTCTCACCTAGAAATGAACCTTTAAGAAACCTTAGAAACGCTGACTGGTGTAGATATAGGAATGAACTAGATAAGCAACTTTCAGGCAAACGAGTAAGAGTACCATGTATCCCAGGGATGCTAGAATACATGGTAAACCAGTTTACCATGGCATGTGGGAAGGCTCTTGATAAGGCCTGCCCAAAAGGCAAAAAGAAACCACCGTGGTGGAATGCAGATATTGACAAGGCTCGCAGAATCTGTCGGAATCTATTTAACTTAGCCAAAAGAACCCAAAGTGACTTACAATGGGAAATTTACAGGTCTCACTTAGGGGACTATAAAAAGCTCTTAAGGCAGTCGAAGGGATCTTTTTGGAGGGACTACTGCGGCTCTATGGAATCTGTGTCAGAGGGATCAAGACAGAGAAGGGTTCTCTCTGGCTCACCCCGCATAGCTCCGAGATCCTTGCTAAGGTCGGACGAGCTCGGCTGAGGCAGGGGGACTCCCGAACAGATCGACTTCAGTGAGTGAACAATCGGCGGCTGCTGACTTCCTCACATTCGAGAAAGTAACCTGGGCAATTGAGACATTTAAAACCTACAAGGCGCGGGGACCAGACGAAGTCTCACCGGTGCAGCTTCAGCAATCATTGGAGCTAAGCGCAACTTGGCTGCATGCTATGTATATAGCGGTGTTAAACTTCAATCATATTCCTGTGGAAAGAATCATGGGTTGTTTTTATCCCTAAAGTAGGCAAAATATCTCACGCCAATCCCAAAGACTTTAGGCCTATAAGTCTCCGCTCCTTTCAACTGAAGGTACTAGAGCGAGTAATTGATTGTCAGGTTGATCAGAGATTCAATAACGCACAAATTTATATCTTCCCATCATGCTTACTTGAAAGGGAAGTCCACTTAAACGGCGCTTCATCAAGTTGTGTCGTATATAGAGAACTCTCTACACACTGATATTATATCTAGCCATTGAGGGTGCCCTCCGTCTATCACAACGTGGTCGATTTGGTTTCGTGTCTTACCATCTGGAAAAAGCCACGTAGCTTGGTGAATATTTTTGTGCTGGAACCTGGTACTACAGACTACCATGTTTCGGGACCCGGCGAAGTCGATCAGTCTCAATCCGTTATCGGACGTTTCGTCGTGGAGACTGAACTTTCCGACTATGGACCAAAGATGCACTCATTGCCCACATTGGCATTGAAATCGCCAAGCACGATTTTTATATCGTGGCGGGGGCACCGCTCATACGTGCGGCGAAGGATATCGTAGATGCAATCATTGGTCCCATCGTCCTTCTCTTCCGTCGAAGCGTGGGCTCAAATCAGGGAGATGTTGAAGAACCTCCCCTTAGTGCGGATTATGGCGAGACGTTCGTCCACCGGAGTGAACGACAGTACTTTACCGCTCAGTCTCTCTTCCACCACAAATCCGACACCAAATTTGCGCTCCTTTACATGGCAGCTGTAGTAGATGCCGCAAGGGCCTATCAATTTTTTCCCTTGCCCCGTCCATCGCATCTCTTGGATGGCGGTGAGGTCAGCCTTCGCTCTGCTGAGGACATCAACCAGCCGGGCAGAGGCACCTTCGCAATCCCAACGTTTGCCGTGGTCGTGATCAAAAAAGGGGGGTCTCATCCGAGGCTTTGTTTTCCTTTTCATTGGAAGTTGTTTTTTTACGTGGCGGGTTCAAAACCCCGCGCACAACTCATTGATGGGAGTGAAAATTTGAACCCGTTTATATAGCGAACCGCTTGCTCCAAGACAGACGCTTGCTTGCAGCCGCACCTCCTGGTGAACAGACGCTGCGGACTTTAGTGCTCTCTATTAGCCGTGACCCATGGCTCCACACGGGTTGGTTACCGTATCTCGCACATGGGTTGCTCACGTTGCCCAGGGTGCACGAATGTGGACGTAAGAGTAGGGATTGAGTACAGCCGTGCAACTGTAACCGCATACCCAGAAGCACCATTGTTCCCCATTGCACCCTTGTACCCCATTGCACCCTTGTGCAGCTAAGATCCGCACGCAAATCGACTCCAGGAAAGCTCGACGTCGGAAAGCTGCAATCGCAACAGACAGCCACCCTCTTCGCCACTCGACTTGCACTCCTGCTCTCTGCGAGCAATAATCAACAGAATGATATTTCCGAGCAGGGCGAATTCCTGTAAGAATGACAACTGGCTGATGTCCACAGCTTAACGCTTATCAAGTGTCGCGACGAAAGTTCGACGTCGAATAGCTGCAATTGCAACGGACAGCTGAGAATTTTTAATCTATGAGTAGACTCTCGATCCTGCTAAGGCAAGCAACTCCTCATCGCCCTGATATTAATGAGCAATGGGATAAGATCTCCCGATCTCTACGCTGCGGAGGAGGTGGTTGGGTACCACCAGCCACGGAGAAACAGTTGGTATGACGACGAGTGTCGCGTCGCTGCTGCAGAGAAATACGCAGCATTCAAAGCCACCCTGCAGCCAATTCCTACGCGTGCAACAGTCGAGCGATACCGGGAGAAGAGGAGGGAAGAGATACGTCTTTTCAAGAAGAAGAAACGAGAAGCGGAAAGGCGTGAGTGCGAAGAACTTGAGATGCTATCAAGCAGGAATGCGGCCCGAAAATTCTATCAGAAAATAAGGCAGCAGACACGTGGTTTCAAGACCGGGGCTGGTTCCTGCAAAGACTAGTATGGAAATATGGTGACAGACGTACAAAGCACACTTGAGGTATGGAGGGACCACTTCTCAATGCTACTTAACGCGAACTCTGGTGACCCGTTTGAAGAAGAGGAACCCAGAACAATGTTTAGGTGAGAACAGCACTAAGGGGGCTCAAGAACAAAAAAGGGCCTGGGGCAGACGGGATACCGGCAGAGCTGTTCAAAGCCGGCGGCGAAGAGCTGGTAGGAAGCATGCCCAATTTGGTCCAACGACTACATGCCAGAAGATTGGAATCTCAGTGTACTTTGCCCAATCCTTAAGAAGGGTGATCCTGCTCTTTGCGCCAATTACCGTGGGATCAGCCTTCTAAATATCACATACAAGGTCCTATCGACGATACTGTGTGAAAGACTGATGCTGCTGGCGATGCGGATGATATTGACATCGTTGGCCTTATCAACAGCGCCGTCAGCATATTCCAATCTGGAAAAGAAAGTAAAAGAGGTTGGTCTTGCAGTCAACCAGGACAAAGCAAAGTATCTTGTGGCAACAAACAAAAAATCCTCGCTTATTGGGACCCACGTCACTGTTGGCAGTTACAACTTTGAAGTAGTCAAGGATTTCGTATACCTTGGATCCAGCATTAATATCACCAATAACGTCAGCCTCGAAAAAATAGCAACTGATTTATTTAAATTGATCGAATGACACTTACTCTAATTTATTAGGCATCGAGTGTATGAGCAACGCAGCCGCAAAATACTATGGAAAATTAACATCAAGACAAGATTCGAAAAATTTTCATTGCATTTGAATTATGCAGTTAATTCGCGAAAAATATTTATTAAACATTCACGAATAGTTTACAATAGGATACGTTACATGCACTTTACGACAAAAAAATTTACCGATACAGTTGGAGTATTATGATGTTCTGTCCACAAACGCAGTTGTACCGTCTCTGCTCCACCTTTTATCACATCGCCGCGCTAGTAACGATGATAGGGCCGTAACCATTACTGTGAAAGACAAGGGAGTTACTGCTGAATCTTTCACGGTGACGGGCAGCAATTATTGTGGTGCGGTAGTAATGCTTTCACCACAGACAGTCACGGCGCGGTAATAGTTATGGTCAAAAATGGACTCCTGGCGGTTTATTTCTCTCTATGTATGTTCGATTATAATACAAAATGTTTCTGTATGCAACATTTCAAAGAAACTAATCTAGTCAAAAATCAAACAAAACCCAAACATACAAACTCCATCTATATAAAAAATTGATTATATGGAATATGTTTGTCATGATTTGGCTCTCAAAGTACTGAACCGATTTTAAAGTTCTTTTTTTAAAATGAGATATTTGTCATAAACAACTAAGTCGCATACATATATTTTTAATTCTTGAATTATTATATTTTGGGGGTAAAGCTGCAAAAAAAATACATCGGCGTGCAAGCATTAAACTTTATATTTCATAGGAGAACCAAACAATTTTATTTTATTCGAATATATGAACATAGATACGTGGGCAACGCCACGGTTAAGCGCTAGTCAATCATAATATTAGTAAGCCATAATAATAGTTACTCACCTATAATCAAGTTTAAGTTCCCCAAATCGATAATAACTGAGCTTATACATTAGACTATTAAGCAGGGCAGGCGCCCCCTCAGAATCAATTCGAAATTCACCTCTCTCAGTGAAATAATCACTTTCTTTGATATCATTCGGATGTTCGCCTTCTGCTATACGCACCATCCACAAAAACTTATTAATATCGTCACCGGAATATCCAATCACTCCACCGAATATAACAAGTACATAATCAGCATCCAAGGAAGTCATTATATCATAAGATTCTTCCTCAGTAGATGACATCGCTTTTCCTACCAAAGCTATGTGACTATTATTCCAAGTATTATTATCAACTAACGTTGTCCTATTTGCCATTCCAGCTATTTGGTATCCATAATCCCACCATGACATTATTCGAGCATTGTCTGCTGTATTTTGTGCAAGCCAATAGTAAGCTTCGCGAAAGTCGTCCAAAATATTTCGAGACCTAAAAGTATAAATAAATCAATTTTTTTCATAACATTTTCTTTAAGATTTTGTTTTATTTTTAATTATTATAACTTATGGACTAGAAGATTTTATTTTCTCCATGTTTTTCCATGTCCAGGAAACGCGTAGTACCTGGGGGAGAGGAAAGTGAGATGAATAGGCTCTAAAGGTCATGTGAAAAGGTGCTCGGGATCGTCCGGGATATTATAACATGCCGGACATATGTTGGGTATTTGAAGATTGAATCAGTATAGGTAAGAGTTGGACCTACTAAAATTGTACCAAAATAACACCGGTCACACGAGGAACCTGGAGCGCTTCCATTTGTCCCGCATGTGACTGTCAACGAGGCGGCAGATCTCACAGTTTATATCACGTATCGGTGGGATACGCCCTGGTGGTCGTACTAGCAAATTTAGGACATATCTCCGGGATATGGCCAGTCAGAATGAAACGGGCAGCAGCTGTAAAGACGACATAGCGAAACTTAGGCTTGCCCATGCAAACGTCTGTTAACGTGGAAAAAGGTACGGTTAATTTCGCGAAGCCTCCTCAATCGGCTTTTTTCAAGTTGATATATGTCCTGCGATTCGTGTAGGCAATGTCTGCAGACCGGTCAGTCGATATGACAATGGGTAGGTGGTTTAGTGCAAACGATAGCATAGATCGCCACCTTATGCGCGAGCAATTGTTGGGTCAAGAAAGCTGTTGCAACTAACTACAAATCTGATGGGGTCATTCAAGCTGCAACGAGGTGGGGATGCGTCAAACTAAATAGGGGGAGTTTGCTGAAAGTACAATCCTTGGCCGGGTGAAACTTGAGTAATTTCCAATCTTGATGGGAATGCCACGGTCGTTGTCGGCTATGAAGCCAGTAGTTTATAATGCATAAAACTTGCCAACAACTGATCTGCTACTATTTAAACTTGGTAAAGCAGGTTGTTGTTGTTTTTAAACAATTCTTTATTTATTCAGAATACATTAAAGTTTACTCATCGCTGCATTTAAAGATTTGACAATGTTATTGACCCTTTAATGTTTTATCATAAACATTTCATTAAGGCAGTTTATAAAAGTTGTTTTTAAATAAAACAAGGCAGAATGACTCAATTTCGGCGAACTAGATTTTTTTATAAATTTTCGATGTATTACCGAAGCACTTTCTTAGGTGTCCAGAATTCATAGTAATTCATAAAATATCGAGGTAAAACAAGTGAACGTTAGTTGTTTGACTTTAATTATTCCTAAAATATTGTTTTAACGCAGAATGTGCACCAAATTAATCTGCACCACTCCAAGGCAGCTTCGGCTGCCCTCCTTTTGCGACTCAGAGAAAGAGCTGAGGACATCGTTCTCGTCCAAGAGCCGTGAATCGTCAGAAACAGGGTTTGCGGACTGAACTCTGATGCCTACCAAACGGTAACAGCCCCAGTAGCAGGTAGGATCAGGTCATGTATTCTTATTAAAAAATCACTTTCTTATATTCCACTCTTTCAATACACCGACGAAGACACAGTAAGCATAAGCGTCCAGCTGAAAGAGAGCATCGTCTGGTTCCTGACCAGCTACATGACCCACGACAGCCAATCTCTCCCTCCAAAAAGACTAAAGGAAGCCAACATAGGGGCTGACAAGCAAAGACTTCCGGTCATAAATGAAGCTGACTCGAACGCACATCACGAGATATGGGGCTCAAGCGATACCAACCCTCGAGGTGAGTGTTTACTTGATTTTATATTAGCAAATAATCTATATATATGCAACCGGGGGAACGATCCCACCTTCATGACCTCTGTCAGAAGAGAAGTGCTGGACGTCACCATCGCATCAGGCAGCATGTCAGACCTCATAAGCAACTGGCAAGTGTCCAAAGAGCACTCCTTCTCCGACCACCTCTACATAACTTTTAAGATCAATCTCAATCCCTCTACTCTAACAGCGTATAGGAACAAGAGGCGGACGGATTGGCAGATTAAATATTAATTTTCTTTATAGTGCGGAAATGTTAATTATTTGCATTTTACAAACGGTAGTCAAGTGTATATAGTGTAATATTCAGTGGAATAACCAATATAAGTGTGCATTTTTCAACTTTAAGTATTAATATCTCGAAAACTATGTCAGAGGCAGCTAAAAACTATATATTTGTGATCAGGGGTCCCCTCTACCCCCCGATCCTCCCTTGTTTTTCAACTTCGGGGATGTTAAACTAAAATTTTCCCGCGAAAATTATTAAGTGTCTTACGATAACCTTGTAAAAATTATCATTGCTTAAAATTGTGCTGAATACTGAAATATTTGCAAAGAACTAATGTATCTAAAAAGTGATAAGATAAACAAACAAAATAATACTGAAATATTTGCAAGGAACTAATGTATCTAAAAAGTGATAAGATAAACAAACAAAATAATAGAACGCAAGATAGAGATAATACGATCAAAAGTATTGACTTCAAGTTGGGTGGCGAGCTTACTGGGACTCCACACGCACAAGATTCAGCTGCGTGATATTGTCGCAATATATTATCACTACGAGATTGCGAGACAATTAAAGATAAAATTAGTACAATAACATTATAAGTGAAATTCAACTGTAATTTAATTTATTATATTGTTTGTAGTCTATTTTGGGGGTCGAGCGAATGCAGGATGTGGATGAAGCGCAATATAGTGCCCAGGTTACCCTAGACACCTAGCCAATCCCACATCAAGACCGTAGTGCACGATGAGGAATCGTACCCTTCCAGAGGTGACCCTGTTTCCACCGAACACTACGGATCTAGACCCGGAGGGTGTCGAAACTACCTTTCCCCCCTAATCCAGGGTGTCATGCGTTACCGTGCCCATGGATGGTTTGCAGTCAGGGGGCTATCCCGACTGAATTCTAACGGCACCTCCCGGACACCGGTCCGCCTCCGGGAGTAACGGTGGACTTGCTGCGCCATGGGGCTCTGCCGTAGTCGACCGTTCCCTTCCCCTTCCCTTTACTTCCGGCCACCGAACGGTCTCGGCTCAATAGGTGGCCAAAGAACAAGAATGAAATGAACAAAAAATAAAACAAACAGCCTCGGAACCCTGCACGGGTAATGCCGCCGACGGACACGGCGAAGAAACGTCTAACCCTATCTCGGGAACCGCAACGACGGTGCCGAAAGGGCCTGCACGGCCCAAAACCCAATTTCGATCCTCCGCAGCGACTGGAGATATGGCCCCACCCCTTGAGGGTAAGTCATCCTCCGGTGAAGCCGGAAGTACTAAGCCCCTCGAGGGAAAGTCGCTTCCGGTGGAAAAGCTGAGGACGATCAATCCCCCCAGGCCCATCAAGGCCTCTCCTACCCTGCACAGTTTGGTGGTCAAGCAGGGGTCCTCCACGGACGAAAAACCAACCACAGCTGCGCAAAACACTGGCAAAGCCATTAAGCCTCACGTCAGGGCCCAGCGTGACCGGAGGGGATCCCCGAAGGTCATAAAACGGCTGGAGCCTATACCATACGCCCAACTGACGGAGGCACAGAAAGCCTCTCTCGAGTGGGCCAAGGGAGTCCTGAACGCCAGCGAAAAGCGACCCGTAGGGAACGGCGCAAAGGACAAACCTCCCACTGGCACTGACCAGAGGAAGGACCTGGCCTCCAAGATACCCCGAGTGGATCGAAGAGGCACAGGACTTCCTCCCCCCCGAACCGTCGGTCGATGGCCATATCAGCTAAGCCATTTAGCGAGGCGGCAAAAGAGCACCTTACGCTGGCTGTGCTCGACAAGAGCCATCCCGACGGAAATATCAGCACGGACAACTGGAAGTCCGTCTTGATGGGTCTCTGCAGGGTCTATAAGGGCATACTCTTGAAGTATCTCGGCCCTGCACCAGTCGTCCGCGACGCCGGCTGGTGTCAAGGGCGAATCAAGCTGGTCGCGTGCGCGGACGAGCGTGCCGGCCGACTGTACAAGGAGGCAATCTCCTCGGTGGGACAGCTGTGGCCCGGGGCGGACTTAATGTCTGTCCACAGGGACGAGATCCCTAAACGGAACCATCTACACCGCAGGAGATCTTCGAACTCATCCGCCTTGGCAACGGAGATCTACCCACCAATGATTGGACGACAGTCCGAGTTGGCGAGACTAAGGAGAACCACGCTACGTTGACCTCGTCATCAACGATGCTTCTATCCCAGTGCTCGCGGACTGTGGTGGGGTAATAAGTTACGGCTTCTACTCCATCACCATAAAGGTCCACAAGAGGGCGGAGGGAGCCAAACAGAGGCACCAGACGGGCAACGCCTCGAGCGCACCCGATTCCGTTACCACTCTCACTGGCGAGGGGGCCAACAAACCGGGAGACACCTCGAGCGTCCCTAAGGCCCCGGAGCCAGAGCCGAGCGCCCTGAGCGCAACTGAGGACATCCCATCGGGGGTATCGGACGTCGCGACGGATGCTGAGAGCGAAACGGGCTCAGCATCTGCTTACGTTGGGTCGATATACAGCCGATGGGTAGCGCCCGATGATGAGGACCAGCTTCTGGCTTCAGAATCTGAGGAGGCGGACCTTGACATCACAGTCAGGGCCGTCACCCAAAGAGAAGAGCCAGAGGCAATGGACGTCGGTGACTCTAGAGATGGTGCAGATTCTACAAATTAATCTGCACCACTCCAAGGCAGCTTCGGCTGCCCTCCTTCTGCGACTCAGAGAAAGATCTGAGGACATCATTCTCGTCCACGAGCCGTGGATCGTCAGAAACAGGGTTTGCGGACTGAACTCTGATGCCTACCAAACGGTAACAGCCCCAGTAGCAGGAAGGATCAGGTCATGTATTCTTATTAAAAAATCACTTTCTTATATTCTACTCTCTCAATACACCGACGAAGACACAGTAAGCATAAGGGTCCAGCTGAAAGAGAGCATCGTCTGGTTCCTGACCAGCTACATGACCCACGACAGCCAATCTCTCCCTCCAAAAAGACTAAAGGAAGCCATCATAGGGGCTGACAAGCAAAGACTCCCGGTCATAAATGGAGCTGACTCGAACGCACATCACGAGATATGGGGCTCAAGCGATACCAACCCTCGAGGTGAGTGTTTACTTGATTTTATATTAGCAAATAATCTACATATATATATGCAACCGGGGGAACGATCCCACCTTCATGACCTCTGTCAGAAGAGAAGTGCTGGACGTCACCATCGCATCAGGCAGCATGTCAGACCTCATAAGCAACTGGCAAGTGTCCAAAGAGCACTCCTTCTCCGACCACCTCTACATAACTTTTAAGATCAATCTCAATCCCTCTACTCTAACAGCGTATAGGAACAAGAGGCGGACGGATTGGCAGATTAAATATTAATTTTCTTTATAGTGCGGAAATGTTAATTATTTGCATTTTACAAACGGTAGTCAAGTGTATATATGTAGTGTAATATTCAGTGGAATAACCAATATACATAAAAGTGTGCATTTTTCAACTTTAAGTATTAATATCGCGAAAACTATGTCAGAGGCAGCTAAAAACTATATATTTGTGATCAGGGGTCCCCTCTACCCCCCGATCCTCCCTTGTTTTTCAACTTCGGGGATGTTAAACTAAAATTTTCCCGCGAAAATGATTAAGTGTCTTACGATAACCTTGTAAAAATTATCATTGCTTAAAATTGTGCTGAATACTGAAATATTTGCAAAGAACTAATGTATCTAAAAAGTGATAAGATAAACAAACAAAATAATACTGAAATATTTGCAAGGAACTAATGTATCTAAAAAGTGATAAGATAAACAAACAAAATAATAGAAATAATCAACTGTAATTTAATTTATTATATTGTTTGTAGTCTATTTTGGGGGTCGAGCGAATGCAGGATGTGGATGAAGCGCAATATAGTGCCCAGGTTACCCTAGACACCTAGCCAATCCCACATCAAGACCGTAGTGCACGATGAGGAATCGTACCCTTCCAGAGGTGACCCTGTTTCCACCGAACACTACGGATCTAGACCCGGAGGGTGTCGAAACTACCTTTCCCCCCTAATCCAAGGTGTCATGCGTTACCGTGCCCATGGATGGGTTGCAGTCAGGGGGCTTTTCCGACTGTATTCTAACGGCACCTCCCGGACACCGGTCCGCCTCCTGGAGTAACGGTGGACTTGCTGCGCCATGGGGCTCTGCCGTAGTCGACCGTTCCCTTCCCCTTCCCTTTACTTCCGGCCACCGAACGGTCTCGGCTCAATAGGTGGCCAAAGAACAAGAATGAAACGAACAAAAACCAACAAACAGCCTCGGAACCCTGCACGGGTAATGCCGCCGACGGACACGGCGAAGAAACGTCTAACCCTATCTCGGGAACCGCAACGACGGTGCCGAAAGGGCCTGCACGGCCCAAAACCCAATTTCGATCCTCCGCAGCGACTGGAGATATGGCCCCACCCCTTGAGGGTAAGTCATCCTCCGGTGAAGCCGGAAGTACTAAGCCCCTCGAGGGAAAGTCGCTTCCGGTGGAAAAGCTGAGAACGATCAATCCCCCCAGGCCCACCAAGGTCTCTCCTACCCTGCACAGTTTGGTGGTCAAACAGGGGTCCTCCACGGACGAAAAACCAACCACAGCTGCGCAAAACACTGGCAAAGCCATTAAGCCTCACGTCAGGGCCCAGCGTGACCGGAGGGGATCCCCGAAGGTCATAAAACGGCTGGAGCCTATACAATACGCCCAACTGACGGAGGCACAGAAAGCCTCTCTCGAGTGGGCCAAGGGAGTCCTGAACGCCAGCGAAAAGCGACCCGTAGGGAACGGCGCAAAGGACAAACCTCCCACTGGCACTGACCAGAGGAAGGACCTGGCCTCCAAGATACCCCGAGTGGATCGAAGAGGCACAGGACTTCCTCCCCCCCGAACCGTCGGTCGATGGCCATATCAGCTAAGCCATTTAGCGAGGCGGCAAAAGAGCACCTTACGCTGGCTGTGCTCGACAAGAGCCATCCCGACGGAAATATCAGCACGGACAACTGGAAGTCCGTCTTGATGGGTCTCTGCAGGGTCTATAAGGGCATACTCTTGAAGTATCTCGGCCCTGCACCAGTCGTCCGCGACGCCGGCTGGTGTCAAGGGCGAATCAAGCTGGTCGCGTGCGCGGACGAGCGTGCCGTCCGACTGTACAAGGAGGCAATCTCCTCGGTGGGACAGCTGTGGCCCGGGGCGGACTTGATGTCTGTCCACAGGGACGAGATCCCTAAACGGAACCATCTACACCGCAGGAGATCCTCAAACTCATCCGCCTTGGCAACGGAGATCTACCCACCAATGATTGGACGACAGTCCGAGTTGGCGAGACTAAGGAGAAGCACGTTACGTTGACCTCGTCATCAACGATGCTTCTATCCCAGTGCTCGCGGACTGTGGTGGGGTAATAAGTTACGGCTTCTACTCCATCACCATTAAGGTCCACAAGAGGGCGGAGGGAGCCAAACAAACGGACCAGACGGGCAACGCCTCGAGCGCACCCGATTCCGTTACCACTCTCACTGGCGAGGGGGCCAACAAACCGGGAGACACCTCGAGCATCCCTAAGGCCCCGGAGCCAGAGCCGAGCGCCCTGAGCGCAACTGAGGACATCCCATCGGGGGTATCGGACGTCGCGACGGATGCTGAGAGCGAAACGGGCTCAGCATCTGCTTACGTTGGGTCGATATACAGCCGATGGGTAGCGCCCGATGATGAGGACCAGCTTCTGGCTTCGGAATCTGAGGAGGCGGACCTTGACATCACAGTCAGGGCCGTCACCCAAAAAGAAGAGGCAGAGGCAATGGACGTCGGTGACTCTAGAGATGGTGCAGATTCTACAAATTAATCTGCACCACTCCAAGGCAGCTTCGGCTGCCCTCCTTCTGCGACTCAGAGAAAGAGCTGAGGACATCATTCTCGTCCAAGAGCCGTGGATCGTCAGAAACAGGGTTTGCGGACTGAACTCTGATGCCTACCAAACGGTAACAGCCCCAGTAGCAGGTAGGATCAGGTCATGTATTCTTATTAAAAAATCACTTTCTTATATTCTACTCTCTCAATACACCGACGAAGACACAGTAAGCATAAGCGTCCAGCTGAAAGAGAGCATCGTCTGATTCCTGACCAGCTACATGACCCACGACAGCCAATAAATGGAGCTGACTCGAACGCACATCACGAGATATGGGGCTCAAGCGATACCAACCCTCGAGGTGAGTGTTTACTTGATTTTATATTAGCAAATAATCTATATATATGCAACCGGGGGAACGATCCCACCTTCATGACCTCTGTCAGAAGAGAAGTGCTGGACGTCACCATCGCATCAGGCAGCATGTCAGACCACATAAGCAACTGGCAAGTGTCCAAAGAGCACTCCTTCTCCGACCACCTCTACATAACTTTTAAGATTAATCTCAATCCCTCTACTCTAACAGCGTATAGGAACAAGAGGCGGACGGATTGGCAGATTAAATATTAATTTTCTTTATAGTGCGGAAATGTTAATTATTTGCATTTTACAAACGGTAGTCAAGTGTATATAGTGTAATATTCAGTGGAATAACCAATATAAGTGTGCATTTTTCAACTTTAAGTATTAATATCGCGAAAACTATGTCAGAGGCAGCTAAAAACTATATATTTGTGATCAGGGGTCCCCTCTACCCCCCGATCCTCCCTTGTTTTTCAACTTCGGGGATGTTAAACTAAAATTTTCCCGCGAAAATTATTAAGTGTCTTACGATAACCTTGTAAAAATTATCATTGCTTAAAATTGTGCTGAATACTGAAATATTTGCAAAGAACTAATGTATCTAAAAAGTGATAAGATAAACAAACAAAATAATACTGAAATATTTGCAAGGAACTAATGTATCTAAAAAGTGATAAGATAAACAAACAAAATAAAAGAACGCAAGATAGAGATAATACGATCAAAAGTATTGACTTCAAGTTGGGTGGCGAGCTTACTGGGACTCCACACGCACAAGATTCAGCTGCGTGATATTGTCGCAATATATTATCACTACGAGATTGCGAGACAATTAAAGATAAAATTAGTACAATAACATTATAAGTGAAATTCAACTGTAATTTAATTTATTATATTGTTTGTAGTCTATTTTGGGGGTCGAGCGAATGCAGGATGTGGATGAAGCGCAATATAGTGCCCAGGTTACCCTAGACACCTAGCCAATCCCACATCAAGACCGTAGTGCACGATGAGGAATCGTACCCTTCCAGAGGTGACCCTGTTTCCACCGAACACTACGGATCTAGACCCGGAGGGTGTCGAAACTACCTTTCCCCCCTAATCCAGGGTGTCATGCGTTACCGTGCCCATGGATGGTTTGCAGTCAGGGGGCTATCCCGACTGAATTCTAACGGCACCTCCCGGACACCGGTCCGCCTCCGGGAGTAACGGTGGACTTGCTGCGCCATGGGGCTCTGCCGTAGTCGACCGTTCCCTTCCCCTTCCCTTTACTTCCGGCCACCGAACGGTCTCGGCTCAATAGGTGGCCAAAGAACAAGAATGAAATGAACAAAAAATAAAACAAACAGCCTCGGAACCCTGCACGGGTAATGCCGCCGACGGACACGGCGAAGAAACGTCTAACCCTATCTCGGGAACCGCAACGACGGTGCCGAAAGGGCCTGCACGGCCCAAAACCCAATTTCGATCCTCCGCAGCGACTGGAGATATGGCCCCACCCCTTGAGGGTAAGTCATCCTCCGGTGAAGCCGGAAGTACTAAGCCCCTCGATGGAAAGTCGCTTCCGGTGGAAAAGCTGAGAACGATCAATCCCCACAGGCCCATCAAGGCCTCTCCTACCCTGCACAGTTTGGTGGTCAAACAGGGGTCCTCCACGGACGAAAAACCAACCACAGCTGCGCAAAACACTGGCAAAGCCATTAAGCCTCACGTCAGGGCCCAGCGTGACCGGAGGGGATCCCCGAAGGTCATAAAACGGCTGGAGCCTATACCATACGCCCAACTGACGGAGGCACAGAAAGCCTCTCTCGAGTGGGCCAAGGGAGTCCTGAACGCCAGCGAAAAGCGACCCGTAGGGAACGGCGCAAAGGACAAACCTCCCACTGGCACTGACCAGAGGAAGGACCTGGCCTCCAAGATACCCCGAGTGGATCGAAGAGGCACAGGACTTCCTCCCCCCGAACCGTCGGTCGATGGCCATATCAGCTAAGCCATTTAGCGAGGCGGCAAAAGAGCACCTTACGCTGGCTGTGCTCGACAAAAGCCATCCCGACGGAAATATCAGCACGGACAACTGGAAGTCCGTCTTGATGGGTCTCTGCAGGGTCTATAAGGGCATACTCTTGAAGTATCTCGGCCCTGCACCAGTCGTCCGCGACGCCGGCTGGTGTCAAGGGCGAATCAAGCTGGTCGCGTGCGCGGACGAGCGTGCCGGCCGACTGTACAAGGAGGCAATCTCCTCGGTGGGACAGCTGTGGCCCGGGGCGGACTTAATGTCTGTCCACAGGGACGAGATCCCTAAACGGAACCATCTACACCGCAGGAGATCCTCGAACTCATCCGCCTTGGCAACGGAGATCTACCCACCAATGATTGGACGACAGTCCGAGTTGGCGAGACTAAGGAGAACCACGCTACGTTGACCTCGTCATCAACGATGCTTCTATCCCAGTGCTCGCGGACTGTGGTGGGGTAATAAGTTACGGCTTCTACTCCATCACCATTAAGGTCCACAAGAGGGCGGAGGGAGCCAAACAGAGGCACCAGACGGGCAACGCCTCGAGCGCACCCGATTCCGTTACCACTCTCACTGGCGAGGGGGCCAACAAACCGGGAGACACCTCGAGCGTCCCTAAGGCCCCGGAGCCAGAGCCGAGCGCCCTGAGCGCAACTGAGGACATCCCATCGGGGGTATCGGACGTCGCGACGGATGCTGAGAGCGAAACGGGCTCAGCATCTGCTTACGTTGGGTCGATATACAGCCGATGGGTAGCGCCCGATGATGAGGACCAGCTTCTGGCTTCAGAATCTGAGGAGGCGGACCTTGACATCACAGTCAGGGCCGTCACCCAAAGAGAAGAGTCAGAGGCAATGGACGTCGGTGACTCTAGAGATGGTGCAGATTCTACAAATTAATCTGCACCACTCCAAGGCAGCTTCGGCTGCCCTCCTTCTGCGACTCAGAGAAAGATCTGAGGACATCATTCTCGTCCAAGAGCCGTGGATCGTCAGAAACAGGGTTTGCGGACTGAACTCTGATGCCTACCAAACGGTAACAGCCCCAGTAGCAGGTAGGATCAGGTCATGTATTCTTATTAAAAAATCACTTTCTTATATTCTACTCTCTCAATACACCGACGAAGACACAGTAAGCATAAGGGTCCTGTTGAAAGAGAGCATCGTCTGGTTCCTGACCAGCTACATGACCCACGACAGCCAATCTCTCCCTCCAAAAAGACTAAAGGAAGCCATCATAGGGGCTGACAAGCAAAGACTCCCGGTCATAAATGGAGCTGACTCGAACGCACATCACGAGATATGGGGCTCAAGCGATACCAACCCTCGAGGTGAGTGTTTGCTTGATTTTATATTAGCAAATAATCTACATATATATGTATATGCAACCGGGGGAACGATCCCACCTTCATGACCTCTGTCAGAAGAGAAGTGCTGGACGTCACCATCGCATCAGGCAGCATGTCAGACCTCATAAGCAACTGGCAAGTGTCCAAAGAGCACTCCTTCTCCGACCACCTCTACATAACTTTTAAGATCAATCTCAATCCCTCTACTCTAACAGCGTATAGGAACAAGAGACGGATTGGCAGATTAAATATTAATTTTCTTTATAGTGCGGAAATGTTAATTATTTGCATTTTACAAACGGCAGTCAAGTGTATATATGTAGTGTAATATTCAGTGGAATAACCAATATACATAAAAGTGTGTATTTTTCAACTTTAAGTATTAAAACTATGTCAGAGGCAGCTAAAAACTATATATTTGTGATCAGGGGTCCCCTCTACCCCCCGATCCTCCCTTGTTTTTCAACTTCGGGGATGTTAAACTAAAATTTTCCCACGAAAATTATTAAGTGTCTTACGATAACCTTGTAAAAATTATCATTGCTTAAAATTGTGCTGAATACTGAAATATTTGCAAAGAACTAATGTATCTAAAAAGTGATAAGATAAACAAACAAAATAATACTGAAATATTTGCAAGGAACTAATGTATCTAAAAAGTGATAAGATAAACAAACAAAATAATAGAAATAATCAACTGTAATTTAATTTATTATATTGTTTTTAGTCTATTTTGGGGGTCGAGCGAATGCAGGATGTGGATGAAGCGCAATATAGTGCCCAGGTTACCCTAGACACCTAGCCAATCCCACATCAAGACCGTAGTGCACGATGAGGAATCGTACCCTTCCAGAGGTGACCCTGTTTCCACCGAACACTACGGATCTAGACCCGGAGGGTGTCGAAACTACCTTTCCCCCCTAATCCAAGGTGTCATGCGTTACCGTGCCCATGGATGGGTTGCAGTCAGGGGGCTTTTCCGACTGTATTCTAACGGCACCTCCCGGACACCGGTCCGCCTCCGGGAGTAACGGTGGACTTGCTGCGCAATGGGGCTCTGCCGTAGTCGACCGTTCCCTTCCCCTTCCCTTTACTTCCGGCCACCGAACGGTCTCGGCTCAATAGGTGGCCAAAGAACAAGAATGAAACGAACAAAAACCAACAAACAGCCTCGGAACCCTGCACGGGTAATGCCGCCGACGGACACGGCGAAGAAACGTCTAACCCTATCTCGGGAACCGCAACGACGGTGCCGAAAGGGCCTGCACGGCCCAAAACCCAATTTCGATCCTCCGCAGCGACTGGAGATATGGCCCCACCCCTTGAGGGTAAGTCATCCTCCGGTGAAGCCGGAAGTACTAAGCCCCAAGGTCTCTCTTACCCTGCACAGTTTGGTGGTCAAACAGGGGTCCTCCACGGACGAAAAACCAACCACAGCTGCGCAAAACACTGGCAAAGCCATTAAGCCTCACGTCAGGGCCCAGCGTGACCGGAGGGGATCCCCGAAGGTCATAAAACGGCTGGAGCCTATACCATACGCCCAACTGGCGGAGGCACAGAAAGCCTCTCTCGAGTGGGCCAAGGGAGTCCTGAACGCCAGCGAAAAGCGACCCGTAGGGAACGGCGCAAAGGACAAACCTCCCACTGGCACTGACCAGAGGAAGGACCTGGCCTCCAAGATACCCCGAGTGGATCGAAGAGGCACAGGACTTCCTAACCCCCGAACCGTCGGTCGATGGCCATATCAGCTAAGCCATTTAGCGAGGCGGCAAAAGAGCACCTTACGCTGGCTGTGCTCGACAAGAGCCATCCCGACGGAAATATCAGCACGGACAACTGGAAGTCCGTCTTGATGGGTCTCTGCAGGGTCTATAAGGGCATACTCTTGAAGTATCTCGGCCCTGCACCAGTCGTCCGCGACGCCGGCTGGTGTCAAGGGCGAATCAAGCTGGTCGCGTGCGCGGACGAGCGTGCCGTCCGACTGTACAAGGAGGCAATCTCCTCGGTGGGACAGCTGTGGCCCGGGGCGGACTTGATGTCTGTCCACAGGGACGAGATCCCTAAACGGAACCATCTACACCGCAGGAGATCCTCAAACTCATCCGCCTTGGCAACGGAGATCTACCCACCAATGATTGGACGACAGTCCGAGTTGGCGAGACTAAGGAGAAGCACGTTACGTTGACCTCGTCATCAACGATGCTTCTATCCCAGTGCTCGCGGACTGTGCTGGGGTAATAAGTTACGGCTTCTACTCCATCACCATTAAGGTCCACAAGAGGGCGGAGGGAGCCAAACAAACGGACCAGACGGGCAACGCCTCGAGCGCACCCGATTCCGTTACCACTCTCACTGGCGAGGGGGCCAACAAACCGGGAGACAGCTCGAGCGTCCCTAAGGCCCCGGAGCCAGAGCCGAGCGCCCTGAGCGCAACTGAGGACATCCCATCGGGGGTATCGGACGTCGCGACGGATGCTGAGAGCGAAACGGGCTCAGCATCTGCTTACGTTGGGTCGATATACAGCCCATGGGTAGCGCCCGATGATGAGGACCAGCTTCTGGCTTCGGAATCTGAGGAGGCGGACCTTGACATCACAGTCAGGGCCGTCACCCAAAGAGAAGAGGCAGAGGCAATGGACGTCGGTGACTCTAGAGATGGTGCAGATTCTACAAATTAATCTGCACCACTCCAAGGCAGCTTCGGCTGCCCTCTTTCTGCGACTCAGAGAAAGAGCTGAGGACATCATTCTCGTCCAAGAGCCGTGGATCGTCAGAAACAGGGTTTGCGGACTGAACTCTGACGCTACCAAACGGTAACAGCCCCAGTAGCAGGTAGGATCAGGTCATGTATTCTTATTAAAAAATCACTTTCTTATATTCTACTCTCTCAATACACCGACGAAGACACAGTAAGCATAAGCGTCCAGCTGAAAGAGAGCATCGTCTGATTCCTGACCAGCTACATGACCCACGACAGCCAATCTCTCCCTCCAAAAAGACTAAAGGAAGCCATCATAGGGGCTGACAAGCAAAGACTTCCGGTCATAAATGGAGCTGACTCAAACGCACATCACGAGATATGGGGCTCAAGCGATACCAACCCTCGAGGTGAGTGTTTACTTGATTTTATATTAGCAAATAATCTATATATATGCAACCGGGGGAACGATCCCACCTTCATGACCTCTGTCAGAAGAGAAGTGCTGGACGTCACCATCGCATCAGGCAGCATGTCAGACCTCATAAGCAACTGGCAAGTGTCCAAAGAGCACTCCTTCTCCGACCACCTCTACATAACTTTTAAGATTAATCTCAATCCCTCTACTCTAACAGCGTATAGGAACAAGAGGCGGACGGATTGGCAGATTAAATATTAATTTTCTTTATAGTGCGGAAATGTTAATTATTTGCATTTTACAAACGGTAGTCAAGTGTATATAGTGTAATATTCAGTGGAATAACCAATATAAGTGTGCATTTTTCAACTTTAAGTATTAATATCTCGAAAACTATGTCAGAGGCAGCTAAAAACTATATATTTGTGATCAGGGGTACCCTCTACCCCCCGATCCTCCCTTGTTTTTCAACTTCGGGGATGTTAAACTAAAATTTTCCCGCGAAAATTATTAAGTGTCTTACGATAACCTTGTAAAAATTATCATTGCTTAAAATTGTGCTGAATACTGAAATATTTGCAAAGAACTAATGTATCTAAAAAGTGATAAGATAAACAAACAAAATAATACTGAAATATTTGCAAGGAACTAATGTATCTAAAAAGTGATAAGATAAACAAACAAAATAATAGAACGCAAGATAGAGATAATACGATCAAAAGTATTGACTTCAAGTTGGGTGGCGAGCTTACTGGGACTCCACACGCACAAGATTCAGCTGCGTGATATTGTCGCAATATATTATCACTACGAGATTGCGAGACAATTAAAGATAAAATTAGTACAATAACATTATAAGTGAAATTCAACTGTAATTTAATTTATTATATTGTTTGTAGTCTATTTTGGGGGTCGAGCGAATGCAGGATGTGGATGAAGCGCAATATAGTGCCCAGGTTACCCTAGACACCTAGCCAATCCCACATCAAGACCGTAGTGCACGATGAGGAATCGTACCCTTCCAGAGGTGACCCTGTTTCCACCGAACACTACGGATCTAGACCCGGAGGGTGTCGAAACTACCTTTCCCCCCTAATCCAAGGTGTCATGCGTTACCGTGCCCATGGATGGGTTGCAGTCAGGGGGCTTTTCCGACTGTATTCTAACGGCACCTCCCGGACACCGGTCCGCCTCCGGGAGTAACGGTGGACTTGCTGCGCCATGGGGCTCTGCCGTAGTCGACCGTTCCCTTCCCCTTCCCTTTACTTCCGGCCACCGAACGGTCTCGGCTCAATAGGTGGCCAAAGAACAAGAATGAAACGAACAAAAACCAACAAACAGCCTCGGAACCCTGCACGGGTAATGCCGCCGACGGACACGGCGAAGAAACGTCTAACCCTATCTCGGGAACCGCAACGACGGTGCCGAAAGGGCCTGCACGGCCCAAAACCCAATTTCGATCCTCCGCAGCGACTGGAGATATGGCCCCACCCCTTGAGGGTAAGTCATCCTCCGGTGAAGCCGGAAGTACTAAGCCCCTCGAGGGAAAGTCGCTTCCGGTGGAAAAGCTGAAAACGATCAATCCCCCCAGGCCCACCAAGGTCTCTCCTACCCTGCACAGTTTGGTGGTCAAACAGGGGTCCTCCACGGACGAAAAACCAACCACAGCTGCGCAAAACACTGGCAAAGCCATTAAGCCTCACGTCAGGGCCCAGCGTGACCGGAGGGGATCCCCGAAGGTCATAAAACGGCTGGAGCCTATACCATACGCCCAACTGACGGAGACACAGAAAGCCTCTCTCGAGTGGGCCAAGGGAGTCCTGAACGCCAGCGAAAAGCGACCCGTAGGGAACGGCGCAAAGGACAAACCTCCCACTGGCACTGACCAGAGGAAGGACCTGGCGTCCAAGATACCCCGAGTGGATCGAAGAGGCACAGGACTTCCTCCCCCCCGAACCGTCGGTCGATGGCCATATCAGCTAAGCCATTTAGCGAGGCGGCAAAAGAGCACCTTACGCTGGCTGTGCTCGACAAGAGCCATCCCGACGGACATATCAGCACGGACAACTGGAAGTCCGTCTTGATGGGTCTCTGCAGGGTCTATAAGGGCATACTCTTGAAGTATCTCGGCCCTGCACCAGTCGTCCGCGACGCCGGCTGGTGTCAAGGGCGAATCAAGCTGGTCGCGTGCGCGGACGAGCGTGCCGTCCGACTGTACAAGGAGGCAATCTCCTCGGTGGGACAGCTGTGGCCCGGGGCGGACTTGATGTCTGTCCACAGGGACGAGATCCATAAACGGAACCATCTACACCGCAGGAGATCCTCAAACTCATCCGCCTTGGCAACGGAGAACTACCCACCAATGATTGGACGACAGTCCGAGTTGGCGAGACTAAGGAGAAGCACGTTACGTTGACCTCGTCATCAACGATGCTTCTATCCCAGTGCTCGCGGACTGTGCTGGGGTAATAAGTTACGGCTTCTACTCCATCACCATTAAGGTCCACAAGAGGGCGGAGGGAGCCAAACAAACGGACCAGACGGGCAACGCCTCGAGCGCACCCGATTCCGTTACCACTCTCACTGGCGAGGGGGCCAACAAACCGGGAGACAGCTCGAGCGTCCCTAAGGCCCCGGAGCCAGAGCCGAGCGCCCTGAGCGCAACTGAGGACATCCCATCGGGGGTATCGGACGTCGCGACGGATGCTGAGAGCGAAACGGGCTCAGCATCTGCTTACGTTGGGTCGATATACAGCCCATGGGTAGCGCCCGATGATGAGGACCAGCTTCTGGCTTCGGAATCTGAGGAGGCGGACCTTGACATCACAGTCAGGGCCGTCACCCAAAGAGAAGAGGCAGAGGCAATGGACGTCGGTGACTCTAGAGATGGTGCAGATTCTACAAATTAATCTGCACCACTCCAAGGCAGCTTCGGCTGCCCTCCTTCTGCGACTCAGAGAAAGAGCTGAGGACATCATTCTCGTCCAAGAGCCGTGGATCGTCAGAAACAGGGTTTGCGGACTGAACTCTGACGCTACCAAACGGTAACAGCCCCAGTAGCAGGTAGGATCAGGTCATGTATTCTTATTAAAAAATCACTTTCTTATATTCTACTCTCTCAATACACCGACGAAGACACAGTAAGCATAAGCGTCCAGCTGAAAGAGAGCATCGTCTGATTCCTGACCAGCTACATGACCCACGACAGCCAATCTCTCCCTCCAAAAAGACTAAAGGAAGCCATCATAGGGGCTGACAAGCAAAGACTTCCGGTCATAAATGGAGCTGACTCAAACGCACATCACGAGATATGGGGCTCAAGCGATACAAACCCTCGAGGTGAGTGTTTACTTGATTTTATATTAGCAAATAATCTATATATATGCAACCGGGGGAACGATCCCACCTTCATGACCTCTGTCAGAAGAGAAGTGCTGGACGTCACCATCGCATCAGGCAGCATGTCAGACCTCATAAGCAACTGGCAAGTGTCCAAAGAGCACTCCTTCTCCGACCACCTCTACATAACTTTTAAGATCAATCTCAATCCCTCTACTCTAACAGCGTATAGGAACAAGAGGCGGACGGATTGGCAGATTAAATATTAATTTTCTTTATAGTGCGGAAATGTTAATTATTTGCATTTTACAAACGGTAGTCAAGTGTATATAGTGTAATATTCAGCGGAATAACCAATATAAGTGTGCATTTTTCAACTTTAAGTATTAATATCGCGAAAACTATGTCAGAGGCAGCTAAAAACTATATATTTGTGATCAGGGGTCCCCTCTACCCCCCGATCCACCCTTGTTTTTCAACTTCGGGGATGTTAAACTAAAATTTTCGCGCGAAAATTATTAAGTGTCTTACGATAACCTTGTAAAAATTATCATTGCTTAAAATTGTGCTGAATACTGAAATATTTGCAAAGAACTAATGTATCTAAAAAGTGATAAGATAAACAAACAAAATAATACTGAAATATTTGCAAGGAACTAATGTATCTAAAAAGTGATAAGATAAACAAACAAAATAATAGAACGCAAGATAGAGATAATACGATCAAAAGTATTGACTTCAAGTTGGGTGGCGAGCTTACTGGGACTCCACACGCACAAGATTCAGCTGCGTGATATTGTCGCAATATATTATCACTACGAGATTGCGAGACAATTAAAGATAAAATTAGTACAATAACATTATAAGTGAAATTCAACTGTAATTTAATTTATTATATTGTTTGTAGTCTATTTTGGGGGTCGAGCGAATGCAGGATGTGGATGAAGCGCAATATAGTGCCCAGGTTACCCTAGACACCTAGCCAATCCCACATCAAGACCGTAGTGCACGATGAGGAATCGTACCCTTCCAGAGGTGACCCTGTTTCCACCGAAAACTACGGATCTAGACCCGGAGGGTGTCGAAACTACCTTTCCCCCCTAATCCAAGGTGTCATGCGTTACCGTGCCCATGGATGGGTTGCAGTCAGGGGGCTTTTCCGACTGTATTCTAACGGCACCTCCCGGACACCGGTCCGCCTCCGGTAGTAACGGTGGACTTGCTGCGCCATGGGGCTCTGCCGTAGTCGACCGTTCCCTTCCCCTTCCCTTTACTTCCGGCCACCGAACGGTCTCGGCTCAATAGGTGGCCAAAGAACAAGAATGAAACGAACAAAAACCAACAAACAGCCTCGGAACCCTGCACGGGTAATGCCGCCGACGGACACGGCGAAGAAACGTCTAACCCTATCTCGGGAACCGCAACGACGGTGCCGAAAGGGCCTGCACGGCCCTAAACCCAATTTCAATCCTCCGCAGCGTCTGGAGATATGGCCCCACCCCTTGAGGGTAAGTCATCCTCCGGTGAAGCCGGAAGTACTAAGCCCCTCGAGGGAAAGTCGCTTCCGGTGGAAAAGCTGAGAACGATCAATCCCCCCAGGCCCACCAAGGTCTCTCCTACCCTGCACAGTTTGGTGGTCAAACAGCGGTCCTCCACGGACGAAAAACCAACCACAGCTGCGCAAAACACTGGCAAAGCCATTAAGCCTCACGTCAGGGCCCAGCGTGACCGGAGGGGATCCCCGAAGGTCATAAAACGGCTGGAGCCTATACCATACGCCCAACTGACGGAGGCACAGAAAGCCTCTCTCGAGTGGGCCAAGGGAGTCCTGAACGCCAGCGAAAAGCGACCCGTAGGGAACGGCGCAAAGGACAAACCTCCCACTGGCACTGACCAGAGGAAGGACCTGGCCTCCAAGATACCCCGAGTGGATCGAAGAGGCACAGGACTTCCTCCCCCCCGAACCGTCGGTCGATGGCCATATCAGCTAAGCCATTTAGCGAGGCGGCAAAAGAGCACCTTACGCTGGCTGTGCTCGACAAGAGCCATCCCGACGGAAATATCAGCACGGACAACTGGAAGTCCGTCTTGATAGGTCTCTGCAGGGTCTATAAGGGCATACTCTTGAAGTATCTCGGCCCTGCACCAGTCGTCCGCGACGCCGGCTGGTGTCAAGAGCGAATCAAGCAGGTCGCGTGCGCGGACGAGCGTGCCGGCCGACTGTACAAGGAGGCAATCTCCTCGGTGGGACAGCTGTGGCCCGGGGCGGACTTAATGTCTGTCCACAGGGACGAGATCCCTAAACGGAACCATCTACACCGCAGGAGATCCTCGAACTCATCCGCCTTGGCAACGAAGATCTACCCACCAATGATTGGACGACAGTCCGAGTTGGCGAGACTAAGGAGAAGCACGTTACGTTGACCTCGTCATCAACGATGCTTCTATCCCAGTGCTCGCGGACTGTGGTGGGGTAATAAGTTACGGCTTCTACTCCATCACCATAAAGGTCCACAAGAGGGCGGAGGGAGCCAAACAGAGGCACCAGACGGGCAACGCCTCGAGCGCACCTGATTCCGTTACCACTCTCACTGGCGAGGGGGCCAACAAACCGGGAGACACCTCGAGCGTCCCTAAGGCCCCGGAGCCAGAGCCGAGCGCCCTGAGCGCAACTGAGGACATCCCATCGGGGGTATCGGACGTCGCGACGGATGCTGAGAGCGAAACGGGCTCAGCATCTGCTTACGTTGGGTCGATATACAGCCGATGGGTAGCGCCCGATGATGAGGACCAGCTTCTGGCTTCGGAATCTGAGGAGGCGGACCTTGACATCACAGTCAGGGCCGTCACCCAAAGAGAAGAGGCAGAGGCAATGGACGTCGGTGACTCTAGAGATGGTGCAGATTCTACAAATTAATCTGCACCACTCCAAGGCAGCTTCGGCTGCCCTCCTTCTGCGACTCAGAGAAAGAGCTGAGGACATCATTCTCGTCCAAGAGCCGTGGATCGTCAGAAACAGGGTTTGCGGACTGAACTCTGATGCCTACCAAACGGTAACAGCCCCAGTAGCAGGTAGGATCAGGTCATGTATTCTTATTAAAAAATCACTTTCTTATATTCTACTCTCTCAATACACCGACGAAGACACAGTAAGCATAAGCGTCCAGCTGAAAGAGAGCATCGTCTGATTCCTGACCAGCTACATGACCCACGACAGCCAATCTCTCCCTCCAAAAAGACTGAAGGAAGCCATCATAGGGGCTGACAAGCAAAGACTTCCGGTCATAAATGGAGCTGACTCGAACGCACATCACGAGATATGGGGCTCAAGCGATACCAACCCTCGAGGTGAGTGTTTACTTGATTTTATATTAGCAAATAATCTATATATATGCAACCGGGGGAACGATCCCACCTTCATGACCTCTGTCAGAAGAGAAGTGCTGGACGTCACCATCGCATCAGGCAGCATGTCAGACCTCATAAGCAACTGGCAAGTGTCCAAAGAGCACTCCTTCTCCGACCACCTCTACATAACTTTTAAGATCAATCTCAATCCCTCTACTCTAACAGCGTATAGGAACAAGAGGCGGACGGATTGGCAGATTAAATATTAATTTTCTTTATAGTGCGGAAATGTTAATTATTTGCATTTTACAAACGGTAGTCAAGTGTATATAGTGTAATATTCAGTGGAATAACCAATATAAGTGTGCATTTTTCAACTTTAAGTATTAATATCTCGAAAACTATGTCAGAGGCAGCTAAAAACTATATATTTGTGATCAGGGGTCCCCTCTACCCCCCGATCCTCCCTTGTTTTTCAACTTCGGGGATGTTAAACTAAAATTTTCCCGCGAAAATTATTAAGTGTCTTACGATAACCTTGTAAAAATTATCATTGCTTAAAATTGTGCTGAATACTGAAATATTTGCAAAGAACTAATGTATCTAAAAAGTGATAAAATAAACAAACAAAATAATACTGAAATATTTGCAAGGAACTAATGTATCTAAAAAGTGATAAGATAAACAAACAAAATAAAAGAACGCAAGATAGAGATAATACGATCAAAAGTATTGACTTCAAGTTGGGTGGCGAGCTTACTGGGACTCCACACGCACAAGATTCAGCTGCGTGATATTGTCGCAATATATTATCACTACGAGATTGCGAGACAATTAAAGATAAAATTAGTACAATAGCATTATAAGTGAAATTCAACTGTAATTTAATTTATTATATTGTTTGTAGTCTATTTTGGGGGTCGAGCGAATGCAGGATGTGGATGAAGCGCAATATAGTGCCCAGGTTACCCTAGACACCTAGCCAATCCCACATCAAGACCGTAGTGCACGATGAGGAATCGTACCCTTCCAGAGGTGACCCTGTTTCCACCGAACACTACGGATCTAGACCCGGAGGGTGTCGAAACTACCTTTCCCCCCTAATCCAAGGTGTCATGCGTTACCGTGCCCATGGATGGGTTGCAGTCAGGGGGCTTTTCCGACTGTATTCTAACGGCACCTCCCGGACACCGGTCCGCCTCCGGGAGTAACGGTGGACTTGCTGCGCCATGGGGCTCTGCCGTAGTCGACCGTTCCCTTCCCCTTCCCTTTACTTCCGGCCACCGAACGGTCTCGGCTCAATAGGTGGCCAAAGAACAAGAATGAAACGAACAAAAACCAACAAACAGCCTCGGAACCCTGCACGGGTAATGCCGCCGACGGACACGGCGAAGAAACGTCTAACCCTATCTCGGGAACCGCAACGACGGTGCCGAAAGGGCCTGCACGGCCCAAAACCCAATTTCGATCCTCCGCAGCGACTGGAGATATGGCCCCACCCCTTGAGGGTAGGTCATCCTCCGGTGAAGGCAGAAGTACTAAGCCCCTCGAGGGAAAGTCGCTTCCGGTGGAAAAGCTGAGAACGATCAATCCCCCCAGGCCCACCAAGGTCTCTCCTACCCTGGACAGTTTGGTGGTCAAACAGGGGTCCTCCACGGACGAAAAACCAACCACAGCTGCGCAAAACACTGGCAAAGCCATTAAGCCTCACGTCAGAGCCCAGCGTGACCGGAGGGGATCCCCGAAGGTCATAAAACGGCTGGAGCCTATACCATACGCCCAACTGACGGAGGCACAGAAAGCCTCTCTCGAGTGGGCCAAGGGAGTCCTGAACGCCAGCGAAAAGCGACCCGTAGGGAACGGCGCAAAGGACAAACCTCCCACTGGCACTGACCAGAGGAAGGACCTGGCGTCCAAGATACCCCGAGTGGATCGAAGAGGCACAGGACTTCCTCCCCCCCGAACCGTCGGTCGATGGCCATATCAGCTAAGCCATTTAGCGAGGCGGCAAAAGAGCACCTTACGCTGGCTGTGCTCGACAAGAGCCATCCCGACGGACATATCAGCACGGACAACTGGAAGTCCGTCTTGATGGGTCTCTGCAGGGTCTATAAGGGCATACTCTTAAAGTATCTCGGCCCTGCATGGGTCGTCCGCGACGGCTGGTGTCAAGGGCGAATCAAGCTGGTCGCGTGCGCGGACGAGCGTGCCGTCCGACTGTACAAGGAGGCAATCTCCTCGGTGGGACAGCTGTGGCCCGGGGCGGACTTGATGTCTGTCCACAGGGACGAGATCCATAAACGGAACCATCTACACCGCAGGAGATCCTCAAACTCATCCGCCTTGGCAACGGAGATCTACCCACCAATGATTGGACGACAGTCCGAGTTGGCGAGACTAAGGAGAAGCACGTTACGTTGACCTCGTCATCAACAATGCTTCTATCCCAGTGCTCGCGGACTGTGGTGGGGTAATAAGTTACGGCTTCTACTCCATCACCATTAAGGTCCACAAGAGGGCGGAGGGAGCCAAACAAACGGACCAGACGGGCAACGCCTCGAGCGCACCCGATTCCGTCGGTGCCGAAAGGGCCTGCACGGCCCAAAACCCAATTTCGATCCTCCGCAGCGACTGGAGATATGGCCCCACCCCTTGTGGGTAAGTCATCCTCCGGTGAAGCCGGAAGTACTAAGCCCCTCGAGGGAAAGTCGCTTCCGGTGGAAAAGCTGAGGACGATCAATCCCCCCAGGCCCATCAAGGCCTCTCCTACCCTGCACAGTTTGGTGGTCAAACAGGGGTCCTCCACGGACGAAAAACCAACCACAGCTGCGCAAAACACTGGCAAAGCCATTAAGCCTCACGTCAGGGCCCAGCGTGACCGGAGGGGATCCCCGAAGGTCATAAAATGGCTGGAGCCTATACCATACGCCCAACTGACGGAGGCACAGAAAGCCTCTCTCGAGTGGGCCAAGGGAGTCCTGAACGCCAGCGAAAAGCGACCCGTAGGGAACGGCGCAAAGGACAAACCTCCCACTGGCACTGACCAGAGGAAGGACCTGGCCTCCAAGATACCCCGAGTGGATCGAAGAGGCACAGGACTTCCTCCCCCCCGAACCGTCGGTCGATGGCCATATCAGCTAAGCCATTTAGCGAGGCGGCAAAAGAGCACCTTACGCTGACTGTGCTCGACAAGAGCCATCCCTACGGACATATCAGCACGGACAACTGGAAGTCCGTCTTGATGGGTCTCTGCAGGGTCTATAAGGGCATACTCTTGAAGTATCTCGGCCCTGCACCAGTCGTCCGCGACGCCGGCGTGTGTCAAGGGCGAATCAAGCTGGTCGCGTGCGCGGACGAGCGTGCCGTCCGACTGTACAAGGAGGCAATCTCCTCGGTGGGACAGCTGTGGCCCGGGGCGGACTTGATGTCTGTCCACAGGGACGAGATCCCTAAACGGAACCATCTACACCGCAGGAGATCCTCAAACTCATCCGCCTTCGCAACGGAGATCTACCCACCAATGATTGGACGACAGTCCGAGTTGGCGAGACTAAGGAGAAGCACGTTACGTTGACCTCGTCATCAACGATGCTTCTATCCCAGTGCTCGCGGACTGTGGTGGGGTAATAAGTTACGGCTTCTACTCCATCACCATTAAGGTCCACAAGAGGGCGGAGGGAGCCAAACAGAGGCACCAGACGGGCAACGCCTCGAGCGCACCCGATTCCGTTACCACTCTCACTGGCGAGGGGGCCAACAAACCGGGAGACACCTCGAGCGTCCCTAAGGCCCCGGAGCCAGAGCCGAGCGCCCTGAGCGCAACTGAGGACATCCCATCGGGGGTATCGGACGTCGCGACGGATGCTGAGAGCGAAACGGGCTCAGCATCTGCTTACGTTGGGTCGATATACAGCCGATGGGTAGCGCCCGATGATGAGGACCAGCTTCTGGCTTCAGAATCTGAGGAGGCGGACCTTGACATCACAGTCAGGGCCGTCACCCAAAGAGAAGAGCCAGAGGCAATGGACGTCGGTGGCTCTAGAGATGGTGCAGATTCTACAAATTAATCTGCACCACTCCAAGGCAGCTTCGGCTGCCCTCCTTCTGCGACTCAGAGAAAGAGCTGAGGACATCATTCTCGTCCAAGACCCGTGGATCGTCAGAAACAGGGTTTGCGGACTGAACTCTGATGCCTACCAAACGGTAACAGCCCCAGTAGCAGGTAGGATCAGGTCATGTATTCTTATTAAAAAATCACTTTCTTATATTCTACTCTCTCAATACACCGACGAAGACACAGTAAGCATAAGCGTCCAGCTGAAAGAGAGCATCGTCTGATTCCTGACCAGCTACATGACCCACGACAGCCAATCTCTCCCTCCAAAAAGACTGAAGGAAGCCATCATAGGGGCTGACAAGCAAAGACTTCCGGTCATAAATGGAGCTGACTCGAACGCACATCACGAGATATGGGGCTCAAGCGATACCAACCCTCGAGGTGAGTGTTTACTTGATTTTATATTAGCAAATAATCTATATATATGCAACCGGGGGAACGATCCCACCTTCATGACCTCTGTCAGAAGAGAAGTGCTGGACGTCACCATCGCATCAGGCAGCATGTCAGACCTCATAAGTAACTGGCAAGTGTCCAAAGAGCACTCCTTCTCCGACCACCTCTACATAACTTTTAAGATCAATCTCAATCCCTCTACTCTAACAGCGTATAGGAACAAGAGGCGGACGGATTGGCAGATTAAATATTAATTTTCTTTATAGTGCGGAAATGTTAATTATTTGCATTTTACAAACGGTAGTCAAGTGTATATAGTGTAATATTCAGTGGAATAACCAATATAAGTGTGCATTTTTCAACTTTAAGTATTAATATCGCGAAAACTATGTCAGAGGCAGCTAAAAACTATATATTTGTGATCAGGGGTCCCCTCTACCGCCCGATCCACCCTTGTTTTTCAACTTCGGGGATGTTAAACTAAAATTTTCCCGCGAAAATTATTAAGTGTCTTACGATAACCTTGTAAAAATTATCATTGCTTAAAATTGTGCTGAATACTGAAATATTTGCAAAGAACTAATGTATCTAAAAAGTGATAAGATAAACAAACAAAATAATACTGAAATATTTGCAAGGAACTAATGTATCTAAAAAGTGATAAGATAAACAAACAAAATAATAGAACGCAAGATAGAGATAATACGATCAAAAGTATTGACTTCAAGTTGGGTGGCGAGCTTACTGGGACTCCACACGCACAAGATTCAGCTGCGTGATATTGTCGCAATATATTATCACTACGAGATTGCGAGACAATTAAAGATAAAATTAGTACAATAACATTATAAGTGAAATTCAACTGTAATTTAATTTATTATATTGTTTGTAGTCTATTTTGTGGGTCGAGCGAATGCAGGATGTGGATGAAGCGCAATATAGTGCCCAGGTTACCCTAGACACCTAGCCAATCCCACATCAAGACCGTAGTGCACGATGAGGAATCGTACCCTTCCAGAGGTGACCCTGCTTCCACCGAAAACTACGGATCTAGACCCGGAGGGTGTCGAAACTACCTTTCCCCCCTAATCCAAGGTGTCATGCGTTACCGTGCCCATGGATGGGTTGCAGTCAGGGGGCTTTTCCGACTGTATTCTAACGGCACCTCCCGGACACCGGTCCGCCTCCGGGAGTAACGGTGGACTTGCTGCGCCATGCGGCTCTGCCGTAGTCGACCGTTCCCTTCCCCTTCCCTTTACTTCCGGCCACCGAACGGTCTCGGCTCAATAGGTGGCCAAAGAACAAGAATGAAACGAACAAAAACCAACAAACAGCCTCGGAACCCTGCACGGGTAATGCCGCCGACGGACACGGCGAAGAAACGTCTAACCCTATCTCGGGAACCGCAACGACGGTGCCGAAAGGGCCTGCACGGCCCAAAACCCAATTTCGATCCTCCGCAGCGACTGGAGATATGGCCCCACCCCTTGAGGGTAAGTCATCCTCCGGTGAAGCCGGAAGTACTAAGCCCCTCGAGGGAAAGTCGCTTCCGGTGGAAAAGCTGAGGACGATCAATCCCCCAGGCCCATCAAGGCCTCTCCTACCCTGCACAGTTTGGTGGTCAAACAGGGGTCCTCCACGGACGAAAAACCAACCACAGCTGCGCAAAACACTGGCAAAGCCATTAAGCCTCACGTCAGGGCCCAGCGTGACCGGAGGGGATCCCCGAAGGTCATAAAACGGCTGGAGCCTATACCATACGCCCAACTGACGGAGGCACAAAAGCCTCTCTCGAGTGGGCCAAGGGAGTCCTGAACGCCAGCGAAAAGCGACCCGTAGGGAACGGCTCAAAGGACAAGCCTCCCACTGGCACTGACCAGAGGAAGGACCTGGCCTCCAAGATACCCCGAGTGGATCGAAGAGGCACAGGACTTCCTCCCCCCCGAACCGTCGGTCGATGGCCATATCAGCTAAGCCATTTAGCGAGGCGGCAAAAGAGCACCTTACGCTGACTGTGCTCGACAAGAGCCATCCCGACGGACATATCAGCACGGACAACTGGAAGTCCGTCTTGATGGGTCTCTGCAGGGTCTATAAGGGCATACTCTTGAAGTATCTCGGCCCTGCACCAGTCGTCCGCGACGCCGGCTGGTGTCAAGGGCGAATCAAGCTGATCGCGTGCGCGGACGAGCGTGCCGTCCGACTGTACAAGGAGGCAATCTCCTCGGTGGGACAGCTGTGGCCCGGGGCGGACTTGATGTCTGTCCACAGGGACGAGATCCCTAAACGGAACCATCTACACCGCAGGAGATCCTCAAACTCATCCGCCTTGGCAACGGAGATCTACCCACCAATGATTGGACGACAGTCCGAGTTGGCGAGACTAAGGAGAAGCACGTTACGTTGACCTCGTCATCAACGATGCTTCTATCCCAGTGCTCGCGGACTGTGGTGGGGTAATAAGTTACGGCTTCTACTCCATCACCATTAAGGTCCACAAGAGGGCGGAGGGAGCCAAACAGAGGCACCAGACGGGCAACGCCTCGAGCGCACCCGATTCCGTTACCACTCTCACTGGCGAGGGGGCCAACAAACCGGGAGACACCTCGAGCGTCCCTAAGGCCCCGGAGCCAGAGCCGAGCGCCCTGAGCGCAACTGAGGACATCCCATCGGGGGTATCGGACGTCGCGACGGATGCTGAGAGCGAAACGGGCTCAGCATCTGCTTACGTTGGGTCGATATACAGCCGATGGGTAGCGCCCGATGATGAGGACCAGCTTCTGGCTTCAGAATCTGAGGAGGCGGACCTTGACATCACAGTCAGGGCCGTCACCCAAAGAGAAGAGCCAGAGGCAATGGACGTCGGTGACTCTAGAGATGGTGCAGATTCTACAAATTAATCTGCACCACTCCAAGGCAGCTTCGGCTGCCCTCCTTCTGCGACTCAGAGAAAGAGCTGAGGACATCATTCTCGTCCAAGAGCCGTGGATCGTCAGAAACAGGGTTTGCGGACTGAACTCTGATGCCTACCAAACGGTAACAGCCCCAGTAGCAGGTAGGATCAGGTCATGTATTCTTATTAAAAAATCACTTTCTTATATTCTACTCTCTCAATACACCGACGAAGACACAGTAAGCATAAGCGTCCAGCTGAAAGAGAGCATCGTCTGGTTCCTGACCAGCTACATGACCCACGACAGCCAATCTCTCCCTCCAAAAAGACTAAAGGAAGCCATCATAGGGGCTGACAAGCAAAGACTCCACTTCCACAACAGTCGGTTCTACGCTACCGAAGTGACTCGGATTTCATCCGACCAAGGACTGTTGTTTCGGCGACCTAACCCCACTTAGGCTGCCGGACACCCCCAATCTTATCTCCCCTTGGGTGCAATACCTTGCAGCAGGATTGCTACTCATACTTCTGGCCAGGGCGGGCGTCGAGCCTAACCCTGGCCCAGAAACCTACTTCTGCTGCATCTGCCAGAGAAGGCTCCATCCGAATTCCACGTCGGTGAGGTGTAATTCGTGCAACGGATGGTGCCATCTTGGGGCAAAGACAAAGAAACGTTGTTGGCAACATACAAGGCGATTGGCCGGCCGGTTCTAAATTATGCCGCGCCAATTTGGTCGCCTGGAACTAGCGGGACTCAGTGGTCAAGACTAGAGACCTGTCAGAACGCCGCACTCAGGACAGTGACGGGATGTCTCCTGATGACGCCTGTGGATCACCTCTACCATGAGGCTAACGTGCTCCCAGTGCAAGAGCACAACATTATGCTCACAAAGCAGTTTCTACTGGGATGCCACCGTCCGGGGTACCCCAATAGAGACCTGCTCGCGCTGGAGCCGGCACCCAGGCACATCAGGGGACATCTCTCACAACTGACGGACGAGGTCCAGACATACATCCACCGACCGCTGGACCCAAGGACGTACCGACAGGCTCTGGACAGCATCCACAGGGCGTCGGTGTCCAAACACATCGACACCCGCCCTGTGAGCGCAGTCCTAGGAGTCCAACCACCACCCATTGCAGCTGAGGAGCTCCAGCTGCCTCGTGAGACCCGCGTTACTCTGGCCCAGCTCAGATCTGGATATTGTAGCAGGTTAAACTCCTACCTATCCAGGATCAACCCCGACACCCCCAACACGTGCCCGGCATGTGAAGAGTCTCCGCACGACACCAATCACCTATTCACATGCCCGGCCAAACCTACTCAACTAACACCCCTCTCCCTATGGTCCGACTCTGTTGAAACAGCTCGTTTCCTGGACCTTTCGTTAGTTGAGCTTGACGATAACGATTGAGGGAGTCCGCCAGCCCAGTGGGGTGTAGCTAGCCGCTACAACAACAACAACAACAAGCAAAGACTCCCGGTCATAAATGGAGCTGACTCGAACGCACATCACGAGATATGGGGCTCAAGCGATACCAACCCTCGAGGTGAGTGTTTACTTGATTTTATATTAGCAAATAATCTACATATATATATGCAACCGGGGGAACGATCCCACCTTCATAACCTCTGTCAGAAGAGAAGTGCTGGACGTCACCATCGCATCAGGCAGCGTGTCAGACCTCATAAGCAACTGGCAAGTGTCCAAAGAGCACTCCTTTTCCGACCACCTCTACATAACTTTTAAGATCAATCTCAATCCCTCTACTCTAACAGCGTATAGGAACAAGAGGCGGACGGATTGGCAGATTAAATATTAATTTTCTTTATAGTGCGGAAATGTTAATTATTTGCATTTTACAAACGGTAGTCAAGTGTATATATGTAGTGTAATATTCAGTGGAATAACCAATATACATAAAAGTGTGCATTTTTCAACTTTAAGTATTAATATCGCGAAAACTATGTCAGAGGCAGCTAAAAACTATATATTTGTGATCAGGGGTCCCCTCTACCCCCCGATCCTCCCTTGTTTTCCAACTTCGGGGATGTTAAACTAAAATTTTCGCGCGAAAATTATTAAGTGTCTTACGATAACCTTGTAAAAATTATCAGTGCTTAAAATTGTGCTGAATACTGAAATATTTGCAAAGAACTAATGTATCTAAAAAGTGATAAGATAAACAAACAAAATAATAGAACGCAAGATAGAGATAATACGATCAAAAGTATTGACTTCAAGTTGGGTGGCGAGCTTACTGGGACTCCACACGCACAAGATTCAGCTGCGTGATATTGTCGCAATATATTATCACTACGAGATTGCGAGACAATTAAAGATAAAATTAGTACAATAACATTATAAGTGAAATTCAACTGTAATTTAATTTATTATATTGTTTGTAGTCTATTTTGGGGGTCGAGCGAATGCAGGATGTGGATGAAGCGCAATATAGTGCCCAGGTTACCCTAGACACCTAGCCAATCCCACATCAAGACCGTAGTGCACGATGAGGAATCGTACCCTTCCAGAGGTGACCCTGTTTCCACCGAACACTACGGATCTAGACCCCGAGGGTGTCGAAACTACCTTTCCCCCCTAATCCAAGGTGTCATGCGTTACCGTGCCCATGGATGGGTTGCAGTCAGGGGGCTTTTCCGACTGTATTCTAACGGCACCTCCCGGACACCGGTCCGCCTCCGGGAGTAACGGTGGACTTGCTGCGCCATGGGGCTCTGCCGTAGTCCACCGTTCCCTTCCCCTTCCCTTTACTTCCGGCCCCGAACGTTCTCGGCTCAATTGGTGGCCAAAGAACAAGAATGAAACGAACAAAAACCAACAAAATGCCGCCGACGGACACGGCGAAGAAACGTCTAACCCTATCTCGGGAACCGCAACGACGGTGCCGAAAGGGCCTGCACGGCCCAAAACCCAATTTCGATCCTCCGCAGCGACTGGAGATATGGCCCCCTATCCTTGAGGGTAAGTCATCCTCCGGTGAAGCCGGAAGTACTAAGCCCATCGAGGGAAAGTCGCTTCCGGTGGAAAAGCTGAGAACGATCAATCCCCCCAGGCCCTCCAAGGCCTCTCCTACCCTGCACAGTTTGGTGGTCAAACAGGGGTCCTCCACGGACGAAAAACCAACCACAGCTGCGCAAAACACTGGCAAAGCCATTAAGCCATCCCCGAAGGTCATAAAACGGCTGGAGCCTATACCATACGCCCAACTGACGGAGGCACAGAAAGCCTCTCTCGAGTGGGCCAAGGGAGTCCTGAACGCCAGCGAAAAGCGACCCGTAGGGAACGGCGCAAAGGACGAACCTCCCACTGGCACTGACCAGAGGAAGGACCTGGCCTCCAAGATACCCCGAGTGGATCGAAGAGGCACAGGACTTCCTCCCCCCCGAACCGTCGGTCGATGGCCATATCAGCTAAGCCATTTAGCGAGGCGGCAAAAGAGCACCTTACGCTGTCTGTGCTCGACAAGAGCCATCCCGACGGAAATATCAGCACGGACAACTGGAAGTCCGTCTTGATGGGTCTCTGCAGGGTCTATAAGGGCATACTCTTGAAGTATCTCGGCCCTGCACCAGTCGTCCGCGACGCCGGCTGGTGTCAAGGGCGAATCAAGCTGGTCGCGTGCGCGGACGAGCGTGCCGTCCGACTGTACAAGGAGGCAATCTCCTCGGTGGGACAGCTGTGGCCCGGGACGGACTTGATGTCTGTCCACAGGGACGAGATCCCTAAACGGAACCATCTACACCGCAGGAGATCCTCAAACTCATCCGCCTTGGCAACGGAGATCTACCCACCAATGATTGGACGACAGTCCGAGTTGGCGAGAATAATCTATATATATGCAACCGGGGGAACGATCCCACCTTCATGACCTCTGTCAGAAGAGAAGTGCTGGACGTCACCATCGCATCAGGCAGCATGTCAGACCTCATAAGCAACTGGCAAGTGTCCAAAGAGCACTCCTTCTCCGACCACCTCTACATAACTTTTAAGATCAATCTTAATCCCTCTACTCTAACAGCGTATAGGAACAAGAGGCGGACGGATTGGCAGACTAAATATTAATTTTCTTTATAGTGCGGAAATGTTAATTATTTGCATTTTACAAACGGTAGTCAAGTGTATATAGTGTAATATTCAGTGGAATAACCAATATAAGTGTGCATTTTTCAACTTTAAGTATTAATATCGCGAAAACTATGTCAGAGGCAGCTAAAAACTATATATTTGTGATCAGGGGTCCCCTCTACCCCCCGATCCTCCCTTGTTTTTCAACTTCGGGGATGTTAAACTAAAATTTTCCCGCGAAAATTATTAAGTGTCTTACGATAACCTTGTAAAAATTATCATTGCTTAAAATTGTGCTGAATACTGAAATATTTGCAAAGAACTAATGTATCTAAAAAGTGATAAGATAAACAAACAAAATAATACTGAAATATTTGCAAGGAACTAATGTATCTAAAAAGTGATAAGATAAACAAACAAAATAATAGAACGCAAGATAGAGATAATACGATCAAAAGTATTGACTTCAAGTTGGGTGGCGAGCTTACTGGGACTCCACACGCACAAGATTCAGCTGCGTGATATTGTCGCAATATATTATCACTACGAGATTGCGAGACAATTAAAGATAAAATTAGTACAATAACATTATAAGTGAAATTCAACTGCAATTTAATTTATTATATTGTTTGTAGTCTATTTTGGGGGTCGAGCGAATGCAGGATGTGGATGAAGCGCAATATAGTGCCCAGGTTACCCTAGACACCTAGCCAATCCCACATCAAGACCGTAGTGCACGATGAGGAATCGTACCCTTCCAGAGGTGACCCTGTTTCCACCGAACACTACGGATCTAGACCCGGAGGGTGTCGAAACTACCTTTCCCCCCTAATCCAGGGTGTCATGCGTTACCGTGCCCATGGATGGTTTGCAGTCAGGGGGCTATCCCGACTGAATTCTAACGGCACCTCCCGGACACCGGTCCGCCTCCGGGAGTAACGGTGGACTTGCTGCGCCATGGGGCTCTGCCGTAGTCGACCGTTCCCTTCCCCTTCCCTTTACTTCCGACCACCGAACGGTCTCGGCTCAATAGGTGGCCAAAGAACAAGAATGAAATGAACAAAAACCAACAAACAGCCTCGGAACCCTGCACGGGTAATGCCGCCGACGGACACGGCGAAGAAACGTCTAACCCTATCTCGGGAACCGCAACGACGGTGCCGAAAGGGCCTGCACGGCCCAAAACCCAATTTCGATCCTCCGCAGCGACTGGAGATATGGCCCCACCCCTTGAGGGTAAGTCATCCTCCGGTGAAGCCGGAAGTACTAAGCCCCTCGAGGGAAGTCGCTTCCGGTGGAAAAGCTGAGGACGATCAATCCCCCCAGGCGCATCAAAGCCTCTCCTACCCTGCACAGTTTGGTGGTCAAACAGGGGTCCTCCACGGACGAAAAACCAACCACAGCTGCGCAAAACACTGGCAAAGCCATTAAGCCTCACGTCAGGGCCCAGCGTGACCGGAGGGGATCCCCGAAGGTCATAAAACGGCTGGAGCCTATACCATACGCCCAACTGACGGAGGCACAGAAAGCCTCTCTCGAGTGGGCCAAGGGAGTCCTGAACGCCAGCGAAAAGCGACCCGTAGGGAACGGCGCAAAGGACAAACCTCCCACTGGCACTGACCAGAGGAAGGACCTGGCGTCCAAGATACCCCGAGTGGATCGAAGAGGCACAGGACTTCCTCCCCCCCGAACCGTCGGTCGATGGCCATATCAGCTAAGCCATTTAGCGAGGCGGCAAAAGAGCACCTTACGCTGGCTGTGCTCGACAATAGCCATCCCGACGGAAATATCAGCACGGACAACTGGAAGTCCGTCTTCATGGGTCTCTGCAGGGTCTATAAGGGCATACTCTTGAAGTATCTCGGCCCTGCACCAGTCGTCCGCGACGCCGGCTGGTGTCAAGGGCGAATCAAGCTGGTCGCGTGCGCGGACGAGCGTGCCGGCCGACTGTACAAGGAGGCAATCTCCTCGGTGGGACAGCTGTGGCCCGGGGCGGACTTGATGTCTGTCCACAGGGACGAGATCCCTAAACGGAACCATCTACACCGCAGGAGATCCTCGAACTCATCCGCCTTGGCAACGGAGATCTACCCACCAATGATTGGACGACAGTCCGAGTTGGCGAGACTAAGGAGAAGCACGTTACGTTGACCTCGTCATCAACGATGCTTGTATCCCAGTGCTCGCGGACTGTGGTGGGGTAATAAGTTACGGCTTCTACTCCATCACCATTAAGGTCCACAAGAGGGCGGAGGGAGCCAAACAAACGGACCAGACGGGCAACGCCTCGAGCGCACCCGATTCCGTTACCACTCTCACTGGCGAGGGGGCCAACAAACCGGGAGACACCTCGAGCGTCCCTAAGGCCCCGGAGCCAGAGCCGAGCGCCCTGAGCGCAACTGAGGACATCCCATCGGGGGTATCGGACGTCGCGACGGATGCTGAGAGCGAAACGGGCTCAGCATCTGCTTACGTTGGGTCGATATACAGCCGATGGGTAGCGCCCGATGATGAGGACCAGCTTCTGGCTTCGGAATCTGAGGAGGCGGACCTTGACATCACAGTCAGGGCCGTCACCCAAAGAGAAGAGCCAGAGGCAATGGACGTCGGTGACTCTAGAGATGGTGCAGATTCTACAAATTAATCTGCACCACTCCAAGGCAGCTTCGGCTGCCCTCCTTCTGCGACTCAGAGAAAGAGCTGAGGACATCATTCTCGTCCAAGAGCCGTGGATCGTCAGAAACAGGGTTTGCGGACTGAACTCTGATGCCTGGTAACAGCCCCAGTAGCAGGTAGGATCAGGTCATGTATTCTTATTAAAAAATCACTTTCTTATATTCTACTCTCTCAATACACCGACGAAGACACAGTAAGCATAAGCGTCCAGCTGAAAGAGAGCATCGTCTGATTCCTGACCAGCTACATGACCCACGACAGCCAATCTCTCCCTCCAAAAAGACTGAAGGAAGCCATCATAGGGGCTGACAAGCAAAGACTTCCGGTCATAAATGGAGCTGACTCGAACGCACATCACGAGATATGGGGCTCAAGCGATACCAACCCTCGAGGTGAGTGTTTACTTGATTTTATATTAGCAAATAATCTATATATATGCAACCGGGGGAACGATCCCACCTTCATGACCTCTGTCAGAAGAGAAGTGCTGGACGTCACCATCGCATCAGGCAGCATGTCAGACCTCATAAGCAACTGGCAAGTGTCCAAAGAGCACTCCTTCTCCGACCACCTCTACATAACTTTTAAGATCAATCTCAATCCCTCTACTCTAACAGCGTATAGGAACAAGAGGCGGACGGATTGGCAGATTAAATATTAATTTTCTTTATAGTGCGGAAATGTTAATTATTTGCATTTTACAAACGGTAGTCAAGTGTATATAGTGTAATATTCAGTGGAATAACCAATATAAGTGTGCATTTTTCAACTTTAAGTATTAATATCGCGAAAACTATGTCAGAGGCAGCTAAAAACTATATATTTGTGATCAGGGGTCCCCTCTACCCCCCGATCCACCCTTGTTTTTCAACTTCGGGGATGTTAAACTAAAATTTTCGCGCGAAAATTATTAAGTGTCTTACGATAACCTTGTAAAAATTATCATTGCTTAAAATTGTGCTGAATACTGAAATATTTGCAAAGAACTAATGTATCTAAAAAGTGATAAGATAAACAAACAAAATAATACTGAAATATTTGCAAGGAACTAATGTATCTAAAAAGTGATAAGATAAACAAACAAAATAATAGAACGCAAGATAGAGATAATACGATCAAAAGTATTGACTTCAAGTTGGGTGGCGAGCTTACTGGGACTCCACACGCACAAGATTCAGCTGCGTGATATTGTCGCAATATATTATCACTACGAGATTGCGAGACAATTAAAGATAAAATTAGTACAATAACATTATAAGTGAAATTCAACTGTAATTTAATTTATTATATTGTTTGTAGTCTATTTTGGGGGTCGAGCGAATGCAGGATGTGGATGAAGCGCAATATAGTGCCCAGGTTACCCTAGACACCTAGCCAATCCCACATCAAGACCGTAGTGCACGATGAGGAATCGTACCCTTCCAGAGGTGACCCTGTTTCCACCGAAAACTACGGATCTAGACCCGGAGGGTGTCGAAACTACCTTTCCCCCCTAATCCAAGGTGTCATGCGTTACCGTGCCCATGGATGGGTTGCAGTCAGGGGGCTTTTCCGACTATATTCTAACGGCACCTCCCGGACACCGGTCCGCCTCCGGTAGTAACGGTGGACTTGCTGCGCCATGGGGCTCTGCCGTAGTCGACCGTTCCCTTCCCCTTCCCTTTACTTCCGGCCACCGAACGGTCTCGGCTCAATAGGTGGCCAAAGAACAAGAATGAAACGAACAAAAACCAACAAACAGCCTCGGAACCCTGCACGGGTAATGCCGCCGACGGACACGGCGAAGAAACGTCTAACCCTATCTCGGGAACCGCAACGACGGTGCCGAAAGGGCCTGCACGGCCCTAAACCCAATTTCAATCCTCCGCAGCGTCTGGAGATATGGCCCCACCCCTTGAGGGTAAGTCATCCTCCGGTGAAGCCGGAAGTACTAAGCCCCTCGAGGGAAAGTCGCTTCCGGTGGAAAAGCTGAGAACGATCAATCCCCCCAGGCCCACCAAGGTCTCTCCTACCCTGCACAGTTTGGTGGTCAAACAGGGGTCCTCCACGGACGAAAAACCAACCACAGCTGCGCAAAACACTGGCAAAGCCATTAAGCCTCACGTCAGGGCCCAGCGTGACCGGAGGGGATCCCCGAAGGTCATAAAACGGCTGGAGCCTATACCATACGCCCAACTGACGGAGGCACAGAAAGCCTCTCTCGAGTGGGCCAAGGGAGTCCTGAACGCCAGCGAAAAGCGACCCGTAGGGAACGGCGCAAAGGACAAACCTCCCACTGGCACTGACCAGAGGAAGGACCTGGCCTCCAAGATACCCCGAGTGGATCGAAGAGGCACAGGACTTCCTCCCCCCCGAACCGTCGGTCGATGGCCATATCAGCTAAGCCATTTAGCGAGGCGGCAAAAGAGCACCTTACGCTGGCTGTGCTCGACAAGAGCCATCCCGACGGAAATATCAGCACGGACAACTGGAAGTCCGTCTTGATAGGTCTCTGCAGGGTCTATAAGGGCATACTCTTGAAGTATCTCGGCCCTGCACCCTAAACGGAACCATCTACACCGCAGGAGATCCTCGAACTCATCCGCCTTGGCAACGAAGATCTACCCACCAATGATTGGACGACAGTCCGAGTTGGCGAGACTAAGGAGAAGCACGTTACGTTGACCTCGTCATCAACGATGCTTCTATCCCAGTGCTCGCGGACTGTGGTGGGGTAATAAGTTACGGCTTCTACTCCATCACCATAAAGGTCCACAAGAGGGCGGAGGGAGCCAAACAGAGGCACCAGACGGGCAACGCCTCGAGCGCACCTGATTCCGTTACCACTCTCACTGGCGAGGGGGCCAACAAACCGGGAGACACCTCGAGCGTCCCTAAGGCCCCGGAGCCAGAGCCGAGCGCCCTGAGCGCAACTGAGGACATCCCATCGGGGGTATCGGACGTCGCGACGGATGCTGAGAGCGAAACGGGCTCAGCATCTGCTTACGTTGGGTCGATATACAGCCGATGGGTAGCGCCCGATGATGAGGACCAGCTTCTGGCTTCGGAATCTGAGGAGGCGGACCTTGACATCACAGTCAGGGCCGTCACCCAAAGAGAAGAGGCAGAGGCAATGGACGTCGGTGACTCTAGAGATGGTGCAGATTCTACAAATTAATCTGCACCACTCCAAGGCAGCTTCGGCTGCCCTCCTTCTGCGACTCAGAGAAAGAGCTGAGGACATCATTCTCGTCCAAGAGCCGTGGATCGTCAGAAACAGGGTTTGCGGACTGAACTCTGATGCCTACCAAACGGTAACAGCCCCAGTAGCAGGTAGGATCAGGTCATGTATTCTTATTAAAAAATCACTTTCTTATATTCTACTCTCTCAATACACCGACGAAGACACAGTAAGCATAAGCGTCCAGCTGAAAGAGAGCATCGTCTGATTCCTGACCAGCTACATGACCCACGACAGCCAATCTCTCCCTCCAAAAAGACTGAAGGAAGCCATCATAGGGGCTGACAAGCAAAGACTTCCGGTCATAAATGGAGCTGACTCGAACGCACATCACGAGATATGGGGCTCAAGCGATACCAACCCTCGAGGTGAGTGTTTACTTGATTTTATATTAGCAAATAATCTATATATATGCAACCGGGGGAACGATCCCACCTTCATGACCTCTGTCAGAAGAGAAGTGCTGGACGTCACCATCGCATCAGGCAGCATGTCAGACCTCATAAGCAACTGGCAAGTGTCCAAAGAGCACTCCTTCTCCGACCACCTCTACATAACTTTTAAGATCAATCTCAATCCCTCTACTCTAACAGCGTATAGGAACAAGAGGCGGACGGATTGGCAGATTAAATATTAATTTTCTTTATAGTGCGGAAATGTTAATTATTTGCATTTTACAAACGGTAGTCAAGTGTATATAGTGTAATATTCAGTGGAATAACCAATATAAGTGTGCATTTTTCAACTTTAAGTATTAATATCTCGAAAACTATGTCAGAGGCAGCTAAAAACTATATATTTGTGATCAGGGGTCCCCTCTACCCCCCGATCCTCCCTTGTTTTTCAACTTCGGGGATGTTAAACTAAAATTTTCCCGCGAAAATTATTAAGTGTCTTACGATAACCTTGTAAAAATTATCATTGCTTAAAATTGTGCTGAATACTGAAATATTTGCAAAGAACTAATGTATCTAAAAAGTGATAAAATAAACAAACAAAATAATACTGAAATATTTGCAAGGAACTAATGTATCTAAAAAGTGATAAGATAAACAAACAAAATAAAAGAACGCAAGATAGAGATAATACGATCAAAAGTATTGACTTCAAGTTGGGTGGCGAGCTTACTGGGACTCCACACGCACAAGATTCAGCTGCGTGATATTGTCGCAATATATTATCACTACGAGATTGCGAGACAATTAAAGATAAAATTAGTACAATAGCATTATAAGTGAAATTCAACTGTAATTTAATTTATTATATTGTTTGTAGTCTATTTTGGGGGTCGAGCGAATGCAGGATGTGGATGAAGCGCAATATAGTGCCCAGGTTACTCTAGACACCTAGCCAATCCCACATCAAGACCGTAGTGCACGATGAGGAATCGTACCCTTCCAGAGGTGACCCTGTTTCCACCGAACACTACGGATCTAGACCCGGAGGGTGTCGAAACTACCTTTCCCCCCTAATCCAAGGTGTCATGCGTTACCGTGCCCATGGATGGGTTGCAGTCAGGGGGCTTTTCCGACTGTATTCTAACGGCACCTCCCGGACACCGGTCCGCCTCCGGGAGTAACGGTGGACTTGCTGCGCCATGGGGCTCTGCCGTAGTCGACCGTTCCCTTCCCCTTCCCTTTACTTCCGGCCACCGAACGGTCTCGGCTCAATAGGTGGCCAAAGAACAAGAATGAAACGAACAAAAACCAACAAACAGCCTCGGAACCCTGCACGGGTAATGCCGCCGACGGACACGGCGAAGAAACGTCTAACCCTATCTCGGGAACCGCAACGACGGTGCCGAAAGGGCCTGCACGGCCCAAAACCCAATTTCGATCCTCCGCAGCGACTGGAGATATGGCCCCACCCCTTGAGGGTAGGTCATCCTCCGGTGAAGGCAGAAGTACTAAGCCCCTCGAGGGAAAGTCGCTTCCGGTGGAAAAGCTGAGAACGATCAATCCCCCCAGGCCCACCAAGGTCTCTCCTACCCTGGACAGTTTGGTGGTCAAACAGGGGTCCTCCACGGACGAAAAACCAACCACAGCTGCGCAAAACACTGGCAAAGCCATTAAGCCTCACGTCAGAGCCCAGCGTGACCGGAGGGGATCCCCGAAGGTCATAAAACGGCTGGAGCCTATACCATACGCCCAACTGACGGAGGCACAGAAAGCCTCTCTCGAGTGGGCCAAGGGAGTCCTGAACGCCAGCGAAAAGCGACCCGTAGGGAACGGCGCAAAGGACAAACCTCCCACTGGCACTGACCAGAGGAAGGACCTGGCGTCCAAGATTCCCCGAGTGGATCGAAGAGGCACAGGACTTCCTCCCCCCCGAACCGTCGGTCGATGGCCATATCAGCTAAGCCATTTAGCGAGGCGGCAAAAGAGCACCTTACGCTGGCTGTGCTCGACAAGAGCCATCCCGACGGACATATCAGCACGGACAACTGGAAGTCCGTCTTGATGGGTCTCTGCAGGGTCTATAAGGGCATACTCTTAAAGTATCTCGGCCCTGCATGGGTCGTCCGCGACGGCTGGTGTCAAGGGCGAATCAAGCTGGTCGCGTGCGCGGACGAGCGTGCCGTCCGACTGTACAAGGAGGCAATCTCCTCGGTGGGACAGCTGTGGCCCGGGGCGGACTTGATGTCTGTCCACAGGGACGAGATCCATAAACGGAACCATCTACACCGCAGGAGATCCTCAAACTCATCCGCCTTGGCAACGGAGATCTACCCACCAATGATTGGACGACAGTCCGAGTTGGCGAGACTAAGGAGAAGCACGTTACGTTGACCTCGTCATCAACAATGCTTCTATCCCAGTGCTCGCGGACTGTGGTGGGGTAATAAGTTACGGCTTCTACTCCATCACCATTAAGGTCCACAAGAGGGCGGAGGGAGCCAAACAAACGGACCAGACGGGCAACGCCTCGAGCGCACCCGATTCCGTCGGTGCCGAAAGGGCCTGCACGGCCCAAAACCCAATTTCGATCCTCCGCAGCGACTGGAGATATGGCCCCACCCCTTGTGGGTAAGTCATCCTCCGGTGAAGCCGGAAGTACTAAGCCCCTCGAGGGAAAGTCGCTTCCGGTGGAAAAGCTGAGGACGATCAATCCCCCCAGGCCCATCAAGGCCTCTCCTACCCTGCACAGTTTGGTGGTCAAACAGGGGTCCTCCACGGACGAAAAACCAACCACAGCTGCGCAAAACACTGGCAAAGCCATTAAGCCTCACGTCAGGGCCCAGCTTGACCGGAGGGGATCCCCGAAGGTCATAAAACGGCTGGAGCCTATACCATACGCCCAACTGACGGAGGCACAGAAAGCCTCTCTCGAGTGGGCCAAGGGAGTCCTGAACGCCAGCGAAAAGCGACCCGTAGGGAACGGCGCAAAGGACAAACCTCCCACTGGCACTGACCAGAGGAAGGACCTGGCCTCCAAGATACCCCGAGTGGATCGAAGAGGCACAGGACTTCCTCCCCCCCGAACCGTCGGTCGATGGCCATATCAGCTAAGCCATTTAGCGAGGCGGCAAAAGAGCACCTTACGCTGACTGTGCTCGACAAGAGCCATCCCTACGGACATATCAGCACGGACAACTGGAAGTCCGTCTTGATGGGTCTCTGCAGGGTCTATAAGGGCATACTCTTGAAGTATCTCGGCCCTGCACCAGTCGTCCGCGACGCCGGCGTGTGTCAAGGGCGAATCAAGCTGGTCGCGTGCGCGGACGAGCGTGCCGTCCGACTGTACAAGGAGGCAATCTCCTCGGTGGGACAGCTGTGGCCCGGGGCGGACTTGATGTCTGTCCACAGGGACGAGATCCCTAAACGGAACCATCTACACCGCAGGAGATCCTCAAACTCATCCGCCTTCGCAACGGAGATCTACCCACCAATGATTGGACGACAGTCCGAGTTGGCGAGACTAAGGAGAAGCGCGTTACGTTGACCTCGTCATCAACGATGCTTCTATCCCAGTGCTCGCGGACTGTGGTGGGGTAATAAGTTACGGCTTCTACTCCATCACCATTAAGGTCCACAAGAGGGCGGAGGGAGCCAAACAGAGGCACCAGACGGGCAACGCCTCGAGCGCACCCGATTCCGTTACCACTCTCACTGGCGAGGGGGCCAACAAACCGGGAGACACCTCGAGCGTCCCTAAGGCCCCGGAGCCAGAGCCGAGCGCCCTGAGCGCAACTGAGGACATCCCATCGGGGGTATCGGACGTCGCGACGGATGCTGAGAGCGAAACGGGCTCAGCATCTGCTTACGTTGGGTCGATATACAGCCGATGGGTAGCGCCCGATGATGAGGACCAGCTTCTGGCTTCAGAATCTGAGGAGGCGGACCTTGACATCACAGTCAGGGCCGTCACCCAAAGAGAAGAGCCAGAGGCAATGGACGTCGGTGGCTCTAGAGATGGTGCAGATTCTACAAATTAATCTGCACCACTCCAAGGCAGCTTCGGCTGCCCTCCTTCTGCGACTCAGAGAAAGAGCTGAGGACATCATTCTCGTCCAAGACCCGTGGATCGTCAGAAACAGGGTTTGCGGACTGAACTCTGATGCCTACCAAACGGTAACAGCCCCAGTAGCAGGTAGGATCAGGTCATGTATTCTTATTAAAAAATCACTTTCTTATATTCTACTCTCTCAATACACCGACGAAGACACAGTAAGCATAAGCGTCCAGCTGAAAGAGAGCATCGTCTGATTCCTGACCAGCTACATGACCCACGACAGCCAATCTCTCCCTCCAAAAAGACTGAAGGAAGCCATCATAGGGGCTGACAAGCAAAGACTTCCGGTCATAAATGGAGCTGACTCGAACGCACATCACGAGATATGGGGCTCAAGCGATACCAACCCTCGAGGTGAGTGTTTACTTGATTTTATATTAGCAAATAATCTATATATATGCAACCGGGGGAACGATCCCACCTTCATGACCTCTGTCAGAAGAGAAGTGCTGGACGTCACCATCGCATCAGGCAGCATGTCAGACCTCATAAGCAACTGGCAAGTGTCCAAAGAGCACTCCTTCTCCGACCACCTCTACATAACTTTTAAGATCAATCTCAATCCCTCTACTCTAACAGCGTATAGGAACAAGAGGCGGACGGATTGGCAGATTAAATATTAATATTCTTTATAGTGCGGAAATGTTAATTATTTGCATTTTACAAACGGTAGTCAAGTGTATATATGTAGTGTAATATTCAGTGGAATAACCAATATACATAAAAGTGTGCATTTTTCAACTTTAAGTATTAATATCGCGAAAACTATGTCAGAGGCAGCTAAAAACTATATATTTGTGATCAGGGGTCCCCTCTACCCCCCGATCCTCCCTTGTTTTTCAACTTCGGGGATGTTAAACTAAAATTTTCGCGCGAAAATTATTAAGTGTCTTACGATAACCTTGTAAAAATTATCATTGCTTAAAATTGTGCTGAATACTGAAATATTTGCAAAGAACTAATGTATCTAAAAAGTGATAAGATAAACAAACAAAATAATACTGAAATATTTGCAAGGAACTAATGTATCTAAAAAGTGATAAGATAAACAAACAAAATAATAGAACGCAAGATAGAGATAATACGATCAAAAGTATTGACTTCAAGTTGGGTGGCGAGCTTACTGGGACTCCACACGCACAAGATTCAGCTGCGTGATATTGTCGCAATATATTATCACTACGAGATTGCGAGACAATTAAAGATAAAATTAGTACAATAACATTATAAGTGAAATTCAACTGTAATTTAATTTATTATATTGTTTGTAGTCTATTTTGGGGGTCGAGCGAATGCAGGATGTGGATGAAGCGCAATATAGTGCCCAGGTTACCCTAGACACCTAGCCAATCCCACATCAAGACCGTAGTGCACGATGAGGAATCGTACCCTTCCAGAGGTGACCCTGTTTCCACCGAACACTACGGATCTAGACCCGGAGGGTGTCGAAACTACCAGTCAGGGGGCTTTTCCGACTGTATTCTAACGGCACCTCCCGGACACCGGTCCGCCTCCGGGAGTAACGGTGGACTTGCTGCGCCATGGGGCTCTGCCGTAGTCGACCGTTCCCTTCCCCTTCCCTTTACTTCCGGCCACCGAACGGTCTCGGCTCAATAGGTGGCCAAAGAACAAGAATGAAACGAACAAAAACCAACAAACAGCCTCGGAACCCTGCACGGGTAATGCCGCCGACGGACACGGCGAAGAAACGTCTAACCCTATCTCGGGAACCGCAACGACGGTGCCGAAAGGGCCTGCACGGCCCAAAACCCAATTTCGATCCTCCGCAGCGACTGGAGATATGGCCCCACCCCTTGAGGGTAAGTCATCCTCCGGTGAAGCCGGAAGTACTAAGCCCCTCGAGGGAAAGTCGCTTCCGGTGGAAAAGCTGAGAACGATCAATCCCCCCAGGCCCACCAAGGTCTCTCCTACCCTGCACAGTTTGGTGGTCAAACAGGGGTCCTCCACGGACGAAAAACCAACCACAGCTGCGCAAAACACTGGCAAAGCCATTAAGCCTCACGTCAGGGCCCAGCGTGACCGGAGGGGATCCCCGAAGGTCATAAAACGGCTGGAGCCTATACCATACGCCCAACTGACGGAGGCACAGAAAGCCTCTCTCGAGTGGGCCAAGGGAGTCCTGAACGCCAGCGAAAAACGACCCGTAGGGAACGGCGCAAAGGACAAACCTCCCACTGGCACTGACCAGAGGAAGGACCTGGCCTCCAAGATACCCCGAGTGGATCGAAGAGGCACAGGACTTCCTCCCCCCCGAACCGTCGGTCGATGGCCATATCAGCTAAGCCATTTAGCGAGGCGGCAAAAGAGCACCTTACGCTGGCTGTGCTCGACAAGAGCCATCCCGACGGAAATATCAGCACGGACAACTGGAAGTCCGTCTTCATGGGTCTCTGCAGGGTCTATAAGAGCATACTCTTGAAGTATCTCGGCCCTGCACCAGTCGTCCGCGACGCCGGCTGGTGTCAAGGGCGAATCAAGCTGGTCGCGTGCGCGGACGAGCGTGCCGGCCGACTGTACAAGGAGGCAATCTCCTCGGTGGGACAGCTGTGGCACGGGGCGGACTTGATGTCTGTCCACAGGGACGAGATCCCTAAACGGAACCATCTACACCGCAGGAGATCATCGAACTCATCCGCCTTGGCAACGGAGATCTACCCACCAATGATTGGACGACAGTCCGAGTTGGCGAGACTAAGCACGTTACGTTGACCTCGTCATCAACGATGCTTCTATCCCAGTGCTCGCGGACTGTGGTGGGGTAATAAGTTACGGCTTCTACTCCATCACCATTAAGGTCCACAAGAGGGCGGAGGGAGCCAAACAGAGGCACCAGACGGGCAACGCCTCGAGCGCACCCGATTCCGTTACCACTCTCACTGGCGAGGGGGCCAACAAACCGGGAGACACCTCGAGCGTCCCTAAGGCCCCGGAGCCAGAGCCGAGCGCCCTGAGCGCAACTGAGGACATCCCATCGGGGGTATCGGACGTCGCGACGGATGCTGAGAGCGAAACGGGCTCAGCATCTGCTTACGTTGGGTCGATATACAGCCGATGGGTAGCGCCCGATGATGAGGACCAGCTTCTGGCTTCAGAATCTGAGGAGGCGGACCTTGACATCACAGTCAGGGCCGTCACCCAAAGAGAAGAGCCAGAGGCAATGGACGTCGGTGACTCTAGAGATGGTGCAGATTCTACAAATTAATCTGCACCACTCCAAGGCAGCTTCGGCTGCCCTCCTTCTGCGACTCAGAGAAAGAGCTGAGGACATCATTCTCGTCCAAGAGCCGTGGATCGTCAGAAACAGGGTTTGCGGACTGAACTCTGATGCCTACCAAACGGTAACAGCCCCAGTAGCAGGTAGGATCAGGTCATGTATTCTTATTAAAAAATCACTTTCTTATATTCTACTCTCTCAATACACCGACGAAGACACAGTAAGCATAAGCGTCCAGCTGAAAGAGAGCATCGTCTGGTTCCTGACCAGCTACATGACCCACGACAGCCAATCTCTCCCTCCAAAAAGACTAAAGGAAGCCATCATAGGGGCTGACAAGCAAAGACTCCACTTCCACAACAGTCGGTTCTACGCTACCGAAGTGACTCGGATTTCATCCGACCAAGGACTGTTGTTTCGGCGACCTAACCCCACTTAGGCTGCCGGACACCCCCAATCTTATCTCCCCTTGGGTGCAATACCTTGCAGCAGGATTGCTACTCATACTTCTGGCCAGGGCGGGCGTCGAGCCTAACCCTGGCCCAGAAACCTACTTCTGCTGCATCTGCCAGAGAAGGCTCCATCCGAATTCCACGTCGGTGAGGTGTAATTCGTGCAACGGATGGTGCCATCTTGGGGCAAAGACAAAGAAACGTTGTTGGCAACATACAAGGCGATTGGCCGGCCGGTTCTAAATTATGCCGCGCCAATTTGGTCGCCTAGAACTAGCGGGACTCAGTGGTCAAGACTAGAGACCTGTCAGAACGCCGCACTCAGGACAGTGACGGGATGTCTCCTGATGACGCCTGTGGATCACCTCTACCATGAGGCTAACGTGCTCCCAGTGCAAGAGCACAACATTATGCTCACAAAGCAGTTTCTACTGGGATGCCACCGTCCGGGGTACCCCAATAGAGACCTGCTCGCGCTGGAGCCGGCACCCAGGCACATCAGGGGACATCTCTCACAACTGACGGACGAGGTCCAGACATACATCCACCGACCGCTGGACCCAAGGACGTACCGACAGGCTCTGGACAGCATCCACAGGGCGTCGGTGTCCAAACACATCGACACCCGCCCTGTGAGCGCAGTCCTAGGAGTCCAACCACCACCCATTGCAGCTGAGGAGCTCCAGCTGCCTCGTGAGACCCGCGTTACTCTGGCCCAGCTCAGATCTGGATATTGTAGCAGGTTAAACTCCTACCTATCCAGGATCAACCCCGACACCCCCAACACGTGCCCGGCATGTGAAGAGTCTCCGCACGACACCAATCACCTATTCACATGCCCGGCCAAACCTACTCAACTAACACCCCTCTCCCTATGGTCCGACTCTGTTGAAACAGCTCGTTTCCTGGACCTTTCGTTAGTTGAGCTTGACGATAACGATTGAGGGAGTCCGCCAGCCCAGTGGGGTGTAGCTAGCCGCTACAACAACAACAACAACAAGCAAAGACTCCCGGTCATAAATGGAGCTGACTCGAACGCACATCACGAGATATGGGGCTCAAGCGATACCAACCCTCGAGGTGAGTGTTTACTTGATTTTATATTAGCAAATAATCTACATATATATATGCAACCGGGGGAACGATCCCACCTTCATAACCTCTGTCAGAAGAGAAGTGCTGGACGTCACCATCGCATCAGGCAGCGTGTCAGACCTCATAAGCAACTGGCAAGTGTCCAAAGAGCACTCCTTTTCCGACCACCTCTACATAACTTTTAAGATCAATCTCAATCCCTCTACTCTAACAGCGTATAGGAACAAGAGGCGGACGGATTGGCAGATTAAATATTAATTTTCTTTATAGTGCGGAAATGTTAATTATTTGCATTTTACAAACGGTAGTCAAGTGTATATATGTAGTGTAATATTCAGTGGAATAACCAATATACATAAAAGTGTGCATTTTTCAACTTTAAGTATTAATATCGCGAAAACTATGTCAGAGGCAGCTAAAAACTATATATTTGTGATCAGGGGTCCCCTCTACCCCCCGATCCTCCCTTGTTTTTCAACTTCGGGGATGTTAAACTAAAATTTTCGCGCGAAAATTATTAAGTGTCTTACGATAACCTTGTAAAAATTATCAGTGCTTAAAATTGTGCTGAATACTGAAATATTTGCAAAGAACTAATGTATCTAAAAAGTGATAAGATAAACAAACAAAATAATAGAACGCAAGATAGAGATAATACGATCAAAAGTATTGACTTCAAGTTGGGTGGCGAGCTTACTGGGACTCCACACGCACAAGATTCAGCTGCGTGATATTGTCGCAATATATTATCACTACGAGATTGCGAGACAATTAAAGATAAAATTAGTACAATAACATTATAAGTGAAATTCAACTGTAATTTAATTTATTATATTGTTTGTAGTCTATTTTGGGGGTCGAGCGAATGCAGGATGTGGATGAAGCGCAATATAGTGCCCAGGTTACCCTAGACACCTAGCCAATCCCACATCAAGACCGTAGTGCACGATGAGGAATCGTACCCTTCCAGAGGTGACCCTGTTTCCACCGAACACTACGGATCTAGACCCCGAGGGTGTCGAAACTACCTTTCCCCCCTAATCCAAGGTGTCATGCGTTACCGTGCCCATGGATGGGTTGCAGTCAGGGGGCTTTTCCGACTGTATTCTAACGGCACCTCCCGGACACCGGTCCGCCTCCGGGAGTAACGGTGGACTTGCTGCGCCATGGGGCTCTGCCGTAGTCCACCGTTCCCTTCCCCTTCCCTTTACTTCCGGCCACCGAACGTTCTCGGCTCAATTGGTGGCCAAAGAACAAGAATGAAACGAACAAAAACCAACAAAATGCCGCCGACGGACACGGCGAAGAAACGTCTAACCCTATCTCGGGAACCGCAACGACGGTGCCGAAAGGGCCTGCACGGCCCAAAACCCAATTTCGATCCTCCGCAGCGACTGGAGATATGGCCCCCTCCCCTTGAGGGTAAGTCATCCTCCGGTGAAGCCGGAAGTACTAAGCCCCTCGAGGGAAAGTCGCTTCCGGTGGAAAAGCTGAGAACGATCAATCCCCCCAGGCCCACCAAGGCCTCTCCTACCCTGCACAGTTTGGTGGTCAAACAGGGGTCCTCCACGGACGAAAAACCAACCACAGCTGCGCAAAACACTGGCAAAGCCATTAAGCCATCCCCGAAGGTCATAAAACGGCTGGAGCCTATACCATACGCCCAACTGACGGAGGCACAGAAAGCCTCTCTCGAGTGGGCCAAGGGAGTCCTGAACGCCAGCGAAAAGCGACCCGTAGGGAACGGCGCAAAGGACGAACCTCCCACTGGCACTGACCAGAGGAAGGACCTGGCCTCCAAGATACCCCGAGTGGATCGAAGAGGCACAGGACTTCCTCCCCCCCGAACCGTCGGTCGATGGCCATATCAGCTAAGCCATTTAGCGAGGCGGCAAAAGAGCACCTTACGCTGTCTGTGCTCGACAAGAGCCATCCCGACGGAAATATCAGCACGGACAACTGGAAGTCCGTCTTGATGGGTCTCTGCAGGGTCTATAAGGGCATACTCTTGAAGTATCTCGGCCCTGCACCAGTCGTCCGCGACGCCGGCTGGTGTCAAGGGCGAATCAAGCTGGTCGCGTGCGCGGACGAGCGTGCCGTCCGACTGTACAAGGAGGCAATCTCCTCGGTGGGACAGCTGTGGCCCGGGACGGACTTGATGTCTGTCCACAGGGACGAGATCCCTAAACGGAACCATCTACACCGCAGGAGATCCTCAAACTCATCCGCCTTGGCAACGGAGATCTACCCACCAATGATTGGACGACAGTCCGAGTTGGCGAGAATAATCTATATATATGCAACCGGGGGAACGATCCCACCTTCATGACCTCTGTCAGAAGAGAAGTGCTGGACGTCACCATCGCATCAGGCAGCATGTCAGACCTCATAAGCAACTGGCAAGTGTCCAAAGAGCACTCCTTCTCCGACCACCTCTACATAACTTTTAAGATCAATCTTAATCCCTCTACTCTAACAGCGTATAGGAACAAGAGGCGGACGGATTGGCAGACTAAATATTAATTTTCTTTATAGTGCGGAAATGTTAATTATTTGCATTTTACAAACGGTAGTCAAGTGTATATAGTGTAATATTCAGTGGAATAACCAATATAAGTGTGCATTTTTCAACTTTAAGTATTAATATCGCGAAAACTATGTCAGAGGCAGCTAAAAACTATATATTTGTGATCAGGGGTCCCCTCTACCCCCCGATCCTCCCTTGTTTTTCAACTTCGGGGATGTTAAACTAAAATTTTCCCGCGAAAATTATTAAGTGTCTTACGATAACCTTGTAAAAATTATCATTGCTTAAAATTGTGCTGAATACTGAAATATTTGCAAAGAACTAATGTATCTAAAAAGTGATAAGATAAACAAACAAAATAATACTGAAATATTTGCAAGGAACTAATGTATCTAAAAAGTGATAAGATAAACAAACAAAATAATAGAACGCAAGATAGAGATAATACGATCAAAAGTATTGACTTCAAGTTGGGTGGCGAGCTTACTGGGACTCCACACGCACAAGATTCAGCTGCGTGATATTGTCGCAATATATTATCACTACGAGATTGCGAGACAATTAAAGATAAAATTAGTACAATAACATTATAAGTGAAATTCAACTGCAATTTAATTTATTATATTGTTTGTAGTCTATTTTGGGGGTCGAGCGAATGCAGGATGTGGATGAAGCGCAATATAGTGCCCAGGTTACCCTAGACACCTAGCCAATCCCACATCAAGACCGTAGTGCACGATGAGGAATCGTACCCTTCCAGAGGTGACCCTGTTTCCACCGAACACTACGGATCTAGACCCGGAGGGTGTCGAAACTACCTTTCCCCCCTAATCCAGGGTGTCATGCGTTACCGTGCCCATGGATGGTTTGCAGTCAGGGGGCTATCCCGACTGAATTCTAACGGCACCTCCCGGACACCGGTCCGCCTCCGGGAGTAACGGTGGACTTGCTGCGCCATGGGGCTCTGCCGTAGTCGACCGTTCCCTTCCCCTTCCCTTTACTTCCGACCACCGAACGGTCTCGGCTCAATAGGTGGCCAAAGAACAAGAATGAAATGAACAAAAACCAACAAACAGCCTCGGAACCCTGCACGGGTAATGCCGCCGACGGACACGGCGAAGAAACGTCTAACCCTATCTCGGGAACCGCAACGACGGTGCCGAAAGGGCCTGCACGGCCCAAAACCCAATTTCGATCCTCCGCAGCGACTGGAGATATGGCCCCACCCCTTGAGGGTAAGTCATCCTCCGGTGAAGCCGGAAGTACTAAGCCCCTCGAGGGAAGTCGCTTCCGGTGGAAAAGCTGAGGACGATCAATCCCCCCAGGCGCATCAAAGCCTCTCCTACCCTGCACAGTTTGGTGGTCAAACAGGGGTCCTCCACGGACGAAAAACCAACCACAGCTGCGCAAAACACTGGCAAAGCCATTAAGCCTCACGTCAGGGCCCAGCGTGACCGGAGGGGATCCCCGAAGGTCATAAAACGGCTGGAGCCTATACCATACGCCCAACTGACGGAGGCACAGAAAGCCTCTCTCGAGTGGGCCAAGGGAGTCCTGAACGCCAGCGAAAAGCGACCCGTAGGGAACGGCGCAAAGGACAAACCTCCCACTGGCACTGACCAGAGGAAGGACCTGGCGTCCAAGATACCCCGAGTGGATCGAAGAGGCACAGGACTTCCTCCCCCCCGAACCGTCGGTCGATGGCCATATCAGCTAAGCCATTTAGCGAGGCGGCAAAAGAGCACCTTACGCTGGCTGTGCTCGACAATAGCCATCCCGACGGAAATATCAGCACGGACAACTGGAAGTCCGTCTTCATGGGTCTCTGCAGGGTCTATAAGGGCATACTCTTGAAGTATCTCGGCCCTGCACCAGTCGTCCGCGACGCCGGCTGGTGTCAAGGGCGAATCAAGCTGGTCGCGTGCGCGGACGAGCGTGCCGGCCGACTGTACAAGGAGGCAATCTCCTCGGTGGGACAGCTGTGGCCCGGGGCGGACTTGATGTCTGTCCACAGGGACGAGATCCCTAAACGGAACCATCTACACCGCAGGAGATCCTCGAACTCATCCGCCTTGGCAACGGAGATCTACCCACCAATGATTGGACGACAGTCCGAGTTGGCGAGACTAAGGAGAAGCACGTTACGTTGACCTCGTCATCAACGATGCTTGTATCCCAGTGCTCGCGGACTGTGGTGGGGTAATAAGTTACGGCTTCTACTCCATCACCATTAAGGTCCACAAGAGGGCGGAGGGAGCCAAACAAACGGACCAGACGGGCAACGCCTCGAGCGCACCCGATTCCGTTACCACTCTCACTGGCGAGGGGGCCAACAAACCGGGAGACACCTCGAGCGTCCCTAAGGCCCCGGAGCCAGAGCCGAGCGCCCTGAGCGCAACTGAGGACATCCCATCGGGGGTATCGGACGTCGCGACGGATGCTGAGAGCGAAACGGGCTCAGCATCTGCTTACGTTGGGTCGATATACAGCCGATGGGTAGCGCCCGATGATGAGGACCAGCTTCTGGCTTCGGAATCTGAGGAGGCGGACCTTGACATCACAGTCAGGGCCGTCACCCAAAGAGAAGAGCCAGAGGCAATGGACGTCGGTGACTCTAGAGATGGTGCAGATTCTACAAATTAATCTGCACCACTCCAAGGCAGCTTCGGCTGCCCTCCTTCTGCGACTCAGAGAAAGAGCTGAGGACATCATTCTCGTCCAAGAGCCGTGGATCGTCAGAAACAGGGTTTGCGGACTGAACTCTGATGCCTACCAAACGGTAACAGCCCCAGTAGCAGGTAGGATCAGGTCATGTATTCTTATTAAAAAATCACTTTCTTATATTCTACTCTCTCAATACACCGACGAAGACACAGTAAGCATAAGCGTCCAGCTGAAAGAGAGCATCGTCTGATTCCTGACCAGTTACATGACCCACGACAGCCAATCTCTCCCTCCAAAAAGACTGAAGGAAGCCATCATAGGGGCTGACAAGCAAAGACTTCCGGTCATAAATGGAGCTGACTCGAACGCACATCACGAGATATGGGGCTCAAGCGATACCAACCCTCGAGGTGAATGTTTACTTGATTTTATATTAGCAAATAATCTATATATATGCAACCGGGGGAACGATCACACCTTCATGACCTCTGTCAGAAGAGAAGTGCTGGACGTCACCATCGCATCAGGCAGCATGTCAGACCTCATAAGCAACTGGCAAGTGTCCAAAGAGCACTCCTTCTCCGACCACCTCTACATAACTTTTAAGATCAATCTCAATCCCTCTACTCTAACAGCGTATAGGAACAAGAGGCGGACGGATTGGCAGATTAAATATTAATTTTCTTTATAGTGCGGAAATGTTAATTATTTGCATTTTACAAACGGTAGTCAAGTGTATATAGTGTAATATTCAGTGGAATAACCAATATAAGTGTGCATTTTTCAACTTTAAGTATTAATATCGCGAAAACTATGTCAGAGGCAGCTAAAAACTATATATTTGTTTTTCAACTTCGGGGATGTTAAACTAAAATTTTCCCGCGAAAATTATTAAGTGTCTTACGATAACCTTGTAAAAATTATCATTGCTTAAAATTGTGCTGAATACTGAAATATTTGCAAAGAACTAATGTATCTAAAAAGTGATAAGATAAACAAACAAAATAATACTGAAATATTTGCAAGGAACTAATGTATCTAAAAAGTGATAAGATAAACAAACAAAATAATAGAACGCAAGATAGAGATAATACGATCAAAAGTATTGACTTCAAGTTGGGTGGCGAGCTTACTGGGACTCCACACGCACAAGATTCAGCTGCGTGATATTGTCGCAATATATTATCACTACGAGATTGCGAGACAATTAAAGATAAAATTAGTACAATAACATTATAAGTGAAATTCAACTGTAATTTAATTTATTATATTGTTTGTAGTCTATTTTGGGGGTCGAGCGAATGCAGGATGTGGATGAAGCGCAATATAGTGCCCAGGTTACCCTAGACACCTAGCCAATCCCACATCAAGACCGTAGTGCACGATGAGGAATCGTACCCTTCCAGAGGTGACCCTGTTTCCACCGAACACTACGGATCTAGACCCGGAGGGTGTCGAAACTACCTTTCCCCCCTAATCCAGGGTGTCATGCGTTACCGTGCCCATGGATGGTTTGCAGTCAGGGGGCTATCCCGACTGAATTCTAACGGCACCTCCCGGACACCGGTCCGCCTCCGGGAGTAACGGTGGACTTGCTGCGCCATGGGGCTCTGCCGTAGTCGACCGTTCCCTTCCCCTTCCCTTTACTTCCGGCCACCGAACGGTCTCGGCTCAATAGGTGGCCAAAGAACAAGAATGAAATGAACAAAAACCAACAAACAGCCTCGGAACCCTGCACGGGTAATGCCGCCGACGGACACGGCGAAGAAACGTCTAACCCTATCTCGGGAACCGCAACGACGGTGCCGAAAGGGCCTGCACGGCCCAAAACCCAATTTCGATCCTCCGCAGCGACTGGAGATATGGCCCCACCCCTTGAGGGTAAGTCATCCTCCGGTGAAGCCGGAAGTACTAAGCCCCTCGAGGGAAAGTCGCTTCCGGTGGAAAAGCTGAGGACGATCAATCCCCCCAGGCGCATCAAGGCCTCTCCTACCCTGCACAGTTTGGTGGTCAAACAGGGGTCCTCCACGGACGAAAAACCAACCACAGCTGCGCAAAACACTGGCAAAGCCATTAAGCCTCACGTCAGGGCCCAGCGTGACCGGAGGGGATCCCCGAAGGTCATAAAACGGCTGGAGCCTATACCATACGCCCAACTGACGGAGGCACAGAAAGCCTCTCTCGAGTGGGCCAAGGGAGTCCTGAACGCCAGCGAAAAGCGACCCGTAGTGAACGGCGCAAAGGACAAACCTCCCACTGGCACTGACCAGAGGAAGGACCTGGCCTCCAAGATACCCCGAGTGGATCGAAGAGGCACAGGACTTCCTCCCCCCCGAACCGTCGGTCGATGGCCATATCAGCTAAGCCATTTAGCGAGGCGGCAAAAGAGCACCTTACGCTGGCTGTGCTCGACAAGAGCCATCCCGACGGAAATATCAGCACGGACAACTGGAAGTCCGTCTTCATGGGTCTCTGCAGGGTCTATAAGGGCATACTCTTGAAGTATCTCGGCCCTGCACCAGTCGTCCGCGACGCCGGCTGGTGTCAAGGGCGAATCAAGCTGGTCGCGTGCGCGGACGAGCGTGCCGGCCGACTGTACAAGGAGGCAATCTCCTCGGTGGGACAGCTGTGGCACGGGGCGGACTTGATGTCTGTCCACAGGGACGAGATCCCTAAACGGAACCATCTACACCGCAGGAGATCCTCGAACTCATCCGCCTTGGCAACGGAGATCTACCCACCAATGATTGGACGACAGTCCGAGTTGGCGAGACTAAGGAGAAGCACGTTCCGTTGACCTCGTCATCAACGATGCTTCTATCCCAGTGCTCGCGGACTGTGGTGGGGTAATAAGTTACGGCTTCTACTCCATCACCATTAAGGTCCACAAGAGGGCGGAGGGAGCCAAACAAACGGACCAGACGGGCAACGCCTCGAGCGCACCCGATTCCGTTACCACTCTCACTGGCGAGGGGGCCAACAAACCGGGAGACACCTCGAGCGTCCCTAAGGCCCCGGAGCCAGAGCCGAGCGCCCTGAGCGCAACTGAGGACATCCCATCGGGGGTATCGGACGTCGCGACGGATGCTGAGAGCGAAACGGGCTCAGCATCTGCTTACGTTGGGTCGATATACAGCCGATGGGTAGCGCCCGATGATGAGGACCAGCTTCTGGCTTCGGAATCTGAGGAGGCGGACCTTGACATCACAGTCACGGCCGTCACCCAAAGAGAAGAGCCAGAGGCAATGGACGTCGGTGACTCTAGAGATGGTGCAGATTCTACAAATTAATCTGCACCACTCCAAGGCAGCTTCGGCTGCCCTCCTTCTGCGACTCAGAGAAAGAGCTGAGGACATCATTCTCGTCCAAGAGCCGTGGATCGTCAGAAACAGGGTTTGCGGACTGAACTCTGATGCCTACCAAACGGTAACAGCCCCAGTAGCAGGTAGGATCAGGTCATGTATTCTTATTAAAAAATCACTTTCTTATATTCTACTCTCTCAATACACCGACGAAGACACAGTAAGCATAAGCGTCCAGCTGAAAGAGAGCATCGTCTGATTCCTGACCAGCTACATGACCCACGACAGCCAATCTCTCCCTCCAAAAAGACTGAAGGAAGCCATCATAGGGGCTGACAAGCAAAGACTTCCGGTCATAAATGGAGCTGACTCGAACGCACATCACGAGATATGGGGCTCAAGCGATACCAACCCTCGAGGTGAGTGTTTACTTGATTTTATATTAGCAAATAATCTATATATATGCAACCGGGGGAACGATCCCACCTTCATGACCTCTGTCAGAAGAGAAGTGCTGGACGTCACCATCGCATCAGGCAGCATGTCAGACCTCATAAGCAACTGGCAAGTGTCCAAAGAGCACTCCTTCTCCGACCACCTCTACATAACTTTTAAGATCAATCTCAATCCCTCTACTCTAACAGCGTATAGGAACAAGAGGCGGACGGATTGGCAGATTAAATATTAATTTTCTTTATAGTGCGGAAATGTTAATTATTTGCATTTTACAAACGGTAGTCAAGTGTATATAGTGTAATATTCAGTGGAATAACCAATATAAGTGTGCATTTTTCAACTTTAAGTATTAATATCGCGAAAACTATGTCAGAGGCAGCTAAAAACCATATATTTGTGATCAGGGGTCCCCTCTACCCCCCGATCCTCCCTTGTTTTTCAACTTCGGGGATGTTAAACTAAAATTTTCCCGCGAAAATTATTAAGTGTCTTACGATAACCTTGTAAAAATTATCATTGCTTAAAATTGTGCTGAATACTGAAATATTTGCAAAGAACTAATGTATCTAAAAAGTGATAAGATAAACAAACAAAATAATACTGAAATATTTGCAAGGAACTAATGTATCTAAAAAGTGATAAGATAAACAAACAAAATAATAGAACGCAAGATAGAGATAATACGATCAAAAGTATTGACTTCAAGTTGGGTGGCGAGCTTACTGGGACTCCACACGCACAAGATTCAGCTGCGTGATATTGTCGCAATATATTATCACTACGAGATTGCGAGACAATTAAAGATAAAATTAGTACAATAACATTATAAGTGAAATTCAACTGTAATTTAATTTATTATATTGTTTGTAGTATATTTTGGGGGTCGAGCGAATGCAGGATGTGGATGAAGCGCAATATAGTGCCCAGGTTACCCTAGACACCTAGCCAATCCCACATCAAGACCGTAGTGCACGATGAGGAATCGTACCCTTCCAGAGGTGACCCTGTTTCCACCGAACACTACGGATCTAGACCCGGAGGGTGTCGAAACTACCTTTCCCCCCTAATCCAGGGTGTCATGCGTTACCGTGCCCATGGGTGGTTTGCAGTCAGGGGCCATGGGTGGTTTGCAGTCAGGGGGCTATCCCGACTGAATTCTAACGGCACCTCCCGGACACCGGTCCGCCTCCGGGAGTAACGGTGGACTTGCTGCGCCATGGGGCTCTGCCGTAGTCGACCGTTCCCTTCCCCTTCCCTTTACTTCCGGCCACCGAACGGTCTCGGCTCAATAGGTGGCCAAAGAACAAGAATGAAATGAACAAAAACCAACAAACAGCCTCGGAACCCTGCACGGGTAATGCCGCCGACGGACACGGCGAAGAAACGTCTAATCCTATCTCTCCTACCCTGCACAGTTTGGTGGTCAAACAGGGGTCCTCCACGGACGAAAAACCAACCACAGCTGCGCAAAACACTGGCAAAGCCATTAAGCCTCACGTCAGGGCCCAGCGTGACCGGAGGGGATCCCCGAAGGTCATAAAACGGCTGGAGCCTATACCATACGCCCAACTGACGGAGGCACAGAAAGCCTCTCTCGAGTGGGCCAAGGGAGTCCTGAACGCCAGCGAAAAGCGACCCGTAGGGAACGGCGCAAAGGACAAACCTCCCACTGGCACTGACCAGAGGAAGGACCTGGCCTCCAAGATACCCCGAGTGGATCGAAGAGGCACAGGACTTCCTCCGCCCCGAACCGTCGGTCGATGGCCATATCAGCTAAGCCATTTAGCGAGGCGGCAAAAGAGCACCTTACGCTGGCTGTGCTCGACAAGAGCCATCCCGACGGAAATATCAGCACGGACAACTGGAAGTCCGTCTTGATGGGTCTCTGCAGGGTCTATAAGGGCATACTCTTGAAGTATCTCGGCCCTGCACCAGTCGTCCGCGACGCCGGCTGGTGTCAAGGGCGAATCAAGCTGGTCGCGTGCGCGGACGAGCGTGCCGGCCGACTGTACAAGGAGGCAATCTCCTCGGTGGGACAGCTGTGGCCCGGGGCGGACTTGATGTCTGTCCACAGGGACGAGATCCCTAAACGGAACCATCTACACCGCAGGAGATCCTCGAACTCATCCGCCTTGGCAACGGAGATCTACCCACCAATGATTGGACGACAGTCCGAGTTGGCGAGACTAAGGAGAAGCACGTTACGTTGACCTCGTCATCAACGATGCTTCTATCCCAGTGCTCGCGGACTGTGGTGGGGTAATAAGTTACGGCTTCTACTCCATCACCATTAAGGTCCACAAGAGGGCGGAGGGAGCCAAACAAACGGACCAGACGGGCAACGCCTCGAGCGCACCCGATTCCGTTACCACTCTCACTGGCGAGGGGGCCAACAAACCGGGAGACACCTCGAGCGTCCCTAAGGCCCCGGAGCCAGAGCCGAGCGCCCTGAGCGCAACTGAGGACATCCCATCGGGGGTATCGGACGTCGCGACGGATGCTGAGAGCGAAACGGGCTCAGCATCTGCTTACGTTGGGTCGATATACAGCCGATGGGTAGCGCCCGATGATGAGGACCAGCTTCTGGCTTCGGAATCTGAGGAGGCGGACCTTGACATCACAGTCAGGGCCGTCACCCAAAGAGAAGAACCAGAGGCAATGGACGTCGGTGACTCTAGAGATGGTGCAGATTCTACAAATTAATCTGCACCACTCCAAGGCAGCTTCGGCTGCCCTCCTTCTGCGACTCAGAGAAAGAGCTGAGGACATCATTCTCGTCCAAGAGCCGTGGATCGTCAGAAACAGGGTTTGCGGACTGAACTCTGATGCCTACCAAACGGTAACAGCCCCAGTAGCAGGTAGGATCAGGTCATGTATTCTTATTAAGAAATCACTTTCTTATATTCTACTCTCTCAAAACACCGACGAAGACACAGTAAGCATAAGCGTCCAGCTGAAAGAGAGCATCGTCTGATTCCTGACCAGTTACATGACCCACGACAGCCAATCTCTCCCTCCAAAAAGACTGAAGGAAGCCATCATAGGGGCTGACAAGCAAAGACTTCCGGTCATAAATGGAGCTGACTCGAACGCACATCACGAGATATGGGGCTCAAGCGATACCAACCCTCGAGGTGAGTGTTTACTTGATTTTATATTAGCAAATAATCTATATATATGCAACCGGGGGAACGATCACACCTTCATGACCTCTGTCAGAAGAGAAGTGCTGGACGTCACCATCGCATCAGGCAGCATGTCAGACCTCATAAGCAACTGGCAAGTGTCCAAAGAGCACTCCTTCTCCGACCACCTCTACATAACTTTTAAGATCAATCTCAATCCCTCTACTCTAACAGCGTATAGGAACAAGAGGCGGACGGATTGGCAGATTAAATATTAATTTTCTTTATAGTGCGGAAACGTTAATTATTTGCATTTTACAAACGGTAGTCAAGTGTATATAGTGTAATATTCAGTGGAATAACCAATATAAGTGTGCATTTTTCAACTTTAAGTATTAATATCGCGAAAACTATGTCAGAGGCAGCTAAAAACCATATATTTGTGATCAGGGGTCCCCTCTACCCCCCGATCCTCCCTTGTTTTTCAACTTCGGGGATGTTAAACTAAAATTTTCCCGCGAAAATTATTAAGTGTCTTACGATAACCTTGTAAAAATTATCATTGCTTAAAATTGTGCTGAATACTGAAATATTTGCAAAGAACTAATGTATCTAAAAAGTGATAAGATAAACAAACAAAATAATACTGAAATATTTGCAAGGAACTAATGTATCTAAAAAGTGATAAGATAAACAAACAAAATAATAGAACGCAAGATAGAGATAATACGATCAAAAGTATTGACTTCAAGTTGGGTGGCGAGCTTACTGGGACTCCACACGCACAAGATTCAGCTGCGTGATATTGTCGCAATATATTATCACTACGAGATTGCGAGACAATTAAAGATAAAATTAGTACAATAACATTATAAGTGAAATTCAACTGTAATTTAATTTATTATATTGTTTGTAGTCTATTTTGGGGGTCGAGCGAATGCAGGATGTGGATGAAGCGCAATATAGTGCCCAGGTTACCCTAGACACCTAGCCAATCCCACATCAAGACCGTAGTGCACGATGAGGAATCGTACCCTTCCAGAGGTGACCCTGTTTCCACCGAACACTACGGATCTAGACCCGGAGGGTGTCGAAACTACCTTTCCCCCCTAATCCAGGGTGTCATGCGTTACCGTGCCCATGGGTGGTTTGCAGTCAGGGGGCTATCCCGACTGAATTCTAACGGCACCTCCCGGACACCGGTCCGCCTCCGGGAGTAACGGTGGACTTGCTGCGCCATGGGGCTCTGCCGTAGTCGACCGTTCCCTTCCCCTTCCCTTTACTTCCGGCCACCGAACGGTCTCGGCTCAATAGGTGGCCAAAGAACAAGAATGAAACGAACAAAAACCAACAAACAGCCTCGGAACCCTGCACGGGTAATGCCGCCGACGGACACGGCGAAGAAACGTCTAATCCTATCTCTCCTACCCTGCACAGTTTGGTGGTCAAACAGGGGTCCTCCACGGACGAAAAACCAACCACAGCTGCGCAAAACACTGGCAAAGCCATTAAGCCTCACGTCAGGGCCCAGCGTGACCGGAGGGGATCCCCGAAGGTCATAAAACGGCTGGAGCCTATACCATACGCCCAACTGACGGAGGCACAGAAAGCCTCTCTCGAGTGGGCCAAGGGAGTCCTGAACGCCAGCGAAAAGCGACCCGTAGGGAACGGCGCAAAGGACAAACCTCCCACTGGCACTGACCAGAGGAAGGACCTGGCCTCCAAGATACCCCGAGTGGATCGAAGAGGCACAGGACTTCCTCCCCCCCGAACCGTCGGTCGATGGCCATATCAGCTAAGCCATTTAGCGAGGCGGCAAAAGAGCACCTTACGCTGTCTGTGCTCGACAAGAGCCATCCCGACGGAAATATCAGCACGGACAACTGGAAGTCCGTCTTCATGGGTCTCTGCAGGGTCTATAAGGGCATACTCTTGAAGTATCTCGGCCCTGCACCAGTCGTCCGCGACGCCGGCTGGTGTCAAGGGCGAATCAAGCTCGTCGCGTGCGCGGACGAGCGTGCCGGCCGACTGTACAAGGAGGCAATCTCCTCGGTGGGACAGCTGTGGCCCGGGGCGGACTTGATGTCTGTCCACAGGGACGAGATCCCTAAACGGAACCATCTACACCGCAGGAGATCCTCGAACTCATCCGCCTTGGCAACGGAGATCTACCCACCAATGATTGGACGACAGTCCGAGTTGGCGAGACTAAGGAGAAGCACGTTACGTTGACCTCGTCATCAACGATGCTTCTATCCCAGTGCTCGCGGACTGTGGTGGGGTAATAAGTTACGGCTTCTACTCCATCACCATTAACGTCCACAAGAGGGCGGAGGGAGCCAAACAAACGGACCAGACGGGCAACGCCTCGAGCGCACCCGATTCCGTTACCACTCTCACTGGCGAGGGGGCAACAAACCGGGAGACACCTCGAGCGTCCCTAAGGCCCCGGAGCCAGAGCCGAGCGCCCTGAGCGCAACTGAGGACATCCCATCGGGGGTATCGGACGTCGCGACGGATGCTGAGAGCGAAACGGGCTCAGCATCTGCTTACGTTGGGTCGATATACAGCCGATGGGTAGCGCCCGATGATGAGGACCAGCTTCTGGCTTCGGAATCTGAGGAGGCGGACCTTGACATCACAGTCAGGGCCGTCACCCAAAGAGAAGAGCCAGAGGCAATGGACGTCGGTGACTCTAGAGATGGTGCAGAACCTACAAATTAATCTGCACCACTCCAAGGCAGCTTCGGCTGCCCTCCTTCTGCGACTCAGAGAAAGAGCTGAGGACATCATTCTCGTCCAAGAGCCGTGGATCGTCAGAAACAGGGTTTGCGGACTGAACTCTGATGCCTACCAAACGGTAACAGCCCCAGTAGCAGGTAGGATCAGGTCATGTATTCTTATTAAGAAATCACTTTCTTATATTCTACTCTCTCAAAACACCGACGAAGACACAGTAAGCATAAGCGTCCAGCTGAAAGAGAGCATCGTCTGATTCCTGACCAGTTACATGACCCACGACAGCCAATGTTAATTATTTGCATTTTACAAACGGTAGTCAAGTGTATATAGTGTAATATTCAGTGGAATAACCAATATAAGTGTGCATTTTTCAACTTTAAGTATTAATATCGCGAAAACTATGTCAGAGGCAGCTAAAAACCATATATTTGTGATCAGGGGTCCCCTCTACCCCCCGATCCTCCCTTGTTTTTCAACTTCGGGGATGTTAAACTAAAATTTTCCCGCGAAAATTATTAAGTGTCTTACGATAACCTTGTAAAAATTATCATTGCTTAAAATTGTGCTGAATACTGAAATATTTGCAAAGAACTAATGTATCTAAAAAGTGATAAAATAAACAAACAAAATAATACTGAAATATTTGCAAGGAACTAATGTATCTAAAAAGTGATAAGATAAACAAACAAAATAATAGAACGCAAGATAGAGATAATACGATCAAAAGTATTGACTTCAAGTTGGGTGGCGAGCTTACTGGGACTCCACACGCACAAGATTCAGCTGCGTGATATTGTCGCAATATATTATCACTACGAGATTGCGAGACAATTAAAGATAAAATTAGTACAATAACATTATAAGTGAAATTCAACTGTAATTTAATTTATTATATTGTTTGTAGTCTATTTTGGGGGTCGAGCGAATGCAGGATGTGGATGAAGCGCAATATAGTGCCCAGGTTACCCTAGACACCTAGCCAATCCCACATCAAGACCGTAGTGCACGATGAGGAATCGTACCCTTCCAGAGGTGACCCTGTTTCCACCGAACACTACGGATCTAGACCCGGAGGGTGTCGAAACTACCTTTCCCCCCTAATCCAGGGTGTCATGCGTTACCGTGCCCATGGGTGGTTTGCAGTCAGGGGCCATGGGTGGTTTGCAGTCAGGGGGCTATCCCGACTAAATTCTAACGGCACCTCCCGGACACCGGTCCGCCTCCGGGAGTAACGGTGGACTTGCTGCGCCATGGGGCTCTGCCGTAGTCGACCGTTCCCTTCCCCTTCCCTTAACTTCCGGCCACCGAACGGTCTCGGCTCAATAGGTGGCCAAAGAACAAGAATGAAACGAACAAAAACCAACAAACAGCCTCGGAACCCTGCACGGGTAATGCCGCCGACGGACACGGCGAAGAAACGTCTAACCCTATCTCTCCTACCCTGCACAGTTTGGTGGTCAAACAGGGGTCCTCCACGGACGAAAAACCAACCACAGCTGCGCAAAACACTGGCAAAGCCATTAAGCCTCACGTCAGGGCCCAGCGTGACCGGAGGGGATCCCCGAAGGTCATAAAACGGCTGGAGCCTATACCATACGCCCAACTGACGGAGGCACAGAAAGCCTCTCTCGAGTGGGCCAAGGGAGTCCTGAACGCCAGCGAAAAGCGACCCGTAGGGAACGGCGCAAAGGACAAACCTCCCACTGGCACTGACCAGAGGAAGATACCCCGAGTGGATCGAAGAGGCACAGGACTTCTTCCCCCCCGAACCGTCGGTCGATGGCCATATCAGCTAAGCCATTTAGCGAGGCGGCAAAAGAGCACCTTACGCTGGCTGTGCTCGACAAGAGCCATCCCGACGAAAATATCAGCACGGACAACTGGAAGTCCGTCTTCATGGGTCTCTGCAGGGTCTATAAGGGCATACTCTTGAAGTATCTCGGCCCTGCACCAGTCGTCCGCGACGCCGGCTGGTGTCAAGGGCGAATCAAGCTGGTCGCGTGCGCGGACGAGCGTGCCGGCCGACTGTACAAGGAGGCAATCTCCTCGGTGGGACAGCTGTGGCCCGGGGCGGACTTGATGTCTGTCCACAGGGACGAGATCCCTAAACGGAACCATCTACACCGCAGGAGATCCTCGAACTCATCCGCCTTGGCAACGGAGATCTACCCACCAATGATTGGACGACAGTCCGAGTTGGCGAGACTAAGGAGAAGCACGTTACGTTGACCTCGTCATCAACGATGCTTCTATCCCAGTGCTCGCGGACTGTGGTGGGGTAATAAGTTACGGCTTCTACTCCATCACCATTAAGGTCCACAAGAGGGCGGAGGGAGCCAAACAAACGGACCAGACGGGCAACGCCTCGAGCGCACCCGATTCCGTTACCACTCTCACTGGCGAGGGGGCAACAAACCGGGAGACACCTCGAGCGTCCCTAAGGCCCCGGAGCCAGAGCCGAGCGCCCTGAGCGCAACTGAGGACATCCCATCGGGGGTATCGGACGTCGCGACGGATGCTGAGAGCGAAACGGGCTCAGCATCTGCTTACGTTGGGTCGATATACAGCCGATGGGTAGCGCCCGATGATGAGGACCAGCTTCTGGCTTCGGAATCTGAGGAGGCGGACCTTGACATCACAGTCAGGGCCGTCACCCAAAGAGAAGAGCCAGAGGCAATGGACGTCGGTGACTCTAGAGATGGTGCAGATTCTACAAATTAATCTGCACCACTCCAAGGCAGCTTCGGCTGCCCTCCTTCTGCGACTCAGAGAAAGAGCTGAGGACATCATTCTCGTCCAAGAGCCGTGGATCGTCAGAAACAGGGTTTGCGGACTGAACTCTGATGCCTACCAAACGGTAACAGCCCCAGTAGCAGGTAGGATCAGGTCATGTATTCTTATTAAAAAATCACTTTCTTATATTCTACTCTCTCAATACACCGACGAAGACACAGTAAGCATAAGCGTCCAGCTGAAAGAGAGCATCGTCTGATTCCTGACCAGTTACATGACCCACGACAGCCAATCTCTCCCTCCAAAAAGACTGAAGGAAGCCATCATAGGGGCTGACAAGCAAAGACTTCCGGTCATAAATGGAGCTGACTCGAACGCACATCACGAGATATGGGGCTCAAGCGGTACCAACCCTCGAGGTGAGTGTTTACTTGATTTTATATTAGCAAATAATCTATATATATGCAACCGGGGAAACGATCCCACCTTCATGACCTCTGTCAGAAGAGAAGTGCTGGACGTCACCATCGCATCAGGCAGCATGTCAGACCTCATAAGCAACTGGCAAGTGTCCAAAGAGCACTCCTTCTCCGACCACCTCTACATAACTTTTAAGATCAATCTCAATCCCTCTACTCTAACAGCGTATAGGAACAAGAGGCGGACGGATTGGCAGATTAAATATTAATTTTCTTTATAGTGCGGAAATGTTAATTATTTGCATTTTACAAACGGTAGTCAAGTGTATATAGTGTAATATTCAGTGGAATAACCAATATAAGTGTGCATTTTTCAACTTTAAGTATTAATATCGCGAAAACTATGTCAGAGGCAGCTAAAAACCATATATTTGTGATCAGGGGTCCCCTCTACCCCCCGATCCTCCCTTGTTTTTCAACTTCGGGGATGTTAAACTAAAATTTTCCCGCGAAAATTATTAAGTGTCTTACGATAACCTTGTAAAAATTATCATTGCTTAAAATTGTGCTGAATACTGAAATATTTGCAAAGAACTAATGTATCTAAAAAGTGATAAGATAAACAAACAAAATAATACTGAAATATTTGCAAGGAACTAATGTATCTAAAAAGTGATAAGATAAACAAACAAAATAATAGAACGCAAGATAGAGATAATACGATCAAAAGTATTGACTTCAAGTTGGGTGGCGAGCTTACTGGGACTCCACACGCACAAGATTCAGCTGCGTGATATTGTCGCAATATATTATCACTACGAGATTGCGAGACAATTAAAGATAAAATTAGTACAATAACATTATAAGTGAAATTCAACTGTAATTTAATTTATTATATTGTTTGTAGTCTATTTTGGGGGTCGAGCGAATGCAGGATGTGGATGAAGCGCAATATAGTGCCCAGGTTACCCTAGACACCTAGCCAATCCCACATCAAGACCGTAGTGCACGATGAGGAATCGTACCCTTCCAGAGGTGACCCTGTTTCCACCGAACACTACGGATCTAGACCCGGAGGGTGTCGAAACTACCTTTCCCCCCTAATCCAGGGTGTCATGCGTTACCGTGCCCATGGGTGGTTTGCAGTCAGGGGGCTATCCCGACTGAATTCTAACGGCACCTCCCGGACACCGGTCCGCCTCCGGGAGTAACGGTGGACTTGCTGCGCCATGGGGCTCTGCCGTAGTCGACCGTTCCCTTCCCCTTCCCTTTACTTCCGGCCACCGAACGGTCTCGGCTCAATAGGTGGCCAAAGAACAAGAATGAAACGAACAAAAACCAACAAACAGCCTCGGAACCCTGCACGGGTAATGCCGCCGACGGACACGGCGAAGAAACGTCTAATCCTATCTCTCCTACCCTGCACAGTTTGGTGGTCAAACAGGGGTCCTCCACGGACGAAAAACCAACCACAGCTGCGCAAAACACTGGCAAAGCCATTAAGCCTCACGTCAGGGCCCAGCGTGACCGGAGGGGATCCCCGAAGGTCATAAAACGGCTGGAGCCTATACCATACGCCCAACTGACGGAGGCACAGAAAGCCTCTCTCGAGTGGGCCAAGGGAGTCCTGAACGCCAGCGAAAAGCGACCCGTAGGGAACGGCGCAAAGGACAAACCTCCCACTGGCACTGACCAGAGGAAGGACCTGGCCTCCAAGATACCCCGAGTGGATCGAAGAGGCACAGGACTTCCTCCCCCCCGAACCGTCGGTCGATGGCCATATCAGCTAAGCCATTTAGCGAGGCGGCAAAAGAGCACCTTACGCTGTCTGTGCTCGACAAGAGCCATCCCGACGGAAATATCAGCACGGACAACTGGAAGTCCGTCTTCATGGGTCTCTGCAGGGTCTATAAGGGCATACTCTTGAAGTATCTCGGCCCTGCACCAGTCGTCCGCGACGCCGGCTGGTGTCAAGGGCGAATCAAGCTCGTCGCGTGCGCGGACGAGCGTGCCGGCCGACTGTACAAGGAGGCAATCTCCTCGGTGGGACAGCTGTGGCCCGGGGCGGACTTGATGTCTGTCCACAGGGACGAGATCCCTAAACGGAACCATCTACACCGCAGGAGATCCTCGAACTCATCCGCCTTGGCAACGGAGATCTACCCACCAATGATTGGACGACAGTCCGAGTTGGCGAGACTAAGGAGAAGCACGTTACGTTGACCTCGTCATCAACGATGCTTCTATCCCAGTGCTCGCGGACTGTGGTGGGGTAATAAGTTACGGCTTCTACTCCATCACCATTAACGTCCACAAGAGGGCGGAGGGAGCCAAACAAACGGACCAGACGGGCAACGCCTCGAGCGCACCCGATTCCGTTACCACTCTCACTGGCGAGGGGGCAACAAACCGGGAGACACCTCGAGCGTCCCTAAGGCCCCGGAGCCAGAGCCGAGCGCCCTGAGCGCAACTGAGGACATCCCATCGGGGGTATCGGACGTCGCGACGGATGCTGAGAGCGAAACGGGCTCAGCATCTGCTTACGTTGGGTCGATATACAGCCGATGGGTAGCGCCCGATGATGAGGACCAGCTTCTGGCTTCGGAATCTGAGGAGGCGGACCTTGACATCACAGTCAGGGCCGTCACCCAAAGAGAAGAGCCAGAGGCAATGGACGTCGGTGACTCTAGAGATGGTGCAGAACCTACAAATTAATCTGCACCACTCCAAGGCAGCTTCGGCTGCCCTCCTTCTGCGACTCAGAGAAAGAGCTGAGGACATCATTCTCGTCCAAGAGCCGTGGATCGTCAGAAACAGGGTTTGCGGACTGAACTCTGATGCCTACCAAACGGTAACAGCCCCAGTAGCAGGTAGGATCAGGTCATGTATTCTTATTAAGAAATCACTTTCTTATATTCTACTCTCTCAAAACACCGACGAAGACACAGTAAGCATAAGCGTCCAGCTGAAAGAGAGCATCGTCTGATTCCTGACCAGTTACATGACCCACGACAGCCAATGTTAATTATTTGCATTTTACAAACGGTAGTCAAGTGTATATAGTGTAATATTCAGTGGAATAACCAATATAAGTGTGCATTTTTCAACTTTAAGTATTAATATCGCGAAAACTATGTCAGAGGCAGCTAAAAACCATATATTTGTGATCAGGGGTCCCCTCTACCCCCCGATCCTCCCTTGTTTTTCAACTTCGGGGATGTTAAACTAAAATTTTCCCGCGAAAATTATTAAGTGTCTTACGATAACCTTGTAAAAATTATCATTGCTTAAAATTGTGCTGAATACTGAAATATTTGCAAAGAACTAATGTATCTAAAAAGTGATAAAATAAACAAACAAAATAATACTGAAATATTTGCAAGGAACTAATGTATCTAAAAAGTGATAAGATAAACAAACAAAATAATAGAACGCAAGATAGAGATAATACGATCAAAAGTATTGACTTCAAGTTGGGTGGCGAGCTTACTGGGACTCCACACGCACAAGATTCAGCTGCGTGATATTGTCGCAATATATTATCACTACGAGATTGCGAGACAATTAAAGATAAAATTAGTACAATAACTTTATAAGTGAAATTCAACTGTAATTTAATTTATTATATTGTTTGTAGTCTATTTTGGGGGTCGAGCGAATGCAGGATGTGGATGAAGCGCAATATAGTGCCCAGGTTACCCTAGACACCTAGCCAATCCCACATCAAGACCGTAGTGCACGATGAGGAATCGTACCCTTCCAGAGGTGACCCTGTTTCCACCGAACACTACGGATCTAGACCCGGAGGGTGTCGAAACTACCTTTCCCCCCTAATCCAGGGTGTCATGCGTTACCGTGCCCATGGGTGGTTTGCAGTCAGGGGCCATGGGTGGTTTGCAGTCAGGGGGCTATCCCGACTAAATTCTAACGGCACCTCCCGGACACCGGTCCGCCTCCGGGAGTAACGGTGGACTTGCTGCGCCATGGGGCTCTGCCGTAGTCGACCGTTCCCTTCCCCTTCCCTTAACTTCCGGCCACCGAACGGTCTCGGCTCAATAGGTGGCCAAAGAACAAGAATGAAGCGAACAAAAACCAACAAACAGCCTCGGAACCCTGCACGGGTAATGCCGCCGACGGACACGGCGAAGAAACGTCTAACCCTATCTCTCCTACCCTGCACAGTTTGGTGGTCAAACAGGGGTCCTCCACGGACGAAAAACCAACCACAGCTGCGCAAAACACTGGCAAAGCCATTAAGCCTCACGTCAGGGCCCAGCGTGACCGGAGGGGATCCCCGAAGGTCATAAAACGGCTGGAGCCTATACCATACGCCCAACTGATGGAGGCACAGAAAGCCTCTCTCGAGTGGGCCAAGGGAGTCCTGAACGCCAGCGAAAAGCGACCCGTAGGGAACGGCGCAAAGGACAAACCTCCCACTGGCACTGACCAGAGGAAGATACCCCGAGTGGATCGAAGAGGCACAGGACTTCTTCCCCCCCGAACCTTCGGTCGATGGCCATATCAGCTAAGCCATTTAGCGAGGCGGCAAAAGAGCACCTTACGCTGGCTGTGCTCGACAAGAGCCATCCCGACGAAAATATCAGCACGGACAACTGGAAGTCCGTCTTCATGGGTCTCTGCAGGGTCTATAAGGGCATACTCTTGAAGTATCTCGGCCCTGCACCAGTCGTCCGCGACGCCGGCTGGTGTCAAGGGCGAATCAAGCTGGTCGCGTGCGCGGACGAGCGTGCCGGCCGACTGTACAAGGAGGCAATCTCCTCGGTGGGACAGCTGTGGCCCGGGGCGGACTTGATGTCTGTCCACAGGGACGAGATCCCTAAACGGAACCATCTACACCGCAGGAGATCCTCGAACTCATCCGCCTTGGCAACGGAGATCTACCCACCAATGATTGGACGACAGTCCGAGTTGGCGAGACTAAGGAGAAGCACGTTACGTTGACCTCGTCATCAACGATGCTTCTATCCCAGTGCTCGCGGACTGTGGTGGGGTAATAAGTTACGGCTTCTACTCCATCACCATTAAGGTCCACAAGAGGGCGGAGGGAGCCAAACAAACGGACCAGACGGGCAACGCCTCGAGCGCACCCGATTCCGTTACCACTCTCACTGGCGAGGGGGCAACAAACCGGGAGACACCTCGAGCGTCCCTAAGGCCCCGGAGCCAGAGCCGAGCGCCCTGAGCGCAACTGAGGACATCCCATCGGGGGTATCGGACGTCGCGACGGATGCTGAGAGCGAAACGGGCTCAGCATCTGCTTACGTTGGGTCGATATACAGCCGATGGGTAGCGCCCGATGATGAGGACCAGCTTCTGGCTTCGGAATCTGAGGAGGCGGACCTTGACATCACAGTCAGGGCCGTCACCCAAAGAGAAGAGCCAGAGGCAATGGACGTCGGTGACTCTAGAGATGGTGCAGATTCTACAAATTAATCTGCACCACTCCAAGGCAGCTTCGGCTGCCCTCCTTCTGCGACTCAGAGAAAGAGCTGAGGACATCATTCTCGTCCAAGAGCCGTGGATCGTCAGAAACAGGGTTTGCGGACTGAACTCTGATGCCTACCAAACGGTAACAGCCCCAGTAGCAGGTAGGATCAGGTCATGTATTCTTATTAAAAAATCACTTTCTTATATTCTACTCTCTCAATACACCGACGAAGACACAGTAAGCATAAGCGTCCAGCTGAAAGAGAGCATCGTCTGATTCCTGACCAGTTACATGACCCACGACAGCCAATCTCTCCCTCCAAAAAGACTGAAGGAAGCCATCATAGGGGCTGACAAGCAAAGACTTCCGGTCATAAATGGAGCTGACTCGAACGCACATCACGAGATATGGGGCTCAAGCGGTACCAACCCTCGAGGTGAGTGTTTACTTGATTTTATATTAGCAAATAATCTATATATATGCAACCGGGGAAACGATCCCACCTTCATGACCTCTGTCAGAAGAGAAGTGCTGGACGTCACCATCGCATCAGGCAGCATGTCAGACCTCATAAGCAACTGGCAAGTGTCCAAAGAGCACTCCTTCTCCGACCACCTCTACATAACTTTTAAGATCAATCTCAATCCCTCTACTCTAACAGCGTATAGGAACAAGAGGCGGACGGATTGGCAGATTAAATATTAATTTTCTTTATAGTGCGGAAATGTTAATTATTTGCATTTTACAAACGGTAGTCAAGTGTATATAGTGTAATATTCAGTGGAATAACCAATATAAGTGTGCATTTTTCAACTTTAAGTATTAATATCGCGAAAACTATGTCAGAGGCAGCTAAAAACCATATATTTGTGATCAGGGGTCTCCTCTACCCCCCGATCCTCCCTTGTTTTTCAACTTCGGGGATGTTAAACTAAAATTTTCCCGCGAAAATTATTAAGTGTCTTACGATAACCTTGTAAAAATTATCATTGCTTAAAATTGTGCTGAATACTGAAATATTTGCAAAGAACTAATGTATCTAAAAAGTGATAAGATAAACAAACAAAATAATACTGAAATATTTGCAAGGAACTAATGTATCTAAAAAGTGATAAGATAAACAAACAAAATAATAGAACGCAAGATAGAGATAATACGATCAAAAGTATTGACTTCAAGTTGGGTGGCGAGCTTACTGGGACTCCACACGCACAAGATTCAGCTGCGTGATATTGTCGCAATATATTATCACTACGAGATTGCGAGACAATTAAAGATAAAATTAGTACAATAACATTATAAGTGAAATTCAACTGTAATTTAATTTATTATATTGTTTGTAGTCTATTTTGGGGGTCGAGCGAATGCAGGATGTGGATGAAGCGCAATATAGTGCCCAGGTTACCCTAGACACCTAGCCAATCCCACATCAAGACCGTAGTGCACGATGAGGAATCGTACCCTTCCAGAGGTGACCCTGTTTCCACCGAACACTACGGATCTAGACCCGGAGGGTGTCGAAACTACCTTTCCCCCCTAATCCAGGGTGTCATGCGTTACCGTGCCCATGGATGGTTTGCAGTCAGGGGGCTATCCCGACTGAATTCTAACGGCACCTCCCGGACACCGGTCCGCCTCCGGGAGTAACGGTGGACTTGCTGCGCCATGGGGCTCTGCCGTAGTCGACCGTTCCCTTCCCCTTCCCTTTACTTCCGGCCACCGAACGGTCTCGGCTCAATAGGTGGCCAAAGAACAAGAATGAAACGAACAAAAACCAACAAACAGCCTCGGAACCCTGCACGGGTAATGCCGCCGACGGACACGGCGAAGAAACGTCTAACCCTATCTCGGGAACCGCAACGACGGTGCCGAAAGGGCCTGCACGGCCCAAAACCCAATTTCGATCCTCCGCAGCGACTGGAGATATGGCCCCACCCCTTGAGGGTAAGTCATCCTCCGGTGAAGCCGGAAGTACTAAGCCCCTCGAGGGAAAGTCGCTTCCGGTGGAAAAGCTGAGGACGATCAATCCCCCCAGGCGCATCAAGGCCTCTCCTACCCTGCACAGTTTGGTGGTCAAACAGGGGTCCTCCACGGACGAAAAACCAACCACAGCTGCGCAAAACACTGGCAAAGCCATTAAGCCTCACGTCAGGGCCCAGCGTGACCGGAGGGGATCCCCGAAGGTCATAAAACGGCTGGAGCCTATACCATACGCCCAACTGACGGAGGCACAGAAAGCCTCTCTCGAGTGGGCCAAGGGAGTCCTGAACGCCAGCGAAAAGCGACCCGTAGGGAACGGCGCAAAGGACAAACCTCCCACTGGCACTGACCAGAGGAAGGACCTGGCCTCCAAGATACCCCGAGTGGATCGAAGAGGCACAGGACTTCTTCCCCCCCGAACCGTCGGTCGATGGCCATATCAGCTAAGCCATTTAGCGAGGCGGCAAAAGAGCACCTTACGCTGGCTGTGCTCGACAAGAGCCATCCCGACGAAAATATCAGCACGGACAACTGGAAGTCCGTCTTCATGGGTCTCTGCAGGGTCTATAAGGGCATACTCTTGAAGTATCTCGGCCCTGCACCAGTCGTCCGCGACGCCGGCTGGTGTCAAGGGCGAATCAAGCTGGTCGCGTGCGCGGACGAGCGTGCCGGCCGACTGTACAAGGAGGCAATCTCCTCGGTGGGACAGCTGTGGCCCGGGGCGGACTTGATGTCTGTCCACAGGGACGAGATCCCTAAACGGAACCATCTACACCGCAGGAGATCCTCGAACTCATCCGCCTTGGCAACGGAGATCTACCCACCAATGATTGGACGACAGTCCGAGTTGGCGAGACTAAGGAGAAGCACGTTACGTTGACCTCGTCATCAACGATGCTTCTATCCCAGTGCTCGCGGACTGTGGTGGGGTAATAAGTTACGGCTTCTACTCCATCACCATTAAGGTCCACAAGAGGGCGGAGGGAGCCAAACAAACGGACCAGACGGGCAACGCCTCGAGCGCACCCGATTCCGTTACCACTCTCACTGGCGAGGGGGCAACAAACCGGGAGACACCTCGAGCGTCCCTAAGGCCCCGGAGCCAGAGCCGAGCGCCCTGAGCGCAACTGAGGACATCCCATCGGGGGTATCGGACGTCGCGACGGATGCTGAGAGCGAAACGGGCTCAGCATCTGCTTACGTTGGGTCGATATACAGCCGATGGGTAGCGCCCGATGATGAGGACCAGCTTCTGGCTTCGGAATCTGAGGAGGCGGACCTTGACATCACAGTCAGGGCCGTCACCCAAAGAGAAGAGCCAGAGGCAATGGACGTCGGTGACTCTAGAGATGGTGCAGATTCTACAAATTAATCTGCACCACTCCAAGGCAGCTTCGGCTGCCCTCCTTCTGCGACTCAGAGAAAGAGCTGAGGACATCATTCTCGTCCAAGAGCCGTGGATCGTCAGAAACAGGGTTTGCGGACTGAACTCTGATGCCTACCAAACGGTAACAGCCCCAGTAGCAGGTAGGATCAGGTCATGTATTCTTATTAAAAAATCACTTTCTTATATTCTACTCTCTCAATACACCGACGAAGACACAGTAAGCATAAGCGTCCAGCTGAAAGAGAGCATCGTCTGATTCCTGACCAGTTACATGACCCACGACAGCCAATCTCTCCCTCCAAAAAGACTGAAGGAAGCCATCATAGGGGCTGACAAGCAAAGACTTCCGGTCATAAATGGAGCTGACTCGAACGCACATCACGAGATATGGGGCTCAAGCGATACCAACCCTCGAGGTGAGTGTTTACTTGATTTTATATTAGCAAATAATCTATATATATGCAACCGGGGAAACGATCCCACCTTCATGACCTCTGTCAGAAGAGAAGTGCTGGACGTCACCATCGCATCAGGCAGCATGTCAGACCTCATAAGCAACTGGCAAGTGTCCAAAGAGCACTCCTTCTCCGACCACCTCTACATAACTTTTAAGATCAATCTCAATCCCTCTACTCTAACAGCGTATAGGAACAAGAGGCGGACGGATTGGCAGATTAAATATTAATTTTCTTTATAGTGCGGAAATGTTAATTATTTGCATTTTACAAACGGTAGTCAAGTGTATATAGTGTAATATTCAGTGGAATAACCAATATAAGTGTGCATTTTTCAACTTTAAGTATTAATATCTCGAAAACTATGTCAGAGGCAGCTAAAAACTATATATTTGTGATCAGGGGTCCCCTCTACCCCCCGATCCTCCCTTGTTTTTCAACTTCGGGGATGTTAAACTAAAATTTTCCCGCGAAAATTATTAAGTGTCTTACGATAACCTTGTAAAAATTATCATTGCTTAAAATTGTGCTGAATACTGAAATATTTGCAAAGAACTAATGTATCTAAAAAGTGATAAGATAAACAAACAAAATAATACTGAAATATTTGCAAGGAACTAATGTATCTAAAAAGTGATAAGATAAACAAACAAAATAATAGAACGCAAGATAGAGATAATACGATCAAAAGTATTGACTTCAAGTTGGGTGGCGAGCTTACTGGGACTCCACACGCACAAGATTCAGCTGCGTGATATTGTCGCAATATATTATCACTACGAGATTGCGAGACAATTAAAGATAAAATTAGTACAATAACATTATAAGTGAAATTCAACTGTAATTTAATTTATTATATTGTTTGTAGTCTATTTTGGGGGTCGAGCGAATGCAGGATGTGGATGAAGCGCAATATAGTGCCCAGGTTACCCTAGACACCTAGCCAATCCCACATCAAGACCGTAGTGCACGATGAGGAATCGTACCCTTCCAGAGGTGACCCTGTTTCCACCGAACACTACGGATCTAGACCCGGAGGGTGTCGAAACTACCTTTCCCCCCTAATCCAGGGTGTCATGCGTTACCGTGCCCATGGATGGTTTGCAGTCAGGGGGCTATCCCGACTGAATTCTAACGGCACCTCCCGGACACCGGTCCGCCTCCGGGAGTAACGGTGGACTTGCTGCGCCATGGGGCTCTGCCGTAGTCGACCGTTCCCTTCCCCTTCCCTTTACTTCCGGCCACCGAACGGTCTCGGCTCAATAGGTGGCCAAAGAACAAGAATGAAACGAACAAAAACCAACAAACAGCCTCGGAACCCTGCACGGGTAATGCCGCCGACGGACACGGCGAAGAAACGTCTAACCCTATCTCGGGAACCGCAACGACGGTGCCGAAAGGGCCTGCACGGCCCAAAACCCAATTTCGATCCTCCGCAGCGACTGGAGATATGGCCCCACCCCTTGAGGGTAAGTCATCCTCCGGTGAAGCCGGAAGTACTAAGCCCCTCGAGGGAAAGTCGCTTCCGGTGGAAAAGCTGAGGACGATCAATCCCCCCAGGCGCATCAAGGCCTCTCCTACCCTGCACAGTTTGGTGGTCAAACAGGGGTCCTCCACGGACGAAAAACCAACCACAGCTGCGCAAAACACTGGCAAAGCCATTAAGCCTCACGTCAGGGCCCAGCGTGACCGGAGGGGATCCCCGAAGGTCATAAAACGGCTGGAGCCTATACCATACGCCCAACTGACGGAGGCACAGAAAGCCTCTCTCGAGTGGGCCAAGGGAGTCCTGAACGCCAGCGAAAAGCGACCCGTAGGGAACGGCGCAAAGGACAAACCTCCCACTGGCACTGACCAGAGGAAGGACCTGGCCTCCAAGATACCCCGAGTGGATCGAAGAGGCACAGGACTTCTTCCCCCCCGAACCGTCGGTCGATGGCCATATCAGCTAAGCCATTTAGCGAGGCGGCAAAAGAGCACCTTACGCTGGCTGTGCTCGACAAGAGCCATCCCGACGAAAATATCAGCACGGACAACTGGAAGTCCGTCTTCATGGGTCTCTGCAGGGTCTATAAGGGCATACTCTTGAAGTATCTCGGCCCTGCACCAGTCGTCCGCGACGCCGGCTGGTGTCAAGGGCGAATCAAGCTGGTCGCGTGCGCGGACGAGCGTGCCGGCCGACTGTACAAGGAGGCAATCTCCTCGGTGGGACAGCTGTGGCCCGGGGCGGACTTGATGTCTGTCCACAGGGACGAGATCCCTAAACGGAACCATCTACACCGCAGGAGATCCTCGAACTCATCCGCCTTGGCAACGGAGATCTACCCACCAATGATTGGACGACAGTCCGAGTTGGCGAGACGAAGGAGAAGCACGTTACGTTGACCTCGTCATCAACGATGCTTCTATCCCAGTGCTCGCGGACTGTGGTGGGGTAATAAGTTACGGCTTCTACTCCATCACCATTAAGGTCCACAAGAGGGCGGAGGGAGCCAAACAAACGGACCAGACGGGCAACGCCTCGAGCGCACCCGATTCCGTTACCACTCTCACTGGCGAGGGGGCAACAAACCGGGAGACACCTCGAGCGTCCCTAAGGCCCCGGAGCCAGAGCCGAGCGCCCTGAGCGCAACTGAGGACATCCCATCGGGGGTATCGGACGTCGCGACGGATGCTGAGAGCGAAACGGGCTCAGCATCTGCTTACGTTGGGTCGATATACAGCCGATGGGTAGCGCCCGATGATGAGGACCAGCTTCTGGCTTCGGAATCTGAGGAGGCGGACCTTGACATCACAGTCAGGGCCGTCACCCAAAGAGAAGAGCCAGAGGCAATGGACGTCGGTGACTCTAGAGATGGTGCAGATTCTACAAATTAATCTGCACCACTCCAAGGCAGCTTCGGCTGCCCTCCTTCTGCGACTCAGAGAAAGAGCTGAGGACATCATTCTCGTCCAAGAGCCGTGGATCGTCAGAAACAGGGTTTGCGGACTGAACTCTGATGCCTACCAAACGGTAACAGCCCCAGTAGCAGGTAGGATCAGGTCATGTATTCTTATTAAAAAATCACTTTCTTATATTCTACTCTCTCAATACACCGACGAAGACACAGTAAGCATAAGCGTCCAGCTGAAAGAGAGCATCGTCTGATTCCTGACCAGTTACATGACCCACGACAGCCAATCTCTCCCTCCAAAAAGACTGAAGGAAGCCATCATAGGGGCTGACAAGCAAAGACTTCCGGTCATAAATGGAGCTGACTCGAACGCACATCACGAGATATGGGGCTCAAGCGATACCAACCCTCGAGGTGAGTGTTTACTTGATTTTATATTAGCAAATAATCTATATATATGCAACCGGGGGAACGATCCCACCTTCATGACCTCTGTCAGAAGAGAAGTGCTGGACGTCACCATCGCATCAGGCAGCATGTCAGACCTCATAAGCAACTGGCAAGTGTCCAAAGAGCACTCCTTCTCCGACCACCTCTACATAACTTTTAAGATCAATCTCAATCCCTCTACTCTAACAGCGTATAGGAACAAGAGGCGGACGGATTGGCAGATTAAATATTAATTTTCTTTATAGTGCGGAAATGTTAATTATTTGCATTTTACAAACGGTAGTCAAGTGTATATAGTGTAATATTCAGTGGAATAACCAATATAAGTGTGCATTTTTCAACTTTAAGTATTAATATCGCGAAAACTATGTCAGAGGCAGCTAAAAACTATATATTTGTGATCAGGGGTCCCCTCTACCCCCCGATCCTCCCTTGTTTTTCAACTTCGGGGATGTTAAACTAAAATTTTCCCGCGAAAATTATTAAGTGTCTTACGATAACCTTGTAAAAATTATCATTGCTTAAAATTGTGCTGAATACTGAAATATTTGCAAAGAACTAATGTATCTAAAAAGTGATAAGATAAACAAACAAAATAATACTGAAATATTTGCAAGGAACTAATGTATCTAAAAAGTGATAAGATAAACAAACAAAATAAAAGAACGCAAGATAGAGATAATACGATCAAAAGTATTGACTTCAAGTTGGGTGGCGAGCTTACTGGGACTCCACACGCACAAGATTCAGCTGCGTGATATTGTCGCAATATATTATCACTACGAGATTGCGAGACAATTAAAGATAAAATTAGTACAATAACATTATAAGTGAAATTCAACTGTAATTTAATTTATTATATTGTTTGTAGTCTATTTTGGGGGTCGAGCGAATGCAGGATGTGGATGAAGCGCAATATAGTGCCCAGGTTACCCTAGACACCTAGCCAATCCCACATCAAGACCGTAGTGCACGATGAGGAATCGTACCCTTCCAGAGGTGACCCTGTTTCCACCGAACACTACGGATCTAGACCCGGAGGGTGTCGAAACTACCTTTCCCCCCTAATCCAGGGTGTCATGCGTTACCGTGCCCATGGGTGGTTTGCAGTCAGGGGCCATGGGTGGTTTGCAGTCAGGGGGCTATCCCGACTAAATTCTAACGGCACCTCCCGGACACCGGTCCGCCTCCGGGAGTAACGGTGGACTTGCTGCGCCATGGGGCTCTGCCGTAGTCGACCGTTCCCTTCCCCTTCCCTTTACTTCCGGCCACCGAACGGTCTCGGCTCAATAGGTGGCCAAAGAACAAGAATGAAACGAACAAAAACCAACAAACAGCCTCGGAACCCTGCACGGGTAATGCCGCCGACGGACACGGCGAAGAAACGTCTAACCCTATCTCGGGAACCGCAACGACGGTGCCGAAAGGGCCTGCACGGCCCAAAACCCAATTTCGATCCTCCGCAGCGACTGGAGATATGGCCCCACCCCTTGAGGGTAAGTCATCCTCCGGTGAAGCCGGAAGTACTAAGCCCCTCGAGGGAAAGTCGCTTCCGGTGGAAAAGCTGAGGACGATCAATCCCCCCAGGCGCATCAAGGCCTCTCCTACCCTGCACAGTTTGGTGGTCAAACAGGGGTCCTCCACGGACGAAAAACCAACCACAGCTGCGCAAAACACTGGCAAAGCCATTAAGCCTCACGTCAGGGCCCAGCGTGACCGGAGGGGATCCCCGAAGGTCATAAAACGGCTGGAGCCTATACCATACGCCCAACTGACGGAGGCACAGAAAGCCTCTCTCGAGTGGGCCAAGGGAGTCCTGAACGCCAGCGAAAAGCGACCCGTAGGGAACGGCGCAAAGGACAAACCTCCCACTGGCACTGACCAGAGGAAGGACCTGGCCTCCAAGATACCCCGAGTGGATCGAAGAGGCACAGGACTTCTTCCCCCCCGAACCGTCGGTCGATGGCCATATCAGCTAAGCCATTTAGCGAGGCGGCAAAAGAGCACCTTACGCTGGCTGTGCTCGACAAGAGCCATCCCGACGAAAATATCAGCACGGACAACTGGAAGTCCGTCTTCATGGGTCTCTGCAGGGTCTATAAGGGCATACTCTTGAAGTATCTCGGCCCTGCACCAGTCGTCCGCGACGCCGGCTGGTGTCAAGGGCGAATCAAGCTGGTCGCGTGCGCGGACGAGCGTGCCGGCCGACTGTACAAGGAGGCAATCTCCTCGGTGGGACAGCTGTGGCCCGGGGCGGACTTGATGTCTGTCCACAGGGACGAGATCCCTAAACGGAACCATCTACACCGCAGGAGATCCTCGAACTCATCCGCCTTGGCAACGGAGATCTACCCACCAATGATTGGACGACAGTCCGAGTTGGCGAGACTAAGGAGAAGCACGTTACGTTGACCTCGTCATCAACGATGCTTCTATCCCAGTGCTCGCGGACTGTGGTGGGGTAATAAGTTACGGCTTCTACTCCATCACCATTAAGGTCCACAAGAGGGCGGAGGGAGCCAAACAAACGGACCAGACGGGCAACGCCTCGATCGCACCCGATTCCGTTACCACTCTCACTGGCGAGGGGGCAACAAACCGGGAGACACCTCGAGCGTCCCTAAGGCCCCGGAGCCAGAGCCGAGCGCCCTGAGCGCAACTGAGGACATCCCATCGGGGGTATCGGACGTCGCGACGGATGCTGAGAGCGAAACGGGCTCAGCATCTGCTTACGTTGGGTCGATATACAGCCGATGGGTAGCGCCCGATGATGAGGACCAGCTTCTGGCTTCGGAATCTGAGGAGGCGGACCTTGACATCACAGTCAGGGCCGTCACCCAAAGAGAAGAGCCAGAGGCAATGGACGTCGGTGACTCTAGAGATGGTGCAGATTCTACAAATTAATCTGCACCACTCCAAGGCAGCTTCGGCTGCCCTCCTTCTGCGACTCAGAGAAAGAGCTGAGGACATCATTCTCGTCCAAGAGCCGTGGATCGTCAGAAACAGGGTTTGCGGACTGAACTCTGATGCCTACCAAACGGTAACAGCCCCAGTAGCAGGTAGGATCAGGTCATGTATTCTTATTAAGAAATCACTTTCTTATATTCTACTCTCTCAAAACACCGACGAAGACACAGTAAGCATAAGCGTCCAGCTGAAAGAGAGCATCGTCTGATTCCTGACCAGTTACATGACCCACGACAGCCAATCTCTCCCTCCAAAAAGACTGAAGGAAGCCATCATAGGGGCTGACAAGCAAAGACTTCCGGTCATAAATGGAGCTGACTCGAACGCACATCACGAGATATGGGGCTCAAGCGATACCAACCCTCGAGGTGAGTGTTTACTTGATTTTATATTAGCAAATAATCTATATATATGCAACCGGGGGAACGATCCCACCTTCATGACCTCTGTCAGAAGAGAAGTGCTGGACGTCACCATCGCATCAGGCAGCATGTCAGACCTCATAAGCAACTGGCAAGTGTCCAAAGAGCACTCCTTCTCCGACCACCTCTACATAACTTTTAAGATCAATCTCAATCCCTCTACTCTAACAGCGTATAGGAACAAGAGGCGGACGGATTGGCAGATTAAATATTAATTTTCTTTATAGTGCGGAAATGTTAATTATTTGCATTTTACAAACGGTAGTCAAGTGTATATAGTGTAATATTCAGTGGAATAACCAATATAAGTGTGCATTTTTCAACTTTAAGTATTAATATCGCGAAAACTATGTCAGAGGCAGCTAAAAACCATATATTTGTGATCAGGGGTCCCCTCTACCCCCCGATCCTCCCTTGTTTTTCAACTTCGGGGATGTTAAACTAAAATTTTCCCGCGAAAATTATTAAGTGTCTTACGATAACCTTGTAAAAATTATCATTGCTTAAAATTGTGCTGAATACTGAAATATTTGCAAAGAACTAATGTATCTAAAAAGTGATAAGATAAACAAACAAAATAATACTGAAATATTTGCAAGGAACTAATGTATCTAAAAAGTGATAAGATAAACAAACAAAATAATAGAACGCAAGATAGAGATAATACGATCAAAAGTATTGACTTCAAGTTTGGTGGCGAGCTTACTGGGACTCCACACGCACAAGATTCAGCTGCGTGATATTGTCGCAATATATTATCACTACGAGATTGCGAGACAATTAAAGATAAAATTAGTACAATAACATTATAAGTGAAATTCAACTGTAATTTAATTTATTATATTGTTTGTAGTCTATTTTGGGGGTCGAGCGAATGCAGGATGTGGATGAAGCGCAATATAGTGCCCAGGTTACCCTAGACACCTAGCCAATCCCACATCAAGACCGTAGTGCACGATGAGGAATCGTACCCTTCCAGAGGTGACCCTGTTTCCACCGAACACTACGGATCTAGACCCGGAGGGTGTCGAAACTACCTTTCCCCCCTAATCCAGGGTGTCATGCGTTACCGTGCCCATGGATGGTTTGCAGTCAGGGGGCTATCCCGACTGAATTCTAACGGCACCTCCCGGACACCGGTCCGCCTCCGGGAGTAACGGTGGACTTGCTGCGCCATGGGGCTCTGCCGTAGTCGACCGTTCCCTTCCCCTTCCCTTTACTTCCGGCCACCGAACGGTCTCGGCTCAATAGGTGGCCAAAGAACAAGAATGAAACGAACAAAAACCAACAAACAGCCTCGGAACCCTGCACGGGTAATGCCGCCGACGGACACGGCGAAGAAACGTCTAACCCTATCTCGGGAACCGCAACGACGGTGCCGAAAGGGCCTGCACGGCCCAAAACCCAATTTCGATCCTCCGCAGCGACTGGAGATATGGCCCCACCCCTTGAGGGTAAGTCATCCTCCGGTGAAGCCGGAAGTACTAAGCCCCTCGAGGGAAAGTCGCTTCCGGTGGAAAAGCTGAGGACGATCAATCCCCCCAGGCGCATCAAGGCCTCTCCTACCCTGCACAGTTTGGTGGTCAAACAGGGGTCCTCCACGGACGAAAAACCAACCACAGCTGCGCAAAACACTGGCAAAGCCATTAAGCCTCACGTCAGGGCCCAGCGTGACCGGAGGGGATCCCCGAAGGTCATAAAACGGCTGGAGCCTATACCATACGCCCAACTGACGGAGGCACAGAAAGCCTCTCTCGAGTGGGCCAAGGGAGTCCTGAACGCCAGCGAAAAGCGACCCGTAGGGAACGGCGCAAAGGACAAACCTCCCACTGGCACTGACCAGAGGAAGGACCTGGCCTCCAAGATACCCCGAGTGGATCGAAGAGGCACAGGACTTCCTCCCCCCCGAACCGTCGGTCGATGGCCATATCAGCTAAGCCATTTAGCGAGGCGGCAAAAGAGCACCTTACGCTGGCTGTGCTCGACAAGAGCCATCCCGACGGAAATATCAGCACGGACAACTGGAAGTCCGTCTTCATGGGTCTCTGCAGGGTCTATAAGGGCATACTCTTGAAGTATCTCGGCCCTGCACCAGTCGTCCGCGACGCCGGCTGGTGTCAAGGGCGAATCAAGCTGGTCGCGTGCGCGGACGAGCGTGCCGGCCGACTGTACAAGGAGCGTTCCCATGACAGTCGGGTCTACGATACCGGAACGACCCGGATTTATGTCCGGCCAAGGACTGTCGCCTCAGCATAATTTGTGCTGCTACAACAACAACAACAACAACAACAACTGTACAAGGAGGCAATCTCCTCGGTGGGACAGCTGTGGCCCGGGGCGGACTTGGTGTCTGTCCACAGGGACGAGATCCCTAAACGGAACCATCTACACCGCAGGAGATCCTCGAACTCATCCGCCTTGGCAACGGAGATCTACCCACCAATGATTGGACGACAGTCCGAGTTGGCGAGACTAAGGAGAAGCACGTTACGTTGACCTCGTCATCAACGATGCTTCTATCCCAGTGCTCGCGGACTGTGGTGGGGTAATAAGTTACGGCTTCTACTCCATCACCATTAAGGTCCACAAGAGGGCGGAGGGAGCCAAACAAACGGACCAGACGGGCAACGCCTCGAGCGCACCCGATTCCGTTACCACTCTCACTGGCGAGGGGGCAACAAACCGGGAGACACCTCGAGCGTCCCTAAGGCCCCGGAGCCAGAGCCGAGCGCCCTGAGCGCAACTGAGGACATCCCATCGGGGGTATCGGACGTCGCGACGGATGCTGAGAGCGAAACGGGCTCAGCATCTGCTTACGTTGGGTCGATATACAGCCGATGGGTAACGCCCGATGATGAGGACCAGCTTCTGGCTTCGGAATCTGAGGAGGCGGACCTTGACATCACAGTCAGGGCCGTCACCCAAAGAGAAGAGCCAGAGGCAATGGACGTCGGTGACTCTAGAGATGGTGCAGATTCTACAAATAAATCTGCACCACTCCAAGGCAGCTTCGGCTGCCCTCCTTCTGCGACTCAGAGAAAGAGCTGAGGACATCATTCTCGTCCAAGAGCCGTGGATCGTCAGAAACAGGGTTTGCGGACTGAACTCTGATGCCTACCAAACGGTAACAGCCCCAGTAGCAGGTAGGATCAGGTCATGTATTCTTATTAAAAAATCACTTTCTTATATTCTACTCTCTCAATACACCGACGAAGACACAGTAAGCATAAGCGTCCAGCTGAAAGAGAGCATCGTCTGATTCCTGACCAGTTACATGACCCACGACAGCCAATCTCTCCCTCCAAAAAGACTGAAGGAAGCCATCATAGGGGCTGACAAGCAAAGACTTCCGGTCATAAATGGAGCTGACTCGAACGCACATCACGAGATATGGGGCTCAAGCGATACCAACCCTCGAGGTGAGTGTTTACTTGATTTTATATTAGCAAATAATCTATATATATGCAACCGGGGGAACGATCCCACCTTCATGACCTCTGTCAGAAGAGAAGTGCTGGACGTCACCATCGCATCAGGCAGCATGTCAGACCTCATAAGCAACTGGCAAGTGTCCAAAGAGCACTCCTTCTCCGACCACCTCTACATAACTTTTAAGATCAATCTCAATCCCTCTACTCTAACAGCGTATAGGAACAAGAGGCGGACGGATTGGCAGATTAAATATTAATTTTCTTTATAGTGCGGAAATGTTAATTATTTGCATTTTACAAACGGTAGTCAAGTGTATATAGTGTAATATTCAGTGGAATAACCAATATAAGTGTGCATTTTTCAACTTTAAGTATTAATATCGCGAAAACTATGTCAGAGGCAGCTAAAAACCATATATTTGTGATCAGGGGTCTCCTCTACCCCCCGATCCTCCCTTGTTTTTCAACTTCGGGGATGTTAAACTAAAATTTTCCCGCGAAAATTATTAAGTGTCTTACGATAACCTTGTAAAAATTATCATTGCTTAAAATTGTGCTGAATACTGAAATATTTGCAAAGAACTAATGTATCTAAAAAGTGATAAGATAAACAAACAAAATAATACTGAAATATTTGCAAGGAACTAATGTATCTAAAAAGTGATAAGATAAACAAACAAAATAATAGAACGCAAGATAGAGATAATACGATCAAAAGTATTGACTTCAAGTTGGGTGGCGAGCTTACTGGGACTCCACACGCACAAGATTCAGCTGCGTGATATTGTCGCAATATATTATCACTACGAGATTGCGAGACAATTAAAGATAAAATTAGTACAATAACATTATAAGTGAAATTCAACTGTAATTTAATTTATTATATTGTTTGTAGTCTATTTTGGGGGTCGAGCGAATGCAGGATGTGGATGAAGCGCAATATAGTGCCCAGGTTACCCTAGACACCTAGCCAATCCCACATCAAGACCGTAGTGCACGATGAGGAATCGTACCCTTCCAGAGGTGACCCTGTTTCCACCGAACACTACGGATCTAGACCCGGAGGGTGTCGAAACTACCTTTCCCCCCTAATCCAGGGTGTCATGCGTTACCGTGCCCATGGATGGTTTGCAGTCAGGGGGCTATCCCGACTGAATTCTAACGGCACCTCCCGGACACCGGTCCGCCTCCGGGAGTAACGGTGGACTTGCTGCGCCATGGGGCTCTGCCGTAGTCGACCGTTCCCTTCCCCTTCCCTTTACTTCCGGCCACCGAACGGTCTCGGCTCAATAGGTGGCCAAAGAACAAGAATGAAACGAACAAAAACCAACAAACAGCCTCGGAACCCTGCACGGGTAATGCCGCCGACGGACACGGCGAAGAAACGTCTAACCCTATCTCGGGAACCGCAACGACGGTGCCGAAAGGGCCTGCACGGCCCAAAACCCAATTTCGATCCTCCGCAGCGACTGGAGATATGGCCCCACCCCTTGAGGGTAAGTCATCCTCCGGTGAAGCCGGAAGTACTAAGCCCCTCGAGGGAAAGTCGCTTCCGGTGGAAAAGCTGAGGACGATCAATCCCCCCAGGCGCATCAAGGCCTCTCCTACCCTGCACAGTTTGGTGGTCAAACAGGGGTCCTCCGCGGACGAAAAACCAACCACAGCTGCGCAAAACACTGGCAAAGCCATTAAGCCTCACGTCAGGGCCCAGCGTGACCGGAGGGGATCCCCGAAGGTCATAAAACGGCTGGAGCCTATACCATACGCCCAACTGACGGAGGCACAGAAAGCCTCTCTCGAGTGGGCCAAGGGAGTCCTGAACGCCAGCGAAAAGCGACCCGTAGGGAACGGCGCAAAGGACAAACCTCCCACTGGCACTGACCAGAGGAAGGACCTGGCCTCCAAGATACCCCGAGTGGATCGAAGAGGCACAGGACTTCTTCCCCCCCGAAACGTCGGTCGATGGCCATATCAGCTAAGCCATTTAGCGAGGCGGCAAAAGAGCACCTTACGCTGGCTGTGCTCGACAAGAGCCATCCCGACGAAAATATCAGCACGGACAACTGGAAGTCCGTCTTCATGGGTCTCTGCAGGGTCTATAAGGGCATACTCTTGAAGTATCTCGGCCCTGCACCAGTCGTCCGCGACGCCGGCTGGTGTCAAGGGCGAATCAAGCTGGTCGCGTGCGCGGACGAGCGTGCCGGCCGACTGTGCAGGGAGGCAATCTCCTCGGTGGGACAGCTGTGGCCCGGGGCGGACTTGATGTCTGTCCACAGGGACGAGATCCCTAAACGGAACCATCTACACCACAGGAGATCCTCGAACTCATCCGCCTTGGCAACGGAGATCTACCCACCAATGATTGGACGACAGTCCGAGTTGGCGAGACTAAGGAGAAGCACGTTACGTTGACCTCGTCATCAACGATGCTTCTATCCCAGTGCTCGCGGACTGTGGTGGGGTAATAAGTTACGGCTTCTACTCCATCACCATTAAGGTCCACAAGAGGGCGGAGGGAGCCAAACAAACGGACCAGACGGGCAACGCCTCGAGCGCACCCGATTCCGTTACCACTCTCACTGGCGAGGGGGCCAACAAACCGGGAGACACCTCGAGCGTCCCTAAGGCCCCGGAGCCAGAGCCGAGCGCCTTGAGCGCAACTGAGGACATCCCATCGGGGGTATCGGACGTCGCGACGGATGCTGAGAGCGAAACGGGCTCAGCATCTGCTTACGTTGGGTCGATATACAGCCGATGGGTAGCGCCCGATGATGAGGACCAGCTTCTGGCTTCGGAATCTGAGGAGGCGGACCTTGACATCACAGTCAGGGCCGTCACCCAAAGAGAAGAGCCAGAGGCAATGGACGTCGGTGACTCTAGAGATGGTGCAGATTCTACAAATTAATCTGCACCACTCCAAGGCAGCTTCGGCTTCCCTCCTTCTGCGACTCAGAGAAAGAGCTGAGGACATCATTCTCGTCCAAGAGCCGTGGATCGTCAGAAACAGGGTTTGCGGACTGAACTCTGATGCCTACCAAACGGTAACAGCCCCAGTAGCAGGTAGGATCAGGTCATGTATTCTTATTAAAAAATCACTTTCTTATATTCTACTCTCTCAATACACCGACGAAGACACAGTAAGCATAAGCGTCCAGCTGAAAGAGAGCATCGTCTGATTCCTGACCAGTTACATGACCCACGACAGCCAATCTCTCCCTCCAAAAAGACTGAAGGAAGCCATCATAGGGGCTGACAAGCAAAGACTTCCGGTCATAAATGGAGCTGACTCGAACGCACATCACGAGATATGGGGCTCAAGCGATACCAACCCTCGAGGTGAGTGTTTACTTGATTTTATATTAGCAAATAATCTATATATATGCAACCGGGGGAACGATCCCACCTTCATGACCTCTGTCAGAAGAGAAGTGCTGGACGTCACCATCGCATCAGGCAGCATGTCAGACCTCATAAGCAACTGGCAAGTGTCCAAAGAGCACTCCTTCTCCGACCACCTCTACATAACTTTTAAGATCAATCTCAATCCCTCTACTCTAACAGCGTATAGGAACAAGAGGCGGACGGATTGGCAGATTAAATATTAATTTTCTTTATAGTGCGGAAATGTTAATTATTTGCATTTTACAAACGGTAGTCAAGTGTATATAGTGTAATATTCAGTGGAATAACCAATATAAGTGTGCATTTTTCAACTTTAAGTATTAATATCGCGAAAACTATGTCAGAGGCAGCTAAAAACCATATATTTGTGATCAGGGGTCTCCTCTACCCCCCGATCCTCCCTTGTTTTTCAACTTCGGGGATGTTAAACTAAAATTTTCCCGCGAAAATTATTAAGTGTCTTACGATAACCTTGTAAAAATTATCATTGCTTAAATTGTGCTGAATACTGAAATATTTGCAAAGAACTAATGTATCTAAAAAGTGATAAGATAAACAAACAAAATAATACTGAAATATTTGCAAGGAACTAATGTATCTAAAAAGTGATAAGATAAACAAACAAAATAATAGAACGCAAGATAGAGATAATACGATCAAAAGTATTGATTTCAAGTTGGGTGGCGAGCTTACTGGGACTCCACACGCACAAGATTCAGCTGCGTGATATTGTCGCAATATATTATCACTACGAGATTGCGAGACAATTAAAGATAAAATTAGTACAATAACATTATAAGTGAAATTCAACTGTAATTTAATTTATTATATTGTTTGTAGTCTATTTTGGGGGTCGAGCGAATGCAGGATGTGGATGAAGCGCAATATAGTGCCCAGGTTACCCTAGACACCTAGCCAATCCCACATCAAGACCGTAGTGCACGATGAGGAATCGTACCTTTCCAGAGGTGACCCTGTTTCCACCGAACACTACGGATCTAGACCCGGAGGGTGTCGAAACTACCTTTCCCCCCTAATCCAGGGTGTCATGCGTTACCGTGCCCATGGGTGGTTTGCAGTCAGGGGGCTATCCCGACTGAATTCTAACGGCACCTCCCGGACACCGGTCCGCCCCCGGGAGTAACGGTGGTCTTGCTGCGCCATGGGGCTCTGCCGTAGTCGACCGTTCCCTTCCCCTTCCCTTTACTTCCGGCCACCGAACGGTCTCGGCTCAATAGGTGGCCAAAGAACAAGAATGAAACGAACAAAAACCAACAAACAGCCTCGGAACCCTGCACGGGTAATGCCGCCGACGGACATGGCGAAGAAACGTCTAACCCTATCTCTCCTACCCTGCACAGTTTGGTGGTCAAACAGGGGTCCTCCACGGACGAAAAACCAACCACAGCTGCGCAAAACACTGGCAAAGCCATTAAGCCTCACGTCAGGGCCCAGCGTGACCGGAGGGGATCCCCGAAGGTCATAAAACGGCTGGAGCCTATACCATACGCCCAACTGACGGAGGCACAGAAAGCCTCTCTCGAGTGGGCCAAGGGAGTCCTGAACGCCAGCGAAAAGCGACCCGTAGGGAACGGCGCAAAGGACAAACCTCCCACTGGCACTGACCAGAGGAAGGACCTGGCCTCCAAGATACCCCGAGTGGACCGAAGAGGCACAGGACTTCCTCCCCCCCGAACCGTCGGTCGATGGCCATATCAGCTAAGCCATTTAGCGAGGCGGCAAAAGAGCACCTTACGCTGGCTGTGCTCGACAAGAGCCATCCCGACGGAAATATCAGCACGGACAACTGGAAGTCCGTCTTCATGGGTCTCTGCAGGGTCTATAAGGGCATACTCTTGAAGTATCTCGGCCCTGCACCAGTCGTCCGCGACGCCGGCTGGTGTCAAGGGCGAATCAAGCTGGTCGCGTGCGCGGACGAGCGTGCCGGCCGACTGTACAAGGAGGCAATCTCCTCGGTGGGACAGCTGTGGCCTAAACGGAACCATCTACACCGCAGGAGATCCTCGAACTCATCCGCCTTGGCAACGGAGATCTACCCACCAATGATTGGACGACAGTCCGAGTTGGCGAGACTAAGGAGAAGCACGTTACGTTGACCTCGTCATCAACGATGCTTCTATCCCAGTGCTCGCGGACTGTGGTGGGGTAATAAGTTACGGCTTCTACTCCATCACCATTAAGGTCCACAAGAGGGCGGAGGGAGCCAAACAAACGGACCAGACGGGCAACGCCTCGAGCGCACCCGATTCCGTTACCACTCTCACTAGCGAGGGGGCAACAAACCGGGAGACACCTCGAGCGTCCCTAAGGCCCCGGAGCCAGAGCCGAGCGCCCTGAGCGCAACTGAGGACATCCCATCGGGGGTATCGGACGTCGCGACGGATGCTGAGAGCGAAACGGGCTCAGCATCTGCTTACTTTGGGTCGATATACAGCCGATGGGTAGCGCCCGATGATGAGGACCAGCTTCTGGCTTCGGAATCTGAGGAGGCGGACCTTGACATCACAGTCAGGGCCGTCACCCAAAGAGAAGAGCCAGAGGCAATGGACGTCGGTGACTCTAGAGATGGTGCAGATTCTACAAATTAATCTGCACCACTCCAAGGCAGCTTCGGCTGCCCTCCTTCTGCGACTCAGAGAAAGAGCTGAGGACATCATTCTCGTCCAAGAGCCGTGGATCGTCAGAAACAGGGTTTGCGGACTGAACTCTGATGCCTACCAAACGGTAACAGCCCCAGTAGCAGGTAGGATCAGGTCATGTATTCTTATTAAAAAATCACTTTCTTATATTCTACTCTCTCAATACACCGACGAAGACACAGTAAGCATAAGCGTCCAGCTGAAAGAGAGCATCGTCTGATTCCTGACCAGTTACATGACCCACGACAGCCAATCTCTCCCTCCAAAAAGACTGAAGGAAGCCATCATAGGGGCTGACAAGCAAAGACTTCCGGTCATAAATGGAGCTGACTCGAACGCACATCACGAGATATGGGGCTCAAGCGATACCAACCCTCGAGGTGAGTGTTTACTTGATTTTATATTAGCAAATAATCTATATATATGCAACCGGGGGAACGATCCCACCTTCATGACCTCTGTCAGAAGAGAAGTGCTGGACGTCACCATCGCATCAGGCAGCATGTCAGACCTCATAAGCAACTGGCAAGTGTCCAAAGAGCACTCCTTCTCCGACCACCTCTACATAACTTTTAAGATCAATCTCAATCCCTCTACTCTAACAGCGTATAGGAACAAGAGGCGGACGGATTGGCAGATTAAATATTAATTTTCTTTATAGTGCGGAAATGTTAATTATTTGCATTTTACAAACGGTAGTCAAGTGTATATAGTGTAATATTCAGTGGAATAACCAATATAAGTGTGCATTTTTCAACTTTAAGTATTAATATCGCGAAAACTATGTCAGAGGCAGCTAAAAACCATATATTTGTGATCAGGGGTCTCCTCTACCCCCCGATCCTCCCTTGTTTTTCAACTTCGGGGATGTTAAACTAAAATTTTCCCGCGAAAATTATTAAGTGTCTTACGATAACCTTGTAAAAATTATCATTGCTTAAAATTGTGCTGAATACTGAAATATTTGCAAAGAACTAATGTATCTAAAAAGTGATAAGATAAACAAACAAAATAATACTGAAATATTTGCAAGGAACTAATGTATCTAAAAAGTGATAAGATAAACAAACAAAATAATAGAACGCAAGATAGAGATAATACGATCAAAAGTATTGACTTCAAGTTGGGTGGCGAGCTTACTGGGACTCCACACGCACAAGATTCAGCTGCGTGATATTGTCGCAATATATTATCACTACGAGATTGCGAGACAATTAAAGATAAAATTAGTACAATAACATTATAAGTGAAATTCAACTGTAATTTAATTTATTATATTGTTTGTAGTCTATTTTGGGGGTCGAGCGAATGCAGGATGTGGATGAAGCGCAATATAGTGCCCAGGTTACCCTAGACACCTAGCCAATCCCACATCAAGACCGTAGTGCACGATGAGGAATCGTACCTTTCCAGAGGTGACCCTGTTTCCACCGAACACTACGGATCTAGACCCGGAGGGTGTCGAAACTACCTTTCCCCCCTAATCCAGGGTGTCATGCGTTACCGTGCCCATGGGTGGTTTGCAGTCAGGGGGCTATCCCGACTGAATTCTAACGGCACCTCCCGGACACCGGTCCGCCCCCGGGAGTAACGGTGGACTTGCTGCGCCATGGGGCTCTGCCGTAGTCGACCGTTCCCTTCCCCTTCCCTGTACTTCCGGCCACCGAACGGTCTCGGCTCAATAGGTGGCCAAAGAACAAGAATGAAACGAACAAAAACCAACAAACAGCCTCGGAACCCTGCACGGGTAATGCCGCCGACGGACACGGCGAAGAAACGTCTAACCCTATCTCTCCTACCCTGCACAGTTTGGTGGTCAAACAGGGGTCCTCCACGGACGAAAAACCAACCACAGCTGCGCAAAACACTGGCAAAGCCATTAAGCCTCACGTCAGGGCCCAGCGTGACCGGAGGGGATCCCCGAAGGTCATAAAACGGCTGGAGCCTATACCATACGCCCAACTGACGGAGGCACAGAAAGCCTCTCTCGAGTGGGCCAAGGGAGTCCTGAACGCCAGCGAAAAGCGACCCGTAGGGAACGGCGCAAAGGACAAACCTCCCACTGGCACTGACCAGAGGAAGGACCTGGCCTCCAAGATACCCCGAGTGGATCGAAGAGGCACAGGACTTCCTCCCCCCCGAACCGTCGGTCGATGGCCATATCAGCTAAGCCATTTAGCGAGGCGGCAAAAGAGCACCTTACGCTGGCTGTGCTCGACAAGAGCCATCCCGACGGAAATATCAGCACGGACAACTGGAAGTCCGTCTTCATGGGTCTCTGCAGGGTCTATAAGGGCATACTCTTGAAGTATCTCGGCCCTGCACCAGTCGTCCGCGACGCCGGCTGGTGTCAAGGGCGAATCAAGCTGGTCGCGTGCGCGGACGAGCGTGCCGGCCAACTGTACAAGGAGGCAATCTCCTCGGTGGGACAGCTGTGGCCTAAACGGAACCATCTACACCGCAGGAGATCCTCGAACTCATCCGCCTTGGCAACGGAGATCTACCCACCAATGATTGGACGACAGTCCGAGTTGGCGAGACTAAGGAGAAGCACGTTACGTTGACCTCGTCATCAACGATGCTTCTATCCCAGTGCTCGCGGACTGTGGTGGGGTAATAAGTTACGGCTTCTACTCCATCACCATTAAGGTCCACAAGAGGGCGGAGGGAGCCAAACAAACGGACCAGACGGGCAACGCCTCGAGCGCACCCGATTCCGTTACCACTCTCACTGGCGAGGGGGCAACAAACCGGGAGACACCTCGAGCGTCCCTAAGGCCCCGGAGCCAGAGCCGAGCGCCCTGAGCGCAACTGAGGACATCCCATCGGGGGTATCGGACGTCGCGACGGATGCTGAGAGCGAAACGGGCTCAGCATCTGCTTACTTTGGGTCGATATACAGCCGATGGGTAGCGCCCGATGATGAGGACCAGCTTCTGGCTTCGGAATCTGAGGAGGCGGACCTTGACATCACAGTCAGGGCCGTCACCCAAAGAGAAGAGCCAGAGGCAATGGACGTCGGTGACTCTAGAGATGGTGCAGATTCTACAAATTAATCTGCACCACTCCAAGGCAGCTTCGGCTGCCCTCCTTCTGCGACTCAGAGAAAGAGCTGAGGACATCATTCTCGTCCAAGAGCCGTGGATCGTCAGAAACAGGGTTTGCGGACTGAACTCTGATGCCTACCAAACGGTAACAGCCCCAGTAGCAGGTAGGATCAGGTCATGTATTCTTATTAAAAAATCACTTTCTTATATTCTACTCTCTCAATACACCGACGAAGACACAGTAAGCATAAGCGTCCAGCTGAAAGAGAGCATCGTCTGATTCCTGACCAGTTACATGACCTACGACAGCCAATCTCTCCCTCCAAAAAGACTGAAGGAAGCCATCATAGGGGCTGACAAGCAAAGACTTCCGGTCATAAATGGAGCTGACTCGAACGCACATCACGAGATATGGGGCTCAAGCGATACCAACCCTCGAGGTGAGTGTTTACTTGATTTTATATTAGCAAATAATCTATATATATGCAACCGGGGGAACGATCCCACCTTCATGACCTCTGTCAGAAGAGAAGTGCTGGACGTCACCATCGCATCAGGCAGCATGTCAGACCTCATAAGCAACTGGCAAGTGTCCAAAGAGCACTCCTTCTCCGACCACCTCTACATAACTTTTAAGATCAATCTCAATCCCTCTACTCTAACAGCGTATAGGAACAAGAGGCGGACGGATTGGCAGATTAAATATTAATTTTCTTTATAGTGCGGAAATGTTAATTATTTGCATTTTACAAACGGTAGTCAAGTGTATATAGTGTAATATTCAGTGGAATAACCAATATAAGTGTGCATTTTTCAACTTTAAGTATTAATATCGCGAAAACTATGTCAGAGTCAGCTAAAAACTATATATTTGTGATCAGGGGTCCCCTCTACCCCCCGATCCTCCCTTGTTTTTCAACTTCGGGGATGTTAAACTAAAATTTTCCCGCGAAAATTATTAAGTGTCTTACGATAACCTTGTAAAAATTATCATTGCTTAAAATTGTGCTGAATACTGAAATATTTGCAAAGAACTAATGTATCTAAAAAGTGATAAGATAAACAAACAAAATAATACTGAAATATTTGCAAGGAACTAATGTATCTAAAAAGTGATAAGATAAACAAACAAAATAATAGAACGCAAGATAGAGATAATACGATCAAAAGTATTGACTTCAAGTTGGGTGGCGAGCTTACTGGGACTCCACACGCACAAGATTCAGCTGCGTGATATTGTCGCAATATATTATCACTACGAGATTGCGAGACAATTAAAGATAAAATTAGTACAATAACATTATAAGTGAAATTCAACTGTAATTTAATTTATTATATTGTTTGTAGTCTATTTTGGGGGTCGAGCGAATGCAGGATGTGGATGAAGCGCAATATAGTGCCCAGGTTACCCTAGACACCTAGCCAATCCCACATCAAGACCGTAGTGCACGATGAGGAATCGTACCCTTCCAGAGGTGACCCTGTTTCCACCGAACACTACGGATCTAGACCCGGAGGGTGTCGAAACTACCTTTCCCCCCTAATCCAGGGTGTCATGCGTTACCGTGCCCATGGGTGGTTTGCAGTCAGGGGGCTATCCCGACTGAATTCTAACGGCACCTCCCGGACACCGGTCCGCCTCCGGGAGTAACGGTGGACTTGCTGCGCCATGGGGCTCTGCCGTAGTCGACCGTTCCCTTCCCCTTCCCTTTACTTCCGGCCACCGAACGGTCTCGGCTCAATAGGTGGCCAAAGAACAAGAATGAAACGAACAAAAACCAACAAACAGCCTCGGAACCCTGCCCGGGTAATGCCGCCGACGGACACGGCGAAGAAACGTCTAACCCTATCTCTCCTACCCTGCACAGTTTGGTGGTCAAACAGGGGTCCTCCACGGACGAAAAACCAACCACAGCTGCGCAAAACACTGGCAAAGCCATTAAGCCTCACGTCAGGGCCCAGCGTGACCGGAGGGGATCCCCGAAGGTCATAAAACGGCTGGAGCCTATACCATACGCCCAACTGACGGAGGCACAGAAAGCCTCTCTCGAGTGGGCCAAGGGAGTCCTGAACGCCAGCGAAAAGCGACCCGTAGGGAACGGCGCAAAGGACAAACCTCCCACTGGCACTGACCAGAGGAAGGACCTGGCCTCCAAGATACCCCGAGTGGATCGAAGAGGCACAGGACTTCCTCCCCCCCGAACCGTCGGTCGATGGCCATATCAGCTAAGCCATTTAGCGAGGCGGCAAAAGAGCACCTTACGCTGGCTGTGCTCGACAAAAGCCATCCCGACGGAAATATCCGCACGGACAACTGGAAGTCCGTCTTCATGGGTCTCTGCAGGGTCTATAAGGGCATACTCTTGCAGTATCTCGGCCCTGCACCAGTCGTCCGCGACGCCGGCTGGTGTCAAGGGCGAATCAAGCTGGTCGCGTGCGCGGACGAGCGTGCCGGCCGACTGTACAAGGAGGCAATCTCCTCGGTGGGACAGCTGTGGCCTAAACGGAACCATCTACACCGCAGGAGATCCTCGAACTCATCCGCCTTGGCAACGGAGATCTACCCACCAATGATTGGACGACAGTCCGAGTTGGCGAGACTAAGGAGAAGCACGTTACGTTGACCTCGTCATCAACTCTGGCTCCGGGGCCTTAGGGACGCTCGAGGTGTCTCCCGGTGTGTTGGCCCCCTCGCCAGTGAGAGTGGTAACGGAATCGGGTGCGCTCGAGGCGTTGCCCGTCTGGTCCGTTTGTTTGGCTCCCTCCGCCCTCTTGTGGACCTTAATGGTGATGGAGTAGAAGCCGTAACTTATTACCCCACCACAGTCCGCGAGCACTGGGATAGAAGTATCCCTCGGAGGGAGCCAAACAAACGGACCAGACGGGCAACGCCTCGAGCGCACCCGATTCCGTTACCACTCTCACTGGCGAGGGGGCCAACAAACCGGGAGACACCTCGAGCGTCCCTAAGGCCCCGGAGCCAGAGCCGAGCGCCCTGAGCGCAACTGAGGACATCTCATCGGGGGTTTCGGACGTCGCGACGGATGCTGAGAGCGAAACGGGCTCAGCATCTGCTTACGTTGGGTCGATATACAGCCGATGGGTAGCGCCCGATGATGAGGACCAGCTTCTGGCTTCGGAATCTGAGGAGGCAGACCTTGACATCACAGTCAGGGCCGTCACCCAAAGAGAAGAGCCAGAGGCAATGGACGTCGGTGACTCTAGAGATGGTGCAGATTCTACAAATTAATCTGCACCACTCCAAGGCAGCTTCGGCTGCCCTCCTTCTGCGACTCAGAGAAAGAGCTGAGGACATCATTCTCGTCCAAGAGCCGTGGATCGTCAGAAACAGGGTTTGCGGACTGAACTCTGATGCCTAGCAACCGGTAACAGCCCCAGTAGCAGGTAGGATCAGGTCATGTATTCTTATTAAAAAATCACTTTCTTATATTCTACTCTCTCAAAACACCGACGAAGACACAGTAAGCATAACCGTCCAGCTGAAAGAGAGCATCGTCTGATTCCTGACCAGTTACATGACCCACGACAGCCAATCTCTCCCTCCAAAAAGACTGAAGGAAGCCATCATAGGGGCTGACAAGCAAAGACTTCCGGTCATAAATGGAGCTGACTCGAACGCACATCACGAGATATGGGGCTCAAGCGATACCAACCCTCGAGGTGAGTGTTTACTTGATTTTATATTAGCAAATAATCTATATATATGCAACCGGGGGAACGATCCCACCTTCATGACCTCTGTCAGAAGAGAAGTGCTGGACGTCACCATCGCATCAGGCAGCATGTCAGACCTTATAAGCAACTGGCAAGTGTCCAAAGAGCACTCCTTCTCCGACCACCTCTACATAACTTTTAAGATCAATCTCAATCCCTCTACTCTAACAGCGTATAGGAACAAGAGGCGGACGGATTGGCAGATTAAACATTAATTTTCTTTATAGTGCGGAAATGTTAATTATTTGTATTTTACAAACGGTAGTCAAGTGTATATAGTGTAATATTCAGTGGAATAACCAATATAAGTGTGCATTTTTCAACTTTAAGTATTAATATCGCGAAAACTATGTCAGAGGCAGCTAGAAACTATATATTTGTGATCAGGGGTCCCCTCTACCCCCCGATCCTCCCTTGTTTTTCAACTTCGGGGATGTTAAACTAAAATTTTCCCGCGAAAATTATTAAGTGTCTTACGATAACCTTGTAAAAATTATCATTGCTTAAAATTGTGCTGAATACTGAAATATTTGCAAAGAACTAATGTATCTAAAAAGTGATAAGATAAACAAACAAAATAATACTGAAATATTTGCAAGGAACTAATGTATCTAAAAAGTGATAAGATAAACAAACAAAATAATAGAACGCAAGATAGAGATAATACGATCAAAAGTATTGACTTCAAGTTGGGTGGCGAGCTTACTGGGACTCCACACGCACAAGATTCAGCTGCGTGATATTGTCGCAATATATTATCACTACGAGATTGCGAGACAATTAAAGATAAAATTAGTGCAATAACATTATAAGTGAAATTCAACTGTAATTTAATTTATTATATTGTTTGTAGTCTATTTTGGGGGTCGAGCGAATGCAGGATGTGGATGAAGCGCAATATAGTGCCCAGGTTACCCTAGACACCTAGCCAATCCCACATCAAGACCGTAGTGCACGATGAGGAATCGTACCCTTCCAGAGGTGACCCTGTTTCCACCGAACACTACGGATCTAGACCCGGAGGTTGTCGAAACTACCTTTCCCCCCTAATCCAAGGTGTCATGCGTTACCGTGCCCATGGGTGGTTTGCAGTCAGGGGGCTATCCCGACTGAATTCTAACGGCACCTCCCGGACACCGGTCCGCCTCCGGGAGTAACGGTGGACTTGCTGCGCCATGGGGCTCTGCCGTAGTCGACCGTTCCCTTCCCCTTCCCTTTACTTCCGGCCACCGAACGGTCTCGGCTCAATAGGTGGCCAAAGAACAAGAATGAAACGAACAAAAACCAACAAACAGCTTTGGAACCCTGCACGGGTAATGCCGCCGACGGACACGGCGAAGAAACGTCTAACCCTATCTCGGGAACCGCAACGACGGTGCCGAAAGGGCCTGCACGGCCCAAAACCCAATTTCGATCCTCCGCAGCGACTGGAGATATGGCCCCACCCCTTGAGGGTAAGTCATCCTCCGGTGAAGCCGGAAGTATTAAGCCCCTCGAGGGGAAGTCGCTTCCGGTGGAAAAGCTGAGGACGATCAATCCCCCCAGGCGCATCAAGGCCTCTCCTACCCTGCACAGTTTGGTGGTCAAACAGGGGTCCTCCACGGACGAAAAACCAACCACAGCTGCGCAAAACACTGGCAAAGCCATTAAGCCTCACGTCAGGGCCCAGCGTGACCGGAGGGGATCCCCGAAGTTCATAAAACGGCTGGAGCCTATACCATACGCCCAACTGACGGAGGCACAGAAAGCCTCTCTCGAGTGGGCCAAGGGAGTCCTGAACGCCAGCGAAAAGCGACCCGTAGGGAACGGCGCAAAGGACAAACCTCCCACTGGCACTGACCAGAGGAAGGACCTGGCCTCCAAGATACCCCGAGTGGATCGAAGAGGCACAGGACTTCCTCCCCCCCGAACCGTCGGTCGATGGCCATATCAGCTAAGCCATTTAGCGAGGCGGCAAAAGAGCACCTTACGCTGGCTGTGCTCGACAAGAGCCATCCCGACGGAAATATCAGCACGGACAACTGGAAGTCCGTCTTCATGGGTCTCTGCAGGGTCTATAAGGGCATACTCTTGAAGTATCTCGGCCCTGCACCAGTCGTCCGCGACGCCGGCTGGTGTCAAGGGCGAATCAAGCTGGTCGCGTGCGCGGACGAGCGTGCCGGCCGACTGTACAAGGAGGCAATCTCCTCGGTGGGACAGCTGTGGCCCGGGGGGGACTTCATGTCTGTCCACAGGGACGAGATCCCTAAACGGAACCATCTACACCGCAGGAGATCCTCGAACTCATCCGCCTTGGCAACGGAGATGTACCCACCAATGATTGGACGACAGTCCGAGTTGGCGAGACTAAGGAGAAGCACGTTACGTTGACCTCGTCATCAACGATGCTTCTATCCCAGTGCTCGCGGACTGTGGTGGGGTAATAAGTTACGGCTTCGACTCCATCACCATTAAGGTCCACAAGAGGGCGGAGGGAGCCAAACAAACGGACCAGACGGGCAACGCCTCGAGCGCACCCGATTCCGTTACCACTCTCACTGGCGAGGGAGCCAACAAACCGGGAGACACCTCGAGCGTCCCTAATGCCCCGGAGCCAGAGCCGAGCGCCCTGAGCGCAACTGAGGACATCCCATCGGGGGTATCGGACGTCGCGACGGATGCTGAGAGCGAAACGGGCTCAGCATCTGCTTACGTTGGGTCGATATACAGCCGATGGGTAGCGCCCGATGATGAGGGCCAGCTTCTGGCTTCGGAATCTGAGGAGGCGGACCTTGACATCACAGTCAGGGCCGTCACCCAAAGAGAAGAGCCAGAGGCAATGGACGTCGGTGACTCTAGAGATGGTGTAGATTCTACAAATTAATCTGCACCACTCCAAGGCAGCTTCGGCTGCCCTCCTTCTGCGACTCAGAGAAAGAGCTGAGGACATCATTCTCGTCCAAGAGCCGTGGATCGTCAGAAACAGGGTTTGCGGACTGAACTCTGATGCCTACCAAACGGTAACAGCCCCAGTAGCAGGTAGGATCAGGTCATGTATTCTTATTAAAAAATCACTTTCTTATATTCTACTCTCTCAAAACACCGACGAAGACACAGTAAGCATAAGCGTCCAGCTGAAAGAGAGCATCGTCTGATTCCTGACCAGTTACATGACCCACGACAGCCAATCTCTCCCTCCAAAAAGACTGAAGGAAGCCATCATAGGGGCTGACAAGCAAAGACTTCCGGTCATAAATGGAGCTGACTCGAACGCACATCACGAGATATGGGGCTCAAGCGATACCAACCCTCGAGGTGAGTGTTTACTTGATTTTATATTAGCAAATAATCTATATATATGCAACCGGGGGAACGATCCCACCTTCATGACCTCTGTCAGAAGAGAAGTGCTGGACGTCACCATCGCATCAGGCAGCATGTCAGACCTCATAAACAACTGGCAAGTGTCCAAAGAGCACTCCTTCTCCGACCACCTCTACATAACTTTTAAGATCAATCTCAATCCCTCTACTCTAACAGCGTATAGGAACAAGAGGCGGACGGATTGGCAGATTAAATATTAATTTTCTTTATAGTGCGGAAATGTTAATTATTTGCATTTTACAAACGGTAGTCAAGTGTATATAGTGTAATATTCAGTGGAATAACCAATATAAGTGTGCATTTTTCAACTTTAAGTATTAATATCGCGAAAACTATGTCAGAGGCAGCTAAAAACTATATATTTGTGATCAGGGGTCCCCTCTACCCCCCGATCCTCCCTTGTTTTTCAACTTCGGGGATGTTAAACTAAAATTTTCCCGCGAAAATTATTAAGTGTCTTACGATAACCTTGTAAAAATTATCATTGCTTAAAATTGTGCTGAATACTGAAATATTTGCAAAGAACTAATGTATCTAAAAAGTGATAAGATAAACAAACAAAATAATACTGAAATATTTGCAAGGAACTAATGTATCTAAAAAGTGATAAGATAAACAAACAAAATAATAGAACGCAAGATAGAGATAATACGATCAAAAGTATTGACTTCAAGTTGGGTGGCGAGCTTACTGGGACTCCACACGCACAAGATTCAGCTGCGTGATATTGTCGCAATATATTATCACTACGAGATTGCGAGACAATTAAAGATAAAATTAGTACAATAACATTATAAGTGAAATTCAACTGTAATTTAATTTATTATATTGTTTGTAGTCTATTTTGGGGGTCGAGCGAATGCAGGATGTGGATGAAACGCAATATAGTGCCCAGGTTACCCTAGACACCTAGCCAATCCCACATCAAGACCGTAGTGCACGATGAGGAATCGTACCCTTCCAGAGGTGACCCTGTTTCCACCGAACACTACGGATCTAGACCCGGAGGGTGTCGAAACTACCTTTCCCCCCTAATCCAGGGTGTCATGCGTTACCGTGCCCATGGATGGTTTGCAGTCAGGGGGTTATCCCGACTGAATTCTAACGGCACCTCCCGGACACCGATCCGCCTCCGGGAGTAACGGTGGACTTGCTGCGCCATGGGGCTCTGCCGTAGTCGACCGTTCCCTTCCCCTTCCCTTTACTTCCGGCCACCGAACGGTCTCGGCTCAATAGGTGGCCAAAGAACAAGAATGAAACGAACAAAAACCAACAAACAGCCTCGGAACCCTGCACGGGTAATGCCGCCGACGGACACGGCGAAGAAACGTCTAACCCTATCTCGGGAACCGCAACGACGGTGCCGAAAGGGCCTGCACGGCCCAAAACCCAATTTCGATCCTCCGCAGCGACTGGAGATATGGCCCCACCCCTTGAGGGTAAGTCATCCTCCGGTGAAGCCGGAAGTACTAAGCCCCTCGAGGGAAAGTCGCTTCCGGTGGAAAAGCTGAGGACGATCAATCCCCCCAGGCGCATCAAGGCCTCTCCTACCCTGCACAGTTTGGTGGTCAAACAGGGGTCCTCCACGGACGAAAAACCAACCACAGCTGCGCAAAACACTGGCAAAGCCATTAAGCCTCACGTCAGGGCCCAGCGTGACCGGAGGGGATCCCCGAAGGTCATAAAACGGCTGGAGCCTATACCATACGCCCAACTGACGGAGGCACAGAAAGCCTCTCTCGAGTGGGCCAAGGGAGTCCTGAACGCCAGCGAAAAGCGACCCGTAGGGAACGGCGCAAAGGACAAACCTCCCACTGGCACTGACCAGAGGAAGGATCTGGCCTCCAAGATACCCCGAGTGGATCGAAGAGGCACAGGACTTCCTCCCCCCCGAACCGTCGGTCGATGGCCATATCAGCTAAGCCATTTAGCGAGGCGGCAAAAGAGCACCTTACGCTGGCTGTGCTCGACAAGAGCCATCCCGACGGAAATATCAGCACGGACAACTGGAAGTCCGTCTTCATGGGTCTCTGCAGGGTCTATAAGGGCATACTCTTGAAGTATCTCGGCCCTGCACCAGTCGTCCGCGACGCCGGCTGGTGTCAAGGGCGAATCAAGCTGGTCGCGTGCGCGGACGAGCGTGCCGGCCGACTGTACAAGGAGGCAATCTCCTCGGTGGGACAGCTGTGGCCCGGGGCGGACTTGATGTCTGTCCACAGGGACGAGATCCCTAAACGGAACCATCTACACCGCAGGAGATCCTCGAACTCATCCGCCTTGGCAACGGAGATCTACCCACCAATGATTGGACGACAGTCCGAGTTGGCGAGACTAAGGAGAAGCACGTTACGTTGACCTCGTCATCAACGATGCTTCTATCCCAGTGCTCGCGGACTGTGGTGGGGTAATAAGTTACGGCTTCTACTCCATCACCATTAAGGTCCACAAGAGGGCGGAGGGAGCCAAACAAACGGACCAGACGGGCAACGCCTCGAGCGCACCCGATTCCGTTACCACTCTCACTGGCGAGGGGGCCAACAAACCGGGAGACACCTCGAGCGTCCCTAAGGCCCCGGAGCCAGAGCCGAGCGCCCTGAGCGCAACTGAGGACATCCCATCGGGGGTATCGGACGTCGCGACGGATGCTGAGAGCGAAACGGGCTCAGCATCTGCTTACGTTGGGTCGATATACAGAGGATGGGTAGCGCCCGATGATGAGGACCAGCTTCTGGCTTCGGAATCTGAGGAGGCGGACCTTGACATCACAGTCAGGGCCGTCACCCAAAGAGAAGAGCCAGAGGCAATGGACGTCGGTGACTCTAGAGATGGTGCAGATTCTACAAATTAATCTGCACCACTCCAAGGCAGCTTCGGCTGCCCTCCTTCTGCGACTCAGAGAAAGAGCTGAGGACATCATTCTCGTCCAAGAACCGTGGATCGTCAGAAACAGGGTTTGCGGACTGAACTCTGATGCCTACCAAACGGTAACAGCCCCAGTAGCAGGTAGGATCAGGTCATGTATTCTTATTAAAAAATCACTTTCTTATATTCTACTCTCTCAAAACACCGACGAAGACACAGTAAGCATAAGCGTCCAGCTGAAAGAGAGCATCGTCTGATTCCTGACCAGTTACATGACCCACGACAGCCAATCTCTCCCTCCAAAAAGACTGAAGGAAGCCATCATAGGGGCTGACAAGCAAAGACTTCCGGTCATAAATGGAGCTGACTCGAACGCACATCACGAGATATGGGGCTCAAGCGATACCAACCCTCGAGGTGAGTGTTTACTTGATTTTATATTAGCAAATAATCTATATATATGCAACCGGGGGAACGATCCCACCTTCACGACCTCTGTCAGAAGAGAAGTGCTGGACGTCACCATCGCATCAGGCAGCATGTCAGACCTCATAAGCAACTGGCAAGTGTCCAAAGAGCACTCCTTCTCCGACCACCTCTACATAACTTTTAAGATCAATCTCAATCCCTCAACTCTAACAGCGTATAGGAACAAGAGGCGGACGGATTGGCAGATTAAACATTAATTTTCTTTATAGTGCGGAAATGTTAATTATTTGCATTTTACAAACGGTAGTCAAGTGTATATAGGGTAATATTCAGTGGAATAACCAATATAAGTGTGCATTTTTCAACTTTAAGTATTAATATCGCGAAAACTATGTCAGAGGCAGCTAAAAACTATATATTTGTGATCAGGGGTCCCCTCTACCCCCCGATCCTCCCTTGTTTTTCAACTTCGGGGATGTTAAACTAAAATTTTCCCGCGAAAATTATTAAGTGTCTTACGATAACCTTGTAAAAATTATCATTGCTTAAAATTGTGCTGAATACTGAAATATTTGCAAAGAACTAATGTATCTAAAAAGTGATAAGATAAACAAACAAAATAATACTGAAATATTTGCAAGGAACTAATGTATCTAAAAAGTGATAAGATAAACAAACAAAATAATAGAACGCAAGATAGAGATAATACGATCAAAAGTATTGACTTCAAGTTGGGTGGCGAGCTTACTGGGACTCCACACGCACAAGATTCAGCTGCGTGATATTGTCGCAATATATTATCACTACGAGATTGCGAGACAATTAAAGATAAAATTAGTACAATAACATTATAAGTGAAATTCAACTGTAATTTAATTTATTATATTGTTTGTAGTCTATTTTGCGGGTCGAGCGAATGCAGGATGTGGATGAAGCGCAATATAGTGCCCAGGTTACCCTAGACACCTAGCCAATCCCACATCAAGACCGTAGTGCACGATGAGGAATCGTACCCTTCCAGAGGTGACCCTGTTTCCACCGAACACTACGGATCTAGACCCGGAGGGTGTCGAAACTACCTTTCCCCCCTAATCCAGGGTGTCATGCGTTACCGTGCCCATGGATGGTTTGCAGTCAGGGGGCTTTTCCGACTGTATTCTAACGGCACCTCCCGGACACCGGTCCGCCTCCGGGAGTAACGGTGGACTTGCTGCGCCATGGGGCTCTGCCGTAGTCGACCGTTCCCTTCCCCTTCCCTTTACTTCCGGCCACCGAACGGTCTCGGCTCAATAGGTGGCCAAAGAACAAGAATGAAATGAACAAAAACCAACAAACAGCCTCGGAACCCTGCACGGGTAGTGCCGCCGACGGACACGGCGAAGAAACGTCTAACCCTATCTCGGGAACCGCAACGACGGTGCCGAAAGAGCCTGCACGGCCCAAAACTCAATTTCGATCCTCCGCAGCGACTGGAGATATGGCCCCACCCCTTGAGGGTAAGTCATCCTCCGGTGAAGCCGGAAGTACTAAGCCCCTCGAGGGGAAGTCGCTTCCGGTGGAAAAGCTGAGGACGATCAATCCCCCCAGGCCCACCAAGGCCTCTCCTACCCTGCACAGTTTGGTGGTCAAACAGGGGTCCTTCACGGACGAAAAACCAACCACAGCTGCGCAAAACACTGGCAAAGCCATTAAGCCTCACGTCAGGGCCCAGCGTGACCGGAGGGGATCCCCGAAGGTCATAAAACGGCTGGAGCCTATACCATACGCCCAACTGACGGAGGCACAGAAAGCCTCTCTCGAGTGGGCCAAGGGAGTCCTGAACGCCAGCGAAAAGCGACCCGTAGGGAACGGCGCAAAGGACAAACCTCCCACTGGCACTGACCAGAGGAAGGACCTGGCCTCCAAGAGACAGCGATCACTGCTCTTAATATCGAGCCACTAATGCATTCATTTTGGCACACACATATTATAAACACATTGTGCTATCAGCTTTTACTGTTTTTAGAAACAAAAACTATTTAAATACTTTGCGTTTCCTAAATAAAAAGTTGCATTTTTAAGCCCCGCACAAAATACTAAAATTCCTGCCAAATGCATCTGTCAAACTACTGAAAACAACGAGCGAAGGAGAAACAAAAGGAAAATTGATCTAACCCAGTAAGCTAAAAGTACGCGGAAAGGAGTTCTGAGATACGTTTCAAAATTATATACACCACAATTAAGGCCTGCGGCGCTTTTCACTAATAAATATAATTTTCGCCTGCGGAGCTTTATATTGAAAATTTCCTATTCAAAATCGCGCAATTTAACATATGTAATGAACTCACATTTTGTCTGGAGTTTAACACAAATTTTTTACTGGTTAACTTTGTCTCCCTTTTCTATGGAAAAAGTTGCATTTGGCCCCCTCCTTCACCGCCCACCGCCCCCTTTTTATGCGACGCTATACCGAATATTAACCAAATATAGTTAACAATATAAAAAAGAGCGATTCTTTTAAGAATTCCCTTCGAATACAATCAAAGGCGACTATAACTATTTTTCGTATTCTTTTAAGCACATCACAGATATGGCAACACACTCATCTAATGTTGGTGCCGACCATTTTGCGTGTATGCAATTAGGTTATTTTTATTTATTTAATATTTATTAATAAAACGATTAAATATTAATTTTCTTTATAGTGCGGAAATGTTAATTATTTGCGTTTTACAAACGGTAGTCAAGTGTATATAGTGTAATATTCAGTGGAATTACCAATATAAAAGTGTGCATTTTCCAACTTTAAGTATTAATATCGCGAAAACTATGTCAGAGGCAGCTAAAAACTATATATTTGTGATCAGGGGTCCCCTCTACCCCCCGATCCTCCCTTGTTTTTCAACTTCGGGGATGTTAAACTAAAATTTTCCCGCGAAAATTATTAAGTGTCTTACGATAACCTTGTAAAAATTATCATTGCTTAAAATTGTGCTGAATACTGAAATATTTGCAAAGAACTAATGTATCTAAAAACTGATAAGATAAACAAACAAAATAATACTGAAATATTTGCAAGGAACTAATGTATCTAAAAAGTGATAAGATAAACAAACAAAATAATAGAACGCAAGATAGGGACTCCACACGCACAAGATTCAGCTGCGTGATATTGTCGCAATATATTATCACTACGAGATTGCGAGACAATTAAAGATAAAATTAGTACAATAACATTATAAGTGAAATTCAACTGTAATTTAATTTATTATATTGTTTGTAGTCTATTTTGGGAATCGAGCGAATGCAGGATGTGGATGAAGCGCAATATAGTGCCCAGGTTACCCTAGACACCTAGCCAATCCCACATCAAGACCGTAGTGCACGATGAGGAATCGTACCCTTCCAGAGGTGACCCTGTTTCCACCGAACACTACGGATCTAGACCCGGAGGGTGTCGAAACTACCTTTCCCCCCTAATCCAGGGTGTCATGCGTTACCGTTCCCATGGGTGGTTTGCAGTCAGGGGGCTAACCCGACTGAATTCTAACGGCACCTCCCGGACACCGGTCCGCCTCCGGGAGTAACGGTGGACTTGCTGCGCCATGGGGCTCTGCCGTAGTCGACCGTTCCCTTCCCCTTCCCTTTACTTCCGGCCACCGAACGGTCTCGGCTCAATAGGTGGCCAAAGAACAAGAATGAAATGAACAAAAACCAACAAACAGCCTCGGAACCCTGCACGGGTAGTGCCGCCGACGGACACGGCGAAGAAACGTCTAACCCTATCTCGGGAACCGCAACGACGGTGCCGAAAGGGCCTGCACGGCCCAAAACCCAATTTCGATCCTCCGCAGCGACTGGAGATATGGCCCCACCCCTTGAGGGTAAGTCATCCTCCGGTGAAGCCGGAAGTACTAAGCCCCTCGAGGGGAAGTCGCTTCCGGTGGAAAAGCTGAGGACGATCAATCCCCCCAGGCCCACCAAGGCCTCTCCTACCCTGCACAGTTTGGTGGTCAAACAGGGGTCCTTCACGGACGAAAAACCAACCACAGCTGCGCAAAACACTGGCAAAGCCATTAAGCCTCACGTCAGGGCCCAGCGTGACCGGAGGGGATCCCCGAAGGTCATAAAACGGCTGGAGCCTATACCATACGCCCAACTGACGGAGGCACAGAAAGCCTCTCTCGAGTGGGCCAAGGGAGTCCTGAACGCCAGCGAAAAGCGACCCGTAGGGAACGGCGCAAAGGACAAACCTCCCACTGGCACTGACCAGAGGAAGGACCTGGCCTCCAAGAGACAGCGATCACTGCTCTTAATATCGAGCCACTAATGCATTCATTTTGGCACACACATATTATAAACACATTGTGCTATCAGCTTTTACTGTTTTTAGAAACAAAAACTATTTAAATACTTTGCGTTTCCTAAATAAAAGGTTGCATTTTTAAGCCCCGCACAAAATACTAAAATTCCTGCCAAATGCATCTGTCAAACTACTGAAAACAACGAGCGAAGGAGAAACAAAAGGAAAATTGATCTAACCCAGTAAGCTAAAAGTACGCGGAAAGGAGTTCTGAGATACGTTTCAAAATTATATACACCACAATTAAGGCCTGCGGCGCTTTTCACTAATAAATATAATTTTCGCCTGCGGAGCTTTATATTGAAAATTTCCTATTCAAAATCGCGCAATTTAACATATGTAATGAACTCACATTTTGTCTGGAGTTTAACACAAATTTTTTACTGGGTAACTTTGTCTCCCTTTTCTATGGAAAAAGTTGCATTTGGCCCCCTCCTTCACCGCCCACCGCCCCCTTTTTATGCGACGCTATACCGAATATTAACCAAATATAGTTAACAATATAAAAAAGAGCGATTCTTTTAAGAATTCCCTTCGAATACAATCAAAGGCGACTATAACTATTTTTCGTATTCTTTTAAGCACATCACAGATATGGCAACACACTCATCTAATGTTGGTGCCGACCATTTTGCGTGTATGCAATTAGGTTATTTTTATTTATTTAATATTTATTAATAAAACGATTAAATATTAATTTTATTTATAGTGCGGAAATGTTAATTATTTGCATTTTACAAACGGTAGTCAAGTGTATAGTGTAATATTCAGTGGAATTACCAATATAAAAGTGTGCATTTTCCAACTTTAAGTATTAATATCGCGAAAACTATGTCAGAGGCAGCTAAAAACTATATATTTGTGATCAGGGGTCCCCTCTACCTCCCGATCCTCCCTTGTTTTTCAACTTCGGGGATGTTAAACTAAAATTTTCCCGCGAAAATTATTAAGTGTCTTACGATAACCTTGTAAAAATTATCATTGCTTAAAATTGTGCTGAATACTGAAATATTTGCAAAGAACTAATGTATCTAAAAACTGATAAGATAAACAAACAAAATAATACTGAAATATTTGCAAGGAACTAATGTATCTAAAAAGTGATAAGATAAACAAACAAAATAATAGAACGCAAGATAGAGATAATACGATCAAAAGTATTGACTTCAAGTTGGGTGGCGAGCTTACTGGGACTCCACACGCACAAGATTCAGCTGCGTGATATTGTCGCAATATATTATCACTACGAGATTGCGAGACAATTAAAGATAAAATTAGTACAATAACATTATAAGTGAAATTCAACTGTAATTTAATTTATTATATTGTTTGTAGTCTATTTTGGGGGTCGAGCGAATGCAGGATGTGGATGAAGCGCAATATAGTGCCCAGGTTACCCTAGACACCTAGCCAATCCCACATCAAGACCGTAGTGCACGATGAGGAATCGTACCCTTCCAGAGGTGACCCTGTTTCCACCGAACACTACGGATCTAGACCCGGAGGGTGTCGAAACTACCTTTCCCCCCTAATCCAGGGTGTCATGCGTTACCGTTCCCATGGATGGTTTGCAGTCAGGGGGCTAACCCGACTGAATTCTAACGGCACCTCCCGGACACCGGTCCGCCTCCGGGAGTAACGGTGGACTTGCTGCGCCATGGGGCTCTGCCGTAGTCGACCGTTCCCTTCCCCTTCCCTTTACTTCCGGCCACCGAACGGTCTCGGCTCAATAGGTGGCCAAAGAACAAGAATGAAATGAACAAAAACCAACAAACAGCCTCGGAACCCTGCACGGGTAGTGCCGCCGACGGACACGGCGAAGAAACGTCTAACCCTATCTCGGGAACCGCAACGACGGTGCCGAAAGGGCCTGCACGGCCCAAAACCCAATTTCGATCCTCCGCAGCGACTGGAGATATGGCCCCACCCCTTGAGGGTAAGTCATCCTCCGGTGAAGCCGGAAGTACTAAGCCCCTCGAGGGGAAGTCGCTTCCGGTGGAAAAGCTGAGGACGATCAATCCCCCCAGGCCCACCAAGGCCTCTCCTACCCTGCACAGTTTGGTGGTCAAACAGGGGTCCTTCACGGACGAAAAACCAACCACAGCTGCGCAAAACACTGGCAAAGCCATTAAGCCTCACGTCAGGGCCCAGCGTGACCGGAGGGGATCCCCGAAGGTCATAAAACGGCTGGAGCCTATACCATACGCCCAACTGACGGAGGCACAGAAAGCCTCTCTCGAGTGGGCCAAGGGAGTTCTGAACGCCAGCGAAAAGCGACCCGTAGGGAACGGCGCAAAGGACAAACCTCCCACTGGCACTGACCAGAGGAAGGACCTGGCCTCCAAGAGACAGCGATCACTGCTCTTAATATCGAGCCACTAATGCATTCATTTTGGCACACACATATTATAAACACATTGTGCTATCAGCTTTTACTGTTTTTAGAAACAAAAACTATTTAAATACTTTGCGTTTCCTAAATAAAAAGTTGCATTTTTAAGCCCCGCACAAAATACTAAAATTCCTGCCAAATGCATCTGTCAAACTACTGAAAACAACGAGCGAAGGAGAAACAAAAGGAAAATTGATCTAACCCAGTAAGCTAAAAGTACGCGGAAAGGAGTTCTGAGATACGTTTCAAAATTATATACACCACAATTAAGGCCTGCGGCGCTTTTCACTAATAAATATAATTTTCGCCTGCGGAGCTTTATATTGAAAATTTCCTATTCAAAATCGCGCAATTTAACATATGTAATGAACTCACATTTTGTCTGGAGTTTAACACAAATTTTTTACTGGGTAACTTTGTCTCCCTTTTCTATGGAAAAAGTTGCATTTGGCCCCCTCCTTCACCGCCCACCGCCCCCTTTTTATGCGACGCTATACCGAATATTAACCAAATATAGTTAACAATATAAAAAAGAGCGATTCTTTTAAGAATTCCCTTCGAATACAATCAAAGGCGACTATAACTATTTTTCGTATTCTTTTAAGCACATCACAGATATGGCAACACACTCATCTAATGTTGGTGCCGACCATTTTGCGTGTATGCAATTAGGTTATTTTTATTTATTTAATATTTATTAATAAAACGATTAAATATTAATTTTCTTTATAGTGCGGAAATGTTAATTATTTGCATTTTACAAACGGTAGTCAAGTGTATAGTGTAATATTCAGTGGAATTACCAATATAAAAGTGTGCATTTTCCAACTTTAAGTATTAATATCGCGAAAACTATGTCAGAGGCAGCTAAAAACTATATATTTGTGATCAGGGGTCCCCTCTACCCCCCGATCCTCCCTTGTTTTTCAACTTCGGGGATGTTAAACTAAAATTTTCCCGCGAAAATTATTAAGTGTCTTACGATAACCTTGTAAAAATTATCATTGCTTAAAATTGTGCTGAATACTGAAATATTTGCAAAGAACTAATGTATCTAAAAACTGATAAGATAAACAAACAAAATAATACTGAAATATTTGCAAGGAACTAATGTATCTAAAAAGTGATAAGATAAACAAACAAAATAATAGAACGCAAGATAGAGATAATACGATCAAAAGTATTGACTTCAAGTTGGGTGGCGAGCTTACTGGGACTCCACACGCACAAGATTCAGCTGCGTGATATTGTCGCAATATATTATCACTACGAGATTGCGAGACAATTAAAGATAAAATTAGTACAATAACATTATAAGTGAAATTCAACTGTAATTTAATTTATTATATTGTTTGTAGTCTATTTTGGAGGTCGAGCGAATGCAGGATGTGGATGAAGCGCAATATAGTGCCCAGGTTACCCTAGACACCTAGCCAATCCCACATCAAGACCGTAGTGCACGATGAGGAATCGTACCCTTCCAGAGGTGACCCTGTTTCCACCGAACACTACGGATCTAGACCCGGAGGGTGTCGAAACTACCTTTCCCCCCTAATCCAGGGTGTCATGCGTTACCGTTCCCATGGATGGTTTGCAGTCAGGGGGCTAACCCGACTGAATTCTAACGGCACCTCCCGGACACCGGTCCGCCTCCGGGAGTAACGGTGGACTTGCTGCGCCATGGGGCTCTGCCGTAGTCGACCGTTCCCTTCCCCTTCCCTTTACTTCCGGCCACCGAACGGTCTCGGCTCCATAGGTGGCCAAAGAACAAGAATGAAATGAACAAAAACCAACAAACAGCCCGGAACCCTGCACGGGTAGTGCCGCCGACGGACACGGCGAAGAAACGTCTAACCCTATCTCGGGAACCGCAACGACGGTGCCGAAAGGGCCTGCACGGCCCAAAACCCAATTTCGATCCTCCGCAGCGACTGGAGATATGGCCCCACCCCTTGAGGGTAAGTCATCCTCCGGTGAAGCCGGAAGTACTAAGCCCCTCGAGGGGAAGTCGCTTCCGGTTTAAAAGCTGAGGACGATCAATCCCCCCAGGCCCACCAAGGCCTCTCCTACCCTGCACAGTTTGGTGGTCAAACAGGGGTCCTTCACGGACGAAAAACCAACCACAGCTGCGCAAAACACTGGCAAAGCCATTAAGCCTCACGTCAGGGCCCAGCGTGACCGGAGGGGATCCCCGAAGGTCATAAAACGGCTGGAGCCTATACCATACGCCCAACTGACGGAGGCACAGAGAGCCTCTCTCGAGTGGGCCAAGGGAGTCCTGAACGCCAGCGAAAAGCGACCCGTAGGGAACGGCGCAAAGGACAAACCTCCCACTGGCACTGACCAGAGGAAGGACCTGGCCTCCAAGAGACAGCGATCACTGCTCTTAATATCGAGCCACTAATGCATTCATTTTGGCACACACATATTATAAACACATTGTGCTATCAGCTTTTACTGTTTTTAGAAACAAAAACTATTTAAATACTTTGCGTTTCCTGAAAAAAAAGTTGCATTTTTAAGCCCCGCACAAAATACTAAAATTCCTGCCAAATGCATCTGTCAAACTACTGAAAACAACGAGCGAAGGAGAAACAAAAGGAAAATTGATCTAACCCAGTAAGCTAAAAGTACGCGGAAAGGAGTTCTGAGATACGTTTCAAAATTATATACACCACAATTAAGGCCTGCGGCGCTTTTCACTAATAAATATAATTTTCGCCTGCGGAGCTTTATATTGAAAATTTCCTATTCAAAATCGCGCAATTTAACATATGTAATGAACTCACATTTTGTCTGGAGTTTAACACAAATTTTTTACTGGGTAACTTTGTCTCCCTTTTCTATGGAAAAAGTTGCATTTGGCCCCCTACTTCACCGCCCACCACCCCCTTTTTATGCGACGCTATACCGAATATTAACCAAATATAGTTAACAATATAAAAAAGAGCGATTCTTTTAAGAATTCCCTTCGAATACAATCAAAGGCGACTATAACTATTTTTCGTATTCTTTTAAGCACATCACAGATATGGCAACACACTCATCTAATGTTGGTGCCGACCATTTTGCGTGTATGCAATTAGGTTATTTTTATTTATTTAATATTTATTAATAAAACGATTAAATATTAATTTTCTTTATAGTGCGGAAATGTTAATTATTTGCATTTTACAAACGGTAGTCAAGTGTATATAGTGTAATATTCAGTGGAATTACCAATATAAAAGTGTGCATTTTCCAACTTTAAGTATTAATATCGCGAAAACTATGTCAGAGGCAGCTAAAAACTATATATTTGTGATCAGGGGTCCCCTCTACCCCCCGATCCTCCCTTGTTTTTCAACTTCGGGGATGTTAAACTAAAATTTTCCCGCGAAAATTATTAAGTGTCTTACGATAACCTTGTAAAAATTATCATTGCTTAAAATTGTGCTGAATACTGAAATATTTGCAAAGAACTAATGTATCTAAAAAGTGATAAGATAAACAAACAAAATAATACTGAAATATTTGCAAGGAACTAATGTATCTAAAAAGTGATAAGATAAACAAACAAAATAATAGAACGCAAGATAGAGATAATACGATCAAAAGTATTGACTTCAAGTTGGGTGGCGAGCTTACTGGGACTCCACACGCACAAGATTCAGCTGCGTGATATTGTCGCAATATATTATCACTACGAGATTGCGAGACAATTAAAGATAAAATTAGTACAATAACATTATAAGTGAAATTCAACTGTAATTTAATTTATTATATTGTTTGTAGTCTATTTTGGGGGTCGAGCGAATGCAGGATGTGGATGAAGCGCAATATAGTGCCCAGGTTACCCTAGACACCTAGCCAATCCCACATCAAGACCGTAGTGCACGATGAGGAATCGTACCCTTCCAGAGGTGACCCTGTTTCCACCGAACACTACGGATCTAGACCCGGAGGGTGTCGAAACTACCTTTCCCCCCTAATCCAGGGTGTCATGCGTTACCGTGCCCATGGATGGTTTGCAGTCAGGGGGCTATCCCGACTGAATTCTAACGGCATCTCCCGGACACCGGTCCACCTCCGGGAGTAACGGTGGACTTGCTGCGCCATGGGGCTCTGCCGTAGTCGACCGTTCCCTTCCCCTTACCTTTACTTCCGGCCACCGAACGGTCTCGGCTCAATAGGTGGCCAAAGAACAAGAATGAAATGAACAAAAACCAACAAACAGCCTCGGAACCCTGCACGGGTAATGCCGCCGACGGACACGGCGAAGAAACGTCTAACCCTATCTCGGGAACCGCAACGACGGTGCCGAAAGGGCCTGCACGGCCCAAAACCCAATTTCGATCCTCCGCCGCGACTGGAGATATGGCCCCACCCCTTGAGGGTAAGTCATCCTCCGGTGAAGCCGGAAGTACTAAGCCCCTCGAGGGAAAGTCGCTTCCGGTGGAAAAGCTGAGGACGATCAATCCCCCCAGGCCCATCAAGGCCTCTCCTACCCTGCACAGTTTGGTGGTCAAACAGGGGTCCTCCACGGACGAAAAACCAACCACAGCTGCGCAAAACACTGGCAAAGCCATTAAGAGTCACGTCAGGGCCCAGCGTGACCGGAGGGGATCCCCGAAGGTCATAAAACGGCTGGAGCCTATACCATACGCCCAACTGACGGAGGCACAGAAAGCCTCTCTCGAGTGGGCCAAGGGAGTCCTGAACGCCAGCGAAAAGCGACCCGTAGGGAACGGCTCAAAGGACAAACCTCCCACTGGCACTGACCAGAGGAAGGACCTGGCCTCCAAGATACCCCGAGTGGATCGAAGAGGCACAGGACTTCCTCCCCCACGAACCGTCGGTCGATGGCCATATCAGCTAAGCCATTTAGCGAGGCGGCAAAAGAGCACCTTACGCTGGCTGTGCTCGACAAGAGCCATCCCGACGGAAATATCAGCACGGACAACTGGAAGTCCGTCTTCATGGGTCTCTGCAGGGTCTATAAGGGCATACTCTTGAAGTATCTCGGCCCTGCACCAGTCGTCCGCGACGCCGGCTGGTGTCAAGGGCGAATCAAGCTGGTCGCGTGCGCGGACGAGCGTGCCGGCCGACTGTACAAGGAGGCAATCTCCTCGGTGGGACAGCTGTGGCCCGGGGCGGACTTGATGTCTGTCCACAGGGACGAGATCCCTAAACGGAACCATCTACACCGCAGGAGATCCTCGAACTCGTCCGCCTTGGCAACGGAGATCTACCCACCAATGATTGGACGACAGTCCGAGTTGGCGAGACTAAGGAGAAGCACGTTACGTTGATCTCGTCATCAACGATGCTTCTATCCCAGTGCTCGCGGACTGTGGTGGGGTAATAAGTTACGGCTTCTACTCCATCACCATTAAGGTCCACAGGAGGGCGGAGGGAGCCAAACAGAGGGACCAGACGGGCAACGCCTCGAGCGCACCCGATTCCGTTACCACTCTCACTGGCGAGGGGCCAACAAACCGGGAGACACCTCGAGCGTCCCTAAGGCCCCGGAGCCCGAGCCGAGCGCCCTGAGCGCAACTGAGGACATCCCATCGGGGGTATCGGACGTCGCGACGGATGCTGAGAGCGAAACGGGCTCAGCATCTGCTTACGTTGGGTCGATATACAGCCGATGGGTAGCGCCCGATGATGAGGACCAGCTTCTGGCTTCGGAATCTGAGGAGGCGGACCTTGACATCACAGTCAGGGCCGTCACCCAAAGAGAAGAGCCAGAGGCAATGGACGTCGGTGACTCTAGAGATGGTGCAGATTCTACAAATTAATCTGCACCACTCCAAGGCAGCTTCGGCTGCCCTCCTTCTGCGACTCAGAGAAAGAGCTGAGGACATCATTCTCGTCCAAAAGCCGTGGATCGTCAGAAACAGGGTTTGCGGACTGAACTCTGATGCCTACCAAACGGTAACAGCCCCAGTAGCAGGTAGGATCAGGTCATGTATTCTTATTAAAAAATCACTTTCTTATATTCTACTCTCTCAATACACCGACGAAGACACAGTAAGCATAAGCGTCCAGCTGAAAGAGAGCATCGTCTGATTCCTGACCAGTTACATGACCCACGACAGCCAATCTCTCCCTCCAAAAAGACTGAAGGAAGCCATCATAGGGGCTGACAAGCAAAGACTTCCGGTCATAAATGGAGCTGACTCGAACGCACATCACGAGATATGGGGCTCAAGCGATACCAACCCTCGAGGTGAGTGTTTACTTGATTTTATATTAGCAAATAATCTATATATATGCAACCGGGGGAACGATCACACCTTCATGACCTCTGTCAGAAGAGAAGTGCTGGACGTCACCATCGCATCAGGCAGCATGTCAGACCTCATAAGCAACTGGCAAGTGTCCAAAGAGCACTCCTTCTCCGACCACCTCTACATAACTTTTAAGATCAATCTCAATCCCTCTACTCTAACAGCGTATAGGAACAAGAGGCGGACGGATTGGCAGATTAAATATTAATTTTCTTTATAGTGCGGAAATGTTAATTATTTGCATTTTACAAACGGTAGTCAAGTGTATATAGTGTAATATTCAGTGGAATAACCAATATAAGTGTGCATTTTTCAACTTTAAGTATTAATATCGCGAAAACTATGTCAGAGGCAGCTAAAAACTATATATTTGTGATCAGGGGTCCCCTCTACCCCCCGATCCACCCTTGTTTTTCAACTTCGGGGATGTTAAACTAAAATTTTCCCGCGAAAATTATTAAGTGTCTTACGATAACCTTGTAAAAATTATCATTGCTTAAAATTGTGCTGAATAATGTATCTAAAAAGTGATAAGATAAACAAACAAAATAATACTGAAATATTTGCAAGGAACTAATGTATCTAAAAAGTGATAAGATAAACAAACAAAATAATAGAACGCAAGATAGAGATAATACGATCAAAAGTATTGACTTCAAGTTGGGTGGCGAGCTTACTGGGACTCCACACGCACAAGATTCAGCTGCGTGATATTGTCGCAATATATTATCACTACGAGATTGCGAGACAATTAAAGATAAAATTAGTACAATAACATTATAAGTGAAATTCAACTGTAATTTAATTTATTATATTGTTTGTAGTCTATTTTGGGGGTCGAGCGAATGCAGGATGTGGATGAAGCGCAATATAGTGCCCAGGTTACCCTAGACACCTAGCCAATCCCACATCAAGACCGTAGTGCACGATGAGGAATCGTACCCTTCCAGAGGTGACCCTGTTTCCACCGAACACTACGGATCTAGACCCGGAGGGTGTCGAAACTACCTTTCCCCCCTAATCCAGGGTGTCATGCGTTACCGTGCCCATGGGTGGTTTGCAGTCAGGGGGCTATCCCGACTGAATTCTAACGGCACCTCCCGGACACCGGTCCGCCTCCGGGAGTAACGGTGGACTTGCTGCGCCATGGGGCTCTGCCGTAGTCGACCGTTCCCTTCCCCTTCCCTTTACTTCCGGCCACCGAACGGTCTCGGCTCAATAGGTGGCCAAAGAACAAGAATGAAACGAACAAAAACCAACAAACAGCCTCGGAACCCTGCACGGGTAATGCCGCCGACCGACACGGCGAAGAAACGTCTAACCCTATCTCGGGAACCGCAACGACGGTGCCGAAAGGGCCTGCAGTACTAAGCCCCTCGAGGGGAAGTCGCTTCCGGTTTAAAAGCTGAGGACGATCAATCCCCCCAGGCCCACCAAGGCCTCTCCTACCCTGCACAGTTTGGTGGTCAAACAGGGGTCCTTCACGGACGAAAAACCAACCACAGCTGCGCAAAACACTGGCAAAGCCATTAAGCCTCACGTCAGGGCCCAGCGTGACCGGAGGGGATCCCCGAAGGTCATAAAACGGCTGGAGCCTATACCATACGCCCAACTGACGGAGGCACAGAAAGCCTCTCTCGAGTGGGCCAAGGGAGTCCTGAACGCCAGCGAAAAGCGACCCGTAGGGAACGGCGCAAAAGACAAACCTCCCACTGGCACTGACCAGAGGAAGGACCTGGCCTCCAAGAGACAGCGATCACTGCTCTTAATATCGAGCCACTAATGCATTCATTTTGGCACACACATATTATAAACACATTGTGCTATCAGCTTTTACTGTTTTTAGAAACAAAAACTATTTAAATACTTTGCGTTTCCTAAAGAAAAAGTTGCATTTTTAAGCCCCGCACAAAATACTAAAATTCCTGCCAAATGCATCTGTCAAACTACTGAAAACAACGAGCGAAGGAGAAACAAAAGGAAAATTGATCTAACCCAGTAAGCTAAAAGTACGCGGAAAGGAGTTCTGAGATACGTTTCAAAATTATATACACCACAATTAAGGCCTGCGGCGCTTTTCACTAATAAATATAATTTTCGCCTGCGGAGCTTTATATTGAAAATTTCCTATTCAAAATCGCGTAATTTAACATATGTATGTAATGAACTCACATTTTGTCTGGAGTTTAACACAAATTTTTTACTGGGTAACTTTGTCTCCCTTTTCTATGGAAAAAGTTGCATTTGGCCCCCTCCTTCACCGCCCACCGCCCCCTTTTTATGCGACGCTATACCGAATATTAACCAAATATAGTTAACAATATAAAAAAGAGCGATTCTTTTAAGAATTCCCTTCGAATACAATCAAAGGCGACTATAACTATTTTTCGTATTCTTTTAAGCACATCACAGATATGGCAACACACTCATCTAATGTTGGTGCCGACCATTTTGCGTGTATGCAATTAGGTTATTTTTATTTATTAAATATTTATTAATAAAACGATTAAATATTAATTTTCTTTATAGTGCGGAAATGTTAATTATTTGCATCTTACAAACGGTAGTCAAGTGTATATAGTGTAATATTCAGTGGAATTACCAATATAAAAGTGTGCATTTTCCAACTTTAAGTATTGATATCTCGAAAACTATGTCAGAGGCAGCTAAAAACTATATATTTGTGATCAGGGGTCCCCTCTACCCCCCGATCCTCCCTTGTTTTTCAACTTCGGGGATGTTAAACTAAAATTTTCCCGCGAAAATTATTAAGTGTCTTACGATAACCTTGTAAAAATTATCATTGCTTAAAATTGTGCTGAATACTGAAATATTTGCAAAGAACTAATGTATCTAAAAACTGATAAGATAAACAAACAAAATAATACTGAAATATTTGCAAGGAACTAATGTATCTAAAAAGTGATAAGATAAACAAACAAAATAATAGAACGCAAGATAGAGATAATACGATCAAAAGTATTGACTTCAAGTTGGGTGGCGAGCTTACTGGGACTCCACACGCACAAGATTCAGCTGCGTGATATTGTCGCAATATATTATCACTACGAGATTGCGAGACAATTAAAGATAAAATTAGTACAATAACATTATAAGTGAAATTCAACTGTAATTTAATTTATTATATTGTTTGTAGTCTATTTTGGAGGTCGAGCGAATGCAGGATGTGGATGAAGCGCAATATAGTGCCCAGGTTACCCTAGACACCTAGCCAATCCCACATCAAGACCGTAGTGTACGATGAGGAATCGTACCCTTCCAGAGGTGACCCTGTTTCCACCGAACACTACGGATCTAGACCCGGAGGGTGTCGAAACTACCTTTCCCCCCTAATCCAGGGTGTCATGCGTTACCGTTCCCATGGATGGTTTGCAGTCAGGGGGCTAACCCGACTGAATTCTAACGGCACCTCCCGGACACCGGTCCGCCTCCGGGAGTAACGGTGGACTTGCTGCGCCATGGGGCTCTGCCGTAGTCGACCGTTCCCTTCCCCTTCCCTTTACTTCCGGCCACCGAACGGTCTCGGCTCCATAGGTGGCCAAAGAACAAGAATGAAATGAACAAAAACCAACAAACAGCCCGGATCCCTGCACGGGTAGTGCCGCCGACGGACACGGCGAAGAAACGTCTAACCCTATCTCGGGAACCGCAACGACGGTGCCGAAAGGGCCTGCACGGCCCAAAACCCAATTTCGATCCTCCGCAGCGACTGGAGATATGGCCCCACCCCTTGAGGGTAAGTCATCCTCCGGTGAAGCCGGAAGTACTAAGCCCCTCGAGGGGAAGTCGCTTCCGGTGGAAAAGCTGAGGACGATCAATCCCCTCAGGCCCACCAAGGCCTCTCCTACCCTGCACAGTTTGGTGGTCAAACAGGGGTCCTTCACGGACGAAAAACCAACCACAGCTGCGCAAAACACTGGCAAAGCCATTAAGCCTCACGTCAGGGCCCAGCGTGACCGGAGGGGATCCCCGAAGGTCATAAAACGGCTGGAGCCTATACCATACGCCCAACTGACGGAGGCACAGAAAGCCTCTCTCGAGTGGGCCAAGGGAGTCCTGAACGCCAGCGAAAAGCGACCCGTAGGGAACGGCGCAAAAGACAAACCTCCCACTGGCACTGACCAGAGGAAGGACCTGGCCTCCAAGAGACAGCGATCACTGCTCTTAATATCGAGCCACTAATGCATTCATTTTGGCACACACATATTATAAACACATTGTGCTATCAGCTTTTACTGTTTTTAGAAACAAAAACTATTTAAATACTTTGCGTTTCCTAAATAAAAAGTTGCATTTTTAAACCCCGCACAAAATACTAAATTTCCTGCCAAATGCATCTGTCAAACTACTGAAAACAACGAGCGAAGGAGAAACAAAAGGAAAATTGATCTAACCCAGTAAGCTAAAAGTACGCGGAAAGGAGTTCTGAGATACGTTTCAAAATTATATACAGCACAATTAAGGCCTGCGGCGCTTTTCACTAATAAATATAATTTTCGCCTGCGGAGCTTTATATTGAAAATTTCCTATTCAAAATCGCGCAATTTAACATATGTAATGAACTCACATTTTGTCTGGAGTTTAACACAAATTTTTTACTGGGTAACTTTGTCTCCCTTTTCTATGGAAAAAGTTGCATTTGGCCCCCTCCTTCACCGCCCACCACCCCCTTTTTATGCGACGCTATACCGAATATTAACCAAATATAGTTAACAATATAAAAAAGAGCGATTCTTTTAAGAATTCCCTTCGAATACAATCAAAGGCGACTATAACTATTTTTCGTATTCTTTTAAGCACATCACAGATATGGCAACACACTCATCTAATGTTGGTGCCGACCATTTTGCGTGTATGCAATTAGGTTATTTGTATTTATTTAATATTTATTAATAAAACGATTAAATATTAATTTTCTTTATAGTGCGGAAATGTTAATTATTTGCATTTTACAAACGGTAGTCATGTGTATATAGTGTAATATTCAGTGGAATTACCAATATAAAAGTGTGCATTTTCCAACTTTAAGTATTAATATCGCGAAAACTATGTCAGAGGCAGCTAAAAACTATATATTTGTGATCAGGGGTCCCCTCTACCCCCCGATCCTCCCTTGTTTTTCAACTTCGGGGATGCTAAACTAAAATTTTCCCGCGAAAATTATTAAGTGTCTTACGATAACCTTGTAAAAATTATCATTGCTTAAAATTGTGCTGAATACTGAAATATTTGCAAAGAACTAATGTATCTAAAAAGTGATAAGATAAACAAACAAAATAATACTGAAATATTTGCAAGGAACTAATGTATCTAAAAAGTGATAAGATAAACAAACAAAATAATAGAACGCAAGATAAAGATAATACGATCAAAAGTATTGACTTCAAGTTGGGTGGCGAGCTTACTGGGACTCCACACGCACAAGATTCAGCTGCGTGATATTGTCGCAATATATTATCACTACGAGATTGCGAGACAATTAAAGATAAAATTAGTACAATAACATTATAAGTGAAATTCAACTGTAATTTAATTTATTATATTGTTTGTAGTCTATTTTGGGGGTCGAGCGAATGCAGGATGTGGATGAAGCGCAATATAGTGCCCAGGTTACCCTAGACACCTAGCCAGTCCCACATCAAGACCGTAGTGCACGATGAGGAATCGTACCCTTCCAGAGGTGACCCTGTTTCCACCGAACACTACGGATCTAGACCCGGAGGGTGTCGAAACTACCTTTCCCCCCTAATCCAGGGTGTCATGCGTTACCGTGCCCATGGATGGTTTGCAGTCAGGGGGCTATCCCGACTGAATTCTAACGGCATCTCCCGGACACCGGTCCACCTCCGGGAGTAACGGTGGACTTGCTGCGCCATGGGGCTCTGCCGTAGTCGACCGTTCCCTTCCCCTTCCCTTTACTTCCGGCCACCGAACGGTCTCGGCTCAATAGGTGGCCAAAGAACAAGAATGAAATGAACAAAAACCAACAAACAGCCTCGGAACCCTGCACGGGTAATGCCGCCGACGGACACGGCGAAGAAACGTCTAACCCTATCTCGGGAACCGCAACGACGGTGCCGAAAGGGCCTGCACGGCCCAAAACCCAATTTCGATCCTCCGCCGCGACTGGAGATATGGCCCCACCCCTTGAGGGTAAGTCATCCTCCGGTGAAGCCGGAAGTACTAAGCCCCTCGAGGGAAAGTCGCTTCCGGTGGAAAAGCTGAGGACGATCAATCCCCCCAGGCCCATCAAGGCCTCTCCTACCCTGCACAGTTTGGTGGTCGAACAGGGGTCCTCCACGGACGAAAAACCAACCACAGCTGCGCAAAACACTGGCAAAGCCATTAAGAGTCACGTCAGGGCCCAGCGTGACCGGAGGGGATCCCCGAAGGTCATAAAACGGCTGGAGCCTATACCATACGCCCAACTGACGGAGGCACAGAAAGCCTCTCTCGAGTGGGCCAAGGGAGTCCTGAACGCCAGCGAAAAGCGACCCGTAGGGAACGGCTCAAAGGACAAACCTCCCACTGGCACTGACCAGAGGAAGGACCTGGCCTCCAAGATACCCCGAGTGGATCGAAGAGGCACAGGACTTCCTCCCCCACGAACCGTCGGTCGATGGCCATATCAGCTAAGCCATTTAGCGAGGCGGCAAAAGAGCACCTTACGCTGGCTGTGCTCGACAAGAGCCATCCCGACGGAAATATCAGCACGGACAACTGGAAGTCCGTCTTCATGGGTCTCTGCAGGGTCTATAAGGGCATACTCTTGAAGTATCTCGGCCCTGCACCAGTCGTCCGCGACGCCGGCTGGTGTCAAGGGCGAATCAAGCTGGTCGCGTGCGCGGACGAGCGTGCCGGCCGACTGTACAAGGAGGCAATCTCCTCGGTGGGACAGCTGTGGCCCGGGGCGGACTTGATGTCTGTCCACAGGGACGAGATCCCTAAACGGAACCATCTACACCGCAGGAGATCCTCGAACTCGTCCGCCTTGGCAACGGAGATCTACCCACCAATGATTGGACGACAGTCCGAGTTGGCGAGACTAAGGAGAAGCACGTTACGTTGACCTCGTCATCAACGATGCTTCTATCCCAGTGCTCGCGGACTGTGGTGGGGTAATAAGTTACGGCTTCTACTCCATCACCATTAAGGTCCACAGGAGGGCGGAGGGAGCCAAACAGAGGGACCAGACGGGCAACGCCTCGAGCGCACCCGATTCCGTTACCACTCTCACTGGCGAGGGGGCCAACAAACCGGGAGACACCTCGAGCGTCCCTAAGGCCCCGGAGCCAGAGCCGAGCGTCCTGAGCGCAACTGAGGACATCCCATCGGGGGTATCGGACGTCGCGACGGATGCTGAGAGCGAAACGGGCTCAGCATATGCTTACGTTGGGTCGATATACAGCCGATGGGTAGCGCCCGATGATGAGGACCAGCTTCTGGCTTCAGAATCTGAGGAGGCGGACCTTGACATCACAGTCAGGGCCGTCACCCAAAGAGAAGAGCCAGAGGCAATGGACGTCGGTGACTCTAGAGATGGTGCAGATTCTACAAATTAATCTGCACCACTCCAAGGCAGCTTCGGCTGCCCTCCTTCTGCGACTCAGAGAAAGAGCTGAGGACATCATTCTCGTCCAAGAGCCGTGGATCGTCAGAAACAGGGTTTGCGGACTGAACTCTGATGCCTACCAAACGGTAACAGCCCCAGTAGCAGGTAGGATCAGGTCATGTATTCTTATTAAAAAATCACTTTCTTATATTCTACTCTCTCAATACACCGACGAAGACACAGTAAGCATAAGCGTCCAGCTGAAAGAGAGCATCGTCTGGTTCCTGACCAGCTACATGACCCACGACAGCCAATCTCTCCCTCCAAAAATCCTAAAGGAAGCCATCATAGGGGCTGACAAGCAAAGACTCCCGGTCATAAATGGAGCTGACTCGAACGCACATCACGAGATATGGGGCTCAAGCGATACCAACCCTCGAGGTGAGTGTTTACTTGATTTTATATTAGCAAATAATCTACATATATATATGCAACCGGGGGAACGATCCCACCTTCATGACCTCTGTCAGAAGAGAAGTGCTGGACGTCACCATCGCATCAGGCAGCATGTCAGACCTCATAAGCAACTGGCAAGTGTCCAAAGAGCACTCCTTCTCCGACCACCTCTACATAACTTTTAAGATCAATCTCAATCCCTTTACTCTAACAGCGTATAGGAACAAGAGTCGGACGGATTGGCAGATTAAATATTAATTTTCTTAATAGTGCGGAAATGTTAATTATTTGCATTTTACAAACGGTAGTCAAGTGCATATAGTGTAATATTCAGTGGAATAACCAATATAAAAGTGTGCATTTTTCAACTTTAAGTATTAATATCTCCAAAACTATGTCAGAGGCAGCTAAAAACTATATATTTGTGATCAGGGGTCCCCTCTACCCCCCGATCCTCCCTTTGTTTTCCAACTTCGGGGATGCTGAACTAAAATTTTCCCGCGAAAATTATTAAGTGTCCTACGATAACCTTGTAAAAATTATCATTGCTTAAAATTGTGCTGAATACTGAAATATTTGCAAAGAACTAATGTATCTAAAAACTGATAAGATAAACAAACAAAATAATACTGAAATATTTGCAAGGAACTAATGTATCTAAAAAGTGATAAGATAAACAAATAAAATAATAGAACGCAAGATAGAGATAATACGATCAAAAGTATTGACTTCAAGTTGGGTGTCGAGCTTACTGGGACTCCACACGCACAAGATTCAGCTGCGTGATATTGTCGCAATATATTATCACTACGAGATTGCGAGACAATTAAAGATAAAATTAGTACAATAACATTATAAGTGAAATTCAACTGTAATTTAATTTATTATATTGTTTGTAGTCTATTTTGGGGGTCGAGCGAATGCAGGATGTGGATGAAGCGCAATATAGTGCCCAGGTTACCCTAGACACCTAGCCAATCCCACATCAAGACCGTAGTGCACGATGAGGAATCGTACCCATCCAGAGGTGACCCTGTTTCCACCGCACACTACGGATCTAGACCCGGAGGGTGTCGAAACTACCTTTCCCCCCTAATCCAGGGTGTCATGCGTTACCGTGCCCATGGATGGTTTGCAGGCAGGGGGCTTTTCCGACTGTATTCTAACGGCACCTCCCGGACACCGGTCCGCCTCCGGGAGTAACGGTGGACTTGCTGCGCCATGGGGCTCTGCCGTAGTCGACCGTTCCCTTCCCCTTCCCTCTACTTCCGGCCACCGAACGGTCTCGGCTCAATAGGTGGCCAAAGAACAAGAATGAAATGAACAAAAACCAACAAACAGCCTCGGAACCCTGCACGGGTAGTGCCGCCGACGGACACGGCGAAGAAACGTCTAACCCTATCTCGGGAACCGCAACGACGGTGCCGAAAGGGCCTGCACGGCCCAAAACCCAATTTCGATCCTCCGCAGCGACTGGAGATATGGCCCCACCCCTTGAGGGTAAGTCATCCTCCGGTGAAGCCGGAAGTACTAAGCCCCTCGAGGGGAAGTCGCTTCCGGTGGAAAAGCTGAGGACGATCAATCCCCCCAGGCCCACCAAGGCCTCTCCTACCCTGCACAGTTTGGTGGTCAAACAGGGGTCCTTCACGGACGAAAAACCAACCACAGCTGCGCAAAATACTGGCAAAGCCATTAAGCCCCACGTCAGGGCCCAGCGTGACCGGAGGGGATCACCGAAGGTCATAAAATGGCTGGAGCCTATACCATACGCCCAACTGACGGAGGCACAGAAAGCCTCTCTCGAGTGGGCCAAGGGAGTCCTGAACGCCAGCGAAAAGCGACCCGTAGGGAACGGCGCAAAGGACAAACCTCCCACTGGCACTGACCAGAGGAAGGACCTGGCCTCCAAGAGACAGCGATCACTGCTCTTAATATCGAGCCACTAATGCATTCATTTTGGCACACACATATTATAAACACATTGTGCTATCAGCTTTTACTGTTTTTAGAAACAAAAACTATTTAAATACTTTGCGTTTCCTAAATAAAAAGTTGCATTTTTAAGCCCCGCACAAAATACTAAAATTCCTGCCAAATGCATCTGTCAAACTACTGAAAACAACGAGCGAAGGAGAAACAAAAGGAAAATTGATCTAACCCAGTAAGCTAAAAGTACGCGGAAAGGAGTTCTGAGATACGTTTCAAAATTATATACACCACAATTAAGGCCTGCGGCGCTTTTCACTAATAAATATAATTTTCGCCTGCGGAGCTTTATATTGAAAATTTCCTATTCAAAATCGCGCAATTTAACATATGTAATGAACTCACATTTTGTCTGGAGTTTAACACAAATTTTTTACTGGGTAACTTTGTCTCCCTTTTCTATGGAAAAAGTTGCATTTGGCCCCCTCCTTCACCGCCCACCGCCCCCTTTTTATGCGACGCTATACCGAATATTAACCAAATATAGTTAACAATATAAAAAGGAGCGATTCTTTTAAGAATTCCCTTCGAATACAATCAAAGGCGACTATAACTATTTTTCGTATTCTTTTAAGCACATCACAGATATGGCAACACACTGATCTAATGTTGGTGCCGACCATTTTGCGTGTATGCAATTAGGTTATTTTTATTTATTTAATATTTATTAATAAAACGATTAAATATTAATTTTCTTTATAGTGCGGAAATGTTAATTATTTGCATTTTACAAACGGTAGTCAAGTGTATATAGTGTAATATTCAGTGGAATTACCAATATAAAAGTGTGCATTTTCCAACTTTAAGTATTGATATCTCGAAAACTATGTCAGAGGCAGCTAAAAACTATATATTTGTGATCAGGGGTCCCCTCTACCCCCCGATCCTCCCTTGTTTTTCAACTTCGGAGATGCTAAACTAAAATTTTCCCGGGAAAATGATTAAGTGTCTTACGATAACCTTGTAAAAGTTATCATTGCTTAAAATTGTGCTGAATACTGAAATATTTGCAAAGAACTAATGTATCTAAAAAGTTATAAGATAAACAAACAAAATAATACTGAAATATTTCCAAGGAACTAATGTATCTAAAAAGTGATAAGATAAATAAACAAAATAATAGAACGCAAGATAGAGATCATACGATCAAAAGTATTGACTTCAAGTTGGGTGGCGAGCTTACTGGGACTCCACACGCACAAGATTCAGCTGCGTGATATTGTCGCAATATATTATCACTACGAGATTGCGATATTGTTTGTAGTCTATTTTGGGGGTCGAGCGAATGCAGGATGTGGATGAAGCGCAATATAGTGCCCAGGTTACCCTAGACACCTAGCCAATCCCACATCAAGACCGTAGTGCACGATGAGGAATCGTACCCTTCCAGAGGTGACCCTGTTTCCACCGAACACTAAGGGTCTAGACCCGGAGGGTGTCGAAACTACCCTTCCCCCCTAATCCAGGGTGTCATGCGTTACCGTGCCCATGGATGGTTTGCAGTCAGGGGGCTTTTCCGACTGTATTCTAACGGCGCCTCCCGGACACCGGTCCGCCTCCGGGAGTAACGGTGGACTTACCCTTACCCTTGAGGGTAAGTCATCCTCCGGCGAAGCCGGAAGTACTAAGCCCCTCGAGGGGAAGTCGCTTCCGGTGGAAAAGCTGAGGACGATCAATCCCCCCAGGCCCACCAAGGCCTCTCCTACCCTGCACAGTTTGCTAGCGAAACGCGACCCGAAGGGAACGGCGCAAAGGACAAACCTCCCACTGGCACTGACCAGAGGAAGGACCTGGCCTCCAAGAGACAGCGATCTCAGGACGATACCCCGAGTGGATCGAAGAAGCACAGGACTTCCTCCCCCCGAACCGTCGTTCGATGGCCATATCAGCTAAGCCATTTAGCGAGGCGGCAAAAGTGCATCTTACGCTGGCTGTGCTCGACAAGAGCCATCCCGACGGAAATATCAGCACGGACAACTGGAAGTCCGTCTTGATGGGTCTCTGCAGGGTCTATAAGGGCATACTCTTGAAGTATCCCGGCCCTGCAAAAGTCGTCCGCGACGCCGGCTGGTGTCAAGGGCGAATAAAGCTGGTCGAGTGCGCGGACGAGCGTGCAGTCCGACTGTACAAGGAGGCAATCTCCTCGGTGAGACAGCGGGCGGACTTGATGTCTGTCCACAGGGACGAGATCCCTAAACGAAACCATCTACACCGCAGGAGATCCTCGAACTCATCCGCCTTGGCAACGGAGATCTACACACCAATGATTGGACGACAGTCCGAGTTGGCGAGACTAAGGAGAAGCACGTTACGTTGACCTCGTCATCAACGATGCTTCTATCCCAGTGCTCGCGGACTGTGGTGGGGTAATAAGTTACGGCTTCTACTCCATCACCATTAAGGTCCACAGGAGGGCGGAGGGAGCCAAACAGAGGGACCAGACGGGCAACGCCTCGAGCGCACCCGATTCCGTTACCACTCTCACTGGCGAGGGGGCCAACAAACCGGAAGACACCTCGAGCGTCCCTAAGGCCCCGGAGCCAGAGCCGAGCGTCCTGAGCGCAACTGAGGACATCCCATCGGGGGTATCGGACGTCGCGACGGATGCTGAGAGCGAAACGGGCTCAGCATATGCTTACGTTGGGTCGATATACAGCCGATGGGTAGCGCCCGATGATGAGGACCAGCTTCTGGCTTCAGAATCTGAGGAGGCGGACCTTGACATCACAGTCAGGGCCGTCACCCAAAGAGAAGAGCCAGAGGCAATGGACGTCGGTGACTCTAGAGATGGTGCAGATTCTACAAATTAATCTGCACCACCCCAAGGCAGCTTCGGCTGCCCTCCTTCTGTGACTCAGGGAAAGAGCTGAGGACATCATTCTCGTCCAAGAGCCGTGGATCGTCAGAAACAGGGTTTGCGGACTGAACTCTGATGCCTACCAAACGGTAACAGCCCCAGTAGCAGGTAGGATCAGGTCATGTATTCTTAATAAAAAATCACTTTCTTATATTCTACTCTCTCAATACACCGACTAAGACACAGTAAGCATAAGCGTCCAGCTGAAAGAGAGCATCGTCTGGTTCCTGACCAGCTACATGACCCACGACAGCCAATCTCTCCCTCCAAAAAGACTAAAAGAAGCCGTCATAGGGGCTGACAAGCAAAGACTCCCGGTCATAAATGGAGCTGACTCGAACGCACATCACGAGATATGGGGCTCAAGCGACACCAACCCTCGAGGTGAGTGTTTACTTGATTTTATATTAGCAAATAATCTACATATATATATGCAACCGGGGGAACGATCCCACCTTCATGACCTCTGTCAGAAGAGAAGTGCTGGACGTCACCATCGCATCAGGCAGCATGTCAGACCTCATAAGCAACTGGCAAGTGTCCAAAAAGCACTCCCTCTCCGACCACCTCTACATAACTTTTAAGATCAATCTCAATCCCTCTACTCTAACAGCGTATAGGAACAAGAGGCGGACGGATTAGCAGATTAAATATAAATTTTCTTAGTAGTGCGGAAATGTTAATTATTTGCATTTTACAAACGGTAGTCAAGTGCATATAGTGTAATATTCAGTGGAATAACCAATATAAAAGTGTGCATTTTTCAACTTTAAGTATTAATATCTCGAAAACTATGTCAGAGGCAGCTAAAAACTATATATTTGTGATCAGGGGTCCCCTCTACCCCCCGATCCTCCCTTTGTTTTTCAACTTCGGGGATGCTAAACTAAAATTTTCCCGCGAAAATTATTAAGTGTCTTACGATAACCTTGTAAAAATTATCATTGCTTAAAATTGTGCTGAATACTGAAATATTTGCAAAGAACTAATGTATCTAAAAACTGATAAGATAAACAAACAAAATAATACTGAAATATTTCCAAGGAACTAATGTATCTAAAAAGTGATAAGATAAATAAACAAAATAAAAGAACGCAATATAGAGATAATACGATCAAAAGTATTGACTTCAAGTTGGGTGGCGAGCTTACTGGGAATCCACACGCACAAGATTCAGCTGCGTGATATTGTCGCAATATATTATCACTACGAGATTGCGAAACAATTAAAGATAAAATTAGTACAATAACATTATAAGTGAAATTCAACTGTAATTTAATTTATTATATTGTTTGTAGTCTATTTTGGGGGTCGAGCGAATGCAGGATGTGGATGAAGCGCAATATAGTGCCCAGGTTACCCTAGACACCTAGCCAATCCCACATCAAGACCGTAGTGCACGATGAGGAATCGTACCCTTCCAGAGGTGACCCTGATTCCACCGAACACTACAGATCTAGACCCGGAGGGTTTCGAAACTACCTTTCCCCCCTAATCCAGGGTGTCATGCGTTACCGTGCCCATGGATGGTTCGCAGTCAGGGGGCTTTTCCGACTGTATTCTAACGGCACCTCCCGGACACCAGTCCGCCTCCGGGAGTAACGGTGGACTTGCTGCGCCATGGGGCTCTGCCGTAGTCGACCGTTCCCTTCCCCTTCCCTTTACTTCCGGCCACCGAACGGTCTCGGCTCAATAGGTGGCCAAAGAACAAGAATGAAATGAACAAAAACCAACAAACAGCCTCGGAACCCTGCACGGGTAGTGCCGCCGACGGACACGGCGAAGAAACGTCTAACCCTATCTCGGGAACCGCAACGACGACGGTGCCGAAAGGGCCTGCACGGCCCAAAACCCAATTTCGATCCTCCGCAGCGACTGGAGATATGGCCCCACCCCTTGAGGGTGTCATCCTCCGGTGAAGCCGGAAGTACTAAGCCCCTCGAGGGGAATTCGCAAAGGACAAACCTCCCACTGGCACTGACCAGAGGAAGGACCTGGCCTCCAAGAGACAGCGATCACTGCTCTTAATATCGAGCCACTAATGCATTCATTTTGGCACACACATATTATAAACACATTGTGCTATCAGCTTTTACTGTTTTTAGAAACAAAAACTATTTAAATACTTTGCGTTTCCTAAATAAAAAGTTGCATTTTTAAGCCCCGCACAAAATACTAAAATTCCTGCCAAATGCATCTGTCAAACTACTGAAAACAACGAGCGAAGGAGAAACAAAAGGAAAATTGATCTAACCCAGTAAGCTAAAAGTACGCGGAAAGGAGTTCTGAGATACGTTTCAAAATTATATACACCACAATTAAGGCCTGCGGCGCTTTTCACTAATAAATATAATTTTCGCCTGCGGAGCTTTATATTGAAAATTTCCTATTCAAAATCGCGCAATTTAACATATGTAATGAACTCACATTTTGTCTGGAGTTTAACACAAATTTTTTACTGGGTAACTTTGTCTCCCCCTCCTTCACCGCCCACCGCCCCCTTTTTATGCGACGCTATACCGAATATTAACCAAATATAGTTAACAATATAAAAAGGAGCGATTCTTTTAAGAATTCCCTTCGAATACAATCAAAGGCGACTATAACTATTTTTCGTATTCTTTTAAGCACATCACAGATATGGCAACACACTGATCTAATGTTGGTGCCGACCATTTTGCGTGTATGCAATTAGGTTATTTTTATTTATTTAATATTTATTAATAAAACGATTAAATACTAATTTTCTTTATAGTGCGGAAATGTTAATTATTTGCATTTTACAAACGGTAGTCAAGTGTATATAGTGTAATATTCAGTGGAATTACCAATATAAAAGTGTGCATTTTCCAACTTTAAGTATTGATATCTCGAAAACTATGTCAGAGGCAGCTAAAAACTATATATTTGTGATCAGGGGTCCCCTCTACCCCCCGATCCTCCCTTTGTTTTTCAACTTCGGGGATGCTAACAGAGCCAAACAGAGGGACCAGACGGGCAACGCCTCGAGCGCACCCGATTCCGTTACCACTCTCACTGGCGAGGGGGCCAACAAACCGGAAGACACCTCGAGCGTCCCTAAGGCCCCGGAGCCCGAGCCGAGCGTCCTGAGCGCAACTGAGGACATCCCATCGGGGGTATCGGACGTCGCGACGGATGCTGAGAGCGAAACGGGCTCAGCATATGCTTACGTTGGGTCGATATACAGCCGATGGGTAGCGCCCGATGATGAGGACCAGCTTCTGGCTTCAGAATCTGAGGAGGCGGACCTTGACATCACAGTCAGGGCCGTCACCCAAAGAGAAGAGCCAGAGGCAATGGACGTCGGTGACTCTAGAGATGGTGCAGATTCTACAAATTAATCTGCACCACTCCAAGGCAGCTTCGGCTGCCCTCCTTCTGCGACTCAGAGAAAGAGCTGAGGACATCATTCTCGTCCAAGAGCCGTGGATCGTCAGAAACAGGGTTTGCGGACTGAACTCTGATGCCTACCAAACGGTAACAGCCCCAGTAGCAGGTAGGATCAGGTCATGTATTCTTAATAAAAAATCACTTTCTTATATTCTACTCTCTCAATACACCGACTAAGACACAGTAAGCATAAGCGTCCAGCTGAAAGAGAGCATCGTCTGGTTCCTGACCAGCTACATGACCCACGACAGCCAATCTCTCCCTCTAAAAAGACTAAAAGAAGCCGTCATAGGGGCTGACAAGCAAAGACTCCCGGTCATAAATGGAGCTGACTCGAACGCACATCACGAGATATGGGGCTCAAGCGACACCAACCCTCGAGGTGAGTGTTTACTTGATTTTATATTAGCAAATAATCTACATATATATATGCAACCGGGGGAACGATCCCACCTTCATGACCTCTGTCAGAAGAGAAGTGCTGGACGTCACCATCGCATCAGGCAGCATGTCAGACCTCATAAGCAACTGGCAAGTGTCCAAAGAGCACTCCTTCTCCGACCACCTCTACATAACTTTTAAGATCAATCTCAATCCCTCTACTCTAACAGCGTATAGGAACAAGAGGCGGACGGATTGGCAGATTAAATATTAATTTTCTTAGTAGTGCGGAAATGTTAATTATTTGCATTTTACAAACGGTAGTCAAGTGCATATAGTGTAATATTCAGTGGAATAACCAATATAAAAGTGTGCATTTTTCAACTTTAAGTATTAATATCTCGAAAACTATGTCAGAGGCAGCTAAAAACTATATATTTGTGATCAGGGGTCCCCTCTACCCCCCGATCCTCCCTTTGTTTTTCAACTTCGGGGATGCTAAACTAAAATTTTCCCGCGAAAATTATTAAGTGTCTTACGATAACCTTGTAAAAATTATCATTGCTTAAAATTGTGCTGAATACTGAAATATTTGCAAAGAACTGATGTATCTAAAAACTGATAAGATAAACAAACAAAATAATACTGAAATATTTCCAAGGAACTAATGTATCTAAAAAGTGATAAGATAAACAAACAAAATAATAGAACGCAAGATAGAGATAATACGATCAAAAGTATTGACTTCAAGTTGGGTGGCGAGCTTACTGGGACTCCACACGCACAAGATTCAGCTGCGTGATATTGTCGCAATATATTATCACTACGAGATTGCGAAACAATTAAAGATAAAATTAGTACAATAACATTATAAGTGAAATTCAACTGTAATTTAATTTATTACTACAAACAATAGTAGTCTATTTTGGGGGTCGAGCGAATGCAGGATGTGGATGAAGCGCAATATAGTGCCCAGGTTACCCTAGATACCTAGCCAATCCCACATCAAGACCGTAGTGCACGATTAGGAATCGTACCCTTCCAGAGGTGACCCTGATTCCACCGAACACTACAGATCTAGACCCGGAGGGTTTCGAAACTACCTTTCCCCCCTAATCCAGGGTGTCATGCGTTACCGTGCCCATGGATGGTTCGCAGTCAGGGGGCTTTTCCGACTGTATTCTAACGGCACCTCCCGGACACCGGTCCGCCTCCGGGAGTAACGGTGGACTTGCTGCGCCATGGGGCTCTGCCGTAGTCGACCGTTCCCTTCCCCTTCCCTTTACTTCCGGCCACCGAACGGTCTCGGCTCAATAGGTGGCCAAAGAACAAGAATGAAATGAACAAAAACCAACAAACAGCCTCGGAACCCTGCACGGGTAGTGCCGCCGACGGACACGGCGAAGAAACGTCTAACCCTATCTCGGGAACCGCAACGACGACGGTGCCGAAAGGGCCTGCACGGCCCAAAACCCAATTTCGATCCTCCGCAGCGACTGGAGATATGGCCCCACCCCTTGAGGGTAAGTCATCCTCCGGTGAAGCCGGAAGTTCTAAGCCCCTCGAGGGGAAGTCGCTTCCGGTGGAAAAGCTGAGGACGATCAATCCCCCCAGGCCCACCAAGGCCTCTCCTACCCTGCACAGTTTGGTGGTCAAACAGGGGTCCTTCACGGACGAAAAACCAACCACAGCTGCGCAAAACACTGGCAAAGCCATTAAGCCTCACGTCAGGGCCCAGCGTGACCGGTGGGGATCCCCGAAGGTCATAAAACGGCTGGAGCCTATACCATACGCCCAACTGACGGAGGCACAGAAAGCCTCTCTCGAGTGGGCCAAGGGAGTCCTGAACGCCAGCGAAAAGCGACCCGTAGGGAACGGCGCAAAGGACAAACCTCCCACTGGCACTGACCAGAGGAAGGACCTGGCCTCAAGAGACAGCGATCACTGCTCTTAATATCGAGCCACTAATGCATTCATTTTGGCACACACATATTATAAACACATTGTGCTATCAGCTTTTACTGTTTTTAGAAACAAAAACTATTTAAATACTTTGCGTTTCCTAAATAAAAAGTTGCATTTTTAAGCCCCGCACAAAATACTAAAATTCCTGCCAAATGCATCTGTCAAACTACTGAAAACAACGAGCGAAGGAGAAACAAGAGGAAAATTGATCTAACCCAGTAAGCTAAAAGTACGCGGAAAGGAGTTCTGAGATACGTTTCAAAATTATATACACCACAATTAAGGCCTGCGGCGCTTTTCACTAATAAATATAATTTTCGCCTGCGGAGCTTTATATTGAAAATTTCCTATTCAAAATCGCGCAATTTAACATATGTAATGAACTCACATTTTGTCTAGAGTTTAACACAAATTTTTTACTGGGTAACTTTGTCTCCCTTTTCTATGGAAAAAGTTGCATTTGGCCCCCTCCTTCACCGCCCACCGCCCCCCTTTTATGCGACGCTATACCGAATATTAACCAAATATAGTTAACAATATAAAAAAGAGCGATTCTTTTAAGAATTCCCTTCGAATACAATCAAAGGCGACTATAACTATTTTTCGTATTCTTTTAAGCACATCACAGATATGGCAACACACTCATCTAATGTTGGTGCCGACCATTTTGCGTGTATGCAATTAGGTTATTTTTATTTATTTAATATTTATTAATAAAACGATTAAATATTAATTTTCTTTATAGTGCGGAAATGTTAATTATTTGCATTTTACAAACGGTAGTCAAGTGTATATAGTGTAATATTCAGTGGAATTACCAATATAAAAGTGTGCATTTTCCAACTTTAAGTATTGATATCTCGAAAACTACATATGTCAGAGGCAGCTAAAAACTATATATTTGTGATCAGGGGTCCCCTCTACCCCCCGATCCTCCCTTGTTTTTCAACTTCGGGGATGCTAAACTAAAATTTTTCCGCGAAAATTATTAAGTGTCTTACGATAACCTTGTAAAAATTATCATTGCTTAAAATTGTGCTGAATACTGAAATATTTGCAAAGAACTAATGTATCTAAAAAGTTATAAGATAAACAAACAAAATAATACTGAAATATTTCCAAGGAACTAATGTATCTAAAAAGTGATAAGATAAATAAACAAAATAATAGAACGCAAGATAGAGATCATACGATCAAAAGTATTGACTTCAAGTTGGGTGGCGAGCTTACTGGGACTCCACACGCACAAGATTCAGCTGCGTGATATTGTCGCAATATATTATCACTACGAGATTGCGAGACAATTAAAGGTAAAATTAGTACAATAACATTATAAGTGAAATTCAACTGTAAATTAATTTATTATATTGTTTGTAGTCTATTTTGGGGGTCGAGCGAATGCAGGATGTGGATGAAGCGCAATATAGTGCCCAGGTTACCCTAGACACCTAGCCAATCCTACATCAAGACCGTAGTGCACGATGAGGAATCGTACCCTTCCAGAGGTGACCCTGTTTCAACCGAACACTAAGGGTCTAGACCCGGAGGGTGTCGAAACTACCCTTCCCCCCTAATCCAGGGTGTCATGCGTTACCGTGCCCATGGATGGTTTGCCGTCAGGGGGCTTTTCCGACTGTATTCTAACGGCGCCTCCCGGACACCGGTCCGCCTCCGGGAGTAACGGTGGACTTACCTTTACCCTTGAGGGTAAGTCATCCTCCGGTGAAGCCGGAAGTACTAAGCCCCTCGAGGGGAGGTCGCTTCCGGTGGAAAAGCTGAGGACGATCAATCCCCCCAGGCCCACCAAGGCCTCTCCTACCCTGCACAGTTTGCTAGCGAAACGCGACCCGAAGGGAACGGCGCAAAGGACAAACCTCCCACTGGCACTGACCAGCGGAAGGACCTGGCCTCCAAGAGACAGCGATCTCAGGACGATACCCCGAGTGGATCGAAGAAGCACAGGACTTCCTCCCCCCGAACCGTCGGTCGATGGCCATATCAGCTAAGCCATTTAGCGAGGCGGCAAAAGTGCATCTTACGCTGGCTGTGCTCGACAAGAGCCATCCCGACGGAAATATCAGCACGGACAACTGGAAGTCCGTCTTGATGGGTCTCTGCAGGGTCTATAAGGGCATACTCTTGAAGTATCCCGGCCCTGCACCAGTCGTCCGCGACGCCGGCTGGTGTCAAGGGCGAATCAAGCTGGTCGAGTGCGCGGGCGAGCGTGCAGTCCGACTGTACAAGGAGGCAATCTCCTCGGTGGGACAGCGGGCGGACTTGATGTCTGTCCACAGGGACGAGATCCCTAAACGAAACCATCTACACCGCAGGAGATCCTCGAACTCATCCGCCTTGGCAACGGAGATCTACCCACCAATGATTGGACGACAGTCCGAGTTGGCGAGACTAAGGAGAAGCACGTTACGTTGACCTCGTCATCAACGATGCTTCTATCCCAGTGCTCGCGGACTGTGGTGGGGTAATAAGTTACGGCTTCTACTCCATCACCATTAAGGTCCACAAGAGGGCGGAGGGAGTCAAACAGAGGGACCAGACGGGCAACGCCTCGAGCGCACCCGATTCCGTTACCACTCTCACTGGCGAGGGGGCCAACAAACCGGGAGACACCTCCAGCGTCCCTAAGGCCCCGGAGCCAGAGCCGAGCGCCCTGAGCGCAACTGAGGACATCCCATCGGGGGTATCGGACGTCGCGACGGATGCTGAGAGCGAAACGGGCTCAGCATCTGCTTACGTTGGGTCGATATACAGCCGATGGGTAGCGCCCGATGATGAGGACCAGCTTCTGGCTTCAGAATCTGAGGAGGCGGACCTTGACAACACAGTCAGGGCCGTCACCCAAAGAGAAGAGCTAGAGGCAATGGACGTCGGTGACTCTAGAGATGGTGCAGATTCTACAAATTAATCTGCACCGACGAAGACACAGTAAGCATAAGCGTCCAGCTGAAAGAGAGCATCGTCTGGTTCCTGACCAGCTACATGACCCACGACAGCCAATCTCTCCCTCCAAAAATCCTAAAGGAAGCCATCATAGGGGCTGACAAGCAAAGACTCCCGGTCATAAATGGAGCTGACTCGAACGCACATCACGAGATATGGGGCTCAAGCGATACCAACCCTCGAGGTGAGTGTTTACTTGATTTTATATTAGCAAATAATCTACATATATATATGCAACCGGGGGAACGATCCCACCTTCATGACCTCTGTCAGAAGAGAAGTGCTGGACGTCACCATCGCATCAGGCAGCATGTCAGACCTCATAAGCAACTGGCAAGTGTCCAAAGAGCACTCCTTCTCCGACCACCTCTACATAACTTTTAAGATCAATCTCAATCCCTCTACTCTAACAGCGTATAGGAACAAGAGGCGGACGGATTGGCAGATTAAATATTAATTTTCTTAATAGTGCGGAAATGTTAATTATTTGCATTTTACAAACGGTAGTCAAGTGCATATAGTGTAATATTCAGTGGAATAACCAATATAAAAGTGTGCATTTTTCAACTTTAAGTATTAATATCTCGAAAACTATGTCAGAGGCAGCTAAAAACTATATATTTGTGATCAGGGGTCCCCTCTACCCCCCAATCCTCCCCTTGTTTTTCAACTTCGGGGATGCTAAACTAAAATTTTCCCGCGAAAATTATTAAGTGTCTTACGATAACCTTGTAAAAATTATCATTGCTTAAAATTGTGCTGAATACTGAAATATTTGCAAAGAACTAATGTATCTAAAAACTGATAAGATAAACAAACAAAATAATACTGAAATATTTCCAAGGAACTAATGTATCTAAAAAGTGATAAGATAAACAAACAAAATAAAAGAACGCAAGATAGAGTTAATACGATCAAAAGTATTGACTTCAAGTTGGGTGGTCCGCCTCCGGGAGTAACGGTGGACTTGCTGCGCCATGGGGCTCTGCCGTAGTCGACCGTTCCCTTCCCCTTCCCTTTACTTCCGGCCACCGAACGGTCTCGGCTCAATAGGTGGCCAAAGAACAAGAATGAAATGAACAAAAACCAACAAACAACCTCGGAACCCTGCACGGGTAGTGCCGCCGACGGACACGGCGAAGAAACGTCTAACCCTATCTCGGGAACCACAACGACGGTGCCGAAAGGGCCTGCACGGCCCAAAACCCAATTTCGATCCTCCGCAGCGACTGGAGATATGGCCCCACCCCTTGAGGGTAAGTCATCCTCCGGTGAAGCCGGAAGTACTAAGCCCCTCGAGGGGAAGTCGCTTCCGGTGGAAAAGCTGAGGACGATCAATCCCCCCAGGCCCACCAAGGCCTCTCCTACCCTGCACAGTTTGGTGGTCAAACAGGGGTCCTTCACGGACGAAAAACCAACCACAGCTGCGCAAAACACTGGCAAAGCCATTAAGCCTCACATCAGGGCCCAGCGTGACCGGTGGGGATCCCCGAAGGTCATAAAACGGCTGGAGCCTATACCATACGCCCAACTGACGGAGGCACAGAAAGCCTCTCTCGAGTGGGCCAAGGGAGTCCTGAACGCCAGCGAAAAGCGACCCGTAGGGAACGGCGCAAAGGACAAACCTCCCACTGGCACTGACCAGAGGAAGGACCTGGCCTCAAGAGACAGCGATCACTGCTCTTAATATCGAGCCACTAATGCATTAATTTTGGCACACACATATTATAAACACATTGTGCTATCAGCTTTTACTGTTTTTAGAAACAAAAACTATTTAAATACTTTGCGTTTCCTAAATAAAAAGTTGCATTTTTAAGCCCCGCACAAAATACTAAAATTCCTGCCAAATCCATCTGTCAAACTACTGAAAACAACGAGCGAAGGAGAAACAAGAGGAAAATTGATCTAACCCAGTAAGCTAAAAGTACGCGGAAAGGAGTTCTGAGATACGTTTCAAAACTATATACACCACAATTAAGGCCTGCGGCGCTTTTCACTAATAAATATAATTTTCGCCTGCGGAGCTTTATATTGAAAATTTCCTATTCAAAATCGCGCAATTTAACATATGTAATGAACTCACATTTTGTCTGGAGTTTAACACAAATTTTTTACTGGGTAACTTTGTCTCCCTTTTCTATGGAAAAAGTTGCATTTGGCCCCCTCCTTCACCGCCCACCGCCCCCCTTTTATGCGACGCTATACCGAATATTAACCAAATATAGTTAACAATATAAAAAAGAGCGAAAGGAAATGTTAATTATTTGCATTTTACAAACGGTAGTCAAGTGTATATAGTGTAATATTCAGTGGAATTACCAATATAAAAGTGTGCATTTTCCAACTTTAAGTATTGATATCTCGAAAACTATGTCAGAGGCAGCTAAAAACTATATATTTGTGATCAGGGGTCCCCTCTACCCCCCGATCCTCCCTTGTTTTTCAACTTCGGGGATGCTAAACTAAAATTTTCCCGCGAAAATTATTAAGTGTCTTACGATAACCTTGTAAAAATTATCATTGCTTAAAATTGTGCTGAATACTGAAATATTTGCAAAGAACTAATGTATCTAAAAAGTTATAAGATAAACAAACAAAATAATACTGAAATATTTCCAAGGAACTAATGTATCTAAAAAGTGATAAGATAAATAAACAAAATAATAGAACGCAAGATAGAGATCATACGATCAAATGTATTGGCTTCAAGTTGGGTGGCGAGCTTACTGGGACTCCACACGCGCAAGATTCAGCTGCGTGATATTGTCGCAATATATTATCACTACGAGATTGCGAGACAATTAAAGATAAAATTAGTACAATAACATTATAAGTGAAATTCAACTGTAAATTAATTTATTATATTGTTTGTAGTCTATTTTGGGGGTCGAGCGAATGCAGGATGTGGATGAAGCGCAATATAGTGCCCAGGTTACCCTAGACACCTAGCCAATCCTACATCAAGACCGTAGTGCACGATGAGGAATCGTACCCTTCCAGAGGTGACCCTGTTTCAACCGAACACTAAGGGTCTAGACCCGGAGGGTGTCGAAACTACCCTTCCCCCCTAATCCAGGGTGTCATGCGTTACCGTGCCCATGGATGGTTTGCCGTCAGGGGGCTTTTCCGACTGTATTCTAACGGCGCCTCCCGGACACCGGTCCGCCTCCGGGAGTAACGGTGGACTTACCCTTACCCTTGAGGGTAAGTCATCCTCCGGTGAAGCCGGAAGTACTAAGCCCCTCGAGGGGAGGTCGCTTCCGGTGGAAAAGCTGAGGACGATCAATCCCCCCAGGCCCACCAAGGCCTCTCCTACCCTGCACAGTTTGCTAGCGAAACGCGACCCGAAGGGAACGGCGCAAAGGACAAACCTCCCACTGGCACTGACCAGCGGAAGGACCTGGCCTCCAAGAGACAGCGATCTCAGGACGATACCCCGAGTGGATCGAAGAAGCACAGGACTTCCTCCCCCACGAACCGTCGGTCGATGGCCATATCAGCTAAGCCATTTAGCGAGGCGGCAAAAGAGCACCTTACGCTGGCTGTGCTCGACAAGAGCCATCCCGACGGAAATATCAGCACGGACAACTGGAAGTCCGTCTTGATGGGTCTCTGCAGGGTCTATAAGGGCATACTCTTGAAGTATCCCGGCCCTGCACCAGTCGTCCGCGACGCCGGCTGGTGTCAAGGGCGAATCAAGCTGGTCGAGTGCGCGGGCGAGCGTGCAGTCCGACTGTACAAGGAGGCAATCTCCTCGGTGGGACAGCGGGCGGACTTGATGTCTGTCCACAGGGACGAGATCCCTAAACGAAACCATCTACACCGCAGGAGATCCTCAAACTCATCCGCCTTGGCAACGGAGATCTACCCACCAATGATTGGACGACAGTCCGAGTTGGCGAGACTAAGGAGAAGCACGTTACGTTGACCTCGTCATCAACGATGCTTCTATCCCAGTGCTCGCGGACTGTGGTGGGGTAATAAGTTACGGCTTCTACTCCATCACCATTAAGGTCCACAAGAGGGCGGAGGGAGTCAAACAGAGGGACCAGACGGGCAACGCCTCGAGCGCACCCGATTCCGTTACCACTCTCACTGGCGAGGGGGGCCAACAAACCGGGAGACACCTCGAGCGTCCCTAAGGCCCCGGAGCCAGAGCCGAGCGCCCTGAGCGCAACTGAGGACATCCCATCGGGGGTATCGGACGTCGCGACGGATGCTGAGAGCGAAACGGGCTCAGCATCTGTTTACGTTGGGTCGATATACAGCCGATGGGTAGCGCCCGATGATGAGGACCAGCTTCTGGCTTCAGAATCTGAGGAGGCGGACCTTGACATCACAGTCAGGGCCGTCACCCAAAGAGAAGAGCTAGAGGCAATGGACGTCGGTGACTCTAGAGATGGTGCAGATTCTACAAATTAATCTGCACCGACGAAGACACAGTAAGCATAAGCGTCCAGCTGAAAGAGAGCATCGTCTGGTTCCTGACCAGCTACATGACCCACGACAGCCAATCTCTCCCTCCAAAAAGACTAAAAGAAGCCATCATAGGGGCTGACAACCAAGACTCCCGGTCATAAATGGAGCTGACTCGAACGCACATCACGAGATATGGGGCTCAAGCGATACCAACCCTCGAGGTGAGTGTTTACTTGATTTTATATTAGCAAATAATCTACATATATATATGCAACCGGGGGAACGATCCCACCTTCATGACCTCTGTCAGAAGAGAAGTGCTGGACGTCACCATCGCATCAGGCAGCATGTCAGACCTCATAAGCAACTGGCAAGTGTCCAAAGAGCACTCCTTCTCCGACCACCTCTACATAACTTTTAAGATCAATCTCAATCCCTCTACTCTAACAGCGTATAGGAACAAGAGGCGGACGGATTGGCAGATTAAATATTAATTTCCTTAATAGTGCGGAAATGTTAATTATTTGCATTTTACAAACGGTAGTCAAGTGCATATAGTGTAATATTCAGTGGAATAACCGATATAAAAGTGTGCATTTTTCAACTTTAAGTATTAATATCTCGAAAACTATGTCAGAGGCAGCTAAAAACTATATATTTGTGATCAGGGGTCCCCTCTACCCCCCGATCCTCCCTTTGTTTTTCAACTTCGGGGATGCTAAACTAAAATTTTCCCGCGAAAATTATTAAGTGTCTTACGATAACCTTGTAAAAATTATCATTGCTTAAAATTGTGCTGAATACTGAAATATTTGCAAAGAACTAATGTATCTAAAAACTGATAAGATAAACAAACAAAATAATACTGAAATATTTCCAAGGAACTAATGTATCTAAAAAGTGATAAGATAAACAAACAAAATAAAAGAACGCAAGATAGAGATAATACGATCAAAAGTATTGACTTCAAGTTGGGTGGCGAGCTTACTGGGACTCCACACGCACAAGATTCAGCTGCGTGATATTGTCGCAATATATTATCACTACGAGATTGCGAAACAATTAAAGATAAAATTAGTACAATAACATTATAAGTGAAATTCAACTGTAATTTAATTTATTATATTGTTTGTAGTCTATTTTGGGGTCGAGCGAATGCAGGATGTGGATGAAGCGCAATATAGTGCCCAGGTTACCCTAGACACCTAGCCAATCCCACATCAAGACCGTAGTGCACGATGAGGAATCGTACCCTTCCAGAGGTGACCCTGATTCCACCGAACACTACAGATCTAGACCCGGAGGGTTTCGAAACTACCTTTCCCCCCTAATCCAGGGTGTCATGCGTTACCGTGCCCATGGATGGTTCGCAGTCAGGGGGCTTTTCCGACTGTATTCTAACGGCACCTCCCGGACACCGGTCCGCCTCCGGGAGTAACGGTGGACTTGCTGCGCCATGGGGCTCTGCCGTAGTCGACCGTTCCCTTCCCCTTCCCTTTACTTCCGGCCACCGAACGGTCTCGGCTCAATAGGTGGCCAAAGAACAAGAATGAAATGAACAAAAACCAACAAACAGCCTCGGAACCCTGCACGGGTAGTGCCGCCGACGGACACGGCGAAGAAACGTCTAACCCTATCTCGGGAATCGCAACGACGGTGCCGAAAGGGCCTGCACGGCCCAAAACCCAATTTCGATCCTCCGCAGCGACTGGAGATATGGCCCCACCCCTTGAGGGTAAGTCATCCTCCGGTGAAGCCGGAAGTACTAAGCCCCTCGAGGGGAAGTCGCTTCCGGTGGAAAAGCTGAGGACGATCAATCCCCCCAGGCCCACCAAGGCCTCTCCTACCCTGCACAGTTTAGTGGTCAAACAGGGGTCCTTCACGGACGAAAAACCAACCACAGCTGCGCAAAACACTGGCAAAGCCATTAAGCCTCACGTCAGGGCCCAGCGTGACCGGAGGGGATCCCCGAAGGTCATAAAACGGCTGGAGCCTATACCATACGCCCAACTGACGGAGGCACAGAAAGCCTCTCTCGAGTGGGCCAAGGGAGTCCTGAACGCCAGCGAAAAGCGACCCGTAGGGAACGGCGCACAGGACAAACCTCGCACTGGCACTGACCAGAGGAAGGACCTGGCCTCCAAGAGACAGCGATCACTGCTCTTAATATCGAGCCACTAATGCATTAATTTTGGCACACACATATTATAAACACATTGTGCTATCAGCTTTTACTGTTTTTAGAAACAAAAACTATTTAAATACTTTGCGTTTCCTAAATAAAAAGTTGCATTTTTAAGCCCCGCACAAAATACTAAAATTCCTGCCAAATCCATTTGTCAAACTACTGAAAACAACGAGCGAAGGAGAAACAAGAGGAAAATTGATCTAACCCAGTAAGCTAAAAGTACGCGGAAAGGAGTTCTGAGATACGTTTCAAAATTATATACACCACAATTAAGGCCTGCGGCGCTTTTCACTAATAAATATAATTTTCGCCTGCGGAGCTTTATATTGAAAATTTCCTATTCAAAATCGCGCAATTTAACATATGTAATGAACTCACATTTTGTCTGGAGTTTAACACAAATTTTTTACTGGGTAACTTTGTCTCCCTTTTCTATGGAAAAAGTTGCATTTGGCCCCCTCCTTCACCGCCCACCGCCCCCTTTTTATGCGACGCTATACCGAATATTAACCAAATATAGTTAACAATATAAAAAAGAGCGATTCTTTTAAGAATTCCCTTCGAATACAATCAAAGGCGACTATAACTATTTTTCGTATTCTTTTAAGCACATCACAGATATGGCAACACACTCATCTAATGTTGGTGCCGACCATTTTGCGTGTATGCAATTAGGTTATTTTTATTTATTTAATATTTATTAATAAAACGATTAAATATTAATTTTCTTTATAGTGCGGAAATGTTAATTATTTGCATTTTACAAACGGTAGTCAAGTGTATATAGTGTAATATTCAGTGGAATTACCAATATAAAAGTGTGCATTTTCCAACTTTAAGTATTGATATCTCGAAAACTATGTCAGAGGCAGCTAAAAACTATATATTTGTGATCAGGGGTCCCCTCTACCCCCCGATCCTCCCTTGTTTTTCAACTTCGGGGATGCTAAACTAAAATTTTCCCGCGAAAATTATTAAGTGTCTTACGATAACCTTGTAAAAATTATCATTGCTTAAAATTGTGCTGAATACTGAAATATTTGCAAAGAACTAATGTATCTAAAAAGTTATAAGATAAACAAACAAAATAATACTGAAATATTTCCAAGGAACTAATGTATCTAAAAAGTGATAAGATAAATAAACAAAATAATAGAACGCAAGATAGAGATCATACGATCAAAAGTATTGGCTTCAAGTTGGGTGGCGAGCTTACTGGGACTCCACACGCACAAGATTCAGCTGCGTGATATTGTCGCAATATATTATCACTACGAGATTGCGAGACAATTAAAGATAAAATTAGTACAATAACATTATAAGTGAAATTCAACTGTAAATTAATTTATTATATTGTTTGTAGTCTATTTTGGGGGTCGAGCGAATGCAGGATGTGGATGAAGCGCAATATAGTGCCCAGGTTACCCTAGACACCTAGCCAATCCTACATCAAGACCGTAGTGCACGATGAGGAATCGTACCCTTCCAGAGGTGACCCTGTTTCAACCGAACACTAAGGGTCTAGACCCGGTGGGTGTCGAAACTACCCTTCCCCCCTAATCCAGGGTGTCATGCGTTACCGTGCCCATGGATGGTTTGCAGTCAGGGGGCTTTTCCGACTGTATTCTAACGGCGCCTCACGGACACCGGTCCGCCTCCGGGAGTAACGGTGGACTTACCCTTACCCTTGAGGGTAAGTCATCCTCCGGTGAAGCCGGAAGTACTAAGCCCCTCGAGGGGAGGTCGCTTCCGGTGGAAAAGCTGAGGACGATCAATCCCCCCAGGCCCACCAAGGCCTCTCCTACCCTGCACAGTTTGGTGGTCAAACAGGGGTCCTTCACGGACGAAAAACCAACCACAGCTGCGCAAAACACTGGCAAAGCCATTAAGCCTCACATCAGGGCCCAGCGTGACCGGTGGGGATCCCCGAAGGTCATAAAACGGCTGGAGCCTATACCATACGCCCAACTGACGGAGGCACAGAAAGCCTCTCTCGAGTGGGCCAAGGGAGTCCTGAACGCCAGCGAAAAGCGACCCGTAGGGAACGGCGCAAAGGACAAACCTCCCACTGGCACTGACCAGAGGAAGGACCTGGCCTCCAAGAGACAGCGATCACTGCTCTTAATATCGAGCCACTAATGCATTAATTTTGGCACACACATATTATAAACACATTGTGCTATCAGCTTTTACTGTTTTTAGAAACAAAAACTATTTAAATACTTTGCGTTTCCTAAATAAAAAGTTGCATTTTTAAGCCCCGCACAAAATACTAAAATTCCTGCCAAATCCATCTGTCAAACTACGGAAAACAACGAGCGAAGGAGAAACAAGAGGAAAATTGATCTAACCCAGTAAGCTAAAAGTACGCGGAAAGGAGTTCTGAGATACGTTTCAAAATTATATACACCACAATTAAGGCCTGCGGCGCTTTTCACTAATAAATATAATTTTCGCCTGCGGAGCTTTATATTGAAAATTTCCTATTCAAAATCGCGCAATTTAATATATGTAATGAACTCACATTTTGTCTGGAGTTTAACACAAATTTTTTACTGGGTAACTTTGTCTCCCTTTTCTATGGAAAAAGTTGCATTTGGCCCCCTCCTTCACCGCCCACCGCCCCCTTTTTATGCGACGCTATACCGAATATTAACCAAATATAGTTAACAATATAAAAAAGAGCGATTCTTTTAAGAATTCCCTTCGAATACAATCAAAGGCGACTATAACTATTTTTCGTATTCTTTTAAGCACATCACAGATATGGCAACACACTCATCTAATGTTGGTGCCGACCATTTTGCGTGTATGCAATTAGGTTATTTTTATTTATTTAATATTTATTAATAAAACGATTAAATATTAATTTTCTTTATAGTGCGGAAATGTTAATTATTTGCATTTTACAAACGGTAGTCAAGTGTATATAGTGTAATATTCAGTGGAATTACCAATATAAAAGTGTGCATTTTCCAACTTTAAGTATTGATATCTCGAAAACTATGTCAGAGGCAGCTAAAAACTATATATTTGTGATCAGGGGTCCCCTCTACCCCCCGATCCTCCCTTGTTTTTCAACTTCGGGGATGCTAAACTAATATTTTCCCGCGAAAATTATTAAGTGTCTTACGATAACCTTGTAAAAATTATCATTGCTTAAAATTGTGCTGAATACTGAAATATTTGCAAAGAACTAATGTATCTAAAAAGTTATAAGATAAACAAACAAAATAATACTGAAATATTTCCAAGGAACTAATGTATCTAAAAAGTGATAAGATAAATAAACAAAATAATAGAACGCAAGATAGAGATCATACGATCAAAAGTATTGGCTTCAAGTTGGGTGGCGAGCTTACTGGGACTCCACACGCACAAGATTCAGCTGCGTGATATTGTCGCAATATATTATCACTACGAGATTGCGAGACAATTAAAGATAAAATTAGTACAATAACATTATAAGTGAAATTCAACTGTAAATTAATTTATTATATTGTTTGTAGTCTATTTTGGGGGTCGAGCGAATGCAGGATGTGGATGAAGCGCAATATAGTGCCCAGGTTACCCTAGACACCTAGCCAATCCTACATCAAGACCGTAGTGCACGATGAGGAATCGTACCCTTCCAGAGGTGACCCTGTTTCAACCGAACACTAAGGGTCTAGACCCGGAGGGTGTCGAAACTACCCTTCCCCCCTAATCCAGGGTGTCATGCGTTACCGTGCCCATGGATGGTTTGCAGGCAGGGGGCTTTTCCGACTGTATTCTAACGGCGCCTCCCGGACACCGGTCCGCCTCCGGGAGTAACGGTGGACTTACCCTTACTCTTGAGGGTAAGTCATCCTCCGGTGAAGCCGGAAGTACTAAGCCCCTCGAGGGGAGGTCGCTTCCGGTGGAAAAGCTGAGGACGATCAATCCCCCCAGGCCCACCAAGGCCTCTCCTACCCTGCACAGTTTGCTAGCGAAACGCGACCCGAAGGGAACGGCGCAAAGGACAAACCTCCCACTGGCACTGACCAGCGGAAGGACCAGGCCTCCAAGAGACAGCGATCTCAGGACGATACCCCGAGTGGATCGAAGAAGCACAGGACTTCCTCCCCCACGAACCGTCGGTCGATGGCCATATCAGCTAAGCCATTTAGCGAGGCGGCAAAAGAGCACCTTACGCTGGCTGTGCTCGACAAGAGCCATCCCGACGGAAATATCAGCACGGACAACTGGAAGTCCGTCTTGATGGGTCTCTGCAGGGTCTATAAGGGCATACTCTTGAAGTATCCCGGCCCTGCACCAGTCGTCCGCGACGCCGGCTGGTGTCAAGGGCGAATCAAGCTGGTCGAGTGCGCGGGCGAGCGTGCAGTCCGACTGTACAAGGAGGCAATCTCCTCGGTGGGACAGCGGGCGGACTTGATGTCTGTCCACAGGGACGAGATCCCTAAACGAAACCATCTACACCGCAGGAGATCCTCGAACTCATCCGCCTTGGCAACGGAGATCTACCCACCAATGATTGGACGACAGTCCGAGTTGGCGAGACTAAGGAGAAGCACGTTACGTTGACCTCGTCATCAACGATGCTTCTATCCCAGTGCTCGCGGACTGTGGTGGGGTAATAAGTTACGGCTTCTACTCCATCACCATTAAGGTCCACAGGAGGGCGGAGGGAGCCAAACAGAGGGACCAGACGGGCAACGCCTCGAGCGCACCCGATTCCGTTACCACTCTCACTGGCGAGGGGGCCAACAAACCGGGAGACATCTCGAGCGTCCCTAAGGCCCCGGAGCCAGAGCCGAGCGTCCTGAGCGCAACTGAGGACATCCCATCGGGGGTATCGGACGTCGCGACGGATGCTGAGAGCGAAACGGGCTCAGCATATGCTTACGTTGGGTCGATATACAGCCGATGGGTAGCGCCCGATGATGAGGACCAGCTTCTGGCTTCAGAATCTGAGGAGGCGGACCTTGACATCACAGTCAGGGCCGTCACCCAAAGAGAAGAGCCAGAGGCAATGGACGTCGGTGACTCTAGAGATGGTGCAGATTCTACAAATTAATCTGCACCACTCCAAGGCAGCTTCGGCTGCCCTCCTTCTACGACTCAGAGAAAGAGCTGAGGACATCATTCTCGTCCAAGAGCCGTGGATCGTCAGAAACAGGGTTTGCGGACTGAACTCTGATGCCTACCAAACGGTAACAGCCCCAGTAGCAGGTAGGATCAGGTCATGTATTCTTAATAAAAAATCACTTTCTTATATTCTACTCTCTCAATACACCGACTAAGACACAGTAAGCATAAGCGTCCAGCTGAAAGAGAGCATCGTCTGGTTCCTGACCAGCTACATGACCCACGACAGCCAATCTCTCCCTCCAAAAAGACTAAAAGAAGCCATCATAGGGGCTGACAAGCAAAGACTCCCGGTCATAAATGGAGCTGACTCGAACGCACATCACGAGATATGGGGCTCAAGCGATACCAACCCTCGAGGTGAGTGTTTACTTGATTTTATATTAGCAAATAATCTACATATATATATGCAACCGGGGGAACGATCCCACCTTCATGACCTCTGTCAGAAGAGAAGTGCTGGACGTCACCATCGCATCAGGCCGCATGTCAGACCTCATAAGCAACTGGCAAGTGTCCAAAGAGCACTCCTTCTCCGACCACCTCTACATAACTTTTAAGATCAATCTCAATCCCTCTACTCTAACAGCGTATAGGAACAAGAGGCGGACGGATTGGCAGATTAAATATTAATTTTTTTAATAGTGCGGAAATGTTAATTATTTGCATTTTACAAACGGTAGTCAAGTGCATATAGTGTAATATTCAGTGGAATAACCGATATAAAAGTGTGCATTTTTCAACTTTAAGTATTAATATCTCGAAAACTATGTCAGAGGCAGCTAAAAACTATATATTTGTGATCAGGGGTCCCCTCTACCCCCCGATCCTCCCTTTGTTTTTCAACTTCGGGGATGCTAAACTAAAATTTTCCCGCGAAAATTATTAAGTGTCTTACGATAACCTTGTAAAAATTATCATTGCTTAAAATTGTGCTGAATACTGAAATATTTGCAAAGAACTAATGTATCTAAAAACTGATAAGATAAACAAACAAAATAATACTGAAATATTTGCAAGGAACTAATGTATCTAAAAAGTGATAAGATAAACAAACAAAATAAAAGAACGCAAGATAGAGATAATACGATCAAAAGTATTGACTTCAAGTTGGGTGGCGAGCTTACTGGGACTCCACACGCACAAGATTCAGCTGCGTGATATTGTCGCAATATATTATCACTACGAGATTGCGAGACAATTAAAGATAAAATTAGTACAATAACATTATAAGTGAAATTCATCTGTAATTTAATTTATTATATTGTTTGTAGTCTATTTTGGGGGTCGAGCGAATGCAGGATGTGGATGAAGCGCAATATAGTGCACAGGTTACCCTAGACACCTAGCCAATCCCACATCAAGACCGTAGTGCACGATGAGGAATCGTACCCTTCCAGAGGTGACCCTGTTTCCACCGAACACTACGGATCTAGACCCGGAGGGTGTCGAAACTACCTTTCCCCCCTAATCCAGGGTGTCATGCGTTACCGTGCCCATGGATGGTTTGCAGTCAGGGGGCTTTTCCGACTGTATTCTAACGGCACCTCCCGGACACCGGTCCGCCTCCGGGAGTAACGGTGGACTTGCTGCGCCATGGGGCTCTGCCGTAGTCGACCGTTCCCTTCCCCTTCCCTTTACTTCCGGCCACCGAACGGTCTCGGCTCAATAGGTGGCCAAAGAACAAGAATGAAATGAACAAAAACCAACAAACAGCCTCGGAACCCTGCACGGGTAGTGCCGCCGACGGACACGGCGAAGAAACGTCTAACCCTATCTCGGGAACCGCAACGACGGTGCCGAAAGGGCCTGCACGGCCCAAAACCCAATTTCGATCCTCCGCAGCGACTGGAGATATGGCCCCACCCCTTGAGGGTAAGTCATCCTCCGGTGAAGCCGGAAGTACTAAGCCCCTCGAGGGGAAGTCGCTTCCGGTGGAAAAGCTGAGGACGATCAATCCCCCCAGGCCCACCAAGGCCTCTCCTACCCTGCACAGTTTAGTGGTCAAACAGGGGTCCTTCACGGACGAAAAACCAACCACAGCTGCGCAAAACACTGGCAAAGCCATTAAGCCTCACGTCAGGGCCCAGCGTGACCGGAGGGGATCCCCGAAGGTCATAAAACGGCTGGAGCCTATACCATACGCCCAACTGACGGAGGCACAGAAAGCCTCTCTCGAGTGGGCCAAGGGAGTCCTGAACGCCAGCGAAAAGCGACCCGTAGGGAACGGCGCACAGGACAAACCTCGCACTGGCACTGACCAGAGGAAGGACCTGGCCTCCAAGAGACAGCGATCACTGCTCTTAATATCGAGCCACTAATGCATTCATTTTGGCACACACATATTATAAACACATTGTGCTATCAGCTTTTACTGTTTTTAGAAACAAAAACTATTTAAATACTTTGCGTTTCCTAAAAAAAAAGTTGCATTTTTAAGCCCCGCACAAAATACTAAAATTCCTGCCAAATGCATCTGTCAAACTACTGAAAACAACGAGCGAAGGAGAAACAAAAGGAAAATTGATCTAACCCAGTAAGCTAAAAGTACGCGGAAAGGAGTTCTGAGATATGTTTCAAAATTATATACACCACAATTAAGGCCTGCGGCGCTTTTCACTAATAAATATAATTTTCGCCTGCGGAGCTTTATATTGAAAATTTCCTATTCAAAATCGCGCAATTTAACATATGTAATGAACTCACATTTTTTCTGGAGTTTAACACAAATTTTTTACTGGGTAACTTTGTCTCCCTTTTCTATGGAAAAAGTTGCATTTGGCCCCCTCCTTCACCGCCCACCGCCCCCTTTTTATGCGACGCTATACCGAATATTAACCAAATATAGTTAACAATATAAAAAAGAGCGATTCTTTTAAGAATTCCCTTCGAATACAATCAAAGGCGACTATAACTATTTTTCGTATTCTTTTAAGCACATCACAGATATGGCAACACACTCATCTAATGTTGGTGCCGACCATTTTGCGTGTATGCAATTAGGTTATTTTTATTTATTTAATATTTATTAATAAAACGATTAAATATTAATTTTCTTTATAGTGCGGAAATGTTAATTATTTGCATTTTACAAACGGTAGTCAAGTGTATATAGTGTAATATTCAGTGGAATTACCAATATAAAAGTGTGCATTTTCCAACTTTAAGTATTGATATCTCGAAAACTATGTCAGAGGCAGCTAAAAACTATATATTTGTGATCAGGGGTCCCCTCTACCCCCCGATCCTCCCTTGTTTTTCAACTTCGGGGATGCTAAACTAAAATTTTCCCGCGAAAATTATTAAGTGTCTTACGATAACCTTGTAAAAATTATCATTGCTTAAAATTGTGCTGAATACTGAAATATTTGCAAAGAACTAATGTATCTAAAAAGTTATAAGATAAACAAACAAAATAATACTGAAATATTTCCAAGGAACTAATGTATCTAAAAAGTGATAAGATAAATAAACAAAATAATAGAACGCAAGATAGAGATCATACGATCAAAAGTATTGGCTTCAAGTTGGGTGGCGAGCTTACTGGGACTCCACACGCACAAGATTCAGCTGCGTGATATTGTCGCAATATATTATCACTACGAGATTGCGAGACAATTAAAGATAAAATTAGTACAATAACATTATAAGTGAAATTCAACTGTAAATTAATTTATTATATTGTTTGTAGTCTATTTTGGGGGTCGAGCGAATGCAGGATGTGGATGAAGCGCAATATAGTGCCCAGGTTACCCTAGACACCTAGCCAATCCTACATCAAGACCGTAGTGCACGATGAGGAATCGTACCCTTCCAGAGGTGACCCTGTTTCAACCGAACACTAAGGGTCTAGACCCGGAGGGTGTCGAAACTACCCTTCCCCCCTAATCCAGGGTGTCATGCGTTACCGTGCCCATGGATGGTTTGCAGGCAGGGGCTTTTCCGACTGTATTCTAACGGCGCCTCCCGGACACCGGTCCGCCTCCGGGAGTAACGGTGGACTTACCCTTACTCTTGAGGGTAAGTCATCCTCCGGTGAAGCCGGAAGTACTAAGCCCCTCGAGGGGAGGTCGCTTCCGGTGGAAAAGCTGAGGACGATCAATCCCCCCAGGCCCACCAAGGCCTCTCCTACCCTGCACAGTTTGCTAGCGAAACGCGACCCGAAGGGAACGGCGCAAAGGACAAACCTCCCACTGGCACTGACCAGCGGAAGGACCAGGCCTCCAAGAGACAGCGATCTCAGGACGATACCCCGAGTGGATCGAAGAAGCACAGGACTTCCTCCCCCACGAACCGTCGGTCGATGGCCATATCAGCTAAGCCATTTAGCGAGGCGGCAAAAGAGCACCTTACGCTGGCTGTGCTCGACAAGAGCCATCCCGACGGAAATATCAGCACGGACAACTGGAAGTCCGTCTTGATGGGTCTCTGCAGGGTCTATAAGGGCATACTCTTGAAGTATCCCGGCCCTGCACCAGTCGTCCGCGACGCCGGCTGGTGTCAAGGGCGAATCAAGCTGGTCGAGTGCGCGGGCGAGCGTGCAGTCCGACTGTACAAGGAGGCAATCTCCTCGGTGGGACAGCGGGCGGACTTGATGTCTGTCCACAGGGACGAGATCCCTAAACGAAACCATCTACACCGCAGGAGATCCTCGAACTCATCCGCCTTGGCAACGGAGATCTACCCACCAATGATTGGACGACAGTCCGAGTTGGCGAGACTAAGGAGAAGCACGTTACGTTGACCTCGTCATCAACGATGCTTCTATCCCAGTGCTCGCGGACTGTGGTGGGGTAATAAGTTACGGCTTCTACTCCATCACCATTAAGGTCCACAGGAGGGCGGAGGGAGCCAAACAGAGGGACCAGACGGGCAACGCCTCGAGCGCACCCGATTCCGTTACCACTCTCACTGGCGAGGGGGCCAACAAACCGGGAGACACCTCGAGCGTCCCTAAGGCCCCGGAGCCAGAGCCGAGCGTCCTGAGCGCAACTGAGGACATCCCATCGGGGGTATCGGACGTCGCGACGGATGCTGAGAGCGAAACGGGCTCAGCATATGCTTACGTTGGGTCGATATACAGCCGATGGGTAGCGCCCGATGATGAGGACCAGCTTCTGGCTTCAGAATCTGAGGAGGCGGACCTTGACATCACAGTCAGGGCCGTCACCCAAAGAGAAGAGCCAGAGGCAATGGACGTCGGTGACTCTAGAGATGGTGCAGATTCTACAAATTAATCTGCACCACTCCAAGGCAGCTTCGGCTGCCCTCCTTCTGCGACTCAGAGAAAGAGCTGAGGACATCATTCTCGTCCAAGAGCCGTGGATCGTCAGAAACAGGGTTTGCGGACTGAACTCTGATGCCTACCAAACGGTAACAGCCCCAGTAGCAGGTAGGATCAGGTCATGTATTCTTAATAAAAAATCACTTTCTTATATTCTACTCTCTCAATACACCGACTAAGACACAGTAAGCATAAGCGTCCAGCTGAAAGAGAGCATCGTCTGGTTCCTGACCAGCTACATGACCCACGACAGCCAATCTCTCCCTCCAAAAAGACTAAAAGAAGCTTTTTGTTGTTTTTTTTTTACTCCGACAAGGTTGAAAGTTGATGTATTTTGGAACGATTTTCCGTCGATCCTTGTCAAATTTGGTTTTGAAACAAACCGGTTTCGGCGTTGTGCCATCTTCAGTGTTATTTTTCGTTCTACTCTAACAGCGTATAGGAACAAGAGGCGGACGGATTGGCAGATTAAATATTAATTTTCTTAATAGTGCGGAAATGTTAATTATTTGCATTTTACAAACGGTAGTCAAGTGCATATAGTGTAATATTCAGTGGAATAACCGATATAAAAGTGTGCATTTTTCAACTTTAAGTATTAATATCTCGAAAACTATGTCAGAGGCAGCTAAAAACTATATATTTGTGATCAGGGGTCCCCTCTACCCCCCGATCCTCCCTTTGTTTTTCAACTTCGGGGATGCTAAACTAAAATTTTCCCGCGAAAATTATTAAGTGTCTTACGATAACCTTGTAAAAATTACCATTGCTTAAAATTGTGCTAAATACTGAAATATTTGCAAAGAACTAATGTATCTAAAAACTGATAAGATAAACAAACAAAATAATACTGAAATATTTGCAAGGAACTAATGTATCTAAAAAGTGATAAGATAAACAAACAAAATAAAAGAACGCAAGATAGAGATAATACGATCAAAAGTATTGACTTCAAGTTGGGTGGCGAGCTTACTGGGACTCCACACGCACAAGATTCAGCTGCGTGATATTGTCGCAATATATTATCACTACGAGATTGCGAGACAATTAAAGATAAAATTAGTACAATAACATTATAAGTGAAATTCAACTGTAATTTAATTTATTATATTGTTTGTAGTCTATTTTGGGGGTCGAGCGAATGCAGGATGTGGATGAAGCGCAATATAGTGCCCAGGTTACCCTAGACACCTAGCCAATCCCACATCAAGACCGTAGTGCACGATGAGGAATCGTACCCTTCCAGAGGTGACCCTGTTTCCACCGAACACTACGGATCTAGACCCCGAGGGTGTCGAAACTACCTTTCCCCCCTAATCCAAGGTGTCATGCGTTACCGTGCCCATGGATGGGTTGCAGTCAGGGGGCTTTTCCGACTGTATTCTAACGGCACCTCCCGGACACCGGTCCGCCTCCGGGAGTAACGGTGGACTTGCTGCGCCATGGGGCTCTGCCGTAGTCCACCGTTCCCTTCCCCTTCCCTTTACTTCCGGCCACCGAACGTTCTCGGCTCAATAGGTGGCCAAAGAACAAGAATGAAATGAACAAAAACCAACAAACAGCCTCGGAACCCTGCACGGGTAGTGCCGCCGACGGACACGGCGAAGAAACGTCTAACCCTATCTCGGGAACCGCAACGACGGTGCCGAAAGGGCCTGCACGGCCCAAAACCCAATTTCGATCCTCCGCAGCGACTGGAGATATGGCCCCACCCCTTGAGGGTAAGTCATCCTCCGGTGAAGCCGGAAGTACTAAGCCCCTCGAGGGGAAGTCGCTTCCGGTGGAAAAGCTGAGGACGATCAATCCCCCCAGGCCCACCAAGGCCTCTCCTACCCTGCATAGTTTAGTGGTCAAACAGGGGTCCTTCACGGACGAAAAACCAACCACAGCTGCGCAAAACACTGGCAAAGCCATTAAGCCTCACGTCAGGGCCCAGCGTGACCGGAGGGGATCCCCGAAGGTCATAAAACGGCTGGAGCCTATACCATACGCCCAACTGACGGAGGCACAGAAAGCCTCTCTCGAGTGGGCCAAGGGAGTCCTGAACGCCAGCGAAAAGCGACCCGTAGGGAACGGCGCACAGGACAAACCTCGCACTGGCACTGACCAGAGGAAGGACCTGGCCTCCAAGAGACAGCGATCACTGCTCTTAATATCGAGCCACTAATGCATTCATTTTGGCACACACATATTATAAACACATTGTGCTATCAGCTTTTACTGTTTTTAGAAACAAAAACTATTTAAATACTTTGCGTTTCCTAAAAAAAAAGTTGCATTTTTAAGCCCCGCACAAAATACTAAAATTCCTGCCAAATGCATCTGTCAAACTACTGAAAACAACGAGCGAAGGAGAAACAAAAGGAAAATTGATCTAACCCAGTAAGCTAAAAGTACGCGGAAAGGAGTTCTGAGATATGTTTCAAAATTATATACACCACAATTAAGGCCTGCGGCGCTTTTCACTAATAAATATAATTTTCGCCTGCGGAGCTTTATATTGAAAATTTCCTATTCAAAATCGCGCAATTTAACATATGTAATGAACTCACATTTTGTCTGGAGTTTAACACAAATTTTTTACTGGGTAACTTTGTCTCCCTTTTCTATGGAAAAAGTTGCATTTGGCCCCCTCCTTCACCGCCCACCGCCCCCTTTTTATGCGACGCTATACCGAATATTAACCAAATATAGTTAACAATATAAAAAAGAGCGATTCTTTTAAGAATTCCCTTCGAATACAATCAAAGGCGACTATAACTATTTTTCGTATTCTTTTAAGCACATCACAGATATGGCAACACACTCATCTAATGTTGGTGCCGACCATTTTGCGGGTATGCAATTAGGTTATTTTTATTTATTTAATATTTATTAATAAAACGATTAAATATTAATTTTCTTTATAGTGCGGAAATGTTAATTATTTGCATTTTACAAACGGTAGTCAAGTGTATATAGTGTAATATTCAGTGGAATTACCAATATAAAAGTGTGCATTTTCCAACTTTAAGTATTGATATCTCGAAAACTATGTCAGAGGCAGCTAAAAACTATATATTTGTGATCAGGGGTCCCCTCTACCCCCCGATCCTCCCTTGTTTTTCAACTTCGGGGATGCTAAACTAAAATTTTCCCGCGAAAATTATTAAGTGTCTTACGATAACCTTGTAAAAATTATCATTGCTTAAAATTGTGCTGAATACTGAAATATTTGCAAAGAACTAATGTATCTAAAAACTGATAAGATAAACAAACAAAATAATACTGAAATATTTCCAAGGAACTAATGTATCTAAAAAGTGATAAGATAAATAAACAAAATAATAGAACGCAAGATAGAGATCATACGATCAAAAGTATTGGCTTCAAGTTGGGTGGCGAGCTTACTGGGACTCCACACGCACAAGATTCAGCTGCGTGATATTGTCGCAATATATTATCACTACGAGATTGCGAGACAATTAAAGATAAAATTAGTACAATAACATTATAAGTGAAATTCAACTGTAAATTAATTTATTATATTGTTTGTAGTCTATTTTGGGGGTCGAGCGAATGCAGGATGTGGATGAAGCGCAATATAGTGCCCAGGTTACCCTAGACACCTAGCCAATCCTACATCAAGACCGTAGTGCACGATGAGGAATCGTACCCTTCCAGAGGTGACCCTGTTTCAACCGAACACTAAGGGTCTAGACCCGGAGGGTGTCGAAACTACCCTTCCCCCCTAATCCAGGGTGTCATGCGTTACCGTGCCCATGGATGGTTTGCAGGCAGGGGGCTTTTCCGACTGTATTCTAACGGCGCCTCCCGGACACCGGTCCGCCTCCGGGAGTAACGGTGGACTTACCCTTACTCTTGAGGGTAAGTCATCCTCCGGTGAAGCCGGAAGTACTAAGCCCCTCGAGGGGAGGTCGCTTCCGGTGGAAAAGCTGAGGACGATCAATCCCCCCAGGCCCACCAAGGCCTTTCCTACCCTGCACAGTTTGCTAGCGAAACGCGACCCGAAGGGAACGGCGCAAAGGACAAACCTCCCACTGGCACTGACCAGCGGAAGGACCAGGCCTCCAAGAGACAGCGATCTCAGGACGATACCCCGAGTGGATCGAAGAAGCACAGGACTTCCTCCCCCACGAACCGTCGGTCGATGGCCATATCAGCTAAGCCATTTAGCGAGGCGGCAAAAGAGCACCTTACGCTGGCTGTGCTCGACAAGAGCCATCCCGACGGAAATATCAGCACGGACAACTGGAAGTCCGTCTTGATGGGTCTCTGCAGGGTCTATAAGGGCATACTCTTGAAGTATCCCGGCCCTGCACCAGTCGTCCGCGACGCCGGCTGGTGTCAAGGGCGAATCAAGCTGGTCGAGTGCGCGGGCGAGCGTGCAGTCCGACTGTACAAGGAGGCAATCTCCTCGGTGGGACAGCGGGCGGACTTGATGTCTGTCCACAGGGACGAGATCCCTAAACGAAACCATCTACACCGCAGGAGATCCTCGAACTCATCCGCCTTGGCAACGGAGATCTACCCACCAATGATTGGACGACAGTCCGAGTTGGCGAGACTAAGGAGAAGCACGTTACGTTGACCTCGTCATCAACGATGCTTCTATCCCAGTGCTCGCGGACTGTGGTGGGGTAATAAGTTACGGCTTCTACTCCATCACCATTAAGGTCCACAGGAGGGCGGAGGGAGCCAAACAGAGGGACCAGACGGGCAACGCCTCGAGCGCACCCGATTCCGTAACCACTCTCACTGGCGAGGGGGCCAACAAACCGGGAGACACCTCGAGCGTCCCTAAGGCCCCGGAGCCAGAGCCGAGCGTCCTGAGCGCAACTGAGGACATCCCATCGGGGGTATCGGACGTCGCGACGGATGCTGAGAGCGAAACGGGCTCAGCATATGCTTACGTTGGGTCGATATACAGCCGATGGGTAGCGCCCGATGATGAGGACCAGCTTCTGGCTTCAGAATCTGAGGAGGCGGACCTTGACATCACAGTCAGGGCCGTCACCCAAAGAGAAGAGCCAGAGGCAATGGACGTCGGTGACTCTAGAGATGGTGCAGATTCTACAAATTAATCTGCACCACTCCAAGGCAGGTTCGGCTGCCCTCCTTCTGCGACTCAGAGAAAGAGCTGAGGACATCATTCTCGTCCAAGAGCCGTGGATCGTCAGAAACAGGGTTTGCGGACTGAACTCTGATGCCTACCAAACGGTAACAGCCCCAGTAGCAGGTAGGATCAGGTCATGTATTCTTAATAAAAAATCACTTTCTTATATTCTACTCTCTCAATACACCGACTAAGACACAGTAAGCATAAGCGTCCAGCTGAAAGAGAGCATCGTCTGGTTCCTGACCAGCTACATGACCCACGACAGCCAATCTCTCCCTCCAAAAAGACTAAAAGAAGCCATCATAGGGGCTGACAAGCAAAGACTCCCGGTCATAAATGGAGCTGACTCGAACGCACATCACGAGATATGGGGCTCAAGCGATACCAACCCTCGAGGTGAGTGTTTACTTGATTTTATATTAGCAAATAATCTACATATATATATGCAACCGGGGGAACGATCCCACCTTCATGACCTCTGTCAGAAGAGAAGTGCTGGACGTCACCATCGCATCAGGCAGCATGTCAGACCTCATAAGCAACTGGCAAGTGTCCAAAGAGCACTCCTTCTCCGACCACCTCTACATAACTTTTAAGATCAATCTCAATCCCTCTACTCTAACAGCGTATAGGAACAAGAGGCGGACGGATTGGCAGATTAAATATTAATTTTCTTAATAGTGCGGAAATGTTAATTATTTGCATTTTACAAACGGTAGTCAAGTGCATATAGTGTAATATTCAGTGGAATAACCGATATAAAAGTGTGCATTTTTCAACTTTAAGTATTAATATCTCGAAAACTATGTCAGAGGCAGCTAAAAACTATATATTTGTGATCAGGGGTCCCCTCTACCCCCCGATCCTCCCTTTGTTTTTCAACTTCGGGGATGCTAAACTAAAATTTTCCCGCGAAAATTATTAAGTGTCTTACGATAACCTTGTAAAAATTATCATTGCTTAAAATTGTGCTGAATACTGAAATATTTGCAAAGAACTAATGTATCTAAAAAGTTATAAGATAAACAAACAAAATAATACTGAAATATTTCCAAGGAACTAATGTATCTAAAAAGTGATAAGATAAATAAACAAAATAATAGAACGCAATATAGAGATCATACGATCAAATGTATTGGCTTCAAGTTGGGTGGCGAGCTTACTGGGACTCCACACGCGCAAGATTCAGCTGCGTGATATTGTCGCAATATATTATCACTACGAGATTGCGAGACAATTAAAGATAAAATTAGTACAATAACATTATAAGTGAAATTCAACTGTAAATTAATTTATTATATTGTTTGTAGTCTATTTTGGGGGTCGAGCGAATGCAGGATGTGGATGAAGCGCAATATAGTGCCCAGGTTACCCTAGACACCTAGCCAATCCTACATCAAGACCGTAGTGCACGATGAGGAATCGTACCCTTCCAGAGGTGACCCTGTTTCAACCGAACACTAAGGGTCTAGACCCGGTGGGTGTCGAAACTACCCTTCCCCCCTAATCCAGGGTGTCATGCGTTACCGTGCCCATGGATGGTTTGCAGTCAGGGGGCTTTTCCGACTGTATTCTAACGGCACCTCCCGGACACCGGTCCGCCTCCGGGAGTAACGGTGGACTTGCTGCGCCATGGGGCTCTGCCGTAGTCGACCGTTCCCTTCCCCTTCCCTTTACTTCCGGCCACCGAACGGTCTCGGCTCAATAGGTGGCCAAAGAACAAGAATGAAATGAACAAAAACCAACAAACAGCCTCGGAACCCTGCACGGGTAGTGCCGCCGACGGACACGGCGAAGAAACGTCTAACCCTATCTCGGGAACCGCAACGACGGTGCCGAAAGGGCCTGCACGGCCCAAAACCCAATTTCGATCCTCCGCAGCGACTGGAGATATGGCCCCACCCCTTGAGGGTAAGTCATCCTCCGGTGAAGCCGGAAGTACTAAGCCCCTCGAGGGGAAGTCGCTTCCGGTGGAAAAGCTGAGGACGATCAATCCCCCCAGGCCCACCAAGGCCTCTCCTACCCTGCACAGTTTAGTGGTCAAACAGGGGTCCTTCACGGACGAAAAACCAACCACAGCTGCGGAAAACACTGGCAAAGGCATTAAGCCTCACGTCAGGGCCCAGCGTGACCGGAGGGGATCCCCGAAGGTCATAAAACGGCTGGAGCCTATACCATACGCCCAACTGACGGAGGCACAGAAAGCCTCTCTCGAATGGGCCAAGGGAGTCCTGAACGCCAGCGAAAAGCGACCCGTAGGGAACGGCGCACAGGACAAACCTCGCACTGGCACTGACCAGAGGAAGGACCTGGCCTCCAAGAGACAGCGATCACTGCTCTTAATATCGAGCCACTAATGCATTCATTTTGGCACACACATATTATAAACACATTGTGATATCAGCTTTTACTGTTTTTAGAAACAAAAACTATTTAAATACTTTGCGTTTCCTAAAAAAAAAATTGCATTTTTAAGCCCCGCACAAAATACTAAAATTCCTGCCAAATGCATCTGTCAAACTACTGAAAACAACGAGCGAAGGAGAAACAAAAGGAAAATTGATCTAACCCAGTAAGCTAAAAGTACGCGGAAAGGAGTTCTGAGATATGTTTCAAAATTATATACACCACAATTAAGGCCTGCGGCGCTTTTCACTAATAAATATAATTTTCGCCTGCGGAGCTTTATATTGAAAATTTCCTATTCAAAATCGCGCAATTTAACATATGTAATGAACTCACATTTTGTCTGGAGTTTAACACAAATTTTTTACTGGGTAACTTTGTCTCCCTTTTCTATGGAAAAAGTTGCATTTGGCCCCCTCCTTCACCGCCCACCGCCCCCTTTTTATGCGACGCTATACCGAATATTAACCAAATATAGTTAACAATATAAAAAAGAGCGATTCTTTTAAGAATTCCCTTCGAATACAATCAAAGGCGACTATAACTATTTTTCGTATTCTTTTAAGCACATCACAGATATGGCAACACACTCATCTAAAGTTGGTGCCGACCATTTTGCGTGTATGCAATTAGGTTATTTTTATTTATTTAATATTTATTAATAAAACGATTAAATATTAATTTTCTTTATAGTGCGGAAATGTTAATTATTTGCATTTTACAAACGGTAGTCAAGTGTATATAGTGTAATATTCAGTGGAATTACCAATATAAAAGTGTGCATTTTCCAACTTTAAGTATTGATATCTCGAAAACTATGTCAGAGGCAGCTAAAAACTATATATTTGTGATCAGGGGTCCCCTCTACCCCCCGATCCTCCCTTGTTTTTCAACTTCGGGGATGCTAAACTAAAATTTTCCCGCGAAAATTATTAAGTGTCTTACGATAACCTTGTAAAAATTATCATTGCTTAAAATTGTGCTGAATACTGAAATATTTGCAAAGAACTAATGTATCTAAAAACTGATAAGATAAACAAACAAAATAATACTGAAATATTTCCAAGGAACTAATGTATCTAAAAAGTGATAAGATAAATAAACAAAATAATAGAACGCAAGATAGAGATCATACGATCAAAAGTATTGGCTTCAAGTTGGGTGGCGAGCTTACTGGGACTCCACACGCACAAGATTCAGCTGCGTGATATTGTCGCAATATATTATCACTACGAGATTGCGAGACAATTAAAGATAAAATTAGTACAATAACATTATAAGTGAAATTCAACTGTAAATTAATTTATTATATTGTTTGTAGTCTATTTTGGGGGTCGAGCGAATGCAGGATGTGGATGAAGCGCAATATAGTGCCCAGGTTACCCTAGACACCTAGCCAATCCTACATCAAGACCGTAGTGCACGATGAGGAATCGTACCCTTCCAGAGGTGACCCTGTTTCAACCGAACACTAAGGGTCTAGACCCGGAGGGTGTCGAAACTACCCTTCCCCCCTAATCCAGGGTGTCATGCGTTACCGTGCCCATGGATGGTTTGCAGGCAGGGGGCTTTTCCGACTGTATTCTAACGGCGCCTCCCGGACACCGGTCCGCCTCCGGGAGTAACGGTGGACTTACCCTTACTCTTGAGGGTAAGTCATCCTCCGGTGAAGCCGGAAGTACTAAGCCCCTCGAGGGGAGGTCGCTTCCGGTGGAAAAGCTGAGGACGATCAATCCCCCCAGGCCCACCAAGGCCTCTCCTACCCTGCACAGTTTGCTAGCGAAACGCGACCCGAAGGGAACGGCGCAAAGGACAAACCTCCCACTGGCACTGACCAGCGGAAGGACCTGGCCTCCAAGAGACAGCGATCTCAGGACGATACCCCGAGTGGATCGAAGAAGCACAGGACTTCCTCCCCCACGAACCGTCGGTCGATGGCCATATCAGCTAAGCCATTTAGCGAGGCGGCAAAGAGCACCTTACGCTGGCTGTGCTCGACAAGAGCCATCCCGACGGAAATATCAGCACGGACAACTGGAAGTCCGTCTTGATGGGTCTCTGCAGGGTCTATAAGGGCATACTCTTGAAGTATCCCGGCCCTGCACCAGTCGTCCGCGACGCCGGCTGGTGTCAAGGGCGAATCAAGCTGGTCGAGTGCGCGGGCGAGCGTGCAGTCCGACTGTACAAGGAGGCAATCTCCTCGGTGGGACAGCGGGCGGACTTGATGTCTGTCCACAGGGACGAGATCCCTAAACGAAACCATCTACACCGCAGGAGATCCTCGAACTCATCCGCCTTGGCAACGGAGATCTACCCACCAATGATTGGACGACAGTCCGAGTTGGCGAGACTAAGGAGAAGCACGTTACGTTGACCTCGTCATCAACGATGCTTCTATCCCAGTGCTCGCGGACTGTGGTGGGGTAATAAGTTACGGCCTCTACTCCATCACCATTAAGGTCCACAGGAGGGCGGAGGGAGCCAAACAGAGGGACCAGACGGGCAACGCCTCGAGCGCACCCGATTCCGTTACCACTCTCACTGGCGAGGGGGCCAACAAACCGGGAGACACCTCGAGCGTCCCTAAGGCCCCGGAGCCAGAGCCGAGCGTCCTGAGCGCAACTGAGGACATCCCATCGGGGGTATCGGACGTCGCGACGGATGCTGAGAGCAAAACGGGCTCAGCATATGCTTACGTTGGGTCGATATACAGCCGATGGGTAGCGCCCGATGATGAGGACCAGCTTCTGGCTTCAGAATCTGAGGAGGCGGACCTTGACATCACAGTCAGGGCCGTCACCCAAAGAGAAGAGCCAGAGGCAATGGACGTCGGTGACTCTAGAGATGGTGCAGATTCTACAAATTAATCTGCACCACTCCAAGGCAGCTTCGGCTGCTCTCCTTCTGCGACTCAGAGAAAGAGCTGAGGACATCATTCTCGTCCAAGAGCCGTGGATCGTCAGAAACAGGGTTTGCGGACTGAACTCTGATGCCTACCAAACGGTAACAGCCCCAGTAGCAGGTAGGATCAGGTCATGTATTCTTAATAAAAAATCACTTTCTTATATTCTACTCTCTCAATACACCGACTAAGACACAGTAAGCATAAGCGTCCAGCTGAAAGAGAGCATCGTCTGGTTCCTGACCAGCTACATGACCCACGACAGCAAATCTCTCCCTCCAAAAAGACTAAAAGAAGCCGTCATAGGGGCTGACAAGCAAAGACTCCCGGTCATAAATGGAGCTGACTCGAACGCACATCACGAGATATGGGGCTCAAGCGATACCAACCCTCGAGGTGAGTGTTTACTTGATTTTATATTAGCAAATAATCTACATATATATATGCAACCGGGGGAACGATCCCACCTTCATGACCTCTGTCAGAAGAGAAGTGCTGGACGTCACCATCGCATCAGGCAGCATGTCAGACCTCATAAGCAACTGGCAAGTGTCCAAAGAGCACTCCTTCTCCGACCACCTCCACATAACTTTTAAGATCAATCTCAATCCCTCTACTCTAACAGCGTATAGGAACAAGAGGCGGACGGATTGGCAGATTAAATATTAATTTTCTTAATAGTGCGGAAATGTTAATTATTTGCATTTTACAAACGGTAGTCAAGTGCATATAGTGTAATATTCAGTGGAATAACCGATATAAAAGTGTGCATTTTTCAACTTTAAGTATTAATATCTCGAAAACTATGTCAGAGGCAGCTAAAAACTATATATTTGTGATCAGGGGTCCCCTCTACCCCCCGATCCTCCCTTTGTTTTTCAACTTCGGGGATGCTAAACTAAAATTTTCCCGCGAAAATTATTAAGTGTCTTACGATAACCTTGTAAAAATTATCATTGCTTAAAATTGTGCTGAATACTGAAATATTTGCAAAGAACTAATGTATCTAAAAACTGATAAGATAAACAAACAAAATAATACTGAAATATTTGCAAGGAACTAATGTATCTAAAAAGTGATAAGATAAACAAACAAAATAAAAGAACGCAAGATAGAGATAATACGATCAAAAGTATTGACTTCAAGTTGGGTGGCGAGCTTACTGGGACTCCACACGCACAAGATTCAGCTGCGTGATATTGTCGCAATATATTATCACTACGAGATTGCGAGACAATTAAAGATAAAATTAGTACAATAACATTATAAGTGCAATTCAACTGTAATTTAATTTATTATATTGTTTGTAGTCTATTTTGGGGGTCGAGCGAATGCAGAATGTGGATGAAGCGCAATATAGTGCCCAGGTTACCCTAGACACCTAGCCAATCCCACATCAAGACCGTAGTGCACGATGAGGAATCGTACCCTTCCAGAGGTGACCCTGTTTCCACCGAACACTACGGATCTAGACCCGGAGGGTGTCGAAACTACCTTTCCCCCCTAATCCAGGGTGTCATGCGTTACCGTGCCCATGGATGGTTTGCAGTCAGGGGGCTTTTCCGACTGTATTCTAACGGCACCTCCCGGACACCGGTCCGCCTCCGGGAGTAACGGTGGACTTGCTGCGCCATGGGGCTCTGCCGTAGTCGACCGTTCCCTTCCCCTTCCCTTTACTTCCGGCCACCGAACGGTCTCGGCTCAATAGGTGGCCAAAGAACAAGAATGAAATGAACAAAAACCAACAAACAGCCTCGGAACCCTGCACGGGTAGTGCCGCCGACGGACACGCCGACGGACACGGCGAAGAAACGTCTAACCCTATCTCGGGAACCGCAACGACGGTGCCGAAAGGGCCTGCACGGCCCAAAACCCAATTTCGATCCTCCGCAGCGACTGGAGATATGGCCCCACCCCTTGAGGGTAAGTCATCCTCCGGTGAAGCCGGAAGTACTAAGCCCCTCGAGGGGAAGTCGCTTCCGGTGGAAAAGCTGAGGACGATCAATCCCCCCAGGCCCACCAAGGCCTCTCCTACCCTACACAGTTTAGTGGTCAAACAGGGGTCCTTCACGGACGAAAAACCAACCACAGCTGCGCAAAACACTGGCAAAGCCATTAAGCCTCACGTCAGGGCCCAGCGTGACCGGAGGGGATCCCCGAAGGTCATAAAACGGCTGGAGCCTATACCATACGCCCAACTGACGGAGGCACAGAAAGCCTCTCTCGAGTGGGCCAAGGGAGTCCTGAACGCCAGCGAAAAGCGACCCGTAGGGAACGGCGCAAAGGACAAACCTCGCACTGGCACTGACCAGAGGAAGGACCTGGCCTCCAAGAGACAGCGATCACTGCTCTTAATATCGAGCCACTAATGCATTCATTTTGGCACACACATATTATAAACACATTGTGCTATCAGCTTTTACTGTTTTTAGAAACAAAAACTATTTAAATACTTTGCGTTTCCTAAAAAAAAAGTTGCATTTTTAAGCCCCGCACAAAATACTAAAATTCCTGCCAAATGCATCTGTCAAACTACTGAAAACAACGAGCGAAGGAGAAACAAAAGGAAAATTGATCTAACCCAGTAAGCTAAAAGTACGCGGAAAGGAGTTCTGAGATATGTTTCAAAATTATATACACCACAATTAAGGCCTGCGGCGCTTTTCACTAATAAATATAATTTTCGCCTGCGGAGCTTTATATTGAAAATTTCCTATTCAAAATCGCGCAATTTAACATATGTAATGAACTCACATTTTGTCTGGAGTTTAACACAAATTTTTTACTGGGTAACTTTGTCTCCCTTTTCTATGGAAAAAGTTGCATTTGGCCCCCTCCTTCACCGCCCACCGCCCCCTTTTTATGCGACGCTATACCGAATATTAACCAAATATAGTTAACAATATAAAAAAGAGCGATTCTTTTAAGAATTCCCTTCGAATACAATCAAAGGCGACTATAACTATTTTTCGTATTCTTTTAAGCACATCACAGATATGGCAACACACTCATCTAATGTTGGTGCCGACCATTTTGCGTGTATGCAATTAGGTTATTTTTATTTATTTAATATTTATTAATAAAACGATTAAATATTAATTTTCTTAATAGTGCGGAAATGTTAATTATTTGCATTTTACAAACGGTAGTCAAGTACATATAGTGTAATATTCAGTGGAATAACCAATATAAAAGTGTGCATTTTTCAACTTTAAGTATTAATATCTCGAAAACTATGTCAGAGGCAGCTAAAAACTATATATTTGTGATCAGGGGTCCCCTCTACCCCCCGATCCTCCCTTTGTTTTTCAACTTCGGGGATGCTAAACAAAAATTTTCCCGCGAAAATTATTAAGTGTCTTACGATAACCTTGTAAAAATTATCATTGCTTAAAATTGTGCTGAATACTGAAATATTTGCAAAGAACTAATGTATCTAAAAACTGATAAGATAAACAAACAAAATAATACTGAAATATTTGCAAGGAACTAATGTATCTAAAAAGTGATAAGATAAACAAACAAAATAAAAGAACGCAAGATAGAGATAATACGATCAAAAGTATTGACTTCAAGTTGGGTGGCGAGCTTACTGGGACTCCACACGCACAAGATTCAGCTGCGTGATATTGTCGCAATATATTATCACTACGAGATTGCGAGACAATTAAAGATAAAATTAGTACAATAACATTATAAGTGCAATTCAACTGTAATTTAATTTATTATATTGTTTGTAGTCTATTTTGGGGGTCGAGCGAATGCAGAATGTGGATAAAGGGCAATATAGTGCCCAGGTTACCCTAGACACCTAGCCAATCCCACATCAAGACCGTAGTGCACGATGAGGAATCGTACCCTTCCAGAGGTGACCCTGTTTCCACCGAACACTACGGATCTAGACCCGGAGGGTGTCGAAACTACCTTTCCCCCCTAATCCAGGGTGTCATGCGTTACCGTGCCCATGGATGGTTTGCAGTCAGGGGGCTTTTCCGACTGTATTCTAACGGCACCTCCCGGACACCGGTCCGCCTCCGGGAGTAACGGTGGACTTGCTGCGCCATGGGGCTCTGCCGTAGTCGACCGTTCCCTTCCCCTTCCCTTTACTTCCGGCCACCGAACGGTCTCGGCTCAATAGGTGGCCAAAGAACAAGAATGAAATGAACAAAAACCAACAAACAGCCTCGGAACCCTGCACGGGTAGTGCCGCCGACGGACACGGCGAAGAAACGTCTAACCCTATTTCGGGAACCGCAACGACGGTGCCGAAAGGGCCTGCACGGCCCAAAACCCAATTTCGATCCTCCGCAGCGACTGGAGATATGGCCCCACCCCTTGAGGGTAAGTCATCCTCCGGTGAAGCCGGAAGTACTAAGCCCCTCGAGGGGAAGTCGCTTCCGGTGGAAAAGCTGAGGACGATCAATCCCCCCAGGCCCACCAAGGCCTCTCCTACCCTGCACAGTTTGGTGGTCAAACAGGGGTCCTTCACGGACGAAAAACCAACCACAGCTGCGCAAAACACTGGCAAAGCCATTAAGCCTCACGTCAGGGCCCAGCGTGACCGGAGAGGATCCCCGAAGGTCATAAAACGGCTGGAGCCTATACCATACGCCCAACTGACGGAGGCACAGAAAGCCTCTCTCGAGTGGGCCAAGGGAGTCCTGAACGCCAGCGAAAAGCGACCCGTAGGGAACGGCGCAAAAGACTAACCTCCCACTGGCACTGACCAGAGGAAGGACCTGGCCTCCAAGAGACAGCGATCACTGCTCTTAATATCGAGCCACTAATGCATTCATTTTGGCACACACATATTATAAACACATTGTGCTATCAGCTTTTACTGTTTTTAGAAACAAAAACTATTTAAATACTTTGCGTTTCCTAAAGAAAAAGTTGCATTTTTAAGCCCCGCACAAAATACTAAAATTCCTGCCAAATGCATCTGTCAAACTACTGAAAACAACGAGCGAAGGAGAAACAAAAGGAAAATTGATCTAACCCAGTAAGCTAAAAGTACGCGGAAAGGAGTTCTGAGATACGTTTCAAAATTATATACACCACAATTAAGGCCTGCGGCGCTTTTCACTAATAAATATAATTTTCGCCTGCGGAGCTTTATATTGAAAATTTCCTATTCAAAATCGCGCAATTTAACATATGTAATGAACTCACATTTTGTCTGGAGTTTAACACAAATTTTTTACTGGGTAACTTTGTCTCCCTTTTCTATGCAAAAAGTTGCATTGGCCACCTCCTTCACCGCCCACCGCCCCCTTTTTATGCGACGCTATACCGAATATTAACCAAATATAGTTAACAATATAAAAAAGAGCGATTCTTTTAAGAATTCCCTTCGAATACAATCAAAGGCGACTATAACTATTTTTCGTATTCTTTTAAGCACATCACAGATATGGCAACACACTCATCTAATGTTGGTGCCGACCATTTTGCGTGTATGCAATTAGGTTATTTTTATTTATTTAATATTTATTAATAAAACGATTAAATATTAATTTTCTTAATAGTGCGGAAATGTTAATTATTTGCATTTTACAAACGGTAGTCAAGTGCATATAGTGTAATATTCAGTGGAATAACCAATATAAAAGTGTGCATTTTTCAACTTTAAGTATTAATATCTCGAAAACTATGTCAGAGGCAGCTAAAAACTATATATTTGTGATTAGGGGTCCCCTCTACCCCCCGATCCTCCCTTTGTTTTTCAACTTCGGGGATGCTAAACTAAAATTTTCCCGCGAAAATTATTAAGTGTCTTACGATAACCTTGTAAAAATTATCATTGCTTAAAATTGTGCTGAATACTGAAATATTTGCAAAGAACTAATGTATCTAAAAACTGATAAGATAAACAAACAAAATAATACTGAAATATTTGCAAGGAACTAATGTATCTAAAAAGTGATAAGATAAACAAACAAAATAATAGAACGCAAGATAGAGATAATACGATCAAAAGTATTGACTTCAAGTTGGGTGGCGAGCTTACTGGGACTCCACACGCACAAGATTCAGCTGCGTGATATTGTCGCAATATATTATCACTACGAGATTGCGAGACAATTAAAGATAAAATTAGTACAATAACATTATAAGTGAAATTCAACTGTAATTTAATTTATTATATTGTTTGTAGTCTATTTTGGGGGTCGAGCGAATGCAGGATGTGGATGAAGCGCAATATAGTGCCCAGGTCACCCTAGACACCTAGCCAATCCCACATCAAGACCGTAGTGCACGATGAGGAATCGTACCCTTCCAGAGGTGACCCTGTTTCCACCGAACACTAAGGGTCTAGACCCGGAGGGTGTCGAAACTACCCTTCCCCCCTAATCCAGGGTGTCATGCGTTACCGTGCCCATGGATGGTTTGCAGTCAGGGGGCTTTACCGACTGTATTCTAACGGCGCCTCCCGGACACCGGTCCGCCTCCGGGAGTAACGGTGGTCTTACCCTTACTCTTGAGGGTAAGTCATCCTCCGGTGAAGCCGGAAGTACTAAGCCCCTCGAGGGGAAGTCGCTTCCGGTGGAAAAGCTGAGGACGATCAATCCCCCCAGGCCCACCAAGGCCTCTCCTACCCTGCACAGTTTGCTAGCGAAACGCGACCCGAAGGGAACGGCGCAAAGGACAAACCTCCCACTGGCACTGACCAGAGGAAGGACCTGGCCTCCAAGAGAGCGATCTCAGGACGATACCCCGAGTGGATCGAAGAAGCACAGGACTTCCTCCCCCCGAACCGTCGGTCGATGGCCATATCAGCTAAGCCATTTAGCGAGGCGGCAAAAGAGCACCTTACGCTGGCTGTGCTCGACAAGAGCCATCCCGACGGAAATATCAGCACGGACAACTGGAAGTTCGTCTTGATGGGTCTCTGCAGGGTCTATAAGGGCATACTCTTGAAGTATCCCGGCCCTGCACCAGTCGTCCGCGACGCCGGCCGGTGTCAAGGGCGAATCAAGCTGGTCGAGTGCGCGGACGAGCGTGCAGTCCGACTGTACAAGGAGGCAATCTCCTCGGTGGGACAGCGGGCGGACTTGATGTCTGTCCACAGGGACGAGATCCCTAAACGAAACCATCTACACCGCAGGAGATCCTCGAACTCATCCGCCTTGGCAACGGAGATCTACCCACCAATGATTGGACGACAGTCCGAGTTGGCGAGACTAAGGAGAAGCACGTTACGTTGACCTCGTCATCAACGATGCTTCTATCCCAGTGCTCGCGGACTGTGGTGGGGTAATAAGTTACGGCTTCTACTCCATCACCATTAAGGTCCACAAGAGGGCGGAGGGAGCCAAACAGAGGGACCAGACGGGCAACGCCTCGAGCGCATTCGATTCCGTTACCACTCTCCCTGGCGAGGGGGCCAACAAACCGGGAGACACCTCGAGCGCCCTGAGCGCAACTGAGGACATCCCATCGGGGGTATCGGACGTCGCGACGGATTCTGAGAGCGAAACGGGCTCAGCATATGCTTACGTTTTGTCGATATACAGCCGATGGGTAGCGCCCGATGATGAGGACCAGCTTCTGGCTTCAGAATCTGAGGAGGCGGACCTTGACATCACAGTCAGGGCCGTCACCCAAAGAGAAGAGCCAGAGGCAATGGACGTCGGTGACTCTAGAGATGGTGCAGATTCTACAAATTAATCTGCACCACTCCAAGGCAGCTTCGGCTGCCCTCCTTCTGCGACTCAGAGAAAGAGCTGAGGACATCATTCTCGTCCAAGAGCCGTGGATCGTCAGAAACAGGGTTTGCGGACTGAACTCTGATGCCTACCAAACGGTAACAGCCCCAGTAGCAGGTAGGATCAGGTCATGTATTCTTAATAAAAAATCACTTTCTTATATTCTACTCTCTCAATACACCGACTAAGACACAGTAAGCATAAGCGTCCAGCTGAAAGAGAGCATCGTCTGGTTCCTGACCAGCTACATGACCCACGACAGCCAATCTCTCCCTCCAAAAAGACTAAAAGAAGCCATCATAGGGGCTGACAAGCAAAGACTCCCGGTCATAAATGGAGCTGACTCGAACGCACATCACGAGATATGGGGCTCAAGCGATATCAACCCTCGAGGTGAGTGTTTACTTGATTTTATATTGGCAAATAATCTACATATATATATGCAACCGGGGGAACGATCCCACCTTCATGACCTCTGTCAGAAGAGAAGTGATGGACGTCACCATCGCATCAGGCAGCATGTCAGACCTCATAAGCAACTGGCAAGTGTCCAAAGAGCACTCCTTCTCCGACCACCTCTACATAACTTTTAAGATCAATCTCAATCCCTCTACTCTGTATGTAAAAACTGATAAGATAAACAAACAAAATAATAGAACGCAAGATAGAGATAATACGATCAAAAGTATTGACTTCAAGTTGGGTGGCGAGCTTACTGGGACTCCACACGCACAAGATTCAGCTGCGTGATATTGTCGCAATATATTATCACTACGAGATTGCGAGACAATTAAAGATAAAATTAGTACATTAACATTATAAGTGAAATTCAACTGTAATTTAATTTATTATATTGTTTGTAGTCTATTTTGGGGGTCGAGCGAATGCAGGATGTGGATGAGGCGCAATATAGTGCCTAGGTTACCCTAGACACCTAGCCAATCCCACATCAAGACCGTAGTGCACGATGAGGAATCGTACCCTTCCAGAGGTGACCCTGTTTCCACCGAACACTACGGATCTAGACCCGGAGGGTGTCGAAACTACCTTTCCCCCCTAACCCAGGGTGTCATGCGTTACCGTGCCCATGGATGGTTTGCAGTCAGGGGGCTTTACCGACTGTATTCTAACGGCGCCTCCCGGACACCGGTCCGCCTCCGGGAGTAACGGTGGTCTTACCCTTACTCTTGAGGGTAAGTCATCCTCCGGTGAAGCCGGAAGTACTAAGCCCCTCGAGGGGAAGTCGCTTCCGGTGGAAAAGCTGAGGACGATCAATCCCCCCAGGCCCACCAAGGCCTCTCCTACCCTACACAGTTTAGTGGTCAAACAGGGGTCCTTCACGGACGAAAAACCAACCACAGCTGCGCAAAACACTGGCAAAGCCATTAAGCCTCACGTCAGGGCCCAGCGTGACCGGAGGGGATCCCCGAAGGTCATAAAACGGCTGGAGCCTATACCATACGCCCAACTGACGGAGGCACAGAAAGCCTCTCTCGAGTGGGCCAAGGGAGTCCTGAACGCCAGCGAAAAGCGACCCGTAGGGAACGGCGCAAAGGACAAACCTCGCACTGGCACTGACCAGAGGAAGGACCTGGCCTCCAAGAGACAGCGATCACTGCTCTTAATATCGAGCCACTAATGCATTCATTTTGGCACACACATATTATAAACACATTGTGCTATCAGCTTATACTGTTTTTAGAAACAAAAACTATTTAAATACTTTGCGTTTCCTAAAAAAAAAGTTGCATTTTTAAGCCCCGCACAAAATACTAAAATTCCTGCCAAATGCATCTGTCAAACTACTGAAAACAACGAGCGAAGGAGAAACAAAAGGAAAATTGATCTAACCCAGTAAGCTAAAAGTACGCGGAAAGGAGTTCTGAGATATGTTTCAAAATTATATACACCACAATTAAGGCCTGCGGCGCTTTTCACTAATAAATATAATTTTCGCCTGCGGAGCTTTATATTGAAAATTTCCTATTCAAAATCGCGCAATTTAACATATGTAATGAACTCACATTTTGTCTGGAGTTTAACACAAATTTTTTACTGGGTAACTTTGTCTCCCTTTTCTATGGAAAAAGTTGCATTTGGCCCCCTCCTTCACCGCCCACCGCCCCCTTTTTATGCGACGCTATACCGAATATTAACCAAATATAGTTAACAATATAAAAAAGAGCGATTCTTTTAAGAATTCCCTTCGAATACAATCAAAGGCGACTATAACTATTTTTCGTATTCTTTTAAGCACATCACAGATATGGCAACACACTCATCTAATGTTGGTGCCGACCATTTTGCGTGTATGCAATTAGGTTATTTTTATTTATTTAATATTTATTAATAAAACGATTAAATATTAATTTTCTTAATAGTGCGGAAATGTTAATTATTTGCATTTTACAAACGGTAGGCAAGTACATATAGTGTAATATTCAGTGGAATAACCAATATAAAAGTGTGCATTTTTCAACTTTAAGTATTAATATCTCGAAAACTATGTCAGAGGCAGCTAAAAACTATATATTTGTGATCAGGGGTCCCCTCTACCCCCCGATCCTCCCTTTGTTTTTCAACTTCGGGGATGCTAAACTAAAATTTTCCCGCGAAAATTATTAAGTGTCTTACGATAACCTTGTAAAAATTATCATTGCTTAAAATTGTGCTGAATACTGAAATATTTGCAAAGAACTAATGTATCTAAAAACTGATAAGATAAACAAACAAAATAATACTGAAATATTTGCAAGGAACTAATGTATCTAAAAAGTGATAAGATAAACAAACAAAATAAAAGAACGCAAGATAGAGATAATACGATCAAAAGTATTGACTTCAAGTTGGGTGGCGAGCTTACTGGGACTCCACACGCACAAGATTCAGCTGCGTGATATTGTCGCAATATATTATCACTACGAGATTGCGAGACAATTAAAGATAAAATTAGTACAATAACATTATAAGTGCAATTCAACTGTAATTTAATTTATTATATTGTTTGTAGTCTATTTTGGGGGTCGAGCGAATGCAGAATGTGGATAAAGGGCAATATAGTGCCCAGGTTACCCTAGACACCTAGCCAATCCCACATCAAGACCGTAGTGCACGATGAGGAATCGTACCCTTCCAGAGGTGACCCTGTTTCCACCGAACACTACGGATCTAGACCCGGAGGGTGTCGAAACTACCTTTCCCCCCTAATCCAGGGTGTCATGCGTTACCGTGCCCATGGATGGTTTGCAGTCAGGGGGCTTTTCCGACTGTATTCTAACGGCACCTCCCGGACACCGGTCCGCCTCCGGGAGTAACGGTGGACTTGCTGCGCCATGGGGCTCTGCCGTAGTCGACCGTTCCCTTCCCCTTCCCTTTACTTCCGGCCACCGAACGGTCTCGGCTCAATAGGTGGCCAAAGAACAAGAATGAAATGAACAAAAACCAACAAACAGCCTCGGAACCCTGCACGGGTAGTGCCGCCGACGGACACGGCGAAGAAACGTCTAACCCTATTTCGGGAACCGCAACGACGGTGCCGAAAGGGCCTGCACGGCCCAAAACCCAATTTCGATCCTCCGCAGCGACTGGAGATATGGCCCCACCCCTTGAGGGTAAGTCATCCTCCGGTGAAGCCGGAAGTACTAAGCCCCTCGAGGGGAAGTCGCTTCCGGTGGAAAAGCTGAGGACGATCAATCCCCCCAGGCCCACCAAGGCCTCTCCTACCCTGCACAGTTTGGTGGTCAAACAGGGGTCCTTCACGGACGAAAAACCAACCACAGCTGCGCAAAACACTGGCAAAGCCATTAAGCCTCACGTCAGGGCCCAGCGTGACCGGAGAGGATCCCCGAAGGTCATAAAACGGCTGGAGCCTATACCATACGCCCAACTGACGGAGGCACAGAAAGCCTCTCTCGAGTGGGCCAAGGGAGTCCTGAACGCCAGCGAAAAGCGACCCGTAGGGAACGGCGCAAAAGACTAACCTCCCACTGGCACTGACCAGAGGAAGGACCTGGCCTCCAAGAGACAGCGATCACTGCTCTTAATATCGAGCCACTAATGCATTCATTTTGGCACACACATATTATAAACACATTGTGCTATCAGCTTTTACTGTTTTTAGAAACAAAAACTATTTAAATACTTTGCGTTTCCTAAAGAAAAAGTTGCATTTTTAAGCCCCGCACAAAATACTAAAATTCCTGCCAAATGCATCTGTCAAACTACTGAAAACAACGAGCGAAGGAGAAACAAAAGGAAAATTGATCTAACCCAGTAAGCTAAAAGTACGCGGAAAGGAGTTCTGAGATACGTTTCAAAATTATATACACCACAATTAAGGCCTGCGGCGCTTTTCACTAATAAATATAATTTTCGCCTGCGGAGCTTTATATTGAAAATTTCCTATTCAAAATCGCGCAATTTAACATATGTAATGAACTCACATTTTGTCTGGAGTTTAACACAAATTTTTTACTGGGTAACTTTGTCTCCCTTTTCTATGCAAAAAGTTGCATTGGCCACCTCCTTCACCGCCCACCGCCCCCTTTTTATGCGACGCTATACCGAATATTAACCAAATATAGTTAACAATATAAAAAAGAGCGATTCTTTTAAGAATTCCCTTCGAATACAATCAAAGGCGACTATAACTATTTTTCGTATTCTTTTAAGCACATCACAGATATGGCAACACACTCATCTAATGTTGGTGCCGACCATTTTGCGTGTATGCAATTAGGTTATTTTTATTTATTTAATATTTATTAATAAAACGATTAAATATTAATTTTCTTAATAGTGCGGAAATGTTAATTATTTGCATTTTACAAACGGTAGTCAAGTGCATATAGTGTAATATTCAGTGGAATAACCAATATAAAAGTGTGCATTTTTCAACTTTAAGTATTAATATCTCGAAAACTATGTCAGAGGCAGCTAAAAACTATATATTTGTGATTAGGGGTCCCCTCTACCCCCCGATCCTCCCTTTGTTTTTCAACTTCGGGGATGCTAAACTAAAATTTTCCCGCGAAAATTATTAAGTGTCTTACGATAACCTTGTAAAAATTATCATTGCTTAAAATTGTGCTGAATACTGAAATATTTGCAAAGAACTAATGTATCTAAAAACTGATAAGATAAACAAACAAAATAATACTGAAATATTTGCAAGGAACTAATGTATCTAAAAAGTGATAAGATAAACAAACAAAATAATAGAACGCAAGATAGAGATAATACGATCAAAAGTATTGACTTCAAGTTGGGTGGCGAGCTTACTGGGACTCCACACGCACAAGATTCAGCTGCGTGATATTGTCGCAATATATTATCACTACGAGATTGCGAGACAATTAAAGATAAAATTAGTACAATAACATTATAAGTGAAATTCAACTGTAATTTAATTTATTATATTGTTTGTAGTCTATTTTGGGGGTCGAGCGAATGCAGGATGTGGATGAAGCGCAATATAGTGCCCAGGTCACCCTAGACACCTAGCCAATCCCACATCAAGACCGTAGTGCACGATGAGGAATCGTACCCTTCCAGAGGTGACCCTGTTTCCACCGAACACTAAGGGTCTAGACCCGGAGGGTGTCGAAACTACCCTTCCCCCCTAATCCAGGGTGTCATGCGTTACCGTGCCCATGGATGGTTTGCAGTCAGGGGGCTTTACCGACTGTATTCTAACGGCGCCTCCCGGACACCGGTCCGCCTCCGGGAGTAACGGTGGTCTTACCCTTACTCTTGAGGGTAAGTCATCCTCCGGTGAAGCCGGAAGTACTAAGCCCCTCGAGGGGAAGTCGCTTCCGGTGGAAAAGCTGAGGACGATCAATCCCCCCAGGCCCACCAAGGCCTCTCCTACCCTGCACAGTTTGCTAGCGAAACGCGACCCGAAGGGAACGGCGCAAAGGACAAACCTCCCACTGGCACTGACCAGAGGAAGGACCTGGCCTCCAAGAGAGCGATCTCAGGACGATACCCCGAGTGGATCGAAGAAGCACAGGACTTCCTCCCCCCGAACCGTCGGTCGATGGCCATATCAGCTAAGCCATTTAGCGAGGCGGCAAAAGAGCACCTTACGCTGGCTGTGCTCGACAAGAGCCATCCCGACGGAAATATCAGCACGGAAAAATGGAAGTTCGTCTTGATGGGTCTCTGCAGGGTCTATAAGGGCATACTCTTGAAGTATCCCGGCCCTGCACCAGTCGTCCGCGACGCCGGCTGGTGTCAAGGGCGAATCAAGCTGGTCGAGTGCGCGGACGAGCGTGCAGTCCGACTGTACAAGGAGGCAATCTCCTCGGTGGGACAGCGGGCGGACTTGATGTCTGTCCACAGGGACGAGATCCCTAAACGAAACCATCTACACCGCAGGAGATCCTCGAACTCATCCGCCTTGGCAACGGAGATCTACCCACCAATGATTGGACGACAGTCCGAGTTGGCGAGACTAAGGAGAAGCACGTTACGTTGACCTCGTCATCAACGATGCTTCTATCCCAGTGCTCGCGGACTGTGGTGGGGTAATAAGTTACGGCTTCTACTCCATCACCATTAAGGTCCACAAGAGGGCGGAGGGAGCCAAACAGAGGGACCAGACGGGCAACGCCTCGAGCGCATTCGATTCCGTTACCACTCTCCCTGGCGAGGGGGCCAACAAACCGGGAGACACCTCGAGCGCCCTGAGCGCAACTGAGGACATCCCATCGGGGGTATCGGACGTCGCGACGGATTCTGAGAGCGAAACGGGCTCAGCATATGCTTACGTTTTGTCGATATACAGCCGATGGGTAGCGCCCGATGATGAGGACCAGCTTCTGGCTTCAGAATCTGAGGAGGCGGACCTTGACATCACAGTCAGGGCCGTCACCCAAAGAGAAGAGCCAGAGGCAATGGACGTCGGTGACTCTAGAGATGGTGCAGATTCTACAAATTAATCTGCACCACTCCAAGGCAGCTTCGGCTGCCCTCCTTCTGCGACTCAGAGAAAGAGCTGAGGACATCATTCTCGTCCAAGAGCCGTGGATCGTCAGAAACAGGGTTTGCGGACTGAACTCTGATGCCTACCAAACGGTAACAGCCCCAGTAGCAGGTAGGATCAGGTCATGTATTCTTAATAAAAAATCACTTTCTTATATTCTACTCTCTCAATACACCGACTAAGACACAGTAAGCATAAGCGTCCAGCTGAAAGAGAGCATCGTCTGGTTCCTGACCAGCTACATGACCCACGACAGCCAATCTCTCCCTCCAAAAAGACTAAAAGAAGCCATCATAGGGGCTGACAAGCAAAGACTCCCGGTCATAAATGGAGCTGACTCGAACGCACATCACGAGATATGGGGCTCAAGCGATATCAACCCTCGAGGTGAGTGTTTACTTGATTTTATATTGGCAAATAATCTACATATATATATGCAACCGGGGGAACGATCCCACCTTCATGACCTCTGTCAGAAGAGAAGTGATGGACGTCACCATCGCATCAGGCAGCATGTCAGACCTCATAAGCAACTGGCAAGTGTCCAAAGAGCACTCCTTCTCCGACCACCTCTACATAACTTTTAAGATCAATCTCAATCCCTCTACTCTGTATGTAAAAACTGATAAGATAAACAAACAAAATAATAGAACGCAAGATAGAGATAATACGATCAAAAGTATTGACTTCAAGTTGGGTGGCGAGCTTACTGGGACTCCACACGCACAAGATTCAGCTGCGTGATATTGTCGCAATATATTATCACTACGAGATTGCGAGACAATTAAAGATAAAATTAGTACATTAACATTATAAGTGAAATTCAACTGTAATTTAATTTATTATATTGTTTGTAGTCTATTTTGGGGGTCGAGCGAATGCAGGATGTGGATGAGGCGCAATATAGTGCCTAGGTTACCCTAGACACCTAGCCAATCCCACATCAAGACCGTAGTGCACGATGAGGAATCGTACCCATCCAGAGGTGACCCTGTTTCCACCGAACACTACGGATCTAGACCCGGAGGGTGTCGAAACTACCTTTCCCCCCTAACCCAGGGTGTCATGCGTTACCGTGCCCATGGGTGGTTTGCAGTCAGGGGGCTTTTCCGACTGTATTCTAACGGCACCTCCCGGACACCGGTCCGCCTCCGGGAGTAACGGTGGACTTGCTGCGCCATGGGGCTCTGCCGTAGTCGACCGTTCCCTTCCCCTTCCCTTTACTTCCGGCCACCGAACGGTCTCGGCTCAATAGGTGGCCAAAGAACAAGAATGAAATGAACAAAAACCAACAAACAGCCTCGGAACCCTGCACGGGTAGTGCCGCCGACGGACACGGCGAAGAAACGTCTAACCCTATCTCGGGAACCGCAACGACGGTGCCGAAAGGGCCTGCACGGCCCAAAACCCAATTTCGATCCTCCGCAGCGACTGGAGATATGGCCCCACCCCTTGAGGGTAAGTCATCCTCCGGTGAAGCCGGAAGTACTAAGCCCCTCGAGGGGAAGTCGCTTCCGGTGGAAAAGCTGAGGACGATCAATCCCCCCAGGCCCACCAAGGCCTCTCCTACCCTGCACAGTTTGGTGGTCAAACAGGGGTCCTTCACGGACGAAAAACCAACCACAGCTGCGCAAAACACTGGCAAAGCCATTAAGCCCCACGTCAGGGCCCAGCGTGACCGGAGGGGATCCCCGAAGGTCATAAAACGGCTGGAGCCTATACCATACGCCCAACTGACGGAGGCACAGAAAGCCTCTCTCGAGTGGGCCAAGGGAGTCCTGAACGCCAGCGAAAAGCGACCCGTAGGGAACGGCGCAAAAGACAAACCTCCCACTGGCACTGACCAGAGGAAGGACCTGGCCTCCAAGAGACAGCGATCACTGCTCTTAATATCGAGCCACTAATGCATTCATTTTGGCACACACATATTATAAACACATTGTGCTATCAGCTTTTACTGTTTTTAGAAACAAAAACTATTTAAATACTTTGCGTTTCCTAAAGAAAAAGTTGCATTTTTAAGCCCCGCACAAAATACTAAAATTCCTGCCAAATGCATCTGTCAAACTACTGAAAACAACGAGCGAAGGAGAAACAAAAGGAAAATTGATCTAACCCAGTAAGCTAAAAGTACGCGGAAAGGAGTTCTGAGATACGTTTCAAAATTATATACACCACAATTAAGGCCTGCGGCGCTTTTCACTAATAAATATAATTTTCGCCTGCGGAGCTTTATATTGAAAATTTCCTATTCAAAATCGCGCAATTTAACATATGTAATGAACTCACATTTTGTCTGGAGTTTAACACAAATTTTTTACTGGGTAACTTTGTCTCCCTTTTCTATGGGAAAAGTTGCATTTGGCCCCCTCCTTCACCGCCCACCGACCCCTTTTTATGCGACGCTATACCGAATATTAACCAAATATAGTTAACAATATAAAAAAGAGCGATTCTTTTAAGAATTCCCTTCGAATACAATCAAAGGCGACTATAACTATTTTTCGTATTCTTTTAAGCACATCACAGATATGGCAACACACTCATCTAATGTTGGTGCCGACCATTTTGCGTGTATGCAATTAGGTTATTTTTATTTATTTAATATTTATTAATAAAACGATTAAATATTAATTTTCTTTATAGTGCGGAAATGTTAATTATTTGCATCTTACAAACGGTAGTCAAGTGTATATAGTGTAATATTCAGTGGAATTACCAATATAAAAGTGTGCATTTTCCAACTTTAAGTATTGATATCTCGAAAACTATGTCAGAGGCAGCTAAAAACTATTTATTTGTGATCAGGGGTCCCCTCTACCCCCCGATCCTCCCTTGTTTTTCAACTTCGGGGATGCTAAACTAAAATTTTCCCGCGAAAATTATTAAGTGTCTTACGATAACCTTGTAAAAATTATCATTGCTTAAAATTGTGCTGAATACTGAAATATTTGCAAAGAACTAATGTATCTAAAAAGTTATAAGATAAACAAACAAAATAATACTGAAATATTTCCAAGGAACTAATGTATCTAAAAAGTGATAAGATAAATAAACAAAATAATAGAACGCAAGATAGAGATCATACGATCAAAAGTATTGACTTCAAGTTGGGTGGCGAGCTTACTGGGACTCCACACGCACAAGATTCAGCTGCGTGATATTGTCGCAATATATTATCACTACGAGATTGCGAGACAATTAAAGATAAAATTAGTACAATAACATTATAAGTGAAATTCAACTGTAAATTAATTTATTATATTGTTTGTAGTCTATTTCGGGGGTCGAGCGAATGCAGGATGTGGATGAAGCGCAATATAGTGCCCAGGTTACCCTAGACACCTAGCCAATCCCACATCAAGACCGTAGTGCACGATGAGGAATCGTACCCTTCCAGAGGTGACCCTGTTTCCACCGAACACTAAGGGTCTAGACCCGGAGGGTGTCGAAACTACCCTTCCCCCCTAATCCAGGGTGTCATGCGTTACCGTGCCCATGGATGGTTTGCAGTCAGGGGGCTTTACCGACTGTATTCTAACGGCGCCTCCCGGACACCGGTCCGCCTCCGGGAGTAACGGTGGACTTACCCTTACCCTTGAGGGTAAGTCATCCTCCGGTGAAGCCGGAAGTACTAAGCCCCTCGAGGGGAAGTCGCTTCCGGTGGAAAAGCTGAGGACGATCAATCCCCCCAGGCCCACCAAGGCCTCTCCTACCCTGCACAGTTTGCTAGCGAAACGCGACCCGAAGGGAACGGCGCAAAGGACAAACCTCCCACTGGCACTGACCAGAGGAAGGACCTGGCCTCCAAGAGAGCGATCTCAGGACGATACCCCGAGTGGATCGAAGAAGCACAGGATTACCTCCCCCCGAACCGTCGGTCGATGGCCATATCAGCTAAGCCATTTAGCGAGGCGGCAAAAGAGCACCTTACGCTGGCTGTGCTCGACAAGAGCCATCCCGACGGACATATCAGCACGGACAACTGGAAGTTCGTCTTGATGGGTCTCTGCAGGGTCTATAAGGGCATACTCTTGAAGTATCCCGGCCCTGCACCAGTCGTCCGCGACGCCGGCTGGTGTCAAGGGCGAATCAAGCTGGTCGAGTGCGCGGACGAGCGTGCAGTCCGACTGTACAAGGAGGCAATCTCCTCGGTGGGATAGCGGGCGGACTTGATGTCTGTCATCAACGATGCTTCTATCCCAGTGCTCGCGGACTGTGGTGGGGTAATAAGTTACGGCTTCTACTCCATCACCATTAAGGTCCACAAGAGGGCGGAGGGAGCCAAACAGAGGGACCAGACGGGCAACGCCTCGAGCGCATTCGATTCCGTTACCACTCTCACTGGCGAGGGGGCCAACAAACCGGGAGACACCTCGAGCGTCCCTAAGGCCCCGGAGCCAGAGCCGAGCGCCCTGAGCGCAACTGAGGACATCCCATGGGGGGTATCGGACGTCGCGACGGATTCTGAGAGCGAAACGGGCTCAGCATCTGCTTACGTTGGGTCGATATACAGCCGATGGGTAGCGCCCGATGATGAGGACCAGCTTCTGGCTTCAGAATCTGAGGAGGCGGACCTTGACATCACAGTCAGGGCCGTCACCCAAAGAGAAGAGCTAGAGGCAATGGACGTCGGTGACTCTAGAGATGGTGCAGATTCTACAAATTAATCTGCACCACTCCAATGCAGCTTCGACTGCCCTCCTTCTGCGACTCAGAGAAAGAGCTGAGGACATCATTCTCGTCCAAGAGCCGTGGATCGTCAGAAACAGGGTTTGCGGACTGAACTCTGATGCCTACCAAACGGTAACAGCCCCAGTAGCAGGTAGGATCAGGTCATGTATTCTTATTAAAAAATCACTTTCTTATATTCTACTCTCTCAATACACCGACGAAGACACAGTAAGCATAAGCGTCCAGCTGAAAGAGAGCATCGTCTGGTTCCTGACCAGCTACATGACCCCCGACAGCCAATCTCTCCCTCCAAAAAGACTAAAAGAAGCCATCATAGGGGCTGACAAGCAAAGACTCCCGGTCATAAATGGAGCTGACTCGAACGCACATCACGAGATATGGGGCTCAAGCGATACCAACCCTCGAGGTGAGTGTTTACTTGATTTTATATTAGCAAATAATCTACATATATATATGCAACCGGGGGAACGATCCCACCTTCATGACCTCTGTCAGAAGAGAAGTGCTGGACGTCACCATCGCATCAGGCAGCATGTCAGACCTCATAAGCAACTGGCAAGTGTCCAAAGAGCACTCCTTCTCCGACCACCTCTACATAACTTTTAAGATCAATCTCAATCCCTCTACTCTAACAGCGTATAGGAACAAGAGGAGGACGGATTGGCAGATTAAATATTAATTTTCTTAATAGTGCGGAAATGTTAATTATTTGCATTTTACAAACGGTAGTCAAGTGCATATAGTGTAATATTCAGTGGAATAACCAATATAAAAGTGTGCATTTTTCAACTTTAAGTATTAATATCTCGAAAACTATGTCAGAGGCAGCTAAAAACTATATATTTGTGATCAGGGGTCCCCTCTACCCCCCGATCCTCCCTTTGTTTTTCAACTTCGGGGATGCTAAACTAAAATTTTCCCACGAAAATTATTAAGTGTCTTACGATAACCTTGTAAAAATTATCATTGCTTAAAATTGTGCTGAATACTGAAATATTTGCAAAGAACTAATGTATCTAAAAAGTTATAAGATAAACAAACAAAATAATACTGAAATATTTCCAAGGAACTTATGTATCTAAAAAGTGATAAGATAAATAAACAAAATAATAGAACGCAAGATAGAGATAATACGATCAAAAGTATTGACTTCAAGTTGGGTGGCGAGCTTAGTGGGACTCCACACGCACAAGATTCAGCTGCGTGATATTGTCGCAATATATTATCACTACGAGATTGCGAGACAATTAAAGATAAAATTAGTACATTAACATTATAAGTGAAATTCAACTGTAATTTAATTTATTATATTGTTTGTAGTCTATTTTGGGGGTCGAGCGAATGCAGGATGTGGATGAAGCGCAATATAGTGCCTAGGTTACCCTAGACACCTAGCCAATCCCACATCAAGACCGTAGTGCACGATGAGGAATCGTACCCTTCCAGAGGTGACCCTGTTTCCACCGAACACTACGGATCTAGACCCGGAGGGTGTCGAAACTACCTTTCCCCCCTAATCCAGGGTGTCATGCGTTACCGTGCCCATGGATGGTTTGCAGTCAGGGGGCTTTTCCGACTGTATTCTAACGGCACCTCCCGGACACCGGTCCGCCTCCGGGAGTAACGGTGGACTTGCTGCGCCATGGGGCTCTGCCGTAGTCGACCGTTCCCTTCCCCTTCCCTTTACTTCCGGCCACCGAACGGTCTCGGCTCAATAGGTGGCCAAAGAACAAGAATGAAATGAACAAAAACCAACAAACAGCCTCGGAACCCTGCACGGGTAGTGCCGCCGACGGACACGGCGAAGAAACGTCTAACCCTATCTCGGGAACCGCAACGACGGTGCCGAAAGGGCCTGCACGGCCCAAAACCCAATTTCGATCCTCCGCAGCGACTGGAGATATGGCCCCACCCCTTGAGGGTAAGTCATCCTCCGGTGAAGCCGGAAGTACTAAGCCCCTCGAGGGGAAGTCGCTTCCGGTGGAAAAGCTGAGGACGATCAATCCCCCCAGGCCCACCAAGGCCTCTCCTACCCTGCACAGTTTGGTGGTCAAACAGGGGTCCTTCACGGACGAAAAACCAACCACAGCTGCGCAAAACACTGGCAAAGCCATTAAGCCCCACGTCAGGGCCCAGCGTGACCGGAGGGGATCCCCGAAGGTCATAAAACGGCTGGAGCCTATACCATACGCCCAACTGACGGAGGCACAGAAAGCCTCTCTCGAGTGGGCCAAGGGAGTCCTGAACGCCAGCGAAAAGCGACCCGTAGGGAACGGCGCAAAAGACAAACCTCCCACTGGCACTGACCAGAGGAAGGACCTGGCCTCCAAGAGACAGCGATCACTGCTCTTAATATCGAGCCACTAATGCATTCATTTTGGCACACACATATTATAAACACATTGTGCTATCAGCTTTTACTGTTTTTAGAAACAAAAACTATTTAAATACTTTGCGTTTCCTAAAGAAAAAGTTGCATTTTTAAGCCCCGCACAAAATACTAAAATTCCTGCCAAATGCATCTGTCAAACTACTGAAAACAACGAGCGAAGGAGAAACAAAAGGAAAATTGATCTAACCCAGTAAGCTAAAAGTACGCGGAAAGGAGTTCTGAGATACGTTTCAAAATTATATACACCACAATTAAGGCCTGCGGCGCTTTTCACTAATAAATATAATTTTCGCCTGCGGAGCTTTATATTGAAAATTTCCTATTCAAAATCGCGCAATTTAACATATGTAATGAACTCACATTTTGTCTGGAGTTTAACACAAATTTTTTACTGGGTAACTTTGTCTCCCTTTTCTATGGAAAAAGTTGCATTTGGCCCCCTCCTTCACCGCCCACCGCCCCCTTTTTATGCGACGCTATACCGAATATTAACCAAATATAGTTAACAATATAAAAAAGAGCGATTCTTTTAAGAATTCTCTTCGAATACAATCAAAGGCGACTATAACTATTTTTCGTATTCTTTTAAGCACATCACAGATATGGCAACACACTCATCTAATGTTGGTGCCGACCATTTTGCGTGTATGCAATTAGGTTATTTTTATTTATTTAATATTTATTAATAAAACGATTAAATATTAATTTTCTTTATAGTGCGGAAATGTTAATTATTTGCATCTTACAAACGGTAGTCAAGTGTATATAGTGTAATATTATCATTGCTTAAAATTGTGCTGAATACTGAAATATTTGCAAAGAACTAATGTATCTAAAAAGTTATAAGATAAACAAACAAAATAATACTGAAATATTTCCAAGGAACTAATGTATCTAAAAAGTGATAAGATAAATAAACAAAATAATAGAACGCAAGATAGAGATCATACGATCAAAAGTATTGACTTCAAGTTGGGTGGCGAGCTTACTGGGACTCCACACGCACAAGATTCAGCTGCGTGATATTGTCGCAATATATTATCACTACGAGATTGCGAGACAATTAAAGATAAAATTAGTACAATAACATTATAAGTGAAATTCAACTGTAAATTAATTTATTATATTGTTTGTAGTCTATTTTGGGGGTCGAGCGAATGCAGGATGTGGATGAAGCGCAATATAGTGCCCAGGTTACCCTAGACACCTAGCCAATCCCACATCAAGACCGTAGTGCACGATGAGGAATCGTACCCTTCCAGAGGTGACCCTGTTTCCACCGAACACTAAGGGTCTAGACCCGGAGGGTGTCGAAACTACCCTTCCCCCCTAATCCAGGGTGTCATGCGTTACCGTGCCCATGGATGGTTTGCAGTCAGGGGGCTTTACCGACTGTATTCTAACGGCGCCTCCCGGACACCGGTCCGCCTCCGGGAGTAACGGTGGACTTACCCTTACCCTTGAGGGTAAGTCATCCTCCGGTGAAGCCGGAAGTACTAAGCCCCTCGAGGGGAAGTCGCTTCCGGTGGAAAAGCTGAGAACGATCAATCCCCCCAGGCCCACCAAGGCCTCTCCTACCCTGCACAGTTTGCTAGCGAAACGCGACCCGAAGGGAACGGCGCAAAGGACAAACCTCCCACTGGCACTGACCAGAGGAAGGACCTGGCCTCCAAGAGAGCGATCTCAGGACGATACCCCGAGTGGATCGAAGAAGCACAGGACTTCCTCCCCCCGAACCGTCGGTCGATGGCCATATCAGCTAAGCCATTTAGCGAGGCGGCAAAAGAGCACCTTACGCTGGCTGTGCTCGACAAGAGCCATCCCGACGGAAATATCAGCACGGACAACTGGAAGTTCGTCTTGATGGGTCTCTGCAGGGTCTATAAGGGCATACTATTGAAGTATCCCGGCCCTGCACCAGTCGTCCGCGACGCCGGCTGGTGTCAAGGGCGAATCAAGCTGGTCGAGTGCGCGGACGAGCGTGCAGTCCGACTGTACAAGGAGGCAATCTCCTCGGTGGGACAGCGGGCGGACTTGATGTCTGTCCACAGGGACGAGATCCCTAAACGAAACCATCTACACCGCAGGAGATCCTCGAACTCATCCGCCTTGGCAACGGAGATCTACCCACCAATGATTGGACGACAGTCCGAGTTGGCGAGACTAAGGAGAAGCACGTTACGTTGACCTCGTCATCAACGATGCTTCTATCCCAGTGCTCGCGGACTGTGGTGGGGTAATAAGTTACGGCTTCTACTCCATCACCATTAAGGTCCACAAGAGGGCGGAGGGAGCCAAACAGAGGGACCAGACGGGCAACGCCTCGAGCGCATTCGATTCCGTTACCACTCTCACTGGCGAGGGGGCCAACAAACCGGGAGACACCTCGAGCGTCCCTAAGGCCCCGGAGCCAGAGCCGAGCGCCCTGAGCGCAACTGAGGACATCCCATCGGGGGTATCGGACGTCGCGACGGATTCTGAGAGCGAAACGGGCTCAGCATCTGCTTACGTTGGGTCGATATACAGCCGATGGGTAGCGCCCGATGATGAGGACCAGCTTCTGGCTTCAGAATCTGAGGAGGCGGACCTTGACATCACAGTCAGGGCCGTCACCCAAAGAGAAGAGCTAGAGGCAATGGACGTCGGTGACTCTAGAGATGGTGCAGATTCTACAAATTAATCTGCACCACTCCAATGCAGCTTCGGCTGCCCTCCTTCTGCGACTCAGAGAAAGAGCTGAGGACATCATTCTCGTCCAAGAGCCATGGATCGTCAGAAACAGGGTTTGCGGACTGAACTCTGATGCCTACCAAACGGTAACAGCCCCAGTAGCAGGTAGGATCAGGTCATGTATTCTTATTAAAAAATCACTTTCTTATATTCTACTCTCTCAATACACCGACGAAGACACAGTAAGCATAAGCGTCCAGCTGAAAGAGAGCATCGTCTGGTTCCTGACCAGCTACATGACCCCCGACAGCCAATCTCTCCCTCCAAAAAGACTAAAAGAAGCCATCATAGGGGCTGACAAGCAAAGACTCCCGGTCATAAATGGAGCTGACTCGAACGCACATCACGAGATATGGGGCTCAAGCGATACCAACCCTCGAGGTGAGTGTTTACTTGATTTTATATTAGCAAATAATCTACATATATATATGCAACCGGGGGAACGATCCCACCTTCATGACCTCTGTCAGAAGAGAAGTGCTGGACGTCACCATCGCATCAGGCAGCATGTCAGACCTCATAAGCAACTGGCAAGTGTCCAAAGAGCACTCCTTCTCCGACCACCTCTACATAACTTTTAAGATCAATCTCAATCCCTCTACTATAGGAACAAGAGGCGGACGGATTGGCAGATTAAATATTAATTTTCTTAATAGTGCGGAAATGTTAATTATTTGCATTTTACAAACGGTAGTCAAGTGCATATAGTGTAATATTCAGTGGAATAACCGATATAAAAGTGTGCATTTTTCAACTTTAAGTATTAATATCTCGAAAACTATGTCAGAGGCAGCTAAAAACTATATATTTGTGATCAGGGGTCCCCTCTACCCCCCGATCCTCCCTTTGTTTTTCAACTTCGGGGATGCTAAACTAAAATTTTCCCGCGAAAATTATTAAGTGTCTTACGATAACCTTGTAAAAATTATCATTGCTTAAAATTGTGCTGAATACTGAAATATTTGCAAAGAACTAATGTATCTAAAAAGTTATAAGATAAACAAACAAAATAATACTGAAATATTTCCAAGGAACTAATGTATCTAAAAAGTGATAAGATAAATAAACAAAATAATAGAACGCAAGATAGAGATCATACGATCAAAAGTATTGACTTCAAGTTGGGTGGCGAGCTTACTGGGACTCCACACGCACAAGATTCAGCTGCGTGATATTGTCGCAATATATTATCACTACGAGATTGCGAGACAATTAAAGATAAAATTAGTACAATAACATTATAAGTGAAATTCAACTGTAAATTAATTTATTATATTGTTTGTAGTCTATTTTGGGGGTCGAGCGAATGCAGGATGTGGATGAAGCGCAATATAGTGCCCAGGTTACCCTAGACACCTAGCCAATCCCACATCAAGACCGTAGTGCACGATGAGGAATCGTACCCTTCCAGAGGTGACCCTGTTTCCACCGAACACTAAGGGTCTAGACCCGGAGGGTGTCGAAACTACCCTTCCCCCCTAATCCAGGGTGTCATGCGTTACCGTGCCCATGGATGGTTTGCAGTCAGGGGGATTTACCGACTGTATTCTAACGGCGCCTCCCGGACACCGGTCCGCCTCCGGGAGTAACGGTGGACTTACCCTTACCCTTGAGGGTAAGTCATCCTCCGGTGAAGCCGGAAGTACTAAGCCCCTCGAGGGGAAGTCGCTTCCGGTGGAAAGGCTGAGGACGATCAATCCCCCCAGGCCCACCAAGGCCTCTCCTACCCTGCACAGTTTGCTAGCGAAACGCGACCCGAAGGGAACGGCGCAAAGGACAAACCTCCCACTGGCACTGACCAGAGGAAGGACCTGGCCTCCAAGAGAGCGATCTCAGGACGATACCCCGAGTGGATCGAAGAAGCACAGGACTTCCTCCCCCCGAACCGTCGGTCGATGGCCATATCAGCTAAGCCATTTAGCGAGGCGGCAAAAGAGCACCTTACGCTGGCTGTGCTCGACAAGAGCCATCCCGACGGAAATATCAGCACGGACAACTGGAAGTTCGTCTTGATGGGTCTCTGCAGGGTCTATAAGGGCATACTCTTGAAGTATCCCGGCCCTGCACCAGTCGTCCGCGACGCCGGCTGGTGTCAAGGGCGAATCAAGCTGGTCGAGTGCGCGGACGAGCGTGCAGTCCGACTGTACAAGGAGACAATCTCCTCGGTGGGACAGCGGGCGGACTTGATGTCTGTCCACAGGGACGAGATCCCTAAACGAAACCATCTACACCGCAGGAGATCCTCGAACTCATCCGCCTTGGCAACGGAGATCTACCCACCAATGATTGGACGACAGTCCGAGTTGGCGAGACTAAGGAGAAGCACGTTACGTTGACCTCGTCATCAACGATGCTTCTATCCCAGTGCTCGCGGACTGTGGTGGGGTAATAAGTTACGGCTTCTACTCCATCACCATTAAGGTCCACAAGAGGGCGGAGGGAGCCAAACAGAGGGACCAGACGGGCAACGCCTCGAGCGCATTCGATTCCGTTACCACTGTCACTGGCGAGGGGGCCAACAAACCGGGAGACACCTCGAGCGTCCCTAAGGCCCCGGAGCCAGAGCCGAGCGCCCTGAGCGCAACTGAGGACATCCCATCGGGGGTATCGGACGTCGCGACGGATTCTGAGAGCGAAACGGGCTCAGCATCTGCTTACGTTGGGTCGATATACAGCCGATGGGTAGCGCCCGATGATGAGGACCAGCTTCTGGCTTCAGAATCTGAGGAGGCGGACCTTGACATCACAGTCAGGGCCGTCACCCAAAGAGAAGAGCTAGAGGCAATGGACGTCGGTGACTCTAGAGATGGTGCAGATTCTACAAATTAATCTGCACCACTCCAATGCAGCTTCGGCTGCCCTCCTTCTGCGACTCAGAGAAAGAGCTGAGGACATCATTCTCGTCCAAGAGCCGTGGATCGTCAGAAACAGGGTTTGCGGACTGAACTCTGATGCCTACCAAACGGTAACAGCCCCAGTAGCAGGTAGGATCAGGTCATGTATTCTTATTAAAAAATCACTTTCTTATATTCTACTCTCTCAATACACCGACGAAGACACAGTAAGCATAAGCGTCCAGCTGAAAGAGAGCATCGTCTGGTTCCTGACCAGCTACATGACCCACGACAGCCAATCTCTCCCTCCAAAAAGACTAAAAGAAGCCATCATAGGGGCTGACAAGCAAAGACTCCCGGTCATAAATGGAGCTGACTCGAACGCACATCACGAGATATGGGGCTCAAGCGATACCAACCCTCGAGGTGAGTGTTTACTTGATTTTATATTAGCAAATAATCTACATATATATATGCAACCGGGGGAACGATCCCACCTTCATGACCTCTGTCAGAAGAGAAGTGCTGGACGTCACCATCGCATCAGGCAGCATGTCAGACCTCATAAGCAACTGGCAAGTGTCCAAAGAGCACTCCTTCTCCGACCACCTCTACATAAATTTTAAGATCAATCTCAATCCCTCTACTCTAACAGCGTATAGGAACAAGAGGCGGACGGATTGGCAGATTAAATATTAATTTTCTTAATAGTGCGGAAATGTTAATTATTTGCATTTTACAAACGGTAGTCAAGTACATATAGTGTAATATTCAGTGGAATAAATTATATATTTGTGATCAGGGGTCCCCTCTACCCCCCGATCCTCCCTTTGTTTTTCAACTTCGGGGATGCTAAACTAAAATTTTCCCGCGAAAATTATTAAGTGTCTTACGATAACCTTGTAAAAATTATCATTGCTTAAAATTGTGCTGAATACTGAAATATTTGCAAAGAACTAATGTATCTAAAAACTGATAAGATAAACAAACAAAATAATACTGAAATATTTCCAAGGAACTAATGTATCTAAAAAGTGATAAGATAAACAAACAAAATAAAAGAACGCAAGATAGAGATAATACGATCAAAAGTATTGACTTCAAGTTGGGTGGCGAGCTTACTGGGACTCCACACGCACAAGATTCAGCTGCGTGATATTGTCGCAATATATTATCACTACGAGATTGCGAGACAATTAAAGATAAAATTAGTACAATAACATTATAAGTAAAATTCAACTGTAATTTAATTTATTTATAATTTAATTTAGTGGTGACCCTGTTTCCACCGAACACTACGGATCTAGACCCGGAGGGTGTCGAAACTACCTTTCCCCCCTAATCCAGGGTGTCATGCGTTACCGTGCCCATGGATGGTTTGCAGTCAGGGGGCTTTTCCGACTGTATTCTAACGGCACCTCCCGGACACCGGTCCGCCTCCGGGAGTAACGGTGGACTTGCTGCGCCATGGGGCTCTGCCGTAGTCGACCGTTCCCTTCCCCTTCCCTTTACTTCCGGCCACCGAACGGTCTCGGCTCAATAGGTGGCCAAAGAACAAGAATGAAATGAACAAAAACCAACAAACAGCCTCGGAACCCTGCACGGGTAGTGCCGCCGACGGACACGGCGAAGAAACGTCTAACCCTATCTCGGGAACCGCAACGACGGTGCCGAAAGGGCCTGCACGGCCCAAAACCCAATTTCGATCCTCCGCAGCGACTGGAGATATGGCCCCACCCCTTGAGGGTAAGTCATCCTCCGGTGAAGCCGGAAGTACTAAGCCCCTCGAGGGGAAGTCGCTTCCGGTGGAAAAGCTGAGAACGATCAATCCCCCCAGGCCCACCAAGGCCTCTCCTACCCTGCACAGTTTGGTGGTCAAACAGGGGTCCTCCACGGACGAAAAACCAACCACAGCTGCGCAAAACACTGGCAAAGCCATTAAGCCTCACGTCAGGGCCCAGCGTGACCGGAGGGGATCCCCGAAGGTCATAAAACGGCTGGAGCCTATACCATACGCCCAACTGACGGAGACACAGAAAGCCTCTCTCGAGTGGGCCAAGGGAGTCCTGAACGCCAGCGAAAAGCGACCCGTAGGGAACGGCGCAAAGGACAAACCTCCCACTGGCACTGACCAGAGGAAGGACCTGGCGTCCAAGATACCCCGAGTGGATCGAAGAGGCACAGGACTTCCTCCCCCCCGAACCGTCGGTCGATGGCCATATCAGCTAAGCCATTTAGCGAGGCGGCAAAAGAGCACCTTACGCTGGCTGTGCTCGACAAGAGCCATCCCGACGGACATATCAGCACGGACAACTGGAAGTTCGTCTTGATGGGTCTCTGCAGGGTCTATAAGGGCATACTCTTGAAGTATCCCGGCCCTGCACCAGTCGTCCGCGACGCCGGCTGGTGTCAAGGGCGAATCAAGCTGGTCGAGTGCGCGGACGAGCGTGCAGTCCGACTGTACAAGGAGGCAATCTCCTCGGCGGGATAGCGGGCGGACTTGATGTCTGTCCACAGGGACGAGATCCCTAAACGGAACCATCTACACCGCAGGAGATCCTCAAACTCATCCGCCTTGGCAACGGAGATCTACCCACCAATGATTGGACGACAGTCCGAGTTGGCGAGACTAAGGAGAAGCACGTTACGTTGACCTCGTCATCAACGATGCTTCTATCCCAGTGCTCGCGGACTGTGGTGGGGTAATAAGTTACGGCTTCTACTCCATCACCATTAAGGTCCACAAGAGGACGGAGGGAGCCAAACAAACGGACCAGACGGGCAACGCCTCGAGCGCACCCGATTCCGTTACCACTCTCACTGGCGAGGGGGCCAACAAACCGGGAGACACCTCGAGCGTCCCTAAGGCCCCGGAGCCAGAGCCGAGCGCCCTGAGCGGAACTGAGGACATCCCATCGGGGGTATCGGACGTCGCGACGGATTCTGAGAGCGAAACGGGCTCAGCATCTGCTTACGTTGGGTCGATATACAGCCGATGGGTAGCGCCCGATGATGAGGACCAGCTTCTGGCTTCAGAATCTGAGGAGGCGGACCTTGACATCACAGTCAGGGCCGTCACCCAAAGAGAAGAGCCAGAGGCAATGGACGTCGGTGACTCTAGAGATGGTGCAGATTCTACAAATTAATCTGCACCACTCCAAGGCAGCTTCGGCTGCCCTCCTTCTGCGACTCAGAGAAAGAGCTGAGGACATCATTCTCGTCCAAGAGCCGTGGATCGTCAGAAACAGGGTTTGCGGACTGAACTCTGATGCCTACCAAACGGTAACAGCCCCAGTAGCAGGTAGGATCAGGTCATGTATTCTTATTAAAAAATCACTTTCTTATATTCTACTCTCTCAATACACCGACGAAGACACAGTAAGCATAAGCGTCCAGCTGAAAGAGAGCATCGTCTGGTTCCTGACCAGCTACATGACCCACGACAGCCAATCTCTCCCTCCAAAAATCCTAAAGGAAGCCATCATAGGGGCTGACAAGCAAAGACTCCCGGTCATAAATGGAGCTGACTCGAACGCACATCACGAGATATGGGGCTCAAGCGATATCAACCCTCGAGGTGAGTGTTTACTTGATTTTATATTGGCAAATAATCTACATATATATATGCAACCGGGGGAACGATCCCACCTTCATGACCTCTGTCAGAAGAGAAGTGCTGGACGTCACCATCGCATCAGGCAGCATGTCAGACCTCATAAGCAACTGGCAAGTGTCCAAAGAGCACTCCTTCTCCGACCACCTCTACATAACTTTTAAGATCAATCTCAATCCCTCTACTCTGTATGTAAAAACTGATAAGATAAACAAACAAAATAATAGAACGCAAGATAGAGATAATACGATCAAAAGTATTGACTTCAAGTTGGGTGGCGAGCTTACTGGGACTCCACACGCACAAGATTCAGCTGCGTGATATTGTCGCAATATATTATCACTACGAGATTGCGAGACAATTAAAGATAAAATTAGTACAATAACATTATAAGTGAAATTCAACTGTAATTTAATTTATTATATTGTTTGTAGTCTATTTTGGGGGTCGAGCGAATGCAGGATGTGGATGAAGCGCAATATAGTGCCCAGGTTACCCTAGACACCTAGCCAATCCCACATCAAGACCGTAGTGCACGATGAGGAATCGTACCCTTCCAGAGGTGACCCTGTTTCCACCGAACACTACGGATCTAGACCCGGAGGGTGTCGAAACTACCTTTCCCCCCTAATCCAGGGTGTCATGCGTTACCGTGCCCATGGATGGTTTGCAGTCAGGGGGCTATCCCGACTGAATTCTAACGGCATCTCCCGGACACCGGTCCACCTCCGGGAGTAACGGTGGACTTGCTGCGCCATGGGGCTCTGCCGTAGTCGACCGTTCCCTTCCCCTTCCCTTTACTTCCGGCCACCGAACGGTCTCGGCTCAATAGGTGGCCAAAGAACAAGAATGAAATGAACAAAAACCAACAAACAGCCTCGGAACCCTGCACGGGTAGTGCCGCCGACGGACACGGCGAAGAAACGTCTAACCCTATCTCGGGAACCGCAACGACGGTGCCGAAAGGGCCTGCACGGCCCAAAACCCAATTTCGATCCTCCGCAGCGACTGGAGATATGGCCCCACCCCTTGAGGGTAAGTCAGCCTCCGGTGAAGCCGGAAGTACTAAGCCCCTCGAGGGGAAGTCGCTTCCGGTGGAAAAGCTGAGGACGATCAATCCCCCCAGGCCCACCAAGGCCTCTCCTACCCTGCACAGTTTGCTAGCGAAACGCGACCCGAAGGGAACGGCGCAAAGGACAAACCTCCCACTGGCACTGACCAGAGGAAGGACCTGGCCTCCAAGAGAGCGATCTCAGGACGATACCCCGAGTGGATCGAAGAAGCACAGGACTTCCTCCCCCCGAACCGTCGGTCGATGGCCATATCAGCTAAGCCATTTAGCGAGGCGGCAAAAGAGCACCTTACGCTGGCTGTGCTCGACAAGAGCCATCCCGACGGAAATATCAGCACGGACAACTGGAAGTTCGTCTTGATGGGTCTCTGCAGGGTCTATAAGGGCATACTATTGAAGTATCCCGGCCCTGCACCAGTCGTCCGCGACGCCGGCTGGTGTCAAGGGCGAATCAAGCTGGTCGAGTGCGCGGACGAGCGTGCAGTCCGACTGTACAAGGAGGCAATCTCCTCGGTGGGACAGCGGGCGGACTTGATGTCTGTCCACAGGGACGAGATCCCTAAACGAAACCATCTACACCGCAGGAGATCCTCGAACTCATCCGCCTTGGCAACGGAGATCTACCCACCAATGATTGGACGACAGTCCGAGTTGGCGAGACTAAGGAGAAGCACGTTACGTTGACCTCGTCATCAACGATGCTTCTATCCCAGTGCTCGCGGACTGTGGTGGGGTAATAAGTTACGGCTTCTACTCCATCACCATTAAGGTCCACAAGAGGGCGGAGGGAGCCAAACAGAGGGACCAGACGGGCAACGCCTCGAGCGCATTCGATTCCGTTACCACTCTCACTGGCGAGGGGGCCAACAAACCGGGAGACACCTCGAGCGTCCCTAAGGCCCCGGAGCCAGAGCCGAGCGCCCTGAGCGCAACTGAGGACATCCCATCGGGGGTATCGGACGTCGCGACGGATTCTGAGAGCGAAACGGGCTCAGCATCTGCTTACGTTGGGTCGATATACAGCCGATGGGTAGCGCCCGATGATGAGGACCAGCTTCTGGCTTCAGAATCTGAGGAGGCGGACCTTGACATCACAGTCAGGGCCGTCACCCAAAGAGAAGAGCTAGAGGCAATGGACGTCGGTGACTCTAGAGATGGTGCAGATTCTACAAATTAATCTGCACCACTCCAATGCAGCTTCGGCTGCCCTCCTTCTGCGACTCAGAGAAAGAGCTGAGGACATCATTCTCGTCCAAGAGCCGTGGATCGTCAGAAACAGGGTTTGCGGACTGAACTCTGATGCCTACCAAACGGTAACAGCCCCAGTAGCAGGTAGGATCAGGTCATGTATTCTTATTAAAAAATCACTTTCTTATATTCTACTCTCTCAATACACCGACGAAGACACAGTAAGCATAAGCGTCCAGCTGAAAGAGAGCATCGTCTGGTTCCTGACCAGCTACATGACCCCCGACAGCCAATCTCTCCCTCCAAAAAGACTAAAAGAAGCCATCATAGGGGCTGACAAGCAAAGACTCCCGGTCATAAATGGAGCTGACTCGAACGCACATCACGAGATATGGGGCTCAAGCGATACCAACCCTCGAGGTGAGTGTTTACTTGATTTTATATTAGCAAATAATCTACATATATATATGCAACCGGGGGAACGATCCCACCTTCATGACCTCTGTCAGAAGAGAAGTGCTGGACGTCACCATCGCATCAGGCAGCATGTCAGACCTCATAAGCAACTGGCAAGTGTCCAAAGAGCACTCCTTCTCCGACCACCTCTACATAACTTTTAAGATCAATCTCAATCCCTCTACTCTAACAGCGTATAGGAACAAGAGGAGGACGGATTGGCAGATTAAATATTAATTTTCTTAATAGTGCGGAAATGTTAATTATTTGCATTTTACAAACGGTAGTCAAGTGCATATAGTGTAATATTCAGTGGAATAACCAATATAAAAGTGTGCATTTTTCAACTTTAAGTATTAATATCTCGAAAACTATGTCAGAGGCAGCTAAAAACTATATATTTGTGATCAGGGGTCCCCTCTACCCCCCGATCCTCCCTTTGTTTTTCAACTTCGGGGATGCTAAACTAAAATTTTCCCACGAAAATTATTAAGTGTCTTACGATAACCTTGTAAAAATTATCATTGCTTAAAATTGTGCTGAATACTGAAATATTTGCAAAGAACTAATGTATCTAAAAAGTTATAAGATAAACAAACAAAATAATACTGAAATATTTCCAAGGAACTTATGTATCTAAAAAGTGATAAGATAAATAAACAAAATAATAGAACGCAAGATAGAGATAATACGATCAAAAGTATTGACTTCAAGTTGGGTGGCGAGCTTACTGGGACTCCACACGCACAAGATTCAGCTGCGTGATATTGTCGCAATATATTATCACTACGAGATTGCGAGACAATTAAAGATAAAATTAGTACATTAACATTATAAGTGAAATTCAACTGTAATTTAATTTATTATATTGTTTGTAGTCTATTTTGGGGGTCGAGCGAATGCAGGATGTGGATGAAGCGCAATATAGTGCCTAGGTTACCCTAGACACCTAGCCAATCCCACATCAAGACCGTAGTGCACGATGAGGAATCGTACCCTTCCAGAGGTGACCCTGTTTCCACCGAACACTACGGATCTAGACCCGGAGGGTGTCGAAACTACCTTTCCCCCCTAATCCAGGGTGTCATGCGTTACCGTGCCCATGGATGGTTTGCAGTCAGGGGGCTTTTCCGACTGTATTCTAACGGCACCTCCCGGACACCGGTCCGCCTCCGGGAGTAACGGTGGACTTGCTGCGCCATGGGGCTCTGCCGTAGTCGACCGTTCCCTTCCCCTTCCCTTTACTTCCGGCCACCGAACGGTCTCGGCTCAATAGGTGGCCAAAGAACAAGAATGAAATGAACAAAAACCAACAAACAGCCTCGGAACCCTGCACGGGTAGTGCCGCCGACGGACACGGCGAAGAAACGTCTAACCCTATCTCGGGAACCGCAACGACGGTGCCGAAAGGGCCTGCACGGCCCAAAACCCAATTTCGATCCTCCGCAGCGACTGGAGATATGGCCCCACCCCTTGAGGGTAAGTCATCCTCCGGTGAAGCCGGAAGTACTAAGCCCCTCGAGGGGAAGTCGCTTCCGGTGGAAAAGCTGAGGACGATCAATCCCCCCAGGCCCACCAAGGCCTCTCCTACCCTGCACAGTTTGGTGGTCAAACAGGGGTCCTTCACGGACGAAAAACCAACCACAGCTGCGCAAAACACTGGCAAAGCCATTAAGCCCCACGTCAGGGCCCAGCGTGACCGGAGGGGATCCCCGAAGGTCATAAAACGGCTGGAGCCTATACCATACGCCCAACTGACGGAGGCACAGAAAGCCTCTCTCGAGTGGGCCAAGGGAGTCCTGAACGCCAGCGAAAAGCGACCCGTAGGGAACGGCGCAAAAGACAAACCTCCCACTGGCACTGACCAGAGGAAGGACCTGGCCTCCAAGAGACAGCGATCACTGCTCTTAATATCGAGCCACTAATGCATTCATTTTGGCACACACATATTATAAACACATTGTGCTATCAGCTTTTACTGTTTTTAGAAACAAAAACTATTTAAATACTTTGCGTTTCCTAAAGAAAAAGTTGCATTTTTAAGCCCCGCACAAAATACTAAAATTCCTGCCAAATGCATCTGTCAAACTACTGAAAACAACGAGCGAAGGAGAAACAAAAGGAAAATTGATCTAACCCAGTAAGCTAAAAGTACGCGGAAAGGAGTTCTGAGATACGTTTCAAAATTATATACACCACAATTAAGGCCTGCGGCGCTTTTCACTAATAAATATAATTTTCGCCTGCGGAGCTTTATATTGAAAATTTCCTATTCAAAATCGCGCAATTTAACATATGTAATGAACTCACATTTTGTCTGGAGTTTAACACAAATTTTTTACTGGGTAACTTTGTCTCCCTTTTCTATGGAAAAAGTTGCATTTGGCCCCCTCCTTCACCGCCCACCGCCCCCTTTTTATGCGACGCTATACCGAATATTAACCAAATATAGTTAACAATATAAAAAAGAGCGATTCTTTTAAGAATTCTCTTCGAATACAATCAAAGGCGACTATAACTATTTTTCGTATTCTTTTAAGCACATCACAGATATGGCAACACACTCATCTAATGTTGGTGCCGACCATTTTGCGTGTATGCAATTAGGTTATTTTTATTTATTTAATATTTATTAATAAAACGATTAAATATTAATTTTCTTTATAGTGCGGAAATGTTAATTATTTGCATCTTACAAACGGTAGTCAAGTGTATATAGTGTAATATTATCATTGCTTAAAATTGTGCTGAATACTGAAATATTTGCAAAGAACTAATGTATCTAAAAAGTTATAAGATAAACAAACAAAATAATACTGAAATATTTCCAAGGAACTAATGTATCTAAAAAGTGATAAGATAAATAAACAAAATAATAGAACGCAAGATAGAGATCATACGATCAAAAGTATTGACTTCAAGTTGGGTGGCGAGCTTACTGGGACTCCACACGCACAAGATTCAGCTGCGTGATATTGTCGCAATATATTATCACTACGAGATTGCGAGACAATTAAAGATAAAATTAGTACAATAACATTATAAGTGAAATTCAACTGTAAATTAATTTATTATATTGTTTGTAGTCTATTTTGGGGGTCGAGCGAATGCAGGATGTGGATGAAGCGCAATATAGTGCCCAGGTTACCCTAGACACCTAGCCAATCCCACATCAAGACCGTAGTGCACGATGAGGAATCGTACCCTTCCAGAGGTGACCCTGTTTCCACCGAACACTAAGGGTCTAGACCCGGAGGGTGTCGAAACTACCCTTCCCCCCTAATCCAGGGTGTCATGCGTTACCGTGCCCATGGATGGTTTGCAGTCAGGGGGCTTTACCGACTGTATTCTAACGGCGCCTCCCGGACACCGGTCCGCCTCCGGGAGTAACGGTGGACTTACCCTTACCCTTGAGGGTAAGTCATCCTCCGGTGAAGCCGGAAGTACTAAGCCCCTCGAGGGGAAGTCGCTTCCGGTGGAAAAGCTGAGAACGATCAATCCCCCCAGGCCCACCAAGGCCTCTCCTACCCTGCACAGTTTGCTAGCGAAACGCGACCCGAAGGGAACGGCGCAAAGGACAAACCTCCCACTGGCACTGACCAGAGGAAGGACCTGGCCTCCAAGAGAGCGATCTCAGGACGATACCCCGAGTGGATCGAAGAAGCACAGGACTTCCTCCCCCCGAACCGTCGGTCGATGGCCATATCAGCTAAGCCATTTAGCGAGGCGGCAAAAGAGCACCTTACGCTGGCTGTGCTCGACAAGAGCCATCCCGACGGAAATATCAGCACGGACAACTGGAAGTTCGTCTTGATGGGTCTCTGCAGGGTCTATAAGGGCATACTATTGAAGTATCCCGGCCCTGCACCAGTCGTCCGCGACGCCGGCTGGTGTCAAGGGCGAATCAAGCTGGTCGAGTGCGCGGACGAGCGTGCAGTCCGACTGTACAAGGAGGCAATCTCCTCGGTGGGACAGCGGGCGGACTTGATGTCTGTCCACAGGGACGAGATCCCTAAACGAAACCATCTACACCGCAGGAGATCCTCGAACTCATCCGCCTTGGCAACGGAGATCTACCCACCAATGATTGGACGACAGTCCGAGTTGGCGAGACTAAGGAGAAGCACGTTACGTTGACCTCGTCATCAACGATGCTTCTATCCCAGTGCTCGCGGACTGTGGTGGGGTAATAAGTTACGGCTTCTACTCCATCACCATTAAGGTCCACAAGAGGGCGGAGGGAGCCAAACAGAGGGACCAGACGGGCAACGCCTCGAGCGCATTCGATTCCGTTACCACTCTCACTGGCGAGGGGGCCAACAAACCGGGAGACACCTCGAGCGTCCCTAAGGCCCCGGAGCCAGAGCCGAGCGCCCTGAGCGCAACTGAGGACATCCCATCGGGGGTATCGGACGTCGCGACGGATTCTGAGAGCGAAACGGGCTCAGCATCTGCTTACGTTGGGTCGATATACAGCCGATGGGTAGCGCCCGATGATGAGGACCAGCTTCTGGCTTCAGAATCTGAGGAGGCGGACCTTGACATCACAGTCAGGGCCGTCACCCAAAGAGAAGAGCTAGAGGCAATGGACGTCGGTGACTCTAGAGATGGTGCAGATTCTACAAATTAATCTGCACCACTCCAATGCAGCTTCGGCTGCCCTCCTTCTGCGACTCAGAGAAAGAGCTGAGGACATCATTCTCGTCCAAGAGCCGTGGATCGTCAGAAACAGGGTTTGCGGACTGAACTCTGATGCCTACCAAACGGTAACAGCCCCAGTAGCAGGTAGGATCAGGTCATGTATTCTTATTAAAAAATCACTTTCTTATATTCTACTCTCTCAATACACCGACGAAGACACAGTAAGCATAAGCGTCCAGCTGAAAGAGAGCATCGTCTGGTTCCTGACCAGCTACATGACCCCCGACAGCCAATCTCTCCCTCCAAAAAGACTAAAAGAAGCCATCATAGGGGCTGACAAGCAAAGACTCCCGGTCATAAATGGAGCTGACTCGAACGCACATCACGAGATATGGGGCTCAAGCGATACCAACCCTCGAGGTGAGTGTTTACTTGATTTTATATTAGCAAATAATCTACATATATATATGCAACCGGGGGAACGATCCCACCTTCATGACCTCTGTCAGAAGAGAAGTGCTGGACGTCACCATCGCATCAGGCAGCATGTCAGACCTCATAAGCAACTGGCAAGTGTCCAAAGAGCACTCCTTCTCCGACCACCTCTACATAACTTTTAAGATCAATCTCAATCCCTCTACTCTAACAGCGTATAGGAACAAGAGGAGGACGGATTGGCAGATTAAATATTAATTTTCTTAATAGTGCGGAAATGTTAATTATTTGCATTTTACAAACGGTAGTCAAGTGCATATAGTGTAATATTCAGTGGAATAACCAATATAAAAGTGTGCATTTTTCAACTTTAAGTATTAATATCTCGAAAACTATGTCAGAGGCAGCTAAAAACTATATATTTGTGATCAGGGGTCCCCTCTACCCCCCGATCCTCCCTTTGTTTTTCAACTTCGGGGATGCTAAACTAAAATTTTCCCACGAAAATTATTAAGTGTCTTACGATAACCTTGTAAAAATTATCATTGCTTAAAATTGTGCTGAATACTGAAATATTTGCAAAGAACTAATGTATCTAAAAAGTTATAAGATAAACAAACAAAATAATACTGAAATATTTCCAAGGAACTTATGTATCTAAAAAGTGATAAGATAAATAAACAAAATAATAGAACGCAAGATAGAGATAATACGATCAAAAGTATTGACTTCAAGTTGGGTGGCGAGCTTACTGGGACTCCACACGCACAAGATTCAGCTGCGTGATATTGTCGCAATATATTATCACTACGAGATTGCGAGACAATTAAAGATAAAATTAGTACATTAACATTATAAGTGAAATTCAACTGTAATTTAATTTATTTATAATTTAATTTAGTGGTGACCCTGTTTCCACCGAACACTACGGATCTAGACCCGGAGGGTGTCGAAACTACCTTTCCCCCCTAATCCAGGGTGTCATGCGTTACCGTGCCCATGGATGGTTTGCAGTCAGGGGGCTTTTCCGACTGTATTCTAACGGCACCTCCCGGACACCGGTCCGCCTCCGGGAGTAACGGTGGACTTGCTGCGCCATGGGGCTCTGCCGTAGTCGACCGTTCCCTTCCCCTTCCCTTTACTTCCGGCCACCGAACGGTCTCGGCTCAATAGGTGGCCAAAGAACAAGAATGAAATGAACAAAAACCAACAAACAGCCTCGGAACCCTGCACGGGTAGTGCCGCCGACGGACACGCCGACGGACACGGCGAAGAAACGTCTAACCCTATCTCGGGAACCGCAACGACGGTGCCGAAAGGGCCTGCACGGCCCAAAACCCAATTTCGATCCTCCGCAGCGACTGGAGATATGGCCCCACCCCTTGAGGGTAAGTCATCCTCCGGTGAAGCCGGAAGTACTAAGCCCCTCGAGGGGAAGTCGCTTCCGGTGGAAAAGCTGAGAACGATCAATCCCCCCAGGCCCACCAAGGCCTCTCCTACCCTGCACAGTTTGGTGGTCAAACAGGGGTCCTCCACGGACGAAAAACCAACCACAGCTGCGCAAAACACTGGCAAAGCCATTAAGCCTCACGTCAGGGCCCAGCGTGACCGGAGGGGATCCCCGAAGGTCATAAAACGGCTGGAGCCTATACCATACGCCCAACTGACGGAGACACAGAAAGCCTCTCTCGAGTGGGCCAAGGGAGTCCTGAACGCCAGCGAAAAGCGACCCGTAGGGAACGGCGCAAAGGACAAACCTCCCACTGGCACTGACCAGAGGAAGGACCTGGCGTCCAAGATACCCCGAGTGGATCGAAGAGGCACAGGACTTCCTCCCCCCCGAACCGTCGGTCGATGGCCATATCAGCTAAGCCATTTAGCGAGGCGGCAAAAGAGCACCTTACGCTGGCTGTGCTCGACAAGAGCCATCCCGACGGACATATCAGCACGGACAACTGGAAGTTCGTCTTGATGGGTCTCTGCAGGGTCTATAAGGGCATTCTCTTGAAGTATCCCGGCCCTGCACCAGTCGTCCGCGACGCCGGCTGGTGTCAAGGGCGAATCAAGCTGGTCGAGTGTGCGGACGAGCGTGCAGTCCGACTGTACAAGGAGGCAATCTCCTCGGCGGGATAGCGGGCGGACTTGATGTCTGTCCACAGGGACGAGATCCCTAAACGGAACCATCTACACCGCAGGAGATCCTCAAACTCATCCGCCTTGGCAACGGAGATCTACCCACCAATGATTGGACGACAGTCCGAGTTGGCGAGACTAAGGAGAAGCACGTTACGTTGACCTCGTCATCAACGATGCTTCTATCCCAGTGCTCGCGGACTGTGGTGGGGTAATAAGTTACGGCTTCTACTCCATCACCATTAAGGTCCACAAGAGGACGGAGGGAGCCAAACAAACGGACCAGACGGGCAACGCCTCGAGCGCACCCGATTCCGTTACCACTCTCACTGGCGAGGGGGCCAACAAACCGGGAGACACCTCGAGCGTCCCTAAGGCCCCGGAGCCAGAGCCGAGCGCCCTGAGCGGAACTGAGGACATCCCATCGGGGGTATCGGACGTCGCGACGGATTCTGAGAGCGAAACGGGCTCAGCATCTGCTTACGTTGGGTCGATATACAGCCGATGGGTAGCGCCCGATGATGAGGACCAGCTTCTGGCTTCAGAATCTGAGGAGGCGGACCTTGACATCACAGTCAGGGCCGTCACCCAAAGAGAAGAGCCAGAGGCAATGGACGTCGGTGACTCTAGAGATGGTGCAGATTCTACAAATTAATCTGCACCACTCCAAGGCAGCTTCGGCTGCCCTCCTTCTGCGACTCAGAGAAAGAGCTGAGGACATCATTCTCGTCCAAGAGCCGTGGATCGTCAGAAACAGGGTTTGCGGACTGAACTCTGATGCCTACCAAACGGTAACAGCCCCAGTAGCAGGTAGGATCAGGTCATGTATTCTTATTAAAAAATCACTTTCTTATATTCTACTCTCTCAATACACCGACGAAGACACAGTAAGCATAAGCGTCCAGCTGAAAGAGAGCATCGTCTGGTTCCTGACCAGCTACATGACCCACGACAGCCAATCTCTCCCTCCAAAAATCCTAAAGGAAGCCATCATAGGGGCTGACAAGCAAAGACTCCCGGTCATAAATGGAGCTGACTCGAACGCACATCACGAGATATGGGGCTCAAGCGATATCAACCCTCGAGGTGAGTGTTTACTTGATTTTATATTGGCAAATAATCTACATATATATATGCAACCGGGGGAACGATCCCACCTTCATGACCTCTGTCAGAAGAGAAGTGCTGGACGTCACCATCGCATCAGGCAGCATGTCAGACCTCATAAGCAACTGGCAAGTGTCCAAAGAGCACTCCTTCTCCGACCACCTCTACATAACTTTTAAGATCAATCTCAATCCCTCTACTCTGTATGTAAAAACTGATAAGATAAACAAACAAAATAATAGAACGCAAGATAGAGATAATACGATCAAAAGTATTGACTTCAAGTTGGGTGGCGAGCTTACTGGGACTCCACACGCACAAGATTCAGCTGCGTGATATTGTCGCAATATATTATCACTACGAGATTGCGAGACAATTAAAGATAAAATTAGTACAATAACATTATAAGTAAAATTCAACTGTAATTTAATTTATTTATAATTTAATTTAGTGGTGACCCTGTTTCCACCGAACACTACGGATCTAGACCCGGAGGGTGTCGAAACTACCTTTCCCCCCTAATCCAGGGTGTCATGCGTTACCGTGCCCATGGATGGTTTGCAGTCAGGGGGCTTTTCCGACTGTATTCTAACGGCACCTCCCGGACACCGGTCCGCCTCCGGGAGTAACGGTGGACTTGCTGCGCCATGGGGCTCTGCCGTAGTCGACCGTTCCCTTCCCCTTCCCTTTACTTCCGGCCACCGAACGGTCTCGGCTCAATAGGTGGCCAAAGAACAAGAATGAAATGAACAAAAACCAACAAACAGCCTCGGAACCCTGCACGGGTAGTGCCGCCGACGGACACGGCGAAGAAACGTCTAACCCTATCTCGGGAACCGCAACGACGGTGCCGAAAGGGCCTGCACGGCCCAAAACCCAATTTCGATCCTCCGCAGCGACTGGAGATATGGCCCCACCCCTTGAGGGTAAGTCATCCTCCGGTGAAGCCGGAAGTACTAAGCCCCTCGAGGGGAAGTCGCTTCCGGTGGAAAAGCTGAGAACGATCCATCCCCCCAGGCCCACCAAGGCCTCTCCTACCCTGCACAGTTTGGTGGTCAAACAGGGGTCCTCCACGGACGAAAAACCAACCACAGCTGCGCAAAACACTGGCAAAGCCATTAAGCCTCACGTCAGGGCCCAGCGTGACCGGAGGGGATCCCCGAAGGTCATAAAACGGCTGGAGCCTATACCATACGCCCAACTGACGGAGACACAGAAAGCCTCTCTCGAGTGGGCCAAGGGAGTCCTGAACGCCAGCGAAAAGCGACCCGTAGGGAACGGCGCAAAGGACAAACCTCCCACTGGCACTGACCAGAGGAAGGACCTGGCGTCCAAGATACCCCGAGTGGATCGAAGAGGCACAGGACTTCCTCCCCCCCGAACCGTCGGTCGATGGCCATATCAGCTAAGCCATTTAGCGAGGCGGCAAAAGAGCACCTTACGCTGGCTGTGCTCGACAAGAGCCATCCCGACGGACATATCAGCACGGACAACTGGAAGTTCGTCTTGATGGGTCTCTGCAGGGTCTATAAGGGCATACTCTTGAAGTATCCCGGCCCTGCACCAGTCGTCCGCGACGCCGGCTGGTGTCAAGGGCGAATCAAGCTGGTCGAGTGCGCGGACGAGCGTGCAGTCCGACTGTACAAGGAGGCAATCTCCTCGGCGGGATAGCGGGCGGACTTGATGTCTGTCCACAGGGACGAGATCCCTAAACGGAACCATCTACACCGCAGGAGATCCTCAAACTCATCCGCCTTGGCAACGGAGATCTACCCACCAATGATTGGACGACAGTCCGAGTTGGCGAGACTAAGGAGAAGCACGTTACGTTGACCTCGTCATCAACGATGCTTCTATCCCAGTGCTCGCGGACTGTGGTGGGGTAATAAGTTACGGCTTCTACTCCATCACCATTAAGGTCCACAAGAGGACGGAGGGAGCCAAACAAACGGACCAGACGGGCAACGCCTCGAGCGCACCCGATTCCGTTACCACTCTCACTGGCGAGGGGGCCAACAAACCGGGAGACACCTCGAGCGTCCCTAAGGCCCCGGAGCCAGAGCCGAGCGCCCTGAGCGGAACTGAGGACATCCCATCGGGGGTATCGGACGTCGCGACGGATTCTGAGAGCGAAACGGGCTCAGCATATGCTTACGTTGGGTCGATATACAGCCGATGGGTAGCGCCCGATGATGAGGACCAGCTTCTGGCTTCAGAATCTGAGGAGGCGGACCTTGACATCACAGTCAGGGCCGTCACCCAAAGAGAAGAGCCAGAGGCAATGGACGTCGGTGACTCTAGAGATGGTGCAGATTCTACAAATTAATCTGCACCACTCCAAGGCAGCTTCGGCTGCCCTCCTTCTGCGACTCAGAGAAAGAGCTGAGGACATCATTCTCGTCCAAGAGCCGTGGATCGTCAGAAACAGGGTTTGCGGACTGAACTCTGATGCCTACCAAACGGTAACAGCCCCAGTAGCAGGTAGGATCAGGTCATGTATTCTTATTAAAAAATCACTTTCTTATATTCTACTCTCTCAATACACCGACGAAGACACAGTAAGCATAAGCGTCCAGCTGAAAGAGAGCATCGTCTGGTTCCTGACCAGCTACATGACCCACGACAGCCAATCTCTCCCTCCAAAAATCCTAAAGGAAGCCATCATAGGGGCTGACAAGCAAAGACTCCCGGTCATAAATGGAGCTGACTCGAACGCACATCACGAGATATGGGGCTCAAGCGATATCAACCCTCGAGGTGAGTGTTTACTTGATTTTATATTGGCAAATAATCTACATATATATATGCAACCGGGGGAACGATCCCACCTTCATGACCTCTGTCAGAAGAGAAGTGCTGGACGTCACCATCGCATCAGGCAGCATGTCAGACCTCATAAGCAACTGGCAAGTGTCCAAAGAGCACTCCTTCTCCGACCACCTCTACATAACTTTTAAGATCAATCTCAATCCCTCTACTCTGTATGTAAAAACTGATAAGATAAACAAACAAAATAATAGAACGCAAGATAGAGATAATACGATCAAAAGTATTGACTTCAAGTTGGGTGGCGAGCTTACTGGGACTCCACACGCACAAGATTCAGCTGCGTGATATTGTCGCAATATATTATCACTACGAGATTGCGAGACAATTAAAGATAAAATTAGTACAATAACATTATAAGTGAAATTCAACTGTAATTTAATTTATTATATTGTTTGTAGTCTATTTTGGGGGTCGAGCGAATGCAGGATGTGGATGAAGCGCAATATAGTGCCCAGGTTACCCTAGACACCTAGCCAATCCCACATCAAGACCGTAGTGCACGATGAGGAATCGTACCCTTCCAGAGGTGACCCTGTTTCCACCGAACACTACGGATCTAGACCCGGAGGGTGTCGAAACTACCTTTCCCCCCTAATCCAGGGTGTCATGCGTTACCGTGCCCATGGATGGTTTGCAGTCAGGGGGCTATCCCGACTGAATTCTAACGGCATCTCCCGGACACCGGTCCACCTCCGGGAGTAACGGTGGACTTGCTGCGCCATGGGGCTCTGCCGTAGTCGACCGTTCCCTTCCCCTTCCCTTTACTTCCGGCCACCGAACGGTCTCGGCTCAATAGGTGGCCAAAGAACAAGAATGAAATGAACAAAAACCAACAAACAGCCTCGGAACCCTGCACGGGTAGTGCCGCCGACGGACACGGCGAAGAAACGTCTAACCCTATCTCGGGAACCGCAACGACGGTGCCGAAAGGGCCTGCACGGCCCAAAACCCAATTTCGATCCTCCGCAGCGACTGGAGATATGGCCCCACCCCTTGAGGGTAAGTCAGCCTCCGGTGAAGCCGGAAGTATTAAGCCCCTCGAGGGGAAGTCGCTTCCGGTGGAAAAGCTGAGGACGATCAATCCCCCCAGGCCCACCAAGGCCTCTCCTACCCTGCACAGTTTGGTGGTCAAACAGGGGTCCTTCACGGACGAAAAACCAACCACAGCTGCGCAAAACACTGGCAAAGCCATTAAGCCTCACGTCAGGGCCCAGCGTGACCGGAGGGGATCCCCGAAGGTCATAAAACGGCTGGAGCCTATACCATACGCCCAACTGACGGAGGCACAGAAAGCCTCTCTCGAGTGGGCCAAGGGAGTCCTGAACGCCAGCGAAAAGCGACCCGTAGGGAACGGCGCAAAAGACAAACCTCCCACTGGCACTGACCAGAGGAAGGACCTGGCCTCCAAGAGACAGCGATCACTGCTCTTAATATCGAGCCACTAATGCATTCATTTTGGCACACACATATTATAAACACATTGTGCTATCAGCTTTTACTGTTTTTAGAAACAAAAACTATTTAAATACTTTGCGTTTCCTAAAGAAAAAGTTGCATTTTTAAGCCCCGCACAAAATACTAAAATTCCTGCCAAATGCATCTGTCAAACTACTGAAAACAACGAGCGAAGGAGAAACAAAAGGAAAATTGATCTAACCCAGTAAGCTAAAAGTACGCGGAAAGGAGTTCTGAGATACGTTTCAAAATTATATACACCACAATTAAGGCCTGCGGCGCTTTTCACTAATAAATATAATTTTCGCCTGCGGAGCTTTATATTGAAAATTTCCTATTCAAAATCGCGCAATTTAACATATGTAATGAACTCACATTTTGTCTGGAGTTTAACACAAATTTTTTACTGGGTAACTTTGTCTCCCTTTTCTATGGAAAAACTTGCATTTGGCCCCCTCCTTCACCGCCCACCGCCCCCTTTTCATGCGACGCTATACCGAATATTAACCAAATATAGTTAACAATATAAAAAAGAGCGATTCTTTTAAGAATTCCCTTCGAATACAATCAAAGGCGACTATAACTATTTTTCGTATTCTTTTAAGCACATCACAGATATGGCAACACACTCATCTAATGTTGGTGCCGACCATTTTGCGTGTATGCAATTAGGTTATTTTTATTTATTTAATATTTATTAATAAAACGATTAAATATTAATTTTCTTTATAGCGCGGAAATGTTAATTATTTGCATCTTACAAACGGTAGTCAAGTGTATATAGTGTAATATTATCATTGCTTAAAATTGTGCTGAATACTGAAATATTTGCAAAGAACTAATGTATCTAAAAAGTTATAAGATAAACAAACAAAATAATACTGAAATATTTCCAAGGAACTAATGTATCTAAAAAGTGATAAGATAAATAAACAAAATAATAGAACGCAAGATAGAGATCATACGATCAAAAGTATTGACTTCAAGTTGGGTGGCGAGCTTACTGGGACTCCACACGCACAAGATTCAGCTGCGTGATATTGTCGCAATATATTATCACTACGAGATTGCGAGACAATTAAAGATAAAATTAGTACAATAACATTATAAGTGAAATTCAACTGTAAATTAATTTATTATATTGTTTGTAGTCTATTTTGGGGGTCGAGCGAATGCAGGATGTGGATGAAGCGCAATATAGTGCCCAGGTTACCCTAGACACCTAGCCAATCCCACATCAAGACCGTAGTGCACGATGAGGAATCGTACCCTTCCAGAGGTGACCCTGTTTCCACCGAACACTAAGGGTCTAGACCCGGAGGGTGTCGAAACTACCCTTCCCCCCTAATCCAGGGTGTCATGCGTTACCGTGCCCATGGATGGTTTGCAGTCAGGGGGCTTTACCGACTGTATTCTAACGGCGCCTCCCGGACACCGGTCCGCCTCCGGGAGTAACGGTGGACTTACCCTTACCCTTGAGGGTAAGTTATCCTCCGGTGAAGCCGGAAGTACTAAGCCCCTCGAGGGGAAGTCGCTTCCGGTGGAAAAGCTGAGGACGATCAATCCCCCCAGGCCCACCAAGGCCTCTCCTACCCTGCACAGTTTGCTAGCGAAACGCGACCCGAAGGGAACGGCGCAAAGGACAAACCTCCCACTGGCACTGACCAGAGGAAGGACCTGGCCTCCAAGAGAGCGATCTCAGGACGATACCCCGAGTGGATCGAAGAAGCACAGGACTTCCTCCCCCCGAACCGTCGGTCGATGGCCATATCAGCTAAGCCATTTAGCGAGGCGGCAAAAGAGCACCTTACGCTGGCTGTGCTCGACAAGAGCCATCCCGACGGAAATATCAGCACGGAAAACTGGAAGTTCGTCTTGATGGGTCTCTGCAGGGTCTATAAGGGCATACTCTTGAAGTATCCCGGCCCTGCACCAGTCGTCCGCGACGCCGGCTGGTGTCAAGGGCGAATCAAGCTGGTCGAGTGCGCGGACGAGCGTGCAGTCCGACTGTACAAGGAGGCAATCTCCTCGGTGGGACAGCGGGCGGACTTGATGTCTGTCCACAGGGACGAGATCCCTAAACGAAACCATCTACACCGCAGGAGATCCTCGAACTCATCCGCCTTGGCAACGGAGATCTACCCACCAATGATTGGACGACAGTCCGAGTTGGCGAGACTAAGGAGAAGCACGTTACGTTGACCTCGTCATCAACGATGCTTCTATCCCAGTGCTCGCGGACTGTGGTGGGGTAATAAGTTACGGCTTCTACTCCATCACCATTAAGGTCCACAAGAGGGCGGAGGGAGCCAAACAGAGGGACCAGACGGGCAACGCCTCGAGCGCATTCGATTCCGTTACCACTCTCACTGGCGAGGGGGCCAACAAACCGGGAGACACCTCGAGCGTCCCTAAGGCCCCGGAGCCAGAGCCGAGCGCCCTGAGCGCAACTGAGGACATCCCATCGGGGGTATCGGACGTCGCGACGGATTCTGAGAGCGAAACGGGCTCAGCATCTGCTTACGTTGGGTCGATATACAGCCGATGGGTAGCGCCCGTGATGAGGACCAGCTTCTGGCTTCAGAATCTGAGGAGGCGGACCTTGACATCACAGTCAGGGCCGTCACCCAAAGAGAAGAGCTAGAGGCAATGGACGTCGGTGACTCTAGAGATGGTGCAGATTCTACAAATTAATCTGCACCACTCCAATGCAGCTTCGGCTGCCCTCCTTCTGCGACTCAGAGAAAGAGCTGAGGACATCATTCTCGTCCAAGAGCCGTGGATCGTCAGAAACAGGGTTTGCGGACTGAACTCTGATGCCTACCAAACGGTAACAGCCCCAGTAGCAGGTAGGATCAGGTCATGTATTCTTATTAAAAAATCACTTTCTTATATTCTACTCTCTCAATACACCGACGAAGACACAGTAAGCATAAGCGTCCAGCTGAAAGAGAGCATCGTCTGGTTCCTGACCAGCTACATGACCCCCGACAGCCAATCTCTCCCTCCAAAAAGACTAACACCCCTATGCTGTAATCCGAATGTTCGTAGTTACGAATTCGTAGCTCCGTTCCGAAAGTTCGAAATTTGGTATGCTGAAATCCGATCGTAACTATCAACCGCGTTGCCAACCAAAAACAGGAATTTCGAAGTTCGTAATTACCCATAATGGCAGAAATATACACGTACCGATATTATTGCAAGTAAAGAATGAAGTTTAATATCAACATTTATAAGCCATTTGATAAGAAGTGTTCGTTAATTTAATCCAGAATTGCATAAATATGCATCTAATGTATGTACATTGTTAAGAGATGATCTAAATACAAATTTCTTAAATTATGAAGTGTGTAATATTGTCGAATTCAATGCTAAGATATATTAATGTTAAATGGTTTAAAGATTTGTGACAAGTTTTCGCCTTAACAAAGAAGCATTCATACAAGAAACATACTGCGTACGATTTGTTTGTGATCTTCGCAAATATATAGTACACACGTAATAATTCTAGTTTTTCTTGCATAGTTTGTATTACATATGTACATAAATACAAATGAACACATGTATATACACACATACATGCATATTTGCTTATTTTTGGGTATATAAACGTTTATTTTTCTAAAATTTATTTCGCTCCGACACCAGTGGCTGTTCGTACAAAAATTCCGCAATTGACAGCTCCGACGGATTCTGGCATACAGATATTACGAATTTCGAATTTACGATTACGAAAAACGGATTTGAGCATACCTATTTTACGATTCGTAGCGTAATCGAACGTACGACGGATTCCAGCATAGGGGTGTAAAAGAAGCCATAATAGGGGCTGACAAGCAAAGACTCCCGGTCATAAATGGAGCTGACTCGAACGCACATCACGAGATATGGGGCTCAAGCGATACCAACCCTCGAGGTGAGTGTTTACTTGATTTTATATTAGCAAATAATCTACATATATATATGCAACCGGGGGAACGATCCCACCTTCATGACCTCTGTCAGAAGAGAAGTGCTGGACGTCACCATCGCATCAGGCAGCATGTCAGACCTCATAAGCAACTGGCAAGTGTCCAAAGAGCACTCCTTCTCCGACCACCTCTACATAACTTTTAAGATCAATCTCAATCCCTCTACTCTAACAGCGTATAGGAACAAGAGGCGGACGGATTGGCAGATTAAATATTAATTTTCTTAATAGTGCGGAAATGTTAATTATTTGCATTTTACAAACGGTAGTCAAGTGCATATAGTGTAATATTCAGTGGAATAACCGATATAAAAGTGTGCATTTTTCAACTTTAAGTATTAATATCTCGAAAACTATGTCAGAGGCAGCTAAAAACTATATATTTGTGATCAGGGGTCCCCTCTACCCCCCGATCCTCCCTTTGTTTTTCAACTTCGGGGATGCTAAACTAAAATTTTCCCGCGAAAATTATTAAGTGTCTTACGATAACCTTGTAAAAATTATCATTGCTTAAAATTGTGCTGAATACTGAAATATTTGCAAAGAACTAATGTATCTAAAAAGTTATAAGATAAACAAACAAAATAATACTGAAATATTTCCAAGGAACTAATGTATCTAAAAAGTGATAAGATAAATAAACAAAATAATAGAACGCAAGATAGAGATCATACGATCAAAAGTATTGACTTCAAGTTGGGTGGCGAGCTTACTGGGACTCCACACGCACAAGATTCAGCTGCGTGATATTGTCGCAATATATTATCACTACGAGATTGCGAGACAATTAAAGATAAAATTAGTACAATAACATTATAAGTGAAATTCAACTGTAATTTAATTTATTATATTGTTTGTAGTCTATTTTGGGGGTCGAGCGAATGCAGGATGTGGATGAAGCGCAATATAGTGCCCAGGTTACCCTAGACACCTAGCCAATCCCACATCAAGACCGTAGTGCACCGAACACTACGGATCTAGACCCGGAGGGTGTCGAAACTACCTTTCCCCCCTAATCCAGGGTGTCATGCGTTACCGTGCCCATGGATGGTTTGCAGTCAGGGGGCTTTTCCGACTGTATTCTAACGGCACCTCCCGGACACCGGTCCGCCTCCGGGAGTAACGGTGGACTTGCTGCGCCATGGGGCTCTGCCGTAGTCGACCGTTCCCTTCCCCTTCCCTTTACTTCCGGCCACCGAACGGTCTCGGCTCAATAGGTGGCCAAAGAACAAGAATGAAATGAACAAAAACCAACAAACAGCCTCGGAACCCTGCACGGGTAGTGCCGCCGACGGACACGGCGAAGAAACGTCTAACCCTATCTCGGGAACCGCAACGACGGTGCCGAAAGGGCCTGCACGGCCCAAAACCCAATTTCGATCCTCCGCAGCGACTGGAGATATGGCCCCACCCCTTGAGGGTAAGTCATCCTCCGGTGAAGCCGGAAGTACTAAGCCCCTCGAGGGGAAGTCGCTTCCGGTGGAAAAGCTGAGAACGATCAATCCCCCCAGGCCCACCAAGGCCTCTCCTACCCTGCACAGTTTGCTAGCGAAACGCGACCCGAAGGGAACGGCGCAAAGGACAAACCTCCCACTGGCACTGACCAGCGGAAGGACCTGGCCTCCAAGAGACAGCGATCTCAGGACGATACCCCGAGTGGATCGAAGAAGCACAGGACTTCCTCCCCCACGAACCGTCGGTCGATGGCCATATCAGCTAAGCCATTTAGCGAGGCGGCAAAAGAGCACCTTACGCTGGCTGTGCTCGACAAGAGCCATCCCGACGGAAATATCAGCACGGACAACTGGAAGTTCGTCTTGATGGGTCTCTGCAGGGTCTATAAGGGCATACTCTTGAAGTATCCCGGCCCTGCACCAGTCGTCCGCGACGCCGGCTGGTGTCAAGGGCGAATCAAGCTGGTCGAGTGCGCGGACGAGCGTGCAGTCCGACTGTACAAGGAGGCAATCTCCTCGGTGGGACAGCGGGCGGACTTAATGTCTGTCCACAGGGACGAGATCCCTAAACGAAACCATCTACACCGCAGGAGATCCTCGAACTCATCCGCCTTGGCAACGGAGATCTACCCACCAATGATTGGACGACAGTCCGAGTTGGCGAGACTAAGGAGAAGCACGTTACGTTGACCTCGTCATCAACGATGCTTCTATCCCAGTGCTCGCGGACTGTGGTGGGTAATAAGTTACGGCTTCTACTCCATCACCATTAAGGTCCACAAGAGGGCGGAGGGAGCCAAACAGAGGGACCAGACGGGCAACGCCTCGAGCGCATTCGATTCCGTTACCACTCTCACTGGCGAGGGGGCCAACAAACCGGGAGACACCTCGAGCGTCCCTAAGGCCCCGGAGCCAGAGCCGAGCGCCCTGAGCGCAACTGAGGACATCCCATCGGGGGTATCGCACGTCGCGACGGATGCTGAGAGCGAAACGGGCTCAGCATCTGCTTACGTTGGGTCGATATACAGCCGATGGGTAGCGCCCGATGATGAGGACCAGCTTCTGGCTTCGGAATCTGAGGAGGCGGACCTTGACATCACAGTCAGGGCCGTCACCCAAAGAGAAGAGGCAGAGGCAATTCTACAAATTAATCTGCACCACTCCAAGGCAGCTTCGGCTGCCCTCCTTCTGCGACTCAGAGAAAGAGCTGAGAACATCATTCTCGTCCAAGAGCCGTGGATCGTCAGAAACAGGGTTTGCGGACTGAACTCTGATGCCTACCAAACGGTAACAGCCCCAGTAGAAGGTAGGATCAGGTCATGTATTCTTATTAAGAAATCACTTTCTTATATTCTACTCTCTCAAAACACCGACGAAGACACAGTAAGCATAAGCGTCCAGCTGAAAGAGAGCATCGTCTGATTCCTGACCAGTTACATGACCCACGACAGCCAATCTCTCCCTCCAAAAAGACTGAAGGAAGCCATCATAGGGGCTGACAAGCAAAGACTCCACTTCCACAACAGTCGGTTCTACGCTACCGAAGTGACTCGGATTTCATCCGACCAAGGACTGTTGTTTCGGCGACCTAACCCCACTTAGGCTGCCGGACACCCCCAATCTTATCTCCCCTTGGGTGCAATACCTTGCAGCAGGATTGCTACTCATACTTCTGGCCAGGGCGGGCGTCGAGCCTAACCCTGGCCCAGAAACCTACTTCTGCTGCATCTGCCAGAGAAGGCTCCATCCGAATTCCACGTCGGTGAGGTGTAATTCGTGCAACGGATGGTGCCATCTTAAGGTCTGCTCAGGCCTTAAGAAAACTAGGGAGTGGTCCACATCCTATGTGGGCCAGTGTTGCTCGCGCACTCAAGCGCCCCAAGCCTCCACGGCATCCCCCCTTGCGCCCCCCGCGCCGGTGCCTCAGAGCACCCCTATTGCCTCCACGGCCCCCCGGAGCTCACAGCAACACCAAACCTCCCCACCGCCCCCTCGCTCCACCACACGTGGCGCCAACCAGCAACTACTGGTTGCCCCCACTATCTGCTGTGTATGCCGGGCCAGAGTGCACCGGAATGCCTGCTCCGTCAGGTGTAATGCCTGCCAGGGCTGGTGCCACTTCCGGGCGTGCTCTGGCCTACGCACCACAAGGGACTGGTCCGTGAGCTTTACCGCCTCCTGCTGCCGCAACAACCCCCCGCCAGTGTCGCTCACGACACCGCCCACAACAACCGCTGGGCCTTTACTACCACAGCGGGATGCACAGCCGGGGCGGGCCGGCCCTCGGATCCAGTCCCTCACCCCCCTCAACGCGACAACCTTACCGAGACAGACGAGACTCCTACAGTTCAACTGCAACGGACTCTCGAGCAAGATCTCGGGGGTGGTTGCCTTCATGGCTCGGCACGGGCTGTTAATAGCTGCGGTCCAAGAAACGAAGCTACGTCGCAGCTCAACGTTAACGAACTGCGACGGATACAACGTGCTTCGTAGAGATCGCGAGCGAGATAATGGTGGAGGCCTAGCCTTCATTCTACACAACACCGTGCAGTATCGTCTTATCGATGCAGACATCGACCCAAGGGACAGCACCTTAGAATGTCAAGGGATTGCTGTCCGGTCAGGCGATGTCGAGCTCGAAATATTTAACACATATATACCCCCTGTCTCCTGCTGCCCCGCTGGATATCACCCTGACATAGGTGCGCTCCTCAGTGGTGAAAACCGTTTGGTAGTCGGAGACTTTAATGCGCACCACGATCTTTGGTTCTCAAGCCTATCAAATGATCGTAGGGGAAATATTTTGGCAGAGCAGATAGACGATTCGACATTCTGCACCATGAACGACGAAGCCCCCACCAGGATTGTGGGTAGTTGCAGCAGCTTGCCAGATCTAACAATAGCTAGCGCAGGTCTGATAAATAGCATAACGTGGCGACCTATGCTATCGCTTGCATCAGACCACCTAGATGACTATGGGATCTCGATTGACAGACCTGCCAACTATGTTGCCTCGGACCGCCACACCTATGTCAACTTCAAAAAAGCTGACTGGGAGCGGTTTGAGGATTTCACTGAAGACGCCTTCAGTGCTCTCTCAACTCCAACCGACGTTCGCGTAGGCGAGCGCTTGTTCCGCAGGGTGGTGAAGTCCGCTGCAGCCCGTTTCATTCCGGCAGGGAGGATCCCTGTGATCCGTCCTGACCTCCCGGGTGAGGCGGTGTCTCTAGCGGATGAACGCGACCACCTCCGGCAGGCGGACCCCGGTAATCCCCGTATTAGGCAACTAAACGGGGAGATCCAACGCCTGGTCAACGTTCACAAGCGGAACAAGTGGAGGGAGCACTTGAAGTCCTGCAACCTCGGTGCCGGAGTGGGCAAATTATGGTCGACCGTGAGGTCCCTGTCCAACCCGACGAGGCGTGATGATCGAACAGAAATCTCCTTTGGAGACCACGCCTCGTCGGACCCGAAGCGATGCGCGAACTATTTTAGTCGACAATTCACATTGCATCCTTCGGCTGACAGAACCAAACGGTCAGTCACCAGAAGGCTGCGCAAGTCAACACAAAGCGCACCAATTGTCCTCTCTAGAACTGAGGTGAAGGAAGCCATCGGGAAGGCGAAAGCCTCCAAATCCATTGGCCCAGACGGGTTAAGCATGTTGACGCTGAAAAAATTGGGCACCGCGGGAGTAGCATATCTCACCAGGGTCCTCAATCTGTCGCTATCCACCACGGTCATTCCGGATATCTGGAAGACCAGTAGGGTGATACCACTGCTGAAACCAGGGAAGCCGGCTGGCCAAGGCGAGTCCTATCGGCCGATCTCCCTGCTTTCTCCAGTGGTTAAGACACTTGAGGCCCTGCTGCTCCCGCATTTCAACCACCACCTCAGCCCGGCGAAGCATCAACACGGCTTCCGGAAAGTGCATAGCACCACAACGGCACTTAACGCTATAAACACTCAGGTTAATCGTGGTTTCAACGGCAACCGCCCCTGTGAGAGAACCGTCCTCGTGGCTTTGGACTTGTCGAAGGCCTTCGACACAGTCAGCCACTCCATCTTGCTCAAGGACGTGGAGGCTTCACCTCTCCCAGCGGCGTTGAAGCGATGGACCGCGAACTACCTGTGTGGTCGTCAAGCGTCGGTGTGCTACCGTGACTCAGTATCAAAAGCGAGAAGAATTAAGCAGGGGGTACCACAGGGTGGCGTCCTATCACCCCTATTATTCAATTTCTACATCTCGCGACTCCCTTCCCCGCCAGAGGGAGTCACACTGGTCTCGTACGCCGATGACTGCACGATAATGGCTACCGGCAATGGAATTGATGGCCTGTGTTCCAAAGTGAACAGCTATCTCCCAGACCTTGCTCACTACTTTACAGGACGGAATCTGACGCTGTCTCCTGCTAAGTCTACGGCGACCCTTTTCACATCTTGGACGAAGGAGGTCGGGCTCACCCTCGACATCCACATCGAAGGGACCCCATTCCGACGATTAACCACCCGAAGATCCTGGAAGTCACCCTCGACAGCCTGGTCTCCTTCTCAGCGCATACAACCGCAATCGTCAATAAGGTACAGAGCCGCAACAAAGTCCTCAAGTCGCTCGCCGGCAGCACTTGGGGCAAAGACAAAGAAACGTTGTTGGCAACATACAAGGCGATTGGCCGGCCGGTTCTAAATTATGCCGCGCCAATTTGGTCGCCTGGAACTAGCGGGACTCAGTGGTCAAGACTAGAGACCTGTCAGAACGCCGCACTCAGCACAGTGACGGGATGTCTCCTGATGACGCCTGTGGATCACCTCTACCATGAGGCTAACGTGCTCCCAGTGCAAGAGCACAACATTATGCTCACAAAGCAGTTTCTACTGGGATGCCACCGTCCGGGGCACCCCAATAGAGACCTGCTCGCGCTGGAGCCGGCACCCAGGCACATCAGGGGACATCTCTCACAACTGACGGACGAGGTCCAGACATACATACACCGACCGCTGGACCCAAGGACATACCGACAGGCTCTGGACAGCATCCACAGGGAGTCGGTGTCCAAACACATCGACACCCGCCCTGTGAGCGCAGTCCTAGGAGTCCAACCACCACCCATTGCAGCTGAGGAGCTCCAGCTGCCTCGTGAGACCCGCGTTACTCTGGCCCTGCTCAGATCTGAATATTGTAGCAGGTTAAACTCCTACCTATCCAGGATCAACCCCGACACCCCCAACACGTGCCCGGCATGTGAAGAGTCTCCGCACGACACCAATCACCTATTCACATGCCCGGCCAAACCTACTCAACTAACACCCCTCTCCCTATGGTCCGACCCTGTTGAAACAGCTCGTTTCCTGGACCTTTCGTTAGTTAAGCTTGACGATAACGATTGAGGGAGTCCGCCAGCCCAGTGGGGTGTAGCTAGCCGCTACAACAACAACAACAACAAGCAAAGACTCCCGGTCATAAATGGAGCTGACTCGAACGCACATCACGAGATATGGGGCTCAAGCGATACCAACCCTCGAGGTGAGTGTTTACTTGATTTTATATTAGCAAATAATCTATATATATGCAACCGGGGGAACGATCCCACCTTCATGACCTCTGTCAGAAGAGAAGTGCTGGACGTCACCATCGCATCAGGCAGCATGTCAGACCTCATAAGCAACTGGCAAGTGTCCAAAGAGCACTCCTTCTCCGACCACCTCTACATAACTTTTAAGATCAATCTCAATCCCTCTACTCTAACATCGTATAGGAACAAGAGGCGGACGGATTGGCAGAAATATAAGAACGCTCTCTCATCCTCTTTGTCCAGACACGTTTATCACGATAGGCCAGGCCTATCGCAAACACCTGATGAAGCGAGTCCCGTAAACACGAAGGTCGTTTCTCTCGATGAGCTGGACTCACTGTTAAAAATAGATGAAGCAGTAGACCTTGTAACAAACGCTTGCAACTCTGCTTTCAGAATCTCCTGCCCTAAGACCCTACCAAAGGGTAAAAAGAAACCCCAGTGGTGGAATCTAGAGATTTCAGCACTCAGAAAAGAGAGCAGGCGACTCTTTAACCAAGCCAAGAGGACGGGTCTTTGGCAACCATACAAAGACGCTCTTAAAACTTTCAAGAAGGCCATTAAGACAGCACAACGCAAATCTTGGCAAAACTTCTGTAACAACATAGAAGAAAACTCCGAAGCCAACAGGCTAAGGAAGGTTCTCTCCAAAAGTGCTCCAACGATAAATTCTTTTCAAAAACCAAACGGAGCATGGACAACCGACGAAATGCTGGAGCTACTAATGACCACCCACTTTCCCGGGTGCTCTGATGACTCCAACATCTTGCCAGGTCTCCAAGCCAACTTACTCTTAGGGAATACCGCAGGGGACATAGTGAGCCACGAAAAGGTGGAATGGGCAGTAATGTCCTTCGAACCTTACAAATCTCCAGGACCAGATGGAATTTTTCCCGCACAACTGCAAGCAGCGAAGGACCTTCTTTGTCCCCTGCTTACACAGATTTTTACAGGATGCTTGACCCTTACCCACATTCCTCATGAGTGGACCAAGGCGAAAGTCGTTTTTCTACCGCAGGGAGGCAGGGCCGGTCACGCAAAACCCAAGGACTTCAGGCCCATAAGCCTCACCTCATTCCTTGAGAGGCTCATAGATGAGCATCTTCGGCGAAATATTAGGAAAGACAAACTCTCCTCCAACCAGCATGCATACTCAAAGGGCAAATCCGTGGAGACTGCTCTCCATGACATCGTCTCAACGATTGAGAAAGACATCGAGGGAGCTTTCAACAATGTCTATCCCGAGGCCGTTATCGAATCACTCCGTATGGTGGGGATACAGCAGGGACTGGAGGACTTTGTGGGGCTCCTACTCAGGAAAAGATCGATCTTCTCAACAATAGGGCTCTCAACTCCAAACATGTGGCTAGAGGTACACCCCAGGGAGGTGTTCTGTCACCTTTACTCTGGAACCTTACTGTAAACGACTTACTCTTAAACCTCAAGAGCACCGGCTGCAAGGTCGTGGCATATGCTGATGACTTGGCAATAACAGCAACGGGCAAAAACCTTCAAGTCATAAGCGATTTATTGCAAAACGCTCTAAATATCGTAGCTCGCTGGTCGGTGGAATGTGAACTTAATGTCAATCCCACCAAGATCGAAGCAGTGCTCTTTACAAGGAAATACAAAATTCCCGCTTTCAAACTACCATCCGTAAACGGAGTAGTTCTCAGTCTCTCAACCCAGGTCAAATATCTCGGAATTTTACTAGATAAAAACTAGACTGGAGGCGGAACACTGAAGACCGATCCAAAATAGCTATTGTTGCTCTATATGCCTGTAAGCCGTGGAGAATAAATGGGGTATAAAGCCACACAATGTACACTGGATGTACACAGCTGTGATAAGACCCATTCTCTTCTACGGGATCGTCGTATGGTGGCCGGAATTGAGCAGGACTCTTACCAGAGTCAAACTAGAACGGGACCAGAGGGCAGCCGCAATGCTCATTACGGGAGCACTGAAATTCTCTGGAAATAGATTCTCCACAAGAATCCCAGGGAGGAGCGAATGGATGGGTACCGTGGACCTAGATCCAGGATCGACGGCTGTATATACAGATGGCTCCAAGTTAAACAAAAGAGTAGGCAGCGGGATTTACTCTGGTGAACTCGATCTAAACCTCAGTCTTCGTTTACCGGACCACTGTAGTGTTTTCCAGGCCGAACTAAATGCAATAATGGAAGCAGATCGTGGCCTTACAACGTGCACCTCCTTAGAACGAGGCATTACCATTTATTCTGACAGCCAGGCTGCTATCAAATCTCTGAATTCCTACGATACAACCTCCAAGTTAGCCTTTGAATGCAGAGCAACTCTAAACCAGCTGGCGGATATTTGCTCCGTACATGTTGTTTGGGTCCCTGGCCATAAGGACATCCCTGGCAATTGCTTGGCTGATGAACTAGCAAGGAAAGGGACGGAACTAACTGTGATAAACTCTGCTCAAGAGGCGGGTTTACCATTAGCATCCTATAAACACAGATTAAGATCTGAGCTTATGGGTAAGGTAAATTTAAGGTTGGCATCGGAGCCCATCTGCCACATTACAAGACAATGAGAAGCGATGAGAAGCGCTCTAAAGCTCTCACGATGCTTAGCCGCTCCTCTCTCATATTAGTAGTTGGGGTGATAACCGGGCACTGTCTCATGGGCACGCATGGGGAAAGGCTAGGTTACCCAACAAATGATTTTTGCCGAAACGAGGAGGAGGTGGAGAGTATTGAGCACTATCTCTGCCACTGCCCTGGATTGGCCAAGTCGCGCAGTAAAGTTTTTAATGGCTACTTTTTGCACTGTTTAGCTGACTTGAACTCGGCAAACATTTCCATCTTTCTACTCTACATCAAGCGCACTGGATGGTTCAATTTTTGAAAGAAGGCAGGGAGGGAATGCACGGCTTATGCCAGTGGTACCACAATGGGCTTCTCACAGCCTAAGTGTGCCACCGTGCTCCGGTGCGGTGGCAGCCACCCTAACCTAACCTTGCAGTCTATTTTGTATAAAATTATAAATTGCCGTCCATTAAGTAAGATTGTAGCAATTGATATAAACGAAATTTAAGAATCACGTCATATACCGAGTAAATTAAATATATCCAAGCTATATATATTGTAAATATATAATCGAATAATTTGAAAATATATACACATTTATATTTTTTACAGCAAGAAAAGTTTGTTAATTTATTTCGATTTCTCGTGCTCAATATTGTTTCATTTTCGTTCGGATTCATCTGGTTTCATATTTAAAAATTCTTCAGAGTCAACAAGGTGAACTCAACCTGTAAAGGAAAGAGTTATTTACTGAATTTTTATTTATTTTGCGGGTTTGTTGCTGGATTTTCGCTTCTTTCGTCGTCTTCAATTTTTATTTTTGTTTTAGAATTTAATCGGCTCGGCGATTTTCGAAAAAGTTTTCGCATTTTGAGTGGTTTCTTGGATTATTCAATTACAGCTTTCGGCATAACGTGCATTTTTCGAATTTTATCCAACCGCGAATTAGCAGATTCACTAATTTAATTCGTAGCCGATTTTAGAGATTTTGCGTCGATTGATCAAAATCAAACGGTCCTGGATATCCCAAAGGAAGAAGTCAAGGAATCTTGGGGTAGAGTGAAACGCGCTTATATAGAGTTATTAGGCACAGATTCCGCGAGCTCTTCAAAAGAGGCTACTGCTGCTAAGAAAAACCACAAACAAGCCTACGCGGCTTATCTCAAATGCATGCAAGTGATTGGTGATCTCACTTCAAAGCTAAATAAAGCCGAAAAGAAAAAGGCTGCGGAGTCTTCCGACTTGGAGCACCATATCCGTCTCCCGCCGTGCGACACGGAAGTTTTTAAGGGAGATTACCTGCCATGGCCAACACTTCGTGATATGTTCACGGCCATTTATATTCTGAATAAGCGACTCACCCCAGTGGAAAAACTTTTCCACTGAAACCAGAAGACTCAGGGGGAAGCAAAGGAAATAGTTCGTAAGTGCCCACTTACAAATGAAGGTTTTTCAACGGCATGGAAAAACCTTACTGATCGCTACGAGAATAAAATAATTATCGTTATTAGTCAATTGAAGATTCTCTTCAACCTATCCCCGGTAGGAACTGAATCTGGAAGTGCAATCAAAGATCTTCAACGTGAAATCAATTACTGCATATCAGCACTCCAGATTCATTAAATTGACATAACGAATTTGGATGCGATCATAACATACCTTTGCTCAACGAAGCTACCTGAGGTCACGCTTTCTATGTGGGAGCAATCGGTCTAGGAAAAAACGGAAATTCCTAAGTGGGAAGATATGGACAGGTTTCTTACAAGTCGATTCCAGACTTAAGAAACTGTCGTTGACATTAGAGGGCCTAGTACTTCCCGGTCACAGAGACCAAAGCCTTCAATGGCGATGCACACAGCATACGATCTTGCCCACTATTTCAAAAAATGGCTCCTTCAGGAAGAAGCAACTTTGCTAGAAGGAGTCAACTCTGCCTGAACTGCCTGTCCTCCGGACATGGGGTCGCGAAGTGCACCAGTGCGTTCAATTGCTCAGTTTGCCACTCCAGGCATCACTCACTGTTGCATTTGAACCCAGTTCAGCAAACAACTTCGAGAAAAAGTGGTTTCTCAAATTCTTCAGCAAGTGGGTCCGGAACTAGTTCCAACCGGACCACTTATGGTATCAGTTCCTCCAGCGGTAATACTAAGCCTATCACCCATGTACAGTCGTGTTTTACGAACACGAACAAAGGGGTTCTCCTGGAAACAGCTCAGGTCAACATTAGACATCGGGGGTCTATTTTTTTCGGCCAAAGCGCTCATTGATTGTGGATCTGAGTGTTCGTTCATGGCGGAACGACTTCGACGTCGGAATAAGCTGCCAACGAGGAAAGTGAATGCACGGGTGTCTGGAATCAACAACACGGTTTCGGCGCAAACCAGCCAGGCGTGTTCCATAACCTTGTGATGCCCGGTCGATCCTTTGGTGGAGATTCAGACAACGGCCCTAGTGCTGCCTCAACTGACGGGAAATCTTCCGCAAATAATGCTCGGCGGCCTACGGAAGGACGTTCTTGGCTCACTGCTGGCTCAGGAGACAGTCTTCGGATGGATTCTGACGGGAAGGACGACTTCACCCAAGCCGACGACATCATGCGTTTCATTCTACAATGAGGTAAAGCTGGATAGACAGCTTGCAGCCTTTTGGGAATTGGAGGACCTGCCCCGCAGCAGAGCTCGTACCGCAGAAGAGGACTACTGCGAGGAGGTTTTTAAAGCTACTACCAAGCGAGACGAATCGGGGAAATACAGTTTCTTCGCCATTTCGTCGGAACTTTCCGACAGAGGTTTTCCTAAGGTGTTCGCGAAAGATAGCTTTCTCGCAATTCTTTCGTAGTGAAGGTCGTTTGGCGAAAAATCCCTCTTTACGAGAGGAATATACTAGGGTACTCAAGGAGTATCAGCAACTGGGTCACATGATTGATGTGCCCAGTTTCCCGGATGAGGGCTGGTCTGATAATTATTACCTGCCCCATCATGCCGTTACCAAGCCCGAAAGCACTTCTACGAAAGTTCGGGTGGTGTTTAATGCGTCCTGTCCGTCTGACAATGGAGTAAGCCTCAATGATGTGCTACTGCCTGGAACTATTCTACAAAGCGATCTGACGATACTGATCCTCCGATGGAGGTTATTACAATTCGTTTTCAGCAGCGACATAGAGAAAATGGTTAGTCAGATCCTAGTTCAGAGGAAATTTCAAAAAATTGTATTTCGCGATTCAATAAGTGAACCAGTTCGTCAATTCCAATTTAATACTGTCACTTTCGGGGTAAACTGAGCTCCTTATCTCGCAATGAGAACACTTCTGCAACTAGCCGACGACGTTCACGAATCGCTTCCGATCGCTTCGATAGTCCTCCGACAACATATGTACGTCGACGACGTGCTCGTAGGTGGTCACGATTTAGAGTCCACCATTAAGGCCCGGGTTCAAATCACCGAGGACTTAAGTTCGGCAGGTTTCCCACTCCCAAAGTGGACTGCCAATAGTAAAGAAGTCTTGCGCGATATTATATTCCTATCCCTCATTTGCTCAGCCAAGACTTCTTAGATTTCGAAGATACGAGCAGCGTTAAAGCTCTCGGTATACGATGGAATGCGCGTTCGGATTAATTTTACTTCATTGCGAAAGAATTAGATAAATTTCAAATAGTGACAAAACGCAAGATTTTGTCAGCCATCGCTAAATTATTCGATCCACTAGGGTGGCTCGCACCGATCATTATAGTGGCGAAGATGTTAATGCAGAACATCTGGTTGGAAGGAACGGATTGGGATGAGCAGGTATCTTCAACAACACTTGAGCGCTGGTAAAATTTTGCCATGGAGTACTCGGCAATAGAAGAAATCCAAATTCCACGATGGGTACAATTCTCACCGACGGAAAAGATGGTGCTTCATGGATTCTGTGATGCATCGGAGAAGGCGTATGCGGCGGCTATCTACCTCGCATCGAAAGGAGAGACAGTGTTGCGGTCAATCTCCTCTTAGCAAAAACGAGGGTTGCACCGGTAAAAACTATCTCACTACCTCGTTTGGAGTTGTGTGGCGCGGTTCTTCTGGCGGAAATGGTGGAATCAGTGATTTCTCACTTGGATCTTCGATCCTTAAGGTTTTTTTATGGACTGATTCCACCATCGTTCTGGCTTGGCTACGGAAGCCACCATGTTCTTGGTCGACATTTGTTTCGCATAGGGTAACCAAAATCGTAAAAAAATGTGGCCAACGGAGTTGGTATCATGTGGATTCGTCCTCGAATCCAGCCGATTTAGGAAGTCGGGGTGTCGAAGCTCCCGACTTGGTTGGAAGTTCGTTGTGGTGGCAGGGCTCTTCTTGGCTGCAAGAAGGTAGAGCAGAATGGCCTTCTCAGCACTCGGTGTTCCAAACCGACCAGCAAGAGAAGCGGGTGCTGTCGCACGCGACAAAAGTTGTAGAGATGTCCGACATCCTTCAAAGATTCTCTTCACTTCCGAGAGCTTTGCGAGTGTTGTCGTATGTTCTGCGATTTCTTCAAGGTACGCACCCTATTCGGAAAGCTTTTACAGCTACTTCCACCGCTATTTCCTCGGAGGAAATCAAAGCCACCACTCAACGAATGATAACGCTCTGTCAAGAACAACACTTTCCGACTGAGTGTTCAGATTTAAGGAAAAGACAGAGAATAAGCTCCAAGAGTGAAATCCTCCAACTAAATCTGTTCATAGACTTAAATGGTATACTTCGAGCGGGGGGACGACTTGGGGCGTCGAAAGACTTAAATTATAGCGAACGCCATCCTATAACTCTCACTTTTCGCGACTGGTAACTCAGTTTATTCATGAGATCTCCTTACATGGGGAAAACCAGTTAATACTGCGGGTTATTCGAGCGCAATATTGGATCCCTCGGGTCAAAGTAATGATCAAATCGATCATACATAACTGCAAGGTTTGTACAATCTATAGGAAGCGGGCGCAAAGTCAAATCATGGCGGCCCTCTAATCAGAACGTACTACCTTCACGCGCCCTTTTACTAATAAGGGCGTAGATTCGAGATCAAAAAATATAGAGCGCAAGGCTGCGTAATCACAATGGGTTACGTTTGCCTATTCGTTTGCTTTGCAACAAAGGCTATCCACTTGGAAGCTGCAAACCACTTGAGCACTCCCACCTTCTTGGCAGCCTTTTCAAGGTTCGCATCGCGGAGGGGGTGCACAAAAAATATATACTCCGACAACGGAACCAATTTCGTCGAAGCATCTAGAGCTTTAAAGACGGAATTTAAAGCGTTTCTCTCTCATTCGAAGTCTGCTGTAACGTCCAAGTACTTTTATGAGCAGCTCTTTGGCATTTCAGATCTGCTCCGCACATGGGTGGCTTATGGGAAGCCGGTGTAAAGAGTTTCAAATCTCATTTTCGAAAAATTTCATCTAATTTCAAATATACTTTCGAAGAGTTTTCCACATTACTATGTAGGATTGAAGCGTGTCTGAATTCAAGACCGTTTAATCCAGCCTACGTGGTCAACAGATGGCACAAGATGAAGACGCTGCATCACTCGTTTTGTTAACGGTGGAAGAACGAGTACTTGAACGAGCTTCAAAAGGGGAAGAACTGGAAGCGACAGCAACCAGACTTGCAGGTGGACGACTTGGTTGTTATTCGAGAGGACAACCTTCCTCCAAACGAATGGCGATTAGGACGAGTCGTCAACGTTCGCCACGGCACCGACTAACGAGTCATAGTGGCAGAAATCCGCACCGAGAAGGGAGTCGTTGCGAGACCAATCGTCAAATTGGTCTTGCTACCTTCGGAGTGGACCAGCACATCCTAACCGCTCTAGTTTTGCGCCACGCTCGCCACCCAACTAAACAACAACACTCAACGGTAAAATAAAATGCTTTTCTCAAAAAATGTTCTTTTCGTCATTACAGGAAAAATTACCCGTTACGCTGCCCGTCGTATGAAGTCAGAGAAGAGCGCCGAGGCCTTTTCCACCGCCTGCCGACTATGCGGAGGCAACCATGGCATCAGGCTATTCCCCGACTACCGCGAAAAGACAGCCGAGGAGAGGCTTCGTGTGATCCTCATCCACCGGTACTGCCCAAATTGCCTTTCGCCGTTCCACCGATTGGAAATCTGCGGAAGGACCGCTGCCACAGGTGCCGCGAGAAGCACCATACGTCACTGCATCTCGCAGATTACAGCGACTGAGTGCAACCTAGCGCCGAGACGGGGCGCGTTCGCACTAGGCCCGAAGACGACAGCTCGGATGACGTGCTCTCCATCCATCCAACGGAGACGTACAAGTCCTGGGCCCAGCAGGTGGAAGAGGCGTAACTGGCCAAAGAGGAGATGGCCGTAACCGAAACTACGTCGTCATCGCCCCACAGGGCTTCGGCAGAGCGGGTGAGCGGCTTGGAACCTCGTCCGTTCCAACCGTCCAACTCCTGTGCAAGAGAACGAACCTCTCCTGCTGGCGGCTCGGAACCTGTTCCGACCGCTCCTGCAACACGAGAGGCGAGAGCGTGGCTTCCCAGCAGTAAATCAGCCTGGGAAAATCCATGAAAATTACCCAGCAGTGAACTGGTTCAGGCTGCTGGCCTGAACATGCCGGGCCCCTTGCTATGGGCAATAATAAAAAAGAAACAGTAGACCGCGCCAGCCAACACTAAGACCACCATAAATTTACATATTTGACAATTCGTCCTAACACAAATCCTTTTTCTTTTATTTAAAAACGGACTGTCCACGAGCAGTTTCGTCCAGCCACTCTTATTACTATGTAATAAGAAGGTGAGGATAAGAATGGATTGTTATTCTCATGAGAATTACTCTCATTGCTTGCAGGCACCTAAGAAAACTACTATTCACGTACATATTCTAGATTATGTCGTAAAGTATGTAAATACAAATATCGATAGAAATAAACTTACCCGTCTTGGTTATTATGGAATGCCAGTACTATTGATGGACTTGAATAGGCGTTACTTGTAACCCATGTACAATGTACTGCGAACATCATCAAAATCATTAAAATGGCAAGAATAATAACACTTTTAAGATTAGAGCCAACTCCATTTCGCGTCTCATGTTGTGCATCATGTTTTGGTCGAAATTTAATTTTTCCGGCCTAAAAATACAGTCAGTTAATATAAAGGAACAAAAGAAGAAATCATGTGTCAGCTGATAGAATAAAATACGATAAATTACACTGGTCAACACTAGTCTTGTTTCCTTTATTTTTTTTCTTTTATTGGGTATTTCTATAGTCCTGACTATGAAAAAAAATACTGTGAGATTGCTAACAGCTTTAATTTTTGATTTAGTTTAACTATTTCAACAAAAAAATACAGAAAATTAACATCTGATTCAAAATACCAATTCTGAAGATTTAGATGTAATTGGTTGTACCTCTCGGGATTTTAATTGAGGTCGTTGAGCAGAAGGTAAGTTAGGATTTGTATTTATTTATTTAACAATGGTTGTACATGTAAGACATTGGTCTTTTAAGAGCAGGGTTGGGCATAGTGCACTAAAAAATAAGTGCAATAAGGTTTCACTAGCACTACTTCTTCAGTGGTAGTTAAACAGCAAAATCCACTATCACTGAAAATTTAGTGATAGTGAAAAACAAACTGCACTACCACTAAACCTTTAGTGATAGTGAAAAACAAATTGCACTACCACTAAACCTTTAGTGATAGTGAAAAACAAATTGCACTACCACTAAACCTTTAGTGATAGTGAAAAACAAATTGTACTACCACTAAACCTTTAGTGATAGTGAAAAACAAATTGCACTACCACTAAATATTTAGTGATAGTGAAAACCTTTAGTGATAATAAACATTTTTCAGTAACATAACACTGTTTCTTGAAGAATAAAAATAAGATTATGTATGTATATGTATAAGCTGAAGCGGTATGAGGCAATGTATTCAAAATAAACCATATATTTGAGTAGAGACTTCTAATTATGCCGCACCAAAATTAGGAAAACATAATTCATTTTTTATTTGCTGATATTGCACATATGTAACATATGTACCTTTGCTAGCATAAGTGCTCATTAGAATTTTGCCACTTTGTTTTGTTACTCTTTCGCATCAATGTACTTACAGTGAGGAGCAAAACAGAGTGCATATTTGCTCTTTTCAGATATTAGCATTGATTTTCATGATACAATTTTTACCATAGGTTTTTTGAAAGTTTGATGATGATTTTTTTTTTCATATAACGTAAACATTTTAGAACATTTATCATTGTTTTTTAATTATTTAACATGTCGTAGGTGTTGTGATATTTCTACTGGACAAAAAAGCAAACATGCATTCCTTTTTGCTCACCAGTGTACATTTGAACATTCATACAAACATATGTATCGCATTACTACTGAGCTGCAGTGCAATTTTGAGACTGCCAAATCAAGTAGTCTGCACTTGACACCAAGAAATCATGTTTTATTTCGTTGGACTGGCTTAATGACAACGTTTAATTATACCGCCTATATACCAAAAAACATTTTAATCAACAATTGCAATTTGTTTTTCACTATCACTAAATATTTAGTGATAGTGCAATTTGTTTTTCACTATCACTAAATATTTAGTGGTAGTGCAATTTGTTTTTCACTATCACTAAAGGTTTAGTGGTAGTGCAATTTGTTTTTCACTATCACTAAAGGTTTAGTGATAGTGCATTTTTTTTCACTATCACTAAATTTTCAGTGATAGTGGATTTTGCTGTTTAACTACCACTGAATAGACAGTGGTAGTGCAATTTAGTGGTAGTGCAAAAATGCCCAACCCTGTTTAAGAGTACGTCAACATGATAATGTTGTTATTATCATTATATTAAGTTACATCAAATTATTAAAATAAATTAAAATAAGTGAGCTTAAGACTAACAAGAAAACTTATAATGAGAATTTTAATTAATAAGATATAAACAATAAGACAATGCAATAAGGCTGCCAAAGAAGATAAAAGGAAATGGATAGAAGAGAGCAAGAGAGAAAGAAAATGAAAAATAACTTAATCACAATCGCACCAACTATATAGACTTAAAGTAATCATATATCAACATTTTGTAGTTACTCCTATTCATTAGATTTTTAATGGACTGAGGGATGTTGTTCCAAAGTCTAACAGCGTTGATGAAAAACAATCTCGACGAATTTAAGTAGGTATATTTCGGAACTATCAAGTTGTGACATCTAATGGATTTAGTTGGATTGAGCTTCTCGTATAAATACGTTGGTGATTTACATTCTAATAATTTAAACATAAATATGCAGTTTCTGGCAGCAAGATAATCCATAATGCTACACCCTAATATCTCATTCTTCCATAACGGGTAACATTGTTGAATAGGACGTTGATTTTGAGGAAATTGAAGAAATTGAGTCAAACTTGCTGTAGACAACTTCAGAGTACGCTATACGGGGAATGATGAGTTGTTTAGCTAACTTCCCCCTAGTTTCCAATGGCGTAAATGAAGCAGAGGTTTTTAACCTACGCAAAACAGAATACACACTACTGACAACACTATTGACGTGGTCGGAACAGGTCAAGTTAGAGTTAATGACAAAGCGTAAATTTTTTATCTTGTTAGTAAACTTAAGAGGACAATCATCAATAAACAAGTCTGGAATATTCTCAACGAACACTACATTATTACATATGGGCAGCGCGAAGGACTTAGAAGCATTTAACCATAAACAGTTATCACTTGCCCATTTCGATATGGCCGACAAATCACTATTTATTTTGTAACACAAATCCTCCGACAAGACCAATACGACCAGACAAATATACTTGTATATCATCGGCATACGCATGAAGATTAACGTAGATAAGTAGACACAGAAAACACATCATTGACGAAAAGACTAAAAAAGAGAGGACCTAGGACAGATCCCTGTGGGACACCAGCTGAGACAGCTTTAAAACTTGAGGACGCACTTTTCCCCTTCACTTTTTGCACCCTGCCGTCAAGGTAGCTCGTCATAAATTTTAAGCTGTCCGAAAAGCCAAAAAAATTTTTAAGTTTCTTACATAATATATCATGATTAACCATATCAAATGCTTTGAGAAGTCTTAAAGGCATAAAAGAGTTAAGTTACTGTTGTCAAATTGTATTCTTATGTCGTCAAGTATTTTAGTCATTGCAGTGGAGCAACTATGCTTTGGTCTAAACCCCGACTGTAGCGGAGACAATAATTTATTATTTTCAACAAACAGTGAAATTTGCGTTGCCATCAAGGATTCACATACTTTTGCCAGCGCTGGTAATATGCTAATCGGCCTATAATCACTTGGATCAATAAGCGAACTCTTTTTGGCTACTGGGAGTATGACGGCCTTTTTCCACTCAGCAGGAAAAGTTGATGTCGTAAAGCAGTGGTTGATTATGTGGGTAATTGTACCCAAAACGAATGGCAGCACAAGTTTAACAAATTTCAAAGAAATTCCATCGTCCCCAACAGCATTTGATTTAATATTACATATAGCTTTCATTACGTCTTCTTCACTTACTCCCATAAATTGAAATTTTTCTTCAAAATTGGTATTAGCCCAAAGTATATTCAATATGTGAGGAGCACTTTTCTTGCTACTCACAGCTGTAAATAGCTCATTTAATAGGTTAGGGTCTATATTACATTCCGGCGTCAAGGTTCCATGAAGTTTAAATTTTTTTAAGTTCCGCCACAGTTCCATTGGAGAAAGTGACGAGTCCAGTTTAGCACTACAATATCTTTTTTTCGCTTGCTTAATAATTAAGGTCGTTTTATTTCGAGCAATTTTATATCGATACCAGGCAAAATCAGTCATTGTCGCCCTCCATCTATTACGAAATTTTATAGCCATGTGCACTTTCTTATTGAACCAAGGACAAGACGGATTTATTGCACTAGCCAGACGAAGAGGAACATGTTTATCAAATACGTTGTTAAAATTTTCCTTAAAAAAGAGCAGTTTTTCTTCTTATTTCGATTTTCAGGGTTAATTCCGTTTATTTTCACAACGCAGAAGTAGCAATTGTCATGATGGTTTCAAGGTTCTCGCCAAATCATGGGTGTTACGAACGTTACTGCATCTCTTTTTTCACGGGACCATAACCGTAGACATACCACACATTTCTGGCATACAATATGGCTTGTCCTGATTACACAATTTTATTTTAAAGTATTGAAATACGCAGTTTTTACAAAGCCCGATATAGGTTTTCGATATTTTGCAAATACATATTGACAACAAATATAGCAAAGACAATCGGGATTAAGCACACAACATCTTCTTGACGAAGCTATATCGAAATAAACAAAATACTGAAATAGTCCAATAAAAAGCGCAAATTTAAGTAAAAATAGTAAATGTGGCTAGCTAACTCAAAAACAAAAGCTGTTAGAGAAAAATTGTTGCGATATTTAAAAAATACGTGTAAATTTGATATAGAAACAAAACAAATCACAGGAAACAAACAACTTTTTGCTTTTTGTTGGCCAGTGTTATTTATTTTACATTGTATGATACAAAACATTATCAAAATGGACATTTTTCCTTCAGACGATGCTTCGATCATCTGTTCTATTTTTGCTATAAATCGTTAATTAAATTAAATTAAAAATTTAAATTTCCAAACGCAGCAATTACACAGGCTGAGGGTTTTGCGAATTTCCTTCCATATAAAATATAAGATTTGCGAAGCGAAAGAAAATAAGGTAGATACGACGTAAAGAACGGCGAAAATACGCCAGTGATATTACCAAAGCCCTAGCATAGTCACTTACGCATTTTGGCCGTTCGATGCGGGGCTGCTGTGACTGAGTATTGGTATAAAACTAAAGGTATCTTTATTCGTAACAAAACTACAATTACTGGTGAAGTCCGGCGTACACTAAGCTTAATATTACATACGCCAAATTATTATTATTATAATTATTGACTTATAATTGGTTGACCATTAAAATTACTCATAATTTTACTTTCAAATATCATCACTTAACTTAGCTGCTATTGCTTGTACAATAATATTAACAACTCAATTTGTTAGTCGTGCACGGTCCACACAAAACTTTTACATTGGAGAGGTCGCAAGAAGAAATTTATTATTTTAAATAGTTCAAAATTTGTTTGAAAATCTCTTTCGATTGAGCACACGTAATTCGCACCTATTTTAATGTAATATAAGCATTTGATTAACACGGATTTCCATGTACCTTCACAGCATTGATATAACCTTACAGCTGAACAATATGGGAAATGTCACCAAGTTTTGATTATATTTGCAATGTTCAAGAATATAAATTTACCCAAAATATACAGAGGAATTGAATGTTGGAATTCAAACTAATTTTAAAATGTTAAGTCCAAAATATATATATATGTTATGTAAACAAATGCGTCCCTATGGTCTGCATGCCTAATAGGCAACCCGAAAGCGATATGATTTATTTATTTATTATTAGGGCTTTCTAAGCCTAAAACTTACAACTATACAATCATTAATTCATTTCATTTGATTTTGTATGCCATAAAACAACAAACTGTAAACAAGATCCATTATACATATGTATGTAATTACAGTTTAATAAATAAAATTCATTATAAGTAATTATAATTTAAAAATATAGCTATGCTTTGGTTTTCGAATTCCTTATTACAGCTCTTTAGGCGGCTACTGTTAGGGTCTTTTGAGACAGACGAGGTCTCAATACAGAGAAAATGGCCATCAGCAAACATCGCGTTATTTGATTCCGCTCATTACAATGGACAGTGCTAGTCTCACCTCAATATTATTTTAATATTTAATATAATTCATTCCATCAGACAATTGATACATTTAGGTATCGCGTTCCTCTTCCATTTGTTCATTACAGTGGACAGTGTTAGTCTCACTTCACTATTACTTTATTAGCAAAGCGCTGTGGATGCCGAGTTTTAAATATCTGCAGAGACAGCCGAGGTCTTCTTGCAGTTTTAAGTTGTCATTCTTAAATAGCACTTTGATCATTTTGATTTTCTTCTGATTTTCCACAAAACAAAATTTGACAAGGGATGACGGAAAATTGTTCAAACATACATTAAACTTTGATCATATTATTTTCTCTTATATTTTCGGTCAACATGGGTGACAGCGCGAGGTTAGTCCCGCTTGGTATATATGTTATACAAAAGCAAATCCTACCTCTTACATATTGGCTTGTTTCACTCAGATAATCGATGAGTTTGGTTTAGCGTGAAAAAATAAAAAGGAAAATTTTCGGCAGTATTCAAAATAGACTATTTTTAAAATTATTGAAATCGTTACTGTTTTTTATATAATTAGGAAGTTCATTGTAACTTTTTAAACCTTTATAAAATATATTTTGCTTGTCTATTTCTGTTTTAAAAGAGGCAATCTAAAGTTATTATTCTCCCTTACTCCATGGGAGTGAGTTTCATTAACATAAATAACTTTTTCACTCAGATACTCTGGTAGGTTACCAATCTTAATATTAAAAACAAATTTCAGATTATGATAAAAAATTAGCTGTTTGACGCTCAACCACTTTAATTTATCGATCATGTTCTTTACTGGGGTGTCATACCGCATGTTTAAAATAAATCTCATGGCCTTATTTTGCATAACCTTGTGCTTCATTCGCAACCAAAAATATCATTGGACAATATAAGAAGTGCGGTTCTATAATATATCTATACACTATAATTTTATATTTCCTACTTATATTTTTGCATGATCTTTTCATGAATCCAATTTTCTTAGCAAAATTTCCAACAACGTAGTCGATGTGCTCATTGAATTTCAATTTGTTATCAATATGAATACCTATGTAGGTATTTAATTATATTTAATTCCTCGATGTTTGTACCCATTATGCTCAGATTAAATTTGCGTCTTTCAATTATTTAGCGATCTTGATATGATCATAAAATTAGTTTTGCTAACATTCAATTTTAATTTATTTTTACAAGGCCACCTGTAAAGTGAATTTAAATCCTGTTGCATTTTGTCCCTAGCTATCATTATATCCGTTTCACTTACTTTCAGTAATGCATCGTCCGCAAACAATCTTATACTGCAGTGCTCTATAGCTGAAGATATACCATTAATGTATATGTTAAATAAAATCGGAGCCAAAACCGATCCTTGTGGTAATCCTATTTCCACCAACGCTTCCTCTGAGGCTGCCGAATCTATTACGGTTTTTTGTTTGCGGTTTGTGAGACGACTCTTAAACCACCGCAATTCCATATCCCTGACACCAATATTATATAATTTGGCTAGCATTATATTTCTGTCAATTGTTTCAAACGCTCTATTAAGATCAATGAAAACTGCAACAGTACCAAATTGCGGTTTCACAAGAGTGTTTTTCTCAAATGCCTGATTGTTCTTTCATTAGTATTTTATTATTTTCCAGATAATTAATAAGTTGCTTCTTTATCGCTATCTTTAACATTTTCTCTATGTTTGGCAATGTGTTAATAGGTCTTAGGTCTTCGGCTTTCATTGACTTTTTTAAATTTTTTATGGGAATTATAGTAGATACTTTCCATGAATCAGGCACTACACCAGTTTTCATACTTGTATTTATAATGTCAGCATAAAAAAGGCCCATGTATGTTACTGAATCTTTTATAACTCCTTCGGACAATATGTTATTTCCGCCTATTTTATATTTAAACTGTTAAAAAATGTGAGCAATGTCATTTGGATTAACTTCTTCAAATTTTAATCTTGTTGTTACCCTTGATTCCGACTCGCCACCACTCCCAACAATTTCAATATCCTTATTTATCTCAATAATACTTTCAATAAAGAAATGGTTTAAAGCTTCAGCAATGCTTTGAGGAGTTTCATATTTCACGCCTTTTACACTAACTGTTGAAATGTTATCTTTAACCTCGGTTATACTGACCGCCTGCTTTAGATGCTTCCACATTAATTTACTATCAAAACTATTTAACTCAACATTTCGTTCCATATGTTTCATTTTTTTGTATTTTATTCGCTTTTTGTAATATTTTGCAACATTATTGTATTCAGAAAAGTCACCCGTTGAGATCGCTTGCATTTGTAGATTGTACTTAAGTTTATTGAGTTCCGTCAATTCTTGGTCATACCATTTATTTCTCATTTTCACAATTCTATTTTCCTCAGATGTTAGTAAACGCATGCAACTAGTTAAACTAGTGTTTACATATATAATTTACCGTACCATCGACATTCAAATTTTTTAATATGCTGAAGTCGCATTTTCTTAGTAAATTAATTAAATTGTCGACTGTATACTTTAGCCATGACATTTTAGTGATTGTTCGTCGTAATGGGTTCGAGTTATTGACTTTAATAGTGAATGAAATAACTTTATGATCAGAAATTTTATTCTGCTCTAGTCTCTCGCAAGATACTTCTTTCGCGTTTGTATAAAGGAGATCAATTTTTATTTTAGACATTTCTGCAATACTAGTATTGAAATTAACCATTTGTTTTATTGAACTTCTCGCAAATATTTCATTTAGTTTCTTACAACAATAAGAATTGACATTTAAGTTTATATTGAAGTCTCCAATAATAAGGGATTTAGTACCTGTTTCACACACCTCTGTTACTATCGATTCTAAATGGTTTAAAAATTCACTATCACTACAACTTGTTGAATGGTACAATACACCTATTTGCTATTTAATATCACAGTTTTTTAATTGGATTATTGCACATCAAACATTTTTGTCTATCGATCTATTGTATCTTACTTTGACCTCGATACCTTCTTTCAATAATAACACACCTTCCGTATGTCTACTATGAGAGTTGCATCGTATGTGTAAAATAAAATTTTTACTTCACCATCTCCAATATCTGAGGTAAGGCACGCTTCTGAGCATAATACAATATCTGGATTTACTTCTTCTATAAGTCTTTTTACTTCTGCTTTGTTAGCTAGGAAACTACAAATGTTTAAATAAATACATTTGAAACTATACCTTGTTTTCTTTACATTATAATTTGGTTGTTTAGTATTTGTACCTCTTTATTTCGCAATCGTCTTTGGAATGGCCGCAGCAGAGCCGGCACTGCCATATTATACCTATCGTATTTAATTTCTTCGGAGTGATTAGTGCTGCCAGATTGTTAAGATAACATTCTTATAAGCTATCGCCTGTTCTACTACAACATATTCTTATACATATTCTACTACAGTTGCTAATAACCAACCCGCTGTTTTTCCAACTTTAACTTTCTTTGATAAACTGGACAATCATAACTCATAATGTTGTGTTCAGTATTAAACTTGAAACCTAACATTTAATAGCGTACTCTGGCTGCAGGCTTCAAATTAATGCTCCCCCCTACATTTACTACGTCTCAGTTTTTTGGTACAGTTGTTAGCAATATGGTTAAACCCTAAGCATTTATAACATCTTCTTACCGTTTGGCCATCGTACACTGGACAGCGATCCCAACCAATATTAATTTTATTACATTTCGGAATGTCCTCAAAATATGAATACTCGACTTCTGTTGCCGCATTAACATAGGACATTCTTTCTTTGAGCGTTGGATTTTTAAACATTTTAACTTGGCATTTTTCAGGGTTGGGCATTTTTGCACTACCACTAAATTGCACTACCACTGTCTATTCAGTGGTAGTTAAACAGCAAAATCCACTATCACTGAAAATTTAGTGATAGTGAAAAAAAATGCACTATCACTAAACCTTTAGTGATAGTGAAAAACGAATTGCACTACCACTAAACCTTTAGTGATAGTGAAAAACAAATTGCACTACCACTAAACCTTTAGTGATAGTGAAAAACAAATTGCACTACCACTAAATATTTAGTGATAGTGAAAAACAAATTGCACTATCACTAAATATTTAGTGATAGTGAAAAACAAATTGCAATTGTTGATTAAAATGTTTTTTGGTATATAGGCGGTATAATTAAACGTTGTCATTAAGCCAGTCCAACGAAATAAAACATGATTTCTTGGTGTCAAGTGCAGACTACTTGATTTGGCAGTCTCAAAATTGCACTGCAGCTCAGTAGTAATGCGATACATATGTTTGTATGAATGTTCAAATGTACACTGGCGAGCAAAAAGGAATGCATGTTTGCTTTTTTGTCCAGTAGAAATATCACAACACCTACGACATGTTAAATAATTACAAAACAATGATAAATGTTCTAAAATGTTTACGTTATATGAAAAAAAAAAATCATCATCAAACTTTCAAAAAACCTATGGTAAAAATTGTATCATGAAAATCAATGCTAATATCTGAAAAGAGCAAATATGCACTCTGTTTTGCTCCTCACTGTAAGTACATTGATGCGAAAGAGTAACAAAACAAAGTGGCAAAATTCTAATGAGCACTTATGCTAGCAAAGGTACATATGTTACATATGTGCAATATCCGCAAATAAAAAATGAATTATGTTTTCCTAATTTTGGTGCGGCATAATTAGAAGTCTCTACTCAAATATATAGTTTATTTTGAATACATTGCCTCATACTGCTTCAGCTTATACATATACATACATAATCTTATTTTTATTCTTCATGAAACAGTGTTATGTTACTGAAAAATGTTTATTATCACTAAAGGTTTTCACTATCACTAAATATTTAGTGGTAGTGCAATTTGTTTTTCACTATCACTAAAGGTTTAGTGGTAGTACAATTTGTTTTTCACTATCACTAAAGGTTTAGTGGTAGTGCAATTTGTTTTTCACTATCACTAAAGGTTTAGTGGTAGTGCAATTTGTTTTTCACTATCACTAAAGGTTTAGTGGTAGTACAATTTGTTTTTCACTATCACTAAAGGTTTAGTGGTAGTGCAATTTGTTTTTCACTATCACTAAAGGTTTAGTGGTAGTGCAATTTGTTTTTCACTATCACTAAATTTTCAGTGATAGTGGATTTTGCTGTTTAACTACCACTGAAGAAGTAGTGCTAGTGAAACCTTATTGCACTTATTTTTTAGTGCACTATGCCCAACCCTGGCATTTTTTAATGTTTCATTTTGAGCAACAATTTTCTTAACAATATCTGCTTCATTATATTCATCAATAATATTGGCAACCATTACTTTTGGTAAATGAACTTTTGGCTCAGCAATATTATATTTACTTTGGTCTAATTTTTTCGGTTTTATAACAATAGACGGAATGCCTTTTAATGCATTTGCGTAAGAAGGTCCAACATACCCATTATCTCTTTAATTAATTTATCTTTTTGCTTTGAGAAAGTCTCAATCGACTCATTGCCTTTATTTAGTTTTTCTTTATTTATCTTTTCCATCATTCTCTTCATTTCTCTTTCATTATGATTTAGGGCTACACTAATTTCGAATGCAACTGGTCTGCCATCTTGGGGCCACAATTTCTTTTTGTTCTGGAACGTCCAAAATTTTATTGTCAATAAAAACGTATTAGTTATGTCTCATCGTAGGGATATGCTCAAATTTCTATTTGTTTTTGAGTTTTGAGTTTTGAAGAAAACAATTATTTTTTACCCTTGTTTTTAAATACTGTAATAAATATTTTTAAAAAACGACAAATTATTTTGCAAAGAGACCCGTTTTGCAAAAATTTTAGTGTATAAAGCAATAAAATCGGTTAAAAATTGAAGCAGATACGTGGCAGCCCGTTTTGAGTGTTTCGAGAAAAACGCGTTTGAAGTTTCTATACATATTTATTAACACGCGAAAATGAGTTTGTCGTTAACTAACTTAGGAAAGTTTAACAGCGAGAACTTTTCTCTTGAGCGCTGCTGATGCGGAGTTTACTGATATCTCAGAATTTATGGTTTGTGATGCAAGAAAGTCCGATTGTGGGACCGTCCGACTTGGAAACAAGGGCATGGAAGACAGCCGACAAAAAAGTATTGGCAATGATACATCTATGTATATGACCGTCTGAGTTGATTCACATAAAAAAATATGTTATGCAATCTCTACAATGCAGACGGCCCCGCTCAAAAAGTAAATTTATTCAACAAATTGGTATAATAATATAATTTTGGCGCGTACACTATATAGCTCAGTGTTTGTTGTGTCTGTTTGTTGTGTCTGTTTTTTTAGGCGCATATGTATCTGCGCTTAAACCTTGTATTGAGTGGTAATAAACAAAATGGCAACAGAGCTCGTGCAAGTATTTCTTTTTGTAAATTAAATTAAAATTTGTATTTATTTTATGTTTTTTAGAAAGGAAACGCTGAAAGATCGAGGAAACTCTTATTTTACTGCAGTGTTACAGTGCTCGGAAGAACGAATTTAAGTACAGCTGAAAGAAAAAGTTAGCTTATGCAAAAAGTGATGGAAAATATGATTGGGCAAGGCTTTTCGGCAAACATTTTATTTAAAAACTTGAATAATCTTAATAATTTGGATTTACAAGATAACACTATGACAACACAGACATTGTTAGATGCGCTTTTACGCAAAAGATAACAACAGGCAAACTGCATGTTGCCAAGTTCCATTTGTAAATTAAATGAAGGAGGTTTTTGATTTGACAGCAATGATGCCAAATCTTTTACGGATTATAAACCGTTGTCGATGCCCGCTTTATTTTCAGTTGAAAGTACATAGACAAAAAAAAAAGCATGCCTATTATTAGCTAATTAATAATTTGCCTCTATTTTCTATTAATTCTGATATGAGTGCCAAGTTCACTGTTTTACTTGGAAACAAAAAAACAACATCGAACGACAATAGATTTTCATAATCAAAAAAAGTATTTTTAATCTTACTTTTGAATTCAATCGCGTCATTGACATATGTTATTTACATAAATTGTTAGACGGGGAATACCTTTCTTATGAATCTTGGTTAAGCCGTAAATTCGAGGTGGATTGGCTGTTCTACACATGAGAGAAATCTTTTCTTTTATATCAATGAACTTATGCGCTGTGGTACCTGGGCAAGTTACAAAATTATGTACTGGTTGTATGGTTTGAGTGAGATATTCTTCACTGTGTTTCGTAACCCCAACTGCGTTTATAAAATTCTAGATAGGGCGTCCGCAACGAAATTCTCCTTTCGCGGTTTATAAAAAAAAATAGGAGAATACTTCTACGAAGGCTTTCCAACTTTTGATCCTTGTGTTAAAGTTTTTATTCGATATCGCGAAAATCAGCGGTGGGTGATCGGTTAAGATTTTGAGCCGTCTCACACCGTTAAGACAGTTATGGAGCTTTTGCAGGGCTCATACTAGTGGCAACAATTGCCTCGTAATTTACTTTTGTGCAGGACAGCGTTCCCGAAACATTCATAAATGGTCCAGTTTTGGGAAAAAAGGGCACCTATTGCATGCGAGAAAACGTCCAAATTTAACTGTTTTCCCAAGTGTGCCTATATAAAAAGAAACGTTCTCACAAAAATATTCTTTGAATAAAAGTTGAGAAATTTAGGACAAAAAAAACCCTTCTTGGGAAATTTGTTGGAAACGGTTGTATAAAATTAACTATTAGAAGAAGTTATCAGGCTTCCGTGCTAAGCGCTGATGTGAAACTGCGGTAAACCAGTGAAGGAAATATCTGAATTCCAAGGAGAATATTTTGGCGGTATTTATTGACTTCCAAACAGATTCCGAGAAAATCGACAGCAAAAGATTGGAAATAAAACTAGAATACGAAGGTGATAAGAAAAGTTTTCGACATAACAATGTCTAGTATCAGTTTTCTTAATTTTTTTTCTACATAGACTCCAGAAAGAAATGAATAAAATAATAGTATCTTTGTAACTATACACTTCTCCCAGCGATACTCCCACTCCTGATTTGACGAAAATATGACATCTGAGCGCAATTTTGAAATGAGTGAAAAAAAATAAGTCTCATAAAGCTAAGTATGGTAAGTAAGGCGAACGGTCAAGCAGTCCGGGAGATCAAAACGTGCAATCCCTACCCGGCGACCTTCCTGAGATTTCTAGAGGTCCTGGGGTTGTCTGAATTGTTGTGAAGAGCTTTGAGGGCACAATAGATCAATTGATCGCAGTGCATACCTCTCTTAATATCTACCTATCGATAAATTTTCGATCGACCTTAACAACTCGTTGCATAAGCGAATATTCATGGCCCAAAATGTTCGAGATAACCTCCAATAACATACGAAATTATTGACGCTTCATCCATGTTGACCTTCCGTCCCAGAATAAGCATGACGTAATAGTAGTCTTTCAGCTCTTCATTTTCCGACGGCTGCGATTTGCCACCCCCCGATGCACAGCCGCAGTATTTACAATTGTTGGAAAATGACAATTCAAGCTAACAACAACACGACCTAAACACCGGTGGGCTTGCCGCTACTTTCATTTTTAGGTGAACTGCAAATAAAACGACATTTTCCGATAAGCCATAAATTAACCGAAGCTGCTCCACCCTATCTAAGAACTCCGTTTTTTTTTACTGTGTATACATTGAAAAAATTTTTTTTTTATATTTTTTTGTTTATTTTTTTAAATTTAATTTGGCTTCTACTTTAGTTAGATATTCAGCCAGTAGGGTGATCCTGCGTAAATTAACCGAAGCTGCTCCACCCTATCTAAGAACTCCGTTTTTTTTTACTGTGTATACTAGGGTGACAATTAAATGTATGGAGTATTTTTTTTTTCTTTATTGTTTTGGTCTCAGTGTTTTTTTGTGTGTAGTTTTATTTAAAAAAAATTCTAGTAAAATTTCAAGGTCGTAGGAAGAGGATTAGGGGGCGCGTCGGCCCCCCAAAGTTACACAAAATACGTTTTTTCACGCAAATTCTTACTTTGACTGCTTGTAACTTTCTCTGTGTTTTTTTTTTTTAAACATTACTGACGAAAGATGTTCATTAATATGTCTACAATAACATCTGTCAATAACATTTTTGTCTAATGTTAATATTTAATGAAAAAAACTTAAATATAGGAGAAAAAGTACGCCTCAATGTCGATTTATTATACTTAAATAAAATTACTTATATGATTCAAATTTTGGATTTTGTTCAGATTTATTTAATTAAAGATTCATATAGAAAATTCCTTATGATTTACGTAAGAGTAGCTTCAACAATTATATACAGTAAGACCTCGCTAGTCCGAACTTCAGACTTTTTTTGTTTACTTTTGTTTTCAAGTGTAAGAATTGTCTTTAAAAGTTTGCTTCAAATTTTTTTTGCCTGTATGCTGAAGCGATCTATAATATTGACAATTGTGACCGAGAATATTCCCGTTACAACCGCAACAATATTATTCTCAATGCTTGCGTAAGCTACCGACAAAAAATCAGCACCAATGTTTCTCGGAAAATAGATTCTTATTTTACAGTTATATGCAGCAGCCGCAAACATTTTTTAATAGCATTAAATTTGCAAAAAAATCATTCGAAGTGAATATTTGAATGTGAAAAGTCGAAAATGTCTGCTAGAAATTTAAGTGAACGCATATATTTAATTGGTTATTGTAACAACTCATTAACGGGAAGTAAACTACCCTCCAATATAGAAGTGTTGAAAGTTTTGTTTTTCAATTTACGTGTAGTAAAAAAAAATTTACGGGAAAGTTCAGATTTAGTTGTAAAAGAACTATTCGTGTTCTGGGAAAAAGCCCGCATTCCGGTCAAGGATAAACAACACTGCATTACAAATGTAGAGAAATTGTATAAAGAATGGCAAAGCTTTCAAAAAGATTCAAAGAAGACTTCTAATTTCCATAAGAGCAAAGTAAACACGTGGAAAGAAAAATTGGATATGCTTTTTGACGTGGCGCATGCAAGTGCATTAAAAATAATGTCGAATCAAGAAGATATTGATTTCTTGATAAGTCAACGAAAAACGGGGCACCCAGGCTTTATGTATGGTATCGATTACGAAGAAGTACGCCGAGAGTGCCGACTTGAAGAACGCAACAACAATTTATTACAACAAGTGGAGCGGAATAATCGTGAAATTGCATTAATTGGTTCGTTGTATGTTATTGTTTATTTTTTATTTTCTTTAAATTAAGTCGTTTTTATTAGATGAAACTGCAGAGTTACTGTCATCTGAATCTTCAGAGAATGATAACAGTTTTCCAGATATGGAATGTGACCCACGTTGTAGTCAACCTCCAGCCAAAAAATGTAGGGGAACAAATAAAATACTAACACCAAAACTGGCGGCCGCACTCGATGTCTGTAAAATCAGTGACAGACATGCGGTTCATCTAATAAGCGCAGTCGTTGAAGCTCTGGGTAATAATGTTGAAGATTATATTTTAAACCGAACGTCTGTACACCAGGAAAGGGAACAAATCCGTGAAGAAAGAATTTCAGCATTAAAAAATAAATTAAAATTAAATGAGCTCGACGCTATCTGCCTTCATTGGGATGGTAAACTTTTGCCGGCGCTGACGGGAAATGATAAAGTTGATAGGTTGCCTATAATAATATCGAGCGGTAAAGTTGAACAGCTTCTTGAAATACCTGCACTTGATTCCGGTACTGGAAAAGAACAGGCATCCGCTGTATGCGATGCTATTTATGAATATGGTCTGCAAAATCACATCAAAGCTTTAGTGTTTGATACAACAGCGGTCAATACTGGGCGTTTCAATGGTACCTGTACGTTAATTGAAAATAATTTACAAAGACAACTTTTATGGTTACCATGCCGTCATCATATATACGAGATTGTTTTAAGATGCGTTTTCGAAGAAAAAATAAGCTGTTATGGAAGTCCAAACGTTAAAATGTTTGAGAAATTTAAAAATGCTTGGGCTAAGATTGATGCTAAAAACTATGAGTATGGCATCAACGATCCAACTGTCAAGACGTACATGAAAGAGTCTGCTGTTCGCATTATCGGTGCAGTAAATAATATCTTGGAAGAAAAACAACCCAGGGAAGACTATAAAGAATTCTTGGAACTCACTTTGCTCTTCCTGGGTCAAAAACCAGAAAAGACACATCCAAACAGCCTAATGTTTCGATCGCCAGGAGCTGTTCACCATGCAAGGTGGATGGCAAAAGCGATTTACTGTCTAAAAATATTTTTATTCCGTAACGAGTTCCAGCTTTCAGCAACTGAATTATATGGGCTTCGTCAAATTTGTGTTTTTATTGCTGAAGTCTATGTCGAAGCGTGGTTTTCTGCTCCTTTGGCCATTAAAGCGCCATATCAAGATTTTTTATTTTTACAAAAACTTGAAAACTTCAAAAAAATTGATGCTGCTATATCTTATGTTGCTCTTAAAAAGTTCAGGAACCACTTGTGGTATTTAAGCCCTGAGGCGGTTGGTCTTGCATTTCTTGACAGCAACGTATCCCTTTTTTCAAAACAAAAAATGGTGGCGGCTTTGGAAAATGATTTTGAACAAGAGCAAAACACAAAGCGAGCTACAATAAATGATAGAGAAATCGTTGAAATATTCCATGACGGAATTGAACAGTTCGTCTCTGCCGAAACAAAAGCATTATTTAAAAGATTTCAAATAAATACTGATTTTTTTTAAATTAAACCCAGACAAATGAGAGCAGGACCAATCTTATTGTAAAGCGGCTGAACTGATGAAAAAATTAAATGTTACAAATGACACTGCCGAAAGGGGGGTTAAATTGATGGAAGAGTATAATAAACTATTTACCAAAAATGAACGCCAAAAACAATTTGTTTTAAAAATTGTTAGCGATTACCGCCATCGGTTTCCGGACTGTAATAAAAAGACATTGTCTCAAGTGCTTTAAACAATATTAATAAAAAGAGAAATCATATACATAAGTAGTTTTATTTAAGTATAATAAATCGACATTGAGGCGTACTTTTTCTCCTATATTTAAGTTTTTTTCATTAAATATTAACATTAGACAAAAATGTTATTGACAGATGTTATTGTAGACATATTAATGAACATCTTTCGCCAGTAATGTTTAAAAAAAAAACACAGAGAAAGTTACAAGCAGTCAAAGTAAGAATTTGCGTGAAAAAACGTATTTTGTGTAACTTTGGGGGGCCGACGCGCCCCCTAATCCTCTTCCTACGACCTTGAAATTTTACTAGAATTTTTTTTAAATAAAACTACACACAAAAAAATACTGAGACCAAAGAAAATATCACTTTCGAAATTAACTGTCACCCTAGTGTATACATTGAAAAAATTTTTTTTTTATATTTTTTTGTTTATTTTTTTAAATTTAATTTGGCTTCTACTTTAGTTAGATATTCAGCCAGTAGGGTGATCCTGCGTAAGTCAAAGTCACGAAAGATTGAAGTGAAGTCTGCATTGTCGAGGACGACTTCGAAGCCCTGCCTAGCATTTGTCAATAGCGGACAGTGGAATATCTCATGGATATAACTATCTGTCGCTCCACATGTACAATTTTTAGAAATTATTGCTTTGATACGATGCAAGTATTCAATGTCATAGGTGTAACCGGTCAGAATGCGGTTTAGAATTTGTATTTGCTTTGGCAGTAGTTTTAGCTTGTGGAACCACGTTTTTGATAGTTTTTGTGAGCATATTTGGGGAAAAAGATTGTATTTCGAGTTAGAAAAGTCAGTAAAGTCATCTGATTGCGTATGCTTCGAAGTGCTTCTTCAGCTGTTAACTTGACGTCTTATGGATTGCTGCAATTAGGAGCAGTTTTTGCTATGTATATTGTCTGCTTTTTCATTGCCAAGGATACCTACATGACTTGGTGTCCATACAATCGTCACATTGTAAAAGTCCTGTATCAGTTTGTGAATTTCAGCAATGTAGTACTTTTGTGAGCCACTTGGATCTCTCGGCAGGTGGTAATTCATTAGCTATTGAATATATTATTAGTACTGGAGTGGATGGAGTGAGGACTAAGCTTCTTCTTAAAAAGCTGTTTTGAAAAGTTTGGATCTTTTGATTTACAGTTTTGGGGCAGTGAGATGCGGACGATCTGCAATATTCAATTTTGCTGCGGACGACCGATTTATAGTAGTTCAGCGCAAACTTGAGGATGTAAACCTGATTTTACTTTCGTTATGCATTTGAATAAATTTGAATTGTTTGCTGACCTTTTGATAGTCTGAGTGTAGTGTTCTTGAACTGAAAGTGATGCGCTAATATGTCTCCCTAGTAATTTTATTGAGTGAACTTGGTCTATTCTCTGATTTTGACATGAAATGTCGATCGTGCTTCTTTTGCCCTTGCACAAATATATTATTTTGGTTTTTTCTGCATTAAAGGATAGATTTAGGTTATTGCATTCTTGCTCGAAACTATATAGTTTGTTTCTCAGGTTTGCTGTGGCTAAATCAAGTCTTTCATGCTGTGACATGATGAGAAAATCATCTGCAAACTGAAAAAGTTTGGTGTTTGCATCCTGAATGGAATGCAGGTCTTTAGTATAAATGTTAAAAAGGCATGGCGACTACCAGCTACTGTAATGGCGGCGGCTTTATGATTTCTGTCTCCGCATATAAATGACAATACGCGAGAACTTGTCTACTTGAAAATACTTTTATTAACGAAAACAATACAATATGGCTGAGTTTACGACATTTAAACTTTTAAGTTAGCGTGTTTAGCAGTACAAATTACTTTAATCCTGGCTCACCAATGTTAGTCGTTTCGACTAACATTGTTTCTATTTGCTCTCGCAACTTTTTTTTATTTTTATCTACCGTCCTCTCTTTTAATATTGTGACAGTTGATTCAGTTGCAAAGCTACTGCCGATGAACACAGTCACGTTGTGTGGATTAGGGTATGTATGTGTTTGTAAAGGTAAGGTAGTCGTTACGACTAACATTGGGTTTAGTGCAATTTTTTTTAGCGAATAATATGGCTGCACATAGAATATCTGACGATGAAATTGAGAGAATTTTGGTTCTTTCCGATGATGAAGAAGATGATTTCAGTGCTTCCGAAAGCGAGTACGCACCAAGTCCATCCGAAGAAATGATGCAGGAAAGTTCGTCAGATGAAGCAGTAGATAGTGACGGTTATGAAAGCAGTGATCACAACCTGGAAGGCAGCGATGAAGAAAGCAGTAATAGTCCTACTCAACCGACTCACAAAAATATTATACCTTTTTCAATTTTGGCCCTAAGCGCTGTTATGAAAGATAACCATTTGACTTCTCACGAACTATTTAAATCAGAATATTCCGGCACTAGATACATAGCAACAATGAGCCGCTCCCGATTTACTTTCTTTATGGCTTGTTTGCGTTTTGACGATAGGTCTCAAAGAACTTTACGTCTTAATGATAGATTGGCTCCTATAAGAGATGTTTGGGAAATGTTTATGCAAAAATGTCGGGAGAACTATAACCCCGGGCTCTATCTCACGATTGATGAGTAGCTTTTAGCATTTCGTGGACGATGCCTGTTCCGAATGTACATCCCAAACAAACCAGCTAAATATGGGCTAAAGATCATAGTTCTCTGCGATAGTGGAACATACTATGTAGTGGATGCAATGCCTTATTTAGGAAAGGGTACCAACTGTAGTAATACTCCCCTTGGTGAGTATTGCGTAAAAGAAATTACGAAAACTGTTCACGGCTCCAATCGATATATTACGATGGACAATTGGTTCACGTCAGTTCCGCTCGCAAAGTCGCTGTTACAAGAGCCGTACAAGCTCACATTAGTTGGTACATTGCGTGCAAACAAAGCAGAAATTCCGCAGGAAATGAAACTGCAAAAAGGGAAAAAAAACTGGCACAGCTATGTTCTGCTAAGCTAACACTGCTTTCGTACATGGCAAAACCTAACAAGATTGTGTACTTGCTGTCTTCTTGTGATGAAGAAGGGGCAATTAATCCACCAAGTGATAAGCCAAATTTGGTCGAGTTTTATAATAAAACAAAGGGTGGCGTTGACACTCTTGACCAGATGTGTAGTGTTATGTCGTGCTCACGAAAAAATAAGAGATGGCCAATGTGCTTATTTTTTGGCATATTAAATATTGCATTTGTTAACAGCTATGTGATCTACACGCACAATATGATAAGCGAAAAGAAAAAACCCCTTTCTCGTCGTAATTTCATGAAGCAACTGCATTCATCTCTAGTCGCACCATGCATGGAAGAGCGCTTGAGGACTCCTACTCTTAAATCATGTGTACGCGAAAACATACAAAATATTTTATCGACACAAGTCGAGGAGACTAACACCGAGAATGCTGCTCCAAAAAAAAACAACAAAAGAAAAATTTGCGCCTTCTGCCCATATCAAAAACACCGCATGACGAAGACAGTATGCACAAAATGCGGGAAAAGTACCTGTGGTGAGCACAAAGTTGAGCTTTGTGCCTTCTGTGCAAAATATTGATTTAAAAGTTTTTTTTTCTAGTTTAGTTACTTAAAGTAATGCTTTAATTTTATAACGGCAGAAAGCCTTCTATGTTTTTAAGTTGTGTTATATTTTTTTTTATTTTTTGTTAGTGCCATATGAGACTACTAAGACTGAATAAGAGTAGCAAGTAATTTTATACCAAAATTAATCAAAAATAAACTAAATATGAAGGATTTTTTATTTTTATAAACAAAAAAATTTAGTATTTTCTTCATTTGATATCTTTTATAATATTTAATGAAGAACCGGTTCCATAGACCCGATTTTTAGGGCACATTAGTCGAATCGACTAACATTGGTTATAACGCATACAAAATATGATTGGTTATGCAGGGTTAAATAAATTACACAATGTCTGCAAATGGCAATTTTACATTTTCTATACGATACGTGGCGTGTTTCCAAATTGTTTTTTGTCTTCACCGGCTTGTGTTCAAAAGGCTTCTTCTTCCTGTTTTTACGATGATTGACATTTTATAGCCATATGCACGATGACAGCGAACAAGTTTAAAACGAAATAAAAGGACACAGGGTGCCCTTACACCCCGCCCCACCGTGAATCACCATGGGATTCACCTTCTATACGCAATACGGCAAGCTTCGATGCAGGACGGCGGAGCACTACTCCAGCGGTTCGGACGTCGGCTATTCTGATCTGTCCATCTTTGGCTGGGAAAACGCGAACCACTTGTCCTTTTTGCCACTGGCTTCGTGGCAAGGGAGCGTCGCAGATCAGAACTAGGTCGTTTACTTTAATTGGCTCAACTCGGTCGTGTCACTTAGGACGAACTAGTAGCTGCGGCAAGTAGTGTCTTATCCACGGCTTCCAGAATCTGCCTTTAAGATTCTGAGCAATGTGCCATTGCTTTTTGGGGCAGATCTTCATATGAGTTGGAGCACCCGATGAGGAAGTGGTTGGGCGTTATCGGGTCGTCTTCTTCGGATGTAAAAGGGACGTCAGTCAACGGCCTCGAATTTAAAATGTTCTCGATCTCTATCAACACGCTTCTTAACGTTTCTTCCCTGGGCACCTCTGCTCGAACAATTTTTTGTAGCAAGTTCTTGGCCTCGCGAATAAGTCTCTCCCAGCAACCGCAGGAACTCGAATTGGAAGGGAAATTAAATTTCCAGTCGATGTTGCGGTTGGCGAACTTGTTGCAGGAACTCTGGACCCCGTAACCATAGACAGCATTTTTCGATTTTTGGTGGCGATCTTGGCCTGGTGGCAATGTCGGTTGTGCTTTTGTCGGTGGGTATCCAACGCCATTGAAAGGGCTTGGACGATGTCAATATTTCGGCGATACGGTGACCGACGAATGGTTTAAACTTTCTTTCTCTAGAGTATACCCAATGTAGTACCGTTTGCGAATCAGACCAGTATATGATCTCGTTGATCTGGATGCTGTGACTGCGGCTGATGAGTTTAGCGAGTCGCACACCAAGTACGGCTGCCTGCAGCTCTAGCCTTGGCACGGACAAGAGCTTTTAGGGTGCGCCTCTAGTCTTACCTGCCACAAACGTGACGTCACAACTTTCTGCATTGGCAATTCGAAAGTAACCGGCGGCGGCGAATGCCACTTGACTGGCATCTACTATTACATGGAGCTGGATCGATTCGGCTGCTTGTAGTCGAGGTGAATACCAACGTCTAATACGCACCTCATTAACGTGTTAAACTTCGCTCCACCATGCGAACCATTTATGGTGAAGTTTCTCTGGGATGTAGTCGTCCCACTCGATGCGTCTTGCATCAGCATTTTGGCGAATAATAAGAAATCTGCGAGAACACCAAACGGATCAAAGATTGCCATAACGATGCTGAGCAGCTCGCGCTTCGTTGGTGCTCGTATACCCTCTATGACTGGCTTTGAGATGCGATGGAACCTGAACTCGAATGAGTCCGACGCCGTGTTCCAGTACATGCCCAATGTCTTCTCGTGGTTTGTTTGACGTTCAAGGCTTATTGGATGTGATGTTGACCTTGGCTCTTTGTTTAGGCTGGTTTCAATATCTCGGATGTTTGAAACGAATGCTCGCCACTGAAAACATCCCTCAGCATGTATGAAAACAAATTCACGACAAACTCGTTCTGCTTCTTCTTGGCTTTTAAAACTGGCTACGAAGACATCCACGTAGTGAGTGTCGACTATTGCTGCAACGGCGGCTGGATATTGCCGGCGAAATTCTTCTGCGTTTCTATTTTTTATATATTCTGCTATACATGGGGAACATATGGCACCAAAAAACATAGACTTCATCACGAAGTGTTGCACGGGTTGAAGATGATTCCCATAACGCCACAAAAATCTTTGAGCATGTTGATCTGGCTGCTTTATAAGTACCTGTGAGAACATTTCACGGATATCAGCTGCTACAGCTACAGCCCCTTCGCGAAATCTGAACAAGATGTCTAAGAGCGGCTTGGAATGTTTAGGGCCTTTCAGAAGATTCTGTACGGCAAAGTGAGGCAGATACCATTTAAAACAAGTATCAATACCTAGTTCCTCTTCGGAAATTCTTCTGGCGTAACCGCTTCATATGTATTTTGCGATTTCTTCTTTGTATTTGTCGGCAAATATTGAATCAACTCTCATCTTCTTTTCTATACCTAACAAGCGTTTATAGACCATCTGATAACTATACGGTAGTTCGGGTGGTACGCTGCGTCAGAGCAATCCGGTTTCGAACAGATTCCCGATTCGATGTGTGTTGGTTGAAGCAAATGGCGGGCCCGTGCATCATCTTCAGACTCTAATTGCTTTGCAGTCTCGCTAACTCCAAAGTTGTCTGATGCGATGTTATGCTAATTTTTTCTCGAATGTGCATGACTACGGGTGCTTCGACTGCTGATTTGGTCGTCCGTAGGCCATCAAACCCAATTTTGTGTAAATAGCTACTGTGCTATCGCTGTCTGCCCGCACTGTTGTTGATGGCACGATTAGTGACGAATTATTAAGGCCTAATAACAACGATGTCTTTACTTTGTTGTAATCTTTAAGCGGCAAATACTGGAAATGTGCGCAGTTTATTTTCTTGAAAGACTGCACAGGCAAATCTAAATTACGGATAGTGCACACATTGCAAAGACTGTAGGTTGCTGGCTTGCTGCTACCTCTTATATCTATACTTATTCTAGACGATTCTTTTGATGTGCATTTCTGTCCGTACCATTGTAACGTAAGGTCTGTCTATGCCCTCTCAGACCCAAACGGCTTGCGACACTATCTTTTATTAAGGATATGGCTGACCCTTCATCTACCATTGCATACCCGTCTACTCTCCCCTTCGGCCCGAAGAGTGACATAGGAACGTATTTAAATAGATGACCATGCGTTGGTCTGGCTTCTCTACAATTCAAGACTGGTTGCGACTCACCTTGGTTACGTGTTGATTCAGCTTGAGCGGCTTCGCGTATGCTCTCGTGCAGGTTGCGGTGATGGTATCGACGACATCCATCAACTTCACAGATTTTTTTAGCGTGGCAGGCGGATGTGTTATGCCCCTTACGCAGGCAAGAGAAACAAAGTTGAAGGCTCTTCACTTTTTCCCAAAGTTCGGGAACGAACAACAATTCGATATGGAGTGTGCACCTCCGCACACAAAACATCGTATACTTCCGGCAGAATCTGGCTGCGACTCTCTACCCAGAAGCATTAGACGTCGTGGCTGCTGATGACTCGTAGCTGGCTGGCTTCTTAGTACTGTTGTTGCTGGCGGCATGAGGCAAACTACTCTGGCGAGGTCGCTTAACCAATTCGAGAAATATTTTATTGTTGGGTATGTCTTAATATCTACGGCATTTCTGGCCCACTCGTATTGTTTGCTTTGCGGTAGCTTGGTAATAAGTTGCTCTAAAAGTGTTGTATTGGCGAGGTGATGCTCACAATGGGCTGAAGTTAGAAACGCAACGACGTTTCTCGCCTTTGTCGAAAATGATCTATTTTATTTTCACCGATGAACGGGAGCTGCTGAATTTTAAGGAGTTGGCTTTGTACTAAGGGTTCTGGCCGACCAAAATGAAACTCTAGTTCCGATATCGCATTCGGCACATCTTCCGGGTATATAAGCATGGACGCTACTGTTTCCCTCGCTCGACCTACTAGGCATTTGTGTAGGCGCATAAAATTGTGGCGATTGTTGTAACGGAAGGTTTCGGTGGTATCATTATAATTTGCTAGAAAGAGCGGCCATTCTTCCGTATTGCCGAAAAAACAGGCAAATCATACAACTTTGTGACGGCATCACTTATTTCTACTCGTGTGTTTTGCGTGTATCATTCATCCCGCGGCGCTGTTGCATTATCACCACTAAGCCGCACCTGCTTCTATCGCCACGCTTTGCTGAACGTCGGACGCTATATTATTTCGTAAGCGTTCTATGTCCCGCTGGCTCTCTTCTGTGACCGTCTTTAACTGTGCGACCGCATTGGTAAGTGCATTCAAGCTGGCCACTATTGTTGAAAAATTATTCGTTTGCGCACCATCAACTTCTTCGTCGGAATCGTGTTGCGCATTTCCATCTTGACTTCTTAACTTGTAAGGCTTTCGCCTGGCATAATGTTAACGCTCACAACTCTTTTTATTGAAATAATACCCGACACTCAACTCCTATGTCGCTATTTCACCCACTTGCCACGCAGCAATTCACTTTTTGGTTCCCGCTAATTTTGCAACTTTCGGCGGCAAAAACCCTTCACGACGTTTCTACCGTTTAGAACTGTGTTTCTTAGCTAAACTCCCTTAGCAACGAGTTAATTTGGCGCCAAATCTTGCTACCAACCTTAATTCCCGTTCTGTGGACTTTAACTCACGCTAGCCGGTTAATACGATTTATTCGGAGAACAAACAAAATCATACTCGTCCTGTCAACAGCACATTGTTCGGCTTCAACGAAGGCGATATAGCACTATGTTCATATGTGCCCAAGAAGAACAAAGCGGTAATTTTGCTGTCAACACAACTTGCAATACTTGCGGTGTGGACATGCAAACTCAAAAGAAGAAGCCGTTCTTTCCATTCTTTCTGAGAGAAGTGGTTATGAAAAATTTAATTAAAAATTAATTTAATTTAATAATCAAAAAGAAGTCTGATGAGGAAATGTGGTGATTTACGAAATAGTACTATAACTTCTACCATTAAAAACTGTTGTTGTTTTTTCACAAAAAAATCTTCCATAAACTGGCCTTGAGCCCAATAAAATTGTCAAATATTAACATTTACTAGGCTAACAGAAATATGAACAAACATTGGTAAGAAAAAACAATTATAATGTTCAAAGCAGAATAACTACATAATTTTGTTCTTTTTAGATATTATCAAGACCGGTGAAGGAGCTGCACCGTCGTTTGCGTCTAGAACGAGCAGACCGTCATGTCGCCTATACCGTTCTGACTACGGACGGCAGCGGAAAACAAGGGCCTATTACCACTCCTGTAACAATCCAGTTTGTGCAGAGCATTCAACACTTATGCATCGATGCTACACCTGCACAGAAAATATGTTGGACGAGGGAAATCTACACAACAATAGTTTTTTAGGCTATTTTCATAGAAAACTCATAAAAAATTAATAAAATTTTTTATTTAACATTCATTATACATGTATAATTAGTAAATAATAATAAATCAAAACAAAAAAAATGTAAAAAAATGCGTTTTCATATAAATTTCCATACAAATAGAAATAGGTCCCTGTGGACCTTGTACTTCGTATAAGGGCAACGGATGACTCAACCGTCGGAGGGTTAAGTTAGCGTGTTAAGCAGTACAAATTACTTTAATAAATTACACAATGTCTTCAAATGGCAATTTTGCATTTTCCAAATTCTTTTTGTCTTTACCGGCTTGTGGCTTCTTCTTCCTGTTTTTACGATGATTGACATTTTATAGCCTTGTCACTGCCACATATGCACGATGACAGCGAACAAGTTTAAAACGAAATAAAAGGACACAGGGTGTCCTTACAGCTACCTTGAGGTAATCCATCATGGATCTCTGTGCTGTCATTTCCTAGTTGTAATTTTCTGTACGCTAAAAAATTGGTTATCCATTCTTTATGTTTACGTGCTATGGACATTGAGTTGATTTAGAATTTCGGATAACTTGCTGCTCTTTACACAGTTGTAGGCATAGCTAATGTATTAATATTTCGGAAGGAGTTTGTTTTCCTCAAGGTAGTTGTGAAGTCTGTCTTTGATGCACATGTTAATGCACTTCATAAATACTGTTATTAACACAATTGGTCTAAAATTAGAGTAAGAACTCAGGTCTTTGCCCTTTTTTTGGTATTGGTACTACCTTCATTATTCGTCATTTTTCAGGTATCTGACTTGTTAAAAAGGCCTAATTTAGAACAGCACGCACATTGTTCAACAATTCACCCGAGATAGCTCTCAGCATTTTGTAAGTAACTCGGTCAACACCACCTGCAGAGTTACCTTTTCCGAATGTATGGCTTTAAGTAGTTCATCAAATGTTATGGCTAGGCTGTGCACTGGCCCTAACTCTTTGTTGATTGAAAGAGGAGGTTCAGAAAGTTTTTATTATTGTCACTTGCCCATGGGGAATTATTTGAGAGCTTGAAATCGCTTTTAAGTGCTTTGACAAATTTCCACGCATTTCTTGTAGTGGGGGCGTCGTTAAGACATGATAGTTTGTTTTAAATTTTTTCTTTTGGCTTCTCTGGCACAGCTCTTCCAGTCAGATTTAGCTTTGTTTAGCACCAGAAAGTTTAGAGGAGATGGACAGATTTTACATTTGTAGTATGCTACTTTAAGTAAGCGGAAGAATTTGTCGAGGTCCTCAGACCACCAGGCCTTGGGCCTTTTGTCAGCACTAGGAGTGTAAGTGGCTGCTTCCAGTTCAGTTTGGAATTGCAAGTGAATATCATCAATATTTGGCTCTATGGTAGTTTGCTGTAGATTTTTCATTAATTTGTTTTGCGCTAAGAACCTCTGTCCTACTTGTTCAATCATCGTTGTTTCTATTGTGATTGGAAAATGATGACTTCCACCCAGTCTAATGGGGTCAGCCTTCCATTTAAAGGAGATGGAACTATTTGTAAAATATATATCAAGGACTGAGCCGTTTGAAGACAGGACATCTCTTTTGAATGTAAGAGACCCATCATTTAAATGCCAAAAATTGGTTTCACTGATTATTATATGTAAATTGCTTCCTCTGCAGGATTGGAACTGATCGCCCCACACCCTCGCTCGAGCATTAAAGTCACCTAGTAACAGCACATTTTCTTGATTTTCCAGAAATGTGAACAACCTACTCATTTCGCATTTAAAATCATTCACAGGGATTCTAGGTGGGAAGTACACCCCGCAAATTAATATATTCGGTTTTAAATTCTTTGTTTTTATAATTAAAATGTCATGGTCGGAAGCAAAATTGAGTTTTTGAAATTTAAATGATTTTTTCAGAACAATTGCCACACCCCCGTAGCCATCGTCTCTGTTTTTTTCAATAATATTGTAATTAATGATATTTCTATGCTGAGGTTCATTAAATGTAAAAATTTCGCTAAGACATGCTATGTCATAGCTATATTGATTTAGAAAATACTTAATGACATTAATATTGGATTTAAGTGATTGACAATTGTTTTGTAAGATTTTCATTATTTATGTATGAATGATCAGTTCCTTTTTTAATTAGATGCAAATCTTCATGAAAGTACTTAGCTTTGTTCGTTTTTTTGTTTAATATTTTGTACTTCACCTAGAATTTCGACAACTTGTTCGCCCGCACATGCCCTGTGAATAATTTTAAAAAGGTCCGAAATAAGTTTTTCCATCTCCCTCTTAAATATTCAGGTCTGTCCAGGAGTGATTCTCTGGGGACTCTGACGCTGTTTTCCCTTATCACTACAGATTCTACTTGTCGCACTTTATTAGGACTTGTTTTGCGTGCTAACGCACTATATTTTGTTCTCGTCAGTTTTTGGTTAATCTTATGATCTCTGTTAAGGTAGCTGTAAACGGTGAGAGTAATTCTTATGAGAATGTATAATTTGCCTCATCCTCATCGTGTACACAGCGTTGAGAACGCATTCTCATTCTCAACATAGACGCATTCTCATTCTCAATGAGACCAATTACGTTATTCTCATAAGAATTACTCTCACCGTTTACAGCCACCTTTAAGCGTATTCTCATTTGTATTTGATAAGAGAAGTAAGTCTTTATTGCTTTGCGCCTAGAAACTTTTTTAACTGTACGCACGTAGTTCACTGATCTCTCCTTTTCCCACACCGTACAGGTGAGTTTGTCCGTTGATGTGTGTTCTACGCTGCCGCATAATATGCATTTTTTGGCACAGGTGCCGTTGTTGCAACTGTCCATTCCACATTTTATGCACCTCTTTTTTGATTTGCAGGCGAATTGGGTGTGGCCCAGTCTGCCGCAGTTGAGGCATTGCCTGAGAGGCGGTACATAGAAATTAACGCAAAGTTTTGTGCAGTTTAAAATAATATATTCCGGAATTTCTTTTCCGCCAAAACCTATTTTTACAGTAGTCGTAGCCGTGAAGGACTCATTTTCAGGAACTTTACGCATGAAATGTAGGACACTGGTGATTGGAACGCTGAATATGGCCTCAGCCTTTATCTCTGCTTCTTCATACCAGGTCGGAATACCCCTTACTACACCGTATAATTAAATGGCAGTCCTTGGAATGAAGGCTCTAAGCCCAATTCCTTTTACCCTGTCATTAAGCACGAAATTGTTTGCTGCCGCAGTATTTTTAAAAAGAATTTTAGAAAGGCATTTGCCTATAGCATAAATTAAATCAATGTCTTTGATCCTAAAATACCTTACATTTTCAGTTATATAGTCGTTTTTGGCGGTTTTATTCGCCGTTACATTTTCGTTTGTTACATCCCCCGACAGTACAGTTATTCTTCTCTATGTCTACACAAATTTCATTTTCATTTTGTTCCACAACAATTTTTACCTGACCGGCTACACCAATGTCAGCTTTTATTTTTTCTACATCTTGCATTTTTAACATTTTAATAATTTTACTTTCATTATCTTTTTTAAGGCGTTTGCCTTTTGCTAGGTTTGTGCTCGAGAGCACCTCAAAATCGTCAACCAATGACGCCCTTGACAACGAGGACGCCATAGCGGCTTTGATTTTTTTGCTGCCGTTGGTGGCAGGTTTCACTTTAATCAACTCTATTAAAAATTCAATCCAGAAACCAGAAAAAATGTTGTAGCTTATGCCTCCAGCAAAGATCACTCACCTGATACCCGTTTGATTGTATCACTTCAAATTAGGTGTTGGTCGCAGTATAATTTTGTGTTCAAAAGAAATTAAAAGAAAAACGAGGGCTTCAAGATGTGTAATCACCTCTATACGAAGCTATTTTACAAATAATGGCTGTACGATTTTGCCAATAGAAATTTAAAATTGCCACACTTTAAAAGTTTACTGCACAGCACATGTGCAAATGCGCCAAATTCAAAAAAACAATTATATTCACTGCTATGCGCTTAAGCACGTCCACCGTCACTCGCTATTGGGAAGGGAATGTGATAAACAAATATTCAATCCATCACTTAAAAATAAATAGTTTTTCATTTTTGCTTTGTGGTATGTACATACATAAGTACATATGTACATACATACATATGCATGTATACTACGTATGTGGTGGGGGATTTTATCGCTATAAAGTTGCGATTTCAGGTTTTTTAAATACCTAGAATGCTTTACAAAGTGGAAGTATAAGTTTAACATTTTACAGAACCCTTAATAAAAACTTACTGCCTGGTACTGTCTTTAACGAATTTGTTCACCAAAAACGGGATAAGATATTCGCAAACATTTTTCTATGATCACGATGGCAAGAAAGCAATAACAATAAGGGCCAGTTTTTTAGTGATAGTTTAAACTAAATTTAGTAAAACTCCGTTTAAAGTTGACTGAAAACCTGCATACTGAGTTTAAATTTTGTTTTAACGACAAACAGAGTTCAAGTTGCACTGAAAAACTGGACCTAAGCGTCTTATACTAATATTTCTTATAACGTCCACTAAATCTCACAATTCTATTCGAAGAATGTTGATGAAAAATACACAACAACAAATCTCAATTACCTTTTACTTATACTAGGTAGAAGAAAGTAGTTGCCACAAAATCAAAGACAAGTGTGCAATGAATAAAAACAAAACTGTTGATGATTTTTAATAAAACTTAACCACAATTACTTGATTTTCAGGCTCCTAACTCATTTTTATAATTTATGTCTTAATTTAATTTAATTTATATTATGTAAATAAATTTGCAAAATATAATCGGAGGCTGGGCTACTGGGCCATTTTGCCTCTTAAAGTCGCTTTATAGTTCGTGGAGAAGGTTGTGTTTTTTGAGTGATTCGGTTATGTGTTTTATAGTATTTTCCTTGCTGCAGTCAAGCATTGTGGACAAATTCATATTGGGGCCAAATATGGGGCAGTCTTTCAGGATATGTTTGACGGTGAGAGGTACACTGCATTGGCTGCATTCTCGTTGACTGGTGTGATTGTAGAAATGATCGGAAGTAAACCTTGTGACCCCTACTCTCATTTTAGCAGCTCTGTCAGCAAGTTCATTGCCTGTTATCCCCATATGACCTGGTATCCATAGCAGATTAGTATCGCAGTGTATATTAATACCGCTTAGTGATAATCTACGCGCTTCACTATTTTCGTCCGCTAATGCTTTCAGTACGCTTAAGCTGTCGGATAAGATGATGGCCGGTTTGTTGTTTGCTGCCGCATGTTGAATTGCAAATTTGATTGCAGATAATTCAGCGTTGAAAATACCCGCGTGTGGTGATAGAATGGCTTGGTGGATTGTTTCGTAGGTTCCATCCGTAAGCTGTTCTATTACGGCGTAATCGGTGTTTTCCCAAGCAGGGAGCCATCAGAGTAGTAAAACTTGTTATTTGGATGATTTGCTTTGTAGTGTAGAAAACCTTGATTGTACACTTCCGGGAATGTGTTGTTTTTCTTTAAAATGCTCATTGAAAGGTTGATTGAGATGTGTTTGCTAGTCTGGTGTTTGTCTGGTGGTTTTGGGGGTATTGGTGCTTGTGTATCAAGCAGGTACTTGCACAAGCTTTGAGTGCCACAAGTGCTTCTGTAACTTTTGCGGATATTATCTTGAATGGTTATGAAGTTCCAGGAAACTGTGTGTAATGGATGTGAAGCAGTCGTAAGAGATTTCGCGGCTAGTTTTGCGATCGCTACTGAACTAGCCATTGAAAATCGTTGAATCGTGCTTCCACTTTTACAGCTGGTGTCGGCGTAGCCTTCAGAAGTCCGGCAGCTTTTTTGAAACAATTATTTAACGCTACATTTATTTTATTTTTGTTGAGCTCTGAGGTATGTCCATAAATTGTGACGCAATGTTATAACACTCCTTCTGTAAGTGCTGTATCTGTATAAGGTCCCTTGTTTTTAGTGCATATTATTTTAAGTATGTTTTGTACTGTACTGAGTTTTGCTACGATTGTTTTTATGTGCTCATTCCATAGAAGGTTACGAGTGAAGGTTACGCCTAGAATTTTCATTTTAGTTTTAAGCTCTTATGTTGACATTCCTAATTGTAATCGAAGCTGTGTCACAATTCTTCTTCCTGCAGATTTCCTTGTGATTACCGCTCCTGTTTTTGTAGACCATTCATATATACATTTGTCAAGGCCATTAAGGCTCTGTTGTACTTTTTCCGGTGTACCTGAGGATAGTGCGAAAATGTTATCTGCATAGATGCCTATGCAGTGTATTCCATTAATCCCATTCAATATTTTTGACAACGTATTAGTGTAAGTATTGAAGAGGAAAGCTGAGAACGGAAAGCCTTGCGGAATTCCGTTGTTGAGATTATAGTTTGCAGAGGTGTAGCCATCTACTCTAACAGATATGCTTCTGTAGAAAAGGAAGGATAGAGCTAGCTTCAGAAATGTTTTTGGGTAGTCCCCATTCCTGTAGCTCCTTAATGGTGTAAGTGCATATTACCCGGTCAAACGCTTTTCCAGGTCTTCGGAGATGACTATACAATGCATTTGGTGTTTTAATTTATTTTTAATTTCCGTTTCAAGTTGATGGCAAAGTGTATGTACTCCACTATTTTCCATGTAAGCGTGTTGAATTTTTATGATTTTTTTGTCGCATGCTTTCCATAATCTTCGCGTGACTATTTTGTCAAAAAGCTTCGACAGAACGAACAATAAGGAGATGGGGCGATAACCTTCAGTAGAATTTTGGTTTTTACCAGTCTTTGGTATTGGTGCTAAGATAGCTTGCTTCCACTGGTGTGGATAAGTGCCGGTTATAATCTTGTTTTGAAAGCAGTTGTAGCGTTTTTAATCCTGTTGTTCCCTTGGTTTTCTTTAGTACTAAGTTTATTTCGAGAATCGTCACAGGGTCTGGCGTGTAAAACAGGTCCCGTTCAGAGTTTCTCCATCTATTAATGTTTATGTTCATCTTTTCCTGTATAAGATTCCTGTTGAATGCATGATTTGAGCCAATAGAGCGCCATATTTCGGCAAAATGGTTTGCTTTTTGCTCAGGGTGTGATATGGTGGAGTTATTTGTGAATAATGGGGGAAAATTGGGGGTGGTACTTGACCGGATTATCTTGAATTTAGCCCATAGTGGTTTGGCATCAAGCGATGAATTTATGGAATTTACAAAATATTTCCATGTCTCTTGTTTTCGCTGTTTTACATGCTCGTCTTACTTGGGCACACAACTTTTTATAAGCTCGCGTTGTTAAGGTTTTTCTTTCTCAAAATTTTTTCCAAGCTTTACTTTTTTCCCTAATCAATGCTCCGATTTCCCTGTTGAACAATACAGGGTTGTTGCTTCGGCTTGGGCATCTACTGGTGGGCATGCATTCGTTTGCTGATTTCCTAAAAATTTTTTTAATCATGGCTGACTCCCTGTTTACATTGTTTGATAGTGCGAACTGAGTGTTTAAAGATTCGTTTTTCGTTCGGAAATGGTCCCAGTTGGCGTTTGCTTCTTTAAACTTGCCAATAAACTTTTTGTGGTAATGCGCGTTTCGGTTTCGTATGAAAATCGGAAAATGGTCGCCTGCGATTGGTTCAGATGGACAACTCCAGGACACAGATAAATTCAATATAGCTTGTGTGTTTTTACTTGAGAGAGCAATATAGCATTCAGCTTATTAATTTAAGGATTTCAAATTTTCGGAAGATCGGCTTCCTATTTCCTCGATCCCTGTTGCCGTGGAATTCCAGGATCTCCTCGTCGCTCGACTCGTTCAGAGGGCGAGCGTCATACGCATTGTAGCGTCGACGACGGAGCTCTTCGGGCTCGAGAGCTGGTACAGGTCCGTCTTCCTTTCCTTTTGCCTTTTCGTATAGGTGAAGAAGACTGTGGTGCCTCTCGTTGCATTGGTCGCAGTTTCGGGGCGACGAACAAGTTTTCGCCGTGTGGTGCGGTGACAGGCCCACACCGACGGCCCAACGTGCAGCAAGGCCCACACCAACGGCCTAACGTGCAGCAAGGCCCACACCAATGGCCCAAAGAGTAGCAAGGCCCACACTAACGGCCCAACGAGTTTGCTGCAAGGCCCATACCAACGGCCCAACGTGCAGCAAGGCCCACACCAACGGCCCAACGAGTTGCAGCAATGCCCCCACCATTGGCCCAGTCTCAGGGATTTTCCCGACTAAATATTAAATTAACTAAATTAAATAAAATAAAGAAAGAAGCAGAAGAGCGCAAAAAAGAGCTCTTCAGAGATTTTAGAACTTAAATAAACTTTTGAAAAGAACAAAAAAAAAAAGAAAATTTAAAAAGTGAAAATTTATTTTAGCATTGGAACTTTTTGGGTGTAGTTTTATTACGGTACGACTTTTACTGGTTTATTTATTTCAATCGAATTTTGGTTCTTCGTTTGGATTTCTTTTCTCTTTTCCATTTGAAAGATTTTAAATATTTATTCAGTGGGGCAAGACGCTTTGCTTTCCACTGGTATGTTTTCTTTGCTTTATCTAAAATTAATTGGTTTCTTCCGGTTGTGCGATACACGAGTAGAAAACAAGCCAATTAATTTTCTGAAATTCTCGGTTTTAATATTACTCTTTTTCTCGTGGCTTCTATATTTCGATTTAAAGGCAGTGCAAGCACTTTCACCACGTGGTGCGAATTAAATATTTCTTGATTTGAAGTGGTGCCAGTAGCTTCCTGCTATATTTTAGTTTCGGTCTCATTAGAAGACCTTTGATAAACTTTAGTTTCCCCAGTTCAGTATAACATTGAGGGAAAAAATAAAAATTTTGTTTGGATTTTTGGATTTTTATTTTCGGCTTTTTCCGTGGTATTCCCCAGTGGCTCACAACACTGATGGAAATTAAATTCGATTTGTTTTGGAATTCTGTTTTTAAATTTCGAGCATTTTTCTTGAGTTTCCCCAGTGGTGCCTAACACTGATGGAAATAAATTCGACTTTTTTTTTGATTTTTATTTTCGGCTTTTTCCGTGGTATTCCCCAGTGGCTCACAACACTGAGGGAAATTAAATTCGATTTGTTTTGGAATTCTCTTTTTAAATTTCGAGCATTTTTCGTGAGTTTCCCCAGTGGTGCCTAACACGGAGGGAAATAAATTCGACCTTTTTTTGGATTTTTATTTCCGGTTATTTTTTCGTGGTTTCATTCAGTGCGATACACTGAAACAATCTTTACAACGTCTTGTTTTTCGAAATATTTTTCAAGTATGTGTATTCCATTAATCCCATTCAATGTTTTTGACAACGTATTAGTGTAAGTATTGAAGAGGAAAGCTGAGAACGGAGAGCCTTGCGGAATTCCGTTGTTGAGATTATAGTTTGCAGACGTGTAGCCATCTACTCTAACTGATATGCTTCTGTAGAAAAGGAAGGATAGAGCTAGCTTCAGAAATGTTTTTGGGTAGTCCTCATTCCTGTAGCTCCTTAATGGTGTAAGTGCATATTACCCGGTCAAACGCTTTTCCAGGTCTTCGGAGATGACTATACAATGCATTTGGTGTTTTAATTTATTTTTAATTTCCGTTTCAAGTTGATGGCAAAGTGTATGTACTCCACTATTTTCCATGTAAGCGTGTTGAATTTTTATGATTTTTTTGTCGCATGCTTTCCATAATCTTCGCGTGACTATTTTGTCAAAAAGCTTCGACAGAACGAACAATAAGGAGATGGGGCGATAACCTTCAGTAGAATTTTGGTTTTTACCAGTCTTTGGTATTGGTGCTAAGATAGCTTGCTTCCACTGGTGTGGATAAGTGCCGGTTATAAGGTTAGTGTATAACTCACATAATCTTGTTTTGAAAGCAGTTGTAGCGTTTTTAATCCTGTTGTTCCCTTGGTTTTCTTTAGTACTAAGTTTATTTCGAGAATCGTCACAGGGTCTGGCGTGTAAAACAGGTCCCGTTCAGAGTTTCTCCATCTATTAATGTTTATGTTCATCTTTTCCTGTATAAGATTCCTGTTGAATGCATGATTTGAGCCAATAGAGCGCCATATTTCGGCAAAATGGTTTGCTTTTTGCTCAGGGTGTGATATGGTGGAGTTATTTGTGAATAATGGGGGAAAATTGGGGGTGGTACTTGACCGGATTATCTTGAATTTAGCCCATAGTGGTTTGGCATCAAGCGATGAATTTATGGAATTTACAAAATATTTCCATGTCTCTTGTTTTCGCTGTTTTACATGCTCGTCTTACTTGGGCACACAACTTTTTATAAGCTCGCGTTGTTGTCAAGGTTTTTCTTTCTCAAAATTTTTTCCAAGCTTTACTTTTTTCCCTAATCAATGCTCCGATTTCCCTGTTGAACAATACAGGGTTGTTGCTTCGGCTTGGGCATCTACTGGTGGGCATGCATTCGTTTGCTGATTTCCTAAAAATTTTTTTAATCATGGCTGACTCCCTGTTAACATTGTTTGATAGTGCGAACTGAGTGTTTAAAGATTCGTTTTTCGTTCGGAAATGGTCCCAGTTGGCGTTTGCTTCTTTAAACTTGCCAATAAACTTTTTGTGGTAATGCGCGTTTCGGTTTCGTATGAAAATCGGAAAATGGTCGCCTGCGATTGGTTCAGATGGACAACTCCAGGACAGAGATAAATTCAATATAGCTTGTGTGTTTTTACTTGAGAGAGCAATATAGCATTCAGCTTATTAATTTAAGGATTTCAAATTTTTAGAATATCGGCTTCCTTTTTCCTCGATCCCTGTTGCCGTGGAATTCCAGGATCTCCTCGTCGCTCGACTCGTTCAGAGGGCGAGCGTCATACGCATTGTAGCGTCGACGACGGAGCTCTTCGGGCTCGAGAGCTGGTACAGGTCCGTCTTCCTTTCCTTTTGCCTTTTCGTATAGGTGAAGAAGACTGTGGTGCCTCTCGTTGCATTGGTCGCAGTTTCGGGGCGACGAACAAGTTTTCGCCGTGTGGTGCGGTGACAGGCCCACAACGACGGTCCAACGTGCAGCAAGGCCCACACCAACGGCCTAACGTGCAGCAAGGCCCACACCAATGGCCCAAAGAGTAGCAAGGCCCACACTAACGGCCCAACGAGTTTGCTGCAAGGCCCATACCAACGGCCCAACGTGCAGCAAGGCCCACACCAACGGCCCAACGAGTTGCAGCAATGCCCCCACCATTGGCCCAGTCTCAGGGATTTTCCCGACTAAATATTAAATTAACTAAATTAAATAAAATAAAGAAAGAAGCAGAAGAGCGCAAAAAAGAGCTCTTCAGAGATTTTAGTACTTAAATAAACTTTTGAAAAGAACAAAAAAAAAAAGAAAATTTAAAAAGTGAAAATTTATTTTAGCATTGGAACTTTTTGGGTGTAGTTTTATTACGGTACGACTTTTACTGGTTTATTTATTTCAATCGAATTTTGATCCTCGTTTGGATTTTTTTTCTCTTTTCCATTTGAAAGATTTTAAATATTTATTCAGTGGGGCAAGACGCTTTGCTTTCCACTGGTATGTTTTCTTTGCTTTATCTAAAATTAATTGGTTTCTTCCGGTTGTGCGATACACGAGTAGAAAACAAGCCAATTAATTTTCTGAAATTCTCGGTTTTAATATTACTCTTTTTCTCGTGGCTTCTATATTTCGATTTAAAGGCAGTGCAAGCACTTTCACCACGTGGTGCGAATTAAATATTTCTTGATTTGAAGTGGTGCCAGTAGCTTCCTGCTATATTTTAGTTTCGGTCTCATTAGAAGACCTTTGATAAACTTTAGTTTCCCCAGTTCAGTATAACATTGAGGGAAAAAATAAAAATTTTGTTTGGATTTTTGGATTTTTATTTTCGGCTTTTTCCGTGGTATTCCCCAGTGGCTCACAACACTGATGAAAATTAAATTCGATTTGTTTTGGAATTCTGTTTTTAAATTTCGAGCATTTTTCTTGAGTTTCCCCAGTGGTGCCTAACACTGATGGAAATAAATTCGACTTTTTTTTTGATTTTTATTTTCGGCTTTTTCCGTGGTATTCCCCAGTGGCTCACAACACTGAGGGAAATTAAATTCGATTTGTTTTGGAATTCTCTTTTTAAATTTCGAGCATTTTTCGTGAGTTTCCCCAGTGGTGCCTAACACGGAGGGAAATAAATTCGACCTTTTTTTGGATTTTTATTTCCGGTTATTTTTTCGTGGTTTCATTCAGTGCGATACACTGAAACAATCTTTACAACGTCTTGTTTTTCGAAATATTTTTCAAACGTCGGAGTTTGAAAACTTGAAACTTTTTTCGTGGATTAGTCTTTACGACATTATCTTCAAATCGTTTCCTTTTTTCGAAAGATTTTCAAAAAAAATTTCGTAAGCTTTTTCGTGACATGGTCACACTCAACGATTTTTCGCGCGCATGCGATGCGCTGCTTGAGTTTGAGTCGGGCTATAGCACGATGCCCAATAACTGCCATTCGATCTTCTCTCTGGAAATACAGAGAGAAGAGCTTAAGATGTTGTGCGTCAAGGTTAAAGACGAATTTGATAAGTACTCAAAGACCTTGTCCGACAACGAAAGCGATCAGTCCGCTCTTCGGTTGGTCAAGTGCCGATACCAGGACTGCTACACCGCATACTTGACTTGCGGTGCGCTTATAGGTGAGACTGCTCATGGTCTCACTTTTGCTCAACAAAGCAGTTCAACGGTCAACCCCGGGCTTCATTACGTTGAACTGCCTGCTCATTCAAATATCCGCTTACCTCCATGTGATACGGAGATATTTTACGGTGACTACATGTCGTGGCCGTCGTTTCGGGATTTATTCACAGCGATTTACGTGAACAATTCGCGCTTAACCCCGGTCGAAAAGCTGTATCATTTGAATCAGAAGACCCGGGGTGAAGCAAAGGATATAGTGAAAAAATCCCCTCTGACTAATGACGGCTTCACCACAGCGTGACAAAATCTATCTGAACGATATGAAAATAAGCGGATAATGGTCAATAGTGAGCTGAAGATCATATTCAATTTACCATCGGTCACGGTAGAACGCGGAACCGATATTATGAATTTACAAAGATCGGTCAACAATTGCATCTCAGTGTTAGAAATGTACGGTATTGACATTGAGAACTGGGATGCAATTTTCGTGTTTCTGGTGTCGAGTCGGTTGCCGGACAACACTCTAGCGCTATGGGAACAAGGGATTGTGAGGAAGACGGAAATTCCGAATTAGACAGCTTTCTCACAAGCCGGTTCCAAACATTGGAAACTGTTTCCGACATTCGGGGTGCTAGAGCGGTAAAGCCGACCGTCAGTCGACCACCCGCTCCAAGCTATGAGAGGCGAGTGTCGACACACCATTGGCAATTCTCTCAACCTGCCTGCAGGCTGTGCCCCGAGCAAACCCATTCGTTAAAGGGTTGCCCCAAGTTTTTAGCAATGAAACTTGACGATGTTGCTAAAAAACATAATCTGTGCATGAATTGTTTAGCACATTCACACATGGCAAAGGACTGCAAAATTCCATTCACTGCCACTTAGGAGAGACGTATGAGGCCAGAGCATTACTGGATTCAGGATCGGAAGGGACGTTCATCACTGAACGGCTTCAAAAGCGCATCCGATTGCCGACACGAGACTACGATACTCAGGTAACTGGAATAAATGCCACGGTATCGGCTAATGTGCGAAAGTGGTTTTAGGTTCTCCGGTGAACCCCGACTTTAGAATCGAGGCACCAGGCCTCGTTCTACCCCAACTAACCGAAAACCTGGACATAGAAAATATGTACAGGCAATCATGCTCAACCCCGAACACACTCCGTTTCAGCGAATCCTGTTTAGAGAATTCCAAGACGAGGAATTGCAGGACTTCGAACTGAAGACCGTCACGTTCTGAGTGAATTGTGCCCCGTATCTGACAATAAGAACCCTGCTTCAACTCGCGGAAGATGTGAAAGCGAAATTTCAACTTGCGACAAAAGTGCTGAAGCAACATATGTACGTGGATGACGTGTTAGCAGGAGCACATGATTGCACAACAGCGATTGAATTGCGCGATCAGGTGATTGATGCTCCCAAAAGCGCAAGTTTCTGGGAAATGATAACATGAGTGAAACAAAGATGTTGGGAATCCGATGGAATGCAGTGCACGACATGTTTCATTTCATCGTGCAGTTGATTCCTGAAAAGCAGGAATACACCAAGCGGGAAGTACTTTCGTGTGTAGCTAAGTTGTTAGACCCAGCAGGATGGCTGGGGCCGATCGTAGTGGTGGCCAAAATCCTGATGCAAGATATCTAGCAATCTAAAATAGACTAGGATGATAGTCTTCACCGAACCTTGCTACTACGATAGGAGACATTTCTGGACAATTGCGATAATGTTCAGAACATTAAAATTCCCCGTTGGACTCATTTTACGCCATGGAATGATGTGGAAATCCATGGATTTTATGATGCCTCGGAAAAGGCATACGCAGCGGCGTTATATATCAGAGTTAGGGAGCGCACATCGAATGCGACTCCTCACATTAATTTGCTGGTAGGCAAGACGAAAGTAGCTCCAGTGAAAACTGTCTCTTTTCCCCGTTTAGAGCTGTGAGGAGCTTTATTCTTAGCGGAACTAATTAATGCTTTTATTCCACAGCTTGAGATTGAGCAGCCAGCAATATGTAAATGGACGGACTCTACGATCGTGCTCTCATGGCTCAGAAAACCGGCCTGTACCTGGACAACGTTTGTGGCTAATCGAGTGGCAAAAATCGAAGAATTGATAGGCGTATCTGGCTCGAATCACGTGGATTCAGCAGATAATCCAGCGGATCTCGACAGTAGAGGCGTCACCCAACGCTTTGTGGTGGTATGGACCAAAGTAGCTAAAAGAAGAGCCAACAACTTGGCCCCACCACAAAAACGATTCTGCGTTGGAAACGGAGTTAGAACAAACGGCGATTCGGGTTCATGTTGCAGGTTTCTCGGAGGGAGAAGATATTCTGAGAAGAAGACTTTTTACAAGCATTGGGAGTGATAGCACGGATGTTCAGATGCCATCGTATAACCCACCCGGTCCGGCAGGTAAAGTGCCGCCTCATCCTTATCTCGCAAAAGCGGAATTTTGCTGATGAGTACAAGGCCATTGACGCGACCACGCCGCTAAACCCGAAAAGTTCAATCATCGCTCTCAATCCGTTCCTCGATAGGAACGGAGTAATGAGAATGGGAGGAAGGTTGGCGTTAACCAATCATCCTTACGACGAGCGGTTTCCCTTACGATTGCCAGTTTTCAAGACTACTCGTAAAATTCTCGCATCTGATTTCTCTGCATGGAGAAACTCAGCTAATGTTGAGAGTTTTGCGGTCTGAATACTGGATCGTACGTATGAAAATTCTTATAAAAAATTGTGTTCATAAATGCAAAGTATGTACTATTTACAGGAAGAAGGCGCGGGGACAGTTAATGACAGCTTTACCTCCAGAACGGACGGAAATTTCCAGGCCGTTTACAAATACCAGAGTCGATTTCACAGGCCCGTTTGATATCAAAAGTTTTACCGGGAGAGCCTGCCGAATAACTAAGGGTTATGTCTGTGTGTTTGTCTGTTTTGCGACCAAGGCAATACATTTGGAGGCCACCAGCGATTTATCTACAGCGACGTCTTTAGCAGCTTTATCCCGTTTTGTATCCAGACGAGGCTGCCCTCTAAATGTTTACTCGGACAATGGCACAAACTTCGCAGGAGCGAACAAGGAACTAAGAAAAGATTTCCAGCAGTTTGTTTCTACGGTCGCTAACCGGACTTCACAGACATATGTTCATCACGTCATCACATGGCATTTTATTCCCCCTGGAGCACCTCATATGGGAGGCCTCTGGGAAGCAGGGGTAAAAAGCTTTAAAATACATTTCCGGAAGGTAGCACATTCAATGCGGTTTACCATCGAGGAACTCTCAACGTTGCTGGCGAAGATCGAATCGTGTCTGAACTCGAGACCGATTTGGCGTATCTCTGAGGATTCGGAGTCAATGGAACCTCTAACCCTGGCCATTTCGTTATTGGCACCCCCTCCTCGCAGTTCCAGAGGCCGAAATCGCAGAGAGTCCGATATCTCTTGTCAATTGATGGCAAAAGATAAAGGCAATCCAGCAAACGTTTTGCCTGAGATGGAAGGCAGAATACTTGAAGGAGCTGCAGAAACGGACAAAGTGGAAGCTCCCGCAACGTAACATCGAGACAGATGGCCTGGTGGTTATTAAGGATGATAACCTAACCCAAATTAATGGCGACTTGGCAGAGTAGTTAGTCTTTTCAGGTCCTGACAGCCGCGTTCGTGTCGTAGAACTACGAACGGCGCGGGGAAACATAACTCGACCAATTGTGAAATTGGTTCTTTTACCACAAAGTTAAGCAAAATTTCTAACTCCTCTTCTCTTTCCAGACCACAATCACTAAAATTTTGAAAAATGGAAACCACCAACAAGTTTGGCCTCAGGAAATGCCCCGTATGCGCAAAGAACCACCCGTTGGTATACTGCCGGGTGATGCGCAGTCGAGATGGAGCCAGTCGAGAGACTGCGTGCGGTCCTCGTTCATCGGCACTGTGCCAATTGCTTATCACCGCATCACACGGCGAAAACTTGTTCGTCGCCCCGAAACTGCGACCAGTGCAGCGAGAGGCACCACAGTCTCCTTCACCTATACGAAAACGCAAAAGGAAAGGAAGACGGGCCTGTACCAGCTCTCGAGCCCGAAGAGCTCCGTCGCCGACGCTACAATGCGTATGACGCTCGCCCTCTGAACGAGTCGAGCGACGAGGAGAGACGCCCGATAGCACAGCCCGTACCGCTTCTGGGCTATCTGTCCTCACACCAACGGTAGCGGTCCGGATAATGACAAGAGGAAACCCCAAATTTGTGAGAGCGATCGTCGATCCAGGGCAGGCGAGGTTGTTGTTGTTGTTGTTGTAGCGGCTAGCTACACCCCACTGGGTTGGCGGACTCTTCACATGCCGGGCACGTGTTGGGGGTGTCGGGGTTGATCCTGGATAGGTAGGAGTTTAACCTGCTACAATATCCAGATCTGAGCTGGGCCAGAGTAACGCGGGTCTCACGAGGCAGCTGGATCTCCTCAGCTGCTATGGGTGGTGGTTGGACTCCCAGGACTGCACTCACAGGGCGGGTGTCGATGTATTTGGACACCGACTCCCTGTGGATGCTGTCCAGAGCCTGTCGGTACGTCCTTGGGTCCAGCGGTCGGTGTACGTATGTCTGGACCTCGTCCGTCAGTTGTGAGAGATGTCCCCTGATGTGCCTGGGTGCCGGCGCGAGCAGGTCTCTATTGGGGTGCCCCGGACGGTGGCATCCCTGTAGAAACTGCTTTGTGAGCATAATGTTGTGCTCCTGCACTGGGAGCACGTTAGCCTCATGGTAGAGGTGATCCACAAATTCCGTCCCGTAAAGTAATGAGCAAGCTCTGGGAGGTAGCTGTTCACTTTGGAGCACAAGCCATCAATTCCATTGCCGGTAGCCATTATCGTGCAGTCGTCGGCATACGAGACCAGTGTGACTCCCTCTCCCGGGGAAGGGAGTCGCGAGATGTAGAAGTTGAATAATAGTTGAGTACGTTTGGAATACATATGTACATACATGAATATGTTTGGAAATATACCGCTTATGTTTATGTACCTACTAGAGAGTCGCGCGCATAGCCATCTACTAGGAACGGCGGCAACATTCTCCCCTTCGTATGCGAACCCGACGGGCTAATTTCTTTATACTGCTGACGTTTAGCACGGATAGTTTCGTTGCTGGTCAAACCAGAATTCCGAGCGCTGTTTTCACGGTTGCCCGCCTCACCTGGCCGTCCTTAGCTGTGACGACGTTAACTTTGATGTCTTTCGGCCAGCAGTTTCTGGCCATAGCCTCGTCGACGATTACCACTACTTCGCCGACCTTTAGTGGCGGTTGTTTCTCGAACCACTTGGACCTCCGCGTTAGCATTGGCCGATATTCTTGGACCCATCTCTGCTAAAACCTGTCCACATACAGTTGCGTTTGACGATAGCGTAGACGCAGGTCTCCGCTATTGCCGATCGGTTTGTAACCCGAGGGTGAGCCCATTAGCAGGTGGTACGGCGTGAGCGCTTCATCGTCGCATCCTTCTACGGTAACGAAGGTGAGCGGTCTCGAATTGATCATGAACTCTACTTCTACTAGGGCGCTATGAAGAGTTTCATCGTTAAAGTTGTGCTGAGGATTCATTTAAATGCAATGGTTTTGATTGACCTTATAAGACGCTCCCACGCTCCGCCCATATGAGGCACCGCTGGTGGGTTGAACTTCCACTGTATATCCTCAAACTTAGTTTGAATAGTTGTGTAGTCTATTTGTTTAGCTTCGACATTGAGGATATTGTTGGTCGCCGTTGTCGGTGTAAATTTCTCTCGGCACTCCGCGTCGAGAAATAAAATTACGTAAACACAGGACGCAGGAGCTCGTTCTTCTCAGTGCCGGCCAACAACGACGGACATTGGACCAAAGTGATCGATCCCGACGTAGCTAAATGTTCGCTCGAAACTCGCAAGTCTAGCGGCGGGCAAAGAAGCCATTTTTGGTTGGCGAGGTGTCGCGGACTTATTCTTGCATGGTTGACACATTCGACGCACTGTTCTATACAAGACACGGAGCCGCGGTATGTGGAATCTCCCTCTTATGTCGTTTATAGCAGTTTCGCGTCTTTTGCTATAAAGTAGGCGATGTGGTGATTACCCGGTAGAACCGCGGCATTGCGAGCTGCCAGAAATTCGTTCCGCCCTCGAACGCGTATGATATCGTACTCGTCTACAAATACATCAAGCGCTTTTGATTTACTACATTTTTCAAGACTCTTACCGGTTTTTAGAATAATTAGATCATTTCCGCACTCGCTGAGCTTTGCCTGGAGTATTAGTACCGTTTTCGCGGCGTTAACCATCTCAAACGTGACCTTGTCGGGAAGTTCTTGCGACCGCGACTTAGCCTTAACTCTTTCCACGTAGAGCATGAATCTATTCAACGCCCGATATAACCTCCTGCAGTCTGAGAAGTGTTCAAAGTCGATAGATAGTTTTCTCTGTTCTCTGGATATGCAGAACGTGGTTTTTTATTTCGCTGTTGTCGACTGATCCCAAATCGTTCCGGTAGGGCCATTTGCTTTCGTCGTCTTGCAGGAAAGCGGGTCCGTTAAACCAAAGGTTTGTGTCAATGTTAGACTCGACCTTGGTTGCTAGGTCCGAAGAGTTAAGGAGCACCCATTTCCACTGCTTTACATTCGTACGCTCTAGAATGTAAGCGACTCGGAACATGACGAATTGGCGGAACTGGCGGGGATCCATACTGAGCCATTTCAGCACTGTTGTTGAATCCTTCCAGTATAATTTCCTTTTTATTTCTAGCCGTGATATGGTTTGTATCGTTTAAGATTAGATTAGATTAGATTAAAATATGAGGATTGCACTGCGACCTGTGGATCTATTGTGCCCTCAGTACCTTACAACACCTCCCCAAGTCCGAGAGCATCTATAAATTTTAAGATGGACCCCGGACTTAGGGATTGTATGTATTCCTCCTTTGGCCACATCTGACCTAGCCACCTCTCCCTTCGACGCGCCACAGCGTCACACTCCAGTAGTATGTGTTTCCTTGACCGTATCGCAGAAGCGACATAGGTCATTTGACCAGATACCTATCTTGTACAGGTGACCTCTTAACCTGCAGTGACCTGTGATAATACCTGTGAGGATTCTAAGTTTTGCCTTTGGGAGGTTTATGAGTTGTTTAAATCTCGTGTTGTTATAACCTCCCAATAATTTCTTTGGCTGAGCAAGGCCCTGTATGTTCTTGAATTGCTACTCCCTGAGCCGATTTGTCTCCTTCCTGAGCGCTGCCTTTATAGAACTTGCACCGATCGGGAAGAAGGGCTCGGGTTCTATAGGGTCCGAGACGACCGCCAGGTGATCTGCCACCTCATTGCCCTCTATACCTGTATGACCTGGCACCCATAGAAGACGGATGTCATTTCTCCTTGCTAGGTCATTGAGTCTATTAATACACTCCAAGACCAGTGAGGACTTTACTTCGAAAGATGAAAGGGCCTTGAGAGCCGCCTGGCTATCGCTGAGAATAAGAATTTTTTCTTCTCGATAGTTCCTGTGTAGATTTATCTCGGCACAAACGCTAATGGCATATATTTCCGCTTGGAAAATACTAGGATAGGCACCCATGGGCAGCGACAATCTGGTCCTGGGACCAAAAACGCCTGCTCCAATGCCCTCCAAGGTCTTAGAGCCATCGGTGTACCACTGCAGTGTACTTTCCCGAACCCTGTACTCTAAAATAGAGGGGTCCCAAGAAGTTTTGTTACTTAAATCTTCTACTTTGAAACACTTCAAAAACTATTACCTTATTCATATCGTGTCTTGGAAAAAGAGCAAGTGGGATCTGACTACCCAACTTCTCCTCACTTTTGGACGATAGAACCTTACCTTTCCCGAAACCTTCTCTTGCAAAATTCAACATGGAGCTCTTTGCTGCCTGAGCTATGTGAGCATGCGGCGTGATGCACACACACCCCAGGCGTTTCCTCACCGTGGCCAGGTTGGTCCTAGAGACCCAAGCCACCGCCCCATACGTCACCATTGGTCTGACTATCATGGTGTACATCCATCGCAAAATCTTCGGGGTACACCCCCACGATTTTCCGGCGAGACGTCTGCACACCATCAGTGCCCTCGTAGCCTTGGAGGTGGTCGCGTCCACATGACTCTTCCACAGAAGCTTAGAATCCAGGATTACACCCAGATACTTTACCTCCGTGGCAATCATGGCTGGGACCCCCTCCACAGCTATGGTTCTCATACCCTTCAGCTTCCTTTTTCTGGTAAAGGGAACTATGACTGTCTTAGACGGATTGATGTTTAGCCCTACATCAGTGCACCATCTGTTTGCTAGTTGGAGCCCTCTGTGAATAATCTTTGAAGATAGTCTCGCGCCAAGCACTGCTGCCTGAAGTTTCAGGCGGGGAATTGAGATCGGGCTTAGTGGGGCTACCTTGGATTTAGCAGCTACGATAGAGACGTCGGTATGAGAGCCGCTTTTGACGCGCAGATAGCATACTGCCGCGGATCCGAATTCACCAGCGTCCATGAAGGTGTGCAGTTGAACATCGTCACCAGCGTCAAGGTTGAGGGAGTAGCACCTTGGTATTTCCACTTTGGATATGTATGATAGGGTGGTCTTCAACTGGCACCATTTTGAATTCATCCTGGAGTCGATCTCCTCGTCCCATCCTAACCCTGACCGCCATATCTCCTGAAGTAAAATTTTTAATGTCATTACATAGTGAGATAACAGGCCGAGCGGATCGAAAATTGACATTAAGGCTTGAAGCATCTCACGCTTTGTAGGTGTGGTGCTGTCTGCTACAACATTTCGCTTTAGTTTCGAAAACCGGAGCGTGTATTTGAATACGTCTTTGTTTGGGTCCCAGTACACCCCAAGTATTTTTTCGGTGGCACTCAGCTCCAGTGGTTTTTGAGCTATATTGCAGCTTCCTTCCATATGTTTTAGGACTGCTGCTGAGTTTGATGCCCAGTTGCGGATATGAAACCCGGCAGATGGATGTATGTGCTCCACTGCTTTTGCCAGTTCAATGACGGCTCTTTCGCTACCCCCGCTGTATAAGTTAACACCACATACGCCGAAATTGGTTTACATAGTTTCCCACAATCGCAAACGCTTGCGTAAGCATGCGACTCGGACAGCGGTAGCTATCCCACGGGCAAGCAACACGCGTATCCGCTATAAACGCTGACACTGCGTCTACGCTGTGTGAGAACGTGAGTGCTGCAACTTCAACAGTCAACAATCAACAACAACAACCATTCGATGCACCTGTCGACGCAACGTGACTTCGTAGCTTAAATTAGGTGTAAGAACCAATTGAAGTTTAGTTCTAATTTTAATTTGACAATAAACGGTTGGCTCTCCGCCATACCAAATACACGTTTTAATCTTTTAATGTGAAAAACCATATCTGACGCCCAACGTGCCAGTCGCGTCCGCAACCTAGTTTGAGTAAAAGCCCTTAAGAAGTGCTTCGCGTCCGTGATTAATTTTCGGTAAGCGGCTCAAATAGGAGGTCCTCAAGGAGCACCACAGGACGTGACTAGGACCCAGTGGTAAACTTCAATAGAAGAGAACCACGCACCACGAAGAGTGCGCAACGCGGGAACCTTAGTAGCAAAGCAGCAAAAAGGAGAATTCCAGCTGCGCCGTGGGACCATGTTTTTAGTATTGTAAGGATAAAAATTATTATTATTATTCTTATAATCTTAAATATTAAAAATTAAATTAATATTTAAAGTGAATTATTGAAGATAAAAGTAAAATCTAAATAAAAAGTGAAATATTGAGGATAAAAGTAAAACCTAAATAAAAAGTGTTGCTAGTAATTAATATTTAATTAAACTTTCCCAATCTAAGTATTCTCTTAAATATTGCAAATAATATTTATGAGTGATCCTTATAATTAAATTTTAAATCCAAAATTTTATTTTAATCCAGAAAGTGATTTTGAAAATATAAACATTTAAAATTACATCTGAAATATTTTTTGTATTTTCAAAAGAGTAATTTTAGTAATAAGTTTTCAACAAAAGGCTCGTACAGCCTATAATATAAAATAAAAACCTTTAGGATAACAAAACCCAACTCTGCGATTCACCTCCACGGGACCCTCCAGGGATTGTTAAAATCTACAAATTAATATCAAACTTATAACAAAAGGCTCGTACAGCCTATAATATTAAACGAAATCCTTTAGAATAATAGAACACAACTCTGCGATTCACCACCAAGGGACCCTCCAGAGATTGTTAATCCACTAAAAAACATCACAAAAACAAGAAAAAAGAACGAAAAAGTTGAATTTTTTCTCCTTTTTTTTTAGCTAGGTTTAAAACTTATTTAAGATGCCAGACGATTTAATTAGACCCTCTACCCTAAGCCCCAATATCCCACCAGTAGCCACCAATTCTAATTCTCAAGTAAGCCCCGAATTAGCCAACGCAATCCGCACCTTAGTATCACAGGTCATTTCGGCGGAAGCGCCAAATTTAATAAAAAATATTATAAATCCAGCAAGGGAAATTGTTACTGACCAAACTATTGATCCCAGACATGCAGGCAATTTAACAGGACTTGATAGGGTACCAGACGTTGTTAGATGTCTGAGAGACTTTTCAGGTAATCCTAAAGAATTCGCATCCTGGAAGAAAAGTGTAGAGAGAATTCTTAGGATATATGAGAACGAAAGAGGCACCCCCCGTTATTTTGGCATTTTAAATGTCATAAGAAACAAAATAACTGGGAATGCGGATGTAGCCTTAGAATCGTATAACACCCCTCTCAATTGGGAAGCGATTTCCAAATGCCTTAATACCCACTATGCGGATAAGAGAGATATTGGTACTCTAGAATACCAAATGTCAACCTTATTCCAAGGAAGCAAATCTATTAACGAATTCTACCAGGAGGTATTTTCGCACCTCTCATTGATTTTGAATAAAATATCGTGCTTAGAAATAGGCCCAGAATCCCTTCAAATCCTTACTAAAACGTATCGCGACAAGGCATTAGATACGTTCGTTAGAGGATTAAACGGCGAACTTCCAAAATTACTCGGAATAAAAGAACCTACCGATTTACCTCAAGCACTTCAGTTGTGCATGAAGTTGCAAAATCAAAACTTCAGGACGCAACACGCTTTCGGCAGCCAATCCAACTTGCGTAAAAATAACGCACCCCAACTCCCACCTAGGAAACAACAACAATTTTTTCCCAACCTTGCTTACTTACCTCAACCAATGCATCGTATAGGAAATTTAGGACAACCAGCAGCTTACAGGAATCCACAACACCAATACCAACAAATGCTACAATACCCAAATACTCAACAATATCCAAATAATCCCTATCCCCAATACCAACAACATTCCAACTATGGTATGAAGCAACCACCTAGACCCAATATGTCCAACAACCCTCCACCAAGACCCGTTCAACCTAAACCACCAGTCCCAATGGAAGTTGATGAATCACTTAGGACAAAAAACTTCAATTACATGAACAGACCAACCAATAACTCTTTTAAACGACCGATCGCACCATCAAACCAAACTCGTCAGCCTTTCAAACAAAATAAAATAAACAACATAGAATCTACTGAGAATACAGTGACAGACTCAGGACAGCAAAATGAGGAACCAGACGGACAGACACTAGAAGATTACTACAACCAATACTATAACGATAACAGCACCTATGACAATACACCAGGAGAGAACACGTACGACTTTTCTGATATCCATTTTTTAGGCTAACAAATTCCTCCTTACCGTACTTTCAATGCAAAGACAGTAACGGAAGGATTCTAAAATTTTTAATTGATACCGGATCAAATAAAAATTATATTCAACCAAATCTTGCAAAAAATTTAATCCCCAATGAAGAAATTTTTTATGCAAGCTCAGTAGGAGGAAATATTAAAATAACCCACCACACTTTCATTAACCTCTTCGGATTAAAACAAGAAAATCTTAAATTTTTTATACTACCGACATTAAAATCTTTCCATGGAATCCTGGGTAATGACAGTTTAAAACAGTTAGATGCCATAATTTTCACGTCAAAAAATCACATGTTAATAAAAAATAAGATAAAAATAGCAATTAAACAGCAAATAGCAAAATCAGTGAACATCTAACACCCGGACAGACTGAAAAACTTCAGGATTTATGCCATTTATATTCACAACTTTTTTCCGACCCAGACGAAAAATTAACGTATACTACCGTTGTGAAAGCCGAAATTAAGACCACCACACAAGATCCAGTTTATTCTAGATACTACCCATACCCCATGTCCCTTAAGGACGAAGTAGAAAGACAAGTTTCCAAATTACTAGAGGACGGGATAATAAGACCTTCTCGATCCCCCTACAATTCTCCAATCTGGATAGTGCCAAAAAAAGCTGATGCATCCGGCACAAAAAAATACAGAATGGTAATCGACTATCGTAAATTAAATTCAATCACTATACCCGACCGTTATCCAATCCCAGACACAAATGAAGTACTTTCTCAACTTGGACGAAATAAATTCTTTACTGTTCTTAACCTGAAAAGTGGCTTCCATCAGATTCCATTGGTTGAATCCGACATTGGGAAGACAGCATTTTCAGTCAACAATGGTAAATACGAATTTACCAGATTACCTTTTGGTTTAAAAAATGCACCCTCCATATTCCAAAGAGCATTGGACGATATACTCAGAGAATATATCGGAAAAATATGCTTTGTTTATATAGATGATATTATAATATTTGGCAAAGATGAAGATTCCCACTTAAAAAACGTCGAAAAAATTTTCCAAACGTTACAAAAAGCTAATATGAAAATTCAAATTGACAAATGCGATTTTTTAAAGACAGAAGTAGAGTTTTTAGGATTTGTTATTTCACGAAACGGAATAAAAACAAACCCAACAAAAGTAAAATCGATTTTAGATTTCCCACCTCCACAGACAATAAAAGAACTTCGATCCTTCCTAGGACTTTCCTTTCATCCAAAATAAAGATATCCCTTACCCAGGACGCATTAGACTCTTTTAACAAATTAAAAAATTCTTTGATATCAACCGACGGTATGCTTCAATATCCGGACTTCGAAAAAGAATTTCATTTAACTACAGACGCTTCAAACCACGCAATAGGAGCAGTTCTTGAACAGGACGGTAAACCGATTACATTCATTTCCAGGACATTGACAGCAACCGAAGAAAATTACGCGACGAACGAAAAAGAACTTTTAGCTATCATATGGGCTTTAAAATCATTGAGAAACTATCTCTATGGCTCTAGCACCATTCAAATATTCACGGATCATCAACCCTTGACATACGCACTCAGCAATAGAAACACTAACAGTAAACTCAATAGATGGAAAGCGATATTAGAAGAATATAACTATCAAATTAAATACAAACCTGGTAGCACGAACGTGGTAGCAGATGCATTATCTAGGCCACCACAGCAAATAAACTCGATGACAGCAACGCAACATAGCGATGAAAGTTCGGCACAAACACTAATACCATACACTGACGCACCCATTAACGTACTTAAAAACCAAATTTTCATTTCCACAGGCGAGACTTCATCATACGAATTCCAAATAATTTTCCCTACATATCATAGGCATACAATAGTTGAAAAAGATTTCACGGAAGCTAGTCTTACCACACTGTTAAAAAAATATCTCAACCCTTCGGTAACAAATTGCATAAAAACCGAAGACAGCATCTTAGGAAAAATTCAAACAATTTATCAAACTCACTTTAGCAAATACAGAGTCCGCTATACCAGGAAGTTTACAAAAGACATTTTAAATGAATCTGAACAAGAAACGGAAATTATCAACGAACATAATAGAGCTCATCGTAATCCTACAGAAAATAAAGCACAACTTTTGGAAAGATGTTACTTCCCACAAATGAATGCGAAAATAAAAAAAATTACTAAGCAATGTAAAATCTGTCTAGAAAACAAGTACGAAAGACACCCAGTAAAACCTATTCTGAAAGCCACCCCTATTCCCAATTACCCAGGCCATATTGTCCACATAGACCTCTACTACACTAATAACAAAATAGTGCTTACAGCAATAGATAAGTTCTCAAAATATGCTCAAGCAAAAATAGTACCTTCCAGGGCATCTGAAGATATAAAAACTCCTTTAAGAGACCTCTTGACAATGTTTGGAATTCCCGAAAAAATCGTAATAGATAATGAAAAATCCCTAAGCTCAGCCTCCATAACCTTCAAGTTAGAAAACCAATACGGTATAGAAATTTTCAAAACTCCACCATATAAAAGCTCAATAAATGGACAAATAGAGCGATTCCATTCAACACTTTCCGAAGTAATGAGATGCACTAAAGCAGAAAAGGTCCATACTGACTTTGAAGATCTCCTTACTAGATCTTTAAATAAATACAATTATTCAATTCACTCCACTACAAAACGTAAGCCTGTAGAAGTATTTTTTGGAAGAACACTCGGACCTAATCCCTTTGAATTAGACAGAGGAGAAAACATTCAAAACCTTAAAAATAAACAGGAAAAAGATTTAGAACTCCACAACAAAAATAGGACTGATTTTAGGACATACAATACTGATGACGTCATTTACGTAAAAATAAACAAGAGGCTAGGCAATAAATTATCACCCCGTTATAAAAAAGAGATAGTTCAGGAAGACAAGGGCAACACAGTTGCAACAAAATCAGGTCGAATCGTTCACAAAAGTTTTATTAAAAAATAGAAACCTTTTCCTTTTGCAGGATTTTATTTGCCGTGTGCAATGCAGAAACCCAAATTTTGGATTATACTAACAGCCCAATAGTTACAATAGAAGTAGGAACCGCCAAAGTACAAACCGGAACATTTCGACTAATACATACAATTGACCTTGATCAATATGACTCCGTACTCGATACGATACACGCCACCATAGAATATGACATAACCAAGAAAAGCAGAAGCTATCTATTCCTATCCCAGGAAGAAAAATCCATTCGATCCATCTTATCCCAACTTAAACCCAGAAAAACAAAAAGAGCAATAGAGGCACTCGGCACAGCCTGGAAGTGGCTTGCTGGATCCCCAGACCAAGAAGATTTTAGAATTATAAGAGATAAGGTAAATAACGTAATAAATAATAACAACGAGCAATTAATAATAAATAAATCCATAATAGATAGGATAAATAATGTAACTCAAATTTCAAATGTAATTTTAAATGAATTGAAATCGAGCGATGCTCTCAAATTAGAAATTGAAAAAAATATTGAAAGAAAATTAAATTTTATAAAAGAAGAATTGAAAAATATCGATTACTCAATACAATGGGCAAAGGCCGGAATTGTAAACTCATTTATATTATCAAACGAAGAATTAATTGTAATCAAACAAACGTTAGAAAAACAAAATATGCCTTATTTGAACCTAATCGAAGCTATTGAATTTAGTGATGTTAAAATTGCATCAAATTCATCCTCAATTATATATATCGTAAGATTTCCACTTACAAGTAAGGAATCATGTAAATCAATATTAGTAAAATCTGTAAAACAAGGAAATAAAGCAATCAAACTTAAATATGAAAAATTAATTAGTTGTAATAATGAAATATTTGGCATTAGAGATAGTTGTAAGAATATAAATGATTTAATATTATGTAAACAAAATAGTATAGAAGAAGTCACGTTAACCAGTTGCATACCAAACTTGCTAAAAGGATATTCATCAAATTGCACGCTAATAAACAGTCACCATATGCCCACAATAGAAGAAATTATGCCCGGTTTATTATTCATGAATAGTTTCAACGGATCCATAAAACTAGACAACAAAGAACTAAATTTACGCGGCACATTTTTGATCAAATATGATAACTCAAGCTTATCAATTGGAAACAAATATTTTACTAATAAAAATCAACTTTTTGCAAAACCTTTACCAGCAATTATAAAATCAACAAATGCTTCAGCAGATCTCGAAGAAGTTCTTTCGCTGCAATATTTGAAAGAACTTAATATGGCGAACATTCAACAAATTGATTCCATAAATACTAAATATAAAGTAAGCCTTTTTACGGGCTCTACGGTAATAACACTATCAATAATTACCCTTATTGCCATGATAGCCAAAAAGTTCATTTCGCAAAGAAAAGCAAAGATCAATATCCAGATCAATACAAATAGTCCGAAAGATAACCATCCGTTACCAACGAAAAGATCTAATCCCCTAAATGAAACAATTTCAAGGCCATCCAACGAGGACGCTGCATGTTTTAAAGAGGGAGGAGTTAACACCACATACGCCGAAATTGGTTTACATAGTTTCCCACAATCGCAAACGCTTGCGTAAGCATGCGACTCGGACAGCGGTAGCTATCCCACGGGCAAGCAACACGCGTATCCGCTATAAACGCTGACACTGCGTCTACGCTGTGTGAGAACGTGAGTGCTGCAACTTCAACAGTCAACAATCAACAACAACAACCATTCGATGCACCTGTCGACGCAACGTGACTTCGTAGCTTAAATTAGGTGTAAGAACCAATTGAAGTTTAGTTCTAATTTTAATTTGACAATAAACGGTTGGCTCTCCGCCATACCAAATACACGTTTTAATCTTTTAATGTGAAAAACCATATCTTATATAAAGTCGTCAACGTAGTGGTAACGTTTTGTAGCGTCGGCGGCTTTTGGAAGCTTTTGTACGAAGGTGGTCGCATTTTTGTCCCGTACATAGTGTGCGATGCACGGTAGACTGATTTCCTTGTGTCGCCATAATAACCCGACCTCGTATCTGTTGTTGACCTTTTTGCACGTTGATTCGAGTATGGCCAGTGCGTTTTGGTCATCGGCTGACCGCAACATCTTTGGTTCGGGATCGTCCAATTTGAAGTGGTCTTTAACCATTTCATGCAGCTTTTCGTATCCACACGCACACGTCACGTTCAGGTGTGCGTCTGGCGACGGAGCAACGCGGCCACCTTGTATGGCCCAGCCCAATCTAGTTTTCGTCCGGGTGGCCATAGAAATGCGGTAGCTTCTTCGGGATGGCTTGTCGAGCTGCTATTTGCGTGGGCGTAGGAGCGGTTCTTATGCCGGTGCTATGAATAGTCGTAGTCAGAGTACCTTGCGAATGTAATAGGATATCATATTTTTTCTCCAGATAACTTTTGTTGACCTGCCTCTCTTCTTCTAACATGGCTAGTGACAGGTGAGGCGGTGTATTAGTTGCTGGATTAGATGCGCTCATCGTTAGTGTAGCTGCCCCAGCGTAGCCGTCGGCTGTCCTCCACCTGTTAGAGGGCGTGAAACCAGACGACGGTGCTTCCTGTGTAGGCGAGGATGTTGATTGCACAACGTGCGCACTCCGCGTTGGTATCATTTCAGTATGTGCTCCGTTCGGGGGAGCTGGTGGGGGAGCTCGTGGTTGCGGGGGAAGCAAGGGGATTGCATTTAGCGCAGCTCCAACTCTCGTCTTCTATTCCGCTGTTAACCCCAACACACATGAAATGGTACCACCTATCGCATTGATCACATTGTACCATACGGCTGTTATCCCTTTCCTTACACTTGTGGCAGTTGAATTATCCGCTGGAGTCGTGTTGATTTTCCATTTGGAGCGATTCATTAGATTAACTAATAAGGTATAAGTATAATGTACGCGCGTACCGTAGTGTGAAAATGTTTTTTTTTAAGAATTTGTTAATTCACGAGCTCGCCTTTTATTGAAACAACTTTTTACAGTAGAACTTCAGCTTTATTTTTTGGTATATTTCATAAGATAACCTTAATCTACTTTAAAAAACATATGTTTCTTTTGGCGTGTGCAGGCGAACTGACCCGCACCGAACGTTATCTGTCTTTTATACAAGTGTCGTGTATACAATAGCGGGGAAGATACATACATACATACTTGAGTACGTTTGGAATACATATGTACATATATGAATATGTTTGGAAATATACCGCTTATGTTTATGTACCCACTAGAGAGTCGCGCGCATAGCCTTCCACTAGGAACGGCGGCAACAAGTGATGTTAGATCCCAGTCGTGAATGCGCCGACAGTCTATTTGATGACAGGAGATACTTCGTCTTGCCCTCGTTCACCTCCAGACCCATTCGCTTCGCTTCTCTATCCTGTTTGGAGAAGGCAGAACTAACTGCGCGGTTGTTAAGGCCGATGATGTCAATGTCATCGGCGTACGCCAGCAATTGCACACTCTTATAAAAGATGGTGCCTGACCGATTTAGTTCTGCGGCTCGAATTATCTTCTCCAGCATCAGGTTAAAGAAATCGTACGACAAATAGTCACCCTGTCGGAAACCTCGTTTGGTATCAAACGGCTCGGAGAGGTTCCTCCCAATTCTGACGGAGCTGGTGGTGTTGCTCAACGTCATTTTACATAGCCGTATAAGTTTTGCCGGGATCCTAAATTCAGACATTGCGGCATATAGGAAACCTCTTTTTGTGCTGTCGAAGGCGGCTTTGAAGTCGACAAAAAGATGGTGTGTGTCAATTCTTCTTTCTCGGTTCTTTTCGAAGATCTGGCGTATTGTGAATATCTGGTCGGTGGTAGATTTACCAGGTCTAAAGCCACACTGATAAGGTCCAATCAGTTCATTGACGGTGGGCTTAAGTCTTTCACACAATACACTTGACAGAACCTTATAGGCGATGTTAAGAAGACAAATCCCGCGATAATTGGCGAAAACTGCAGGATCACCCTTTTTGTGGATTGGGCACAGCACACTTAAGTTTCAATCAGCAGGCATGCGTTCTTCCGACCATATTCTAGAGATGAGCTCGTGCATGCACTTAACCAGCTCCTTTCCGCCGAACTTAAATAACTCAGCTGGTAACCCGTCAGCCCCGGGGGCTTTGTTGTTCTTCAGCCGTGCTATCGCTTTCCGAATTTCGTCATAGTCGGGTGATGGTACATCACGTCCATCATCATTGATTGGGGATTCGGGTTCAACATCTTCTCCATCGTTGTTGCAGCTGCTTCCATTAAGCAGTGTGAAGAAGTGCTCCCTCCATAATTTAAGTATGCTGTGGACATCAGTCACCAGGTCGCCGTTTTCATTATTACAGGAATTCGCCCCGGTCTTGAAACCTTCTGTTCGCCGTGGGTGGCTGTCTGTCGCGATTGCAGCTTTCCGACGTCGAGCTTTCCTTGTGTCCATTTGCGTGCTCTTTTTCTGCACAGAGGCGCGTGCGGATCTTAGCTGCCACAAGAAAATGATCCGAGTCGATGTCGGCTCCTCGGATCGTGCGCACATCTAGGACACTGGAAGCCTGCCTTCCGTCTATCACAACATGATCGATTTAGTTTCGTGTCTTACCATCTGGAGACAGCCACGTAGCCTGATGTATTCTCCTATGCTGAAATCTGGTACTACAGATTACCATGTTTCGGGCCCCGGCGAAGTCGATCAGTCTCAATCCGTTATCAGACGTTTCGTCGTGGAGACTGAATTTTCCGATTTTTATATCGTGGTGGGGGCACCGCTCATACGTGCGGCCAAGGAGATCGTAGAAGCGATCTTTGGTCCCATCGTCCTTCTCTTCCGTCGGGGCGTAGGCGCGAATCAGGGAGATGTTGAAGAATCTCCCCTTGATGCGGATTGTGGCGAGACGTTCATCCACCATACGTTGCATGAGGGATTTTTCGGCTGCTTTCAGGTTCTGGGTTTTGATGAGGAAGTCTCCTGATTTTAGAGCAGATACTTGGGTGTAATTAGCGCATATGTGTTTGAGACCTTTGTCAATTTGAAATATATTGTATGATGAAAGAGGACGGATTTCTTCTCTAATAGTTGGACCTACTGCAGTGCCTACAAGGATGTCCGTCATGTTAGCATGGTAACCCGAGCAAAAAATAAATGAATTAAGTGGGGAATTTGCAGCTAATTTGTTGCCGTATTTTGCTTTAGCCATTTCTGACAAAATCCAAATTATGCTAACTTGACGTCAAGTTGGCAAAAAAAATTTTAAAACCTTTTCGAAAAAGAAAACAATTTATTGGGGAATTTGCAGCTAATTTGTTGCCATTTTTGCATTAGTGGGGTCGGCAATACTGGAAGCAATCATGCGGATGCAATTAGAACAAACATATTGCAATAACGACGAATGACCATACATCAGTCATGTTCGCTTACCACATGAATTTGAATATGACGGTTATAAGGTATAAAGAAAATGTTAGTCCTTTTTTTACTTCTTTCCTCTCTTGATTATGAAAAGAGGAGCAGACTTTAGCTTCGCGATGAATTTGCGTGCATTAGAAGGTGACAAATATACTGTATTAATATCTCGCCTATTAGTATGCAGATAAATTGAGTAAAGACATCATATTACACCACCTATATACGATTATTTCTGATTGGGACTTTATAACTGCCAAATTCAAATGTATGCTAGCATGCCTACAAATAGACTCAGAATTACAAACAAAATTTCTTAGTAAAAGTATGCGAAAATGTTGCAACATAAATAGTTTTTTTCACGTGAAGAGTGATATTCAATTCATTCTCTCGAACGTCATCAAGCCAAGTGAAGGCGTCGCATTTAAGTGCAAGTAAATTCTTTGCCGTTTAGTAAAGTGTGTCAAAATTCATTTGAGTTAATTTTTCTGTGTCAAATATTAAAATTCAACCGCAGTAAATTTCGTGTACCTAGTTTTTATGTTGTGTTGTGCGAGCTATGAAGCGTGGGCGGCCGTCTACTATAGAGGCAGGAAATGTTGTTAACGCTGTACTACTGCATGCGGACAACATTGTGAATGCAGACCGTAGCATTGTTGCAAAAAGCGATCCTGTGTGGCAAAGAGTATCTGATCATCTGCAAAGGAAGATCTCGGCGATATCTATTTACTCATATGTCACGGCCAATCGGTATCAACTGCGGGAAAAATTAGGAGCTACGAAATCCGACCCTTGGCTTTTATGCGAAAGCTATGTATCCAGTGTGAATGACACGCTCGAGAATTCTTTGGAAGATTATTTCGATATCGCTCGTACCTACATTATAACACTGACGAAAGCGGAATTTAACGCGTTATTAATCGAAAGAAATCGAAAAAGTTACAATAAAATAAGAGGAAAATTTACTGTGCTAATCGTGCTAGCCAAATTTCAAAAGAATTCAATGCTTTGTGTCAGTTTGAAGTGCTACATCTGCCGAAAAAGCCGAAGTCTAGATCGAGTTTTGATGAATGTTACGCTAAAGGAGATTACGAAATCGGTGTTAAATTTCGAATCTATTTTAAGGTTAGAAGAGCAACTAGCGTGCCTAAATCGTGAGTGCACGGGCAAAGAAGTGCAAGCAATTGAAAATATAGGTGAATAAATTATAATATAACGAAAGGCTTAATTTGAAATATCATTATAAATACATATGTATATGAAAAATTCTAGGACCACTTATTATCTTTGAATTGGCCGCGCAAGACGAAGGTGAAAGTATCGAACTGGAAAAAATAACTAAACAATTTACAGGTCAATGGAGCAGGCTTGAAACTTACAATTTAGTTGGTATCGTCCACCATATTCCATCACCACCTTCAACACGGTCCGTTGAATTCGAACCAACATCGCATTATACAGCATTTTGTTTGCGCGATCGTCACTGGGTGGACTATGACGACTTAAACACAAAAGTTAAAAATAGAAAACCCACTTACAGAGTGCGCCCAAAATTGTTTTTTTACACAAAGGAATAAATTGATGCTTTTATTCTACCAAGTTTAATCTTGGCGTATGTTTGAAATATAAGCAAAATTTTAATTTTTTGTAGAAACGGCTTAAGAAAAAAATTTAAAAAATGGCAACAAATTAGCTGATAATTCCCCAAAAAAAATTTTCAAAAAGAGCTAAAGCAAAAAAATTAAAAAAATGGCAACAAATTAGCTGCAAATTCCCCAATAAATAGTTTTCTTTTTCGAATATTTTTTGGAATTTTTTTTGCTAGCTTGACTTAAAGTTAGCATAATTGGATTTTTCCAAAAACAGCTAAAGTAAAAAATTTTTAAAAATGGCAACAAATTATCTGCAAATTCCCCAATAAATAGTTTTCTTTTTCGAATATTTTTTGGAATTTTTTTTGCTAGCTTGACTTAAAGTTAGCATAATTGGATTTTTCCAAAAACAGCTAAAGTAAAAAATTTTTAAAAATGGCAACAAATTATCTGCAAATTCCCCAATAAATTGTTTTCTTTTTCGAACATTTTTTGGAATTTTTTTTTGCTAGTTTGACTTAAAGTAAGCATAATTGGATTTTTTCGAAAACGGCTAAAGCAAAAAAAATTTAAAAAATGGCAACAAATTAGCTGCAAATTCCCCAATAAATTGCTTTCTTTTACGAACATTTTTTGGATTTTTTTTTGGTAGCTTGACTTAAAATTAGCATAATAGGATTTTTTCAAAACGGCCAAAGCACAAAAATTTAAAAAATGGCAATAAATTAGCCGCAAATTCCCCAATAAATTGTTTTCTTTTTCGATCATTTTTTGGATTTTTTTTGCTAACCTGACGTCAAGTTAGCATAATTTGGATTTTTTCAGAAACGTCTAAAGCAAAAAAATGTAAAATACGTCAACAAATTAGCTGCAAATTCCCCACTTGGTATGGTATGGTATGTGTGGCTGTCACTGTTGCTACAGCGACCCACTTAGGCCATGATTGGAGGCCCGTTGTGATACCACTAGCTAAGTGTTCATTCCCCTTTGCTGAACCATTTTGAGCTCTTGACGAATCTCGCCAAGCATCTTGGGTCTATAGAACCTAATTCTCCGAGGTCTCCAAAAAGTGGTACCCCTAGAAAGCGTAGCCTGCTTCTTGCTAGCGCTGGACAATTGCATAGAAGATGGAGAACAGTTTCCTCCTCTTCATAATTTTTGCAGCTTCTACAGCATCTGTGAAAGGGTACACCGAGACGCCCCGCGTGGTTGCCTATGAGGCAGTGCCCCGTAAGGGCTCCAATGACCTGAGATATATCATCCCGTTTTAAGGTGTACAGACCACGCGACCGTTTACGATCCCATCTAGGCCAAGTCTGCCTAGATATCCTACAAGTCGTGGTCTGTGCCCACCTCTCATTCGCACGAGCATAAGCATGTTCTTTTGAGAGCAGCCTGCAAGTACCAAAGGGCATACCAATGCGTTCTTTACCAGGAAGAATCTGCTTGGTTGTCCCTTCCCTCGCAAGTTCATCCGCTATACAGTTACCCTCGATGTCCCTGTGGCCTGGAACCCAGATGAGGTTTAGTCTGTTCTGCTTAGCCATCTCCTGAAGAGATCGGCGGCAGTCCAGTACAATCTTTGAAGTTATCGCAGCTGAGCTTACTGCTCTGATTGCCGCTTGGCTATCGCTAAATATAAAAACGTTGTTGGCTTTTAAGACGGTTTGCAACCTGTCCACAGCCTCCTTAATGGCTGAGACCTCAGCTTGAAAAACACTACAGTGATCCGGCAGCCTAAAGGAACAGCTCAGAGATAAGACTCGCGAGAAGACCCCTCCTCCCACTCTGCCATTCAGCTTCGAACCATCTGTGAACACCGTAATACTTCCAGGTGGGGTGTAGAAATTTTTAGACCACTCCTCCCTACCGGGAATCAACATCGCGAAGTTTCTGTCTGGGACCATGGTATCGACGCAGCGATCAGTGCAGTCCGGAAGGAAGCTATACTTACTCAGTATGCTTGAGTGCCCACATAGGGTAGACTCCCATTGATATGTCTCTCTTAGTCGAAGCGCGGCAAGAGCCGCCATCTGTTGACCCACTTAATTAATTAATTTTTTGCTGGGGTAACCATGCTAACATGACGGGCATCCTACAAGGTATCGTGGGATGTGATCATCATTTTGCCTAGTTGGTGGAAGTGGTGTGAAGTCATCAGGTTTCAATCGTTTGCCAGGTGAGTTGGTTGAGTCAGGATCAAGTAACCTGAACCTGTTTGATTAGGGGGGGTCAACCCCATTCATTTTTTTCACAATTCCGGCACTGATTTACAGCAGTTTTGCACTACTACACTGGTATGTATGTACTAGCAGGTCTTATTTTAAAGTTTCAATTAATGAATTAAAAATTTAGTGCTTTAATAATAATAATAATTTGGCGCTTACTCTATATTGGTCAGTCTTTGACCGAGCTTCTCCTACCATTTGTGGTGTGCGTCTTTATATTATACCACAAATGGAGGGACCTACAATTTTGTACCGACTCCGAACGGCATATGTATTTATTGAGAAGCTTTTTCATGGCAGAAATACCCTCGGAGGTTTGCCATTGCCTGCAGAGGGGTGACCGCTATTAGAAAAACACTTTTCCATGATTTGGATTTTACTTGCCCTGGGTTCGAACCTCGAACCCAGCGGCATATCGAGTAATAGCACGCACCGCTACCAACTCGACCACAGGGGCTAAATGATTTTAAATAAATAAATAAATGTATACGCCGATCACTTTAAGAGAAATTCAAATCTATTGCCTATCATATCAACTGCCACTTAGAAGAAATACGCTTGCGGCACCCCCCAGACTGGTTCCTTTTCCCAAAAAAATTAGTGTGGCAAAATTTTATCCAACTCGGTTCGGGGAAAGTGGTGCCTCAAAGCCCCAAAGTTTCGAAAAATCGGCATTTTTCCAAAAAAGTTGACTTTGGCCTTGAATAACTCAGCTAATATCAATTACTCATAAAAATCATATTTGAGAGAAATTAAAAAAATTTAACGTCAAGTAATTTTTCCTTATAATTTTGATTATCTTGAACCGTTTTCTATTTATACCCCTAGCAACAACATTTGCGCCTTTAAAAAGCTCATTTTCAAACGTTTTAATTTTTTTTATTATTTGTATTAGAAATGATAACAATGTATTAATAATTTGTATTTAAAAGAGTGTATTTGTTGCAGTCAGAAAACCTGCGGCGATAATTTTGAACTACTTGTAGTATGTATTGTTTTTGTTCTTCATTTTTCGATATAATATAATTATAATCTTGTATCAATTTAACCCCTCTTTCTGCCGTATCATTCACTACTTTTATTACTTTAATTTTTTCTATTGCCTTATCATAATTTCCATCTACATCCCACTCTGGTGATGGTGGCTTTTTTAAAAAGTTAATATTTATATTAACCCTTGCGAAGAAATTTGATGTTTTTTTTGAAACAAACTGCTCGATGCACTCTTCCAGGATATCAGAAATCGTGACATTAGCCTTTTTATCATTTTGTTCAGATGGTGATTCTCTATTTAATTTCTCTATCATTTTTATCTTTGCCTCAGAGCTTACGTTTGAATCGAAAAAGGCAAAGGTGACAGCTTCTGAACTTAAATACCAAAGATGCCTACAAAATTTATCAGAAGCTGTTTTTGAGATTTGTTTATCATATTCGGTGAGCTTTATTAAAAAATTAAAATCACAAAAATGTGCCTTAATTGGTAAAGGAGCTGTGAACCATGCATCAGCGTAAATTTTGATAAGAAAGATGCAAATTTCGCACAAACCCTTTTCTTCTTCCTTCGTAAACTTAAACTCCTTTCTAAATAAAAATATTTTCAAACTGTATATGGCCTTTGACATCCATCTGGCATAAGGCATAGCTCCTGGGGCTTTAATTTTTACACCACGACTTGGCGTTTTTCCTAAGAATATTATTATAAGTTCTAGAAATTCTATATAATCGGCACGGGGCTGTTTCTCATTTAAAAATTTGTTCAAATTTGATATTATGATTTCTATTTCACTTGCACAGAATATTTTTTAAACTCTTTTGTCACTAATGCCACTTCTAATGTTTTTGGTATAGTAAATACAAAAGATCTTTTTCTAATATGTAGCTGTTCCGTTTATGTGACCGGTGTTTACTGCTCTTGTATAAAAAACTAACGCTTTCACTTTATCTTACAAACCCCACTCGTAAACAGCTTTACAAATAGCTAATGCTTGGGCTCTTCCAGTGCTTGCGTCTAAAGGTGGAACCTCGAGTAATTGCTCTATTTGACCATTGGAGATTATTATAGGGAGCCCGTCTACTTTCTCTTTTCCCTCTAATCCTGGAAGTAGTTTTCCATCCCAATGCAAACATACAGTTTCCAATGGCAAAAATTTTTCCAGCAGAAACCAACAGCTTCCCCTTAAATTGAAATGTCACTTTGCTCTCTCAATTTCCCCTACTTTGTTAGTTTTTGGCGGACGCGAACGCTATAAGCTGATAGTTTTCGAAAACTTTTAATAATTATCCGTACCCGAACTTACCTATTAACAGCATTTCTGTCACTTATTTTGCATGCATCAAGAACAGCCGCAAGTTTTGGAGTGACTAAATTAGTATTTCCCCTGGCTTTTTATTTATTTATTGAGTCTATTGAACAATAATTTCCTTACAGACTATTAACAAAATTATGCTTAATAACTAACAAAAGAAAATTTCAAAATTTAAAAAGTTGAATCCAAAAGATTTTTAAAAACATTTTTTGCATAAGTTTGTTCATATTTCTGTTGGCCTAGTAAAATGTATATGCATATAATGTAAAATAAAACAGAATTTGCAAAATAAAAACACAAACAACAACCACACAAACAAGTTAAATAGCGGCAGATCAGTTGCTCTTGTTTGTAGTTGGTTTGTTTAAGGAAGATGAAATAAACACAACAGCCAACTCGGCTAGCGTAGCACAATAGGTAGCGTATTGGCTCTGCAACTCCGAGCTCCCGGGTTCAAAGCCTGAGAGAAGTGGTTATGAAAATTAAATTAATAATAATTTAATTTAATAATCAAAAAAGAAGTCTGATGAGGAAATGTGGTGATTTCCGAAATAGTACTATAACTTCAACCATTGAAAGCTGTTGTTGTTTTTTCACAAACAAATCTTCCATAAACTGGCCTTGAGCTCAATAAAATTATAATATTTTTTGCATAAGAAAAATCTAATAATACCTTGTTCGATATCATATTAAATTCACCAATGGCACGGGCAATAGGGGCATTACGAGCATATTCAGTTTTGTAATTAACACCATAAAACGGCAAAAAATTGCGTAAACTTCGCTGAGGAATGTCAAAATTAAGTTTTACTAATAGAATGGGGCAATCAATAGCGCCATTAACCAAATTAAAAATAAAAGACAAAGAGGGTATGGATCTTCTAGAATCCAACGATTTCAAATGTATTAAAAGTAGGTGTGAACTATACGAAGGTACTGGTTCCGAAAAATTTAAAGAGCGTAAAGCAAACCTAAGGAATACTTTTTGGACACGTTCAATTCTGTTTACTAAATTGGCATGGTATGGTCTCCAAATGATCGTTGCATATTCTAAGTTAGAGCGTACAAAAGACGTATATAATAATTTAAGAGTTTAGGGATCAGAAAATTTCGTGCTATTACGCCTCACAAAACCTAACATCGCATAAGACTTTGCAATGACTGTTAAAATATGACTGTTAAAAGTAAAATTAGAAGAAAAAATTACGCCAAGATCCTTGATTTCATTGAGAGATTCTAAGACTGATGAAGCAATACTATAACACGTAGGCACAATATTGTGAATTTTAGCAGGTGACTTTAAAGCATTTGCTGATATTCAAAGGAAGGCGGGATTTATTGCACCAGCATTGCAGCTTGTCTAAATCAGCCTGAAGCTTAATTGCATCAGCTGAGCTTTTTATAACCGAAAATACTTTTAAATCATCAGCGTACAGCAGAAAATTAGCAAATGTGAAGCAATTGGTAATGTCATTTATAAATAGCACAAAGAGAAAAGGACCTAAAATACTCCCCTGAGGAACCCCAGAAAACGCTATAAAAGGATTAGATGTTGCACCATCTACCATGACTACACAGCGTCTATTCAGCAAATAAGATTTAATCCACTGCAAAAAATTAGAATGTAAGCCCATGCAAGATAACTTGCTAACTAAGATCCAATGAGAAACTTTATCAAAAGCCTTGGAGAAATCTGTATAGACACAATCAACTTGAAAACCATCCAAAAAGGAATTAATACAGTACTCACTAAAGACCGCTAGATTAGAAGCAGTCGACCGATTGGAGACGAAGCCATGTTGATTTGGCGAAATTAAGCTCTTAGATACAAAATACATTTTTTCTACAATAATACTCTCAAATACTTTTGATACTGAAGATAACTTTGAAATTGGCCTATAATTGCACACATCACTATTATTCCCGCTTTTGAAAAGCGGAGTAATAGATGTCAATTTCCAGTCGTCGATAAAAACCCCTGAAGCTAATGACTTATTAAAAATGAGTTGCAACGGGAGCACTAAAGCTGGGCAATTCCTTAGCAAAATGCCTGACAAACCATCAACATCGGCCTTAAAAGACGGTTTCAATTTGGAGATACCATTAGCAACGTCTTCGAGGGACAAATTTAAGGATCCAAAACTTAAAGAAGAATTCACCATGAAATCATAATCAAGTGGCGAAGCGCCCACATTATAGAATATGTTTTTATTCTATTTAAAATATTTTATTTTTATAACTTTTCTTTTATACATTCAGAAAATTAATAATTAAAAAATCAAATTGAAAAATATTGAAAGACAAATTTATATATGAAAATAAAAATATTAAAACAAGTTCAAATTAATAAAGTAGATACATATATTATAAACCCTACATATACTCCCCCTCCAATTAAAAAAAAAAAATTAATTAATATTAAATGTAATTTTTTTGGTTTTCTTTGGAAGTGTTAGTGAACTGGAATTAGAAATTGTATGTGCAGGTTTTAATAAGTCTATGGAAATTGTTTTGATTAAGTTACCTTTTTGAATTTTGAATACTTTATTGTGTTTAGAGATAACTTTAAATGGGCCTTTATAAGGTGGTTGTAGATTTGACCTATGAATAACTTTAACAAACACATATTCGCAAGTATCCAAATTTTTGGGAACAAAAAAATCTTCTTTATTATGATGTACAATTTTTGAACGAACGTGTGAAAAATGTTCTCTCAGTTTGGAAAGTGTTTCCATTGTATTATCAAATTCATTATTGTTATTATTATTTGAAACGATTAATTCTCCAGGTAATCTGAGTGTTTGTCCGTAAACTAATTCTGCAGAAGAACATTTTAAATCATCTTTAATAGATATACGAAGTCCCAATAAAATCCAAGGAAGAATTTCAGACCAGTGAATTGAATCATTTGATGCTGTAATAGCAGTTTTTAAGGTTCTATGAAATCTTTCAATCATTCCATTTGATTGAGGATGATAAGTAGATGTATGAATTTTGTGAGATCCTAATAATTTTGTTAATTCAGTAAATAATTTTGATGTAAATTGTGATCCTTGATCTACTGTTATATTAAGTGGAACGCCGAAACGGGGAATATAATTTTGTACAAATGTTTTGGCAATTGTATTCGCTGAAATATCTTTAAGTGGATAAGCTTCCGGCCAACGTGTATGTCTGTCAATTATAGTTAAAATGTAACGATTTTCTTTTGAAACAGGTAATGGACCAACAAGATCCATATGTATGTGTTCAAATCGTCCAGATGGTATATTAATTTTTTGTACTGGTGTTTTAGTATATTTAGAAATTTTTGATTTCTGGCAGTTAATACATGCGGAAGTCCAACTATTAATTTCTTTACGCATGTTAGGCCAAAAATATTTTGATTGAATTAAACGTCTAGTAGTACGAACACTAGGATGTGATAAAGAATGGATTTTATCAAAAATTATATTCTTCATAGAATTTGGAACAAAAGGTCTAAAAGGTTGTTGAGAAATATCACACCAAATATTGAGATTAAGAACTGGAATATTAATTTCTTTTAAATTATTGTTACAATTTTTGTCAGAAATTAAGTCATGAAGAGTTTGGTCTTTTTGTTGTTCTTTATACAAAGTTTGAAAATTAATATCTTGAGTTAAAATTGTGTTAATATCTGAAATACGTGAAAGTGTGTCAGCAACAATGTTTTCTTTTCCAGAAATGTATTGAATATCATTTGTAAATTGTGCAATGTACTCAAGATGTCTAATTTGTCGAGGTGATCTATCTGTTTTTGAATTTAGAACATGTGTTAAAGGTTTATGATCAGTGTATATTGTGAAAATTCTACCTTCAAGAAAATGTTTAAAATGTTTAATTGAATTGTATATGGCTAAAAGTTCTCTGTCAAATGTTGAGTAATTCATTTCTGTAGAAGATAATTTTCGTGAAAAATAAGCAAGTGGTTCTAAAGTGTTGTTACTAAATTGTTGTAAAACTGCACCAATTGCTACATTTGATGCATCTACAGCAAGTGATAATTTACCATTTTTATCAAAATGAGTAAGTAAAGTTTGTTGAGCAAAGAGTTGTTTAAAGTTTTCAAAAGCAGTGGTTGTCTTTTCTGTCCAAATAAGCTGTTTGAGTTTTTGTTTAGTTGCAAATGTTAACATTTCATGCAGAGGACTAAGTTCTGCTGCTAACATTTTCACATATCTATGGTAATAATTTACCATACCTAAGAACTTTTGTAATTTATTTATTGAAAGTGGTTTTTCAAAATTTGTAATGGTTTCAATTCGATCGGAAGATGGTCTAATGCCTTCATTAGAAATTTCATAACTGAGAAAATCTAGTTTATTAGTTCCGAAAATGCATTTAGAAGGTTTAATATTTAAATTATATTTCTCAAGTCTTTTAAATATTAGTTTTAAATGTTCTAAATGTTGTTCTTCATTATCACTAGCAACAAGAATATCATCAATATAAACAAATACAAATTCTAAACCGGAAAATACTTCGTTAATAAAACGTTGAAATGTTTGGGCACTGTTTCGTAAACCAAAAGGCATCCGTACGAATTCAAACATTCCAAAAGGTGTGGTTATTGCTGTTTTATGAATGTCTTCTTCAGCCATTGGAATTTGGTGATATGCACGAACAAGATCAATTTTCGAAAATATTTGTTTATTATGTAAATTTATAGCTAAATCATGAATATGTGGTAATGGATAACGATCAGGTATCGTTATAAAATTGAGTCTTCTGTAATCGCCACAAGGTCTCCAATCATTTGGTTCTTTTTTTGGAACTAAATGTAAAGGAGATGCAATGTGAGAGTTTGAAGGTCTGCATATACCAGTTTTTATTAAAAATTCGAATTCAGTTTTTGCTATTTTAAATTTAATTTGATCTAGACGACGAGGTTTTGAAAAAGGTAGAACTCCTTTGGTTTCAATCCTGTGAACCGTATGGTGTTGCACTGGTTTAGTGTAATCTGGTTCACAGGTTATTAAAGGAAAATTATTTAAAAGGGTTGTAAATTTATTTTCAGAAATTGGTATTTTGAGTGAAAATATATCGCAAAATCCAGAAGATCCAGAAACTTTTAATTTTGTTGTTAAATCAGTAATTTCTTTATTTCTGATATCCACTAATATCCCGAATAAATGATTTGAATTTGGAAGAAGGAATTACAGAAACTATAGCGCCAGTATCTATTAAAAAATTTAGTTTATTTAATTTATCATAAATAAATAGGCGGCGTGATGATTTAATGTTATTTCCATTATTAGCCACCGTCATAATGGAACGTTTCAGTTTAAACAGTTTTGATTTGATTGTTTTTCATTTGTATTAAAACTACAGGGTTTAATACATTTTAAAGCATTATTTTTAAATTTTCTATGATACCAACAAATGGTTTGAATAATATTATCTTTTGATCTAGAAAATCTTCTTGAATTAGAATTACTTCTATTTCTAGATCTTGATCTAATTTGTAATTCATTAATATCAGAAGTAATTTTGTTTAAATTTTGATAAATTGCAGTAGTTAATTCTGTTAAATTTTTAATACATTGTTCGAGGATGTTATTTTCAACACTTGCTATTGACAAAGATTTAGAAGATTGAGATTGATTTAATAAATCAAAAAGTTTATCTGCAAGAATAACATTTTCATCTTTATTTTGATTATTACTTGATGTTAAATGAATTTGTATCTGTTGTGGTAATTTTCGGATCCACAATTTGAAAAGTAATTCCTTACTGACGATAGAATCAGAACCTATTAGAGACTTCATATATCTAAAAAGTTCTGATGGAGAACGATCGCCTAGTTCTGTATTTGAAAATAACTTTTCTAATCTTTTTTCTTCGCTAAGAGAAAATCTTTCACACAACGCTTTCTTAATAGTAGTGTACTTATTCAGAAAAGGAGGTGGATTGATAACATCCAAAATTTTGGAAATTGTTTCACGTTGTAAAACAATAAGTATGTTTTGAAATTTTATATTATCGTCTTGAATATTATTGATTTCAAATTGTCCTTCAACAAGAAGAAACCAAGCTTCAGGACATTCTTCCCAAAATGGAGGTAATTTAATTGATTTTGAAAAATTTGTTCTTAAGTTATTAGTGTTTCGAGTTAAATTATCATTGTGTATATTTTGTGTAGTGTTTAAGTCTGAAGTGTAAGTTGGATTGTTATTTTGGTTTTCCATTGTTGTGAAGTTGCGTGTACGTATAGGTGAACGTGATAGTGGCATATATAAAAAAAAATAATTGGAGAGAAAGTTTACAAAAGTAAATTAAATATAAGTAATAATAATAATTTAAATAATATTAATATTAAGAATTAATATTTAATATTTGTAATAATTTTATTTTAATAAAAGATTTAAGATACGAACTTGATTGCACACAAAATGTTCAGCAAAAAATGGTTGTAGTATTTGTAATTATAAAAGAGATTATAGATGATCTGGAGTGTTATTGCGTTGTTGTAGACACTGTGATGGTTGTAGCGACGTTAAATATGAATATTTGAAGTGATGTTGTGCGGATTGTTGGTGGTGAATTTGATGTTGAATGTTGAGATTGTTTATTGCGCAATGTTTTAATTCAGGAAAGTAGTCAAATTTATATTTCACAAGTATGGTTTGTGCTTTCGGTATTCGAGTATTCGCACTCTTGGTTTGCTTGCAACGCTCGGAAATGCTAACTTTGTGAGTGTACAAAATGTCCTGGGTTAATGTTAAGCCAGCTTCTAACAATTAATAACACGTTGAATCGATGATTTCCCTTTATTACAAATTCTTGTGAAATATTACTGCAAGATATGGTGCGTCGGTTTGTAGCGTTATATGTAAAAACGGGAGTAAGTGACCAAAGTGAAAACACGAACGGGTTCACAATTGTTATTATTGTTTCAATGATGGTTATTGATGAATTTTTAAAATGAGTACTTATAAATGCAGGATCGCCAATATAGAATATGTTTTTATTCTATTTAAAATATTTTATTTTTATAACTTTTCTTTTATACATTCAGAAAATTAATAATTAAAAAATCAAATTGAAAAATATTGAAAGACAAATTTATATATGAAAATAAAAATATTAAAACAAGTTCAAATTAATAAAGTAGATACATATGTATATTATAAACCCTACACACATCACTGGTGAAGTTCGAACTGAAAAATGTAGCAAACATATTGGAAACGTCAGCTGGGCAACGTGCAAATTTACCTTGAAAGAAAACTGATGAAGGTATATTGGCACTTGAATTATTAGACTTTATAAACTGCCAAAGGGTCTTAGGATTTGATTTTAATTTAGACTCTACATACATCAAGAATGTAGTTTCTGTAAATAAATTTGTCTAAGCAATTAAATTGCTTCTGATAGGCTTCATATTTAAGACGAAAGAACTGGTTCGTAGTTGACTTAAATTTCTTTAAAAAATTTATTTGTGAGGTTTTTTAGTTTTTTTAACTCCCGATTGTACCAAGGTTGCTTATAAGGTCTTTTTTTTAAGACTGGAATATTGTTAATACATAAATCGATTAAAAGCGTTTTAAAAATTAAGAAAGATTTTGCAACGTCAGAGCCATCAAAAACTTCTTCCCAATCAATGTCGGATATTAAATCATTAAATTTAGAGTAATCACAGGCTGAGTAGTTAAAGCCAACTATTTCAGCGGACTGATTAACTGAAAATTCGTAAAACTCAAATTTTAGAACCAAGGGTACATGATGTTTATCACAAACCGATATTGGAAAGTAACATTCCTCAACATTGCAACTTATATTATTACTTATAAATATGAGATCAAGAACTCTATTCAGTTGATTAACAAAATTATTAATTTGCAATAAATTAAGACTTAAAAGATTGTCAAGCAGATACGTCTCAAAAGAGGCAGTAACATTTATTGGCGTAAGGCAAAAATTTGAAAATGAACCGCACCATGTCACGTTGGATAAGTTAAAGTCGCCTAGCTTATTTAAAACTAAAGATATTATCATATCAGCATGCGCACGATAAAGGTCATCATTGCCATTTGGAGGGATATAAGATACCAATAAAAAAAGAGAGCCCTTAGAAGAGGACCCACGAACACAAATACAGAGTTGATCGATAACAGAATCATTATTAGCTAATTCCACAAAATGCGATAAGAACTCGATAAGAACTCCACCACCTCTCATACATCCAGTTTTCGCCGCATCTCTGTCCTTACGATATACACTGTACAAATTGCAGTCAAAAAATTCCTCGTCACGGAAATCCGGATTAAGCCAAGTCTCAACAATAACAAAGATGTCATAATCCAACTGAGAGCTAAATGAACGAACAGCTTCTGATTTTGTTCGAAGGCCAGAAATATTCTGGAAATACACCTTCAAACCACAATTTCCGCTAATAGGCTTGTTAACAATTACCCGACTGTCTGTTGCAACTCCTCCTTTCGAAAAAAACGAAAAGGGCGTAAATTAACATTGGCAGGCCAAATCTGAGGTGAAAGCAAGTTGTTGTACAGCGTCGCCGACACTCCTAACTTAAAATTAACATGATTAATTTTAGCAGACGGAGTTTGTTTCTTAACTAATGCATAACAAGACAGATTATTTCTGTCAATACCAGTGTGCTTGTTAACATAGTCTATTATGTTATATGCGGATACGGTGGGTAGGAATGATGATAAGTGAAACCATTTCTTCACGTCTGCCACCTCTAAATCAGAGTTAGTGCTCATACCAGAAACACTCATTTGTTTGCGCCGTTTGTTATTCACCACTTTCTTAAAAACCGCTTGGGTGGGTAATACAGATGATGTATTATGTCCACTAGCCACTGCATTTGGCTGTGACGAAACTGAAACCGATGATGAAGAAGTCGAAGCAGTAACAGGACCACTAGCTAAATAATTCGAAGCAGTAGTTTTATCAGCAACAACCACATGCGAATAAGAAGACGAAGAAGTCGAAGCAGTAGCATTGTCACCAACAACAGCTTGTACATAAGATGATAGGGTGAGAGTCATTACACTCTGCGAACTTGTTTTAGCGAATAGAATCGGTAATTGAGCATTATCAGCATTACAAACAGCAGCTATTGGCGAAGGTTTAGCAGCAGCAGCATTGATGCAGGCGATAGAAGTATTGGAGACAACTCTCTCAGCAACAGGCAACTCAGTTGATATTTGCTTAGAAGTAGAAGACAAAGCAAAACAAGAATCATTGTTTACAGCAAGTGGAGACGGTGATAAAAGTTGAGTTCGCGTACCCAATGTTGATGTTTTCTCCTTCGTAGGCAAACCGTTTTTCTTGTTTCTGTTGTTGTTCCCAGCAGTTAGGTTATTCGCACTCTAATTATTGTTGGTATAATGCATAGAAGTTATTAGATTTTTTTGAGCATCGAATTCCTTTGACAAGTCTTTCAATTTAGCATCAAAGGCATTTGTAATTAAATCACATAGATACACTAAGTGACGATTAGTTTTTATGCAATTTAATTCAAATTCAGAAATTTTTACACAGCAGGCACGATGAAAATTTTTTTTACAAAATCCATTGCATGGCAACAAACTCGAATCAGTTCGCGAAAAAGATTTATTACATTTACCGCAAAATCTGTCCATTACGATCAAACAGAAATTAAATCAGAGAGCAAAACACAAGCACGTCCGCACACGTTGACGTGTTAATCATGCGTAAAGGTGGCTCTTGTGCAATTTCCATGTTAGAAGCACTATCTTCACAATTGGATTTTCCGGGTCGTTTACTTCTTGTGTACTTTTATTTCTCCTTTCCAACAATTTTCTTTGCCTATCTTCTGTTTGTTTTTCTGACTGTTCAAGTTCACGATCGATGCCATGCATATACATATCACGGTCAAATAAGTTTTCAAGTCTGTCTGTTTTTTCTTTTGTTCTTCTGTTTTTCCAACTGAGTTTTTTTTTTACAGATTTGCACTTCTTTTACTGTTAAACGGGCACTTTCCCTAACACTTAACTTAACAGCACGCGTATTAAAAAATAGAACTCTCAAAACTTCTTTCGCAGACGGTAATTTACTACCCATCAAGCGGGAAAATTTTAGTTTACCATCCCCGGAATTGGAAAACAAGGGGGTGATGAGGGGGTAGAGGGGGACCTCCTGATCACAAATATATAGTTTTTAGCTGCCGCTGACTTATAATTTTCGAGATATTTATACTTAAATTTGAAAAAATGCCAGTATAAAATAACATATTTAGAAGACATATTTTTCGTATTTTATGCACATCACAAATATGTCAACACACTCATCTAATGTTTGTGCCGACCATTTTGCGTGAATGCAATTAGGTTATTTTTAGTTACTTAATATTTATTAATAAAACGATTAAATATTAACTTTCTTAATTGTGCGGGCTCGGAAATGTTAACTATTTTCATTTTACAAACGGTAGTTAAGTGTATATAGTGTAAAATTCAGTGGAATAACCAATATAAAAGTGTGCATTTTTCAACTTTAAGTATTAATATCTCGAAAACTATAAGTCAGCGGCAGCTAAAAACTATATATTTGTGATCAGGAGGCACCTCTCTACCCCCCATCCCCCCTTGTTTTCCAATTCCGTATTTTATGCACATCACAAATATGTCAACACACTCATCTAATGTTTGTGCCGACCATTTTGCGTGAATGCAATTAGGTTATTTTTAGTTACTTAATATTTATTAATAAAACGATTAAATATTAACTTTCTTAATTGTGCGGGCTCGGAAATGTTAACTATTTTCATTTTACAAACGGTAGTTAAGTGTATATAGTGTAAAATTCAGTGGAATAACCAATATAAAAGTGTGCATTTTTCAACTTTAAGTATTAATATCTCGAAAACTATAAGTCAGCGGCAGCTAAAAACTATATATTTGTGATCAGGAGGCACCTCTCTACCCCCCATCCCCCCTTGTTTTCCAATTCCGGGGATGCTAAACTAAATCCTAGCCAAAAATTCTAGGAATCCTCGAAAATAAGTCAACTTGCGAAATAATTTCTTGGAAATTAACATCAACAAGGAGACACATCAAATCTGTTAGTTGCTGTGAAATAAAATGCGCATCTTAGTGATAAGAAAAGTATCGGCACATTAAATCTAATGCTTTGAAGAATCTGATAATTCCAGCTACGCCAGTCCCATCAAGTATCGATAGTATCGACAAATATCGACAAGCTATTCCGAAGTATCGATATATGTCGACAAGCAAAATTGACGATATTTCCCATCACTATAGATAACTTTTGTAATAATATTCATCTTTAGATATAACCAGAAACATATATACTATATATATATTATATACGCCTACTTATAAATTGCTAGGCGCAAATGTTGTTGCTAGGGGTATAAATACAAAACGGTTGAAGATAATCAAAAACTTTCTAAGGTAAAATTACTTGGCGTTTAATTTTCTTAATTTCTCTCAAATGACGTTTTTATGAGATATTACCTTTGAGGCACCACTTCCCCCGAACCGATTTGAATAAAATTTTGCCACAATCATTTTTTTGGGAAAAGGAACCGATGTGGGGGGTGCCATCATCCAAAATCACAACAACAGAAAAGCCCATATGCACTAATGGCGGTCTAGTGATCCCTTCTTTTTATAGTGTAACATTCTGTCTTTTGTTAACATGCCGATCTATTTAAATATTTTGTTAGTGTTGTGCCGATCATGCCGTTGAGTTTCAACGGTATGATTTGAAACTCAATTTGTGAGATTTGTTGCACGAGTCAAGTATGTATGTATATTATTTATTAATAAAAACAATTCAATTTCAATTAAGTTTTCATAAAGAAAAGGATGGCACGATTCAGAGCCGCCGGTCACTCGCTAATATATTGGCGCTCGCCGGCAACTCACACGTTACTCTCTTGTCATATTTTACCACAAATGCAGTGACCTCCAGTATTGTGCCGATTACGAACGGCAGATGTATGTATTTTATGAAAGCTTTTTCATGGGAGAAATATCAAACTTTTTATGTGATTAAGATTTTACTTGCCCTTGCTGAAATTTAACCGGCAAACTCAGCTGCATAGCGAGTGGTAGTAAGCTACCGGTAGATACTCGATCACAGCGGAAACTTGTATTGTGAATTTTTTTTTTTTTTTTTATATAAAATGAAATCTTTAATTTGATAATTTCTAACTTATGTTCGCAGCCAATTTTTTATTTGATATATACTTGAACTCTGTAGCTCCATGACAGTCGTGCTACTATCATATGTAAAAATAAAACGTGGTAAAAAGAGGATAAGCCAGAACCAACTAGACTAAAGAACTAAATATTAGGTTATAAAATAGAAATTTGCTTACTTTATCATATAGGTTCTTTTTGTCAGGGTTATCGTCGTTATCCTCAGAATTAGATGGTATGGCTCCTTGATTTGATGATTTTGATGAGTTATCCTCTTTAAGAAATACTTCTAAAATTGTTGAAAATGCGATTCCAGCCAGCACACAAACGACGGGAGTGAGCGTTAACATTAAACGAACCATTACACCAGCGAAGTACACGGCACTTATGGCATATAACACGATGAATATGCGTTCGTCGTTAACATATTTAATGCAGTACCATATTCCAACGGGAAACGAACAAACGAGTATGTGCAAATCAAAGAAAAACGAAAACCAAGTAGTCGGTTGATGTTCTGATACCGATGCAATTATTGGTATGTGTATTTTGGCGTATCCAGTATCCCATAAAGAATAAAATCGTCCACTCCATGGAGCAATTACTCCTAATATGGTTAAAATCACCACCCCAATAAAAACGATAATGGCAGCTATAACGCCTCCAATGAAGAACACTCTTCGAAATTCACTCCGGGATAAAACACTTTGCAAATACCGTAAAACTGCTATCATCAGCAATAGGAAAAACACGCCTAATGCAGCCATATGTTCACTGGTACGGATGGGTTGAAATCCAACAAATGGAATTTGCATCGATAACAATAGTCCAAGAACATAAAATGTTGAATAGCTTGTTAGAATCCTAGGCGAATAACGTCCCATTACAAGCAGAACGAAGACGTGAAGAGGAATTAAGTTAATAATAAATACGTATCCACCCCAAGCAGAAACCATATAAAAATATGAAAGAGCAGTGGCAGCTGACCAAAACATGGACCCAGTTTTTATAGATCGCACCCACAAGAAATATGTAAGTTGTAATGCAAATATAGCTATGCCTTCATTATCATAAGAGCCCGCAACCGATCGACTTATATATCCAGGCACTATTGCAATAAAGCTAGCTGCAAAGAGACCAGCGCCTTTAGACCAAAGTTCACTCGTCAGTAAATATGTTGAAATTGATGTTAGTCCACTGAACACTGGCGCCAGAAAAACACATATATCTCGAATGTGAATTGGTATGTTCAAAGAGTGTAATAAATAATGGATACCACCAGACGTTATCATTAATCCCGGATATACTGTTCCACCAACTATTCTTCCCAGAGGATACCACGCACGTTCATCAAACCAGTTAATAAATTTGTAAAATCCATGCTGTACCATATAAGCTGTTGCACGGTAGTTGAACCAAGGGTCAAACTCATGAATTATAGACTCAAAACGAATTACAGCAAATAGTCGCGAAGAAAACCCAGCCAGCCAAGCAATCAGGAGAATTGTGAACGTTATCAAACTACTATATCCGACAGATTTGCGATACATTATTCGAGAACATTGATTCATAATTAACCGAGAATAATTAAAATTACTACATCAATCGGCAAACTCTTACGAATGAACACGTCTCAAAAAATAAGAATGGCTATAATTAATCAATTAACAGCAAAAATCGATGATGTCGCTTACACAGCGTTTTCACGGTAACGAAATTAAGTGTTTCGCTCTTTCTACAACGAATCATCCCAGGCGTATTCATAAAGGTGGCAGCAATTGTTTAAGAAAAAAAGTACATATTTATATTTAGTTGTTGCTTTCGGTACAGCGAACGTCAAAACTAACCAACAAATTTTGACATTTGCTGTACAACAGCGATAGAAAAAACAAACCAATGAGCTGCTTACTAATGCCACCTTACTAAATTCGCCTTGGAATCATCCCGTAAACACGACACAGTTGTGATACGCTTGCCATTATATCTGGCATTTGGACTGGGAGTCCCTACTAAGCCCCACTAAAAAGGGATATCCCGCGTCTATCGTACTGGTTTTCAGTCGGGGGTAACCGACGGTGGTATAGCGGGCACCTCATCGATACCTCCCTGTCTCGATGAGTGTGTGCTTATCGTGTTACTGTGGGCTATGGCACGACAGACATACGGAACCCCACACTCGTGGGAGCTATATGAAAAATAACATAAAAAAACAAAGCAACAGCTTAAAAAACTAGCAGGCTCTCATACCGCAACGTAACTGAGAAACCAGGCCAAGATCAATATCGAACATACTGGCTACTAGGATAAGGACAAGTCACGAACCAGACTGGCGGAGGGCAAGGGTAAAAAGGATAAACAACTTGGACCTGCGAAGCGGACAGTAGCTCTGAACCAAGGGGAAATCCGAGGAACTGGGGGCTCTGCGGTTACCTCGGTATCCCAGGGGGTAATACCTCTGAACTCGCAGAGTATTGAAGGGGAGGGTAAGGGGATTGGAAACCCTACAAACAAACGGGAACAGGCGGAGAGGATCGAGACATCCCTACGGAAGGAAAGTCACGGGCGTGTGGGATCCGATGTTCCTTCGGTAACTAAGGAAATCACACCGTAGCTCTCGACGACTACTGGACTGACATCCGGACAAACTGCTAAACTTCAAGGATGTAAGACAGCCATTAGTTCTGAGTGGCGTTAGTGCGAAATGGTACCTACGGTACTTTAAAGAAGTTTCATCGCCGCAGGAGCCTAAACTGAAGGCGATGGACCGGAAGAGAACTCCGCAAGTTATGAAACGGGTTGCCTCGAAGATTAGCCCTCCGGGAAACAACCCTTCGAAAAAAGCGATGTTTGAAGGTGGTAAACTCACAACACCGAAACCCAAGGCAGTGGCCAGGAAGCCTGGTGTTAGCTATGCCAGCGCCGCCAAGGCCTACAGACTAGCTGTTCTGGCTAAAGATTTTCCAGAGGTTGCACTCACGCGGGAAGAGCAAGGGACAATAGAGGATGCCATCGTCGAAGAGATGAGGAAGGGTTGGACACCCAAACTCCTAGGTCTCATACTTATTTATTTATTTATTTATTGAGTCTATTGAACAATAACTTCCTTACAGACTATTAACAATATTATGCTTAATAACTAAGAAAAGAAAATTTCAAAATCTAAAAATTTGAATCCAAAATATTTTTAAAAACATTTTTTGCATAAGAAAAATCTAATAATACCTTGTTCGATATCATATTAAATTCACCAATGGCACGGGCAATAGGGGCATTACGAGCATATTCAGTTTTGTAATTAACACCATAAAACGGCAAAAAATTGCGTAAACTTCGCTGAGGAATGTCAAAATTAAGTTTTACTAATAGAATGGGGCAATCAATAGCGCCATTAACCAAATTAAAAATAAAAGACAAAGAGGGTATGGATCTTCTAGAATCCAACGATTTCAAATGTATTAAAAGTAGGTGTGAACTATACGAAGGTACTGGTTCCGAAAAATTTAAAGAGCGTAAAGCAAACTTAAGGAATACTTTTTGGACACGTTCAATTCAGTTTATTAAATTGGCATGGTATGGTCTCCAAATGATCGTTGCATATTCTAAGTTAGAGCGTACAAAAGACGTATATAATAATTTAAGCGTGTAGGGATCAGAAAATTTCGTGCTATTACGCCTCACAAAACCTAACATCGCATAAGACTTTGCAACAATATGAGAAATATGACTGTTAAAAGTAAAATTAGAAGAAAAAATTACGCCAAGATCCTTTATTTCATTGAGAGATTCTAAGACTGATGAAGCAATACTATAACACGTAGGCACAATATTGTGAATTTTAGCGAAAGTGACTTTAAAGCATTTGCTGATATTCAAAGGAAGGCGGGATTTAATGCACCAGCATTGCAGCTTGTCTAAATCAGCCTGAAGCTAAATGCATCAGCTGAGCTTTTTATAAACGAAAATACTTTTAAATCATCAGCGTACAGCAGAAAATTAGCAAATGTGAAGCAATTGGTAATGTCATTTATAAATAGCACAAAGAGTAAAGGACCTAAAATACTCCCCTGAGGAACCCCAGAAGACGCTATAAAAGGATTAGATGTTGCACCATCTACCATGACTACACAGCGTCTATTCAGCAAATAAGATTTAATCCACTGCAAAAAATTAGAATGGAAGCCCATGCAAGATAACTTGCTAACTAAGATCCAATGAGAAACTTTATGAAAAGCCTTGGAGAAATCTGTATAGACACAATCAACTTGAAAACCATCCAAAAAGGAATTAATACAGTACTCACTAAAGACCGATAGATTAGAAGCAGTCGACCGATTGGAGACGAAGCCATGTTGATTTGGCGAAATTAAGCTCTTAGATACAAAATAAATTTTTTCTACAATAATACTCTCATATACTTTTGATACTGAAGATAACTTTGAAATTGGCCTATAATTGCACACATCACTTTTATTCCCGCTTTTGAAAAGCGGAGTAATAGAGGTCAATTTCCAATCGTCGATAAAAACCCCTGAAGCTAATGACTTATTAAAAATGAGTTGCAACGGGACCACTAAAGCTGGGCAATTCCTTAGCAAAATGCCTGACAAACCATCAACATCGGCCTTAAAAGACGGTTTCAATTTGGAGATACCATTAGCAACGTCTTCGAGGGACAAATTTAAGGATCCAAAACTAAAAGAGGAATTCACCATGAAATCATAATCAAGTGGCGAAGCGCCCACATCACTGGTGAAGTTCGAACTGAAAAATGTAGCAAACATATTGGAAACGTCAGCTGGGCAACGTGCAAATTTACCTTGAAAGAAAACTGATGAAGGTATATTGGCACTTGAATTCTTAGACTTTATAAACTGCCAAAAGGTCTTAGAATTTGATTTTAATTTAGACTCTACATCAAGAATGTAGTTTCTGTAAAGAAATTTGTCTAAGCAATTAAATTGCTTCTGATAGGCTTCATATTTAAGACGAAAGAACTGGTTCGTAGTTGACTTAAATTTCTTAAAAAAATTTATTTGTGAGGTTTTTTAGTTTTTTTAACTCCCGATTGTATTAAGGTTGCTTATAAGGTCTTTTTTTTAAGACTGGAATATTGTTAATACATAAATCGATTAAAAGCGTTTTAAAAATTAAGAAAGATTTTGCAACGTCAGAGCCATCAAAAACTTCTTCCCAATCAATGTCGGATATTAAATCATTAAATTTAGAGTAATCACAGGCTGAGTAGTTAAAGCCAACTATTTCAGCGGACTGATTAACTGAAAATTCGTAAAACTCAAATTTTAGAACCAAGGGTACATGATGTTTATCACAAACCGATATTGGAAAGTAACATTCCTCAACATTGCAACTTATATTATTACTTATAAATATGAGATCAAGAACTCTATTCAGTTGATTAACAAAATTATTAATTTGCAATAAATTAAGACTTAAAAGATTGTCAAGCAGATACGTCTCAAAAGAGGCAGTAACATTTATTGGCGTAAGGCAAAAATTTGAAAATGAACCGCACCATGTCACGTTGGATAAGTTAAAGTCGCCTAACACACACAAATGGTTATCGCCTAGCTTATTTAAAACTAAAGATATTATCTTATCAGCATGCGCACGATAAAGGTCATCATTGCCATTTGGAGGGATATAAGATACCAATAAAAAAAGAGAGCCCTTAGAAAAGGACCCACGAACACAAATACCGAGTTGATCGATAACAGAATCATTATTAGCTAATTCCACAAAATGCGATAAGAACTCGATAAGAACTCCACCACCTCTCATACATCCAGTTTTCGCCGCATCTCTGTCCTTACGATATACACTGTACAAATTGCAGTCAAAAAATTCCTCGTCACGGAAATCCGGATTAAGCCAAGTCTCAACAATAACAAAGATGTCATAATCCAACTGAGAGCTAAATGAACGAACAGCTTCTGATTTTGTTCGAAGGCCAGAAATATTCTGGAAATACACCTTCAAACCACAATTTCCGCTAATAGGCTTGTTAACAATTACCCGACTCTCTGTTGCAACTCCTCCTTTCGAAAAAAACGAAAAGGGCGTAAATTACTGGCGGATTGTTCTGATGCGGACACGGCTGAATGGCTTCGGATGACCGCTCCTCAATTGCGTGGTTGGAAAGAGCCGCAGCGTACACATGGTAATGGGGTACATTCCGAAGGCGGCGGGAGCTGCTCGATCTCCTAGTTGCCCAAAAGAGGGTCTCTTCACCAACCTGTGGAAGATCTTCAGGAGCAAGGACGGAAAGGCAGGGAAACTGCTAACAATCGAGATCCGTGTCACAAGGTGGGACTTTAAAGCAGACATTTTCCTCCGTCGAGGGATTTTCCACGCGGGATGGCAGCGGATTTAGACCGTGTCTCAATGTCCGACAGTTTTGGTGGACTATGTCCAAGTGGCATTTGGAATAAGCCGAGAAAAATTATTCGTAAAAAATATGGAAACTTTGGGTTTGGAAAAAATCCTTCAACTGAACCCTGCCCAACTAAGATCAGGGATCAGCGCCTTGTGCCTATGCCCCTCAATAGCTCTGATACGAGGAAATGGACTGGAAACCCTACGAACGAACGGGAACACGCGACGAGTACCGATAGATCAAAACTGAAGGAAAGTCACAGGCGTGTGGATTCAAGGTTACTTCGGTATCTAAGGAAAGCACACCGCCGACGAGTACTAGACTGACATCCGCACAAACTTTTAACTTCAAGGAAGTAAGACAGCCATTAAATCTGAGTGGCGCTGGTGTGAAATGGTACCTACGCTACCTCAAAGAAGGTTTATCGCCGGAGGTGGCTAAACTGAAGGCGATGGACCGGAAGAGAACTCCGGAAGTTATGAAACGGGTTGCCTCGGAGATTAGCCCTCCGGGAAACAACCCTTCGAAAAAAGCGATGTTTGAAGGTGGTACCCGCACAACACCGAAACCCAGGGCAGTAACCAGGACGCCTAATGTTAGTTATGTTATCCCCGCCAAGGGCTACAAACTAGCTGTTCTGGCTAAAGATTTATCAGAGGTTACTCTCATTCGGGAAGAGCAAGGGACAATAGAGGATGCCATCGTCGAAGAGATGAGGAAGGGTTGGAGAACCAAACTCCAATTTGATGGTATCCACTTTCGGCCAGGTCACTTACTGGTGGATTGTTCTGATGCGGACACGGCTGATTAACTTCGAATGACCGCTCTTCAATTGCCTGGTTGGAGAGGACCGCAGTTATCTACGTGCGATGGGAACAATATACCAAGCGTACGCATAGTAACGGCGTACCTCCCGAAGGCGGCGGGAGCTGAAAGGATGAGACTGCTTGATCTCCTAGTTGCCCAAAATGAGGGTCTCCACACCAACCTGGCGAAGATCTTCAGGAGCAAGGACGAAAAGGCTGGGAAACTGCTGACAATCGGGATCGACGAACGAACAATGAACAATTGTGTCATTAGATACAGGTTTGGTAACATTCCAGTGCACGTTAACAAATCGCGTGCGGAGAAAACAAAAGCACTGCAGTTAGCTTGCATCCGGGTGGTGGGACAGATATACCGGAGGAGGTGATCGAGAAGGTCACAATCGAAGTCGCAAGAAGCGAGGTGGTCGAGGAAGTCCATCTTCAACTTCACGAAAGTGAGGGTTTTGACGACTTCGACCTCACTATGCTAAATATTGCGACGGATGACGACTCAAAGAAGGCCGTTCTGTCAGAGCTTGACACTCCGACGATGGACAAGGAAGAACGACTTTAAGATGTCGAAGACCAGCACTAGGGTAACGCAGATAAATCTGCACCACGCGAGAGCTGCATCGGCAATAATCATCAGGAATTCCCTCAAAAGTAAACTGGGAAAAGTGCTGGCCGAAGAACCCTGGGTCGTCAGGGGTCAAATTCAAGGTCTGGCTGTAAGCAATATGCATGTATGCCATGTGTGCAAATCCCAGATCCTGCCTAATGATAACTAAAAGTTTGAAATTATTTTGTCTTTCAGATTTCCTGACAAGGGATCTGGTAGCTGTCCAAGTCCCAGTTAACATGAACGGGACCCAGAAGGAAGTTATTTTAGCCTTATGTTACAGGCCAGGAGACGACGTTCTTGCACCACCGGTGCAAGTCAATAGAATGGTCGGCCACTGCGACTGGATGAAGTTACCCTTGATATTCGGGTGCGATGATAATGCTTACCATGAGGCTTGAGGCAGCAACGACATCAACCAAAAGGGTGAGTACCTTCTACACTAATTGACGTATATAAGCACAGCTGCCCCTTGAGTAGAGTCTGCTCCTCAAAGGATGTCCCATGGTGGAACCGCCAACTTAGCAGTATTAGAAACAAAGTTCGTAAACTCTTAAAACGGGCCAAGCGAACCGGAAGTTGGACGGACTATAGACAAACTCGAACACTCTATAACAAAGAGATCAGAGCTGCGAAGCGCGCAAGCTTTAGAGCTTCTGTGAAGATATAGAAGAGACAACAGACGCCTCAAGACTGGCAACTGGAAGCTGGCGGGAAGGATCTGCACAGAGCCGAGAGAAAAGAAAAGGACAATGAAAGTACGCTTTAATTAAATTGAAGATAAAAGACAAGAAATGTACAGATTTTCTAGCCTCCAAAGATATCAGATATATAAAAACTAAGCTTGAGCTATATGATTGCAAAGGATACGAAAAATTGAGTGAACGAAGTGCAAACTTCAAAAAACCCTTTTGAACACGTTCAATCCTTTTGATAAAGTTTTTATGATAAGAGCTCCAAATGATAGCGGCATATTTCATATTTGATAGAACGAAAGAGGTACGTGTATATAATAATTTAAGAGTGTAAGAGTCAGCAAATTGTGTGCTCTACAACCATACGAAATCCAGCATAGTGCAAGATTTCGCTGGTAAGCGGCATATATGCCTGCGCTGAAAGAAAAATTCGATGAGAATATAACTCCCCGATCATTCATTTCGGATACTGAATAAAAGGTTCAGAAGTTCTATTGGAACAACACAATGCCTATTACTTAAACATTATTTTACCCACCTGTTACTTGCGTTTGCTTTCTCGCCCAGGTTCTCATGTTTGACCAACCAAGCCCTTAAATGAGTTTAACATCTTTTCATAGAGCTTGAATTTATCGGTAAGTGCAAGGACCAGCATGTAACATAACGTTGTTCAATATAAGTTTTTCCGATTCTGCAATTATCGAAAATACAAGACATATTTAATTAAATTAAATTAATATATGATAATTAAGTCTCCGCAATTTTTTATCACAAATTCGTTGAACTTTATGTCAAATAAACAACGAAATATTTAATGAAAATAAGAGCACAATAAACACGCAACTTGACAACTTGACGTTTGCGGAATTTTGATGATAATGATAACGATAATGATAGCAATGATATTTTCATCTTTGTCCCTGTGTCCAGGTCCCTCCTATTTATGCGAAGTATTCTTTCTGCACATCTTAATATGTTCTTCCAGTGGGTATCACTACGAAACATGACTATGATAATGTTATCTGAATTTAAAGGGCCAACCAGGTATTCTAGATCTCTGCGCTCTCTTTGCCAACGTGCACATTTGAAGAAAGTGTGTTAAGCGTCATCTTCTTCGGAGTCGTTGTATTTGTGTTGTGTAATAGTCTATTGTTACACCTAGGTAAGATGGGGACACTTCCACTTAGCGCCATTACTGCCGCGTTTCCGCCACAACTCCGCTCCATTAAGCAGTATGTTAAGAGTTGTGGGAATAAGAAGCTTTATTTTCGTTTGCGTCGGCCCTCCGATATTAGCTATTAACCTGATGAGATGAGAAGTTATTTTTGCAGCCTTTTCTGCGGCGTGCTGAATTTATGCCCAGTATGATAGTCTGGGGTCCAGTCTTACACCTAGGTATTTTAATAATTTTTGCATTGTCTGCATGGAAAATTCTAATGGTATGCACTTTTTTGTTAAGATTATGAGCTCGGGCTTTTCTGTGGCTAGTTTATTATGTTGAACAACCCTTTGAACTTTGTGGTTCCGTTTTTAATGTCTAAGCTGGGAGTTTTCTGTTTCGCTTCCGCCTGTTTTATGCTTTGAATGACGTCCCAGCATTTATGGAGCGTGTTTTCCTCGGCGAGCCTAATTTCTTCTATTAACCTTTTTGGGGAGATTATCTGGGAGCCAAGTGACCGCTGTGATCGAGTTGGCTGCGGTGCGTGCTAAACCGCGATATGCTGGTGAGTTCGAGGTTCGAATCTCAGTCAGGGCCAGCAAAATCTTAATAATAGAAAAAGTTTTTTCTTATTTCTGCCAAAAAAATCCTTCTCACAAAATACATCTGCCGTTCGGAGTCGGCACAAAATTGTAGGTCCAACCATTTGTGCTAGAATATAAAGACGCACACCACAAATGGTAGGAGAAGCTCGGCCAAACACTGAGCTATATAGTGTAAGCGCCAGATTATTATTACTAGTATGTGGGAGCCTATTGCCTCTGACGTTGTCTTCTTCATTTCCGCGGTTAACGCGTTTAACATAACTCACTGCCGTGTCTTCTATAAACATGCGGCAAAATATGTTACAGAGACAATATATGGAAAGTGTCAACACCATCACAGCAGCATATACAGAGCAGGTGACAAGTAGACAAATTAATCGCCTTGTCGCTGACTCCAAGCAAACCATTCATTCCACTCCTAAGGGAGTTGAGGTGTTAAAAAACTGTTAAAGTACTTTCGTGCCGTGTAGAGCACTGCATGATTTCGCTTCGCAATCTCATTGCATAACATCAAATATCAATAAATCAAAGGCTAGTACTCATATTTCGCGAATCGGTCAATCAGACATAACCTTCACCAAAGGCCTCACACTGTGAAGTTCCCAAAAGTTTTTGGGAAGTAGAAGATCACACCATGGAAAATTTGAAACGCACAAAACATATATCACTAATTGATTAGTTTTTCTTACTGGTATTGGCACAAACTTTTTACCTCATGATTGCGTTTTGAAAGCAGACTATAAAATTGAGCGTAGTCTTTGACGGGTCCAACCAGTTCTGGATTTTAATTTAACCACCTCTTGAGGTCTAGTTCTACAACACAACCCAAATTGATTGCTATTCTGCTGAGATTCCACTTGGTCTCATTGGCCCCGTTGGGTTGAAGGCAAAGATGTTTTTACAAAGCATGTGGAAGGATAAGCTGGCCTGAGACGAGAGCATTCCTCGTACATGGCATTTTGCTTGGGTGCAACTATGTACAAACTTGAGCTTTGTTCAAAAAAATAGCTTTCCACGTTTCGTCGGGCTTGATGCATACTACATTCAAATACATGGCTATGGAGCCTGCGATTACTTCCGATTGCAAACTGGCTCGAAATTCGAACGCTGCTCTGTTCCAAATCTCGCGATGCACCATCAAAAACACTTTCTATCACTAAATTAGAGTTATGTGCCGCAATGTTGTTAGCCGAGTTACTACAGTCGATTAAAGGTTTGGTTACATTCGAGGGTGAGTACTTCTGCTGGTTCACTATTACTCTGTCGTGGGTGAGTAGTGTGGCTGCCAATTTCAACGTGATTTTCGTCAATCGGATCTTCAAGGTTTAAGAAGTAACTCATGGCATGTCGTGGAGGGACGTTTCCACCGAACCCAATCCAGCAGACGTATTGTCGAAAGGAGCCTCGCCCAAGGAAATCGATACTTCCAAACTTTGGAAGGAAGGTCCTGCTTATCTCAGAGAGGGAGAATCCAGATGACCCAAATAAAGTAAGAATACAACACGTTTATAGAAAGAAAGAAACCAATTCTAATTGGATCACACAAAGTTATGGATTATTCCATTAACTGCAAATATATAAGTAATTTTCGTTCAATGCAAAGAACTTTCGCCTACATTAATCGAGCCAAACCTTTACTCATGCGGCACATCGCGAATGCAGATTCAACGCTCATTTTACTTTACTGGGAGAGACTTTTGCGCTCAATCAGCTACAAATCTGAAGAACGAAATATGCCTCCTACGAAATGCTACATCTGCGTATTCATATGCTTCACCACTGCTTAGTTAACAGCACATTAACGAAGTTAATAAACAATGCCTTGATGATGGAAATGACTGGCGTTTTATACCACCGCATCTCCACATTTTGGGGGCTTGTAGGAGGCCGCAGCCAAGGCCGTAAAATATCACCTTCGCAGAGCAATCGGCTTTATCGTTCTCTTCAAAGAGTTTCAGACACTTGTATGTCAAATTACAGCTATTATAATTCAAGACCTTTGTCAAAGGAGATGCCGAGGAAATAAGCAGAATAAGTAAAAATATTTGGAAAAAGGCGGGAAGTATCTGCACATCGCCAAGGTTGAGGCGGGCGATAAATTCTTTTAAACCATTCAAATCACCTGGACCTGACGGAATCTTCCCAGCCATGATAGAGAAGGGACTAGACCTTATCATTGGACCCCTATTAAAAATAGTCCGAAATAGCTCGGCTCTGGGTTATATACCCAATACCTGGAGAAGAGCTTAAGTGATGTTAATCCAAAAGATTGGAAAGAAGGACCCACTTCATCCAAAATCCTTAAGACCGATATGGCTTACATCATTCTTACTGAAATCTCTTGAAAAAGTAGGGGACAACTACGTAAGAACCACAACTCTTGCGAGTCACCAACTGCACGCTTGTCAAAATGCTTATAGGCCGCTCTCTACCAACTGACAGAAGAACTCCAAGAAAGCCTAGATAACAAGAAAACAGCTCTTGCTGCTTTCCTTGATAGTGAAAGGGCTTTTGATAATACGTCACATGGGGCCATAAACAGTGCCTTAGCAGCAGGGGTCAACGATACCCTAGTGATCTGGATCAGCATGCTGCTCACACCACGACAGTATAAATCAACACAAGCACTGGAAGCAGTATTATAGCCAGTACAACAAGAGGTTGCCCGCAAGGCGGAATATTATCCCCGCTAGTGTTGAACCTTGTAATAATGAACTCCTTCAAAAGCTAACGGAAACTGGTCTTACCTGCCAGGGTTATGTGGATGACATAGTACTATTATGTAGAGGAAAGTTTCTAAACTCTCTGTGCGACTGAATTCAGGTGGGCCTTAGTCTTACCAGAAGGTGGTGCACTAATTTCGGACTTGGAATCAATCCAGCCGAAATAACAGTGGTGGCATTCACAAGGAACTATAAACATAGAATACCAAAAGGAGGTAAAATTTCTAAAGTACGTTTCTGGACGAGGGTTAAGCTCGATGCCCGCTCAAATTATTTGTATAGCGAATTATGTGCATTTCCAATCGCGAATAAGACAGCAATTTACGTGCCATTGAAACAAATTATTAGATAAAATGTCACATCAATGAAGTACGGTATTAACGGCGCGTTTACATTTGACAACGCTATCAAGATAATAAAGAAATGCGCATTAGTACTGAGAAACGCATACAATTGCCTCCGTGAAGTATAAGTTCTGACGATAAATACGACAATTAATTTTTCGCAGAATGTCGCACTTAAACGATCAGCTATAAGGTCCGAAACTATCAGTTTTGTGGTTAAATATAAGATAATTAATAAAAAAAGGAAGGACGAAATAACAAACACAAAGTCACTTTATATAATTCGCTCACGATTTAGAAAATTTAGAGGTTTTGCCTTCGGCAAACCGCTATTCGCTCTCAGTTAATGAGACAGAATCATCTATTTATGACATGCAACAAATCATTTTGTTTTCGTTTGTAGGTTTGCAAGCATACATAGCCCTATCGCTGCTTTTGTCGTAGAAAAGTTACGAAGTTGTGAATCGAAAAAAGTGCAGAATAACTAAAGTGCCAATTTTTAATGTTTCGACATCAACTGGCACAAAGTAAGAAAACAAATTTTAGCCAAAAGTTTGCTTTTATGGCGCAATTTAAAACTAAAAAACAAAATGAATTTTCTTGGGAGTTGAGAATAATATTTTTCAATAACTATAATCAATATTATCAAAAGTTAAAATGCAGCGGAAAACTTCAGGATATGCCTTTAATCCTTTGGAATCGGATGACACTTTCTATGAAAAACTTTCGGTTGTTGGCACTGCGACTAATTGGTCTATTGTGCCCTCAGTGACTTATAACACATCCCCTAGACCGAGAACATCTATTAGTTTCAAAATGGATCCGGTGACAGGGAGTGTATATACTCTTCCTTAGGCCACATCTGACCTAGCCATCTTTCCCTTCGTCTAGCTATAGCATCGCACTTTAGAAGCAAGTGTGAGGGGGTCTCCCTTATCTTGTCGCAGAAGCGACATATGTCGCTCGACCAGATACCTAGTTTATGCAGATGACCCCTCAATCTGCAGTGGCCTGTGAGGATTTTAATTTTTGCCATTGCTGGGCCTTGAGCTGTCTTGTTTCCTTTCTGAGCGCCTCCTTTATTTTGCTTGGTCCTATTGGAAAGAAGGGCTCTGGTCCTATGGTCATTTCCCTCGATGCTTGCGTGACCTGGAACCCTTGGAAGACCAATCGTATTATTTTTTGCCTGTTCATTAAGCCTAGTTATGCACTCTAAGACCATTGAGGATTTTACCTCGAAAGATGTAAGGGCTCTGGGCGCTGCCTAGCCATCTCTTAAGATGAGTATCCTATCACTGCCTGGAAGATGCTGAGAAAGGCACCCATAGGTATCGAGAGTTTAGCTCTGGGACCATAGACGCCTGTCTCAATATCATCCACGGTCTTTGAGCCATCAGTATACCACTGCAATGTACTTTGCCGAACCCAGTTCTCAAGAAGGGAGGGTTTCCACGACATTTGTTCTTTAATATCATCTATTCTGAAGTGCCTCATTAACATTATTTCTTTAATTTATCATCCCTGGGAAAAAGAGCTGGTGGGAGCTGACAGCCAAACTTCTCCCTATTTTTTGGACGATAGCACCTTGGATTTGCCGTAGCCTTCTCTCGCAAAGTTCAGCTTTGAACGTTTTGCTGACTGTATTACATGTTTATGGAGTGGGTCGAGCTCCAGGATCACCTCTAGCGCAGCCGTCGGACACGTGCGCATTGATCTCGTAATGCAGACACATCCCAGGCGTTGAAGCTTGGCAAGAGATTGCCTTACTGTTGCTTCTTGAGCCCCAAGCAACTGATCCGTACGTTACTATTGGTCTAACTATCATGGTGTACATCCATCTCAAAGTCTTCGGGGTGCATCCCCAAGATTTACCAGCTAGACGCTTGCACACCATGAGTGCCCTGGTAACTTTAGAGTTGTTCGCGCTTACATGGCTTTTCCACAGAAGCCCCTCTATAGCTATGGTCCTCATACCCTGCACCTTCCTTTTCCTTATAAAATGGCCGACGACTGCCTTGTTTTCTTTCCTAATTTCCTTGCTATATTTTGTTAGACTAGCTGCGTACTGAACCCACTGCCCTGTGCGCTTTGCTGCATTAAACAGCTTTCACATTTCCTTTCTGAGCCTGGTAAGTTCCCGAGACCACCACACTGGCTGGTTTTTGCCCCGTGGCTTACTCTCGGGGCAGCTCGAGTTAAAGGCATCTATAATGACGCTGTTTAGCCTATGAACTCTGTCGTCTAACTCCATTTAACCTCCCCTGTTGTGTTCAGATTCTATCTTTAATTGATTGGACTCAAGTGTTTCTTTATAATTCGCCCAGTTTGCTCTTCTGGGGTTCCTGCTCGGATGGTCTGTTTGGACACTCGCCTCCAGCTCGAATCGAATAATCCTATGATCTGACAAAGAAGGCTCTTATAAGACCCGCTATCGACAGATCAAAAGACTAGCCAATTCATTGCTGAGGGTAATGTCTAATACTTTTGGTCGAACCCTGGTGACAAATGTCGGTGTATTTCCGACATTGCTTATGCTAAAGTCAACGCTGCTAATATATTCAAGAAAGCACTCACCCCTGGGGTTTTAATTGGTGCTACCCCACTCTAGGTTGTGAGCGTTTGCGTCGGAGCCCAGGACATGTGGGAGCCTTTTCCTTCGACAATGTTCCACTAGTTGCTGTACCTCACGGGGCGGCACACTGGTACTGTCTTCCGAAAAATAGGCGAAGACGACGACAACTTTGGTTTCCATACCGTCCACCGTCTATTAGAGTCGCCTGTACCAGATTTAAAAACTCTGTAATGCAAAAGTGGTCAATACCTGTTCTCAGCACTACACATGCTCTTGGCCTCTCACAGGAGTAGTCCCAAATTACCTTATTACTATTTTGATTTAGGCCCCTTACCCGGCCTTTGTAGGTCCACGGTCCTTGAAAGGGCAGGATGCCCAGGTCATCCGTGGAAAACCTGCTTGCAATAACCACCGGGGCAGCTATCGCATAGATAGATAGATAGATAAAGGAGAGGTATGCACTGCGACCAATGGGTCTATTGTGCCCTCGAAGCTCATTACAATAACTCAGCCAACCCCAGGACCCCCAGAAATCTGAGGATGGTCGCCGGGGTTAGGGACTGTATGAATTGATCTCTCGGCCATGGCCGACCCAGGGTTGACCCCCGTCTGCGTGCCACAGCCTCACACTCCGTAAGCAGGTGATGTGGGGTTTCTCCTGCCGAGTCGCAGAAGCGACATAAGTCGCTCGACCAGATCCCCAGCTTATGCAGGTGACCCTTAAGTCTGCAGTGGCCCGTTAGAAAGCCTGTAAGTATTCTCAGTTTTTCCCTGGGAAGGTCCATAAGAAGCTTGAGCCTTCTTAGATTGTACCCCCCAAGGATGTTTTTGGACTGTTTGAGACCGGCGATGTTAAACCAGTGTAGGTTTCTCTGCCTTTTTGTCTCCCAGCTAAGTTTTTCTCTTACCGTGTCCGGTCCTAATGCTATAAACGGCTCTGGTCCAATAGGAGTGGTGGCCGCCGCTTTCCTTGCTAGCAGGTCTGCTGCTTCGTTGCCTTCCACACCCATATGTCCCGGTACCCAAAGGAGTTGGATACGATTTCTCTCCGCCAGTGCGTTTAGTCTCATTATGCACTCCAGTACCAAAGAGGACTTCACCTCGTATGATGAGAGAGCTCTGAGCGCCGCCTGACTATCGCTAGAAATTAGTATTCTTTCGTTGCTATACCTCCTACGTAGGTTTATCTCGGCGCACAGACTGATTGCACAGACCTCCGCCTGAAAAATGCTGGGGTAAGCCCCCAATGGAACCGAGACATCTGATCTGGGACCATGGACGCCCGCCCCAATACCTTCCGGAGTCTTGGAACCGTCTGTGTACCACCGCAGAGTACTACCCCGGATGTGGTAATCCAGAATTGAAGCCCTCCAGGTGGCTTTGCTATGTATTATTACCTCAAACCTTCTGTCGAAGGTTATAACTTTGTGCATGTCATCCCGGGGGAGGCTCGCCAGCGGGAGTTGTGAGATTAGTGCCTCCCCCGCCTTGCATGACAACACCTTGCCTCTGCCAAACCCATCCTTGGAGAAGTTCAGTAGGGTTCTTTTTGCTACGTGGTCGATGGTCAGATGGAGCGGCTCCAGCTCCAGGATCACCTCCAGCGCGGCTGTAGGGCACGTGCGCATCGCCCCCGTAATACACACACATGCCAGCCGCTGGAGTTTGGCTAGGGACTGTCTGGTCGTAGCCAGGGTGGCTCTGGAACCCCACACGACCGCCCCATAGGTGACCATCGGCCTAACTATCATGGTGTACATCCAGCGCAGGATTCTGGGGCTGCAGCCCCAGGATCTCCCCGCAAGACGCCTGCACACCATTAAAGCTCTCGTAGCCCTAGAGGTTGCCGCAGCGACCTGGGGCTTCCACAAAAGCTTGGAGTCCAGGATTAGTCCTAGATATTTTACTTCCGTGACGACCCTGACCTCGGCACCCCCCAGGACCACGTCTCTACTGCCCTGCAGTTTCCTTTTCCTGGTAAAGGGAACGATTGCTGTTTTGGAAGGATTGATGCTGAGGCCTACCTGCGAGCACCACTTCCTTGCTATATTCAAACCTCTTTGCACAATTTCAAAAAGAGTGCTGGCGAACTTGCCCCTGGCGATTATAACTATGTCATCCGCATATCCCTGACAGCGGATTCCATTCATCGTGAGGGTTTGCAGAAGTTCGTCTACGACTAGGCTCCACAGTAAGGGTGAGAGTACACCCCCTTGTGGGCAGCCTTTGGTTGTCTGCAACTGTACTGTACCATCGCCAGTGTCTATCTCAGCTATTCTGCTCTGCAAAAGCCTTCTTACCCATCTACGAATGGTTGGCTGCACATTTCTAAGCTCCAAGGCTCTGTCCACCCCTACATGAGAGGTATTGTCGAAGGCCCCCTCGATGTCGAGGAAGGCACAGAGCACCGTCTCTCCGCTCTCAAAGGCATCCCGAATGACCGTTGTCAGCGCATACAGAGCAGTCTCGGTTGACCGGCCCACTCTGTATGCGTGCTGATCCGGGTGCAGTGGTGCTGCCCTTAGAGCGTTGGATCTGATCTCCTGGTCGATAACCTTCTCCATCGTCTTCAGAAGGAAGGACGTGAGGCTGATCGGCCTGAATGATTTAGCTAAGGAGAGATCTCTCCTACCTACTTTCGGGATAAAAATAACCCGAGCTCTCTGCCATATTGCTGGTATGTGGCCCAGCGCAAGGCTGTCCCTCATAATACTCACGAGGTATGGGAGTAGTAGATCCCCCCCCCGCCTCAGCATGCCCGGACCAACACCATCCACGCCCGGGGCCTTGTACCGGTCAAACGAGCCCAGCGCCCAGTCGACCGAGCTGCGGGTGAACAGTTCTCTGGCCACCCTCCAGTCTTCCGGGGCCGGCCTGGCCGCGCCGCTCAAAGGCTCCGTTGACGTCCCGATGGCATCCGGGAAGTGAGCCGAGAGCAGAGCAAGGGATCTCTCCCTCTCATTAGCTGAATACGATCCGTCCGGCATCTTTATTGCCATCTTGATCTCCGGATGCTCTCTGGCTAGGGCCTTGTGAAGCCTTGCAGCCGCAGGAGTTGATCTTATGCTCTCGCAGAAGGTCCTGAAGCTGCTACGCTTAGCCCTCCTGATCTCTTTACTGTACTTTGTTAGGCAGGATGAATACTCCTCCCAGAGCCCGGTACGCTTAGATCTATTAAATAGTCTGCGCACTTCCTTGCGGAGCTCTGAGAGCTCCCGAGACCACCATTTAGGTTGGGTCTTGCCCTTTGGTTTCGTCTCAGGACAGCTGGAGTTAAAAGCATCAATAATGATACTATTCAGCCTGTAGACTCTGTCCTCTAACTCCATACAGTTGGCTCTTTTCCGGGTAGACTCATAGCCTAACAAGTTAGCTCTTAATACCTCACAGTACAGATCCCAGTTAGTATTCCTGGGATTTCTTCTGCCCTTAGCTATTACGTTCGTCACCCCCAGCTCAAAGCGGATAATCCTATGATCCGAGAGAGAGGGCTCAGCTGAGACCCTCCAACCCTGGATCAGGGGACTCGCCAGCTCATTGCCGAGAGTGACGTCTAGTACCTCCTCTCTGGCCCTTGTAACAAACGTTGGAGTGTGTCCGACGTTCTGGATACGTAGGTCTTCGCTTAAGATAAATTCTAATAGACACTCACCCCTTTGATTGGTGTCCGAGCTGCCCCACTCAACGTTGTGGGCGTTCGCATCGCAACTGATGATGAGCGGGAGCCGTCTTCGGCGGCAGAAGCCCACCAGCTGCTGAACTTCGAGGGGTGGCACGTTAGTGTTGTCCCCCGGGAAATAGGCTGCTGCGAAGACGACATCGATGGCGGCGTTGTTCAACACCAGCGTCGCTTGCACTGCTACCAGATCTTGTGTCAGAAACTCTGTAATGCAGAAGTGTTTAATATTACTCTTAAGCACTACACATGCTCTTGGTCTCTCACAGGAGAGGTCCCAAATTACCTTATTGCTGCTATGATTCAGGCCTCTTACCTGGCCTCTGTACACCCACGGTTCTTGAATCAGTATCAGGCCCAGGTCTTCCGTGGCAAACCTTCCAACGATGACCGCCGAAGCGGCCACCGCATGATGAAGGTTGACCTGGGCTACTGACAGTCGTGGGATACTCATAGCTCAGGCTCATCCAGATCCGAGAGCAGTAAGTCGCCCTCGCTTGCTCTGTCTAGCTCAAGCTGCCTCAGATCTAGCTCCTCAAGGAGCTCCTCAGTATTGGGATTGTTATCACCTTCGCTTATGTCCTCTGCTTTGCTCGTGCTCAATCGGGCAGGCGCAATTACCTCCGCCTGCGCGTTCGTTGGCACCACATCGGCCGGCATGGTCGCAGGAGGATCGGCAGCGCCCAAGACACCAGCATCCGACGGACACTGAGCCGCGGGCTCCTTGCTGCCGGCAGGCCCGCGCCTCCACGGCCTCACCACGACCATACCAAACCTGTAGTGCAGGAGGAAGCCTGCCCTCTTGATAGCTAGGTAGGATCGCTCGTCGATGCCTAGGTTGAGCCTCAGGCCACCTTCCTCTGTGCTGCTGGAGATAACTCTCCACACCGAGGAGTGTATATCCTCGTTCTGCGATCTTAACAGCTGCAGCGCATACACAACTGGTTCCTCAGCGCTCCTCGGTAGGAACACCGTGACATTGTGCAAAGGAGGAATATCATCCCCCCTCTTAACACACATGACGGGTCCCTTCCATCTCTCCAGTTTGTCGGCAGTTTTCGTCAGCCAGTCCACTGTCCTTCCATCCTTACAGTCCACGAGGAGCATTCCCGCACGGAAATACACCCCGTAGAAGGAGATCGGAAAGGACGTCCCCTTGAAAACCTCATGTACAATTGCGTCCTGCAGCCGAGTAAGGTCGTCGGCGTTGAGAGAGGCCGCCGGATAGTCCCTGGGCAGAACAGCCACACGGATACCCCTTAAGGCAGCCGAGTAGCTAGATTGTTGGGCCCCCTGCGACCGTCCCTCCGCCGCCGACCCCCCCCGGCCGCCTGACGCCGAGGTCGAGAGTGGAGGCTGCTCCCGCTGCCGTTTGCTAGATGGCTGCTCTGGTGGTGTTATGTGCTCGTTGCCACGCTTTGTGACCGGCTCTGATTCTGTCTGCTTCGTAGTCACAGGTTCCCCGCTTCTCCGCATGTCAGCGGGCGCGGGTCGTATGATTGGTGCAGCTAGTTCCCCGCTTCTCCGCATATCAGCGGGCGCGGGTCGTGTGGAAGGTGCAGTTGGTTCCCCGCTTCTCTGCTTTGCAGCAGGCGCGGGTTCTGAATTCTGCTGCCTATGCCCGCTCTTCCGCACATAGGCGGGTGCGGTCGGCTCATGGATGCGCTTTCGCTCCCTGCGCTCACGCTCCTCCCTCTCGACCTCCATCCGAACACCCGCCATCGCTCGAGCCTCTTCTGGGGTTTTCCCCTGCTCAAGGTAGCGGATGTACCATTTAGCCCCCGAACCACTCAAACCCTTACGGTTTTTGTCATCGAGGGCACCTGGCTGGCCACGGGGAGGTAGTGGGGGAGGTTTTGCCCTGCGGTGCTTACGGCGTTGCTGCTGCCAGCCAGACTCGAGAGGGGTCACGGAGCCAGAACGGCTGCGCGACCTTTCCCGTCTGCTCGGCGATTCCCGGCGCTGGCTGTCTCCAGAGCGAGCTTCACTCCCGGATTTACGCCGACTTTTGGATCGGTTACGATCCAGGAGGTGCCTGGTCATGGAGTGGCGCCCCGTGCTGACATCACATGCTCCGTCGGACCTGGAAGACACAAGAAAATTGCTGGGACGGTCCTGTGACCGATCTTCTCCAGCAGTCAAGTTAGTATCCGACGACCTACCTCTACTTACTGCTCTCGTACCTTTGCTCGTAAGGGCCTCCTCTCTACGGATCCCCTTGCTCGTACTTGGAACATCTTCCTCGTCCCTCGCATGCTCAATAAAGAGAGCAGCCTCTTGGGCTGTCAGCCTCTGAAGGAAGCTGCTCCTTCTCGCACCCTCTCTTGCTGCCGACGCATCATCTGCAGTTGCAGATTTGGGGCCACATCCGCTAGTTTCGTGTGGCCTGCCAGTGCTGCCGTTGTTGCTCTTGTTGTTGCTGTTGTTGTCTTTGTTGTTGATTTTGTTGTTGTTGTTTTTGTTATATAAGTTGCTCATCTTGTTCGTACGATCACCAGCTCGGCGTTAGCAAAGCTGTGTGATCTAAAAAATTGTAAGGGGAACTCTGTCGTCCACCGCGCCAGCGCCCCATAGCGCGGAAAGGCCAAGTTACTCCTCGATGCGGCCCGGTGTCGAGGAGGCGCCGTACTAATACAGCCGGATTAACCTCCTGGCTGCAAACCATCCAATGGGCACGGTGTCGCCTGACACCCTGGATTAGGAGGTGGTAGTTCTTGGTCATCGCTCCCCAGAGCGGAACCGACCGCCCCAACATATCCCCACGGAGTACGCGATGATACGGGCGGACGGCCGGCTCCGCCCCCGGGCGCGACTAAGCCCCTGCACCAACGACAAGGTGCCTACCCAGCTATCGCATGGTGCAGGTTGACCTGGGCTACCCGCAAGAGTACCTCTGTCAGAGCTGGGGTTCTTTTACGTCCGAGAGCCCTAGACCGCCTTCGCTTTCCTCTTCCAGCTCTGCTAAGAGCTCCTGGGTGGAGAGCATTTGCTCACCTGAGCCATCGGCATCCGCTGACTGGAGCACCTCCACTAGAGCTGACGATTGGCTCGCGCCTTGCTGGCCCGTCGATAAAACCGCAGCCACAGCTCCAGGGTTCTGTGCTGAATCTGTAGTTGACTACAAAGCCAGCTTCCCTTAAGTTGACGAAGGATTCCTCATCGACGTACAGGTTCAATCAAAGCCCGTTTTCCAGCGCTCTTTGACATCACCCTCCAGGCCGAGGTGTGGAAACCAGAGTTCTGTGCCCGGAGTAAGTCCATGGCATGGCTCGTCAACTCCAAGCTGGTTCTTGGGAGGAATACTGACACATTGTGCACCGGAGGGATATCGTCGCCTCTACGGGTGCACAATGTTGGTCAAACCCTTTAAGCTGCGGTATCTTTCCGCTAACCATGCTAAGATACCTTCAACCTTGCAGTCCACAAGAAGCATGCCTGACCGGAAAGGTACGCCACAAAACGACAGCGGCTGCGATCATCCCCTGACCACCGCGAACATAATGGTGATCTGCAGGCGGGTCAGATCATCTGAACTTAGGGAAGCAGACGGGTAATCGCGGGACAGCACAGCCACCCGGACGCGTTGAAGGGCATTCGAGTAGCTGGGCCGCTGCGCACTTCAGGCTGTTTCCACCCAGAGCTGCGTGAGGTGACTGAGTCGGAGCGACTGTGTGCCTCTCGTTGGCGATGACTGTCGGACTGTTGTATGCTTCCAGTTCTACGGCGGCTCTTGGAGCGGCGCTGGCTCCTCTAGATCTCTGCTCTCGATGTCTACTTGTTGAGCGTCTTTTACTCCTAGAGCGTTGGCAGCTTCTAGAGCATCGCTGAGCATATTTATGGCCCGCATGTCTACTTCCTGCGTCCTTCAACCTGGAACGAGATATACTTAATATGTCTTGCAACCGATCTACTGGTCAGTAAAGGATATTGAGCACTCATACCTGTCTGCACCTCTCACCTATACGGCCCTCTGACGACGGACACCACTGCTGGTGCTGGGTTCGTCGTCATCTCTGGCGTCCTCGACGAACAGCGCAGCCTCTTCCACTGATAGCTGGTCCAAGAAACTGCCCCTGTACTTAGAGATTTTCGCACTGCTACTCCTCTCTAGCGCTGCTGTTCCTGCCGAATCTGTCAGCAAGGTGGATATCCTGGCCGAGTTGCCAGTGACATCACCTACCATCGTCTTCGTTGCCGTCGACGTTTTCTTTTCGCCAGTTGTTGGCAGCTGCTGCGGTTGTTGTCGCCGCGGTGGTTGTTGTTGTTGCTGTTTTGGCTGCTGTTGAGATTATACCAAGTTACTGAATTCGGGCATCAGTCTCTAATAGAGACAAAAATCACAATTTTAGGCCAGTTAAAATTCATTAGTTTCAAAATAAAGCTTCTAGTCTCAAAATGAAGCTTCTAAATAGTGACCTGGTGATGAGTGTCAAAATGAGGTAGAGACTATTGGTTTTCCTCACTTTCACGTTTTTTTCTTTTGTTTTTATTTTAATTTAAGTAGCGTACTTATACCACATTGCTTTCGACAATCTTGAAAATTATCAGTTGCTCCTAAATCGGTCGGGTTTAGACCCAAATGTGTGGAAATACATACATATATATTCACGTGTACAAAATAAGAACCCGAAAATTTTGCAAAAAAATCCATATGACCCATTGTTATGAGTAGCGTTGGTTGGTTTGTTGTTTGAAGCGTTGCCTAGTCCTTTAGTGACAAGAGCCCAATTAGCGCTGGAAGCACCATTTTGCTACGCTATTTTCGTGGAACCTCTGGTATGTCCTGTGGTCTTTAATCTTCGAACCACTTTGATTTGTGGATGACGCTACTTAAACTGTTTATATTACACATAGAGATCTCCCTTAGCACTTTTGGAAGAAACCCAAGTGTTTCTTTTCGGAGGCGTGCCAGAGCTTGGCACTCACACAGATAGTGAAGAATGGTTTCTCTGCTGTCTACGTGCTTACAGCCCCTGCAGTGGTTATTGAATAAAAGGTCAGTCTTGGCCGCATGCTCACCATGCGGCCTGTGACCCGTGATTGTAGCTGTTAGGCGGAATATTTCTTGATCTATTAGGGAGGTCTACCGTTTTTGATCGATCATAGGAAGGCCAAATTTCTGTCGCGATTTTGCGCGTTGTTAACCTGCCCCATCTTAATCCTGCTGTTCGCACAAACTTCAAATGTAGTTCTCTTTTGATGGCTCCTAGCGGGCAGCGTATTGCTTCCGCCTCGGATTCCTCAAGAGAGGCGCCGACTCGGGCCAGCCCGTCTGCCCTCTCGTTACCGTATATATTCCTATGGCCGGGGACCCAAACGAGATATATGTCAACCGACTCAGCCGTTGAGCTTAACGCACACTTGCAGTCATGGACTATTCTGGAGTTGCTTTTCGGTGATGTCAGTGCCAAGAGAGCTGCTTAACTATCTGAGAATATGTATTCTTTCCGTACCCTTTCGCTTCTATCTTTCAGTACCTGACAGGCCCTCTCAATTTCCATTACTTCTGCCTGGAAAATGCTGGAAAAGTTAGGTAAACGGAACGAGAGCGACACATCTAGCTTCTCTGAAAACACCCCAGCACAGTCGGTGTAGATAGAGGTGGTGTTCTCGTCCGCCAGTCTGCCCCTGCTCCAGTCCCGTCTAGATGGAAATACTACCTGGAAGCTTTTCCTAAAGTCCAGCGAAGGAGGCAGATAATCTGATTGTTCGTTTGCTCCCAAGCGCCCATCGAGAACTCTACTGTGATCGTACTGCTTCGGCCTCCAGCAGCCTGACTCTTGGAGTCTGATTGCAGAGTTCGCCGCAGTTTCTTTTATTTGGAGCTCAATAGGCAGCTGATGTAGGATCACATTAAGTGCGTCCTTGGGACATGATCTAATGGCCCCTGTTACACTCGCGCAAGCTGCACGTTGTATGCTGCTTAGATTCTCGATATTATATTGCCTGTCTAGTGCTGGCCACCACACCAGTACTCAGTAGCTAAGTATCGGCCTTATGACGGCCCTTTACAACCACAGAACAAGCTTTGGTTTTATTCCCCAGTTTTTACTAATGATTCGTTTGTTGGAATAATAGGCTATGTATGCTTTCTCAACACGCCTCTCAATGTTTCTCTTCCAGCTAAGTTTTGGGTCCAGTGTGACACCCAAGTACTGTGCTTGAGAGGATAGAGTCAGAGGAGTTCCTTTAAGAGAAGGAAGTTTAAACCGTGCTATTTTAGTTCTTTTAGTGAACAGCATTAGCTCTGTCTTGTCTGCGTTGATACCCAGCCCGCTTTGTAAGGTCCATTTTTGGAGTCTCCGCAGAGCTCCCTCAAGAATTTCGCTTATTGTAGAGGGAAAAAGATCAGATATTGCCACTACGACATCGTCTGCGAATGCAACTACTTTTACTCCATCGCTATTGAGCTTCAGTAGAATATCGTTCATAGCCACTACCCAAAGTAATGGGGAAAGAACCCCCCTTGCGGGGTGCCTTTGTTCGCATAGCGGGAGAGTGTTGATGAACCACTGATTACTATAATATGTCTGTTCCTGAGCATCTGCTCAATCCCTCCGCAGAAAGTGGGTAGATACCCCCATCATTCCTAGTGATTGAGTGATAGACTCGACCTTTATATTGTTAAAAGCCCCCTCTTTATCTACGAGGGCAGCTAGGGTAAAATCTTTGAAGTTGATTGATTTTTCTATGGTGCCCACCACTTCGTGTAGAGCAGTTTCTGTTGACCTGCCCTTAATATACGCATATCGGGCTGTCGATAGCTTTGATCCTTGTATGATGGATCTGATATGTACGTCCAGCAATCTCTTTAGTGCTTTATGCAGAACAGATGATATACTTATTGGCCTAAAGTCTCTTACTTCATCGTGGGTTCTTCTACCTGTCTTCGGAATGAAAACAACTTTGACTCTTTTCCAGCTTTGTGGAACATGTGATAGTCGAATGCTGGCTTTAAAGACCTGATCCAGCCAAATGATCATGGGTTCCCCAAGCTTTTGCAGCATTGTCGGTAAGATCGCATTTGGACCAGGTCATTTGTAGGGTTGAAAATTGTTTATTGCGAACTGTAAATTTTCGTAAATTTAAACGCACTTTTTTTAATATTTAAATTTAGACGCGTTTATTCGTTTTCTTTAACTTTTTATTTATACAATTTTCCGTTTTACACGCACACGGGTATGGTTTTGCGAAAAAGGAGGAGGCGGAGCACAACGAGAAGCGGTCGCTTAGAATGTTCAAATGCGATTGATTCCGGGACGGACGACTAGGAAGACGGTAAGTAAAAGGATAGCGGGATATGGATGGAGCGAATTGAATTAGGAATGAGGTGAGTATGAGGAGGTGAGTAAGGTATAGGGTTTACATTCATTTTTAATTTCATTTTTTTTATTTATTTATTATTTATATTTGGTGGTTTGAGTTTCCTCATAGGTCGATGAGGTTATCGACATGCCGGCGGGCCTGCGGGGACGATACCCCCACTAGGTCCTGTAATTCCTCGAGGGTCTTGCGGGCCTTGTTCAGCAGGCCCCGCATGCGGCGTTGTAGCTTGTGCTGCTGCATTACGCTGGATTTTTGAGCGCTGCGCCGAGGGTTCGCAGTGCGTGCCGTATTTGATGCGTTGATTTGGCTTCGCGCATCGCGGCGTAGGTCGTGGCTTTTCTTGCCACGCGATGGTTTTGGCGTGTCGATCCTTTTGTGGTTGCTGCGGTGCTGGGCCTTGGATAGCTGTGCTGCTGGTTGACGGCTGCTTTTGTTGCAGTGCAGCACCGTATGATGGGCCAGTCCGCACCGATGGCAGCTGTCCCGCGAATTGCACGCACCGGTACTGTGGGAAGTGGCCAAACAATTGACGCAATACCGATGCGCGCGCACAGACTCCTGTCGCTCCTCTGGCTTCATCGCCTGAAAGGCTCGGCAATACCGCAAGGAATGATTGCGGCAGCACAGCCGGCACTTCCCGAAGTCCTGGGATCTGCAACGAGAAGAGTGTTGAACGAGAAACAAAAACAATATTAGTGTTTCGTGTAAATTGTTATTGGATAAGTGAACATATGAGAGTGTATGTGAGTGTGTAAATATGAGTGGGTACATAGGAGTATGTATATGCGTGTGTATATGAGTGTGTGTGGATTACATCTGCATATTTGCTTTGTGACTACGCGGGTGGCAGAATGCAGAGTTTTGTTATGTTGCGAGTAACAATGCCGCTTTGAGTGCGGATGTCCACTACGCGAACATTTTGGTCTGGAGCGGGGTGAAGGCATGTGATGCGACCTAGGCGCCATTCATTGGGGGGCAAGAGATCGTCCTTGACGACGACTAGGTCACCTTCTTTAATGTTGGGCTGTTGAGTTCTCCATTTGTAGCGTTTGTGGAGCTCTTGGAGATATTCAGCCTTCCACCTTCTACTGAATTGGTGGTGAAGTACCTTTAATTTTTGCCATTTGTTTATGAGAGTTTTATTCTCAACGTTTGGCTCGGGTATTGAGAGGAGTGGGGCACCACGTAGGAAATGCCCTGGAGTGAGAGCTTGGAGGTCGTCTGGGTCTTGAGACATTGGGGATAGCGGTCTCGAGTTAAGTACTGCTTCAATACGAATGAGTAACGTTTTGAATTCTTCGAATGAGAATTTTTGATTCCCAGCGACTTTTTTGAGGTGAGTTTTGAAGCTTTTGACTGCAGCTTCCCAGAGTCCTCCCATGTGAGGGGCATATGGGGGGATGAATTGCCATGTGTGTCCGTGGAGTGAGTATTTTCCGGCGATGTCTTCCGAGGCTTCCGGGAGAAAGGTGGAGAGTTCCCGTTGGAGGCTTCGCTGTGCTCCGATGAATGTTTTTCCGTTGTCCGACATGATTTTGTGGGGTATGCCGCGGCGTCCAACGAAACGTGCAAAAGCTGCCTTAAAGGCTTCTGTGGTTAGGTCTGAGCATACTTCGAGATGTATGGCCTTTGTGGAGAAGCAGACAAAGACGCATACGTATGCCTTGAGATAGGGGGCTCGCCTAAGTGTTGAGGTTTTTATCAGAAACGGGCCAGCAAAGTCGATACCGGTAGTCTGAAATGGGAGTGAGTATGTGGCGCGCTCTGGAGGTAGCGCAGCCATCATTTGTGACCTCATCTTTTGCTTATCAATGGTGCAGGTCTTACAATTGAAAATGCAGCTTTTTATTTTTAATTTGAGTCGTGGAATGTAATATTCCTGCTGAACCATTCGGATCATCAGCTGCTTTTCGGCGTGGAGTAGGGTGGAGTGCATAAACTCAAGCAGTAGAGAGCAAAGTCTTGAGTTAGTTGGAATGATTATTGGGTGACGCTCATTATAGCTAAGGGCAGCATAAGTGAGACGTCCATTCACGCGTAGCAGTCCTGATCTATCCAGGAATGGATTGAGAGTGAGTAATGGGTCCCTTTTATTAATGGGATTTTTCTCTTAGAGACTTGAGATTGTTTGCCCGTAATATTTGTGTTGGGCGTTGCTTATGAGACGCAACTTTGCCTCGTTTATTTCCTCTTGAGTGAGTAAGAGTGTTTGAGGAATTGGGTGTTTTTTGGTTCTTGTTATGAACCTGAGCATGAACGCTACTACTCTAAGAGCTTTTGAGTAGGATGAGAAGCGATCTAATATACCTGTGTTTTCAGCTGAGTGGAATGCTTCTATTTGCCGTTGTTCTGGAGGTTCTGAGTGAATATTTGAGTTAGTATTTTTTGGCCAAAACTCGGGTTGTTTTGGAGGCCATTCTGGTCCTGTCCACCATAGGGGACAGTGAACAAGATCCAGGGTTTTGCTCCTCGCGTGCCTAAGTCGGCTGGATTATGGGCGCTGGCGACATGTCGCCACGTAGCGTTGCTAACATTTTGAAGGATCTGAGACGTCCTGTTAGCAACATACGTTTCCACGTCCTTGGGGGTTTTTCCAGCGAGGCTAACACGATGGCGGAGTCGGTCCATAAATTTAGCTCGTGGGGTGGCAAATTTAATTGAGATCGGACCTGTTTCACGAGTTTTGAGAGAAGTAATGCCCCGCAGAGTTCTAGTCTTGGAAGTGAAACGGTTTGTAGGGGCGCAACTTTACTCTTCGCCACGAGGAGATGAGCTGTTGCTGTCGTTTCACTCTGCTGCACTCTTAAGTACACACAAGCGCAGAATGCTTTTTCTGAAGCATCAGAAAATCCATGAACTTGTATGGAGTTATTCGGGCTGAATTGTACCCAGCGGGGGACCTTGATCTCAGTGATCGTGGCGAGGCTCTGTCGAAACATGTTCCATTTATGGAGAGAAGAGGGTTTGACAGATTCATCCCAGTCTGTTCCTTCCAACCAGAGTTGTTGGAGGAGAGTTTTCGCTGCTATTATTATGGGCGATAGCCATCCTGCCGGGTCGAAAAGTTTTGCGACAGCTGATAATATCTGTCTTTTCGTAGCAGTATTTGAGTTTGGGAGCGGGTCTACAGAATACGAGAATGTATCTGTGAGTGCATTCCATTTTATTCCAAGGGTTTTTGTGGAGCTTGCCTCTTGGAATTGGAGAAAGTCTGCATCTAGGAGATCAGACTGGGGTATATTTTCCAGCAGAGATTGGTGATTTGCTGTTAGTTTCCTTAGTGGAAATCCTGCGGATTGGAGGACTTCGATGGTTTGAGTCATCGATTCACTAGCTGAGTCCAGATCATGTCCACCTGAGAGAATGTCATCAACATAAGTCTCATTTCGCAGTATATTTGAGATATTTGAATGTGTATTTTGAGAATCTTTGGCCAACTCGTGAAGAGTTCTTATGGCCAAATATGGAGCGCAGTTGACACCAAAGGTGACAGTTTTTAGTTTAAAGTCTTTTATCGGACTATCGGGAGATCGTCGGAATAGGATTCTTTGAAAATCCTGATCTTCCTCGTGAACCAATATTTGACGGTACATTTGTTCAATGTCGCCATTGAAGACGTACTTATATAGCCGCCATTTGAGGATGACTAGCATTAGGTCATTTTGAGTGATATACCAGAGTGAGAGATTTTGGATGCATTGAACACTACTCGGACTTTTGTAGTTTTGCTATCCGGTTTTATCACAGCGTGATGTGGGAGGTAAAATGAGTGATATTTACCATCACGTATGATTTCTTGAGAATTTGTGGCCTCCATGTGATTCAGAGTGAGATATTCCTCTAGAACATTTGAGTATGTATTTTTGAGTTCGTGTTTTTTCTCGAAGTTCCATTCGATGCTGAGATATTGCTGCTGCGCTGAGAGCCTGGAGTGTCCCAATGCGATCGAGTTGGGAAATTCGCATTTAAATGGGAGTTTTACCACATAACGGCCATCGTCTCTTCGGTATGTGGTATTTTGGTATAACTCTTCGCAATAAGCATCATCTTCGGATTGAGTTTGTGTTGTTGGAAAATCGCCTAGAGAATCGGCTGGGATTTCGAACACTTGAGTGTTAAAGTTCGAAATTTGTTCCATCACTGGGCCGCTTAATATCCACCCAAAGATGGAGTTTTGTGCTATTAAGCTACCGCCAACATTGCTTTTTAGGCCAGGTACGAGTATTTGTGGTAGTATATCACTACCAATCACCATGTCTATTCTAGCGGGTGAGAAGCAGTTGGGATCTGCTTGTGTTAGTGACGCATATTCCTTGAGATCGATATACGTCACTTTGAATGAGGGCAGGAATTGAGTGAGTTGCGGTAATATTATCGCATGAGTTTCGATTTTTACTTTGAGATCTGGTGAACAAATTGTCAAAGAGCATATTTTATTTGAGTTTTGTACCGTACGTCCGCCCATCCCGAGAATTTGGAAGTGGGACTTAGTTGTCGGTAGACCAAGTAACTTTTGTACACGAGAAGTTACAAAAGTTTTTTGGGATCCTTGATCTATTAGAGCACGGACTTGAGTAATTTCACCCTTGTGGAGTAAGGGTATATTTGCTGTGGGTAGCAAAGTTCTTTCTCGAGTACTTGAGAAGTGTGATAGCACTTTATCGTTGGTGCTTTGAAGATGAGTAGTTGAGTTATTTGACGCGGCCTGTTTTGAGGTGCAAGGCCTTTTTGCGTCAACTGTCACTTGAGACGTGACTCTGCTTCGAGTGGGTTGTGTATTGTTTGGCACTTGAGGTTTCGCTTGGTAGTGGAGAAGTGAGTGATGCCGTTTTTGGCAGTATACACAAGTAAACTTGCTCTGACAATCAGACTCAGTATGCGAATATGCCAAACAATTTTTGCAATATCTGTTTTCTCTAACAAATTTATTGCGATCTGTGATTGAGAGCTCCTTGAATTTAGCACACATCATCATCGAGTGGCTTGAGTTGCATAATTTACACGAGGCTGGCTTTTTTGGCTCAGTGTGGAAATTGTGAGTTTTATTTATATTTATAAAAGTCGAGTTATGACTTGGGGCCCTCTGAGTAGAGTTTGAGGGATGAGATCTAATCATAGTTGAGTTATGACTAGGGCCTCTTTGAGCAAAATTAGAGTATTTCGGTTTTAGAGCAATAGGTGATAATTTTTCTAACACCTTGAACCGACTAGTGAGAAAGTCATTCATTTCGGACCAGAGTGGAAGGTCTTTGCGATTGCTCATTAACTGTTCCCAAAGAGCTAGAGATTCTCTGGGCAATCACTTCGTACATAAGCGGACTAGGAAGGGATCCCAGTCACTTGTCGAGATTGAGTGTGAGGCTAGAGTAGAGAGGGAATTTGTTATAGTGATTGTGAGTTTTTGGATTTGTTCCGAATTTTCACTATTAATTTTTTCGAGATCTAAGAGAGTGTCTATTTCGTTGTCTACCAAAAGACGAAGATTCTCGTATCGGGATTTGAGTGCTTCCCAAGCAAGGTCGAAATTATTGTCATTGACGGAGTATTGTCTAATGACCAGGGCTGCTTCTCCCCGTGCTTTCGACTTGAGATAGTACAGTTTTTGGGCATTGGAGAGCATGGGATGCTCTATGTACACTGCAGTGAACAAATCTCTAAATGATGGCACATCTTCGTAGCCTCCATAAAACGGGTTTGTATCACATGCAGGTAATTTTAAAGTATTGTGTGAGTTGGGCATTGTCCGGTTTTGCGCTAGGGGATGCGCTTGGGATGTCATCATACTGGATTCCGATGCAGCCTTGAGTTGCTCTAGTACATCACCAATCCGGATTAGGGTTTGAAATCCATTTTCCATGGCATTGTCGCATAGCTCCTGGCCCGTTGCCCGAGTTTTCTCGTCATCATTGCTGAGCTGCAATGTTTTATTGGCTGCCTCTACTCCAGTTTTTAATTGCTCCAGTTGGTCCTTATACAGGTTAAGTCCTGAAACCGTATGGGATGATTCCTCGGACCTCCACCATTCCTCGCAGAGCTTGTCCAGCTTCCCTATTTCGTAGGTCAAGGTTTTGTTGTTGAGGCTCACTTTTTCCTCCTCGTCTTGAGACTTTCCCCTCCTTCTTGATCCAGCTTGCACTGGGATGGTAAGCTGTTTCTCTGCTTTGTCTTCCATCTTGTGTGTGTGTGAGTGTATTAATTAATTAATTTATTATTAATTATTAGAGTCAGTTTTAAATTTATTTTATTTAAAATGTGTATTTCCTTTTTGTCCCACTGTAAGTCTCAGCGCGTCTGAGTCCAATACAGTTTTTATTTTTGAGCTATGGGTGTGTGTTTGTATATACCTGTGCAGGCAATTGGGATATGCAACTGCACTTATGTAGGTATATACGTATGCGGGTATGTATATATTTTGTCAGCCGCTGGCTGTGCTTGCCAACAGAGTAGCGAAAATGAGGGGGAACAGCCGTAATGCGAAAACTTACTGCAGAGTCAGAGCAGCGTTTTTATGTATGTAACTATGTACATATTAAAAATGGGTAGCGGTGACTAAGTGTTTTTATGTACGAACGGGAAAATGTACATATATGTATATGTATGTATATACCGAGTACGAATTTCGAGATTAGGATGGGGTGGCTTTTTATATACGTATTAAGCAGGCAGTATTACGCGCGTTGGTCTTTTTGGGATTCGACTAAAATTTTGGACGGGTTATATACTTGTGTGTATTTATGTATGTATAAATATGAGTTATATACGTGGTTTGTATGTACGAATACTTAGCGGTTAGTTAATTTTATGGGTATTAACTATTTGAGGAGGAAAAGCGCGGGAATTTTTATATACATGTGTGATAATATATTTATAAGCGCTGTACCGCTAAGTATATGTAAGTATAAAATCAGTGTTAGCTTAGCGGATTTTGAGGTATATGTCTCGATACCGCTCTTTTAATTTATATGGAAATATCGGGATTTTCCGAATTCTATATGAGAAATCCGCTAAGCTTTTATACAAAGAATTATATTGACTTACTTTGACATGACTTGAGTTACAAACCAAAAAGGGCGAGCGGGGTTATGTTTGGAGTATGTCCAGGTGGTGTTCCCTGATGTTCGGTTGTGCGTGTTTTGGAATGTTGTTCCCTGGTTGCACTTTGTTTTGTGTAGATGTTGATGTGTAGATTTTTTTTTGTAATATATGTATATTTTATTTTATTTTATTATATATATTTATTGTATGTATATGTACATACATATATGTGTGTTTTTTGTGAATATTTTTTTTGTCTTTTATGTGAATTTTTGCGACCCGTTTTCGTTTTGTTTTTTTTTTTTTTTTTTTTAATTTGCCCACTGTATATATGTATGTATGTTTTATTTTTACTTCACTTTTTATTAATTTTTTTTGTATGTAAATATATGTACATATGTATGTTTAGTGTCACTTGCTCCCCGCAACTTTGTTAATTTTTTTTTGTTACCGCGCGCAACCGGTTTTTTGTTTTCCTATATGTGTTTTTTTGTATATATGTATGTATGTACACATATATTTTAGTTTTCACTGCACTTTTTTTTTTTTGTCTTTTTCCCTTAGACGGGTTTCGGCACCATGTAAATTTTCGTAAATTTAAACGCACTTTTTTTAATATTTAAAGTTTAGACGCGTTTATTCGTTTTCTTTAACTTTTTATTTATACAATTTTCCGTTTTACACGCACACGGGTATGGTTTTGCGAAAAAGGAGGAGGCGGAGCACAACGAGAAGCGGTCGCTTAGAATGTTCAAATGCGATTGATTCCGGGACGGACGACTAGGAAGACGGTAAGTAAAAGGATAGCGGGATATGGATGGAGCGAATTGAATTAGGAATGAGGTGAGTATGAGGAGGTGAGTAAGGTATAAGGTTTACATTAATTTTTAATTTCATTTTTTTTATTTATTTATTATTTATATTTGGTGGTTTGAGTTTCCTCATAGGTCGATGAGGTTATCGACACGAACTTTATTTTAGCTCTGTCTATAATAATTTCCAGTTCCACCTCGGAGGGTTCCGGAATATTGGTTTGAGTCCATATTGTTGGTCTCTGGCCGCACCCCGGGAGGTGAGTGTTAGTAAGGGCTTCCAATAAATACTTGGCATTATCTGTCCACACTCCATCCGGCTGCCTGAGAAAGTTTGAATTTGAGTGCTCTTTTGACAGAATTTTGCTCAGTCTGGCGGACTCCCGGCATTTTTCTACAGATGAGCAGACGCTAGGGTTCTGGCCTGGCTTTCCTTACTGCTTTCTTGTATTGTTTTAATGAGTCCTTTTATGGCTGCCATAATTTTGACCTGTATCTATCTTTGAATGTTTTCCTGGCTTTAGCCCTGAGTTCCCTAAGTTTTCCAGGCCACCAAGGTGGAGATTTTTCCTTAAGGGTGCTGAAAGTGGACTTCTTAAACAGTGATCTGACATCGATGCTTTGTCTGACACCCTCCAGTCATCTACGATTACACCATCTGTCGATAGCGTTATATATAACACCTCTTCCCATCCCGAGAACCTTTCTGAACTGGGAAAAATGAAGGTGGGTTTCCTGCCCTTGTTACATATACAGAGATTGGTATTTAGTATAAACTGGAGGAGAGACTCACCTCTTTCGTTTGTTTTGGAGCTGCCCCATATAGTGCTGCGCGCGTTGGCGTCACTTCCTATTATGATGTTCGTTTAGTTTTGTGCGCTTCAATTCGTCTGGAGGAGCATCCATGTCATGTGCCATGTAGGCGGACACCAGATATAGGTTCCGATGCTTCCCGGACTCTACTCTCACTACTGTTAAATCTGCTGTGCTGTAATTGGAACAGATAAATGCATTTAAATCTTTTTTGATTAGAATACACTCCCTGGGTTTACCTGTGTTACCACTATAGAAGAGGTTATGTGTTCTGCTGGTTAGGCCTATGATCTGCAGGTCTTTTACCTACGGCTCCTGGATGAGGCCGACATCGATGTTTTCCTCACCGAGCAAGATCGACAGATTATCTGTCGCATATTTAGAGTGCTACATATTAATCTGCACGCATTTTATCTTGCCCGGGGTCAACATCCGTTATTGCAACGTCTCGCAGCAACTGGCTTGCGTCGTCGACCTCCTCAGTGTCGTCTTCGTCAGGAGCCTTGTCGCCTCGGAAGATCTTCATCTTGGCCATACGGATCCCAAAACGGACTCTGTTGTCCGCTTTGGCGAGGGCCTCCAGCGATTCCTCGCAGACGGCCAAGAGTAGGGGACGGCTTGCCTTATTCGGCTGCTCAACTTTAATAAGTTGCCAATCCGAAATCGCTGGTATGTGCCCCTTTTTTATTTTCAGGCTTCAAGCTTCTCGCCCGGCTCCTCCAATCGGGACGCGCACGTGGCCTCCTGGGGACCTCTCCGGCCGAGCCATCCCTTTCAATTGCAAACCGCGGACAGACGAAAAAACAGTGTTCGGCGTCTTCAACAACCTGATTTGCACAGAAGGTGCAGTAAGGATCATCATCATGTTTATACTTGTATTAATAGAACTTAAACCAACCGTGCCAGGCAATATTTAGGTAAGGTGGAAATCTACTTCACCGTGTGGCCTATCTAACCATATCTCTAAGGAAGGAATAAGTCTACTCGTCCAGCGTCCCTTACCTGCAGCGCTCCACCGCCTCTGCCACATCCGCAAACAGTTTCGGCTCACCACCTCGCGTTCAGCAATACTCAGTGGGGTTTCTACAGCCTCTTTAACCAAGATCTCGATTGGACAGAGCCCAGCCACTATCAGCGCCGTTTCTTCTGAGGTTGTTCTAAACGCACTGCACACTCGTATAGCGCAAAGTCGAAAAAGCAGCTTTTGAAACAATTTCATGTCCTCCGACTTTAATTTTAATAACCTCTAGGATTTTTCTGCTGCTAATAAACACTGCCTCAGTTTTCTGTTCGGCTAACTGCGGGCCATTTTCTTCCAGCCATGTCTGAATTCGTGCAGTCATGAGGTTTGCCTCTCGCTCTACGTCTTTTATATGCTTGGCAACAATAACGACCGCTATATCATCTGCAAAACCAACAATTTTTGAACATTTAGGTACTTGCAAGCGCAGAATGCCGTCATACATAATGTTCCAGAGCAATGGTCCAAGAACGGATCCTTGAGGACTCTATCTTCCAAGTAATTACTTATGATTTTTCGCAAATATCCTGATACTTGAAAGCCACGGAGATATTCGATAATTTTCCTCCAGCTAGCGGAACTGAACGCATTTTTAACGTCAAGTGTCATGACCAAGCAATATTTCTTAGATCCGCCTTTCCATCTTACTCCACTTATGGCTTCTTCTGCCAGCTTCTTAACAAGCATAGCCGCGTCAACTGTTGATCGCTTTTTTCTAAAGCCGAACTGCGTTTCTGAGAGGTTTCCCCCTGCTTCAATTTCTGAGATCAGCCTATCGCTAAGGATTCGTTCGAACAGTTTTCCGGCTGTGTCAAGCATGCATATTGGGCGGTATGCGGACGGGTCTCCTGGATGTTTACCAGTCTTTGGTAGGAGTACTAACCGCTGGCGCTTCCATATAGGGGGAAATATACCTTCTTTAAGACATTCATTGTACGTCCGTACAAACGCTTCGGTGTTGGTATTTGCAGTTAGCTTCAATATGTGGTTCGGTATCAAATCAGGACCTGGTGCCTTTTTCTCTTTAAGGCTTTTAACGGCTTTTAAAATTTCTTCTGCCGTAACTGGAGGCGTTTCGTACTCTGTAGGGGGAAATGTTTCCCGTTCAAATGGTGGTTGGTCTGGGAAAAGTGCGCTTTCTATTTTTTCCAACTCTCTAGGGCATGAAATCTTCGGTTGTATCGACTTTTGTAGCTTTTCAGTCACAACTTTAAATGCTGAACCCCAGGGATCTTTATCTGCGCTGTCACATAGACTTCGAAAACATTTCGTTTTACTGGCTTTTATAGCCTGTTTCAGCGCCGTGCGCTTTTCTTTGTAGTCTCTTTGCTGCACCGCAAAGTTTGCGCTTCGATTTCTGGCTCTTTGGTAGTTTCGCCTTGCGCTGTTACATTGTCGGCGTAGGTGCGCAATCTCTTCGTTCCACCAATACACCGGTGGGCGTCGGAAAGATACGGACTTTCTTCTCATTGAATCGTCGCAAGCTACTTGAATACCGTCTATTAGGTGGTGTGCCATATTAATTGCTCCTTCTGGGAGGATTATGTCGGTTACCATCACCTTAAGCCCTTCTTCGTCTAATGTGTGCAGCCTCCAGCCAGCTGATTTTGCACTCGAGGTATTTTGTGCCCCTTCATCGTTTTTATTGATGGTCGCTATGCGTATAATCTTCGCTTACTTGCCACGACGTTCGTTTGAAAATTGTATTGCTTACAAATGTTAGATCGATAATAGAACCCCTTCCATCTCTTTATAAGGTAAGTTTATCGCCTACTAACAAGCGTCACTTCCAGCATTGATAATGCTGTAAGCAGAGCCCTTCCCTTGGCGTTTGTATATCGGCTTCCCCATTCTCGGGCCCATGCATTAAAATCGCCTGCAATTATCACTGGGGATCTACCTCTCGCGTCGCCAACCAGGCCATCTAGGACGGTTTCGAATTCAGTAAGGCTGTAGCTAGGCGGTATATAAAAACTGTATAAAAATAGCTTCGATACTTTTACGCAAACGTAGCATGGCTTCACTTTTAGTTAGCAAAAGGCGTTTTAGCACAGCTCCATACCGCTGATTTTCCGTTGGTGTCACTAGCCCACAGTGGAGTTTTTCCGATCTCATACGGTTCACTTAGTACTGCTATGTCGATATTCTTTTCTACTATCGACTGCTCCAGAAGCTCCTGTGCAGCCTTGCAATGATTTAAGTTTAATTACAGAAATATTATTGTGCTCGTGCTTTTTTAACCGCCTCTAAGTAAAAAGGACATTCTCTGCCACCAGTTCTGTGCTTTACTTGTAGCGCATTTCTTCTTGAGCATATTGCGCATTTCAATTCATTTTTGCACTTAGCAGCTTTGTGGTTCGGCTCCCCACAGTTGAAACATGTGTTTTTAACATCGACCGAACTTTTGCAATTTCTCGAGAGGTGGCCAAACTCCAGTCATTTGAAGCATTTTATTGGCAATTACCCATCCGATTCGCACTGCTAGCAGTTTGTTTGCTACTGGAACGGGGACCAATAGAGTGGCGGTTTTAGTTCCGCAGTAGGCACCTCTCAGTGACTTCACGAAAGTTTCGGCAAACTGTATCCCTTCAAACTCTTGCTCCAAGGCGGTACACAACTCTTTTTTACTTGTAAGTTCGTCCAAGTCTCTTATTTCAATCGCCGTTACTGCTGTTAGCATTTGCACTGAGGCCTTTTCACCTAGCGCGGATTTAACCGCACTTTGTACCTCGTTAGTGTGCGTATCGGTGGGTTTTGCTAATTGGAGTATAAGGTCCCCGCTAGCCGTCTTTCGGACTTTGGTTATTATACTACCAAGCTGTCGGTCGCTTTTGACTATCTTTAGCACGTCTGCATATGATCCCCCGCAGTTACTTTTAATAATCAGTGCGTCCGGCCGTACTGCTTTTTTAGGCTTTCTTTTAGACTGTACATTCTTCCACTGGGGTTCTTCAGCCATTTTTGTTACTTCATGTGGGCCATTTGATTTTATCTCATATCCGGCTTCCACTACTTTACCATGCTGCATTTCATTTTCTCTCCTTTCTCTGTGCTGCGGCTTGCTCGTGGAAGCTTTTGGAGTAGTCTGCGAGGCTACACTTATAGCTTTTGGACGGGTATCGGTCTTTACTTTTTCGTACAGTATCGACAGCTCGGAGATTAAATCTCGCATCTGCTGGTTTACTGACCTCCTCTTACCATCGTCCATCATGCCGTGAAGCTCACATATTTTTGCCCCTAGCTTGACCCATGCGGAGCCTTGCAGATCTGCGGGCGGTTGTTCGGGAACCGGCGAACATGGCAGCAACTTCGGCGGCATGTGTGTGCGCATGCATGTGTATACGCGGATAAAATAATTCGGGCAGTTTTCCCCTAAAAATATTGTTCCGCGGGTTTCTAGAAAAATACTTTTCACTGTTCTGCCGATTTACTTGGAGCATCAACACCAACCTTTGCCTCAGCCACCACACCAACGCACCCGTGTTCATGGTCCTTTTGCGCCGAGAACCTATTGAACCAGTCCACCACAACCACCTTCCGGAGCGATAGCTACATCACATCAAGGAGCAGCGTTTAATACAATCCACTTTGTCCAACAAGATTTTCAACTGCGTTTACAACACATCGTTGACCACATTCACGATTTGATACAGCACTGTTCATCGCAACAAGACAGCTTGCCGCAACTCAACTTGCCACAATCAGCAATAGAACGTCAGCATCAAAAGCACTTGCCGCATCAATGTGCATCGTCATCACTTATTATGCACCAGTTAAACTGCACTAAAGTTACGTGGTTGACATTTCTTGCACATACATATATACAACAAGGCTTAGTTATTCGCGTAAAAATAATTCGCTTAAAATTCAGTGCGCAAAATTAAAATAATAATAACCTCGATTGATTTGTTTAAAATACATTATTTTCTCGATCAAACGAATGACACAGTTTCATTTCGCACACATACATACCCCTGTTTGCGAAGAAGGCTCACTAGTTGTTGGTGTAACCCTTAAATGAAATTGAGGCAAACACGATTTCCTTGAATTTAAATAATTTTCAATTTGCAACGCCGATTTTTTTATTAACTAATTTATCGGCTTTCATTACTTCTTTCTTTAATCGTGTTTTATTACTTTTCTACTTTCAATTTGCCAAATCATTTTACTAGCAGCACTACACTTGTATGGAGTAATTATAACCTCATTGTTTCAACACACTGTTTCGGTTTATTGTATATTTTGATTTCACTAATCTGTCGGAGAATTTCACATCCACAAAATCACTGCGGGCACAAATTTAAAAAAATTTTGATCGATATTCCATCCATACATATTGGCGAAAGTTGGGTGGCGAGTATCTTTAAAGATACACTTAGAGTTTTGCATTAATATACATACACACACATATAATATCATACGTATATACATACACACATATATTTTGCTTTAAAAATAAAATCAAGTCTGTGCATGTGCATATACATATATTTAAATTCTGGTGTTAAATTTTTTTGGATAGGTGGCTTAATAGGCATTTGTTTTACATTCTTGGATATCACTATATTTTTCTCTTGAACTTTCGTTTGTCGATTTATCCCAACTAAGGCCTCATTCATTCGTTCAGCAGAACCTGTAATCGAATTCGAATCTGATTTCAGCAGCACTCCAAGCTGTAAAAAAAACAAACACGTTCTTGCAATACAACAAAACGAATTAAAAGCTCTGTGGGAAAAGACAAAGGTAGCTTACGATGCGCCTAGCAACTCAGAGATTTTAACTAAAGAAGACATTAGGTCAATCAAGAAAAAACATAAAATTAGCTTCGCTAGTCCCATCAAATGTATGTCTGCAATGGCTACTCAAGCGGAAAAGCTTGCCAGCTCAGAGAAAGGAAGAGTCAGTTGTGAGTACAACATTCGTCTCCCTTTTTGTGATACGGAAGTGTTTAAAAGCGATTATATTTCATGACCTACAATAAGCGCCTTACTCCCGTAGAAAAACTTTTCCATTTAAACAAAAAATCCAGGGAGAAAAGACATAGTTAGAAAATGTCCTCTAACAAATGAAGGATTCACCACTACATGGAAAAACTTAAGCTATAGGTACGAAAATAAACGTATTCTAGTGAGTTCCGAACTAAAAATCCTTTTCAGCTTAAACCAGGTAGAGAGTGAATGCGGTAGCTCCATTAAAAAATTGCAACTACATATAAACAATTGCATCTCGTCATTACAAAGACATCAAATTGACATATCAAACGGGGATGTAATAATAACATATCTCTGCTCAACTAAATTGCCTGAAAGTCAAACAGTCTCGAACTGGCAAACAACAGTTCAGTAAAGTCCCGCCGGAGACACCACAAAAAAGACTTGGCATCTTTCAGGTAAGTGTGGCCAAAGTTACGTGTCAACTGTGCAAATGCAACGAGCACACAACCGATAGAAAAGCATTTCTGAAGAGCTATAACACAGTACAACAGGGGTTGGTACACATGAGAAATGTTAACCGAATATGAAAATAGGCTTAAAATAAAGAAATACGTGTCTCGGCGTTTTGGTGTAGCACGTCATAAAATCGATTTTTAAGCTTCAAAGGACCGTGGAGGTTTACTTCTAATGTAATACTATTATAAAAAACTCTATAAAACAGAATGGGTGAACCGATTTTAATGCTTGATCCATTTTTGATAAGGTAATGTGTTTGTGGCTTATATAAACCTACTAAACATTTTCGTAAAAAACTCGTAGTATTGTTACTGGATACATATATATTAGTTAAGTTTTCATATTCATTTTTGTATTTTTATAATTTTTTTTTTGTATTTTTAATGAATTTCGTACATTTTTTGTTATTTTTTAACTTTACATGAAAATTAAAGCGCCATCTACCGAAGAAAAAAAATTGTTTTCTTAATACAAAAAAATCCAAATTTAATTACTTTTTCAAAACTGGCTCAAGCATTAAAATCGGTTCACCCATTCAACTTTTTATAATAGTATTACTTTAGAAAATCGATTTTCTCAAAATTCTGACGTGCTACAGCAAAACGCCGAGACACGTATCTCTTTATTTTAAGCCTATTTTCATATTCTATTAACATTTATCTTGTGTACCAAAATTGGATTTTGTCGTACGTGTTATTAGCAGACAAGAGTTTCTTTATTAATGAACAAGTTGATCTTGTCCTGGGTGGCGATATTTATGCGCAAATAATACTGTGTGTGATTAGGAAGAACGTTTTAGGAACGCTTCTCGCACAAGAGACGGTCCAAGAAATGCGTATCATTCTTTAGTGAAGTTACATACTTGAGAAAGGCTCCTAACGTCATTTAGGAAATTGGAGGAAATTCCGAAAAAGAAAATACTGTGAAGAACTTTTTAAACGAACAACAAAGCGAAATAAAGAAGGCAAATACATTGTGTCATTGCCAATGAAATTAGCCGACGATGTAGAGAATTCATACCCTATGGCGGCAGAAATACTAAGGAAATGCAAACAAAGTGCCTAAACTAGCCTTTTCTCTATATAAGAACTATAAAATATGTTTAACCCTTTCAAAGAAGCCACATATTTTTATACAGAATTACATTCACGTGTATAAATGGTTTAATTTTTGATTGGATTAAAAAACTTGCTTTTTAACGTTTTTTACATTAATTTCTTAAATTATTGATTTAAATAAAGGTGAAATTGTATAAAAATTCTATGCAAACTATATGTATATTCCCAAGCACATGCACTTCATTTTATAAAATGTTAAAAGAAAATTGACAATTACACGTCCTTTTAAAAATATGCGTAATAATTTTCATTTAAAAATTTTCGTTGTGCATTATTTAAAATGCATTCAATGTAAATTGAAATAAGAATTGCTATACTTTTTACTGAATATTTGAATACACTTATTAAATATCTTTTCCATCTTTTTTTTGTTATATTCTCAAACTTTATATTTATCAGCATATTAGAACTGTTTTAAGTTCTGTTCAAATTCTAAATATTATAAATAAAAATTAAATTTATTCAAAGCAAAATAATAGAAACAAAAAAAATTACGTAGGTATGTATACATATGTACATATATGAACTACATCATTAGAAATGGTAATTATGCATCAATAGAGGTTAAAATACAATATATATTTAATAATATATATATATGCAAATCCTATGTCAAAGTGTTTATATTAACCATTTTGTCCGGCAGAATTAATATGAGCCTTTTATTGCTTGTTATAGTACTATTTTTGCACCTATATTTTCAACTCATTATTGGCATATGTCTGTTTGCTTCATATTTACAACAGGTTCATTCTCCTAGCAAAACCGAATGGTTTTTTTTTTTGAACGTCTTATGTATAGATGTACATCAGTTTGAGTATGATGTTCTTATGTGTATGGAAAAAATATATTCTTTTGTCGATCATATGATCGTCGTTTTAACATACCCGATCAACCTGGAGAGACCCAGTAAAACGCTATCAATGGGAGACGTGGTCAATTTAAACTAGAGTGGAATCCTGCGGTTATCTGGGAAGTGGAATTTTGTGTTAAGCCAGGAAGTGGAATAACAGGAAGAGTGAGGTTCCTTTTTTGTTTTATTGGATCGAGTTGGTAATAGGGAGAGAAGTAGGATTAGAAGGGCTCGTTGGCTCATCTCTCTCCTTGTGCGGGGGGAGTAAAATTTGTTTCACTAGCGGTCTTGTCACCTGTCCCTTTCCTGTGGCAATTTCCACCACGCGCACTCGGTTATATGAACCGGTGTGCAACTTTGTGACTCGACCTAGTCTCCAGTCGTTTGGGGCAAGATTGACTTCTTTTATGATGACGAGATCCCCAACTTCAATGTTCTGCTTCGAAAGTTTTCACTTGATTCGCCTTTGTAGTTCAGACAGATATTTCGATTTCCATCGCCTGCAAAAGCGATGATGAAGGGTCTTTAATTTGTGCCACCTATTAATTATGGAGCCTGGGTTTTCACTTATGTCTTGTTCCGGTGGGGCAAGCCAACGGCCGCCTACCAAAAAATTACCCGGAGTTAGCTGCTCTAAATCTGTCGGCTCATTTGATGAGGGACTTAGCGGTCGAGAGTCGACTCAACTCTGCATAATAGGGTCGTGAACTCTTCAAATGTATACTTGCAGTTGCAAGCGATTTTTTTGAAATGGTTCTTGACTCCTCCTTCCCATATTAGTAAATGCTCGTGAGAATGTGGTACTCTCTGTAGGAAGTATACCCATAAGCTGAGACTGCGAATGTTTTCAATAGATCGTGCAGATCTTGCAGTTGTGAATGGTTGACCTAATAATATTTTGGACTCGAGGTATCCAATATTGCGTTTGAATCAAACCCAACATTAGCTGATTCTCACCATTAAGTGACACTTTTGGACGAACTGGACTATGCGACGAGACAAGCTGTAGTTATACGGTAGGATGATTCGATAGCGTTCATTGAAGGAAAGATCCATAGATTTACCTAGGCGACCACACGGCCTAATTATGTTGTCTTTGTCGATGTAGGGGTTAAGGGGCAAGATTTCACTTTTTGAATTTATTGTTTTTCCGGATTCCAATGCCGAATATTCATGACTGTAATGCTTCTTCTGACAAACTATAATTAAGCGTTGTGCTTTAATTTCATAAGCTCTAGTGCTTGGACGCCTTCTCTGAGAAAATCTCAATACATATGTATGATAAAACTCTCAAAGCTTTCGATAGATCAAAAAACCTAACAAGAACATCAACATTAGTATCGACTGTAGTTGATGCACAGACTTGAACCCTTTTCTGTTCTAACTCAGTGTCATAGTTGTCATTCTGTTTGGGCCAGTTTCCTTTTTCTTCTTGTAGCCAAGAAGGGCCCTGCCACCACAAGGAATTATTAGCCAATTCTTGCACATTAATACCTCGGCTAGCCAGGTTTGACGGATTTGATGAAGAGTATACATGGAGCCAATTTTGGTCTCTAACCTTTTCAAGTATTTTTGTTACTCGATGGGCAACAAATGTTGACCGTGAACACGGGGCTTTACGAACCCAGGTAGGAACAATAGTCGAGTCTGTCCAAAGATACTTTGTAAGGTGAGCAAAGTTCAGATTGATGTCGGTTGTGAATTAGACTTAAGATATTTCGAATGTAACTTGTTGTGTATGCATAGGTTTGTGGCAGGGTCGAGTTGCAAGTCGGCATGCTTGCGGTCCCTGGCTTAGCTCGTCGGTTGGGGTGGGTCTTTTGCACTCGCCTTGCCTACGTTACACAAACAAAAAAAAGGTATCATGCCGAAGATAGTAAAAGAAATGAACGGAGAAAAGAGAGAAAAATAGGGAAGTAACGAGATAAGTCCAGTCCTGTCAGGTGGAGTCTACCCATCCTCTTCAGCGTTAAGCTCACGCGAAGCCTTGGGCGTTGTGTTGACTCCTCTAATTCTACAACGCCCCCTAAACCTGACTTTAGTCCGTCAATGCGTCATACAGTCCCATTTTTGTCTATCCGTCTAGTCGTTTGTCATTCCCCTCACTTCCCCTCTTGCGCACAAGCGCAACACCCACACCAAAAATAGAAAAATTACCACTTCATTTCTTTCTCCTTCTATATCTAAAATTATTTACAATTCATTTGTTTTATTATCTTAATAAATCCAAAAAAAATTCCAATTATTATTTTTTTTTTTTTTTTTTTTTTTTTTTTTTTACAAAAACCTATTTCTAAGAAAATTGGCATACATAAAAAAACATGCTTTTTATGTATGTATGTACATGCGAACTCGCACACATAAAAGCTATTAAACTTATGTATAAGCAAAAAGAAAAAAAAAAAAATCGTATGTATAAACAAAGAAATAAAAACAAAAATGCAAAAAAATAATGTATAAAGGGAGTAGCTAAGCTAATCTCTGTAGAATCCAATAACCACTCTTTCAATTCATTAATGCAATTTCCGTTCTCAATTGCTAGTTCTTACGTGGTTACGTGCTCAATTGATATAAGTGCATATATATATATATATATATATATATGTATATATATGTATATAAGTATGTATATGTATTAGGGTGACAATTAAATGTAAGGAGTATTTTTTTTTTCTTTATTGTTTTGGTCTCAGTGTTTTTTTGTGTGTAGTTTTATTTAAAAAAAATTCTAGTAAAATTTCTAGGTCGTAGGAAGAGGATTAGGGGGCGCGTCGGCCCCCCAAAGTTACACAAAATACGTTTTTTTACGCAAATTCTTACTTTGACTGCTTGTAACTTTCTCTGTGTTTTTTTTTTAAACATTACTGGCGAAAGATGTTCATTAATATGTCTACAATAACATCTGTCAATAACATTTTTGTCTAATGTTAATATTTAATGAAAAAAACTTAAATATAGGAGAAAAAGTACGCCTCAATGTCGATTTATTATACTTAAATAAAACTACTTATGTATATGATTTCTCTTTTTATTAATATTGTTTAAAGCACTTGAGACAATGTCTTTTTATTACAGTCCGGAAACCGATGGCGGTAATCGCTAACAATTTTTAAAACAAATTGTTTTTGGCGTTCATTTTTGGTAAATAGTTTATTATACTCTTCCATCAATTTAACCCCCCTTTCGGCAGTGTCATTTGTAACATTTAATTTTTTCATCAGTTCAGCCGCTTTACAATAAGATTGGTCCTGCTCCCATTTGTCTGGGTTTAATTTAAAAAAATCAGTATTTATTTGAAATCTTTTAAATAATGCTTTTGTTTCGGCAGAGACGAACTGTTCAATTCCGTCATGGAATATTTCAACGATTTCTCTATCATTTATTGTAGCTCGCTTTGTGTTTTGCTCTTGTTCAAAATCATTTTCCAAAGCCGCCACCATTTTTTGTTTTGAAAAAAGGGATACGTTGCTGTCAAGAAATGCAAGACCAACCGCCTCAGGGCTTAAATACCACAAGTGGTTCCTGAACTTTTTAAGAGCAACATAAGATATAGCAGCATCAATTTTTTTGAAGTTTTCAAGTTTTTGTAAAAATAAAAAATCTTGATATGGCGCTTTAATGGCCAAAGGAGCAGAAAACCACGCTTCGACATAGACTTCAGCAATAAAAACACAAATTTGACGAAGCCCATATAATTCAGTTGCTGAAAGCTGGAACTCGTTACGGAATAAAAATATTTTTAGACAGTAAATCGCTTTTGCCATCCACCTTGCATGGTGAACAGCTCCTGGCGATCGAAACATTAGGCTGTTTGGATGTGTCTTTTCTGGTTTTTGACCCAGGAAGAGCAAAGTGAGTTCCAAGAATTCTTTATAGTCTTCCCTGGGTTGTTTTTCTTCCAAGATATTATTTACTGCACCGATAATGCGAACAGCAGACTCTTTCATGTACGTCTTGACAGTTGGATCGTTGATGCCATACTCATAGTTTTTAGCATCAATCTTAGCCCAAGCATTTTTAAATTTCTCAAACATTTTAACGTTTGGACTTCCATAACAGCTTATTTTTTCTTCGAAAACGCATCTTAAAACAATCTCGTATATATGATGACGGCATGGTAACCATAAAAGTTGTCTTTGTAAATTATTTTCAATTAACGTACAGGTACCATTGAAACGCCCAGTATTGACCGCTGTTGTATCAAACACTAAAGCTTTGATGTGATTTTGCAGACCATATTCATAAATAGCATCGCATACAGCGGATGCCTGTTCTTTTCCAGTACCGGAATCAAGTGCAGGTATTTCAAGAAGCTGTTCAACTTTACCGCTCGATATTATTATAGGCAACCTATCAACTTTATCATTTCCCGTCAGCGCCGGCAAAAGTTTACCATCCCAATGAAGGCAGATAGCGTCGAGCTCATTTAATTTTAATTTATTTTTTAATGCTGAAATTCTTTCTTCACGGATTTGTTCCCTTTCCTGGTGTACAGACGTTCGGTTTAAAATATAATCTTCAACATTATTACCCCGAGCTTCAACGACTGCGCTTATTACATAGATGAACCGCATGTCTGTCACTGATTTTACAGACATCGAGTGCGGCCGCCAGTTTTGGTGTTAGTATTTTATTTGTTCCCCTACATTTTTTGGCTGGAGGTTGACTACAACGTGGGTCACATTCCATATCTGGAAAACTGTTATCATTCTCTGAAGATTCAGATGACAGCAACTCTGCAGTTTCATCTAATAAAAGCGACTTAATTTAAAGAAAATAAAAAATAAACAATAACATACAACGAACCAATTAATGCAATTTCACGATTATTCCGCTCCACTTCTTGTAATAAATTGTTGTTGCGTTCTTCAAGTCGGCACTCTCGGCGTACTTCTTCGTAATCGATACCATACATAAAGCCTGGGCGCCCCGTTTTTCTTTGACTTATCAAGAAATCAATATCTTCTTGATTCGACATTATTTTTAATGCACTTGCATGCGCCACGTCAAAAAGCATATCCAATTTTTCTTTCCACGTGTTTACTTTGCTCTTATGGAAATTAGAAGTCTTCTTTGAATCTTTTTGAAAGCTTTGCCATTCTTTATACAATTTCTCTACATTTGTAATGCAGTGTTGTTTATCCTTGACCGGAATGCGGGCTTTTTCCCAGAACACGAATAGTTCTTTTACAACTAAATCTGAACTTTCCCGTAAATTTTTTTTTACTACACGTAAATTGAAAAACAAAACTTTCAACACTTCAATATTGGAGGGTAGTTTACTTCCCGTTAATGAGTTGGTACAATGACCAATTGAATATATGCGTTCACGTAAATTTCTAGCAGACATTTTCGACTTTTCACATTCAAATATTCACTTCGAATGATTTTTTTGCAAATTTAATGCTATTAAAAAATGTTTGCGGCTGCTGCATATAACTGTAAAATAAGAATCTATTTTCCGAGAAACATTGGTGCTGATTTTTTGTCGGTAGCTTACGCAAGCATTGAGAATAATATTGTTGAGGTTGTAACGGGAATATTCTCGGTCACAATTGTCAATATTATAGATCGCTTTAGCATACAGGCAAAAAAAATTTGAAGCAAACTTTTAAAGACAATTCTTACACTTGAAAACAAAAGTAAACAAAAAAAGTCTGAAGTTCGGACTAGCGAGGTCTTACTGTATATAATTGTTGAAGCTACTCTTACGTAAATCATAAGGAATTTTCTATATGAATCTTTAATTAAATAAATCTGAACAAAATCCAAAATTTGAATCATATAAGTAATTTTATTTAAGTATAATAAATCGACATTGAGGCGTACTTTTTCTCCTATATTTAAGTTTTTTTCATTAAATATTAACATTAGACAAAAATGTTATTGACAGATGTTATTGTAGACATATTAATGAACATCTTTCGCCAGTAATGTTTAAAAAAAAAAAACACAGAGAAAGTTACAAGCAGTCAAAGTAAGAATTTGCGTGAAAAAACGTATTTTGTGTAACTTTGGGGGGCCGACGCGCCCCCTAATCCTCTTCCTACGACCTTGAAATTTTACTAGAATTTTTTTTAAATAAAACTACACACAAAAAAATACTGAGACCAAAGAAAATATCACTTTCGAAATTAACTGTCACCCTAATATGTATATGCCTGCATGTATTTTCTTCACTTAATATTATATATGCGCTTGCATTTATTATGCTTAGCTATATGTATTGCGTATGTAAGCGGGCAGCAAGAAAATATGTTTGCTCACTCACCTTGTCTGCTCCTCGATGATGGTACCAACATGCCGGAGAAGAACCTGTGAGGGAAGAAATGATCTAAAATAGAAAAACATACAAACCTACGACCCACATACGCACATCGGCATATACACGTACCTACTCCCGCGGTATTGTAATATTTAATTCGCTGACCATCATATCACTCGCTCATGATCGCGGGCATTGAGCGGGTCTCTTAACTGGCGTAAAAAAAAAAATTAACATAATTGCGAATAGTAAAAAAAAGCAAAACTAATAGAAAAATAAAAATAATTTACTGTTCGCGTTTATGCAAAATAATTAGATGGATTTTTTTTTTTCTTTTAGCGACTGAGAATACAAACAAATGCCATATATAAAAAAAATTTTCCGCACAGACAAAAAAAGGTTTGAACTTAAATGCGGTGTTTGGCCAATTAAAAATTAATGTAAAAAAAAATCCATAAAAAGTTACCAACAACAATAGTGCATAAAATAAATTTTCTTCTTTCTACTTTGCAAAAGTGAGGCGAAAAAAACTAAGTGAATCTGAGTTACTAGGAATTTAAACTTAAGCAAACAAAAAAAAAAAAAAAATATAAATACTTCAAATTGTGACTTCAAATCAAATATTGACTTAGGGCTAATTTCCTAATGCAAATTCCCTAATGCAAATTACAACAAAAAAAGTAAGTATTTACTTAAACGCTAATGTGGGTATATAGGCATATCCATATGAGAGTATAAGTATGTATAAACGTATGTATACATCCATGTACAGTTGTACATGTGTCTCATGCACTCCGCCAAAAACTCCCGCTGCTCCGCTACTGGTGGTATTGAGAAGAGCGAAATGCTGGTACGTCGCAGGTTCACCGGGAGTTCACTCGCTCTGCTCGTATTCAGCTCGCTCTTTGCCTGTTGGAGATTCCGTGCCGATTTCGCTATTCAGCCCGCGTATTGGGTGGTCGTTGACCCACTCTTCTTTGCATTTGCAGATCAGCTGTTGGTTGTAAATATATGGCTCCTGTGTTAATGGTACCGACAAATGTATCTGTTATGCCTGATATTGTTGTTGCTGCCGTGGCGGATGGTCAGTGGTGGATGGTTTCAAAGCACTTCCTGGGAGTCAGATGCATGGCTTGCCGTGGATTTTTGGAGTATCTTCCACAAAGGGAGGTCCTTTTGCGCTTCCGCTGCCGGCGACCTGGAATATAAAATATATTTTAGTAAATAGGTATGCAATGGTACGGTGTTCTATACATGCGTGTACATACGAATGTACACAGATTTCTATGCGTATATGGATCGACACGTATCTACTTGGTATTGTTAAAAATTGGGAATTTGAATTTGATTTCACTTACCTCCAACTCCACTTCTCCAGCTTGATAGTTTCAGGTTTTATTGCCAAATCTATGCACCTGCCGACCGAATATTCCGGAGCACTTCCACTTTAAACACTTATGTATTCTGCTGTTAGCTAAGGCACTGTTTAAATATATACATTTAGTTCACCGCTTACTTTTGGCCGCACTACCCGTTTTTTTTTTTCATTTATTTATGTTAACGTCACCACTATCTTTCTGTGCCGTTGGCCGTCCTCCGCGCCCTTTTATAGGGGTGATTAGGATAGGTGAATTTACTCAAATTTTCCGCAATGCGACTCAACGGCCCCGTTTCCATGCAACACACAATCACACTTGTATATACAGTGTAGATTCGACACTCACACTGGTTTATCTAGACAAATGTTGCTGGCACTACATGATGCCAAATTTCCCGTGCATGTTGCCAGCACGCCTGCAGCATCATTGTTACCATACAAACACTCACACACACACACTCGCGATCACACTTCCGCTCGAGTAAAGGCTGTCGTTACAGGCTCGCATCCGCCGATGGTGCATGCACAATGGAGCGTGTGCGTAAATAATTCATAACGCAGCCTGTCTTATTGCGTTTGTTGCGTCCAACGTGTGGCTACGACCCACGACTCAAAGCCGGGCATTAAAGTTCATTAATGTAAAATTCGTCTCTCTATTTTTGTCAATGGCTGAGCACAAAATCATGCATCTACATACCTCTACTTCTGTACTATCTTACACTTAGATTTACATATATCACAGATGTAAAAGAAACTTTGTCAAAAATAACATATCACGGATAACTTAAAACTAACTATAAATATATCACAGTGAGCTGATGTTGTATAACTAGATTAATAACTAAAAAAAAGTAGATAAATAAGTAGTACTTAATTAATCCTAAAGTCGTGGTCAAATAAAAAAAAAGTCCGTAAACTAATAAGTGTGTATAAATACAAGAATAATTACGAAAATATGCTAAAAAAAAAAAAGAAATAATCACAAAAATATGGTCAAATTTATAATTAAATAATAGTTAGGTATAATTAAAATAATGATCACAAAAAATATAGCCAAATTGATAGATAAATATGCAAACAAATAAACATATAGTAACGTATTTAATATAACTAACTGTCAATAAATTACGTCACTAACATGAAGTGTTTCACACGAACACATAACATGCAACATTCAACATTCAACATGAAACTACTGTGCAAAAATGTCTTTAGCGTGATATATGCCAACTCTTTTTCCGCTGCTATCGCCAAGCTCGTACATCGAGTTTCCCATAACTTTCATAACAATGCACCTAATATTCTTTGGAGCTAACTTGGCATTATAATTATTAATTTGCGAGCTTTGTGTAAAGTTTCGGCGGTATACCACTTGCCCGATTTGAAACCGCACGTCCTTACTTCTGGTATTATAGACTTTCTTACTTTTTTCGTGGGCCAACTTCAGTTCTCGCATAATGTTGCTTCTGATAAGTTTCAGTCTGTCGCTTGTTGCCTCAATCTCGTGATCGCCGTCTCTTAGCGAGGCCAACTTTCGATATAGCTCGTATGATGCAGCATGCTGTATCATAGGCATACCGAAAGTGGCTTGATACGGCGATGTATTTATGGCAGAGTGTGCAACACTACGCAGCGCGAAAGCTGCATCGCTTACACATCTGTCCCAATTCCGTTGATTTTCTTTAATAAACGATCTTATTATCTGTAATACTGAGCGGTTGACCCTTTCGGCAGCATTACCTTGAGGCGAATAAAATGCAGTTTTGATATGTGTAGTGCCATATTTCTGCAGAAAACTGCTGAACATATCGGAAACAAATTGTTTTCCATTATCGGAGTGCACATATTCGGGGAAAACATCCCTTTCTAAATATTTGATTACCTCAGCCGCTGTGGCCTTACGCATTGGTTTCAAAAACACAAATTTGCTAAAATGATCGAGACATACAAAGACATACACGTTACCATCACAAGTACGAGGATAGGGGCCCATAAAATCTATAAACAAACGTTGAAATGGTCGCTCGGTAATATGCTGCTTACCCATCGGGGGTTTCTTGAAAAGGTTTTGTGTTTTATTGCACTTACAAGTCTCACATTGCTTAATATGAGTACATACATCTGTCACCATTCCCGGCCAGTAATACTTTTCTCTCAATCTGGCCAACGTTTTGTGAATGCCTCCGTGACCTGCCGAAGGCGAATTATGAGAGGACTCGACCAGTCTCGGTCGCAAACCAGACGGCACCCAAAGCTTCCAGGCTTGGTCCGCTTGAAACTCGTCCCCCCTGTCAAACTTCGCTCGATAATATACAAATCCGTCCGATACACAAACATCCGGCAGTCTGTTTTTGTTTTCAGTCACTGTCCGTTTCAGTTCTTGATATTCTTCGGAGGCAAAAAATGGAGACTGCAGGCATACGTCAATCGCTCTGTCGCTTAGCTTTATCTCGTCCATATTCATTCGCGACAGTGTGTCGGGAACAACATTTTGAGTCCCTCTCCTGTGTTCAATTGTGAAATCGAAACTTTGCAGTTTCAGGCTCCATCTCGCCAATCTACCAGATAGGTCTTTTTGGAGCATGAGCCATTTTAGGCTTGCATGGTCCGTGATTACTGTGAACGGAAGGCCCTCCACGTATGGCCTGAATCTCTTCACACTTAAAACAGCTGCGTAACATTCGAGCTCCGTGATGCTGTAATGCTTTTGGGCTTTGTTGAGCTTAGCTGACATATAAGCAATAGGTCGTTCGTTTTGGTCATCGTCTAATTGAAATAAAACCCCTCCCACTCCGTCTGTCGATGCGTCGCATTGAATATAAAAATGTTATTAAAGTCCGGATGTGTCAGTACGGGTGCTGATATCAAACTTTGTTTAAGTTTTTCGAATGAGATCTTTGCATCGTCAGTCAACGTAAATTTCTTTATTTTGTCTTTGGAGAGGCAGTCGTGCAGCGGAGCTGCAATGGTCGCATAGTCCTGGATAAAACGCCGGTACCAGCCTGCCATGCCCAGGAACCGTCGTAGCTGCTTTGGGGTTTTAGGCTCGGGAAAGTCCCTCACTGCTGCCACCTTGTTTCCATCCGTTCTAATACAACCACCTCCGACCACGTAGCCGAGATACCGCACCTCTTTATAACAAAATTTACTTTTTTCAATATTTATGGTCAATCCGGCTTCGCGCAAACACCGAGCGACCCCTTCAAGTAAACATATATGAGACGAAAAATCTTCTGAACACACTAACAAATCGTCAAGATACACAAATACACATTCACGCAACGAAGCAGGTATAACCTTGTCCATTAGACGACACATCCTTTGTGCCGCGTTACACAGTCCAAAAGGCATGACTGTGAACTGGTACAGAGGTCTACCAGGTACAGTAAAAGCAGTCTTTTCTCTCGATTTCGGTTCCAACGGAATCTGCCAGAATGCGTCTTTTAAATCGACAGCCGAAATATATCTTGTATTCTGAAGTCGGCTGAGAATTTCGTCGATATTTGGGAGTGGGTACGCGTCCTTAATCGTCCTCTCGTTAATCTTGCGGGCATCTAAACAAAGTCGATTCTTATTTCCTTTCACCACTAGCGAGACTGGAGAGCTCCAACTACTATTGGACTCCTCAATGACTCCCATACTCAACATCCTATCTAGTTCAGCGTACACTAATTTTTGTATGGCCGGCGAAATCGGGTAGTGACGCTGTTTTACTGGCAGACTCTCGTTTGTAACCTCGATCACGTGTTCTTCTACATTCGTCCGACCTAATCCTAACACCGCGAATGAGGGAAATTGTGCCTTCATATATTCTAATGCGCTATTTTGTCCGGGTGTCAGTTCGTGCTGCACAGCATCGAACGACAAGCCACCATCGGCGGGAACGAACTCAGTCATCCTAATATCACTCACGCTAACATTCACACCCTTGCTTACAACACTCATTCCGAACGCTTGCCAGAAATCAACACCTAAATACACCTCTTGTTGAAGACCAGGTACAATTAAAAATTCTATCTCTCTAGTGGTATTATCCCACAATACTGGTAGTTTAATGACTCCTACTACCGCGGTTTGTCCTCTGTTTGCAGTCTTAATGTTCTGGCCTTTGATGGGCAAAATTAATTCTCCTTGCCGCTTAGCAGCGCACTAGCATTCTTACCTAGGCAACTTGCTCCTGCACCTGAATCGAGTAACGCTAAAACTTCATGCCCTCCAATGGAAGTTTTCGCAAAGAATCGATTGTCACCCTTCAATGTGACTATCTTATTAAAAATTCTTTTCAAAGTTTTCTTTTTCTCACGCATTTTTGCAATTTTCTTAAAATTCGTAGTTTTCTTCTTATTGACTACTTCTTCTAAAAATATTCTCCTCCGTGCTTCCTCATATTCTAGCTTACGTTGATGTAAACTCTTTGTTTCCTGTTTTCTAATTACTTCTTTTTTTCCTTTAAATTCTGTTTCCTCTTCCCTCTTTAATAACTTCACTTCTTTACTTCCGGGTTGTCCGTTTCCTGGCTGAAACCCCCGGTTATCTCGGCCAGCTTGGAGTTTCCCTCAGCCTTTTTATACATACAAAAGGACGAATCACTACCACAAGCGAAACACACCATATTGTGGAACGTGGACTTACATTTCGTTTCTTTTTGCGCTTCTGCCGGGTTTTTCACAAAGTGATCTACCGGCATACCGCAAGAGAAACACAACATTAAATGGAAGGGCGAAGGACAAAAGGATTTCACAGTGGACTTGGACATATTTGAACAAATAGATGTGGACGGGGACGCAGTATCACCAGCTTTCACTGGGATGGATGGTTGTGGTTTCCTATTAGCCTGATTTCTGTCAAAGGCCTCTATCTTCTTCTCTTCTATCTTTTCCACCGGGTTTGCTTCTAACTCATTTACAGCCCTAGCTTTACTCCTGTTCTCTTTTACCACTTTCTCTGCTCGCTTACACTCCGCTTTTAGTTCCGCCAGCGTATCCATCTTGCATGCGAAAGTCAGGTTCGCGATGTAGGGTTTAAGGTTACCCCTAATTATCCCTACCATCTCCTTTTCGAGAATCTTTTTGCGGAGTCTAAAAGTCAAATTGTGGATTTCGCTATAGAACTCATCGAAATTCTCACCGGGCTGCTGCTTGCGTTCCATAATTTCACGGATGATTTCATAGTCGGACTCAGCAGTCTTGAAGTGGTTTAGCAGTTCGGCTTTGAGTTCAAAATAACCAAAGTCGGGGTTGTCCACTTGATCTTCGAGGACCTGCCAATACCACTTCAAGGCGCCGCCGGAAACCAGGCAGTGAAAGTCCGTGAAAAGTTGGAAGAAAGAGATGTTGTTTTGCTCGCGCAATTTCTCCACACGAAAGATAAAACTTTCCACACTCATCCCCTTACCAGTGCCATCGAACTTTATATGCCACTTCTCAAGGTCAACTTTATTCCACCTCGGTGGCTCACTTGTCTCTTTTACTCCTCTTGTCCCTTTTGGCGTAGATACTGCAGTCTGATGACCCGGTGATATAATAGATGCCTCCATGTCGGTTACTCGGCCGCTAATGCTCGCAACATTAGCTCTCATGTGTCTGACCTCATTCATGCACTGCGCCATCATGTCGTTTTGTTGCGCCATCATAGCCATCATGCGGCTCAGTTGCTCGACACTGGACACAGTAGAGGCAGGTTCACTCCTCGTAGTCTTCGAACCACCCGTTTCCGATTCCCTGGGTTGCTCGTCCCCCACCGGACCATCGCTTCCCCCAGCACCTAATGGGCTGTTTAGTGGCATTTGGCACAACAAGTCAATCTTCTGTGAAAAACTAAAAGTGCTACTTATTGATGGACGATCCTGGTCTTCAGAAGCAAGAGTGCTGAAAATTTGACTAGTACACCTGTTGAATAAATCTGTCGGTACGAAGTCGACTGGCCGCTGAACACCTGTATCGATTTGGTTAAAAATTGAGCCTACGACCTGATTTTCAAGCGCGCGAGAAAAGCTTCGGGTAACTGGTCTATTCGTGTCTAATATACCTAAACCACGCACTCCTATCCTTTCTCTCTCTTCCTCTGACATTCAAATCACTTAATCTGCAAGCACTATCAATTGCTGTGCTAATATTCACACAAAAAAATGCTGTACTTAAAAATAGTTAGACCAATAACTCAAGACTTCGAGTTTCGACACAAAAAGTTATATGGTATTTGATAATTCAAACAAAAGGTAAATGGAACTTCTTTAATAAAAAAAAAATAAATAACTTAAATAAAATATTCAGAAATAATAATAATATAAATTCAAAAAAATTCAAAAATGAAAATATTCAGAAATAATAATAATATAATTTCAAAAAAATTCAAAAATGAAAATATTCAGAAATAATAATAACATAAATTCAAAAAAAATTCAAAAATGAAAATATTCAGAAATAATAATAATAAAAAACTCAAAAGAAATTTAAATTATAAATTTTACTAAAAAAAAAAATACTCATACAAGCTCACTAAAAAAATTCAAATTGAAATAAAAAAAAATATTAGAAACTAGTAATGATACAATTCAAAGTAAATTCAAATCCAGCATATTTAAAGGACTAAAATAAATTTAAGTTAAAAAAAAAAAAAAATATTCAAAAACAAAATTCAAAAGGAATTCAAATTATGGAAACCAAACTTTTATAACTTCCAAAGATTTACTACAAAAAAAAAATTCAACTAATTAATTACAAATAATTAAAACCAACTTAACAAAATAAAAAAACCAAAAAGGAATTAAATAATAATTATATTAATTATCAGTTAATATTGTAGCCACTACTCCAAAAATATGTTTAAAGGCTATAAAAGGAAAACTGATTAATTCAATTAAATTAATGAAATTAATAATAATAATAATATCTAATAAGTAATAAAAAAAATTTATCAAAAAAAGGAACATATGTATATGTATATAGCAATGGAGAATAAAAAAAAAGCACTAAGTGAATAGAGTGCAACACTACGCAGCGCGAAAGCTGCATCGCTTACACATCTGTCCCAATTCCGTTGATTTTCTTTAATAAACGATCTTATTATCTGTAATACTGAGCGGTTGACCCTTTCGGCAGCATTACCTTGAGGCGAATAAAATGCAGTTTTGATATGTGTAGTGCCATATTTCTGCAGAAAACTGCTGAACATATCGGAAACAAATTGTTTTCCATTATCGGAGTGCACATATTCGGGGAAAACATCCCTTTCTAAATATTTGATTACCTCAGCCGCTGTGGCCTTACGCATTGGTTTCAAAAACACAAATTTGCTAAAATGATCGAGACATACAAAGACATACACGTTACCATCACAAGTACGAGGATAGGGGCCCATAAAATCTATAAACAAACGTTGAAATGGTCGCTCGGTAATATGCTGCTTACCCATCGGGGGTTTCTTGAAAAGGTTTTGTGTTTTATTGCACTTACAAGTCTCACATTGCTTAATATGAGTACATACATCTGTCACCATTCCCGGCCAGTAATACTTTTCTCTCAATCTGGCCAACGTTTTGTGAATGCCTCCGTGACCTGCCGAAGGCGAATTATGAGAGGACTCGACCAGTCTCGGTCGCAAACCAGACGGCACCCAAAGCTTCCAGGCTTGGTCCGCTTGAAACTCGTCCCCCCTGTCAAACTTCGCTCGATAATATACAAATCCGTCCGATACACAAACGTCCGGCAGTCTGTTTTTGTTTTCAGTCACTGTCCGTTTCAGTTGTTGATATTCTTCGGAGGCAAAAAATGGAGACTGCAGGCATACGTCAATCGCTCTGTCGCTTAGCTTTATCTCGTCCATATTCATTCGCGACAGTGTGTCGGGAACAACATTTTGAGTCCCTCTCCTGTGTTCAATTGTGAAATCGAAACTTTGCAGTTTCAGGCTCCATCTCGCCAATCTACCAGATAGGTCTTTTTGGAGCATGAGCCATTTTAGGCTTGCATGGTCCGTGATTACTGTGAACGGAAGGCCCTCCACGTATGGCCTGAATCTCTTCACACTTAAAACAGCTGCGTAACATTCGAGCTCCGTGATGCTGTAATGCTTTTGGGCTTTGTTGAGCTTAGCTGACATATAAGCAATAGGTCGTTCGTTTTGGTCATCGTCTAATTGAAATAAAACCCCTCCCACTCCGTCTGTCGATGCGTCGCATTGAATATAAAAATGTTATTAAAGTCCGGATGTGTCAGTACGGGTGCTGATATCAAACTTTGTTTAAGTTTTTCGAATGAGATCTTTGCATCGTCAGTCAACGTAAATTTCTTTATTTTGTCTTTGGAGAGGCAGTCGTGCAGCGGAGCTGCAATGGTCGCATAGTCCTGGATAAAACGCCGGTACCAGCCTGCCATGCCCAGGAACCGTCGTAGCTGCTTTGGGGTTTTAGGCTCGGGAAAGTCCCTCACTGCTGCCACCTTGTTTCCATCCGTTCTAATACAACCACCTCCGACCACGTAGCCGAGATACCGCACCTCTTTATAACAAAATTTACTTTTTTCAATATTTATGGTCAATCCGGCTTCGCGCAAACACCGAGCGACCCCTTCAAGTAAACATATATGAGACGAAAAATCTTCTGAACACACTAACAAATCGTCAAGATACACAAATACACATTCACGCAACGAAGCAGGTATAACCTTGTCCATTAGACGACACATCCTTTGTGCCGCGTTACACAGTCCAAAAGGCATGACTGTGAACTGGTACAGAGGTCTACCAGGTACAGTAAAAGCAGTCTTTTCTCTCGATTTCGGTTCCAACGGAATCTGCCAGAATGCGTCTTTTAAATCGACAGCCGAAATATATCTAGTATTCTGAAGTCGGCTGAGAATTTCGTCGATATTTGGGAGTGGGTACGCGTCCTTAATCGTCCTCTCGTTAATCTTGCGGGCATCTAAACAAAGTCGATTCTTATTTCCTTTCACCACTAGCGAGACTGGAGAGCTCCAACTACTATTGGACTCCTCAATGACTCCCATACTCAACATCCTATCTAGTTCAGCGTACACTAATTTTTGTATGGCCGGCGAAATCGGGTAGTGACGCTGTTTTACTGGCAGACTCTCGTTTGTAACCTCGATCACGTGTTCTTCTACATTCGTCCGACCTAATCCTAACACCGCGAATGAGGGAAATTGTGCCTTCATATATTCTAATGCGCTATTTTGTCCGGGTGTCAGTTCGTGCTGCACAGCATCAAACGACAAGCCACCATCGGCGGGAACGAACTCAGTCATCCTAATATCACTCACGCTAACATTCACACCCTTGCTTACAACACTCATTCCGAACGCTTGCCAGAAATCAACACCTAAATACACCTCTTGTTGAAGACCAGGTACAATTAAAAATTCTATCTCTCTAGTGGTATTATCCCACAATACTGGTAGTTTAATGACTCCTACTACCGCGGTTTGTCCTCCGTTTGCAGTCTTAATGTTCTGGCCTTTGATGGGCAAAATTAATTCTCCTTGCCGCTTAGCAGCGCACTAGCATTCTTACCTAGGCAACTTGCTCCTGCACCTGAATCGAGTAACGCTAAAACTTCATGCCCTCCAATGGAAGTTTTCGCAAAGAATCGATTGTCACCCTTCAATGTGACTATTGTTGACACTATCTTATTAAAAATTCTTTTCAAAGTTTTCTTTTTCTCACGCATTTTTGCAATTTTCTTAAAATTCGTAGTTTTCTTCTTATTGACTACTTCTTCTAAAAATATTCTCCTCCGTGCTTCCTCATATTCTAGCTTACGTTGATGTAAACTCTTTGTTTCCTGTTTTCTAATTACTTCTTTTTTTTCCTTTAAATTCTGTTTCCTCTTCCCTCTTTAATAACTTCACTACGACCTGATTTTCAAGCGCGCGAGAAAAGCTTCGGGTAACTGGTCTATTCGTGTCTAATATACCTAAACCACGCACTCCTATCCTTTCTCTCTCTTCCTCTGACATTCAAATCACTTAATCTGCAAGCACTATCAATTGCTGTGCTAATATTCACACAAAAAAATGCTGTACTTAAAAATAGTTAGACCAATAACTCAAGACTTCGAGTTTCGACACAAAAAGTTATATGGTATTTGATAATTCAAACAAAAGGTAAATGGAACTTCTTTAATAAAAAAAAAATAAATAACTTAAATAAAATATTCAGAAATAATAATAATATAAATTCAAAAAAATTCAAAAATGAAAATATTCAGAAATAATAATAATATAATTTCAAAAAAATTCAAAAATGAAAATATTCAGAAATAATAATAACATAAATTCAAAAAAAATTCAAAAATGAAAATATTCAGAAATAATAATAATAAAAAACTCAAAAGAAATTTAAATTATAAATTTTACTAAAAAAAAAATACTCATACAAGCTCACTAAAAAAATTCAAATTGAAATAAAAAAAAATATTAGAAACTAGTAATGATACAATTCAAAGTAAATTCAAATCCAGCATATTTAAAGGACTAAAATAAATTTAAGTTAAAAAAAAAAAAAATATTCAAAAACAAAATTCAAAAGGAATTCAAATTATGGAAACCAAACTTTTATAACTTCCAAAGATTTACTACAAAAAAAAAATTCAACTAATTAATTACAAATAATTAAAACCAACTTAACAAAATAAAAAAACCAAAAAGGAATTAAATAATAATTATATTAATTATCAGTTAATATTGTAGCCACTACTCCAAAAATATGTTTAAAGGCTATAAAAGGAAAACTGATTAATTCAATTAAATTAATGAAATTAATAATAATAATAATATCTAATAAGTAATAAAAAAAATTTATCAAAAAAAGGAACATATGTATATGTATATAGCAATGGAGAATAAAAAAAAAGCACTAAGTGAATAAAACGACTTCACCTTTTCTTAAAGGTTTGTTTTTATTATTTCAAGTTGTAAATGTTGATTGATTTTATCCTTCTATTTGTAAGCTAGACGATTGGTGTGTGTATGGTGTTGCCCTGTTACGGTCATAATGAGGGTAATAGTCCGTCTTTTCTCTGTCCAAGTTAAGTCACATAAAAAAAAAACAACAACCCTAAACTACTTAACAACACTGCAACACCCGATGTGTGACCATCAGGTGTGGCTGCCACATTTCCCTTGCCTCATTTGTAGACGAACTGCAAACCTCAAAAACTGGCAATGCTGGACGGCCAGTTGCGTAGCTTAAACAGCTGCCTTCAAACATACCAAAAAGAAAATAATTATAATCTGATATCGCCGTTATTTTGTAAAAGTCTCTGTTAAATACCACTTACTCAAACTCTGCAATTCGAATTAGGAACCTTGACAGAGACTTAACAAACCCCCCAGTCGTCACAACGACACAAACCGCTAGCGACGAATCGACGCGATGTTGCCGTTGTGATTCCCTAACACGGTCCAAAGAAAAGAATAAACTAGAAAAACTATAAGATAGCAGGGAAGAAGTTTAAGCCTAGGTCAAGCTAAGAAAAAGTTGGTAGGGAAATCGAGAGAATAAAAAGAATCAAAAAGAACGTTGGTGGTTTACGTTGGGCGCCATTTGTTGTGTATGCATAGGTTTGTGGCAGGGTCGAGTTGCAAGTCGGCATGCTTGCGGTCCCTGGCTTAGCTCGTCGGTTGGGGTGGGTCTTTTGCACTCGCCTTGCCTACGTTACACAAACAAAAAAAAGGTATCATGCCGAAGATAGTAAAAGAAATGAACGGAGAAAAGAGAGAAAAATAGGAAAGTAACGAGATAAGTCCAGTCCTGTCAGGTGGAGTCTACCCACCCTCTTCAGCGTTAAGCTCACGCGAAGCCTTGGGCGTTGTGTTGACTCCTCTAATTCTACAACACCCCCTAAACCTGACTTTAGTCCGTCAATGCGTTATACAGTCCCATTTTTGTCTATCCGTCTAGTCGTTTGTCATTCCCCTCACTTCCCCTCTTGTGCACAAGCGCAACACCCACACCAAAAATAGAAAAATTACCACTTCATTTCTTTCTCTTTCTATATCTAAAATTATTTACAATTCATTTGTTTTATTATCTTAATAAATCCAAAAAAAATTCCAATTATTATTTTTTTTTTTTTTTTTTTTACAAAAACCTATTTCTAAGAAAATTGGCATACATAAAAAAACATGCTTTTTATGTATGTATGTACATGCGAACTCGCACACATAAAAGCTATTAAACTTATGTATAAGCAAAAAGAAAAAAAAAAAATCGTATGTATAAACAAAGAAATAAAAACAAAAATGCAAAAAAATAATGTATAAAGGGAGTAGCTGAGCTAATCTCTGTAGAATCCAATAACCACTCTTTCAATTCATTAATGCAATTTCCGTTCTCAATTGCTAGTTCTTACGTGGTTACGTGCTCAATTGATATTGAATGATTCCGTGCCGATTTCGCTATTCAGCCCGCGTATTGGGTGGCCGTGGATTTTTGGAGTATCTTCCACAAAGGGAGGTCCTTTTGCGCTTCCGCTGCCGGCGACCTGGAATATAAAATATATTTTAGTAAATAGGTATGCAATGGTACGGTGTTCTATACATGCGTGTACATACGAATGTACACAGATTTCTATGCGTATATGGATCGACACGTATCTACTTGGTATTGTTAAAAATTGGGAATTTGAATTTGATTTCACTTACCTCCAACTCCACTTCTCCAGCTTGATAGTTTCAGGTTTTATTGCCAAATCTATGCACCTGCCGACCGAATATTCCGGAGCACTTCCACTTTAAACACTTATGTATATTGCTGTTAGCTAAGGCACTGTTTAAATATATACATTTAGTTCACCGCTTACTTTTGGCCGCACTACCCGTTTTTTTTTTCATTTATTTATGTTAACGTCACCACTATCTTTCTGTGCCGTTGGCCGTCCTCCGTGCCCTTTTATAGGGGTGATTAGGATAGGTGAATTTACTCAAATTTTCCGCAATGCGACTCAACGGCCCCGTTTCCATGCAACACACAATCACACTTGTATATACAGTGTAGATTCGACACTCACACTGGTTTATCTAGACAAATGTTGCTGGCACTACATGATGCCCAATTTCCCGTGCATGTTGCCAGCACGCCTGCAGCATCATTGTTACCATACATACACTCACACACACACACTCGCGATCACACTTCCGCTCGAGTAAAGGCTGTCGTTACAAACTTTATACAAAAAAATGCAACCCTTACTGGGAAAATCTGTATGACGCTACTTTTTCTTCAACCGACGAAATTGAAATTCAGTTCAGCTGAGTCAAGAAAAGGCACCAATTCGGTAACGCGCACTTGCATGCGCTCTTGTAATTAGAATTTTTAAACGTTTATAATACTTCTGCTGAACTTTAAACAGAAAACTAAAATTGTTAGCCGCGAAGGCATTAAAACACAGCTTTGTTTTAATTAATCGTTAGTTTGTCAACACTAAGTTTATCGAATTGCCTTTTAAGAGGTGTTGCAGTACGCGTCATAGAAGTCTATAAAGAGTCCGCCGAGCTCCGGTAATTTGTCTTGAAGAAAATTCTACAAACATCGTTTCATTAGTTTGTACAAGTGGCGTCTGGTCAAGTAAATAGGCTATTTATTAATTTAAAGAAGTATTTGCCTTCAGTCGCCGTTATACCCTGCCTCAATAGCAGCAAACAAGTAGGCTTTGCCTTCAGTCGTCGTTGCATGGTGATTCAGTAGCAGCAAAAAAGTTGCCTTCAATCGCCGTTGTACGCTGCCTCAATAGCAGCAAACAAGTTGCTCTAGACGCCGTTGTACGCTGCCTCAGTAACAGCAAGCAAGTAGTCTTCGCATTCAGTCGCCGTTGCATAGCTACAGCAGCAATTAAACATAACATGTTTTGTCTCTTAACATTAATGCTGAATTGACAAATTGCTAACAAGAAATAAACTGAAGCTAAACGAAGAGAATGCTGAAAGAAATAACGCACAAGAGACAGATGAAGAAACTTCGGATAATTCGGATAGCTTCAACAGTACGCTAGTTGAGAAGAACGCAATGAAAACAAAAACCGAGGATTCTGCGAATTGTGTTATTTCGTCAAATCAACTTTCGTCGTTGCTGGCAAGTATTAACTCATTGCAGGAGTCTGTTAACGATTTGCGCAGAGATAATCAGCAAATTCGTGGACAATTCAATTTAAGTGATAGCATCACCTTCACTTGTGGATCAGCAGAGCAGTTACAACGAAATCACTTTGTCGTCGCTACTATCCTCGGCCGCAGCAGGGACACAGTCAAATAAGATTACAATGCCTTTTAGATCATTGCACGCTGCGCAGAATGTTAAAACGACGCCAGCAACTTTTACACATTGTAGCATGGGAAATTTAGATGGGCTACAGCCTGTTGCACAAAACATTTCACCATTTTTACAGCATACAGCAGCATCGTCACCACAGTTTTTACAGCCAACTTCGAACATTTCACAAAATGGTTTGATTCCGTACGTAGACAATTTCGCTGCCAAGTTATACCCTTTGCCCAACTTCGACGGCAATCCAGAGGAATGGCCTCTGTTCAGAGCAAGTTATAACGATACTACAACAGAGTTTAGATCTAATATTCGTCAAAATTTAATGAGGCTTCAGAAAGCTTTACAAGGCAATACCAGACGGGTTGTTTCTTCGTTGTTAGTTTTCCCAGATAATGTTCCGCAAGTAATTGAAGAATTACAATTTGTTTATATAAAATATTACCTCATCGATAACGCTACTCGAAGAAAGCATCGCAAATGATCTCGGCATCAAAGGTCGTACAACCCCTCTTACGTTACAGTGGTACAATAAAAAGAAATTTGTGGAACAGGTCAAAATACATCTTATGAATTAAAGAACGTATATACTATTAAACAGATAGACTTACCAACGCAAAGTTTTGATAGAAGCCATTATAGTCAACTTTGCGAATTACCAATAGCCAGTTATTTAGTTACTAAGCCGTATTTATTGATTGGCTTAGACAATAGCCATTTGAGTATCGCAAGGGAAACTGTGGTGGTCCAGATAAACCTATGGGCCAGCTCAAAGTGGATGCCGCCCTACAGCTAATGTTTTTTATGTACGCAGTGAATATACAACACAACAGCTACATCAGTTAGTAGAATAATATTTTAGTTTAGACAGTTTTATTGTGAAGAAGCCAGATACTCCTCTTGAGTCCATTGAAGACATGCGAGCAAGAAAAATACTCGAAGACACAACAAACAATATTGGGCAACGCTATGAAGTGGGCTTACTGTGGCGTAAAGACTTTGTTAAAATGCCGCAAAGTTATGAAATGGCTAAAAAGATATTAGTCAACGTCGAAAATAAAAGTAATAAAGATGCAGAGTATGGTTAAAATTACATTGCTGAAATGAACAAATATATTGACAATATGCGGAGTTAATATCAGACGATGAAGTCTTAATAGAAGAACCAGCTTTGTGGTACTTGCCACAATTTGGAGTGTTAAATTCTCATAAGCCGCATAAGCTCCGCATAGTATTCGACGCAGCCGCATCAGTTTCAAATATATCCCTAAATTCAGTCCTACTAAAAGGACCAGAACGTGCACAACCATAAATGTCGATTATGATTAAATTTCGTCAACGAAGAAATGCAGTCGCCGGAGACATACAAGAGATGTTTTCTCAAGTCAAGATACGACGTGAAGATGGACAAGCTCAACGTTTTTTGTGCAGAAATGGAGACCAGTCCAAACAAATCCAGGTATATGCCATGACATCGATGATATTCGGTGCCGTTCGCCGTGTTGTGCCGAGTACATCAACAACTTGAACGCTCATGAAATTCAAGCTCAAATGCCACGAGGTGTTAAAGCTGTTACTGAAAACACCTACTTAGATGACTTGATTGTCAGCTATCATCATAAACGCTGCCGCGGATTTTCGGCAGAGAAATTTCATTTCCAATCACAATTAAATAGTGCAACTGATAAGCCACTGCATGTTGTCAACATGTCACATCAACCAGGCCTCGACAAGGTATTAGGTCTGTATTGGAATTCCAATGACGATGTTCTGGAATTTCGTTTCAGATTCTACAAAGTCCAAAGCGAAGTTTTGGAGTGTAAACGATTACCAACAAAGCGAGAGTTGCTGGGTCTTGCCATGGCTATTAATGACCCATTCGGTCTGCCTGCCAACATCACTGTTGTGGTCAAGCTTATTTTGCAAGACACTTACTGGAAGCAGCAGATACACTGGGATGACCAGTTGCCAACAAATCTAGAAATTCAGTGGTTTACTTTGTGGCAAACGTTTCATAATGTGCAAAATTTTTCTGTGCCAAGATGTTATTCATCGATTTACGCAACGGCCGACGATCTACAACTCCACATCTTTGTGGATGCAAGCGAAGTCGCTTACGCAGCAGTATCTTATTTACGCCTTAGAAAAGCCAACGAAGTTTGTGTCACCTTTTTAATAGCCAAGTCTAGGTGTGTTGCTAAAAGAGTAACAACTGTTCCTCGTCTGTAATTGTAAGCTGCAGTACTGGGTTCTTGCCTTAGATCTTCAGTAGAACAGAACCTTGATCGGAAGATGGATAGAGTGGTATTTTGGACTGACTCCAAAACTGTGTTGCTTTGGATTCGTGCCAGCAAGAGGGACTTTAAACAATTCATCGCCAGCCGGATCTCAGAGATCTTGTCTTCCACTGATATTAGTTAATGGCGATGGCTCCCATCGGCTCTAAACGTAGCAGATGAGGCATCGAAAGCTAAACAATGCCAACATGTACGTCAAATTCGCGATGGATATCTGTTCCAATGTTTCTATACAACAACGAAGATTCATTGCCTATAGAACTGCATCACCTGCATTCTGAAATATTCACTGAAGAGGAATGTAAAAAATCAGCATTACTAGTCATAAACAGAGTTGGGGTTATAAATATTTCAAAAAAAAACCCGATGTTTATGAAACTTCTCGGATATATGCGTGGATTTTACGCTTTATAAATAACGCCAAATCATGTTCGCTTTGTCAGGGAGAACTATCGTCAGGAGAATTGAAAACCGCGAAAAATTATCTGTGTCGCCAAGTACAACTTGAAGTTTACAAGGCTGAAAATGAACTTATTCGACATAAAAATTTTTTACCGAAAAACAATCCGCTATTTAACTTAACGCCAAAATTAAACGTCAACGATGTTTTATGTATAGATTGCAGAATCGATGCCACATATTGTCTTCCTGATTCAGCACGTCACACAATAATAATTCCACGTGGTCATCATTTAGCTAAACTAATAATGGATCATTTCCACAGAAAAAATCATCACCAAAACAGTCGACTCACTATAAATGAAATGCGTCAGCAATTTTGGATACCGCGAGTGCATTCTTTGTTGTCTGTCGTAAAAAGAGAATGTCCAGTTTGTATTCGTTTGAAATCCAAACCTGCCGTACCGTTAATGGGACAGCTACCATCCGACCGTTTAACACCCTACGTTCGTGCATTTTCGTATACAGGTATCGGTTACTGTGGCCCGTTCCTTGTAGCCATTGGCCATCGACGCGAAAAGAGGTGGATATCCTTATTTACTTGTTTAACGACTAGAGCCATACACGTAGAAGTAGTTGTTGATTTGTCTACCGATGCATTTATAATTTGTTTGCGCAATTTCGTTAACAGTCGTGGTGTGCCTGTTCGCATTAGAAGCGACAATTGAACGAACTTCATCGGGGCCTAACGCGAACTAAAGATTGAACACTAGATTTTTGATTTCAGCCAAATTCAAAGAGAGTTATCGAAGAATAACATAGAATGGAGCTTCAACTGTCCAGCTAATCCTTCAGCCGGTCGACGAGCACCTTCCTCGTCGAGATGCATAGTGGTGTGAGGCTTTTCGTGGCATCTGAAGCACCGCCCCTGGCTGCCGCATATTTCCCGGCGATGAAACGGGGATAAGCAGTTGGTGCAGTACCGGTGGAGGATGACCACTCGTAGTCTCTCTTCCGCTGATTTCTTCCGATATATCGGACAGAACTGTAAGCCGTGGTTCTTGTCGCAGAGTCGACATGCGATCTCGAATCGCTGACCACGGTCATCCTGCTTGTTTCGCGTTTCGGAGAAACGGCCCATATTTCTAAAAAAAAGTACATTATTGTTATCTGTCTCTAACTTTCTTGTCGTTATTGATTGGCGAGTAGTGGCTGATATGCTCCTAACTTTTCCCTTGCAATTGGTTAAGAAGTTGCAATGGAATGCTTAAACTGATAGAGAGCTGGGTACTATAATGCGAAACCTCGTCAGTGTAGGCTTCTTATAAGGTTTCGCCGAGTTCGAGATGAATGTCTTCAGGGCTGCATTTTTGTCATTGGCCCTTTTAAGGCCGTCCCCAGAGGGTCGGACAATTTTTTTTTTTTTGTTTTATGCTAGATTTCTAGGTTTCTGCTGATTGCCGGCGTGCTATGTAAAACGTGCGGAATTTGTGCTAGTGAGTGTGCTGAAGGTGCCAGATAAGGTATGACAACGCTGTGTGAGTGGTTTTCACCACCCACTTAACCAGTGTCCTAACTGGTTAGCGGTCATTTGGTATATATACACAGATAAGGTATGGCAACGCTGAGTGAGTGGTTTTCACTACCCACTTAACCAGTGTCCTAACTGGTTAGCGTCATTTGGTATATATACACAGGTAAGGTATGGCAACGCTGAGTGAGTGGTTTTCACCACCCACTTAACCAGTGTCCTAACTGGTTAGCGGTCATTCGGTATATATACACAGCACGCGTTTGGAGACGGACTGAGCTATGGAGGATCCAAAATCGTAAGTAGTAATTTACTTATTGCATGCTTATTTGTATTTTATTCGCTTATTATTATTTTATTTATTTATTTTTTTTTAATTTTTTTTTTTCTCAGGAGTCGATGGGGAGATTTGAAGTCCACCCTGGTAAAGGAACGCGTGACCATGCGCGTAATTGTTGATACCCGGGACATTGGAACCCGTCGGGTGGTGGTTTGGAGACGGTATGATTCCACGACCCAACCCAGGATTCGATTGGGTGATTCCGAGCCCATCCCGCTAAAGGAACGCATGACCTTGCGCATAATTATTGATCCCCGGGGCATTGGGATGCGTAGGGTGAAGGTCCAGCCCATTGTGCCCACCGTGGGTAAATAAAGTTGGGATTTGTATTTTACAATCCTGGTGAATAAAATATTTGGAATTTTGGTATAGTTGGAAATTGATACCATTGTAGTAAGTGAAATGAAAAATTGAATTGAATTGAATGTGGTTAATAACTTCTTTCATTGAATTAAAAATAATTGAAAAATTCATTAATTCATTGTTTTTTATGGTAAGTAAGATTTTCGAATCGTCTCCATGAACATCCCTAGTTGGTTGCTGTCCAATATGAGTGGTGACTTTGTCTGTCACCCGAAAAATTTACGATATTAACCGTTTGGGTTCTATACTTGGCTAAGCTGGGTTTTTACCACTTTATACAGGCATTAATATTTTTCATCAAATTACTTTTACTGTGGTTGGTGCGTCAGAAATTATTTTGCTTTCACCTGGATATTTGTATTTTGATATGTATTTTTGCTTTGATGTTGGGTGGAACATACAAAGAGTTGAATAAATTTGAAAGTTTTTTACTACGTTAAATAGTCTCGTGTGGCAACACTGTGGGTGCTTATTCAACACACCACGGTCTGCCATTTTCCTGAATTGACTCAACTGTCATTCAGCAAAATTAGCACCAGCACGAGGCAGGGTAAATGGATTTTCTTACGCAATAATTGGTAAGGTACAATCATTAAAGGTATAGTATGTAGCAATTGCGGTTATTTCATGTGTATTTTATTAATTACTTCCATTTTTCAGAAACAACGCCATATTCTGTTTGCCAGCGCAAAATATGTGTACTACGTGCACATATGCGAAAACCAACGCGGCCCCAGCTTCGAAAAGGGATGCATGAGGTGCACGTACGAGTTCGACGTGCCCGACAATGGCCCCGACTGCGGTGGTAGAAGCAGCACCCGCATTAGAACCATTGTTGGGCTCGGATAGAGCAACTACACCGTAGAAAAATCGACCGACCTGCCTGGAATTATTGCTGAAGAGCAAGCCGAAGAGGAGGCAGAAATTTGTTCTGGTGGTGACGGTGCTGGGAGAGGTAGGGATGGCGAAATTTCAACCATACTCAAATTTGCTGGCACAATACAGGAACAGGATAATAGCGCGACTACGCAATAAGCGCGACTGACTGAGGAGGCTGCTGAGGAGTTGGTGTTGCAGAAATCATTGCGTACACCTAGCAACCATACTGAACGCGCAAGACAGGAAAAGCGACAGGCTTTGCACGATCATAATCATAAATTCTCACGCAGCTGTGGCCTTATGAATGTTTATCCCTGTTGTTGGTATTTCTTGTGTGAGTTCGGTTGACGGGAACATGGATAATTTGTAATCCAGTAGAATACAAAATCAAAGTATCTGCTTTGCTTGATTATTTCAGATTTCCGTACTTAATTCAAAATATACCCCGCTGCGGTCAGGCCCGTTAGCGGAATCATTTCCGTCATCGCCGTGAAAGCGACAAACCAGCAAGGAAATTCTTTCGTGTAGTAATTTGTATGCGTTCCACACTCGATGATACGGATTCAACCGAAGCGGCGACAGAAAAGCCGGAAATATGCGATCGAATCTCCAGCGCTGATACATCAAATGGACAATTAAAATGTCACGACAATTATAATGCTCCACAATCGACTGATTCCGACACAGGCTATGGATATGGCTTGTATTTGCCTGAGAATGAACTGCAAGTGGAGTATGCTGATATGATGGGTGACAATTATCTAAGGTTGGTTTTGCATATCAAGCAGATATTGCTCACCAGTCGTTTCATTTAGAACAGCGCACATGTTAACACATTATTGAAAATAAGAAGAGTTTTATGAAGGGTCCGGCTGTATTTACATAAATATTCATGCTTCTACCTATGGTAGTGTGTGTTTGTATGTGTGGTTACATTATTGAATAATGGTAGATTTGGGAAATATAATATTTCACATACAGGAGTCTCATTCTGGCAATTAATGAAATCCCATTTAAGAAACTTGATAGGTCAAAATTACAAGGGCAAATGCATAGTACTTTTTGCTGTTCGTTAACATAAATTTCGCATATATGCGGGCTCTTAAATATGTACATATCACTACAATTCAATATGTTAAATAGTAATATCGTTGCGAATTGTTGTACACTTACTAAGGTTGTGCTATCCGTTTAATTACTACCACAACACTTGCTACAATCACTGCTATTGGCAATCGAGTTTTAAAGGAATGAGAAAGAAACTTAAAATTAAGTGAAATTCACCAATTGGGAACAAAAATTTATATACCCAACAAACGAAACGACCAGCGAAGTACGTATAATTGGAGGCAACCGATGCAGGGGTACAGCAGGAAACTAGACAAATGCGAAAAGTTGGCGAGAGTAGAAACATTTCCAGATGTTGGCAGGCAAAATAATCACGGACGACAATTGAACTGTAGAAGTACACCGGACAGGAAACACAAACTTAAAGCCCATAAATAATATATGAAATAGCTTAAACAAAACAAGTGTACAAACTTTCCAAAATTATTAGGTTTATTCAAACTTAAAAAACTTGGCCGGGGGCTTCGATTGCCTAAGCTTTCCATTTTTCGCGTAATAATATTTCTAGAATACACATAGATACACTGATTTTCATCAGACATATAAATATAATGAAATCTCGGAATTGATTGAGTTGTGAATAGGGTTTATATATGTATGGATAACATTTTTAGTGGTTGCGTGTATGTGTCCGTTGTGGGTAATAGAAAATAAATACTTGGTCCTCAACAGCCCAAGTCGTATAGGAAGAAAGAAAAACCAAGTGCAAAAAATCTGAAAAATAATGATTCAAACATTTATTTCCAGCTTCAGCTCCACTTGCGCCGTATCGCGTTGTAATTAGAAAATGGTACAAACCATTTTACACCCATTCAAAATTTTCAATGCAGAGGTACTTGTTCGTGGAGACTGCACCGAAGATGAATTTATCGATGCAGTGACGGCGAATCGTGTATATTTGCCCTGCTTATATGCTCACAACAAAATTTATCAGATTGCCATTGAGAAGGTCGATCGCTTAGCACGCAAGCGTTGCAGCTGATACGTGTTTATACAAAGAAACAGGGCACACCTCCCGATTTCGATGATGGTTTGATTTTGCGAAAGGGTGTCACGGTGGAAAACGTATGCCATGCCATACATCGTACATTGGCTGCTCAGTTTAAGTATGCGCTTGCATGGGGCACCTCTACGAAATATTCGCCACAACGCGTCGGCATATCGCATATAATGGCCGACGATGTTCGCGCGCTCATTTGCACAAAAAAAGTGACGAAACATAATTCGTCTGGAAGCCGACAAAATGTTGGTGTTTTTCATCTGCAAACAAAGCAGTGGATTCGGGGTCTATGTGTTCATCCACGCTATCACTTACCGACCCCGTTGAGGATTTGGACCTCGAGGAGTTTCTCACACAACATATGAACATATCGAATCGTGATCCCTTCAAGCACATTCCTGATTTGCCACATACATCCCATTCTTCTCTATGACTGGCACGTCATTAAAATCACAAGGACCTTTCTGCCGTTCGCGGACGCAGGTACACTAGAGGCATTTCTAGGACATGGGGTGAGTGGTTTTTTTGTTACCTTTTAGATAGAAGGGGGTTTATTGTAATTCTGGGGTCACTTCGGGCTTTGCCCTACGGTTAGGGTTTGTACAATAAATTGGGTGAATGATCTGACGATGGTCGGTTTTATGTCACCAGATCGACCCGAGGTTGACCGGGCGAATAACCACCAAAAATTTTTTTTTTTTGGTTTGCTTGTGGTTGGGTCAAGAAATGAGGGGTTAGGCAGATTTAGTCGAAATTGATTTTTCTGTTCTGTTTTCACTGGCGTGTGAGAGCAGGACCAATTTTGCAATGGGTCTTGTAATCTCCCCTCTTTCTGTCACAACATCTGCCACTCTGACCTGTTTGTCGGAACCGGGGTATAATTTCGTGACTCGTCCCAGTCTCCATTCATTAGGTGGTAGATTCTCTTCCTTGATCACAACAAGATCTCCTGATTGCAGATTCCTTTGTGGTTGCTTCCATTTTATGCGTTTTTGCATCTCATTCAGGTTTTTAAAACTTTTTACCCCGGCCTCCCACAATCCTCCCATGTGTGGAGCTGCCGCCGGTATGAAATGCCAAGAAATCAATTGGTGCGAATACTTTGATAGGGTGCTACTGCGTGCTTCAGCCATAAAGGCTTTGGCTTCGGATCGTAAAGATCGAGAAGCTCCGACAAAGTTAGTGCCATTGTCGGAATAAACGTTTTGCGGACCTCGTCTCGCAGTAAAACGGGCAAATGCAGCCAAGAAAGATGCGGTGCTGAGGTCGGTGGTAGCTTCGAGGTGTATGGTTTTGGTGGTGAAACATACAAATAAGCAGACCTACCCTTTTGAAATTCGGCATCCTCTACCGCGAAAGCTCTTAATATCAAAGGGTCCTGCGAAGTCTACCCCGCTATTTGTGAAGGCCCGGGAGAAGATGGTGCGTTCCTGGGGTAAGATGCCCATAATTTGCGTTTGAGTGCATACCTTACAACTATGAATGACAGATCGGATCATGTTCTTTACCAGTGGGATCCAATACTGTGTTCGGATTATGCGTAGCATGAGCTGATTTTCTCCATGAAGGGAAATTCGATGGATAAACTGAACTATGAGGCGAGACACCCTGCAATCATGCGGTAATATGATGGGGTGTCGTTCGTTATACGCCAAGTCTAACGAAGCACCTAAACGGCCTCCGATCCTCATAATATCAGCTTGGTCGATGAAAGGGTTGAGGGGCAAAATTTCACTTTTCGCTCCGATCGACTTATAAAATTTAAGACTCTTATATTCCTCTAAGCAATATTGCTTTTGAGAAAAGCTTATTAAGCGTTGAGTAGTTGCTTTGATTTCATCGGATGAAATGAGGCAAGACTTTGAAATGAAGATTTTGTTGTTGAGTATGTTCTTTGAAAGAATCTCAGAATGTATGAGATAACTCGCAAAGCCCTAGGGAGATCTGAAAATCGGTCGAGAAAACTGTTAATGTTGTTTGTATGCGCGGCAACAGTGTGAACCTGTATTCTTTTCTCTTCAATGACTGTGTTATAAATCTCTTCTTGTACTGGCCATTGGGAATTGTCTTCTTGCAGCCAAGAAGGTCCCTGCCACCACAAGGCATTGTCGATCATTTCGCTAGCTTATAATCCTCTGCTTGCTAAATCGGCAGGATTCGACGCAGAATCCACATGACGCCAGGTTTTGTTTCCAACCTTTTCTATTATTTTTGTTATTCGGTGTGCCACAAAGGTTGACCAAGAGCAGGGTGGTTTCCGAATCCAGGCCAGCACAATTGTTGAATCAGTCCAAAGATTGATCTTTAAATGGCTAAGGTTGAGATTGTCTGTGACCGCTTCGACAATGTCCGCTAATAGGACTGCACCACACAGTTCTAATCTAGGCAAAGATATTGTTTTTACTGGGGCCACTCTTGTTTTTGCCATGAGTAAGTTGACGAACACTTTTTTGGCAGTCTTAACCCGTAAGTAAATAGTTGCTCCATATGCCTTTTCTGATGCATCGCTAAACCCATGTATCTCGGCCTCTTCCGTTGGCGCGAATTGGACCCATCTTGGTATGCGGATGTTGTTGATTTCTGTATAATCACGCATAAATGCTAGCCATCGATCCAAAGTGGTTGACGATACTGCTTCATCCCAGCCTGTTTTTTTCCAGCCAAGAAATCTCCGGTCAGCAGGTGTTCATTAGGTATGCCTTGTAGTATTTCGCTACAGTTTGAGGTCCATTTCCTTAAGGGGAAACCAGCTGATTGTAATACGTGCGTTATCTCGTCTCTCGCTGTTATGGCAGGATCTATACTGTGCTCACCGGCGAGGACGTCATCGACGTACATACATCGCTTAAGAATGGTCGATGCTCGTGGGCGGGATGTTCCACGTCGTCGGCCAATTGATGTAATGTCCTTATCGCCAGGAATGGGGCGCAGTTGATACCAAAGGTCACGGTTTTTTAATTCATATAAACTGATTGGATCCTGAGGATTGTTTCTGAAAACTATGCGTTGATACTTTACTTGGTCTTCGTTTATCAGAATTTGCCGATACATTTTCTCGATATCACTATTGAAAACGTACTTAAACAATCTCCAACGCAGGATCAGTAAAACTGGACCTGGAAGGAGGACATCGTTCAGACTCACGCCGTTTGCGGTGGGACACGAGGCATTGAACACCACTCGGACCTTTGTTGAGACACTTTCTTCTTTCAGGACTGCATGGTGTGGTAGGAAGTAACAATCGGTGGAGTCCGCTGGCACGTTGTTAGTAATTTTCGTTATGTGTCCAAGTGTCTCGTATTCCTTAACAACCCGGTTGTATTCCGTTTGTAGTACAGGTTTCTTTGCTAGTCGTATCTCATTCCGGTAGAACTGAGAGCATGCACTTTTCAAGGAAGGCCCGAGGGAGACATGATTCGGAAAATCCTGTCGAAACGGTAGGGATACAACGTATTTTCCGTCAGAATCTCGTTGAGTTGTTGTTTTGAAAAGCTTTTCACAATAAGCGTCTTCTTCGCTTGCCTTCCGCTTTTTAGGAATCTCCTCTAATTCCCAGAAAGCCGCTAACTGCTTATCCACTGAAACTTCGTTGAAAAAGGAGACGATATTGGTGGAAGAACTCATAGTTTCTGCATTGCCGGTAATTATCCAACCAAACACGGTTTCTTGGGCAATAAGTGTATTAAGCACATTTTTTCTTAAACCATTTAGAATAAGTTGGGGATAAACGTCTCCGCCCAGGATAAAGTCAACTGGTCCGTTGACGAAGAACCTCTTATCCGCCAATACCAAGTCTGGGAATGCCTGCCTCGTCATTGCGCTTACTTGGCAAGTTGGCAGATTCCCAGTTAGCTGTGGTAGAACAAGAACCACTGTTTCGATATTGACTAGTGGGTATGTGACTGACCGCAGTTGTATTGCGCACGCTTCTTTAATTTGCGCAGAGTTAGTATTGTTGATTCCAGACACTTGAGCACAGAACCGCTGTGACGGAATGTTAATTCTGCGCTTGAGCTTTTCGGTAATGAATGAACACTCAGAACCCGAATCAATGAGTGCTCTAGCACAAAAATTTGTGCCATTATAAAATATGTTGACACGTGCCGTACCTAATAGCACTCCCACATTTGTGTTTGCGTAGCAAGAGTTAACGTTTTTCACAGCTTTATCATTATTATTCGTAGATTCTCGTCTCCATTGTGCTTGCCTTGAAGTGGAAGGTATGTCATCTTGGGGGTTCGGAGTTCCCCTCTGAGCTGTTGCTTTGGGCTGGAATGCTTGCACATGGAGCAGTGTGTGATGTCGCGAGTGACATGTACTGCAATTGAAGGAGCTTGTGCATCTTGACACCGTGTGTCCAAATGATAAGCAATTCAAGCAACAATTATTGCTCTTGATATACTCTATTTTTTGAGTCGTGGTTAGTTTCGCAATTTGCGGTCATTACTTTGGCAAATTTTACATGAATGTTGCTTAACGTTCGTTGGATAAGCGCCAAATCTTTTTGGAGGAATGTCAGTGTTTTGTCACAGGCTTTGTGGCTTCGGTGCCTGTGAAATTTTACTCGCTCTCAAGCCTGACACTGTTTCCATCGTCTGAAAACAATTTGAGAGGAATCGATCCAAATCCTCCCATTTTGATATTTCGGTTTTGTTTTCAATGGATTGTTCCCATAGTGCCAGCGTGCATTCTCACAGTTTAGTTGAGCACAAGTATGTAATGATTGCATCCCAATTAGAGATGTCAATTTGATGACACTGAAGTGATGAGATGCAATTATTTATATCGCGTTGCAACTTTTTGATAGAGCTACCGCATTCGCTCTCAACTGACTTTAGGCTAAATAGAAGCTTTAGTTGTGTGTTGACTAGTATACGTTTGTTTTCGTATCTGTCACTGAGGTTTTTCCAGGCTGTTGAAAAACCTTAATTTGTGGGGCACCTTTGCACAATTTCTTTCGCTTCCCCTTGGGTTTTTTGGTTGAGATGAAATAGTTTTTCAACCGGGGTAAGACGTTTGTTTATTATGTATATAGCCGAGAACATATCTCGGAAGGAAGGCCATGAGAGATAATCTCCCCTAAATATGTCTGTATCTTGTATTTTATATTTTTTCTTTATTGCTATGAGGTCTTTTGAAGATAGCTGTGTTGAACCAACGAGTTCGTCATAAGCTACCTTCGTTTTTCCCCATAAAGCTTTGAGTTCGTCTTGCTCAATTGCAATTGAGTGTTTTGTATGTTCAGTTGCATCAGCGCTGTTGTAGTCAGTTTCGAATTCTGCTACTGAGTCTGCCAAACGAATGAAAGTTTCCATTTTTCGCTTTTCTATTGCTATGACAGTAGTTGAAAAAGCTTTCTAGAAAATATTTATTGTATCTATCGAAACCTCTGCCAAAAAAAATAGTACCCTAGTCACGCCAGCAAAATAACACAAACGCCCCTTTAATAAATCACAACTTGGTTTTGTGTATGCAAGAATGTGCATATAAAATGTAATAGTATATTTATTAATTCAATTGTATATATATATATTGTTAATATGTATTACTCTCTCTAGTTCACTCGCCACCCAACGACCGGTGATTTCAAGGGTATATAGTAAATTGTTACATACGCGTATATGGAATATAAAAAAGAATATTTGCACGGCCGCGTATACGGAATATACGCAACAGTGCAACGTTTTACAATATTTATCCAAACAATATTTACACGGCCGCGTATACGGAGTATACGCAACAGTGTAAAGGTTTATTTTAATCTCACAAATTCTCAAACTCAATTTTTTTTTTTTTTTGACAATGCAATAAGTGATTGTGTCGCCGCAAGTTTGAAGAAGAAGAATCAGTGTGCAAGGTGATATTCAAGGTTATGTGCAAAATGAACACTTACAAAATAAAGTGATTTAGACACTTCAACCGCTTCACGTAACAATTAATAAGTGCAAGATAAACTTTTTCGATATCGAATTAAATGCCATGCACTTGGAAAGTGATTAGATTCGTTTAAAATTCGATCATTTGATGGAATCAGCAATGAAACAACAACACAGTGCGCGAAGTGATCAATAATATATGTGAACGTGCGTACATTGTGCAAACCGGTGATTTGTGAAATTTGTTTGGAAAAGTCTTACACAAAATCAATGTTCGCGCGTAAATTCTTTCTAAACTGAACAATATTATGTGTGAAAACGCGGATTTATTGTGCAACAAAAGAAAATTTATTAATATTATTGTGCGCGCCTCAAAATGTGTCTTTACTGAGTATTCTTCTTCACTCTTACATTTGCGTTACATACAAAAAAAAACGGAGGAGCACTGAAATTCAAACCACGTACCTTGTGCATATAAAAATTTGGAATGATTGCAGTGCTGATTTGTTTTAAATTTGTTCTCTGTCCGGTGCGGATGCAAGTGTTGTGATGTGCTGGTGACTCGTTTGTCTTAAGCTTCTAGCTTCGATATGGATACCAAGTGCTGGATTAATTTCCTTGGGATATTATGCGGTGTAAACTCGCTGATGAATTGATAGCTGATATCTGTTGAGATAGTGGACTGTAAGAACGGGGTAAAGATTTATAGAAAAAAGAAGAAATGAACGATTGGTTTGGTATAAGAAAATAATTGAATTTATTCAATTTAAATCGTTATAAATCGGAATATCTGTGATTATGTGGTAGTATAAAAATGTAGAAATTACCTCCGTAGTGGCGTGGTGGCTGCTGTGTAACCTGTGTCTCTCGTCTTCGGAAAAGAAGAGCCGTGTCGGAATTTGTTTAAACTGCCGTTGAACCGTCAAACAGTGCCATTTCGTTAACTTTCCCCTTAACTAAGTGCACCGTTTGGCGGCAAGTACCGGCATTCCAAAATGTGCAAATTACTGTGTGTGTATGTGTGTTGTATGTGTGGGTGTGTATGTGTGTGTTTTTTTTTTTTTTTTTTCGGTTACGACCAGGGATGCGAGGGATAATTCGATAGATACGAGCAGCCCGTACTGCCCGCATGCCCGATTTGCCTCCTGACACCTACGGACTAAACCGAACCTCCTTCGTACGCTGGGCCTGTTGCACCTCTGCGGGACTATCAATTCCGATATTACTTCGCAGGGCAGGCACTGGACGTTATTGCGCGATTTGCGTTGCGCTCGTCTATTCTTAACCGTTTTATTACCGCCGTGATAATATCTGCACACTTTTTCCATACGTTTTCTTCAGTCAACATTGCTTTCAGCAAGCCCTCGGGGGTAGCGTTCATTGTCAAATCTGTGGCATTCCATTAGTATGTGCTCTGCGTTTTATGTTTTCCCATCGCAATGTAGGCAGTGGGGATGTTCGGCATGTTTGAACTTATGTAAGTATTGGCGAAGACAGCCATGCCCGGTGAGGAACTGCGTTAGATAAAAATCAGTATCTCCGTGTTTTCTTTTGATCCATTCACCTACATTTGGGATCAATTTCTTCGTCCATCGACCTTTCAAGACGAGTCCTACCTGTTTTGCCACTCGTCGATGCTCTGTTGCAATATTTTGCTGCGTTCACTTGGACTGCGCTTGATCTCTGCTGCAGCTCTGGCGCATATGTCCATCGGACATCTTCCAGCCAGCAAATTTGCTGCTTCATCTGACACTGTCCCGAACGCTTCGGTCTTATGTTCCGCTAGCTCCAGTCCTGCTGTTTGAAGCCAAGTTTTGGCAGAGGCTATAGTGTCGGTGCACATGCGTGACACGTCTACTAAGTGTTTTGCGACAACTACGATCGCGATATCATCAGCGTATCCTATAATCGACACTCCTTCTGCTTTTTCTATTCTCCGGATGCCATCATACATTATATTCCAAAGAAGCGGTCCAAGGACTGACCCCTGGGGTACACCTCCAGTAACATGGTACTTTTTTGGTCCTTCGTTGGTGTCATAGAAGAGCTCTCTTTCGCTGAAATAGTTATTCATTACTCGAATTAAATAGTGTGGAGTATTCATTGCCATCATCGCAGTTATTATTCGGCTCCAGTTGGCAGAATTGAAAGCGTTTTTTACGTCCAACGTGATTACAGCACAGTACTGCTTGGCTCCTTCAAACCATATCTTGCCTTCGAGGGCTTTTCGCGCTATCTCACAAACGGCCGATATTGCATCGACAGTTGAACGTTTCATCCGGAAGCCATATTGCCACCTTGAGAGGCCCTGATCACCTTCCGTGATTTTTTGAATCCGGGCGCAGATTCCAGCATGCACAGGGGCCTATATGACGATGGTTCTTCCGGTGGCTTGTTGCCTTTGGGCAGTAAGACTAGCCATTGGCGCTTCCATTTCTTTGGGAAAATGCCTTCTTTGATGCACTTCGTGTATAATCCACAAAAGAGTTCTGTTTTCTTCTTAATAATGTATTTGAGAATCCCATTTGGAATGCCGTCCATGCCTGGTGACTTTTTGCTTTTTATTTTTGCAGTAGCAGCGAGCAGTTCTTCCTTTGTTACTGGCGGGATTTCAGAAATTTCTAACGCGAATGCTTGCGGCGCTTGGTGTACGCCTTGCTGTGGAAAGAGCCCAAAAACTATGCGCTTCATTATTGTGGGACATATGGGTGGCTTGGCCTTGCTCCATTTCAATTTTCTTAGCACAATGTTATAGCCATTGCCCCAGGGGTTGTCGTCAACGTCCTTTATTAATTCTAGGAAGGCCTGACGTTTGCTTTGCTGTATAGCTTTTCGTAGAGCCCGTCGCTTGCTCTTATATTCGGTTTGGAGGCGTAGGTATTCAGGGGAATTCCTGGCTATCTGCCTTTGATGTTGTCGCCGCAGTTTAAGAGACTCAGAGCGCAGTTTTGCGATTTCTTCTTTCCACCAGTAGACTGGGGCTCTTCTGTTTCCACTTCTTTTCCGTGGCATTGATGCGTGGCATATATTGCTGACCATCCTCATGCGTTTACTAGCACATTTGTCGATATTCTCATTTCTACCGTCGAGCGCGTCTGGCAACAGCTCTGTCATATATTCTATCATACTGTTGTCCAACAATTTCCTTCTCCATCCGATGCTCTGTACTTTCAGAGTTTTCGTTTTTCGCGCGTTGTTTCTCGGTTGGTTAATTTCGATGGATATCGCAAAGTGGTCACTATAGGTGAAGCTCTCAGAGACTTTCCATTTAATTCTGTTGAATAACGACGTGCTGCAAAACGTCAGGTTGATAATCGATCCCGCGGTTCCTTTCTGGTAAGTGTTTTTGCTTCCATTATTTAACAGTATGATGTCTAGATTAGGGAAGGCTTCAAGTAGAGCCTGGCCTCTGGGGGTTGGTTTTTAGCTTCCCCATTCCACTGCCCATGCGTTGAAATCCCCGGCGATGATGACTGGTGTTTTGCCGGCAGCATCGGATGCCAGGCGTCTTAGCATATTCTTATAGCTTTCGAGCGATTCGCTTGGGGGCGCGTAGCAGCTATAGAGGTGGATTCCCCCCATTTTCGCATAGATGAATCCCTCCTCTTGGTTATTGCCAATGGCTTCAAAGGGGAGAGCCCCGCATGCCCAGACTGCAGCTTTCTTTCTTTTGTCCTGCAGCCAATTTCCTTCAGTAAACGGTGCTCTATATTGCTCGCTGATGAGTGCGACGTCAATCTTTTGCTCGAAGGCTAACTGTTTTAGGAGGTCTTGTGCCGCTTCGCAGTGGTTAAGATTTATTTGCAGGCATTTCATCATATCTTCAGTTGGTTTACTGCTTTTTTATACGCCGGACATCTGAAGCTTCCCGTGGGATGACTCTGTGAAACGCCAGTCCCTGATTTGCAGATGACACATTTGGGCTCTGCCGTGCACTGCTTGGCAAGGTGGCCTTTCTCTCCGCAGCGCAAACATGAGCCACTACGGTCTTCTGTCGATTTACAGTGCCTTGCGATGTGTCCAAATTCGAGGCATCGGAAACACATTAGTGGACTGACCTGCTCCCGTATTCGGCAGTTAACCCAGCCCACACGGATTCGTCCCGCCTCCACCAGGATTTTCGTGTCTCGGACTGCAACACTTACTGTCGCAGTTTGCGTGCCATTTCGTGTCGGCTTCAAGGACTTTACTGCAACCAGTTTTCCGTAATTCACTTCTGGAAATTGTTGTTTTATTGCGTTGGCAATATCTTCTTCTGTTGTGGCAACATCCACATCGCGGATTTCAACATTCACTGTGTGGCTCAGGATCCTAACATTTGCGGCATCATTAAGAACTGCTGACGCTCGTTCTTTGAATTTATTCGCCATCTGACCAGATTTATCACGGAGTTGGACAAGCAAATCTCCTTTCGCTGTTGTTGTGATTCGGTTTACGCTCTCGCCTAGTTCTTTCATATCTGGTTGTAGCTTCATTTGCCGGATAATATCCGCATACGTCATTTTGCTAGTTTTCGAAACGATAACCGCGTCAGGCCTGGACAGTTTCCTTGCCGTCTTGCTGAGTTTTCTTGTATTTTTCGCCAACGTCCATTGCTCGTTTTTGTTCCGTGTCTCGGTCGCCTTGGGTTCTTTGCTGGAGCTTTTTGCGTCTGCGCCGGTTTCGTTCAAAACCCTCTTTTTCACCTCTTTCTCTGGTTGCACATGCTGGTCTCTTGTGCTGGTGTTACCTTGGCTGCGTTTGTTGCGCTGGTTCGCTGCCTGGCTGTGCAGTTTGGCGATTTCTCCAACAAGGTCTCGCATTGGTTGGTGGATAGTTCTTCTACCCCCGCCGATCATGCTTAATAGCAAGTTAATTTTTGCCCCCAACTCCTTCATGGGGTTTTTTGCATGCGTGAATCAACGCGGCTAATGTCCGGCGGAGAGGAATGCGCCCGCGTGTTTCCGACCATCTTTTCGGCGCTCAATATGGCTTTAAGACCTTTTGGGGCCCCCTGTGGGGCATCTTCTGGTTCCTGTAGCATTAAACGGGGACGCTTAGCGAAAGGATTTATTAAAGAATCCGATGTAGTGCGACCTTCGGATTCCTCTATATTTCGCCCTGGAGGGGGCGATCTGGAAACACTCATATTTTGGGTTCTCGTTGGGGTATGTTATTTTTTTAATTTTTATCTAGATAATATATATCTTTGTTATTAGTTATTGCTGTTATCGATTAGATTTGTTATTATTGTTATTTATTATAGTTTTTTTTTATTTTTTATTGTGGTGTTTCGGTTTTATTTTGTTTAGTTTAATATAAGTTATATATGTGCGTTTACTATTTTGTTTTTGGTATTTCTTCTATTATTGATGTTGTAAGTTATTATATGATGTGTTTTAATTTATTAATGTATAAATATTATTGCTATTTAATTTATTGGGTTACTTTAATTTATGTTGATAGCACGCGTTTAGCCTTTTAATCTGTTATTTCGTTTAATTTTATTAGTATTAATTTTTGGTTATTATTATTATTAGTTGTTATCTTTACTGCGCTTAATTTTGTTAATATTATAATTATTTTCCTTTTTATATAGTTTTTTAAATATTTTAAGAACTTAAGACCCACCCTATTTTTCTAGTGCTTAGAGGCGTGTTTAATAGTCACTGCACAAGTACAGTGCTTTCGCAACTATCACTGAGTTTCTCGTTGCTAACAGCTGTTCCTGCTCTTGGAAGAGAAGCTCAGCTGTATTTGACAACATTTTCAGCACGTTTGCCTTTTAGCTATATTGTTTGTTTCACTTTTTTAATTTCACAAAAGTTATTTTCGCGCGTTTTCTGAAAATAAGGGGGAATAAAGAGAAAAAAAAACCAAGGAATGTTTGTTTTTCCGTGAATTTCTGGTTTTCCGTCGAAAACCGGTATCACCCGCACACTTGGAGCTTACAAAGGATAACCAGGAACTTCCCAGGTATGTTGTGTGGCAAATCCCTCTTTAAGGCCTCCTATTTTCACTTGAATTTTCCTTTATTTAGAGGACGATTTCAAAAACTCGGCTTTTCACAAGTAAATAAAACACAGGTATATGTGTATTTGTGTGTATGTGTGTGTGTGTGTGCGCGCGCATGCAAACCATTTACTAGGGTTGCGCGCCCGGTTTGTCGGTCGAAGGAGGGTGGCGATGATATTTAGGCCGGAAGCCTAAACATAGGTGGTATGTAGCAACTGTACAGTATGATGCCTGAAATTTTCACGCAGACGAAGAATACGTTTGATTTAAGTTTTTCTATTGGAAGCGGTTTATGAGCACAACTCCATACTGCTGATAGCCCTGCATTATCCTTGGCCCATAGTTGAGAGTCTACCACTTCATATGGTTCACTCAATAGAGCTACATCGATATTCAATTCTATTACAGACTGCTGCAGCAATTCTTGTGCCGCCTTGCAGTGATTTGGATTTAGTTGCAAAAGCTTCATAGTTTACGTGCCTTTTGTCCTGCCTCTATAAATAAAGGGCATCCTCTTCCACCTGTCCTGTGCTTTACATCCGTCAAGTTTTTCCTCGCGCATATAGCACACCTCATTTCTTCCTTGCAGTCACGGGCCATATGACTTGAGTCACCGCAGTTGAAACACGATCGTTTCTTGGGTTTTTTTTTCGGTTACGACCAAGGAGGGGGAATCTTCATAGATACGTGCTGCCCGCATGCCCGACTTGCCTCCTGGCACCTACGGACTAAAAACCAACCTCCTTCTTACGCTAGGCCTGCGGGACTATCAATTCCGATATTACTTCGCAGGGCAGGCACTGGACGTTATTCTTCGTCTTCACTCAGCGTGCGTTATAATTCTGCGTGGTTCGCGTTTCGCTCGTCTATTCGAAGTCTTTTCATTACTCCCGTGATGGTGTCTACACATTTGTGCCAAATATCTTTATCGGACAGCATAACCTTCAGCAAGCCTTCCGGAGACACTGCTTTTCCCATATATCGTTCCAGATCGTTGCGTTCTGTGTCGAATCTGTGGCAGTCCATCATTATGTGTTCTGCGCTTTCAATTTACCCATCGGAGTGTAGGCAGAAGGGGTGATAAACGTGCTTGTATTTATGTAAATATTGTCGGAAGCAGCCATGCCCGGTAAGGAATTGGATAAGGTAGAAGTTTGTTTCTCCGTGTTTTCTCTTAATCCACTCGTTTACCCTTGGGATCAATCTCTTTGTCCAACGTCCTTTTGGGGACGAGTCCCACCTTTGTTGCCACTCGTCGATTCTTTGTTGCAGTATCTTGCTGCGTTCGCTTGGGCTATGTTTAATTGCTGCCACCGTTCTGGCAGCTATGTCTACCGGGCATCTTCCAGCCAGCCTCGTCTGCAACAGTGACGAATGCACAGCATATTCTAAGGGATGATAATCTGTGCACCGAGGCTGGTGCTCTCATGAATGAGGTTATAGGAGTCGCGCTTGATCAGATTGGTGCCGCATGCATTAAAATTTATGAGCTGACGCTCGCAATCAGGGTTCTTTGTTTATGTTTTGAGCCTACCATATTTGGCATGAGACACCGAGATATTTTAAAGTTGGCGCTGACGTTACAGTGTGTTCTTCTATGCGGATTCGAATATTTTCCAGCTATTTTCGACTGGTCATGAGCAATGTCTCTGTCTTGTGATCAGCAAACTCTAGTCCTGCGTTCTGCAGCCAAGTTTTTGATGACGCTATTGCTTCGCTGCACATGCGCGTCACGTCCACCAGATGTTTCGCCACTACTACGATCGCTATGTCATCCGCATAGCCTATTATAGACACACCTTCGGGTTTTTCAATTTTAAGGATACCATCATACATGATGTTCCAAAGGATTGGTCCGAGGACCGAACCCTGCAGCACACCACCTGTGACATGATACCTTTTTCTTTATTCGTATCATAAAATAGCTCCCTTTCGCTAAAATAGTTTAGGAGTATGCGCGTCAAGTAGTCCGTAACTTTCATCTCCATTAACGCCTTAATTATGTGGTTCCAGTTGGCGGAGTTGAACGCATTCTTTACATCCAGCGTGACAACAGCGCAGTACTGTTTTGTTCCTTCGAACAATCTTTTGCCCTCGAGTGCTTTTTGTGCTATTTCGCAGACAGACGCAATGGAATCGACAGTTGACCGCATTTTTCGGAAGCCGTATTGTTGATAAGAGAGTGCCCTGTCACCCTCCGTGATCTCTTGGAGTCGCGCGCATATAATTGCTTCCAGTGTTTTTCCTGCTGTGTCTAACATGCACAGAGGTCTATATGATGACGGCTCTTCTGGGGGCTTATTACCTTTGGGTAGTAAAACTAGCCGTTGACCATTTCTTTGAAAGGTGCCTTCTTACTACCGGAAATTTCAATGCCTAAAACTGGAGAGGGAGCTCCTACTTCCACCCTCTGCTATCACACTGGGAATCGCAACGGCAGAAACAGAAAATGTATCGCGTCTGTTATTTGAGGAGGTTTGATTACCAAAGGCCAATTTTTCATTTGTGTGTATTTGATTTCTAAACATTTTATTTTGAAATAATTTGTGATAAAAACAAAAGAGCTCTGAAATTAATAAAATGATGTTAATAAATACAAAAATTCTTCCTTTATTATTTATTCTCTGAGACCTTAATCTCAAACCCTAAAAATGCCCCAAAAAGATACAACGCTTTTGCAGTGGAAAAAGGTCATGGCCAAAACACCACTTTTATTTTAAAACAATACTATAATAGTTGGCATTAGGTAAAGTATTGTAGCAGGGAAGTAACCCTTTCCATTCCACTCTCTTGATCCATATTATTAAGGGCATCATTTTCTTCTTCAGCATTTTCATCCAATTCCTCGCTTTCATTGTCAGTGTCTTCAGTGGGTTGCATATTTTCACTACTCCTTCCGATGCTACAGGCAATATTGTGTAAGATGGCACAAACTATGACTGTCTTTCCTGCAAACTCAGGCCTCAGTCGCAAATAATTTAGACACGGGAATCTTTCTTTAAGAATGCCAAAACTATTTTCAATTATGCGGCGTGTTTTTTTGTGGCAACGATTGAAAACTTCTTCAGCAGGATTATTGGGATTTCGGCGTAATGGTGGTATCAACCAGTTTTTCAATCCATAACCACTATCACCTAAAACAACAGCATCCGGAAATGGTCTCCATCCATTGTCAAATCTTTGACTTACAGCCGAATTCCGTAGCACCCTTGAGTCATGAACGCTGCCCGGCCAACTTGCATTTACACTGTAAAATGTGTAGTCTGGCCCACATATCATAATAATAATAATAATCCCAACGGTTGTATCCCTCCATACCCGCCCGACCGATGCGAGGGGCGCATCCGCATGACGCACGGATATATAAAAAAAAAAAAAATTTGTTTTTTCATATATATTGCGCCGAGTCATGAAAGGCAGAGGTTTGTTAAGTGTCGAGATCTAAAACTGTTCAGCTACAGAACAAATGCTCATCAGCTGATCGAATAGTAATATATGTATATGTATGTATGTATTAATTATTGAGAGGATTGAGTATAGTTTTCTTTATGTAAAAAAGTGAGTCTGAAATATCAAAAGAACCGGAGTGAGTGTTAAAATCCTGACACAAACTACGGAGTGGCTCATTTAACTCAAAATTACTTTTACATGGCTTCAGAAAGAGAGGCCGGAAATGTCTTGAAATTCTGGAGGGAACGTTAAGTTTTATTTCGCTAAGAAGATATGGGCTAGAGATCAAGCCTGTCAGTAACTTGACCAAAAATACAATGCCTAGCATTTCTCTACGACTAGCAAGTGTAGGAAGATTAATGAGTTTTAAACGACTTATATATGGCGGCAAGTTGTACTGAGAATCCCAACGAAAATTTCTTAAAGCAAAAAGCAGAAATTGTTTTTGAATGAACTCTATTCTGTCGGAATGAACTTGATAGCGCGGGTTCCAAACAACAGATCCATATTCCAGTATGGGCCTCACTAACGTTGTGAACAGAGCCTTCGTGATGTAAGGGTCATTGAATTCTTTTGACCACCGTTTTACAAATGCAAAAACACCCTTGGCTTTGTTAACTGTAACATTGATGTGAAGAAGTTATGGTTACCTATTTCATAAGATGCTGGTTGAACTGCTCTGCGAGAAAAGCACATTACTTTACATTTTTTAAGGTTTACACACATTCAATGAGTGGTTTCCATGCCGGTCAACATATCCTTCCTCGTGTAATGGAGGCGCATCAATTTTAATGATTGTGCCATCAACGCAACCACACACAGAAGGGAATCCACCCATCAGAAAAAACTTTTCAGCAATACCACTGACATCATCGGGCCATCGCACTGTTTTTTGAAATAAAACGTCTATTACAATGTCGACAACTCTATGGATGGTTCTGCAAACTGTGGATTTTGCAACACCATGCAAAGCTGCAACTCCATGGTACTGGCAACCATTTCCGAGCCAATGCAGGCACAGTAGCAGTTGATTTTCAGCCGACAAAGCATGACTACACTGTGTATTGTGCTTTAATTTTTGTCCAACATTATTTAAAAGAAAATCCACCTGGATTGGATTTAAACGGAAGCACTCTTTAAAATTGAAATTTTGTAGTCCCGAAAAATTAATTCGGTCTCTATAATTTCTAGCTTTAACCGCGTCTTCACTATTGTCGAACAAAAACTCACGTCTTAACATTTTGAAAGCTTGACTAGTTATGATAATATGAATTTGCAAAGCGATCATTTACCTTGCAAATTTTTGACAAACTTATCAAATTTTGCTTTGCAAAAATAGAGTTTACAGTTTTTGTGGAACGGAACAGCATAATTATATGCAAAGTCTTTGCGAATTACACTTTTCAATATAAGTTTTGCACTTTGCACAAGATAACGTACGTGGAACAGAAATTACAAAGAGAACATAAAAATTGCAAAGACTTTGCAAATTACACTTATCAATTTCAACTTATCACTTATCAAATTTCATAGTTCTGTGGAACAGAAAGCTTTGCAAATTGACGAAAAATTTGCAAAGTACAAAGTGAAAAGTTGATAGTTTGTTTTGTGGAATAGGGCCCAGCTTAACTAGTGTATTAGCGCATGTGTTAGGGCTTTCATGGTTTCCATCGAGTGTGTCTGGAAAGAGTTCCGTCTTATATTCCAACATGCTGTTATCAAGATTTTTTGTTTTCCAACCGATTCTCTGAACTTTCGACCCTTTTTTCCTATTCGAAGAGTTTCGGTGCGAGTGTATGGTAAATTTTGTCGGAAACATCCCATGTTATGTTATTATATATTGGAGGACTGCTAACTCTAAATAGGTCAGCATGGCGCAAAGTTCTGCTAGGAACATTGAAATATACTCTGCTAAGTAGTAAAGGGCAATCAACATTACCAGCAATAACATCAAATATAAAAGAAATAGACAAAAAAATACGACGATTATGCAACGACATTAAATAAATAATTGACAACGCGAAAAATAAGAAGGAATAGGCTCAGAGAAGTTCAGTGAACGCAATGCATAACGAACAAACACCCGCTGAACTGATTCGAGCCTATTAATGTGTGTTTGGTAATAAGGTCTCCAAATATAGGCGGCATACTCTAATCTTGAACGAACAAAAGCAGAGAACAACATCTTATGGGTGTAAGGATTAGTAGACGCAGAGCTATTGCGACGCACAAATGCAAGCATTGAAAATGAGTTCGCTACCACATAATTAATATGCTTGACAAACGTTAACTTCGAATCAAAAAAAAACACCAAGGTCTTTGACCTCATTGATAGAGACCAAGCGAGTATCTGAAATACAGTAGGTCGTCGAAAGTGGTGCTCGTTGTTTTGAAAAGGTTATTTGATGACATTTACTTATGTTCAGCGACATACGATTCCGAATACACCAAAGAAAAAGTCTGTCTATATCGGCTTGAAGTAATAGCGAATCATTGATAGATCTGATAACGGAATAGATTTTCAGATCATCAGCATACAAAAGATATTTAGCAGTAGAAAAGCAGGACCCAATGTCATTTATAAATAATAAAAAGAATAGAGGGCCTAATATACTACCTTGCGGAACTCCGGAAGTGAGTGAAATGGATTTCGAAGAAATACCGTCCAGAACAACAGAGCTAGTTCTGTGCGATAAATAGGCCATTATCCATTGGAGGAAGGTCGAAAGAAAGCCAAGCTTCGTACTAAATATGTATGTGAAATTATATCAAATGCCTTTGAAAAGTCCGTGTATATAGTATCCACTTGAAACCCGTTTTGGAAACTATTTAGACAGTCTTCTGTAAAAACAGCAAGATTAGTCACCGTAGATCTTCCTGAAACAAAACCATGTTGCTGAGGACAAATAACATGCCCTAAATTATTAAATAGGCTATTTTTGATAATACATTCAAAAAGTTTAGAGACTGTGGTTAACTTAGAAATAGGGCGGTAATTACTAACATCACTCTTATTTCCACTCTTAAAAATAGGAGATATAGACGTGTGCTTCCAATCGTCGATGAATATCCCCGAATATAGTGATTTGTTAAAGATGTATTTTAAGGGTTCTACTTAAGAAACGCAATTTTTTAGCAATATGACAGACATGCCATCGTCATCTGTTTGGCTGGAATGTTTAAGGTTTTGAATACCAGTCACAATATCTTCATCTGTAAGAATTAGAGAGCCCACATTGAACGAAACACATTCTTCGCGCCTATCATTGGAAGCAGTAACGTCATCTTCACAATCCGCAGCTAACACGTCATCGTCCGAGACAAATTTTGGCGAAAAGATTAGCTGCATCGCTTAATGAGGATGTAGTGTCATCTTTGTAGAAAACAGAAGTGGGAATACTAGAGCTATTCTTCATGGATTTGATATATCGCCAAAAGCATTTAGGATTATTTTTGATGCTGCTTTCAAAATTAGCAATGTAACTTTTATAACATGCCCTATTTAGATTATTAAACGGATCTCTATACGTAGAATAAGAGACAAAGTATTTGTTATCATTGGTTGATTTAAACTTTTTAAAAAACTTGTTTCTGAGGTTCTTAAGAGGCTTCAACTCTCTTGTGTGTGCCAAGGATTGGTCAGAGGACCGAATCCTGCGACACACCACCTGTGACATGATACCTTTTTAGGCCTTCATTCGTATCAGAAAATATCTCTCTTTCGCTCAAATAGTTAAGGAGTATGCGCGTCAAGTAGTCCGGAACTTTCATCTCCATTAACGCCTTAATTATGTGGTTCCAGTTGGCGGAGTTGAACGCATTCTTTACATCCAGCGTGACAACAGCGCAGTACTGTTTTGTTCCTTCGAACAATCTTTTGCCCTCGAGTGCTTTTCGTGCTATTTCGCAGACAGACGCAATGAAATCGACAGTTGACCGCATTTTTCGGAAGCCGTATTGTTGATTCGAGAGTCCCCTGTCACCCTCCGTGATCTCTTGGAGTCGAGCGCATATAATTGCTTCCAGTGTTTTTCCTGCTGTGTCTAACATGCACAGAGGTCTATATGATGACGGCTCTTCTGGGGGCTTATTACCTTTGGGTAGTAAAACTAGCCGTTGACGCTTCCATTTCTTTGAAAGGTGCCTTCTTGAATACACTGCGTGTACAGTTTGCTAAAGGTTTCAGTCTTCTTCTTAATAATGTACTTCAGAATGGTATTTAGTATACCGTCCATGCCTGGGGACTTATTGCGTTTGATTTTTCCTGCAGCGGCGAGCACTTCGGTTTTTGTTACTGGCGTAATCTTGGTGGGCACTAGTTTTAGCTCTCTTGATGCGCTACATGCTTCTTGCTGCGGGAAAAGCCCTGAGACAATGCGTTTCATTATATGTGGACATACTGGCGGCTTGGCGTTGCGCCCTTTAAGTTTTTTCAGGACGATGTGGTATCCGCTGCCCCAGGAGTTGTCGTCCACGTCTTTAATAAGTTTTGGATTTATTTTCGCAGTCTCATTCTCCCATTTTTATACGCATCTTGGAAGTATTGATTCTCGAAATTGTTCCTCGCCCTCTGCCGTTGGTATTGTCGCCGCATTCTTAAACAAATGTCGGTGACCAGCTTAACTAGTGTATTAGCGCATGTGTTAGGGCTTCCATGGTTTCCATCGAGTGTGTCTGGAAGGAGTTCCGTCATATATTCAAACATGCTGTTATCAAGACTTTTTGTTTTTCAACCGATTCTCTGAACTTTCGACCCTTTTTTCCTATTCGAAGAGTTTCGGTGCGAGTGTATGGTAAATTTAATGGCAAAGTGGTCGCTGAATGCAAATTCGTCGGAAACATCCCATGTTATGTTATTATATATTGGAGGACTGCTATAAGGTCAGGTCAATGATTGAACCCTCGTGGCCCTTTTGGAATGTGTTTTTCCTTCCGTTATTGAGTAGCATGACGTTAAGACTGGCAAAAGCTTTAAGAAGCGCCTGACTCCGTGGAGTTGTTTTTGAGCTACGCCATTCGACCGCCCATGCGTTGTACTCTCCAGATATTATGAGAGGTGTTTTCCCCGACGCGTCTGCTACCAGACGACTTAGCATGTTGTTATAAGAATCTAACGGTTCACTTGGTGGCGCGTAGCAGCTCTAAAAGTGGATTTTGCCAATTTTTGCGTAGATAAAGCAATGCTGTTGGTTGTTTTCCATGGATTTAATGGGGAAGTCTCCGCATGCCCATATTGCAGTTTTTGTCCCTTTGTCTTGCAGCCAAATTCCTTCCACTGAGGGTTCTTTGTACTGCTCGCTGATGAGCGCAATATTAATCTTTTGTTCGTAGACTGCTTGCTACGTCGCCGGTTTTGTCGCGTAATTGGACTAGTAAGTCTCCCCTAGATGTGGCGCCAATTTTGTTGATGCTTTGCCATAGTTCTTGCATTGCGGGTTGCTTCTTCATTTGCTTGATGATATTTATTTATTTATTTATTTATTTATTTCTAAGGTCTATGAACAAAATATTCTTACAGACTACACATATTATAAATATTATAAGTTACATAAAAAGGTTTTAAGTCGATTACAAAACATAGGCTTCGGCAGAGAGAGATCAATGTCTAAAGAGCTGGGAATTAGATTGATTTCTTGCAACGTCCTATTTAAAGGGGAATTTTTATTATGAGTTTTACTCATAGCAATTTTAAATAGGTCAGCATGGCGCAAAGTTCTGCTAGGAACATTGAAATATACTCTGCTAAGTAGTAAAGGGCAATCAACATTACCACCAATAACATCAAATATAAAAGAAACAGACAAAAAATACGACGATTATGCAACGACATTAAATTAATTAATTGACAACGCGAAAAATAAGAAGGAATAGGCTCAGAGAAGTTCAGTGAACGCAATGCATAACGAATAAACACCCGCTGAACTGATTCGAGCCTATTAATGTGTGTTTGGTAATAAGGTCTCCAAATATAGGCGGCATACTCAAATCTTGAACGAACAAAAGCAGAGAACAACATCTTATGGGTGTAAGGATTAGTAAGCGCAGAGCTATTGCGACGCACAAATGCAAGCATTGAAAATGAGTTCGCTACCACATAATTAATATGCTTGACAAACGTTAACTTCGAATCAAAAAACACACCAAGGTCTTTGACCTCATTGATAGAGACCAAGCGAGTATCTGAAATACATTAGGTCGTCGAAAGTGGTGCACGTTGTTTTGAAAAGGTTATTTGATGACATTTACTTATTTCAGCGACATACGATTCCGAATACACCAAAGAAAAAGTCTGTCTATATCGGCTTGAAGTAATAGCGAATCATTGATAGATCTGATAACGGAATAGATTTTCAGATCATCAGCATACAAAAGATATTTAGCAGTAGAAAAGCAGGACCCAATGTCATTTATAAATAATAAAAAGAATAGAGGGCCTAATATACTACCTTGCGGAACTCCGGAAGTGAGTGAAATGGATTTCGAAGAAATACCGTCCAGAACAACAGAGCTAGTTCTGTGCGATAAATAGGACATTATCCATTGGAGGAAGGTCGAATGAAAGCCAAGCTTCGAAAGTTTACGTACTAAAATTGTATGTGAAATTCTATCAAATGCCTTTGAAAAATCCGTGTATATAGTATCCACTTGAAACCCGTTTTGGAAAATATTTAGACAGTCTTCTGTAAAAACAGCAAGATTAGTCACCGTAGATCTTCCTGAAACAAAACCATGTTGCTGAGGACAAATAACATGCCCTAAATTATTAAATAGGCTATTTTTGATAATACGTTAAAAAAGTTCAGAGACTGTGGTTAACTTAGAAATAGGGCGGTAATTACTAACATCACTCTTATTTCCACTCTTAAAAATAGGAGATATAGACGTGTGCTTCCAATCGTCGATAAATATCCCCGAATATAGTGATTTGTTAAAGATGTATTTTAAGGGTTCTACTAAAGAAACGCAATTCTTTAGCAATATAACAGACATGCCATCGTCATCTGTTTGGCTGGAATGTTTAAGGTTTTGAATACCAGGAGTTGTCGTCCACGTCTTTAATAAGTTCCATAAAGGCCTCGCGCTTGCATTTTTGGATTTCTTTTCGCAGTCTCATTCGCCCATTTTTATACGCATCTTGGAAGTATTGGTTCTCGGAATTGTTCCTCGCCCTCTGCCTTTGGTATTGTCGCCGCAGTCTTAAACAAATGTCGGTGACCAGCTTAACTAGTGTATTAGCGCATGTGTTAAGGCTTTCATGGTTTCCATCGAGTGTGTCTGGAAGGAGTTCCGTCATATATTCCAACATGCTGTTATCAAGACTTTTTGTTTTCCAACCGATTCTCTGAACTTACGACCCTTTTTTCCTATTCGAAGAGTTTCGGTGCGAGTGTATGGTAAATTTAGTCGGAAACATCCCAAGTTATGTTATTATATATTGGAGGACTGCTAAAGGTCAGGTCAATGATTGAACCCGCGTGGCCCTTTTGCAATGTGTTTTTCCTTCCGTTATTGAGTAGCATGACGTTAAGACTGGCAAAAGCTTCAAGAAGCGCCTGACTCCGTGGAGTTGTTTTTGGGCTACGCCGTTCGACCGCCCACGCGTTGTAGTCTCCAGATATTATGAGAGGTGTTTTTCCCGACGTGTCTGCTACCAGACGACTTAGCATGTTGTTATAAGCATCTAACGGTTCACTTGGTGGCGCGTAGCAGCTATAAAAGTGGATTTTGCCAATTTTTGCGTAGATAAAGCTCTGCTGTTGGTTGTTTTCCATGGATTTAATGGGGAAGTCTCCGCATGCCCATATTGCAGTTTTTGTCCCTTTGTCTTGCAGCCAACTTTCTTCCACTGAGGGTTCTTTGTACTGCTCGCTGATGAGCGCAATATTAATCTTTTGTTCGTAGACTTCTTGCTTTAGAAGGTCTTGTATGCACTTAATCATTGCTTAATCTGGTTGACCACTTTTTTGAACGCTGGGCATATGTAGCTTCCAGTAGGGTGGTATTGCGCTGTCTTGCAAATGACGCATTTAAGTGCTTCTTTGCATTGCTTGGCGAAGTGTCCTTTCTCTCTTGCAATGCCTGGATATGTGTCCAAAATCGAGGCATCGATAACACCTGAGGCGACAAATTAGATCCCGAATTTGGCTGTTGACCCAGCCTATGCGAATTCGTCGCGCCTCTACCAAAGTTTTTGCGTCTCGTAATGAAAGGCTAATGAGCGCAGTTTGCGTTCCATTTCTTACTGTTTTTATGGATTTGACTGAAACGGGATTCCCATAATTTACTTCGGGGAATTGGTGCTTGATTGCATCGCCAACCTCTTCTTCTGTTATTGCAGCATCAATGTCGCGAATCTCCACATTTAGTGTGTGGGTCAGGACTTTTACATTTGTGACGTTTCTTAGTACCTCGTTAGCGCACTCCTTGAACTTGCATGCTACGTCGCCGGTTTTGTCGCGTTATTGGACTAGTAAGTCTCCCCTAGATGTGGCGCCAATTTTGTTGATGCTTTGCCATAGTTCTTGCATTGCGGGTTGCTTCTTCATTTGCTTGATGATATTTATTTATTTATTTATTTTTTATTTCTTTATTTATTTCTAAGGTCTATGAACAAAATATTCTTACAGACTACACATATTATAAATATTATAAGATACATAAAAAGGTTTTAAGTCGATTACAAAACATAGGCTTCGGCAGAGAGAGATCAATGTCTAAAGAGCTGGGAATTAGATTGATTTCTTGCAACGTCCTATTTAAAGGGGAATTTTTATTATATAGAGTTTTACTCATAGCAACTCTAAATAGGTCAGCATGGCGCAAAGTTCTGCTAGGAACATTGAAATATACTCTGCTAAGTAGTAAAGGGCAATCAACATTACCACCAATAACATCAAATATAAAAGAAACAGACAAAAAATACGACATTAAATAAATAATTGACAACGCGAAAAATAAGAAGGAATAGGCTCAGAGAAGTTCAAAGAACGCAATGCATAACGAATAAACACCCGCTGAACTGATTCGAGCCTATTAATGTGTGTTTGGTAATAAGGTCTCCAAATATAGGCGGCATACTCTAATCTTGAACGAACAAAAGCAGAGAACAACATCTTATGGGTGTAAGGATTAGTAAACGCAGAGCTATTGCGACGCACAAATCCAAGCATTAAAAATGAGTTCGCTACCACATAATTAATATGCTTGACAAACGTTAACTTCGAATCAAAAAAATCACCAAGGTCTTTGACCTCATTGATAGAGACCAAGCGAGTATCTGAAATACAGTAGGTCGTCGAAAGTGGTGCTCGTTGTTTTGAAAAGGTTATTTGATGACATTTACTTATGTTCAGCGACATACGATTCCGAATACACCAAAGAAAAAGTCTGTCTATATCGGCTTGAAGTAATAGCGAATCATTGATAGATCTGATAACGGAATAGATTTTCAGATCATCAGCATACAAAAGATATTTAGCAGTAGAAAAGCAGGACCCAATGTCATTTATAAATAATAAAAATAATAGAGAGCCTAATATACTACCTTGCGGAACTCCGGAAGTGAGTGAAATGGATTTCGAAGAAATACCGTCCAGAACAACAGAGCTAGTTCTATGCGATAAATAGGACATTATCCATTGGAGGAAGGTCGAATGAAAGCCAAGCTTCGAAAGTTTACGTACTTAATATGTATGTGAAATTCTATCAAATGCCTTTGAAAAGTCCGTGTATATAGTATCCACTTGAAACCCGTTTTGGAAACTATTTAGACAGTCTTCTGTAAAAACAGCAAGATTAGTCACCGTAGATCTTCCTGAAACAAAACCATGTTGCTGAGGACAAATAACATGCCCTAAATTATTAAATAGGCTATTTTTGATAATACATTCAAAAAGTTTAGAGACTGTGGTTAACTTAGAAATAGGGCGGTAATTACTAACATCACTCTTATTTTCACTCTTAAAAATTGGAGATATAGACGTGTGCTTCCAATCGTCGATGAATATCCCCGAATATAGTGATTTGTTAAAGATGTATTTTAAGGGTTCTACTTAAGAAACGCAATTTTTTAGCAATATGACAGACATGCCATCGTCATCTGTTTGGCTGGAATGTTTAAGGTTTTGAATACCAGTCACAATATCTTCATCTGTAAGAATTAGAGAGCCCAGATTGAACGAAACACATTCTTCGCGCCTATCATTGGAAGCAGTAACGTCATCTTCACAATCCGCAGCTAACACGTCATCGTCCGAGACAAAATTTGGCGAAAAGATTAGCTGCATCGCTTAATGAGGATGCAGTGTCATCTTTGTAGAAAACAGAAGTGGGAATACTAGAGCTATTCTTCATGGATTTGATATATCGCCAAAAGCATTTAGGATTATTTTTGATGCTGCTTTCAAAATTAGCAATGTAACTTTTATAACATGCCCTATTTAGATTATTAAACGGATCTCTATACGTAGAATAAGAGACAAAGTATTTGTTATCATTGGTTGATTTAAACTTTTTAAAAAACTTGTTTCTGAGGTTCTTAAGAGGCTTCAACTCTCTTGTGTGTGCCAAGGATTGGTCAGAGGACCGAATCCTGCGACACACCACCTGTGACATGATACCTTTTTGGGCCTTCATTCGTATCAGAAAATATCTCTCTTTCGCTCAAATAGTTAAGGAGTATGCGCGTCAAGTAGTCCGGAACTTTCATCTCCATTAACGCCTTAATTATGTGGTTCCAGTTGGCGGAGTTGAACGCATTCTTTACATCCAGCGTGACAACAGCGCAGTACTGTTTTGTTCCTTCGAACAATCTTTTGCCCTCGAGTGCTTTTCGTGCTATTTCGCAGACAGACGCAATGAAATCGACAGTTGACCGCATTTTTCGGAAGCCGTATTGTTGATTCGAGAGTCCCCTGTCACCCTCCGTGATCTCTTGGAGTCGAGCGCATATAATTGCTTCCAGTGTTTTTCCTGCTGTGTCTAACATGCACAGAGGTCTATATGATGACGGCTCTTCTGGGGGCTTATTACCTTTGGGTAGTAAAACTAGCCGTTGACGCTTCCATTTCTTTGAAAGGTGCCTTCTTGAATACACTGCGTGTACAGTTTGCTAAAGGTTTCAGTCTTCTTCTTAATAATGTACTTCAGAATGGTATTTGGTATACCGTCCATGCCTGGGGACTTATTGCGTTTGATTTTTCCTGCAGCGGCGAGCACTTCGGTTTTTGTTACTGGAGTAATCTTGGTGGGCTCTACTTTTAGCTCTCTTGATGCGCTACATGCTTCTTGCTGCGGGAAAAGCCCTGAGGCAATGCGTTTCATTATATGTGGACATACTGGCGGCTTGGCGTTGCGCTTTTTAAGTTTTTTCAGGACGATGTGGTATCCGCTGCCCCAGGAGTTGTCGTCCACGTCTTTAATAAGTTTTGGATTTCTTTTCGCAGTCTCATTCGCCCATTTTTATACGCATCTTGGAAGTATTGATTCTCGAAATTGTTCCTCGCCCTCTGCCGTTGGTATTGTCGCCGCATTCTTAAACAAATGTCGGTGACCAGCTTAACTAGTGTATTAGCGCATGTGTTAGGGCTTTCATGGTTTCCATCGAGTGTGTCTGGAAGGAGTTCCGTCATATATTCAAACATGCCGTTATCAAGACTTTTTGTTTTTCAACCGATTCTCTGAACTTTCGACCCTTTTTTCCTATTCGAAGAGTTTCGGTGCGAGTGTATGGTAAATTTAATGGCAAAGTGGTCGCTGAATGCAAATTCGTCGGAAACATGCCATGTTATGTTATTATATATTGGAGGACTGCTATAAGGTCAGGTCAATGATTGAACCCTCGTGGCCCTTTTGGAACGTGTTTTTCCTTCCGTTATTGAGTAGCATGACGTTAAGACTGGCAAAAGCTTTAAGAAGCGCCTGACTCCGTGGAGTTGTTTTTGGGCTACGCCATTCGACCGCCCATGCGTTGTAGTCTCCAGATATTATGAGAGGTGTTTTCCCCGACGCGTCTGCTACCAGACGACTTAGCATGTTGTTATAAGCATCTAACGGTTCACTTGGTGGCGCGTAGCAGCTATAAAAGTGGATTTTGCAAATTTTTGCGTAGATCAAGCAATGCTGTTGGTTGTTTTCCATGGATTTAATGGGGAAGTCTCCGCATGCCCATATTGCAGTTTTTGTCCCTTTGTCTTGCAGCCAACTTCCTTCCACTGAGGGTTCTTTGTACTGCTCGCTGATGAGCGCAATATTAATCTTTTGTTCGTAGACTGCTTGCTACGTCGCCGGTTTTGTCGCGTAATTGGACTAGTAAGTCTCCCCTAGATGTGGCGCCAATTTTGTTGATGCTTTGCCATAGTTCTTGCATTGCGGGTTGCTTCTTCATTTGCTTGATAATATTTATTTATTTATTTATTTATTTATTTCTAAGGTCTATGAACAAAATATTCTTACAGACTACACATATTATAAATATTATAAGTTACATAAAAAGGTTTTAAGTCGATTACAAAACATAGGCTTCGGCAGAGAGAGATCAATGTCTAAAGAGCTGGGAATTAGATTGATTTCTTGCAACGTCCTATTTAAAGGGGAATTTTTATTATATGTATAGAGTTTTACTCATAGCAATTTTAAATAGGTCAGCATGGCGCAAAGTTCTGCTAGGGACATTGAAATATACTCTGCTAAGTAGTAAAGGGCAATCAACATTACCACCAATAACATCAAATATAAAAGAAACAGACAAAAAAATACGACGATTATGCAACGACATTAAATTAATTAATTGACAACGCGAAAAATAAGAAGGAATAGACTCAGAGAAGTTCAGTGAACGCAATGCATAACGAATAAACACCCGCTGAACTGATTCGAGCCTATTAATGTGTGTTTGGTAATAAGGTCTCCAAATATAGGCGGCATACTCAAATCTTGAACGAACAAAAGCAGAGAACAACATCTTATGTGTGTAAGGATTAGTAAGCGCAGAGCTATTGCGACGCACAAATGCAAGCATTGAAAATGAGTTCGCTACCACATAATTAATATGCTTGACAAACGTTAACTTCGAATCAAAAAAAACACCAAGGTCTTTGACCTCATTGATAGAGACCAAGCGAGTATCTGAAATACAGTAGGTCGTCGAAAGTGGTGCACGTTGTTTTGAAAAGGTTATTTGATGACATTTACTTATTTCAGCGACATACGATTCCGAATACACCAAAGAAAAAGTCTGTCTATATCGGCTTGAAGTAATAGCGAATCATTGATAGATCTGATAACGGAATAGATTTTCAGATCATCAGCATACAAAAGATATTTAGCAGTAGAAAAGCAGGACCCAATGTCATTTAAAAATAATAAAAAGAATAGAGGGCCTAATATACTACCTTGCGGAACTCCGGAAATGAGTGAAATGGATTTCGAAGAAATACCGTCCAGAACAACAGAGCTAGTTCTGTGCGATAAATAGGACATTATCCATTGGAGGAAGGTCGAATGAAAGCCAAGCTTCGAAAGTTTACGTACTAAAATTGTATGTGAAATTCTATCAAATGCCTTTGAAAAATCCGTGTATATAGTATCCACTTGAAACCCGTTTTGGAAACTATTTAGACAGTCTTCTGTAAAAACAGCAAGATTAGTCACCGTAGATCTTCCTGAAACAAAACCATGTTGCTGAGGACAAATAACATGCCCTAAATTATTAAATAGGCTATTTTTGATAATACGTTAAAAAAGTTTAGAGACTGTGGTTAACTTAGAAATAGGGCGGTAATTACTAACATCACTCTTATTTCCACTCTTAAAAATAGGAGATATAGACGTGTGCTTCCAATCGTCGATAAATATCCCCGAATATAGTGATTTGTTAAAGATGTATTTTAAGGGTTCTACTAAAGAAACGCAATTCTTTAGCAATATGACAGACATGCCATCGTCATCTGTTTGGCTGGAATGTTTAAGGTTTTGAATACCAGGAGTTGTCGTCCACGTCTTTAATAAGTTCCATAAAGGCCTCGCGCTTGCATTTTTGGATTTCTTTTTGCAGTCTCATTCGCCCATTTTTATACGCATCTTGGAAGTATTGGTTCTCGGAATTGTTCCTCGCCCTCTGCCTTTGGTATTGTCGCCGCTGTCTTAAACAAATGTCGGTGACCAGCTTAACTAGTGTATTAGCGCATGTGTTAAGGCTTTCATGGTTTCCATCGAGTGTGTCTGGAAGGAGTTCCGTCATATATTCCAACATGCTGTTATCAAGACTTTTTGTTTTCCAACCGATTCTCTGAACTTACGACCCTTTTTTCCTATTCGAAGAGTTTCGGTGCGAGTGTATGGTAAATTTAGTCGGAAACATCCCAAGTTATGTTATTATATATTGGAGGACTGCTAAAGGTCAGGTCAATGATTGAACCCGCGTGGCCCTTTTGGAATGTGTTTTTCCTTCCGTTATTGAGTAGCATGACGTTAAGAGTGGCAAAAGCTTCAAGAAGCGCCTGACTCCGTGGAGTTGTTTTTGGGCTACGCCGTTCGACCGCCCACGCGTTGTAGTCTCTAGATATTATGAGAGGTGTTTTTCCCGACGTGTCTGCTACCAGACGACTTAGCATGTTGTTATAAGCATCTAACGGTTCACTTGGTGGCGCGTAGCAGCTATAAAAGTGGATTTTGCCAATTTTTGCGTAGATAAAGCTCTGCTGTTGGTTGTTTTCCATGGATTTAATGGGGAAGTCTCCGCATGCCCATATTGCAGTTTTTGTCCCTTTGTCTTGCAGCCAACTTCCTTCCACTGAGGGTTCTTTGTACTGCTCGCTGATGAGCGCAATATTAATCTTTTGTTCGTAGACTTCTTGCTTTAGAAGGTCTTGTATGCACTTAATCATTGTTTAATCTGGTTGACCACTTTTTTGTACGCTGGGCATATGTAGCTTCCAGTAGGGTGGTCTTGCGCTGTCTTGCAAATGACGCATTTAAGTGCTTCTTTGCATTGCTTGGCGAAGTGTCCTTTCTCTCTTGCAATGCCTGGATATGTGTCCAAAATCGAGGCATCGATAACACGTGAGGCGACAAATTAGTTCCCGAATTCGGCAGTTGACCCAGCCTATGCGAATTCGTCGCGCCTCTACCAAAGTTTTTGCGTCTCGTAATGAAAGGCTAATGAGCGCAGTTTGCGTTCCATTTCTTACTGTTTTTATGGATTTGACTGAAACCGGATTCCCATAATTTACTTCGGGGAATTGGTGCTTGATTGCATCGCCAACCTCTTCTTCTGTTATTGCAGCATCAATGTCGCGAATCTCCACATTTAGTGTGTGGGTCAGGACTTTTACATTTGTGACGATTTTTAGTACCTCGTTAGCGCACTCCTTGAACTTGCTTGCTACGTCGCCGGTTTTGTCGCGTAATTGGACTAGTAAGTCTCCCCTAGATGTGGCGCCAATTTTGTTGATGCTTTGCCATAGTTCTTGCATTGCGGGTTGCTTCTTCATTTGCTTGATGATATTTATTTATTTATTTATTTTTTATTTATTTATTTATTTCTAAGGTCTATGAACAAAATATTCTTACAGACTACACATATTAGAAATTTTATAAGTTACATAAAAAGGTTTTAAGTCGATTACAAAATATAGGCTTTGGCAGAGAGAGATCAATGTCTAAAGAGCTGGGAATTAGATTGATTTCTTGCAACGTCCTATTTAAAGGGGAATTTTTATTATATAGAGTTTTACTCATACCAACTCTAAATAGGTCAGCATGGCGCAAAGTTCTGCTAGGAACATTGAAATATACTCTGCTAAGTAGTAAAGGGCAATCAACATTACCAGCAATAACATCAAATATAAAAGAAATAGACAAAAAAATACGACGATTATGCAACGACATTAAATAAATAATTGACAACGCGAAAAATAAGAAGGAATAGGCTCAGAGAAGTTCAGTGAACGCAATGCATAACGAATAAACACCCGCTGAACTGATTCGAGCCTATTAATTTAGTCGGAAACATCCCAAGTTATGTTATTATATATTGGAGGACTGCTAAAGGTCAGGTCAATGATTGAACCCGCGTGGCCCTTTTGGAATGTGTTTTTCCTTCCGTTATTGAGTAGCATGACGTTAAGACTGGCAAAAGCTTCAAGAAGCGCCTGACTCCGTGGAGTTGTTTTTGGGCTACGCCGTTCGACCGCCCACGCGTTGTAGTCTCCAGATATTATGAGAGGTGTTTTTCCTAACGTGTCTGCTACCAGACGACTTAGCATGTTGTTATAAGCATCTAACGGTTCACTTGGTGGCGCGTAGCAGCTATAAAAGTGGATTTTGCCAATTTTTGCGTAGATAAAGCTCTGCTGTTGGTTGTTTTCCATGGATTTAATGGGGAAGTCTCCGCATGCCCATATTGCAGTTTTTGTCCCTTTGTCTTGCAGCCAACTTCCTTCCACTGAGGGTTCTTTGTACTGCTCGCTGATGAGCGCAATATTAATCTTTTGTTCGTAGACTTCTTGCTTTAGAAGGTCTTGTATGCACTTAATCATTGTTTAATCTGGTTGACCACTTTTTTGTACGCTGGGCATATGTAGCTTCCAGTAGGGTGGTCTTGCGCTGTCTTGCAAATGACGCATTTAAGTGCTTTACTTCGGGGAATTGGTGCTTGATTGCACCGCCAACCTCTTCTTCTGTTATTGCAGCATCAATGTCGCGAATCTCCACATTTAGTGTGTGGGTCAGGACTTTTACATTTGTGACGTTTTTTAGTACCTCGTTAGCGCACTCCTTGAACTTGCTTGCTACGTCGCCGGTTTTGTCGCGTAATTGGACTAGTAAGTCTCCCCTAGATGTGGCGCCAATTTTGTTGATGCTTTGCCATAGTTCTTGCATTGCGGGTTGCTTCTTCATTTGCTTGATGATATTTATTTATTTATTTATTTTTTATTTATTTATTTATTTCTAAGGTCTATGAACAAAATATTCTTACAGACTACACATATTAGAAATTTTATAAGTTACATAAAAAGGTTTTAAGTCTATTACAAAATATAGGCTTTGGCAGAGAGAGATCAATGTCTAAAGAGCTGGGAATTAGATTGATTTCTTGCAACGTCCTATTTAAAGGGGAATTTTTATTATATAGAGTTTTACTCATAGCAACTCTAAATAGGTCAGCATGGCGCAAAGTTCTGCTAGGAACATTGAAATATACTCTGCTAAGTATAGTAAAGGGCAATCAACATTACCAGCAATAACATCTAATATAAAAGAAATAGACAAAAAAATACGACGATTATGCAACGACGTTAAATAAATAATTGACAACGCGAAAAATAAGAAGGAATAGGCTCAGAGAAGTTCAGTGAACGCAATGCATAACGAATAAACACCCGCTGAACTGATTCGAGCCTATTAATGTGTGTTTGGTAATAAGGTCTCCAAATATAGGCGGCATACTCTAATCTTGAACGAACAAAAGCAGAGAACAACATCTTATGGGTGTAAGGATTAGTAAGCGCAGAGCTATTGCGACGCACAAATGCAAGCATTGAAAATGAGTTCGCTACCACATAATTAATATGCTTGACAAACGTTAACTTCGAATCAAAAAAAACACCAAGGTCTTTGACCTCATTGATAGAGACCAAGCGAGTATCTGAAATACATTAGGTCGTCGAAAGTGGTGCACGTTGTTTTAAAAAGGTTATTTGATGACATTTACTTATTTCAGCGACATACGATTCCGAATACACCAAAGAAAAAGTCTGTCTATATCGGCTTGAAGTAATAGCGAATCATTGATAGATCTGATAACGGAATAGATTTTCAGATCATCAGCATACAAAAGATATTTAGCAGTAGAAAAGCAGGACCCAATGTCATTTATAAATAATAAAAAGAATAGAGGGCCTAATATACTACCTTGCGGAACTCCGGAAGTGAGTGAAATGGATTTCGAAGAAATACCGTCCAGAACAACAGAGCTAGTTCTGTGCGATAAATAGGACATTATCCATTGGAGGAAGGTCGAATGAAAGCCAAGCTTCGAAAGTTTACGTACTAAAATTGTATGTGAAATTCTATCAAATGCCTTTGAAAAATCCGTGTATATAGTATCCACTTGAAACCCGTTTTGGAAACTATTTAGACAGTCTTCTGTAAAAACAGCAAGATTAGTCACCGTAGATCTTCCTGAAACAAAACCATGTTGCTGAGGACAAATAACATGCCCTAAATTATTAAATAGGCTATTTTTGATAATACGTTAAAAAAGTTTAGAGACTGTGGTTAACTTAGAAATAGGGCGGTAATTACTAACATCACTCTTATTTCCACTCTTAAAAATAGGAGATATAGACGTGTGCTTCCAATCGTCGATAAATATCCCCGAATATAGTGATTTGTTAAAGATGTATTTTAAGGGTTCTACTAAAGAAACGCAATTCTTTAGCAATATGACAGACATGCCATCGTCATCTGTTTGGCTGGAATGTTTAAGGTTTTGAATACCAGGAGTTGTCGTCCACGTCTTTAATAAGTTCCATAAAGGCCTCGCGCTTGCATTTTTGGATTTCTTTTTGCAGTCTCATTCGCCCATTTTTATACGCATCTTGGATGTATTGGTTCTCGGAATTGTTCCTCGCCCTCTGCCTTTGGTATTGTCGCCGCTGTCTTAAACAAATGTCGGTGACCAGCTTAACTAGTGTATTAGCGCATGTGTTAAGGCTTTCATGGTTTCCATCGAGTGTGTCTGGAAGGAGTTCCGTCATATATTCCAACATGCTGTTATCAAGACTTTTTGTTTTCCAACCGATTCTCTGAACTTACGACCCTTTTTTCCTATTCGAAGAGTTTCGGTGCGAGTGTATGGTAAATTTAGTCGGAAACATCCCAAGTTATGTTATTATATATTGGAGGACTGCTAAAGGTCAGGTCAATGATTGAACCCGCGTGGCCCTTTTGGAATGTGTTTTTCCTTCCGTTATTGAGTAGCATGACGTTAAGAGTGGCAAAAGCTTCAAGAAGCGCCTGACTCCGTGGAGTTGTTTTTGGGCTACGCCGTTCGACCGCCCACGCGTTGTAGTCTCTAGATATTATGAGAGGTGTTTTTCCCGACGTGTCTGCTACCAGACGACTTAGCATGTTGTTATAAGCATCTAACGGTTCACTTGGTGGCGCGTAGCAGCTATAAAAGTGGATTTTGCCAATTTTTGCGTAGATAAAGCTCTGCTGTTGGTTGTTTTCCATGGATTTAATGGGGAAGTCTCCGCATGCCCATATTGCAGTTTTTGTCCCTTTGTCTTGCAGCCAACTTCCTTCCACTGAGGGTTCTTTGTACTGCTCGCTGATGAGCGCAATATTAATCTTTTGTTCGTAGACTTCTTGCTTTAGAAGGTCTTGTATGCACTTAATCATTGTTTAATCTGGTTGACCACTTTTTTGTACGCTGGGCATATGTAGCTTCCAGTAGGGTGGTCTTGCGCTGTCTTGCAAATGACGCATTTAAGTGCTTCTTTGCATTGCTTGGCGAAGTGTCCTTTCTCTCTTGCAATGCCTGGATATGTGTCCAAAATCGAGGCATCGATAACACGTGAGGCGACAAATTAGTTCCCGAATTCGGCAGTTGACCCAGCCTATGCGAATTCGTCGCGCCTCTACCAAAGTTTTTGCGTCTCGTAATGAAAGGCTAATGAGCGCAGTTTGCGTTCCATTTCTTACTGTTTTTATGGATTTGACTGAAACCGGATTCCCATAATTTACTTCGGGGAATTGGTGCTTGATTGCATCGCCAACCTCTTCTTCTGTTATTGCAGCATCAATGTCGCGAATCTCCACATTTAGTGTGTGGGTCAGGACTTTTACATTTGTGACGATTTTTAGTACCTCGTTAGCGCACTCCTTGAACTTGCTTGCTACGTCGCCGGTTTTGTCGCGTAATTGGACTAGTAAGTCTCCCCTAGATGTGGCGCCAATTTTGTTGATGCTTTGCCATAGTTCTTGCATTGCGGGTTGCTTCTTCATTTGCTTGATGATATTTATTTATTTATTTATTTTTTATTTATTTATTTATTTCTAAGGTCTATGAACAAAATATTCTTACAGACTACACATATTAGAAATTTTATAAGTTACATAAAAAGGTTTTAAGTCGATTACAAAATATAGGCTTTGGCAGAGAGAGATCAATGTCTAAAGAGCTGGGAATTAGATTGATTTCTTGCAACGTCCTATTTAAAGGGGAATTTTTATTATATAGAGTTTTACTCATACCAACTCTAAATAGGTCAGCATGGCGCAAAGTTCTGCTAGGAACATTGAAATATACTCTGCTAAGTAGTAAAGGGCAATCAACATTACCAGCAATAACATCAAATATAAAAGAAATAGACAAAAAAATACGACGATTATGCAACGACATTAAATAAATAATTGACAACGCGAAAAATAAGAAGGAATAGGCTCAGAGAAGTTCAGTGAACGCAATGCATAACGAATAAACACCCGCTGAACTGATTCGAGCCTATTAATTTAGTCGGAAACATCCCAAGTTATGTTATTATATATTGGAGGACTGCTAAAGGTCAGGTCAATGATTGAACCCGCGTGGCCCTTTTGGAATGTGTTTTTCCTTCCGTTATTGAGTAGCATGACGTTAAGACTGGCAAAAGCTTCAAGAAGCGCCTGACTCCGTGGAGTTGTTTTTGGGCTACGCCGTTCGACCGCCCACGCGTTGTAGTCTCCAGATATTATGAGAGGTGTTTTTCCTAACGTGTCTGCTACCAGACGACTTAGCATGTTGTTATAAGCATCTAACGGTTCACTTGGTGGCGCGTAGCAGCTATAAAAGTGGATTTTGCCAATTTTTGCGTAGATAAAGCTCTGCTGTTGGTTGTTTTCCATGGATTTAATGGGGAAGTCTCCGCATGCCCATATTGCAGTTTTTGTCCCTTTGTCTTGCAGCCAACTTCCTTCCACTGAGGGTTCTTTGTACTGCTCGCTGATGAGCGCAATATTAATCTTTTGTTCGTAGACTTCTTGCTTTAGAAGGTCTTGTATGCACTTAATCATTGTTTAATCTGGTTGACCACTTTTTTGTACGCTGGGCATATGTAGCTTCCAGTAGGGTGGTCTTGCGCTGTCTTGCAAATGACGCATTTAAGTGCTTTACTTCGGGGAATTGGTGCTTGATTGCATCGCCAACCTCTTCTTCTGTTATTGCAGCATCAATGTCGCGAATCTCCACATTTAGTGTGTGGGTCAGGACTTTTACATTTGTGACGTTTTTTAGTACCTCGTTAGCGCACTCCTTGAACTTGCTTGCTACGTCGCCGGTTTTGTCGCGTAATTGGACTAGTAAGTCTCCCCTAGATGTGGCGCCAATTTTGTTGATGCTTTGCCATAGTTCTTGCATTGCGGGTTGCTTCTTCATTTGCTTGATGATATTTATTTATTTATTTATTTTTTATTTATTTATTTATTTCTAAGGTCTATGAACAAAATATTCTTACAGACTACACATATTAGAAATTTTATAAGTTACATAAAAAGGTTTTAAGTCTATTACAAAATATAGGCTTTGGCAGAGAGAGATCAATGTCTAAAGAGCTGGGAATTAGATTGATTTCTTGCAACGTCCTATTTAAAGGGGAATTTTTATTATATAGAGTTTTACTCATAGCAACTCTAAATAGGTCAGCATGGCGCAAAGTTCTGCTAGGAACATTGAAATATACTCTGCTAAGTATAGTAAAGGGCAATCAACATTACCAGCAATAACATCTAATATAAAAGAAATAGACAAAAAAATACGACGATTATGCAACGACGTTAAATAAATAATTGACAACGCGAAAAATAAGAAGGAATAGGCTCAGAGAAGTTCAGTGAACGCAATGCATAACGAATAAACACCCGCTGAACTGATTCGAGCCTATTAATGTGTGTTTGGTAATAAGGTCTCCAAATATAGGCGGCATACTCTAATCTTGAACGAACAAAAGCAGAGAACAACATCTTATGGGTGTAAGGATTAGTAAGCGCAGAGCTATTGCGACGCACAAATGCAAGCATTGAAAATGAGTTCGCTACCACATAATTAATATGCTTGACAAACGTTAACTTCGAATCAAAAAAAACACCAAGGTCTTTGACCTCATTGATAGAGACCAAGCGAGTATCTGAAATACATTAGGTCGTCGAAAGTGGTGCACGTTGTTTTAAAAAGGTTATTTGATGACATTTACTTATTTCAGCGACATACGATTCCGAATACACCAAAGAAAAAGTCTGTCTATATCGGCTTGAAGTAATAGCGAATCATTGATAGATCTGATAACGGAATAGATTTTCAGATCATCAGCATACAAAAGATATTTAGCAGTAGAAAAGCAGGACCCAATGTCATTTATAAATAATAAAAAGAATAGAGGGCCTAATATACTACCTTGCGGAACTCCGGAAGTGAGTGAAATGGATTTCGAAGAAATACCGTCCAGAACAACAGAGCTAGTTCTGTGCGATAAATAGGACATTATCCATTGGAGGAAGGTCGAATGAAAGCCAAGCTTCGAAAGTTTACGTACTAAAATTGTATGTGAAATTCTATCAAATGCCTTTGAAAAATCCGTGTATATAGTATCCACTTGAAACCCGTTTTGGAAACTATTTAGACAGTCTTCTGTAAAAACAGCAAGATTAGTCACCGTAGATCTTCCTGAAACAAAACCATGTTGCTGAGGACAAATAACATGCCCTAAATTATTAAATAGGCTATTTTTGATAATACGTTAAAAAAGTTTAGAGACTGTGGTTAACTTAGAAATAGGGCGGTAATTACTAACATCACTCTTATTTCCACTCTTAAAAATAGGAGATATAGACGTGTGCTTCCAATCGTCGATAAATATCCCCGAATATAGTGATTTGTTAAAGATGTATTTTAAGGGTTCTACTAAAGAAACGCAATTCTTTAGCAATATAACAGACATGCCATCGTCATCTGTTTGGCTGGAATGTTTAAGGTTTTGAATACCAGGAGTTGTCGTCCACGTCTTTAATAAGTTCCATAAAGGCCTCGCGCTTGCATTTTTGGATTTCTTTTCGCAGTCTCATTCGCCCATTTTTATACGCATCTTGGAAGTATTGGTTCTCGGAATTGTTCCTCGCCCTCTGCCTTTGGTATTGTCGCCGCAGTCTTAAACAAATGTCGGTGACCAGCTTAACTAGTGTATTAGCGCATGTGTTAAGGCATGGTTTCCATCGAGTGTGTCTGGAAGGAGTTCCGTCATATATTCCAACATGCTGTTATCAAGACTTTTTGTTTTCCAACCGATTCTCTGAACTTACGACCCTTTTTTACTATTCGAAGAGTTTCGGTGCGAGTGTATGGTAAATTTAGTCGGAAACATCCCAAGTTATGTTATTATATATTGGAGGACTGCTAAAGGTCAGGTCAATGATTGAACCCGCGTGGCCCTTTTGGAATGTGTTTTTCCTTCCGTTATTGAGTAGCATGACGTTAAGACTGGCAAAAGCTTCAAGAAGCGCCTGACTCCGTGGAGTTGTTTTTGGGCTACGCCGTTCGACCGCCCACGCGTTGTAGTCTTCAGATATTATGAGAGGTGTTTTTCCCGACGTGTCTGCTACCAGACGACTTAGCATGTTGTTATAAGCATCTAACGGTTCACTTGGTGGCGCGTAGCAGCTATAAAAGTGGATTTTGCCAATTTTTGCGTAGATAAAGCTCTGCTGTTGGTTGTTTTCCATGGATTTAATGGGGAAGTCTCCGCATGCCCATATTGCAGTTTTTGTCCCTTTGTCTTGCAGCCAACTTCCTTCCACTGAGGGTTCTTTGTACTGCTCGCTGATGAGCGCAATATTAATCTTTTGTTCGTAGACTTCTTGCTTTAGAAGGTCTTGTATGCACTTAATCATTGTTTAATCTGGTTGACCACTTTTTTGTACGCTGGGCATATGTAGCTTCCAGTAGGGTGGTCTTGCGCTGTCTTGCAAATGACGCATTTAAGTGCTTCTTTGCATTGCTTGGCGAAGTGTTCTTTCTCTCTTGCAATGTCTGGATATGTGTCCAAAATCGAGGCATCGATAACACGTGAGGCGACAAATTAGTTCCCGAATTCGGCAGTTGACCCAGCCTATGCGAATTCGTCGCGCCTCTACCAAAGTTTTTGCGTCTCGTAATGAAAGGCTAATGAGCGCAGTTTGCGTTCCATTTTTTACTGTTTTTATGGATTTGACTGAAACCGGATTCCCATAATTTACTTCGGGGAATTGGTGCTTGATTGCATCGCCAACCTCTTCTTCTGTTATTGCAGCATCAATGTCGCGAATCTCCACATTTAGTGTGTGGGTCAGGACTTTTACATTTGTGACGATTTTTAGTACCTCGTTAGCGCACTCCTTGAACTTGCTTGCTACGTCGCCGGTTTTGTCGCGTAATTGGACTAGTAAGTCTCCCCTAGATGTGGCGCCAATTTTGTTGATGCTTTGCCATAGTTCTTGCATTGCGGGTTGCTTCTTCATTTGCTTGATGATATTTATTTATTTATTTATTTATTTTTTATTTATTTATTTATTTCTAAGGTCTATGAACAAAATATTCTTACAGACTACACATATTAGAAATTGTATAAGTTACATAAAAAGGTTTTAAGTCGATTACAAAATATAGGCTTTGGCAGAGAGAGATCAATGTCTAAAGAGCTGGGAATTAGATTGATTGCTTGCAACGTCCTATTTAAAGGGGAATTTTTATTATATAGAGTTTTACTCATAGCAACTCTAAATAGGTCAGCATGGCGCAAAGTTCTGCTAGGAACATTGAAATATACTCTGCTAAGTAGTAAAGGGCAATCAACATTACCAGCAATAACATCAAATATTAAAGAAATATACAAAAAAATACGACGATTATGCAACGACATTAAATAAATAATTGACAACGCGAAAAATAAGAAGGAATAGGCTCAGAGAAGTTCAGTGAACGCAATGCATAACGAATAAACACCCGCTGAACTGATTCGAGCCTATTAATGTGTGTTTGGTAATAAGGTCTCCAAATATAGGCGGCATACTCTAATCTTGAACGAACAAAAGCAGAGAACAACATCTTATGGGTGTAAGGATTAGTAAGCGCAGAGCTATTGCGACGCACAAATGCAAGCATTGAAAATGAGTTCGCTACCACATAATTAATATGCTTGACAAACGTTAACTTCGAATCAAAAAAAACACCAAGGTCTTTGACCTCATTGATAGTGACCAAGCGAGTATCTGAAATACAGTAGGTCGTCGAAAGTGGTGCACGTTATTTGATGACATTTACTTATTTCAGCGACATACGATTCCGAATACACCAAAGAAAAAGTCTGTCTATATCGGCTTGAAGTAATAGCGAATCATTGATAGATCTGATAACGGAATAGATTTTCAGATCATCAGCATACAAAAGATATTTAGCAGTAGAAAAGCAGGACCCAATGTCATTTATAAATAATAAAAAGAATAGAGGGCCTAATATACTACCTTGCGGAACTCCGGAAATGAGTGAAATGGATTTCGAAGAAATACCGTCCAGAACAACAGAGCTAGTTCTGTGCGATAAATAGGACATTATCCATTGGAGGAAGGTCGAATGAAAGCCAAGCTTCGAAAGTTTACGTACTAAAATTGTATGTGAAATTCTATCAAATGCCTTTGAAAAATCCGTGTATATAGTATCCACTTGAAACCCGTTTTGGAAACTATTTAGACAGTCTTCTGTAAAAACATCAAGATTAGTCACCGTAGATCTTCCTGAAACAAAACCATGTTGCTGAGGACAAATAACATGCCCTAAATTATTAAATAGGCTATTTTTGATAATACGTTAAAAAGTTTAGAGACTGTGGTTAACTTAGAAATAGGGCGGTAATTACTAACATCACTCTTATTTCCACTCTTAAAAATAGGAGATATAGACGTGTGCTTCCAATCGTCGATAAATATCCCCGAATATAGTGATTTGTTAAAGATGTATTTTAAGGGTTCTACTAAAGAAACGCAATTCCCTAGCAATATAACAGACATGCCATCGTCATCTGTTTGGCTGGAATGTTTAAGGTTTTGAATACCAGGAGTTGTCGTCCACGTCTTTAATAAGTTCCATAAAGGCCTCGCGCTTGCATTTTTGGATTTCTTTTCGCAGTCTCATTCGCCCATTTTTATACGCATCTTGGAAGTATTGGTTCTCGGAATTGTTCCTCGCCCTCTGCCTTTGGTATTGTCGCCGCAGTCTTAAACAAATGTCGGTGACCAGCTTAACTAGTGTATTAGCGCATGTGTTAAGGCTTTCATGGTTTCCATCGAGTGTGTCTGGAAGGAGTTCCGTCATATATTCCAACATGCTGTTATCAAGACTTTTTGTTTTCCAACCGATTCTCTGAACTTACGACCCTTTTTTCCTATTCGAAGAGTTTCGGTGCGAGTGTATGGTAAATTTAGTCGGAAACATCCCAAGTTATGTTATTATATATTGGAGGACTGCTAAAGGTCAGGTCAATGATTGAACCCGCGTGGCCCTTTTGGAATGTGTTTTTCCTTCCGTTATTGAGTAGCATGACGTTAAGACTGGCAAAAGCTTCAAGAAGCGCCTGACTCCGTGGAGTTGTTTTTGGGCTACGCCGTTCGACCGCCCACGCGTTGTAGTCTCCATTTATTATGAGAGGTGTTTTTCCCGACGTGTCTGCTACCAGACGACTTAGCATGTTGTTATAAGCATCTAACGGTTCACTTGGTGGCGCGTAGCAGCTATAAAAGTGGATTTTGCCAATTTTTGCGTAGATAAAGCTCTGCTGTTGGTTGTTTTCCATGGATTTAATGGGGAAGTCTCCGCATGCCCATATTGCAGTTTTTGTCCCTTTGTCTTGCAGCCAACTTCCTTCCACTGAGGGTTCTTTGTACTGCTCGCTGATGAGCGCAATATTAATCTTTTGTTCGTAGACTTCTTGCTTTAGAAGGTCTTGTATGCACTTAATCATTGTTTAATCTGGTTGACCATTTTTTTGTACGCTGGGCATATGTAGCTTCCAGTAGGGTGGTCTTGCGCTGTCTTGCAAATGACGCATTTAAGTGCTTCTTTGCATTGCTTGGCGAAGTGTCCTTTCTCTCTTGCAATGCCTGGATATGTGTCCAAAATCGAGGCATCGATAACACGTGAGGGGACAAATTAGTTCCCGAATTCGGCAGTTGACCCAGCCTATGCGAATTCGTCGCGCCTCTACCAAAGTTTTTGCGTCTCGTAATGAAAGGCTAATGAGCGCAGTTTGCGTTCCATTTCTTACTGTTTTTATCGATTTGACTGAAACCGGATTCCCATAATTTACTTCGGGGAATTGGTGCTTGATTGCATCGCCAACCTCTTCTTCTGTTATTGCAGCATCAATGTCGCGAATCTCCACATTTAGTGTGTGGGTCAGGACTTTTACATTTGTGACGTTTTTTAGTACCTCGTTAGCGCACTCCTTGAACTTGCTTGCTACGTCGCCGGTTTTGTCGCGTAATTGGACTAGTAAGTCTCCCCTAGATGTGGCGCCAATTTTGTTGATGCTTTGCCATAGTTCTTGCATTGCGGGTTGCTTCTTCATTTGCTTGATGATATTTATTTATTTATTTATTTTTTATTTATTTATTTATTTCTAAGGTCTATGAACAAAATATTCTTACAGACTACACATATTAGAAATTTTATAAGTTACATAAAAAGGTTTTAAGTCTATTACAAAATATAGGCTTTGGCAGAGAGAGATCAATGTCTAAAGAGCTGGGAATTAGATTGATTTCTTGCAACGTCCTATTTAAAGGGGAATTTTTATTATATAGAGTTTTACTCATAGCAACTCTAAATAGGTCAGCATGGCGCAAAGTTCTGCTAGGAACATTGAAATATACTCTGCTAAGTATAGTAAAGGGCAATCAACATTACCAGCAATAACATCTAATATAAAAGAAATAGACAAAAAAATACGACGATTATGCAACGACATTAAATAAATAATTGACAACGCGAAAAATAAGAAGGAATAGGCTCAGAGAAGTTCAGTGAACGCAATGCATAACGAATAAACACCCGCTGAACTGATTCGAGCCTATTAATGTGTGTTTGGTAATAAGGTCTCCAAATATAGGCGGCATACTCTAATCTTGAACGAACAAAAGCAGAGAACAACATCTTATGGGTGTAAGGATTAGTAAGCGCAGAGCTATTGCGACGCACAAATGCAAGCATTGAAAATGAGTTCGCTACCACATAATTAATATGCTTGACAAACGTTAACTTCGAATCAAAAAAAACACCAAGGTCTTTGACCTCATTGATAGAGACCAAGCGAGTATCTGAAATACAGTAGGTCGTCGAAAGTGGTGCACGTTATTTGATGACATTTACTTATTTCAGCGACATACGATTCCGAATATACCAAAGAAAAAGTCTGTCTATATCGGCTTGAAGTAATAGCGAATCATTGATAGATCTGATAACGGAATAGATTTTCAGATCATCAGCATACAAAAGATATTTAGCAGTAGAAAAGCAGGACCCAATGTCATTTATAAATAATAAAAAGAATAGAGGGCCTAATATACTACCTTGCGGAACTCCGGAAATGAGTGAAATGGATTTCGAAGAAATACCGTCCAGAACAACAGAGCTAGTTCTGTGCGATAAATAGGACATTATCCATTGGAGGAAGGTCGAATGAAAGCCAAGCTTCGAAAGTTTACGTACTAAAATTGTATGTGAAATTCTATCAAATGCCTTTGAAAAATCCGTGTATATAGTATCCACTTGAAACCCGTTTTGGAAACTATTTAGACAGTCTTCTGTAAAAACAGCAAGATTAGTCACCGTAGATCTTCCTGAAACAAAACCATGTTGCTGAGGACAAATAACATGCCCTAAATTATTAAATAGGCTATTTTTGATAATACGTTAAAAAGTTTAGAGACTGTGGTTAACTTAGAAATAGGGCGGTAATTACTAACATCACTCTTATTTCCACTCTTAAAAATAGGAGATATAGACGTGTGCTTCCAATCGTCGATAAATATCCCCGAATATAGTGATTTGTTAAAGATGTATTTTAAGGGTTCTACTAAAGAAACGCAATTCCCTAGCAATATAACAGACATGCCATCGTCATCTGTTTGGCTGGAATGTTTAAGGTTTTGAATACCAGGAGTTGTCGTCCACGTCTTTAATAAGTTCCATAAAGGCCTCGCGCTTGCATTTTTGGATCTCTTTTCGCAGTCTCATTCGCCCATTTTTATACGCATCTTGGAAGTATTGGTTCTCGGAATTGTTCCTCGCCCTCTGCCTTTGGTATTGTCGCCGCAGTCTTAAACAAATGTCGGTGACCAGCTTAACTAGTGTATTAGCGCATGTGTTAAGGCTTTCATGGTTTCCATCGAGTGTGTCTGGAAGGAGTTCCGTCATATATTCCAACATGCTGTTATCAAGACTTTTTGTTTTCCAACCGATTCTCTGAACTTACGACCCTTTTTTCCTATTCGAAGAGTTTCGGTGCGAGTGTATGGTAAATTTAGTCGGAAACATCCCAAGTTATGTTATTATATATTGGAGGACTGCTAAAGGTCAGGTCAATGATTGAACCCGCGTGGCCCTTTTGGAATGTGTTTTTCCTTCCGTTATTGAGTAGCATGACGTTAAGACTGGCAAAAGCTTCAAGAAGCGCCTGACTCCGTGGAGTTGTTTTTGGGCTACGCCGTTCGACCGCCCACGCGTTGTAGTCTCCATTTATTATGAGAGGTGTTTTTCCCGACGTGTCTGCTACCAGACGACTTAGCATGTTGTTATAAGCATCTAACGGTTCACTTGGTGGCGCGTAGCAGCTATAAAAGTGGATTTTGCCAATTTTTGCGTAGATAAAGCTGTGCTGTTGGTTGTTTTCCATGGATTTAATGGGGAAGTCTCCGCATGCCCATATTGCAGTTTTTGTCCCTTTGTCTTGCAGCCAACTTCCTTCCACTGAGGGTTCTTTGTACTGCTCGCTGATGAGCGCAATATTAATCTTTTGTTCGTAGACTTCTTGCTTTAGAAGGTCTTGTATGCACTTAATCATTGTTTAATCTGGTTGACCATTTTTTTGTACGCTGGGCATATGTAGCTTCCAGTAGGGTGGTCTTGCGCTGTCTTGCAAATGACGCATTTAAGTGCTTCTTTGCATTGCTTGGCGAAGTGTCCTTTCTCTCTTGCAATGCCTGGATATGTGTCCAAAATCGAGGCATCGATAACACGTGAGGGGACAAATTAGTTCCCGAATTCGGCAGTTGACCCAGCCTATGCGAATTCGTCGCGCCTCTACCAAAGTTTTTGCGTCTCGTAATGAAAGGCTAATGAGCGCAGTTTGCGTTCCATTTCTTACTGTTTTTATCGATTTGACTGAAACCGGATTCCCATAATTTACTTCGGGGAATTGGTGCTTGATTGCATCGCCAACCTCTTCTTCTGTTATTGCAGCATCAATGTCGCGAATCTCCACATTTAGTGTGTGGGTCAGGACTTTTACATTTGTGACGTTTTTTAGTACCTCGTTAGCGCACTCCTTGAACTTGCTTGCTACGTCGCCGGTTTTGTCGCGTAATTGGACTAGTAAGTCTCCCCTAGATGTGGCGCCAATTTTGTTGATGCTTTGCCATAGTTCTTGCATTGCGGGTTGCTTCTTCATTTGCTTGATGATATTTATTTATTTATTTATTTTTTATTTATTTATTTATTTCTAAGGTCTATGAACAAAATATTCTTACAGACTACACATATTAGAAATTTTATAAGTTACATAAAAAGGTTTTAAGTCGATTACAAAATATAGGCTTTGGCAGAGAGAGATCAATGTCTAAAGAGCTGGGAATTAGATTGATTTCTTGCAACGTCCTATTTAAAGGGGAATTTTTATTATATAGAGTTTTACTCATAGCAACTCTAAATAGGTCAGCATGGCGCAAAGTTCTGCTAGGAACATTGAAATATACTCTGCTAAGTAGTAAAGGGCAATCAACATTACCAGCAATAACATCAAATATAAAAGAAATAGACAAAAAAATACGACGATTATGCAACGACATTAAATAAATAATTGACAACGCGAAAAATAAGAAGGAATAGGCTCAGAGAAGTTCAGTGAACGCAATGCATAACGAATAAACACCCGCTGAACTGATTCGAGCCTATTAATTTAGTCGGAAACATCCCAAGTTATGTTATTATATATTGGAGGACTGCTAAAGGTCAGGTCAATGATTGAACCCGCGTGGCCCTTTTGGAATGTGTTTTTCCTTCCGTTATTGAGTAGCATGACGTTAAGACTGGCAAAAGCTTCAAGAAGCGCCTGACTCCGTGGAGTTGTTTTTGGGCTACGCCGTTCGACCGCCCACGCGTTGTAGTCTCCAGATATTATGAGAGGTGTTTTTCCTAACGTGTCTGCTACCAGACGACTTAGCATGTTGTTATAAGCATCTAACGGTTCACTTGGTGGCGCGTAGCAGCTATAAAAGTGGATTTTGCCAATTTTTGCGTAGATAAAGCTCTGCTGTTGGTTGTTTTCCATGGATTTAATGGGGAAGTCTCCGCATGCCCATATTGCAGTTTTTGTCCCTTTGTCTTGCAGCCAACTTCCTTCCACTGAGGGTTCTTTGTACTGCTCGCTGATGAGCGCAATATTAATCTTTTGTTCGTAGACTTCTTGCTTTAGAAGGTCTTGTATGCACTTAATCATTGTTTAATCTGGTTGACCACTTTTTTGTACGCTGGGCATATGTAGCTTCCAGTAGGGTGGTCTTGCGCTGTCTTGCAAATGACGCATTTAAGTGCTTCTTTGCATTGCTTGGAGAAGTGTCCTTTCTCTCTTGCAATGCCTGGATATGTGTCCAAAATCGAGGCATCGATAACACGTGAGGCGACAAATTAGTTCCCGAATTCGGCAGTTGACCCAGCCTATGCGAATTCGTCGCGCCTCTACCAAAGTTTTTGCGTCTCGTAATGAAAGGCTAATGAGCGCAGTTTGCATTCCATTTTTTACTGTTTTTATGGATTTGACTGAAACCGGATTCCCATAATTTACTTCGGGGAATTGGTGCTTGATTGCATCGCCAACCTCTTCTTCTGTTATTGCAGCATCAATGTCGCGAATCTCCACATTTAGTGTGTGGGTCAGGACTTTTACATTTGTGACGTTTTTTAGTACCTCGTTAGCGCACTCCTTGAACTTGCTTGCTACGTCGCCGGTTTTGTCGCGTAATTGGACTAGTAAGTCTCCCCTAGATGTGGCGCCAATTTTGTTGATGCTTTGCCATAGTTCTTGCATTGCGGGTTGCTTCTTCATTTGCTTGATGATATTTATTTATTTATTTATTTATATATTTATTTTTTATTTATTTATTTATTTCTAAGGTCTATGAACAAAATATTCTTACAGACTACACATATTAGAAATTTTATAAGTTACATAAAAAGGTTTTAAGTCGATTACAAAATATAGGCTTTGGCAGAGAGAGATCAATGTCTAAAGAGCTGGGAATTAGATTGATTTCTTGCAACGTCCTATTTAAAGGGGAATTTTTATTATATAGAGTTTTACTCATAGCAACTCTAAATAGGTCAGCATGGCGCAAAGTTCTGCTAGGAACATTGAAATATACTCTGCTAAGTAGTAAAGGGCAATCAACATTACCAGCAATAACATCAAATATTAAAGAAATATACAAAAAAATACGACGATTATGCAACGACATTAAATAAATAATTGACAACGCGAAAAATAAGAAGGAATAGGCTCAGAGAAGTTCAGTGAACGCAATGCATAACGAATAAACACCCGCTGAACTGATTCGAGCCTATTAATGTGTGTTTGGTAATAAGGTCTCCAAATATAGGCGGCATACTCTAATCTTGAACGAACAAAAGCAGAGAACAACATCTTATGGGTGTAAGGATTAGTAAGCGCAGAGCTATTGCGACGCACAAATGCAAGCATTGAAAATGAGTTCGCTACCACATAATTAATATGCTTGACAAACGTTAACTTCGAATCAAAAAACACACCAAGGTCTTTGACCTCATTGATAGAGACCAAGCGAGTATCTGAAATACATTAGGTCGTCGAAAGTGGTGCACGTTGTTTTGAAAAGGTTATTTGATGACATTTACTTATTTCAGCGACATACGATTCCGAATACACCAAAGAAAAAGTCTGTCTATATCGGCTTGAAGTAATAGCGAATCATTGATAGATCTGATAACGGAATAGATTTTCAGATCATCAGCATACAAAAGATATTTAGCAGTAGAAAAGCAGGACCCAATGTCATTTATAAATAATAAAAAGAATAGAGGGCCTAATATACTACCTTGCGGAACTCCGGAAGTGAGTGAAATGGATTTCGAAGAAATACCGTCCAGAATAACAGAGCTAGTTCTGTGCGATAAATAGGACATTATCCATTGGAGGAAGGTCGAATGAAAGCCAAGCTTCGAAAGTTTACGTACTAAAATTGTATGTGAAATTCTATCAAATGCCTTTGAAAAATCCGTGTATATAGTATCCACTTGAAACCCGTTTTGGAAAATATTTAGACAGTCTTCTGTAAAAACAGCAAGATTAGTCACCGTAGATCTTCCTGAAACAAAACCATGTTGCTGAGGACAAATAACATGCCCTAAATTATTAAATAGGCTATTTTTGATAATACGTTAAAAAAGTTCAGAGACTGTGGTTAACTTAGAAATAGGGCGGTAATTACTAACATCACTCTTATTTCCACTCTTAAAAATAGGAGATATAGACGTGTGCTTCCAATCGTCGATAAATATCCCCGAATATAGTGATTTGTTAAAGATGTATTTTAAGGGTTCTACTAAAGAAACGCAATTCTTTAGCAATATAACAGACATGCCATCGTCATCTGTTTGGCTGGAATGTTTAAGGTTTTGAATACCAGGAGTTGTCGTCCACGTCTTTAATAAGTTCCATAAAGGCCTCGCGCTTGCATTTTTGGATTTCTTTTCGCAGTCTCATTCGCCCATTTTTATACGCATCTTGGAAGTATTGGTTCTCGGAATTGTTCCTCGCCCTCTGCCTTTGGTATTGTCGCCGCAGTCTTAAACAAATGTCGGTGACCAGCTTAACTAGTGTATTAGCGCATGTGTTAAGGCTTTCATGGTTTCCATCGAGTGTGTCTGGAAGGAGTTCCGTCATATATTCCAACATGCTGTTATCAAGACTTTTTGTTTTCCAACCGATTCTCTGAACTTACGACCCTTTTTTCCTATTCGAAGAGTTTCGGTGCGAGTGTATGGTAAATTTAGTCGGAAACATCCCAAGTTATGTTATTATATATTGGAGGACTGCTAAAGGTCAGGTCAATGATTGAACCCGCGTGGCCCTTTTGGAATGTGTTTTTCCTTCCGTTATTGAGTAGCATGACGTTAAGACTGGCAAAAGCTTCAAGAAGCGCCTGACTCCGTGGAGTTGTTTTTGGGCTACGCCGTTCGACCGCCCACGCGTTGTAGTCTCCAGATATTATGAGAGGTGTTTTTCCCGACGTGTCTGCTACCAGACGACTTAGCATGTTGTTATAAGCATCTAACGGTTCACTTGGTGGCGCGTAGCAGCTATAAAAGTGGATTTTGCCAATTTTTGCGTAGATAAAGCTCTGCTGTTGGTTGTTTTCCCTGGATTTAATGGGGAAGTCTCCGCATGCCCATATTGCAGTTTTTGTCCCTTTGTCTTGCAGCCAACTTCCTTCCACTGAGGGTTCTTTGTACTGCTCGCTGATGAGCGCAATATTAATCTTTTGTTCGTAGACTTCTTGCTTTAGAAGGTCTTGTATGCACTTAATCATTGTTTAATCTGGTTGACCACTTTTGTGTACGCTGGGCATATGTAGCTTCCAGTAGGGTGGTCTTGCGCTGTCTTGCAAATGACGCATTTAAGTGCTTCTTTGCATTGCTTGGCGAAGTGTCCTTTCTCTCTTGCAATGCCTGGATATGTGTCCAAAATCGAGGCATCGATAACACGTGAGGCGACAAATTAGTTCCCGAATTCGGCAGTTGACCCAGCCTATGCGAATTCGTCGCGCCTCTACCAAAGTTTTTGCGTCTCGTAATGAAAGGCTAATGAGCGCAGTTTGCGTTCCATTTCTTACTGTTTTTATGGATTTGACTGAAACCGGATTCCCATAATTTACTTCGGGGAATTGGTGCTTGATTGCATCGCCAACCTCTTCTTCTGTTATTGCAGCATCAATGTCGCGAATCTCCACATTTAGTGTGTGGGTCAGGACTTTTACATTTGTGACGTTTTTTAGTACCTCGTTAGCGCACTCCTTGAACTTGCTTGCTACGTCGCCGGTTTTGTCGCGTAATGGGACTAGTAAGTCTCCCCTAGATGTGGCGCCAATTTTGTTGATGCTTTGCCATAGTTCTTGCATTGCGGGTTGCTTCTTCATTTGCTTGATGATATTTATTTATTTATTTATTTTTTATTTATTTATTTATTTCTAAGGTCTATGAACAAAATATTCTTACAGACTACACATATTAGAAATTTTATAAGTTACATAAAAAGGTTTTAAGTCGATTACAAAATATAGGCTTTGGCAGAGAGAGATCAATGTCTAAAGAGCTGGGAATTAGATTGATTTCTTGCAACGTCCTATTTAAAGGGGAATTTTTATTATATAGAGTTTTACTCATAGCAACTCTAAATAGGTCAGCATGGCGCAAAGTTCTGCCAGGAACATTGAAATATACTCTGCTAAGTAGTAAAGGGCAATCAACATTACCAGCAATAACATCAAATATAAAAGAAATATACAAAAAAACACGACGATTGTGCAACGACATTAAATAAATAATTGACAACGCGAAAAATAAGAAGGAATAGGCTCAGAAAAGTTCAGTGAACGCAATGCATAACGAATAAACACCCGCTGAACTGATTCGAGCCTATTAATGTGTGTTTGGTAATAAGGTCTCCAAATATAGGCGGCATACTCTAATCTTGAACGAACAAAAGCAGAGAACAACATCTTATGGGTGTAAGGATTAGTAAGCGCAGAGCTATTGCGACGCACAAATGCAAGCATTGAAAATGAGTTCGCTACCACATAATTAATATGCTTGACAAACGTTAACTTCGAATCAAAAAAAACACCAAGGTCTTTGACCTCATTGATAGAGACCAAGCGAGTATCTGAAATACAGTAGGTCGTCGAAAGTGGTGCACGTTGTTTTGAAAAGGTTATTTGATGACATTTACTTATTTCAGCGACATACGATTCCGAATACACCAAAGAAAAAGTCTGTCTATATCGGCTTGAAGTAATAGCGAATCATTGATAGATCTGATAACGGAATAGATTTTCAGATCATCAGCATACAAAAGATATTTAGCAGTAGAAAAGCAGGACCCAATGTCATTTATAAATAATAAAAAGAATAGAGGGCCTAATATACTACCTTGCGGAACTCCGGAAGTGAGTGAAATGGATTTCGAAGAAATACCGTCCAGAACAACAGAGCTAGTTCTGTGCGATAAATAGGACATTATCCATTGGAGGAAGGTCGAATGAAAGCCAAGCTTCGAAAGTTTACGTACTAAATATGTATGTGAAATTCTATCAAATGCCTTTGAAAAGTCCGTGTATATAGTATCCACTTGAAACCCGTTTTGGAAACTATTTAGACAGTCTTCTGTAAAAACAGCAAGATTAGTCACCGTAGATCTTCCTGAAACAAAACCATGTTGCTGAGGACAAATAACATGCCCTAAATTATTAAATAGGCTATTTTTGATAATACATTCAAAAAGTTTAGAGACTGTGGTTAACTTAGAAATAGGGCGGTAATTACTAACATCACTCTTATTTCCACTCTTAAAAATAGGAGATATAGACGTGTGCTTCCAATCGTCGATAAATATCCCCGAATATAGTGATTTGTTAAAGATGTATTTTAAGGGTTCTACTAAAGAAACGCAATTCTTTAGCAATATAACAGACATGCCATCGTCATCTGTTTGGCTGGAATGTTTAAGGTTTTGAATACCAGGAGTTGTCGTCCACGTCTTTAATAAGTTCCATAAAGGCCTCGCGCTTGCATTTTTGGATTTCTTTTCGCAGTCTCATTCGCCCATTTTTATACGCATCTTGGAAGTATTGGTTCTCGGAATTGTTCCTCGCCCTCTGCCTTTGGTATTGTCGCCGCAGTCTTAAACAAATGTCGGTGACCAGCTTAACTAGTGTGTTAAGGCTTTCATGGTTTCCATCGAGTGTGTCTGGAAGGAGTTCCGTCATATATTCCAACATGCTGTTATCAAGACTTTTTGTTTTCCAACCGATTCTCTGAACTTACGACCCTTTTTTCCTATTCGAAGAGTTTCGGTGCGAGTGTATGGTAAATTTAGTCGGAAACATCCCAAGTTATGTTATTATATATTGGAGGACTGCTAAAGGTCAGGTCAATGATTGAACCCGCGTGGCCCTTTTGGAATGTGTTTTTCCTTCCGTTATTGAGTAGCATGACGTTAAGACTGGCAAAAGCTTCAAGAAGCGCCTGACTCCGTGGAGTTGTTTTTGGGCTACGCCGTTCGACCGCCCACGCGTTTTAGTCTCCAGATATTATGAGAGGTGTTTTTCCCGACGTGTCTGCTACCAGACGACTTAGCATGTTGTTATAAGCATCTAACGGTTCACTTGGTGGCGCGTAGCAGCTATAAAAGTGGATTTTGCCAATTTTTGCGTAGATAAAGCTCTGCTGTTGGTTGTTTTCCATGGATTTAATGGGGAAGTCTCCGCATGCCCATATTGCAGTTTTTGTCCCTTTGTCTTGCAGCCAACTTCCTTCCACTGAGGGTTCTTTGTACTGCTCGCTGATGAGCGCAATATTAATCTTTTGTTCGTAGACTTCTTGCTTTAGAAGGTCTTGTATGCACTTAATCATTGTTTAATCTGGTTGACCACTTTTTTGTACGCTGGGCATATGTAGCTTCCAGTAGGGTGGTCTTGCGCTGTCTTGCAAATGACGCATTTAAGTGCTTCTTTGCATTGCTTGGCGAAGTGTCCTTTCTCTCTTGCAATGCCTGGATATGTGTCCAAAATCGAGGCATCGATAACACGTGAGGCGACAAATTAGTTCCCGAATTCGGCAGTTGACCCAGCCTATGCGAATTCGTCGCGCCTCTACCAAAGTTTTTGCGTCTCGTAATGAAAGGCTAATGAGCGCAGTTTGCGTTCCATTTCTTACTGTTTTTATGGATTTGACTGAAACCGGATTCCCATAATTTACTTCGGGGAATTGGTGCTTGATTGCATCGCCAACCTCTTCTTCTGTTATTGCAGCATCAATGTCGCGAATCTCCACATTTAGTGTGTGGGTCAGGACTTTTACATTTGTGACGTTTTTTAGTACCTCGTTAGCGCACTCCTTGAACTTGCTTGCTACGTCGCCGGTTTTGTCGCGTAATGGGACTAGTAAGTCTCCCCTAGATGTGGCGCCAATTTTGTTGATGCTTTGCCATAGTTCTTGCATTGCGGGTTGCTTCTTCATTTGCTTGATGATATTTATTTATTTATTTATTTTTTATTTATTTACTTATTTCTAAGGTCTATGAACAAAATATTCTTACAGACTACACATATTAGAAATTTTATAAGTTACATAAAAAGGTTTTAAGTCGATTACAAAATATAGGCTTTGGCAGAGAGAGATCAATGTCTAAAGAGCTGGGAATTAGATTGATTTCTTGCAACGTCCTATTTAAAGGGGAATTTTTATTATATAGAGTTTTACTCATAGCAACTCTAAATAGGTCAGCATGGCGCAAAGTTCTGCTAGGAACATTGAAATATACTCTGCTAAGTAGTAAAGGGCAATCAACATTACCAGCAATAACATCAAATATAAAAGAAATATACAAAAAAACACGACGATTATGCAACGACATTAAATAAATAATTGACAACGCGAAAAATAAGAAGGAATAGGCTCAGAGAAGTTCAGTGAACGCAATGCATAACGACTAAACACCCGCTGAACTGATTCGAGCCTATTAATGTGTGTTTGGTAATAAGGTCTCCAAATATAGGCGGCATACTCTAATCTTGAACGAACAAAAGCAGAGAACAACATCTTATGGGTGTAAGGATTAGTAGACGCAGAGCTATTGCGACGCACAAATGCAAGCATTGAAAATGAGTTCGCTACCACATAATTAATATGCTTGACAAACGTTAACTTCGAATCAAAAAAAACACCAAGGTCTTTGACCTCATTGATAGAGACCAAGCGAGTATCTGAAATACAGTAGGTCGTCGAAAGTGGTGCACGTTATTTGATGACATTTACTTATTTCAGCGACATACGATTCCGAATACACCAAAGAAAAAGTCTGTCTATATCGGCTTGAAGTAATAGCGAATCATTGATAGATCTGATAACGGAATAGATTTTCAGATCATCAGCATACAAAAGATATTTAGCAGTAGAAAAGCAGGACCCAATGTCATTTATAAATAATAAAAAGAATAGAGGGCCTAATATACTACCTTGCGGAACTCCGGAAATGAGTGAAATGGATTTCGAAGAAATACCGTCCAGAACAACAGAGCTAGTTCTGTGCGATAAATAGGACATTATCCATTGGAGGAAGGTCGAATGAAAGCCAAGCTTCGAAAGTGTACGTACTAAAATTGTATGTGAAATTCTATCAAATGCCTTTGAAAAATCCGTGTATGTATATAGTATCCACTTGAAACCCGTTTTGGAAACTATTTAGACAGTCTTCTGTAAAAACAGCAAGTTTATCACCGTAGATCTTCCTGAAACAAAACCATGTTGCTGAGGATAAATAACATGCCCTAAACTATTAAATATGCTATTTTTGATAATACGTTCAAAAAGTTTAGAGACTGTGGTTAACTTAGAAATAGGGCGGTAATTACTAACATCACTCTTATTTCCACTCTTAAAAATAGGAGATATAGACGTGTGCTTCCAATCGTCGATAAATATACCCGAATATAGTGATTTGTTAAAGATGTATTTTAAGGGTTCTACTAAAGAAACGCAATTCTTTAGCAATATAACAGACATGCCATCGTCATCTGTTTGGCTGGGATGTTTAAGGTTTTGAATACCAGGAGTTGTCGTCCACGTCTTTAATAAGTTCCATAAAGGCCTCGCGCTTGCATTTTTGGATTTCTTTTCGCAGTCTCATTCGCCCATTTTTATACGCATCTTGGAAGTATTGGTTCTCGGAATTGTTCCTCGCCCTCTGCCTTTGGTATTGTCGCCGCAGTCTTAAACAAATGTCGGTGACCAGCTTAACTAGTGTGTTAAGGCTTTCATGGTTTCCATCGAGTGTGTCTGGAAGGAGTTCCGTCATATATTCCAACATGCTGTTATCAAGACTTTTTGTTTTCCAACCGATTCTCTGAACTTACGACCCTTTTTTCCTATTCGAAGAGTTTCGGTGCGAGTGTATGGTAAATTTAGTCGGAAACATCCCAAGTTATGTTATTATATATTGGAGGACTGCTAAAGGTCAGGTCAATGATTGAACCCGCGTGGCCCTTTTGGAATGTGTTTTTCCTTCCGTTATTGAGTAGCATGACGTTAAGACTGGCAAAAGCTTCAAGAAGCGCCTGACTCCGTGGAGTTGTTTTTGGGCTACGCCGTTCGACCGCCCACGCGTTGTAGTCTCCAGATATTATGAGAGGTGTTTTTCCCGACGTTTCTGCTACCAGACGACTTAGCATGTTGTTATAAGCATCTAACGGTTCACTTGGTGGCGCGTAGCAGCTATAAAAGTGGATTTTGCCAATTTTTGCGTAGATAAAGCTCTGCTGTTGGTTGTTTTCCATGGATTTAATGGGGAAGTCTCCGCATGCCCATATTGCAGTTTTTGTCCCTTTGTCTTGCAGCCAACTTCCTTCCACTGAGGGTTCTTTGTACTGCTCGCTGATGAGCGCAATATTAATCTTTTGTTCGTAGACTTCTTGCTTTAGAAGGTCTTGTATGCACTTAATCATTGTTTAATCTGGTTGACCACTTTTTTGTACGCTGGGCATATGTAGCTTCCAGTAGGGTGGTCTTGCGCTGTCTTGCAAATGACGCATTTAAGTGCTTCTTTGCATTGCTTGGCGAAGTGTCCTTTCTCTCTTGCAATGCCTGGATATGTGTCCAAAATCGAGGCATCGATAACACGTGAGGCGACAAATTAGTTCCCGAATTCGGCAGTTGACCCAGCCTATGCGAATTCGTCGCGCCTCTACCAAAGTTTTTGCGTCTCGTAATGAAAGGCTAATGAGCGCAGTTTGCGTTCCATTTCTTACTGTTTTTATGGATTTGACTGAAAGCGGATTCCCATAATTTACTTCGGGGAATTGGTGCTTGATTGCATCGCCAACCTCTTCTTCTGTTATTGCAGTATTAATGTCGCGAATCTCCACATTTAGTGTGTGGGTCAGGACTTTTACATTTGTGACGTTTCTTAGTACCTCGTTAGCGCACTCCTTGAACTTTCTTGCTACGTCGCCGGTTTTGTCGCGTAATTGGACTAGTAAGTCTCCCCTAGATGTGGCGCCAATTTTGTTGATGCTTTGCCATAGTTCTTGCATTGCGGGTTGCTTCTTCATTTGCTTGATGATATTTATTTATTTATTTATTTATTTATTTCTAAGGTCTATGAACAAAATATTCTTACAGACTACACATATTAGAAATTTTATAAGTTACATAAAAAGGTTTTAAGTCGATTACAAAATATAGGCTTTGGCAGAGAGAGATCAATGTCTAAAGAGCTGGGAATTAGATTGATTTCTTGCACCGTCCTATTTCAAGGGGAATTTTTATTATATAGAGTTTTACTCATAGCAACTCTAAATAGGTCAGCATGGCGCAAAGTTCTGCTAGGAACATTGAAATATGCTCTGCTAAGTAGTAAAGGGCAATCAACATTACCAGCAATAACATCAAATATAAAAGAAATAGACAAAAAAATACGACGATTATGCAACGACATTAAATAAATAATTGACAACGCGAAAAATAAGAAGGAATAGGCTCAGAGAAGTTCAGAGAACGCAATGCATAACGAATAAACACCCGCTGAACTGATTCGAGCCTATATATGTATGTGTTTGGTAATAAGGTCTCCAAATATAGGCGGCATACTCTAATCTTGAACGAACAAAAGCAGAGAACAACATCTTATGGGTGTAAGGATTAGTAAACGCAGAGCTATTGCGACGCACAAATGCAAGCATTGAAAATGAGTTCGCTACCACATAATTAATATGCTTGACAAACGTTAACTTCGAATCAAAAAAAAACACCAAGGTCTTTGACCTCATTGATAGAGACCAAGCGAGTATCTGAAATACAGTAGGTCGTCGAAAGTGGTGCACGTTGTTTTGAAAAGGTTATTTGATGACATTTACTCATGTTCAGCGACATACGATTCCGAATACACCAAAGAAAAAGTCTGTCTATATCGGCTTGAAGTAATAGCGAATCATTGATAGATCTGATAACGGAATAGATTTTCAGATCATCAGCATACAAAAGATATTTAGCAGTAGAAAAGCAGGACCCAATGTCATTTATAAATAATAAAAAGAATAGAGGGCCTAATATACTACCTTGCGGAACTCCGGAAGTGAGTGAAATGGATTTCGAAGAAATACCGTCCAGAACAACAGAGCTAGTTCTGTGCGATAAATAGGACATTATCCATTGGAGGAAGGTCGAATGAAAGCCAAGCTTCGAAAGTTTACGTACTAAATATGTATGTGAAATTCTATCAAATGCCTTTGAAAAGTCCGTGTATATAGTATCCACTTGAAACCCGTTTTGGAAACTATTTAGACAGTCTTCTGTAAAAACAGCAAGATTAGTCACCGTAGATCTTCCTGAAACAAAACCATGTTGCTGAGGACAAATAACATGCCCTAAATTATTAAATAGGCTATTTTTGATAATACATTCAAAAAGTTTAGAGACTGTGGTTAACTTAGAAATAGGGCGGTAATTACTAACATCACTCTTATTTCCACTCTTAAAAATAGGAGATATAGACGTGTGCTTCCAATCGTCGATAAATATCCCCGAATATAGTGATTTGTTAAAGATGTATTTTAAGGGTTCTACTAAAGAAACGCAATTCTTTAGCAATATAACAGACATGCCATCGTCATCTGTTTGGCTGGAATGTTTAAGGTTTTGAATACCAGGAGTTGTCGTCCACGTCTTTAATAAGTTCCATAAAGGCCTCGCGCTTGCATTTTTGGATTTCTTTTCGCAGTCTCATTCGCCCATTTTTATACGCATCTTGGAAGTATTGGTTCTCGGAATTGTTCCTCGCCCTCTGCCTTTGGTATTGTCGCCGCAGTCTTAAACAAATGTCGGTGACCAGCTTAACTAGTGTGTTAAGGCTTTCATGGTTTCCATCGAGTGTGTCTGGAAGGAGTTCCGTCATATATTCCAACATGCTGTTATCAAGACTTTTTGTTTTCCAACCGATTCTCTGAACTTACGACCCTTTTTTCCTATTCGAAGAGTTTCGGTGCGAGTGTATGGTAAATTTAGTCGGAAACATCCCAAGTTATGTTATTATATATTGGAGGACTGCTAAAGGTCAGGTCAATGATTGAACCCGCGTGGCCCTTTTGGAATGTGTTTTTCCTTCCGTTATTGAGTAGCATGACGTTAAGACTGGCAAAAGCTTCAAGAAGCGCCTGACTCCGTGGAGTTGTTTTTGGGCTACGCCGTTCGACCGCCCACGCGTTTAAGTCTCCAGATATTATGAGAGGTGTTTTTCCCGACGTGTCTGCTACCAGATGACTTAGCATGTTGTTATAAGCATCTAACGGTTCACTTGGTGGCGCGTAGCAGCTATAAAAGTGGATTTTGCCAATTTTTGCGTAGATAAAGCTCTGCTGTTGGTTGTTTTCCATGGATTTAATGGGGAAGTCTCCGCATGCCCATATTGCAGTTTTTGTCCCTTTGTCTTGCAGCCAACTTCCTTCCACTGAGGGTTCTTTGTACTGCTCGCTGATGAGCGCAATATTAATCTTTTGTTCGTAGACTTCTTGCTTTAGAAGGTCTTGTATGCACTTAATCATTGTTTAATCTGGTTGACCACTTTTTTGTACGCTGGGCATATGTAGCTTCCAGTAGGGTGGTCTTGCGCTGTCTTGCAAATGACGCATTTAAGTGCTTCTTTGCATTGCTTGGCGAAGTGTCCTTTCTCTCTTGCAATGCCTGGATATGTGTCCAAAATCGAGGCATCGATAACACGTGAGGCGACAAATTAGTTCCCGAATTCGGCAGTTGACCCAGCCTATGCGAATTCGTCGCGCCTCTACCAAAGTTTTTGCGTCTCGTAATGAAAGGCTAATGAGCGCAGTTTGCGTTCCATTTCTTACTGTTTTTATGGATTTGACTGAAACCGGATTCCCATAATTTACTTCGGGGAATTGGTGCTTATTTGCATCGCCAACCTCTTCTTCTGTTATTGCAGCATCAATGTCGCGAATCTCCACATTTAGTGTGTGGGTCAGGACTTTTACATTTGTGACGTTTTTTAGTACCTCGTTAGCGCACTCCTTGAACTTGCTTGCTACGTCGCCGGTTTTGTCGCGTAATGGGACTAGTAAGTCTCCCCTAGATGTGGCGCCAATTTTGTTGATGCTTTGCCATAGTTCTTGCATTGCGGGTTGCTTCTTCATTTGCTTGATGATATTTATTTATTTATTTATTTTTTATTTATTTACTTATTTCTAAGGTCTATGAACAAAATATTCTTACAGACTACACATATTAGAAATTTTATAAGTTACATAAAAAGGTTTTAAGTCGATTACAAAATATAGGCTTTGGCAGAGAGAGATCAATGTCTAAAGAGCTGGGAATTAGATTGATTTCTTGCAACGTCCTATTTAAAGGGGAATTTTTATTATATAGAGTTTTACTCATAGCAACTCTAAATAGGTCAGCATGGCGCAAAGTTCTGCTAGGAACATTGAAATATACTCTGCTAAGTAGTAAAGGGCAATCAACATTACCAGCAATAACATCAAATATAAAAGAAATATACAAAAAAACACGACGATTATGCAACGACATTAAATAAATAATTGACAACGCGAAAAATAAGAAGGAATAGGCTCAGAGAAGTTCAGTGAACGCAATGCATAACGACTAAACACCCGCTGAACCGATTCGAGCCTATTAATGTGTGTTTGGTAATAAGGTCTCCAAATATAGGCGGCATACTCTAATCTTGAACGAACAAAAGCAGAGAACAACATCTTATGGGTGTAAGGATTAGTAAGCGCAGAGCTATTGCGACGCACAAATGCAAGCATTGAAAATGAGTTCGCTACCACATAATTAATATGCTTGACAAACGTTAACTTCGAATCAAAAAAAACACCAAGGTCTTTGACCTCATTGATAGAGACCAAGCGAGTATCTGAAATACAGTAGGTCGTCGAAAGTGGTGCACGTTATTTGATGACATTTACTTATTTCAGCGACATACGATTCCGAATACACCAAAGAAAAAGTCTGTCTATATCGGCTTGAAGTAATAGCGAATCATTGATAGATCTGATAACGGAATAGATTTTCAGATCATCAGCATACAAAAGATATTTAGCAGTAGAAAAGCAGGACCCAATGTCATTTATAAATAATAAAAAGAATAGAGGGCCTAATATACTACCTTGCGGAACTCCGGAAATGAGTGAAATGGATTTCGAAGAAATACCGTCCAGAACAACAGAGCTAGTTCTGTGCGATAAATAGGACATTATCCATTGGAGGAAGGTCGAATGAAAGCCAAGCTTCGAAAGTGTACGTACTAAAATTGTATGTGAAATTCTATCAAATGCCTTTGAAAAATCCGTGTATGTATATAGTATCCACTTGAAACCCGTTTTGGAAACTATTTAGACAGTCTTCTGTAAAAACAGCAAGTTTATCACCGTAGATCTTCCTGAAACAAAACCATGTTGCTGAGGATAAATAACATGCCCTAAATTATTAAATATGCTATTTTTGATAATACGTTCAAAAAGTTTAGAGACTGTGGTTAACTTAGAAATAGGGCGGTAATTACTAACATCACTCTTATTTCCACTCTTAAAAATAGGAGATATAGACGTGTGCTTCCAATCGTCGATAAATATACCCGAATATAGTGATTTGTTAAAGATGTATTTTAAGGGTTCTACTAAAGAAACGCAATTCTTTAGCAATATAACAGACATGCCATCGTCATCTGTTTGGCTGGAATGTTTAAGGTTTTGAATACCAGGAGTTGTCGTCCACGTCTTTAATAAGTTCCATAAAGGCCTCGCGCTTGCATTTTTGGATTTCTTTTCGCAGTCTCATTCGCCCATTTTTATACGCATCTTGGAAGTATTGGTTCTCGGAATTGTTCCTCGCCCTCTGCCTTTGGTATTGTCGCCGCAGTCTTAAACAAATGTCGGTGACCAGCTTAACTAGTGTGTTAAGGCTTTCATGGTTTCCATCGAGTGTGTCTGGAAGGAGTTCCGTCATATATTCCAACATGCTGTTATCAAGACTTTTTGTTTTCCAACCGATTCTCTGAACTTACGACCCTTTTTTCCTATTCGAAGAGTTTCGGTGCGAGTGTATGGTAAATTTAGTCGGAAACATCCCAAGTTATGTTATTATATATTGGAGGACTGCTAAAGGTCAGGTCAATGATTGAACCCGCGTGGCCCTTTTGGAATGTGTTTTTCCTTCCGTTATTGAGTAGCATGACGTTAAGACTGGCAAAAGCTTCAAGAAGCGCCTGACTCCGTGGAGTTGTTTTTGGGCTACGCCGTTCGACCGCCCACGCGTTGCAGTCTCCAGATATTATGAGAGGTGTTTTTCCCGACGTTTCTGCTACCAGACGACTTAGCATGTTGTTATAAGCATCTAACGGTTCACTTGGTGGCGCGTAGCAGCTATAAAAGTGGATTTTGCCAATTTTTGCGTAGATAAAGCTCTGCTGTTGGTTGTTTTCCATGGATTTAATGGGGAAGTCTCCGCATGCCCATATTGCAGTTTTTGTCCCTTTGTCTTGCAGCCAACTTCCTTCCACTGAGGGTTCTTTGTACTGCTCGCTGATGAGCGCAATATTAATCTTTTGTTCGTAGACTTCTTGCTTTAGAAGGTCTTGTATGCACTTAATCATTGTTTAATCTGGTTGACCACTTTTTTGTACGCTGGGCATATGTAGCTTCCAGTAGGGTGGTCTTGCGCTGTCTTGCAAATGACGCATTTAAGTGCTTCTTTGCATTGCTTGGCGAAGTGTCCTTTCTCTCTTGCAATGCCTGGATATGTGTCCAAAATCGAGGCATCGATAACACGTGAGGCGACAAATTAGTTCCCGAATTCGGCAGTTGACCCAGCCTATGCGAATTCGTCGCGCCTCTACCAAAGTTTTTGCGTCTCGTAATGAAAGGCTAATGAGCGCAGTTTGCGTTCCATTTCTTACTGTTTTTATGGATTTGACTGAAAGCGGATTCCCATAATTTACTTCGGGGAATTGGTGCTTGATTGCATCGCCAACCTCTTCTTCTGTTATTGCAGTATTAATGTCGCGAATCTCCACATTTAGTGTGTGGGTCAGGACTTTTACATTTGTGACGTTTCTTAGTACCTCGTTAGCGCACTCCTTGAACTTTCTTGCTACGTCGCCGGTTTTGTCGCGTAATTGGACTAGTAAGTCTCCCCTAGATGTGGCGCCAATTTTGTTGATGCTTTGCCATAGTTCTTGCATTGCGGGTTGCTTCTTCATTTGCTTGATGATATTTATTTATTTATTTATTTATTTATTTCTAAGGTCTATGAACAAAATATTCTTACAGACTACACATATTAGAAATTTTATAAGTTACATAAAAAGGTTTTAAGTCGATTACAAAATATAGGCTTTGGCAGAGAGAGATCAATGTCTAAAGAGCTGGGAATTAGATTGATTTCTTGCACCGTCCTATTTAAAGGGGAATTTTTATTATATAGAGTTTTACTCATAGCAACTCTAAATAGGTCAGCATGGCGCAAAGTTCTGCTAGGAACATTGAAATATGCTCTGCTAAGTAGTAAAGGGCAATCAACATTACCAGCAATAACATCAAATATAAAAGAAATAGACAAAAAAATACGACGATTATGCAACGACATTAAATAAATAATTGACAACGCGAAAAATAAGAAGGAATAGGCTCAGAGAAGTTCAGAGAACGCAATGCATAACGAATAAACACCCGCTGAACTGATTCGAGCCTATATATGTATGTGTTTGGTAATAAGGTCTCCAAATATAGGCGGCATACTCTAATCTTGAACGAACAAAAGCAGAGAACAACATCTTATGGGTGTAAGGATTAGTAAACGCAGAGCTATTGCGACGCACAAATGCAAGCATTGAAAATGAGTTCGCTACCACATAATTAATATGCTTGACAAACGTTAACTTCGAATCAAAAAAAAACACCAAGGTCTTTGACCTCATTGATAGAGACCAAGCGAGTATCTGAAATACAGTAGGTCGTCGAAAGTGGTGCACGTTGTTTTGAAAAGGTTATTTGATGACATTTACTCATGTTCAGCGACATACGATTCCGAATACACCAAAGAAAAAGTCTGTCTATATCGGCTTGAAGTAATAGCGAATCATTGATAGATCTGATAACGGAATAGATTTTCAGATCATCATCATACAAAAGATATTTAGCAGTAGAAAAGCAGGACCCAATGTCATTTATAAATAATAAAAAGAATAGAGGGCCTAATATACTACCTTGCGGAACTCCGGAAATGAGTGAAATGGATTTCGAAGAAATACCGTCCAGAACAACAGAGCTAGTTCTGTGCGATAAATAGGACATTATCCATTGGAGGAAGGTCGAATGAAAGCCAAGCTTCGAAAGTTTACGTACTAAAATTGTATGTGAAATTCTATCAAATGCCTTTGAAAAATCCGTGTATATAGTATCCACTTGAAACCCGTTTTGGAAACTATTTAGACAGTCTTCTGTAAAAACAGCAAGATTAGTCACCGTAGATCTTCCTGAAACAAAACCATGTTGCTGAGGATAAATAACATGCCCTAAATTATTAAATAGGCTATTTTTGATAATACGTTCAAAAAGTTTAGAGACTGTGGTTAACTTAGAAATAGGGCGGTAATTACTAACATCACTCTTATTTCCACTCTTAAAAATAGGAGATATAGACGTGTGCTTCCAATCGTCGATAAATATCCCCGAATATAGTGATTTGTTAAAGATGTATTTTAAGGGTTCTACTAAAGAAACGCAATTCTTTAGCAATATAACAGACATGCCATCGTCATCTGTTTGGCTGGAATGTTTAAGGTTTTGAATACCAGGAGTTGTCGTCCACGTCTTTAATAAGTTCCATAAAGGCCTCGCGCTTGCATTTTTGGATTTCTTTTCGCAGTCTCATTCGCCCATTTTTATACGCATCTTGGAAGTATTGGTTCTCGGAATTGTTCCTCGCCCTCTGCCTTTGGTATTGTCGCCGCAGTCTTAAACAAATGTCGGTGACCAGCTTAACTAGTGTATTAGCGCATGTGTTAAGGCTTTCATGGTTTCCATCGAGTGTGTCTGGAAGGAGTTCCGTCATATATTCCAACATGCTGTTATCAAGACTTTTTGTTTTCCAACCGATTCTCTGAACTTTCGACCCTTTTTTCCTATTCGAAGAGTTTCAGTGCGAGTGTATGGTAAATTTAGTCGGAAACATCCCATGTTATGTTATTATATATTGGAGGACTGCCAAAGGTCAGGTCAATGATTGAACCCGCGTGGCACTTTTGGAATGTGTTTTTCCTTCCGTTATTGAGTAGCATGACGTTAAGACTGGCAAAAGCTTGAAAAAGCGCCTGACTCCGTGGAGTTGTTTTTGGGCTACGCCATTCGACCGCCCACGCGTTGTAGTCTCCAGATATTATGAGAGGTGTTTTCCCCGACGTGTCTGCTACCAGACGACTTAGCATGTTGTTATAAGCATCTAACGGTTCACTTGGTGGCGCGTAGCAGCTATAAAAGTGGATTTTGCCAATTTTTGCGTAGATAAAGCTCTGCTGTTTTTGTTTTCCATGGATTTAATGGGGAAGTCTTCGCATGCCCATATTGCAGTTTTTGTCTAGCCGTTAACGCTTTCATTTCTTTGAAAGGTGCCTTCTTGAATACACTGCGTGTACAGTTTGCTAAAGGTTTCAGTCTTCTTCTTAATAATGTACTTCAGGATGGTATTTGGTATACCGTCCATGCCTGGGGACTTATTGCGTTTGATTTTTCCTGCAGCGGCGAGCACTTCGGTTTTTGTTACTGGAGCAATCTTGGTGGGCTCTACTTTTAGCTCTCTTGGTGCGCTACATGCTTCTTGCTGCGGGAAAAGACCTGAGACAATGCGTTTCATTATATGTGGGCATACTGGCGGCTTGGCGTTGCGCCCTTTAAGTTTTTTCAGGACGATGTGGTATCCGCTGCCCCAGGAGTTGTCGTCCACGTCTTTAATAAGTTCCATAAAGGCCTCGCGCTTGCATTTTTGGATTTTTTTTCGCAGTCTCATTCGCCCATTTTTATACGCACCTTGGAAGTATTGATTCTCGAAATTGTTCCTCGCCCTCTGCCTTTGGTATTGTCGCCGCATTCTTAAACAAATGTCGGTGACCAGCTTAACTAGTGTATTAGCGCATGTGTTAGGGCTTTCATGGTTTCCATCGAGTGTGTCTGGAAGGAGTTCCGTCATATATTCCAACATGCTGTTATCAAGACTTTTTGTTTTCCAGCCGAATCTCTGAACTTTCGACCCTAGTTTCCTATTCGAAGAGTTTCGATGCGAGTGTATGGTAAATTTAATGGCAAAGTGGTCGCTGAATGCAAATTCGTCGGAAACATCCCATGTTATGTTATTATATATTGGAGGACTGCCAAAGGTCAGGTTAATGATTGAACCCGCGTGGCCCTTTTGGAATGTGTTTTTCCTTCCGTTATTGAGTAGCATGACGTTAAGACTGGCAAAAGCTTGAAAAAGCGCCTGACTCCGTGGAGTTGTTTTTGGGCTACGCCATTCGACCGCCCACGCGTTGAAGTCTCCAGATATTATGAGAGGTGTTTTTCCCGACGCGTCTGCTACCAGACGACTTAGCATGTTTTTATAAGCATCTAACGGTTCACTTGGTGGCGCGTACCAGCTATAAAAGTGGTTTTGCCAAATTTTGCGTAGATAAAGCTCTGCTGTTGGTTGTTTTCCATGGATTTAATGGGGAAGTCTCCGCATGCCCATATTGCAGTTTTTGTCCCTTTGAACAAAATATTCTTACAGACTACACATATTAGAAATATTATAAGTTACATAAAAAGGTTTTAAGTCGATTACAAAATATAGTCTTTGGCAGAGAGAGATCAATGTCTAAAGAGCTGGGAATTATATTGATTTCTTGCAACGTCCTATTTAAAGGGGAATTTTTATTATATAGAGTTTTACTCATGGCAACTCTAAATAGGTCAGCATGGCGCAAAGTTCTGCTAGGAACATTGAAATATACTCCGCTAAGTAGTAAAGGGCAATCAACATTACCACCAATAACATCAAATATAAAAGAAATAGACAAAAAAAAACGACGATTATGCAACGACATTAAATTAATTAATTGACAACGCGAAAAATAAGAAGGAATAGGCTCAGAGAAGTTCAGTGAACGCAATGCATAACGAATAAACACCCGCTGAACTGATTCGAGCTTATTAATGTGTGTTTGGTAATAAGGTCTCCAAATATAGGCGGCATACTCTAACCTTGAACGAACAAAAGCAGAGATCAACATCTTATGGGTGTAAGGATTAGTAAACGCAGAGCTATTGCGACGCACAAATGCAAGCATTGAAAATGAGTTCGCTACCACATAACTAATATGCTTGACAAACGTTAACTTCGAATCAAAAAAAACACCAAGGTCTTTGACCTCATTGATAGAGACCAAGCGAGTATCTGAAATACAGTAGGTCGTCGAAAGTGGTGCACGTTGTTTTGAAAAGGTTATTTGATGGCATTTACTTATGTTCAGCGACATACGATTCCGAATACGCCAAAGAAAAAGTATGTCTATATCGGCTTGAAGTAATAGCGAATCATTGATAGATCTGATAACGGAATAGATTTTCAGATCATCAGCATACTAAAGATATTTAGCAGTAGAAAAGCAGGACCAAATGTCATTTATAAATAATAAAAAGAATAGAGGGCCTAATATACTACCTTGCGGAACTCCGGAAGTAAGTGGAGAAATGGATTCGAAGATATAACGTCCAGAAAAACAGGGCTAGCTCTGTGCAATAAATAGGCCATTATCCGTTGGAGGAAGGTCGAATGAAAGCCAAGCTTCGAAAGTTTACGTACTAAATATGTATGTGAAATTCTATCAAATGCCTTTGAAAAGTCCGTGTATATAGTATCCACTTGAAACCCGTTTTGGAAACTATTTAGACAGTCTTCTGTAAAAACAGCAAGATTAGTTACCGTAGATCTTCCTGAAACAAAACCATGTTGCTGAGGACAAATAACATGCCCTAAATTATTAAATAGGCTATTTTTGATAATACGTTCAGAAAGTTTAGAGACTGTGGTTAACTTAGAAATAGGGCGGTAATTACTAACATCACTCTTATTTCCACTCTTAAAAATAGGAGATATAGACGTGTGCTTCCAATCGTCGATAAATATCCCCGAATATAGTGATTTGTTAAAGATGTATTTTAAGGGTTCTACTAAAGGAACGCAATTCTTTAGCAATATGACAGACATGCCATCGTCATCTGTTTGGCTGTAATGTTTAAGGTTTTGAATACCAGGAGTTGTCGTCCACGTCTTTAATAAGTTCCATAAAGGCCTCGCACTTGCATTTTTGGATTTCTTTTCGCAGTCTCATTCGCCCATTTTTATACGCATCTTGGAAGTATTGGTTCTCGGAATTGTTCCTCGCCCTCTGCCTTTGGTATTCTCGCCGCAGTCTTAAACAAATGTCGGTGACCAGCTTAACTAGTGTATTAGCGCATGTGTTAAGGCTTTCATGGTTTCCATCGAGTGTGTCTGGAAGGAGTTCCGTCATATATTCCAACATGCTGTTATCAAGACTTTTTGTTTTCCAACCGATTCTCTGAACTTTCGACCCTTTTTTCCTATTCGAAGAGTTTCGGTGAGAGTGTATGGTAAATTTAGTCGGAAACATCCCAAGTTATGTTATTATATATTGGAGGACTGCTAAAGGTCAGGTCAATGATTGAACCCGCGTGGCCCTTTTGGAATGTGTTTTTCCTTCCGTTATTGAGTAGCATGACGTTAAGACTGGCAAAAGCTTCAAGAAGCGCCTGACTCCGTGGAGTTGTTTTTGGGCTACGCCGTTCGACCGCCCACGCGTTGTAGTCTCCAGGTATTATGAGAGGTGTTTTCTCCGACGTGTCTGCTACCAGACGACTTAGCATGTTGTAATAAGCATTTAACGGTTCACTTGGTGGCGCGTAGCAGCTATAAAAGTGGATTTTGCCAATTTTTGCGTAGATAAAGCTCTGGTTGTTTTCCATGGATTTAATGGGGAAGTCTCCGCATGCCCATATTGCAGTTCTTGTCCCTTTGTCTTGCAGCCAACTTCCTTCCACTGAGGGTTCTTTGTACTGCTCGCTGATGAGCGCAATATTAATCTTTTGTTCGTAGACTTCTTGCTTTAGAAGGTCTTGTATGCACTTAATCATTGTTTAATCTGGTTGACCACTTTTTTGTACGCTGGGCATATGTAGCTTCCAGTAGGGTGGTATTGCGCTGTCTTGCAAATGACGCATTTAAGTGCTTCTTTGCATTGCTTGGCGAAGTGTCCTTTCTCTCTTGCAATGCCTGGATATGTGTCCAAAATCGAGGCATCGATAACACCTGAGGCGACAAATTAGTTCCCGAATTCGGCTGTTGACCCAGCCTATGCGAATTCGTCGCGCCTCTACCAAAGTTTTTGCGTCTCGTAATGAAAGGCTAATGAGCGCAGTTTGCGTTCCATTTCTTACTGTTTTTATGGATTTGACTGAAACCGGATTCCCATAATTTACTTCGGGGAATTGGTGCTTGATTGCATCGCCAACCTCTTCTTCTGTTATTGCAGCATTAATGTCGCGAATCTCCACATTTAGTGTGTGGGTCAGGACTTTTACATTTGTGACGTTTCTTAGTACCTCGTTAGCGCACTCCTTGAACTTGCATGCTACGTCGCCGGTTTTGTCGCGTTATTGGACTAGTAAGTCTCCCCTAGATGTGGCGCCAATTTTGTTGATGCTTTGCCATAGTTCTTGCATTGCGGGTTGCTTCTTCATTTGCTTGATGATATTTATTTATTTATTTATTTTTTATTTATTTATTTATTTCTAAGGTCTATGAACAAAATATTCTTACAGACTACACATATTATAAATATTATAAGATACATAAAAAGGTTTTAAGTCGATTACAAAATATAGGCTTCGGCAGAGAGAGATCAATGTCTAAAGAGCTGGGAATTAGATTGATTTCTTGCAACGTCCTATTTAAAGGGGAATTTTTATTATATAGAGTTTTACTCATAGCAATTTTAAATAGGTCAGAATGGCGCAAAGTTCTGCTAGGAACATTGAAATATACTCTGCTAAGTAGTAAAGGGCAATCAACATTACCACCAATAACATCAAATATAAAAGAAACAGACAAAAAAATAGGACGATTATGCAACGACATTAAATTAATTAATTGACAACGCGAAAAATAAGAAGGAATAGGCTCAGAGAAGTTCAGTGAACGCAATGCATAACGAATAAACACCCGCTGAACTGATTCGAGCCTATTAATGTGTGTTTGGTAATAAGGTCTCCAAATATAGGCGGCATACTCTAATCTACAAAAGATATTTAGCAGTAGAAAAGCAGGACCCAATGTCATTTATAAATAATAAAAATAATAGAGAGCCTAATATACTACCTTGCGGAACTCCGGAAGTGAGTGAAATGGATTTCGAAGAAATACCGTCCAGAACAACAGAGCTAGTTCTGTGCGATAAATAGGACATTATCCTTTGGAGGAAAGTCGAATGAAAGCCAAGCTTCGAAAGTTTACGTACTAAAATTGTATGTGAAATTCTATTAAATGCCTTTGAAAAGTCCGTGTATATAGTATCCACTTGAAACCCGTTTTGGAAACTATTTAGACAGTCTTCTGTAAAAACAGCGAGATTAGTCACCGTAGATCTTCCTGAAACAAAACCATGTTGCTGAGGATAAATAACATGCCCTAAATTATTAAATAGGCTATTTTTGATAATACATTCAAAAAGTTTAGAGACTGTGGTTAACTTAGAAATAGGGCGGTAATTACTAACATCACTCTTATTTCCTCTCTTAAAAATTGGAGATATAGACGTGTGCGTCCAATCGTCGATGAATATCCCCGAATATAGTGATTTGTTAAAGATGTATTTTAAGGGTTCTACTAAAGAAACGCAATTCTTTAGCAATATGACAGATATGCCATCGTCATCTGTTTGGCTGGAATCTTTAAGGTTTTGAATACCAGTCACAATATCTTCATCTGAAAGAATTAGAGAGCCCACATTGAACGAAACACATCCTACGCGCCTATCATTGGAAGCAGTAACGTCATCTTCACAATCCGCAGCTAACACGTCATCGTCCGAGACAAAATTTGAGGCAAAGAAGTCGGCGAAAAGATTAGCTGCATCGCGTAATGAGGATGCAGTGTCATCTTTGTAGAAAACAGAAGTGGGAATACTAGAACTATTCTTCATGGATTTGATATATCGCCAAAAGCATTTAGGACTCTTTTTGATGCTGCTTTCAAAATTAGCAATGTAACTTTTATAACATGCCCTATTTAGATTATTAAACTGATCTCTATACGTAGAATAAGAGACAAAGTATTTGTTATCATTGGTTGATTTAAACTTTTTTAAAAACTTGTTTCTGAGGTTCTTTAGACGCTTCAACTCTCTTGTGTGCCAAGGCTGCTTATAAGTTAGTTTATTTTCTGCAGCCGTCTCAACATTTATGTTGTGACATCTTTCCGCATTATTAGAACATTTAGTTGGAGCTTTATCGCTTTTCTGGCTTCTTGGCATCCGTCTTCTTTTAAAGCGGGCGCACTTCTTTTTTGGACTTCGCCTTTTTCGGCCTCATTCCTTTCCCTTAATCTCGGAGGAGTGCATCTTCCATTTGTTGAAATTTGGTCCGCTCCTAACTTTATGCACGCCGTTGTATTAGGAGTGATCGCTGCATATACTGCTTTATCGACGTATGGTTTGTATCCCTGATATTCGCAGGAAAACTTGGACTTGGAGGTTTGCACAGGGTGGTGCTTATCGACGAAAATCAGTGCTTTATCATTATAACTCTTTCCAACTGTTTTGCAGCTTGGGATTGAACGCACACTTTGAATCAGCTGTTTAGTGCGCCAAAAGTAATTTTATTTTCTATTGGTGTTGTTTTTGTTTTCTTTATGAAAAAACAAAACAAAACGTAGGCTAAAAAAATAGTTTTTAAATTTCTCACAGATGATGATACTTATCTGGATTCCGTTTGTGTCGGTGCTTTTCACTGCTGTAAGGAAGCGGGTAATTTTAACAACCGCCCTGTACACTTTTTTCGGAAATACCGCCACTTTTCACTATAATTTTTTTAATAAAACACAGAGCTTATAATTTTATCGACTGTTCACAACGTATTGCTGCCTTGTGTTTTTTTTTTGTGTTTTACGAGGAGGAAGCATTGAATGCCTAACCGTTACCGGTTTGTCAGTGTGGGACTTTAACCCGAACTACACCTCCTACTGTCTGAGTACCATTCCCCCGGGACTACCATCAAGTATTTCGTCGGGAGATGGTTTGAGCTTACGCTTAACGTTCGTGAAAGTCCGGATAACGTTTGTAGCAATTTGTGTCAACTTGAACCACCCTCTGTACTGTTGCTTTTTGCATCGTGGGAATTTAAATTGCCACTTTTTGGCTTTCAAGCATTTTTTTTTTTGTTTAATTATTATTGCTTCTACTGGGTTTCGGATCGGATCGACTTATGTGGACTAATTTCTAATTTCTTTTTCCTTTCTGCCTTCTATCTTGCAAATTTGACACTATTGTATAAACCTTATGCCCTTTAACCATACACGTCGGTCAGAACGGACGGGGTTTCGAGCCGCTCAGTTTTTCTGTTGACTTCTTCTTGTCTTGTTTTTTATGTTTTCTGGTATTTCAACTATTATACGAGTACATAATGTTTTTCATAAAATTTAACGTTCATTAGTTACCTTGCCCATCGGTCGGAACCGACGAGATTCCGAGCCGCTCGGTTATTCTGTTGACTTCATCTCTTCTGGTATTTCATAGTTTCTGCTTGTTCAACTGCTTTGCAGCGGTCGGAACGGACTGGGTTCCGAGACGCCTACTCATTTGGTTCGATTTTTCCTGATTTGAATGAACCTTACTGAAAAACATTAATTTTTAGCTAGAAGTTTAACTGCATATAAATATGTATATATATATTCAAACATCTCGAAAGTAGTATATTGTGCACTAACCTTTCTTGGTAGCCGGAAAGGACGAGATTCTGGGCTACCCGGCCGATTAAATCCGCCTTGAGCTGTACGTTGAGATCCGTATTTAGAGCCACACTGCTTAGATGGTACTGTCACAGAACTTTTTGATGCAAGCAGTCGGAACGGACTAGATTCCGAGCCGCCAATTCGATGAGTCCATCGATCGTTAAGAAACTATGTATTTCTGCGGAGTCGTTCCGCCTGACGTAGTTTTGATATTAAAATATTTGCCAAGTTGCAGACGGCGGACCAGTTTTTGGTCGATTCGAGCATTATATCAATCATGTTTTCTACTTTAGGTAATTTCTTTGTTCTTCAAAATATGTGCAGGTAAAAAAGCAGTGTTTAGCATCTTTGATATCATCGCCTGCGCAGAGAGTGCAGTACGGATCATCATCGATCTTGAATGTATAAAAGTAGGATTTAAAACAGCCATTCCCCGTTAGCATTTGAGTTAACTGGAAGTTTACTTCTCCATGTTTCCTGCTTAACCATTTTTCTACTGAAGGTATGAGACGGTGTGTCAAGCGACCTTTATCTGTCTGGCCCCAACGGTATTGCCACTGTTGCCAGCAGATCTTGATTTCTTCTTCGCGGTTCACCTTATTTACGGAGCTTACCAACGTCTGCGTCGCCAGAATATCTATGGGACATAGGCCAGCAACAACCAACGCAGCCTCTTCGGAGGTAGTGCGAAACGCGCAGAATACCTTAATCGCACAGAGCCTGTATAGGGCCTTAGCTTCGCGTGCGTATGACGTCTTCTTAAAGGCTTCACCCCAGATTTGAAACCCGTACAGTAGGACACTTCTTACTACATTGCCATATAACTGTCTTCGTTGTTGCTGTGGACCTCCGACGTTTAGCATCAGTCTCGAAAGCGCTACTGCGACTTTTTTCGCCTTCCCGACTGCATATTCAATATGCGGCTTAAATGTTAATCTAGCGTCCAAAATAGTTCCGAGGTATTTCAAATCTGGAGCTGATTCTATTTCATGGCCACATATTTTTATTTTCGCTACTTCTCGAATTTTCCTGCTGCTAATTAAGACTGTCTCGGTTTTTTGGTGTGCAAGCTCGAGGCCTGCATCGAGTAGCCTGTTTTGAACCCTATTGGGAATTGAATCAGGGCCTGGGGACTTTTTGTCTTTAAATACATCAACCGCAAGAAGCCCCTCTCCAGCAGTGATCAGAGGGAATTGACACTCAGCATGGGAGAGGGTCTCTTTATTTAATGCTTCTTGGCCCGGAGACAGTGTGCTCACTATTTTACTCAGTTGGTCGGCGTTTGAGAGCTGTAGTTGGATCGATGCCTGGAGCTTTTTAGTGATCACTTTGAAAGCCATACCCCAAGGATTTTGCTCGGCACTGTAGCAAAGCTTGAGAAAACACCTCTTCTTGCTTGCCTTAATGATCTGCTTTAGTTCTTTGCGTTTAGCCCTTTGCATTTGTTGTTCCGTATAATTTGCGTTTTTTCTGGCCCTTTGGTAGTCGCGCCTTGCATTGTTGAAGAAATCTGCTATCTGCGAATTCATTAGTATACTGGAAGGGGTCTGTTCGAGGGGCGCTTCCCTCTCCTCTTCATTGAAGTATCACAGGCGTTTGATATGGTGGTCATGAGCCCACTGATTTCTTTTCAATACGAGGCCGTGTTTGCTTTACTTCACTTATAGTGAAGATAATTGCTTGGTGATCGCTGTGCGTACATTTGTCACTAGCCTCCCAATGGACATTCCGGGATAGTCTGCTAGTTATGAATGGTAAGTCTATTAAAGATTCGCTTCCATCTTTTTTGAATGTTGCTTTGCCGCCGGTATTTAAAAGCACTACCTCCAGGGTGGGAAAAGCTGTCAGTAGTGATCTGCCTTTGGCGTTTGTTTTACGACTTTCCCATGCTTGGGCCCAAGCATTAAAGTCTCCCGCGATTACAACCGGTGTTCTAGTTCTTGCATCGCTAACAAGGTTATCTACTATGGTTTCAAATTCCTCGAGGCTGAAGCTAGGTGGTATGTAGCAACTGTAGCAACAGTATGATGCCTGAAATTTTCACGCAGACGAAGCATACGTTTGAATTAAGTTTTTCTATTGGAAGCGGTTTATGAGCACAACTCCATACTGCTGATAGCCTTGCATTCTCCTTGGCCCATAGTTGAGAGTCTGCCACTTTATATTGTTCACTCAATGGAGCTACATCGATATTCAATTCTATTACAGACTGCTGCAACAATTCTTGTGCCGCCTTGCAGTGATTTGGATTTAGTTGCAAAAGCTTCATAGCTTACGTGCCTTTTGTCCTGCCTCTACAAATAAAGGGCATCCTCTTCCACCTGTCCTGTGCTTTACATCCGTCAAGTTTTTCCTCGCGCATATAGCACACCTCATTTCTTCCTTGCAGTCACGGGCCATATGACTTGAGTCACCGCAGTTGAAACACGATCCTTTCTTGTGTTTTTTTTTCGGTTACGACCAGGGAATCTTCATAGATACGGGCAGCCCGTGCTGCCCGCATGCTCTGCTTTTCCCATTTATCGTTCTAGATCGTTGCGTTCTGTGTCGAATATGTGGCAGTCCATCAGTAGGCGAAGGGGTGATCAACGTGCTTGTATTTATGTAAATATTGTCGGAAGCAGCCATGCCCGGTAAGGAATTGGGTAAGGTAGAAGTTTGTTTCTCCGTTCCTGCTCTTCTGAGGACCATTTCCATTGCTGGTTCGTCTTCGTCAGCTTCGGCAAGGGCTTTGCTACTTCGGCGAATTTGGGAATGAAACGTCGATATCAGGAGCAGGTTTGTAAAAATTAAATTATTTGTTTTAAATTTTTCGGTTTTGCTCGTTTAAGAATAACATAGCAAAAGATATGCCAAACGAATTACGAATGTGATGTGTAAACGGGTTGTTTGGCCATTCGTAATTCAAACATGATTCACTTGCCGTGGAAAAACCATTTAAAACAATCGATCTATTTTGAATCGGAAGTTTATCGAATATAGTTGCCAAAACACACACAGCTATCAAAACAAACCAAAAATAAAACGAACAAGAAACAATTGAATGCTAAAATGGATTCAAACGTGGAGTCTGAATAAAATGATAACGTCGAAAAGGTTGTTGGCTACAACTAGAGTGAATGGAGACGCAAAAGTATGTATGTAAGTATTACAATAGCAACATAATTGCCAAACGAATCACGAATGTGTCATGTAAACGGGTTGATTCGCCATTCGTAATTCAAATAGGAAAACACGGGATTCACTTGCCGCGGAAACACTGGTGTACACAATAAGCAAAATAGTAAATTGTTATACAAATTCTGTTAAATTAAGTAGCGCTTATGTTTGTTTTTTACTTGCAAATACGCTTTTCAAATGTAAATTTATTATAATTTTTTTTAGCATGTGGATTTATCCTTGGACTCGCTTGATCTGTTAAAAAGAAGAACATGGCCTTCAATAATTAGAACAGGATTTGGAATTGGCTTAGCGTACAAGTCCAGCGAAAAAGATTTTAATTTGTAGTTAAATATGTATTGCGAAATTTAGCCGAATAAATAATAAAATAGGAAAGTAGGCTTATTTCACTAAGTGGAAGTGATAATATTTTATTTGCCGGTTTTAGTTACAATAATCGTGTACCAGATGCAGTAAAACTTGGCAGGCTTTATTAAAGCATTTCAGGCAGATAAAAATTGTATATAAAGTACTTTCGTCGGGATAACTAGAGCCGCAATTACAACTCAATTTTGGCGGAACTTAAGTCTAATTTAAGATTTTGCGTTTCACCAACCAAATCTTAAGCTCACCGAATTTGTCGCCTTAAGTGGTTCTTATCTCTGCGAGTAGCTGTTTATTACTTGTCAAATCGAGTCGAAGGCCCAGCAGTACTCCTCTTATATTTAAGTATAATAATTGTATTGTTATGCCTAAATCTAATAAATATATAAATATAAATACTTGTTAAATAAAATTATAATTTTGAATGATGGAATTTGATTGGAGTAGTTATGAAGGCAGTGACTCAGAGTACGAGGAAGTAATAAATATTATTTTATTGAGGAGATCAAGTAACTTTCATATAATTTGCTTTTGCTTCTTCTTTTGAAAAAAGCAGAAGTCGCAGTCGAAGCAAAAGCAGAAAATGATAACTGACAAAATGTGCTGCACTTACGGCAGTCGTCAGTTTTAAAATTTAAAGTCCTCAGGAGTCGCAGTTGTAAAAGTAGAAATTCGCCTAATTTTACAAGTCGTCAGCAGTCGAAGTTGTAGAAACATAAATTCGTCTGCTTTCACACTCTTCAGCAAGAACAGTCGTCTGCTTGCGCAAGTCGTCAGCGACTCCGCCCATTTTCTTACTCTCATATAAATCGCTGTTACTGCACTTAGACGCGCGAAGGTAGTATAGTGAAACAAAACAACATAAAAACACAGTGGACAAAGCAAGTGAAATACAACTTAAATTGAAATAAAATAAATTAAATAAAAATAAACTAGAAGTATTAAATTTAACAATACAAATAAATTTAAAAAAAAAATGTATATGACAAAAATTAAACTCGAGTCATTAGATGTGCTGCAGCTCTTCGAACCCACAACACACCCCTTTGCCCCCCAAATTCTTCAACCAGCTCTGAAGTTTATCTCAAGGTACCACCGTGTGACACCGAGGTCTTTCATGGTGCGTACGAAAACTGACAGACCATTCGTGGTATGTTCACGGCAGTCTATTTAAATCATCCCAAGCTAACACCTGCTCAGAAGCTCTACCATCTGCGCCAAAAAACAAGAGGCGAAGCTGGTATGGGGCGCTTTGAAGGCATGGTATGAAAACCGCAGAATTTCGGTTAATAACCAGTTAAAAACCCCTTTTAACCTAAACCCAATATACTCCGAGAATGGTGAGCAGATTCAAAGAATGCAAACCACTATAAATAAACGGCCTTTACTCTCTGGCAGCACCATAAATCCCAATATCTGACTGGGGCCTCATCCTTGAGTACATATGATCCTCCCGAAATAGTTTTCGGCAGTAATCTTTGCTTGCCAGGCGATCTGAAATTTGGACTTGTCGTTAATTGACGTTTATGCGATGAACTCCGAGAGTTTCCTAAAACGGGATACATTCTTGTTTCACTAAACACAAAATAAATAAACGATTATCGACTGAAGGACGTGGGGTTTCAGGCTTGTAGTGTTTCGAATAAAAGTGCGACGGAGTTGCAAAACAAAAATGACGAATCAAAACAAAACGGAAAGATTAAGAAATGTTTCTAGAAATCTAGAACAGAAAAATCGCTTTCGGGAACTTGGGATAATTTTGATATAAGTGTGAGCCAATGTACGCGGTATATCAGTCAATTGGTTAAAAGCAGGTCAAAGGTGACAATAATGCTTAAACTTGGCCCAATGCGTGCACTTTACTATGTTTTTATCATTTTACAATTATAGGTCGCTATTGCTTAAGGAATAAGGAACGCCAGTTATGTATATATAATAAATCTAAGAATGTATTTATTTAAACTTAAATTACACACATTAATTAAATGGTAAGTCTGCGAAGCCAAAACAAAAAAGGGGAAGAAGTCTTCAGATGTAAAATTTGATTGAGCAGACTTGCATTTGTAATTTCGTTAAGGATATTTGTGAGTTAACACATAGCAATAGAAACGGTAGAAGCTAGACGCAGAGTTACCGATGAGAGCCGAACAACAAGCGTTCTCACGAATTCAAACAACTAATGGCGTATGCAAATAATTCTATAATTCAACTGCATAGTAGAAGAAAATAATTCAATAGATTCAACTTTTTCAAAAATGTAGTAGGCCACAGCAACAACCGAAAATTTTAAGGTTAGATTGTAAGTATTCACCCTCCAAGTTTGGTTACCCTTGTTCCGGAACAGGAAATAAAAATATATCTTGATACCCTTCTTATTTTCCGGCAGGGTGGAAATGGAAGTTAACGCGGCCGGCTACTGCCCACTTGCACTGTTCCCACGGCTGGCAGCAACACACGGTTGCGAAATATGTGTGCTGCGCATTCTACCGAAATATGCTACCGCTGGGAAGTCAAGGCCAATGCCGCTCGCACCCAGACAGTGAGCGCACCCTTACGTAAGGTTGGCAGCGCGCGACATTATAAGAGGGAGCAGAACCTGGAGTTGGAGGCAGTTGCTGTTGGGGCGTGAACATAACTTAGTATAATTATTTACTTATGTGAATTACTATTGAGATAATAAACTTGTAACGTTGTATAAAACTAGTGTTGTTCCTTTTGGGCAAGTTGGCCCTTCATTTTTTTTAGTGTACAGGACCTTCAGTCCTTTAACTGGCGCCCGAGCAGGGACCAGGAGTGAAAGTGTGAAACAAAAAATTGAAATTGAAATTAAATTAAAAAGCCGATTAAAGGCTAGAGAAAAAGTTTAACAAAAAAAGCCAAGAGCTATAATTGAAGTGAAAAAGGATAAAAGCTAAGGACTTTATTAAAGTGAAAAAGGATAAAATCTAAGGATTTTTATTAGAGTGAAAAAGGATAAAAACTAAGGGATATAACAACAGGAATACAATTTCCTTGTGATTGCGGAAATCAAAAAAGGCTACGAGGCCATTGCAGTGAAACCATATTACAAGCTCCTGAGAGGCCATGCTATTATACGAAGCGCTGAAAGCCCGCATATGCAAATATTGGTGTTGTGAGTATAGAATTGTAAACGATTTCCTTTTCAGAAAAACTATAAGATGGAGGAATTAAAATCGACCGTCACCAGCCTCACAGACGCTGTGAATGCAATCCTGGAGAAAATGAACTCGCTCGAAAGACGAGTTACTCACTTAGACACTGTTAGCGCATCAGCCGCGTCCGCTGCTAGATCAGGGGGAATAGATAGGGTAGAGGAGGTGCCTCTTCAGGCTCCAGCCACTGAGCTAGAACTTAAAGAGATTAGTCGCCTTCCAGACTGTGTGAAGGAGCTTAGGGTTTTCGATGGCAATCCCGTCGAGTATGTATCCTGGATACATGCTGTAGAGGCCATTTTGTCGGACTTCAAGGTTGTCAAAGGTAAACCAATATTCAGGGCCATAATGCAAACTGTTCGGCAAAAGGTACGCGGCACTGCCGATGCGGCACTGGTTTCCTACAATATTTTCGACAATAACTGGACAAAAATAAAGGAGTGCCTTTCGCTGCATTACGCTGACAAGCGTGATATTCGTACATTGGAACACCAGTTGCATCAGTTGCAACAAAAGGGGTCCAGGATTGACGAATTTTACGCTGTCGTCAACCACCAATTTTCTTTGATTATTAATAAAATCAAAACAGAATCCTACACGGAGGAGACGGTGAGAGTGCTCATAGACACCTATCGAAACAGGGCACTCGACGTATTTATACGTGGATTAAATGGCGAACTATCAAAAATGCTTTTAATCCAAAGGCCAAAAACCCTACCAGAAGCTTATTCAGCATGTCTGGAAATTCAAAACGTAAATTTCCGCAACTTCTCAATTCACAGTTCTCAGGCAACCAATCAAGTGGTTGTCCCAATCAATAATGTTCCAAGGCCGAATGTAACTTACGGTGGTAGGCCACCAATACCTCCAAGACCAACCTGGCGGCAACAGGATCGCCGTCCACAGTTCCAACCGCGGGAACTATTCTCCGGAAACGTGCGTGCCCAGCCATCTCTTCAATCTTCTGTACAATCCAAAAACCCGCCTGTGGAAAAAATGGACGTGGATGGATCTGTGCAGTCACGCGCTGTTAACTATATGAATAGGCCGAATCCTTACAAAAGAGGAGCAAGGTCGGACAATCTCCCACGGAGGCACCAGAAACTATTCTACTCATCCACGGGCACAAATGAGGAAGAGTTAAAAGGCAATGAAGAGGGGGATTTTCTCTCCGGGGGTCATCTAGCGTACCATACCTAGGCTATACACTCCCGAATGGCCGCACCCTCAAATTTCTTATAGATACGGGGGCAAATAAGAATTTTATTAGTGAAGCGGTCGCAACGGGAAGTGCTCCTGTAGAGGAAGTATTTACAGTGCACTCAACTGGGGGAACAGTGCCGGTAGAAAAGAAAGTTTCCCTCAACTTTTTTAAAGATGTTGGCCACAGTGCTAAAATAACTTTCTTCGTGCTCCCAGGGCTACAATCCTTTGACGGTATCATCGGAGATGATACCCTTAGGATGCTAGGGGCTGTGGTCGATAGAAAAAACAACTATTTAAAAATAAACGAATTCAAATTGCCTCTAAAGGCCAGGATTTCCAATCAGGTCAACTATTCTGTGGAAAGTGGCGTATCTACGGAAATCGGACAACGCGTAGGGAAGATACTTACGAAAACTTAAAAGCACTGTTGCATAAAGAACAGGACGTTAGAAATGCAAGAATTAATGCTCGTCGTACAGCACCACGCAATTTTAATTCAGGCAATAACCTGTTTATTGCAAACAGACAAATAAAAGGCAAACATAAGCCTCTATACAAGCAAGAAACTGTTGGCGAAAACAGAAATGTAACCGTTGTTACTGAAAGTGGAAAAAAATTCCACAAAACCGACATAAAAAATGTCTAAGATAACATTGGTCAGAAGGTAAACTCATGCATAGATCCTTAAGCCCCAGCGGTCTGGGTACAAGTTTTTGTATTTGATCAAGTCATGTTGGTTCAATTCCAACTTACTCGATGGTTCGAGTGACGACAGTCAAAGTGGTTCAACCCCACCAAAGGACTATGGCTTTAATTGACGTGAAGTATCTCGTGCCATGAGTAGTCCATTTGCAACTATTAACGCTTATGACTAAAAGGGAATAATGCGAGCCTTCCAATGTCATCTGAGATAATGCCTATATTCCGATGCAAAGAAAACTGCATAATGCAAATGCAAGAAGAATGCACAGCAAATAATTTTAAATAAATAATTCTAAATGATTGATTTCAAACGAATATTTTAAATAATTAATTTCAAATAGTAATTTGAAATAATTAATTACAAATAAATTGAAATAAATAATTTCGAATAAATAATTCATTTTAAATAATTAATTGCAAATAAATAACTTCAAATAAATAATTTCAAATAAATAATTCTAAATAATTGATTTCAAACGAATATTTTAAATAATTAATTTCAAATTCAAATAAATAATTTGAAATAAATAATTTCGAATAAATAATAGTCAATAGATAAAGCAGTGTCCTTTGGACCAATTGCAAAATATGCCTACATAGAAAGATCAAAAATTGTAATATCAAAATATGCTTAGGTTAATTAATTTAAGTATACACAATATATAATTAGTATTAATTTATTTCATATATGGGGGTAAGACATAACATTAAGCAAATCAAAAATGAATTTAACACCCACAGCATCAGCCTTTGCGCAGCCGCGCAAACCTATGACCTATTCAAAATCGACTCGCCTCTTGTGACCATCCGGGACGGATATGGCTGGGTCATCGATGGACATTTTAAGCTGATACATACCATTGACTTAGCGAGCTTCGACAAAATCGTTGACAGACTAGAGGAGGCCATCATCAACCTCGACTCCAGCAGATCCGACACAACCATTGACGTCCTGAACTACCAGATAGAGAAAATAAGATCCTATTTGCGCGAACTAAAAGGCCCCGAAGTAATAAGGATGAAGCGTTCGATTAATTGGATTGGCTCTGCCTGGAAATGGATTGCTGGCACTCCCGATGCAACAGACTGGGATGACCTTCTTCAAAAACAAGATATTCTTATGAGCAATAACGAACAACAGTATCAGGTAAATTCAGAAATCTTCAAAACAACTCATGAACTGTTGCAGGTGATCAACGGAATTGTTGCCATCACAAACGACGTCCAAGATCGCAGCCGACTAGAACAAATTTCGGAAATCCAGAATAAAATCACCATCCTCAAAGAAGACGTCTATGAGCTAGTTCGTGCGTGTCAAATGGCTAAAGCTGGCGTCGTGAACAGTAATCTCCTGAGCAAGGAGGAAATCAATCGACTTATCAGCGAGATAGAAGTACTACCATACAGCAACGTCATCGAAGCTATAGAATATAGTAGGCCATCGATCTACACCAATGGATCTCTTCTTCTGTATGTGCTGTCCATGCCAAAGGTTATGCACACCAGATATAACCACCTGATTGCTCGAGCTGTTCAACAGGATGGACATCAAGTGGAACTAAACTACACAACTATGTTGGCGAACAAAAATCAGACCTATGGCATTAAGGGTAATTGCCTACACCTTACGGCAGCGATGGTTTGCGGACAAGAATCCCTCGACCTACTAGCGGAAGATGGCTGTTTGCCTCGTCTTATCAAAGGAGGAGAAACAAGCTGTCGATACCTTACATTTAACGAGTCAGCTATTGAAGTGATCAAGGAGGATACCATCTACCTAAATAACTTCAACGGGAGCATTGGCTCAGGTAACACCGCTAATCAATTCTTAGGCTCTTTTATCCTTCAGATGAACATCGAGTCGGTAAACATCAACAACCATACTTACTGGAGTACTAGTAGCTCAGAGGTGCAGTTGCTACCACCCGTTCTTACCAATGTGAGGAATAAATCCTTGGCAGTGAATCTCGACCTTGTCCACGGAATGACGTCAAGCAACATCAAACTCTTAACCTACCTTAAGAAAAAAACCGACTAGTCCATTGTTTCTGAAATCATGGGATTTGTCCTTTTGGCGATGGTTGTGTGGATCATATGGAAGAAGATGACAGCAGGAATGAAAATCCCCGAGCTTAAGATATCATTGCTGAACAGAAGCCTCCGTGGCCAACAACACGGGGACACTCCTCGAGCACCTAATCTGCGGGACGCAGATCTTTGAAGGGGGAGGAGTTAACGCGGCCGGCTACTGCCCACTTGCACTGTTCCCACGGCTGGCAGCTACACGTGTCGCAGCGTCAGCATAATTGCATTTCACACGGTTGCGAAATATGTGTGCTGCGCATTCTACCGAAATATGCTACCGCTGGGAAGTCAAGGCCAATGCCGCTCGCACCCAGACAGTGAGCGCACCCTTACGTAAGGTTGGCAGCGCGCGACATTATAAGAGGGAGCAGAACCTGGAGTTGGAGGCAGTTGCTGTTGGGGCGTGAACATAACTTAATATAATTATTTACTTATGTGAATTACTTTTGAGATAATAAACTTGTAACGTTGTATAAAACTAATGTTGTTCCTTTTGGGCAAGTTGGCCCTTCATTTTTTTTAGTGTACAGGACCTTCAGTCCTTTAACTTGGATATTTGATGTATATTGGGTCGCTTATCCGTCATCCCTTGTTAAATTATGTTTTGTGACATAACGGTTCCGGCGTTGTGCCGTTCTACGTTGAAGAACGAAAACGCTACTGAAGATGGCACATCGCCAAAATCGGTCAATCATAAAACCAAATTTGAGAAGGGGTGATGGAAAATCGTTTAAATACACATAAAAAAAGATATTTGAAAGATAATTGATAATTGAAATCACCGCGACTAAAAGCAATCCATATACTTTCGGTTCAAAAACACGGATGTATTTTGATTCAGTCTATTTCAAATCGATAATTAATTAAGTTTAAAAAATCGATATAAATTTCTTCAATTTTTTTATTAAACATTTACAATTAAATAATATATTTTTCTGCTGACCTTTATTGTAAATAATTGATAGCATTTACTTTTTATAGGTTAAGAGTCGTAAGTGTGAAAACTAGAGAGATATGCTTAGCTGTGCTACGTTTATGTAGTGGAAGTAAGCGAAGTATATATAAATATCAAAACAACACAAAAATAAACAAACAAGAAACAATTAATTGCTTAAATGGTTCCAAACGTTGAGGTTGTGAAGAAAATAATCATGTAAAAGAGGTTGTGGGGCAAACCTAGAGTGAATGAAGACGCAAAAGTGTGTATGTAAGTATTACAACAGCAAAAGATATGCCAAACGAATTACGAATGTGTTGTGTAAACGGGTTGTTTGGCCATTCGTAATTCAAACATGATTCACTTGCCGTGGAAAAACCCTTTAAAACAATCGATCTATTTTGAATCGGAAGTTTATCGAATATAGTTGCCAAAACACACACAGCTATCAAAACAAACCAAAAATAAACCGAACAAGAAACAATTGAATGCTAAAATGGATTCAAACGTGGAGTCTGAATAAAATGATAACGTCGAAAAGGTTGTTGGCTACAACTAGAGTGAATGGAGACGCAAAAGTATGTATGTAAGTATTACAATAGCAACATAATTGCCAAACGAATCAAGAATGTGTCATGTAAACGGGTTGATTCGCCATTCGTAATTCAAATAGGAAAACACGGGATTCACTTGCCGCGGAAACACTGGTGTACACAATAAGCAAAATAGTAAATTGTTATACAAATTCTGTTAAATTAAGTAGCGCTTATGTTGTCTTTTTACTTGCAAATACGCTTTTAAAATGTAAGTTTATTATAATTTTTTTTTAGCAAGTGGATTTATCCTTGGACTCGCTTGATCTGTTAAAAAGAAGAACATGGCCTTCAATAATTAGAACAGGATTTGGAATTGGCTTAGCGTACAAGTCCAGCGAAAAAGATTTTAATTTGTAGTTAAATATGTACTGCGAAATTTAGCCGAATAAATAATAAAATAGGAAAGTAGGCTTATTTCACTAAGTGGAAGTGATAATATTTTATTTGCCGGTTTTAGTTACAATAATTGTGTACCAGATGCAGTAAAACTTGGCAGGCTTTATTAAAGCATTTCAGGCAGATAAAAATTGTACATAAAGTACTTTCGTCGGGATAACTAGAGCCGCAATTACAACTCAATTTTGAGCGGAACTTAAGTCTAATTTAAGATTTTGCGTTTCACCAACCAAATCTCAAGCTCGCCGAATTTGTCGCCTTAAGTGGTTCTTATCTCTGCGAACAGCTGTTTATTACTTGTCAAATCGAGTCGAAGGCCGTAGCAGCTAGTACTCCTCTTATATTTAAGTGTAATAATTGTATTGTTATGCCTAAATCAAATAAATAAATAAATATAAATACATGTCAAATAAAATTATAATGACCTAAAATCTGGCAAAATCTAAAGAATTTTTGAATGATGGAATTTGATTGGAGTAGTAATGAAGACAGTGACTTAGAGTACGAGGAAGTAATAAATATTATTTTATTGAGGAGATCTAAAGTAACTTTCATATAATTTGCTTTTGCTTCTGCCTGATTTTACATGTCATCAGCAGTCGAAGTTGTAGAAGCATAAATTCGTCTGCTTTCACACTCTTCAGCAAGAACAGCCGTCTGCTTGCGCAAGTCGTCAGCGGCTCCGCCCTTTCTCTCACTCTCATTGCTCATATAAATCACTGTTACTGCACTTAGACGCGCGAAGGCAGTACAGTGAAACAAAACAACATAAAAACACAGTGGGACAAATCAAGTGAAATACAACTGAAATTGAAATAAAATAAATTAAATAAAAATAAACTAGAAGCATTAAATTTACAATACAAATAAATAAAATAAAAAAAAATGTATTTGACTAAAATTGAACTCGACGTCTTTAGATGTGCTGCAGCTCTTCGAACCCACAACACACCCCTTTACCCCCCAAATTCTTCAACCAGTTCTGAAGTTTATATCAAGGTACCACCGTGTGACACCGAGGTCTCTCATAGTGGGTATGAAAACTGGCCAGCCTTTCGTGGTATGTTCACGGCAGTCTATTTAAATCATCCCAAGCTAACACCAGCTCAGAAGCTTTACCATCTGCGCCAAAAAACAAGAGGCCAAGCTGGCATGGGGCGCTTTGAAGGCATGGTATGAAAACCGCAGAATTTTCGTTAATAACCAGTTAAACACCCTATTTAACCTTACCCCAATAAACTCCGAGAATGGTGAGCAGATTCAAAGAATGCAAACCACTATAAATAAACGGCCTTTCCTCTCTGGCAGCACCATAAACCCCAACATCTGACTGGGACCTCATCCTTGAGTACATATGATCCTCCCGAAATAGTTTTCGGCAGTAATCTTTGCTTGCCAGGCGATCTGAAATTTGGACTTGTCGTTAATGGACGTTTATGCGATGAACTCCGAGAGTTTCCTAAAACGGGATACATTCTTGTTTCACTAAACACAAAAGAAATAAACGATTATCGACTGAAGGACGTGGTGTTTCAGGCTTGTAGTGTTTCGAATAAAAGTGCGACGGAGTTGCAAAACAAAAATGACGAATCAAAACAAAACGGAAAGATTAAGAAATGTTTCTAGAAATCTAGAACAGAAAAATCGCTTTTGGGAACTTGGGATAATTTTGATATAAGTGTGAGCCAATGTACGCGGTATATCAGTCAATTGGTTAAAAGCAGGTCAAAGGTGACAATAATGCTTAAACTTGGCCCAATGCGTGCACTTTACTATGTTTTTATCATTTTACAATTATAGGTCCCTATTGCTTAAGGAATAAGGAACGCCAGTTATGTATATATAATAAATCTAAGAATGTATTTATTTAAACTTAAATTACACACATTAATTAAATGGTAAGTCTGCGAAGCCAGAACAAAAAAGGGGAAGAAGTCTTCAGATGTAAAATTTGATTGAGCAGACTTGCATTTGTAATTTCGTTAAGGATATTTGTAAGTTAACACATAGCAATAGAAACGGTAGAAGCTAGACGCAGAGTTACCGATGAGAGCCGAACAACAAGAGTTTTCATGCTAAAGCAAACGGCGAATACAAACAACTAATAGCGTATGCAAATAATTCTATAATTCAACTGCATAGTAGAAGAAAATAATTCAATAGATTCAACTTTTTCAAAAATTTAGTAGGCCACAGCAACAACCGAAGATTTTAAGGTTAGGTTGTAAGAATTCACCCTCCAAGTTTGGTTACCCTTGTTCCGGAACAGGAAATAAAAATATATCTTGATACCCTTCTTATTTTCCGGCAGGGTGGAAATGGATATTGGATGTATATTGGGTCGCTTATCCGTCATCCCTTGTCAAATTATGTTTTGTGACATAACGGTTACGGCGTTGTGCCGTCTACGTTGAAGAACGAAAACGCTACTGAAGATGGCACATCGCCAAAATCAGTCAATCATAAAACCAAATTTGAGAAGGGGTGATGGAAAATCGTTTAAATATACATAAAAAAAGATATTTGAAAGATAATAGACCGTGTTAACATTCAACTAATCCGCCTTAATTGAAATCACCGCGACTGAAAGCAATCCATATACTTTCGGTTCAAAAACACGGATGTATTTTGATTCAGTCTATTTCAAATCGGTAATTAATTTCTATAGACGTGTAAAGGAAGGAGAGATCAACTGTTTTAAGCGAAGTTTAAAAAATCGATATAAATTTCTTAAATTTTTTATTAAATTATATATTTTCTGCTGCTACCTTTATTGAAAATAATTGATAGCATTTACTTTTTATAGGTTAAGAGTCGTAAGTGTGAAAACTAGAGAGAAATGCTTAGCTGTGCTACGTTTATGTAGTAATAATAAATTAATTTTGTAAAAGGATTGTTCGCTTTATTCTATCTCTTTTGGAAGTAAGCGAAGTTGGAAGTGTATCAAAGAGACAGCATTATGCTGTCCTTTCCTTTTATATTATGTATTGTAGTTGATTCAATTTGATTCAACATGCGAATCAAGTTAAAATGGATGCCGTCTCTAATTTTAATCTTAAATTTAACGAAAATAGCTGCCAAAGTACATATAAATTTCAAAACAACACAAAAATAAACAAACAAGAAACAATTAAATGCTTAAATGGTTCCAAACGTTGAGGTTGTGAAGAAAATAATCATGTAAAAGAGGGTGTGGGGCAAACCTAGAGTGAATGAAGACGCAAAAGTGTGTATGTAAGTATTACAACAGCAAAAGATAAGCCAAACGAATTACGAATGTGTTGTGTAAACGGGTTGTTTGGCCATTCGTAATTCAAACATGATTCACTTGCCGTGGAAAAACCATTTAAAACAATCGATCTATTTTGAATCGGAAGTTTATCGAATATAGTTGCCAAAACACACACAGCTATCAAAACAAACCAAAAATAAAACGAACAAGAAGCAATTGAATGCTAAAATGGATTCAAACGTGGAGTCTGAATAAAATGATAACGTCGAAAAGGTTGTTGGCTACAACTAGAGTGAATGGAGACGCAAAAGTATGTATGTAAGTATTACAATAGCAACATAAATGCCAAACGAATCACGAATGTGTCATGTAAACGGGTTGATTCGCCATTCGTAATTCAAATAGGGAAACACGGGATTCACTTGCCGTGGAAACACTGGTGTACACAATAAGCAAAATAGTAAATTGTTATACAAATTCTGTTAAATTAAGTAGCGCTTAAGTCGTCTTTTTACTTGCAAATACGCTTTTCAAATGTAAATTTATTATAATTTTTTTTTAGCAATTGGATTTATCCTTGGACTCGCTTGATCTGTTAAAAAGAAGAACATGGCCTTCAATAATTAGAACAGTATTTGGAATTGGCTTAGCGTACAAGTCCAGCGAAAAAGATTTTAATTTGTAGTTAAAAATGTATTGCGAAATAGGCTTATTTCACTAAGTGGAAGTGATAATATTTTATTTGCCGGTTTCAGTTACAATAATTGTGTACCAGATGCAGTAAAACTTGGCAGGCTTTATTAAAACAGTTCAGGCAGATAAAACTTGTATAAAAAGTACTTTCGTCGGGATAACTAGGGCCGCAATTACAATTAATTTTTAAGTGGTACTTAAGACTAGTTTAAGATTTTGCGTTTCACCATCCAAATCTTAAGCTCGAATTAAGTTGAACTTAAGTCGCCGAATTTGTCGTCTTAAGTTATTCTTATCTCTGCGAGTAGCTGTTTATTACTTGTCAAATCGAGTCGAAGGCCCAGCAGTACTCCTCTTATATTTAAGTATAATAATTGTATTGTTATGCCTAAATCTAATAAATATATAAATATAAATACTTGTTAAATAAAATTATAATGACCTAAAATCTGGTAAAATCTAAAGAATTTTGAATGATGGAATTTGATTGGAGTAGTTATGAAGGCAGTGACTCAGAGTACGAGGAAGTAATAAATAATATTTTATTGAGGAGATCAAGTAACTTTCATATAATTTGCTTTTGCTTCTCCTTTTCAAAAAAGCAGAAGTCGCAGTCGAAGCAAAAGCAGAAAATGATAACTGACAAAATGTGCTGCACTTACGGCAGTCGTCAGTTTTAAAATTTAAAGTCCTCAGGAGTCGCAGTTGTAAAAGCAGAAATTCGCCTAATTTTACAAGTCGTCAGCAGTCGAAGTTGTAGAAACATAAATTCGTCTGCTTTCACACTCTTCAGCAAGAACAGTCGTCTGCTTGCGCAAGTCGTCAGCGACTCCGCCCATTTTCTCACTCTCATTGCTCATATAAATCACTGTTACTGCACTTAGACGCGCGAAGGTAGTATAGTGAAACAAAACAACATAAAAACACAGTGGACAAAGCAAGTGAAATACAACTTAAATTGAAATAAAATAAATTAAATAAAAATAAACTAGAAGTATTAAATTTAACAATACAAATAAATTTAAAAAAAAAATGTATATGACTAAAATTAAACTCGAGTCATTAGATGTGCTGCAGCTCTTCGAACCCACAACACACCCCTTTGCCCCCCAAATTCTTCAACCAGCTCTGAAGTTTATCTCAAGGTACCACCGTGTGACACCGAGGTCTTTCATGGTGCGTACGAAAACTGACAGACCATTCGTGGTATGTTCACGGCAGTCTATTTAAATCATCCCAAGCTAACACCTGCTCAGAAGCTCTACCATCTGCGCCAAAAAACAAGAGGCGAAGCTGGCATGGGGCGCTTTGAAGGCATGGTATGAAAACCGCAGAATTTCGGTTAATAACCAGTTAAAACCCCCTTTTAACCTAAACCCAATATACTCCGAGAATGGTGAGCAGATTCAAAGAATGCAAACCACTATAAATAAACGGCCTTTACTCTCTGGCAGCACCATAAATCCCAATAGCTGACTGGGGCCTCATCCTTGAGTACATATGATCCTCCCGAAATAGTTTTCGGCAGTAATCTTTGCTTGCCAGGCGATCTGAAATTTGGACTTGTCGTTAATGGACGTTTATGCGATGAACTCCGAGAGTTTCCTAAAACGGGATACATTCTTGTTGCACTAAACACAAAAGATATGAAGGATTGTCGACTGAAGGACGTGGTGTTTCAGGCTTGTAGCGTTTAGAATAAAAGTGCGACGGAACTGCAAAACAAAAATGACGAATCAAAACAAAACGGATAAGATTAAGAAATGTTTCTAAAAATCTAGAATAGAAAAATCGCTTTCGGGAACTTGGGATAATTTTTGAGTATATCAGTCAATTGGTTAAAAGCAGCTTAAAGGTGACAATAATGCTTAAACTTGGCCCAATGCGTGCACTTTACTATGTTTTTATCATTTTACAATTATAGGTCCCTATCGCTTAAGGAATAAGGAACGCCAGTTATGTATATATAATAAATCTTAGAATGTATTTATTTAAACATAAATTACATACATTAATTAAATGGTAAGTCTGCGAAGCCAGAACAAAAAAGGGGAAGAAGCCTTCAGTTGTAAAATTTGATTGAGCAGACTTGCATTTATAATTTCGTTAAAGATATTTGTAAGTTAACACATAGCAATAGAAACGGTAGAAGCTAGACGCAGAGTTAGCGATGAGAGCCGAACAACAAGCGTTCTCACGAATACCAACAACTAATAGCGTATGCAAATAATTCTATAATTCAACTGCATAGTAGAAGAAAATAATGTAATAGATTCAACTTTTTCAAAAATTTAGTAGGCCACAGCAACAACCAAAGATTTTAAGGTTAGGTTGTAAGAATTGACCCTCCAAGTTTGGTTACCCTTGTTCCGGAACAGGAAATAAAAATATATCTTAATACCCTTCTTATTTTCCGGCAGGGTGGAAATGGATATTGGATGTATATTGGGTCGCTTATCCGTCATCCCGTGTCAAATTATGTTTTATGACATAACGGTTTCGGCGTTGTGCCGTTCTGCGTTGAAGAACGACAACGCTACTGAAGACGGCACATCGCCAAAATCAGTCAATCATAAAACCAAATTTGAGAAGGGGTGAAGGAAAATCGTTTAAATATACATAAAAAAAGATATTTGAAAGATAATAGACCGTGTTAACATTCAACTAATCCGCCTTAATTGAAATCACCGCGACTGAAAGCAATCCATATACTTTCGGTTCAAAAACACGGATGTATTTTGATACAGTCTATTTCAAATCGGTAATTAATTTCTATAGACGTGTAAAGGAAGGAGAGATCAACTGTTTTAAGCGAAGTTTAAAAAATCGATATAAAATTCTTCATTTTTTTAAATTAAATATTTACAATTAAATAATATATTTTGCTGCTGCTACCTTTATTGAAAATAATTGATAGCATTTACTTTTTATAGGTTAAGAGTCGTAAGTGTGAAAACTAGAGAGAAATGCTTAGCTGTGCTACGTTTATGTAGTAATAATAAACTAATTTTGTAAAAGGATTGTTCGCTTTATTCTATCTCTTTTGGAAGTAAGCGAAGTTGGAAGTGTATCAAAGAGACTACATTAAGCTGTCTCCTCCTTTTATATAATGTTTCCACGCCGCATTATTCGCTCTCCCATTCATAACTCGCTTTCTCATTCACTCAAAAGCGAAGTTCAAAAAATCGCTATAGTTATCTTTTTTTTATTAATATATACAATTAAATAAAATAATTTCCTGCTGCTACCTTTATTGAAAATAATTGATAGCATTTACTTTTCATAGGTTAAGAGTCGTAAGTGTGAAAACTAGAGAGAAATGCTTAGCTGTGCTACGTTTATGTAGTAATAATAAATTAATTTTGTAAAAGGATTGTTCGCTTTGTTCTATCTCTTTTGGAAGTTAGTGAAGTTGGAAGTGTATCAAAGAGACAGCATTATGCTGTCCTTTCCTTTTATATTATGTTTCCACGCCACATGATTCGCTCTCCCATTCATAACTCGCTTTCTCATTCATAATTGGTACCGCAATCATGAACCGAATCAACATGAATCCCAAACATAATTTTTTTAACGAATCATCTCATTTGTAGTTGATTCAATCGGAATCACTATGCGAATCATAATACTATGTTTCCACACCACATGACTCGCTCTCTCATTCGTAATTGGCAGCCCAATCAATAACCGAATCCACTCGATTCCCCATACAAATTTTTGTGAGCGAATTATCTCATTTGCAGTTTATTCAATTTGATTCAACATGCGAATCAAGTAAATTTAACGAAAATAGCTGGCAAAGTACATATAAATATCAAAACAACACAAAAATAAACAAACAAGAAACAATTAATTGCTTAAATGGTTCCAAACGTTGAGGTTGTGAAGAAAATAATCATGTAAAAGAGGGTGTGGGGCAAACCTAGAGTGAATGAAGACGCAAAAGTGTGTATGTAAGTATTACAACAGCAAAAGATATGCCAAACGAATTACGAATGTGTTGTGTTAACGGGTTGTTTGGCCATTCGTAATTCAAACTTGATTCACTTGCCGTGGAAAACCCCTTTAAAACAATCGATCTATTTTGAATCGGAAGTTTATCGAATATATTTGCCAAAACGCACACAGCTATCAAAACAAACCAAAAATAAAACGAACAAGAAGCAATTGAATGCTAAAATGGATTCAAACGTGGAGTCTGAATAAAATGATAACGTCGAAAAGGTTGTTGGCTACAACTAGAGTGAATGGAGACGCAAAAGTATGTATGTAAGTATTACAATAGCAACATAAATGCCAAACGAATCACGAATGTGTCATGTAAACGGGTTGATTCGCCATTCGTAATTCAAATAGGGAAACACGGGATTCACTTGCCGTGGAAACACTGGTGTACACAATAAGCAAAATAGTAAATTGTTATACAAATTCTGTTAAATTAAGTAGCGCTTAAGTCGTCTTTTTACTTGCAAATACGCTTTTCAAATGTAAATTTATTATAATTTTTTTTTAGCAATTGGATTTATCCTTGGACTCGCTTGATCTGTTAAAAAGAAGAACATGGCCTTCAATAATTAGAACAGTATTTGGAATTGGCTTAGCGTACAAGTCCAGCGAAAAAGATTTTAATTTGTAGTTAAAAATGTATTGCGAAATAGGCTTATTTCACTAAGTGGAAGTGATAATATTTTATTTGCCGGTTTCAGTTACAATAATTGTGTACCAGATGCAGTAAAACTTGGCAGGCTTTATTAAAACAGTTCAGGCAGATAAAACTTGTATAAAAAGTACTTTCGTCGGGATAACTAGGGCCGCAATTACAATTAATTTTTAAGTGGTACTTAAGACTAGTTTAAGATTTTGCGTTTCACCAACCAAATCTTAAGCTCGAATTAAGTTGAACTTAAGTCGCCGAATTTGTCGTCTTAAGTTATTCTTATCTCTGCGAGTAGCTGTTTATTACTTGTCAAATCGAGTCGAAGGCCCAGCAGTACTCCTCTTATATTTAAGTATAATAATTGTATTGTTATGCCTAAATCTAATAAATATATAAAAATAAAAACTTGTTAAATAAAATTATAATGACCTAAAATCTGGTAAAATCTAAAGAATTTTGAATGATGGAATTTGATTGGAGTAGTTATGAAAGCAGTGACTCAGAGTACGAGGAAGTAATAAATAATATTTTATTGAGGAGATCAAGTAACTTTCATATAATTTGCTTTTGCTTCTCCTTTTCAAAAAAGCAGAAGTCGCAGTCGAAGCAAAAGCAGAAAATGATAACTGACAAAATGTGCTGCACTTACGGCAGTCGTCAGTTTTAAAATTTAAAGTCCTCAGGAGTCGCAGTTGTAAAAGCAGAAATTCGCCTAATTTTACAAGTCGTCAGCAGTCGAAGTTGTAGAAACATAAATTCGTCTGCTTTCACACTCTTCAGCAAGAACAGTCGTCTGCTTGCGCAAGTCGTCAGCGACTCCGCCCATTTTCTCACTCTCATTGCTCATATAAATCACTGTTACTGCACTTAGACGCGCGAAGGTAGTATAGTGAAACAAAACAACATAAAAACACAGTGGACAAAGCAAGTGAAATACAACTTAAATTGAAATAAAATAAATTAAATAAAAATAAACTAGAAGTATTAAATTTAACAATACAAATAAATTTAAAAAAAAAATGTATATGACTAAAATTAAACTCGAGTCATTAGATGTGCTGCAGCTCTTCGAACCCACAACACACCCCTTTGCCCCCCAAATTCTTCAACCAGCTCTGAAGTTTATCTCAAGGTACCACCGTGTGACACCGAGGTCTTTCATGGTGCGTACGAAAACTGACAGACCATTCGTGGTATGTTCACGGCAGTCTATTTAAATCATCCCAAGCTAACACCTGCTCAGAAGCTCTACCATCTGCGCCAAAAAACAAGAGGCCAAGCTGGCATGGGGCGCTTTGAAGGCATGGTATGAAAACCGCAGAATTTTGGTTAATAACGAGTTAAACACCCTATTTAACCTTACCCCAATAAACTCCGAGAATGGTGAGCAGATTCAAAGAATGCAAACCACTATAAATAAACGGCCTTTCCTCTCTGGCAGCACCATAAACCCCAACATCTGACTGGGACCTCATCCTTGAGTACATATGATCCTCCCGAAATAGTTTTCGGCAGTAATCTTTGCTTGCCAGGCGATCTGAAATTTGGACTTGTCGTTAATGGACGTTTATGCGATGAACTCCGAGAGTTTCCTAAAACGGGATACATTCTTGTTTCACTAAACACAAAAGAAATAAACGATTATCGACTGAAGGACGTGGTGTTTCAGGCTTGTAGTGTTTCGAATAAAAGTGCGACGGAGTTGCAAAACAAAAATGACGAATCAAAACAAAACGGAAAGATTAAGAAATGTTTCTAGAAATCTAGAACAGAAAAATCGCTTTCGGGAACTTGGGATAATTTTGATATAAGTGTGAGCCAATGTACGCGGTATATCAGTCAATTGGTTAAAAGCAGGTCAAAGGTGACAATAATGCTTAAACTTGGCCCAATGCGTGCACTTTACTATGTTTTTATCATTTTACAATTATAGGTCTATAGCTTAAGGAATAAGGAACGCCAGTTATGTATGTATATATAATAAATCTAAGAATGTATTTATTTAAACTTAAATTACACACATTAATTAAATGGTAAGTCTGCGAAGCCAGAACAAAAAAGGGGAAGAAGTCTTCAGATGTAAAATTTGATTGAGCAGACTTGCATTTGTAATTTCGTTAAGGATATTTGTAAGTTAACACATAGCAATAGAAACGGTAGAAGCAGAGTTAGCGATGAGAGCCGAACAACAAGTGTTTTCATGCTAAAGCAAACGGCGAATACAAACAACTAATAGCGTATGCAAATAATTCTATAATTCAACTGCATAGTAGAAGAAAATAATTCAATAGATTCAACTTTTTCAAAAATTTAGTAGGCCACAGCAACAACCGAAGATTTTAAGGTTAGGTTGTAAGAATTCACCCTCCAAGTTTGGTTACCCTTGTTCCGGAACAGGAAATAAAAATATATCTTGATACCCTTCTTATTTTCCGGCAGGGTGGAAATGGATATTGGATGTATATTGGGTCGCTTATCCGTCATCCCTTGTCAAATTATGTTTTGTGACATAACGGTTACGGCGTTGTGCCGTCTACGTTGAAGAACGAAAACGCTACTGAAGATGGCACATCGCCAAAATCAGTCAATCATAAAACCAAATTTGAGAAGGGGTGATGGAAAATCGTTTAAATATACATAAAAAAAGATATTTGAAAGATAATAGACCGTGTTAACATTCAACTAATCCGCCTTAATTGAAATCACCGCGACTGAAAGCAATCCATATACTTTCGGTTCAAAAACACGGATGTATTTTGATTCAGTCTATTTCAAATCGGTAATTAATTTCTATAGACGTGTAAAGGAAGGAGAGATCAACTGTTTTAAGCGAAGTTTAAAAAATCGATATAAATTTCTTAAATTTTTTATTAAATTATATATTTTCTGCTGCTACCTTTATTGAAAATAATTGATAGCATTTACTTTTTATAGGTTAACAGTCGTAAGTGTGAAAACTAGAGAGAAATGCTTAGCTGTGCTACGTTTATGTAGTAATAATAAATTAATTTTGTAAAAGGATTGTTCGCTTTATTCTATCTCTTTTGGAAGTAAGCGAAGTTGGAAGTGTATCAAAGAGACAGCATTTGCTGTCCTTTCCTTTTATATTATGTATTGTAGTTGATTCAATTTGATTCAACATGCGAATCAAGTTAAAATGGATGCCGTCTCTAATTTTAATCTTAAATTTAACGAAAATAGCTGCCAAAGTACATATAAATTTCAAAACAACACAAAAATAAACAAACAAGAAACAATTAAATGCTTAAATGGTTCCAAACGTTGAGGTTGTGAAGAAAATAATCATGTAAAAGAGGGTGTGGGGCAAACCTAGAGTGAATGAAGACGCAAAAGTGTGTATGTAAGTATTACAACAGCAAAAGATAAGCCAAACGAATTACGAATGTGTTGTGTAAACGGGTTGTTTGGCCATTCGTAATTCAAACTTGATTCACTTGCCGTGGAAAAACCATTTAAAACAATCGATCTATTTTGAATCGGAAGTTTATCGAATATAGTTGCCAAAACACACACAGCTATCAAAACAAACCAAAAATAAAACGAACAAGAAGCAATTGAATGCTAAAATGGATTCAAACGTGGAGTCTGAATAAAATGATAACGTCGAAAAGGTTGTTGGCTACAACTAGAGTGAATGGAGACGCAAAAGTATGTATGTAAGTATTACAATAGCAACATAAATGCCAAACGAATCACGAATGTGTCATGTAAACGGGTTGATTCGCCATTCGTAATTCAAATAGGGAAACACGGGATTCACTTGCCGTGGAAACACTGGTGTACACAATAAGCAAAATAGTAAATTGTTATACAAATTCTGTTAAATTAAGTAGCGCTTAAGTCGTCTTTTTACTTGCAAATACGCTTTTCAAATGTAAATTTATTATAATTTTTTTTTAGCAATTGGATTTATCCTTGGACTCGCTTGATCTGTTAAAAAGAAGAACATGGCCTTCAATAATTAGAACAGTATTTGGAATTGGCTTAGCGTACAAGTCCAGCGAAAAAGATTTTAATTTGTAGTTAAAAATGTATTGCGAAATAGGCTTATTTCACTAAGTGGAAGTGATAATATTTTATTTGCCGGTTTCAGTTACAATAATTGTGTACCAGATGCAGTAAAACTTGGCAGGCTTTATTAAAACATTTCAGGCAGATAAAACTTGTATAAAAAGTACTTTCGTCGGGATAACTAGGGCCGCAATTACAATTAATTTTTAAGTGGTACTTAAGACTAGTTTAAGATTTTGCGTTTCACCATCCAAATCTTAAGCTCGAATTAAGTTGAACTTAAGTCGCCGAATTTGTCGTCTTAAGTTATTCTTATCTCTGCGAGTAGCTGTTTATTACTTGTCAAATCGAGTCGAAGGCCCAGCAGTACTCCTCTTATATTTAAGTATAATAATTGTATTGTTATGCCTAAATCTAATAAATATATAAATATAAATACTTGTTAAATAAAATTATAATGACCTAAAATCTGGTAAAATCTAAAGAATTTTGAATGATGGAATTTGATTGGAGTAGTTATGAAGGCAGTGACTCAGAGTACGAGGAAGTAATAAATAATATTTTATTGAGGAGATCAAGTAACTTTCATATAATTTGCTTTTGCTTCTCCTTTTCAAAAAAGCAGAAGTCGCAGTCGAAGCAAAAGCAGAAAATGATAACTGACAAAATGTGCTGCACTTACGGCAGTCGTCAGTTTTAAAATTTAAAGTCCTCAGGAGTCGCAGTTGTAAAAGCAGAAATTCGCCTAATTTTACAAGTCGTCAGCAGTCGAAGTTGTAGAAACATAAATTCGTCTGCTTTCACACTCTTCAGCAAGAACAGTCGTCTGCTTGCGCAAGTCGTCAGCGACTCCGCCCATTTTCTCACTCTCATTGCTCATATAAATCACTGTTACTGCACTTAGACGCGCGAAGGTAGTATAGTGAAACAAAACAACATAAAAACACAGTGGACAAAGCAAGTGAAATACAACTTAAATTGAAATAAAATAAATTAAATAAAAATAAACTAGAAGTATTAAATTTAACAATACAAATAAATTTAAAAAAAAAATGTATATGACTAAAATTAAACTCGAGTCATTAGATGTGCTGCAGCTCTTCGAACCCACAACACACCCCTTTGCCCCCCAAATTCTTCAACCAGCTCTGAAGTTTATCTCAAGGTACCACCGTGTGACACCGAGGTCTTTCATGGTGCGTACGAAAACTGACAGACCATTCGTGGTATGTTCACGGCAGTCTATTTAAATCATCCCAAGCTAACACCTGCTCAGAAGCTCTACCATCTGCGCCAAAAAACAAGAGGCGAAGCTGGCATGGGGCGCTTTGAAGGCATGGTATGAAAACCGCAGAATTTCGGTTAATAACCAGTTAAAACCCCCTTTTAACCTAAACCCAATATACTCCGAGAATGGTGAGCAGATTCAAAGAATGCAAACCACTATAAATAAACGGCCTTTACTCTCTGGCAGCACCATAAATCCCAATATCTGACTGGGGCCTCATCCTTGAGTACATATGATCCTCCCGAAATAGTTTTCGGCAGTAATCTTTGCTTGCCAGGCGATCTGAAATTTGGACTTGTCGTTAATGGACGTTTATGCGATGAACTCCGAGAGTTTCCTAAAACGGGATACATTCTTGTTGCACTAAACACAAAAGATATGAAGGATTGTCGACTGAAGGACGTGGTGTTTCAGGCTTGTAGCGTTTAGAATAAAAGTGCGACGGAACTGCAAAACAAAAATGACGAATCAAAACAAAACGGATAAGATTAAGAAATGTTTCTAAAAATCTAGAATAGAAAAATCGCTTTCGGGAACTTGGGATAATTTTTGAGTATATCAGTGAATTGGTTAAAAGCAGCTTAAAGGTGACAATAATGCTTAAACTTGGCCCAATGCGTGCACTTTACTATGTTTTTATCATTTTACAATTATAGGTCCCTATCGCTTAAGGAATAAGGAACGCCAGTTATGTATATATAATAAATCTTAGAATGTATTTATTTAAACATAAATTACATACATTAATTAAATGGTAAGTCTGCGAAGCCAGAACAAAAAAGGGGAAGAAGCCTTCAGTTGTAAAATTTGATTGAGCAGACTTGCATTTATAATTTCGTTAAAGATATTTGTAAGTTAACACATAGCAATAGAAACGGTAGAAGCTAGACGCAGAGTTAGCGATGAGAGCCGAACAACAAGCGTTCTCACGAATACCAAAAACTAATAGCGTATGCAAATAATTCTATAATTCAACTGCATAGTAGAAGAAAATAATGTAATAGATTCAACTTTTTCAAAAATTTAGTAGGCCACAGCAACAACCAAAGATTTTAAGGTTAGGTTGTAAGAATTGACCCTCCAAGTTTGGTTACCCTTGTTCCGGAACAGGAAATAAAAATATATCTTAATACCCTTCTTATTTTCCGGCAGGGTGGAAATGGATATTGGATGTATATTGGGTCGCTTATCCGTCATCCCGTGTCAAATTATGTTTTATGACATAACGGTTTCGGCGTTGTGCCGTTCTGCGTTGAAGAACGAAAACGCTACTGAAGACGGCACATCGCCAAAATCAGTCAATCATAAAACCAAATTTGAGAAGGGGTGAAGGAAAATCGTTTAAATATACATAAAAAAAGATATTTGAAAGATAATAGACCGTGTTAACATTCAACTAATCCGCCTTAATTGAAATCACCGCGACTGAAAGCAATCCATATACTTTCGGTTCAAAAACACGGATGTATTTTGATACAGTCTATTTCAAATCGGTAATTAATTTCTATAGACGTGTAAAGGAAGGAGAGATCAACTGTTTTAAGCGAAGTTTAAAAAATCGATATAAAATTCTTCATTTTTTTAAATTAAATATTTACAATTAAATAATATATTTTGCTGCTGCTACCTTTATTGCAAATAATTGATAGCATTTACTTTTTATAGGTTAAGAGTCGTAAGTGTGAAAACTAGAGAGAAATGCTTAGCTGTGCTACGTTTATGTAGTAATAATAAACTAATTTTGTAAAAGGATTGTTCGCTTTATTCTATCTCTTTTGGAAGTAAGCGAAGTTGGAAGTGTATCAAAGAGACTACATTAAGCTGTCTCCTCCTTTTATATAATGTTTCCACGCCGCATTATTCGCTCTCCCATTCATAACTCGCTTTCTCATTCACTCAAAAGCGAAGTTCAAAAAATCGCTATAGTTATCTTTTTTTTATTAATATATACAATTAAATAAAATAATTTCCTGCTGCTACCTTTATTGAAAATAATTGATAGCATTTACTTTTCATAGGTTAAGAGTCGTAAGTGTGAAAACTAGAGAGAAATGCTTAGCTGTGCTACGTTTATGTAGTAATAATAAATTAATTTTGTAAAAGGATTGTTCGCTTTGTTCTATCTCTTTTGGAAATTAGTGAAGTTGGAAGTGTATCAAAGAGACAGCATTATGCTGTCCTTTCCTTTTATATTATGTTTCCACGCCACATGATTCGCTCTCCCATTCATAACTCGCTTTCTCATTCATAATTGGTACCGCAATCATGAACCGAATCAACATGAATCCCAAACATAATTTTTTTTAACGAATCATCTCATTTGTAGTTGATTCAATCGGAATCACTATGCGAATCATAATACTATGTTTCCACACCACATGACTCGCTCTCTCATTCGTAATTGGCAGCCCAATCAATAACCGAATCCACTCGATTCCCCATACAAATTTTTGTGAGCGAATTATCTCATTTGCAGTTTATTCAATTTGATTCAACATGCGAATCAAGTAAATTTAACGAAAATAGCTGGCAAAGTACATATAAATATCAAAACAACACAAAAATAAACAAACAAGAAACAATTAATTGCTTAAATGGTTCCAAACGTTGAGGTTGTGAAGAAAATAATCATGTAAAAGAGGGTGTGGGGCAAACCTAGAGTGAATGAAGACGCAAAAGTGTGTATGTAAGTATTACAACAGCAAAAGATATGCCAAACGAATTACGAATGTGTTGTGTTAACGGGTTGTTTGGCCATTCGTAATTCAAACTTGATTCACTTGCCGTGGAAAACCCCTTTAAAACAATCGATCTATTTTGAATCGGAAGTTTATCGAATATATTTGCCAAAACGCACACAGCTATCAAAACAAACCAAAAATAAAACGAACAAGAAACAATTGAATGCTAAAATGGATTCAAACGTGGAGTCTGAATAAAATGATAACGTCGAAAATGTTGTTGGCTACAACTAGAGTGAATGGAGACGCAAAAGTATGTATGTAAGTATTACAATAGCAACATAATTGCAAAACGAATCACGAATGTGTCATGTAAACGGGTTGATTCGCCATTCGTAATTCAAATAGGAAAACACGGGATTCACTTGCCGCGGAAACACTGGTGTACACAATAAGCAAAATAGTAAATTGTTATACAAATTCTGTTAAATTAAGTAGCGCTTATGTTGTCTTTTTACTTGCAAATACGCTTTTAAAATGTACGTTTATTATAATTTTTTTTTAGCAAGTGGATTTATCCTTGGACTCGCTTGATCTGTTAAAAAGAAGAACATGGCCTTCAATAATTAGAACAGGATTTGGAATTGGCTTAGCGTACAAGCCCAGCGAAAAAGATTTTAATTTGTAGTTAAATATGTATTGCGAAATTTAGCCGAATAAATAATAAAATAGGAAAGTAGGCTTATTTCACTAAGTGGAAGTGATAATATTTTATTTGCCGGTTTTAGTTACAATAATTGTGTACCAGATGCAGTAAAACTTGGCAGGCTTTATTAAAGCATTTCAGGCAGATAAAATATGTACATAAAGTACTTTCGTCGGGATAACTAGAGCCGCAATTACAACTCAATTTTGAGCGGAACTTAAGTCTAATTTAAGATTTTGCGTTTCACCAACCAAATCTTAAGCTCGCCGAATTTGTCGCCTTAAGTGGTTCTTATCTCTGCGAACAGCTGTTTATTACTTGTCAAATCGAGTCGAAGGCCCTAGCAGCTAGTACTCCTCTTATATTTAAGTGTAAGAATTGTATTGTTATGCCTAAATCAAATAAATAAATAAATATAAATACATGTCAAATAAAATTATAATGACCTAAAATCTGGCAAAATCTAAAGAATTTTTGAATGATGGAATTTGATTGGAGTAGTAATGAAGACAGTGACTTAGAGGACGAGGAAGTAATAAATATTATTTTATTGAGGAGATCTAAAGTAACTTTCATATAATTTGCTTTTGCTTCTGCCTGATTTTACATGTCATCAGCAGTCGAAGTTGTAGAAGCATAAATTCGTCTGCTTTCACACTCTTCAGCAAGAACAGTCGTCTGCTTGCGCAAGTCGTCAGCGGCTCCGCCCATTCTCTCACTCTCATTGCTCATATAAATCACTGTTACTGCTCTTAGACGCGCGAAGGCAGTACAGTGAAACAAAACAACATAAAAACACAGTGGGACAAATCAAGTGAAATACAACTTAAATTGAAATAAAATAAATTAAATAAAAATAAACTAGAAGCATTAAATTTACAATACAAATAAATAAAAAAAAAAAAAAATTTATTTGACTAAAATTGAACTCGACGTCTTTAGATGTGCTGCAGCTCTTCGAACCCACAACACACCCCTTTACCCCCCAAATTCTTCAACCAGTTCTGAAGTTTATATCAAGGTATCACCGTGTGACACCGAGGTCTCTCATAGTGGGTATGAAAACTGGCCAGCCTTTCGTGGTATGTTCACGGCAGTCTATTTAAATCATCCCAAGCTAACACCAGCTCAGAAGCTCTACCATCTGCGCCAAAAAACAAGAGGCCAAGCTGGCATGGGGCGCTTTGAAGGCATGGTATGAAAACCGCAGAATTTTCGTTAATAACCAGTTAAACACCCTATTTAACCTTACCCCAATAAACTCCGAGAATGGTGAGCAGATTCAAAGAATGCAAACCACTATAAATAAACGGCCTTTCCTCTCTGGCAGCACCATAAACCCCAACATCTGACTGGGACCTCATCCTTGAGTACATATGATCCTCCCGAAATAGTTTTCGGAAGTAATCTTTGCTTGCCAGGCGATCTGAAATTTGGACTTGTCGTTAATGGACGTTTATGCGATGAACTCCGAGAGTTTCCTAAAACGGGATACATTCTTGTTTCACTAAACACAAAAGAAATAAACGATTATCGACTGAAGGACGTGGTGTTTCAGGCTTGTAGTGTTTCGAATAAAAGTGCGACGGAGTTGCAAAACAAAAATGACGAATCAAAACAAAACGGAAAGATTAAGAAATGTTTCTAGAAATCTAGAACAGAAAAATCGCTTTCGGGAACTTGGGATAATTTTGATATAAGTGTGAGCCAATGTACGCGGTATATCAGTCAATTGGTTAAAAGCAGGTCAAAGGTGACAATAATGCTTAAACTTGGCCCAATGCGTGCACTTTACTACGTTTTTATCATTTTACAATTATAGGTCCCTATTGCTTAAGGAATAAGGAACGCCAGTTATGTATATATAATAAATCTAAGAATGTATTTATTTAAACTTAAATAACACACATTAATTAAATGGTAAGTCTGCGAAGCCAGAACAAAAAAGGGGAAGAAGTCTTCAGATGTAAAATTTGATTGAGCAGACTTGCATTTGTAATTTCGTTAAGGATATTTGTAAGTTAACACATAGCAATAGAAACGGTAGAAGCTAGACGCAGAGTTAGCGATGAGAGCCGAACAACAAGCGTTCTCACGAATTCAAACAACTAATGGCGTATGCAAATAATTCTATAATTCAACTGCATAGTGGAAGAAAATAATTCAATAGATTCAACTTTTTCATAAATTTAGTAGGCCACAGCAACAACCGAAGATTTTAAGGTTAGGTTGTAAGAATTCACCCTCCAAGTTTGGTTACCCTTGTTCCGGAACAGGAAATAAAAATATATCTTGATACCCTTCTTATTTTCCGGCAGGGTGGAAATTTGACGTATATTGGGTCGCTTATCCGTCATCCCTTGTTAAATTATGTTTTGTGACATAACGGTTTCGGCGTTGTGCCGTTCTACGTTGAAGAACGAAAACGCTACTGAAGATGGCACATCGCCAAAATCGGTCAATCATAAAACCAAATTTGAGAAGGGATGATGCAAAATCGTTTCAATATACATAAAAAAAGATATTTGAAAGATAATAGACCGTGTTAACATTGACCTAATCCGCCTTAATTGAAATAACCGCGACTGAAAGCAATCCATATGCTTTCGGTTCAAAAACACGGATGTATTTTGATTCAGTCTATTTCAAATCGATTATTAATTAAGTTTAAAAAATCGATATAAATTTCTTCAATTTTTTTATTAAACATTTACAATTAAATAATATGTTTTTCTGCTGACCTTTATTGTAAATAATTGATAGCATTTACTTTTTATAGGAGTCGTAAGTGTGAAAACTAGAGAGATATGCTTAGCTGTGCTACGTTTATGTAGTAATAATAAACTAATTTTGTAAAAGGATTGTTCGCTTTATTCTATCTCTTTTGGAAGTAAGCGAAGTACATATAAATATCAAAACAACACAAAAATAAACAAACAAGAAACAATTAAATGCTTAAATGGTTCCAAACGTTGAGGTTGTGAAGAAAATAATCATGTAAAAGAGGTTGTGGGACAAACCTAGAGTGAATGAAGACGCAAAACTGTGTATGTAAGTATTACAACAGCAAAAGATATGCCAAACGAATTACGAATGTGTTGTGTAAACGGGTTGTTTGGCCATTCGTAATTCAAACATGATTCACTTGCCGTGGAAAAACCATTTAAAACAATTGATCTTTTTTGAATCGGAAGTTTATCGAATATAGTTGCCAAAACACATACAGCTATCAAAACAAACCAAAAATAAAACGAACAAGAAACAATTGAATGCTAAAATGGATTCAAACGTGGAGTCTGAATAAAATGATAACGTCAAAAAGGTTGTTGGCTACAACTAGAGTGAATGGAGGCGCAAAAGTATGTATGTAAGTATTACAATAGCAACATAATTGCCAAACGAATCACGAATGTGTCATGTAAACGGGTTGATTCGCCATTCGTAATTCAAATAGGAAAACACGGGATTCACTTGCCGCGGAAACACTGGTGTACACAATAAGCAAAATAGTAAATTGTTATACAAATTCTGTTAAATTAAGTAGCGCTTATGTTTTTTTTTACTTGCAAATACGCTTTTCAAATGTAAATTTATTATAATTTTTTTTTAGCATGTGGATTTATCCTTGGACTCGCTTGATCTGTTAAAAAAAAGAACATGGCCTTCAATAATTAGAACAGGATTTGGAATTGGCTTAGCGTACAAGTCCAGCGAAAAAGATTTTAATTTGTAGTTAAATATGTATTGCGAAATTTAGCCGAATAAATAATAAAATAGGAAAGTAGGCTTATTTCACTAAGTGGAAGTGATAATATTTTATTTGCCGGTTTCAGTTACAATAATTGTGTACCAGATGCAGTAAAACTTGCAGGCTTTATTAAAGCATTTCAGGCAGATAAAAATTGTATATAAAGTACTTTCGTCGGGATAACTAGGGCCGCAATTACAACTCAATTTTGAGCGGAACTTAAGTCTGATTTAAGATTTTGCGTTTCACCAACCAAATCTTAAGCTCGACTTAAGTTGAACTTAAGTCGCCGAATTTGTCGTCGTAAGTGGTTCTTATCTCTGCGAACAGCTGTTTATTACTTGTCAAATCGAGTCGAAGGCCCTAGCAGCTAGTACTCCTCTTATATTTAAGTATAATAATTGTATTGTTATGCCTAAATCAAATAAATAAATAAATATAAATACTTGTCAAATAAAATTATAATGACCTAAAATCTGGCAAAATCTAAAGAATTTTTGAATGATGGAATTTGATTGGAGTAGTAGTGAAGACAGTGACTTAGAGTACGAGGAAGTAATAAATATTATTTTATTGAGGAGATCTAAAGTAACTTTCATATAATTTGCTTTTGATTCTGCCTGATTTTACATGTCATCAGCAGTCGAAGTTGTAGAAGCATAAATTCGTCTGCTTTCACACTCTTCAGCAAGAACAGCCGTCTGCTTGCGCAAGTCGTCAGCGGCTCCGCCCATTCTCTCACTCTCATTGCTCATATAAATCACTGTTACTGCACTTAGACGCGCGAAGGCAGTACAGTGAAACAAAACAACATAAAACACAGTGGGACAAATCAAGTGAAATACAACTTAAATTGAAATAAAATAAATTAAATAAAAATAAACTAGAAGCATTAAATTTACAATACAAATAAATTTAAAAAAAAAAAAATGTATTTGACTGAAATTGAACTCGACGTCTTTAGATGTGCTGCAGCTCTTCGAACCCACAACACACCCCTTTACCCCCCAAATTCTTCAACCAGTTCTGAAGTTTATATCAAGGTACCACCGTGTGACACCGAGGTCTCTCATAGTGGGTATGAAAACTGGCCAGCCTTTCGTGGTATGTTCACGGCAGTCTATTTAAATCATCCTAAGCTAACACCAGCTCAGAAGCTCTACCATCTGCGCCAAAAAACAAGAGGCCAAGCTGGCATGGGGCGCTTTGAAGGCATGGTATGAAAACCGCAGAATTTTGGTTAATAACCAGTTAAACACCCTATTTAACCTTACCCCAATAAACCCCGAGAATGGTGAGCAGATTCAAAGAATGCAAACCACTATAAATAAACGGCCTTTCCTCTCTGGCAGCACCATAAACCCCAACATCTGACTGGGACCTCATCCTTGAGTACATATGATCCTCCCGAAATAGTTTTCGGCAGTAATCTTTGCTTGCCAGGCGATCTGAAATTTGGACTTGTCGTTAATGGACGTTTATGCGATGAACTCCGAGAGTTTCCTAAAACGGGATACATTCTTGTTTCACTAAACACAAAAGAAATAAACAAAATGACGAATCAAAACAAAACGGAAAAGAATAAGAAATGTTTCTAGAAATCGAGAACAGAAAAATCGCTTTCGGGAACTAGGGATAATTTTTGAGAATTGATATAAGTGTGAGCCATTGTACGCGGTCTATCAGTCAATTGGTTAAAAGCAGCTTAAAGGTGACAATAATGCTTAAACTTGGCCCAATGCGTGCACTTTACTATGTTTTTATCATTTTACAATTATAGGTCCCTATAGCTTAAGGAATAAGGAACGCCAGTTATGTATGTATATATAATAAATCTAAGAATGTATTTATTTAAACTTAAATTACACACATTAATTAAATGGTAAGTCTGCGAAGCCAGAACAAAAAAGGGGAAGAAGTCTTCAGATGTAAAATTTGATTGAGCAGACTTGCATTTGTAATTTCGTTAAGGATATTTGTAAGTTAACACATAGCAATAGAAACGGTAGAAGCAGAGTTAGCGATGAGAGCCGAACAACAAGTGTTTTCATGCTAAAGCAAACGGCGAATACAAACAACTAATAGCGTATGCAAATAATTCTATAATTCAACTGCATAGTAGAAGAAAATAATTCAATAGATTCAACTTTTTCAAAAATTTAGTAGGCCACAGCAACAACCGAAGATTTTAAGGTTAGGTTGTAAGAATTCCCCTCCAAGTTTGGTTACCCTTGTTCCGGAACAGGAAATAAAAATATATCTTGATACCCTTCTTATTTTCCGGCAGGGTGGAAATGGATATTGGATGTATATTGGGTCGCTTATCCGTCATCCCTTGTCAAATTATGTTTTGTGACATAACGGTTACGGCGTTGTGCCGTTCTACGTTGAAGAACGAAAACGCTACTGAAGATGGCACATCGCCAAAATCAGTCAATCATAAAACCAAATTTGAGAAGGGGTGATGGAAAATTGTTTAAATATACATAAAAAAAGATATTTGAAAGATAATAGACCGTGTTAACATTCAACTAATCCGCCTCAATTGAAATCACCGCGACTGAAAGCAATCCATATACTTTCGGTTCAAAAACACGGATGTATTTTGATTCAGTCTATTTCAAATCGGTAATTAATTTCTATAGACGTGTAAAGGAAGGAGAGATCAACTGTTTTAAGCTAAGTTTAAAAATTCGATATAAATTTCTTAAATTTTTTATTAAATAATATATTTTCTGCTGCTACCTTTATTGAAAATAATTGATAGCATTTACTTTTTATAGGTTAACAGTCGTAAGTGTGAAAACTAGAGAGAAATGCTTAGCTGTGCTACGTTTATGTAGTAATAATAAATTAATTTTGTAAAAGGATTGTTCGCTTTATTCTATCTCTTTTGGAAGTAAGCGAAGTTGGAAGTGTATCAAAGAGACATCATTATGCTGTCCTTTCCTTTTATATTATGTATTGTAGTTGATTCAATTTGATTCAACATGCGAATCAAGTTAAAATGGATGCCGTCTCTAATTTTAATCTTAAATTTAACGAAAATAGCTGCCAAAGTACATATAAATTTCAAAACAACACAAAAATAAACAAACAAGAAACAATTAAATGCTTAAATGGTTCCAAACGTTGAGGTTGTGAAGAAAATAATCATGTAAAAGAGGGTGTGGGGCAAACCTAGAGTGAATGAAGACCCAAAAGTGTGTATGTAAGTATTACAACAGCAAAAGATATGCCAAACGTATTACGAATGTGTTGTGTAAACGGGTTGTTTGGCCATTCGTAATTCAAACATGATTCACTTGCCGTGGAAAAACCATTTAAAACAATTGATCTATTTTGAATCGGAAGTTTATCGAATATAGTTGCCAAAACACACACAGCTATCAAAACAAACCAAAAATAAAACGAACAAGAAGCAATTGAATGCTAAAATGGATTCAAACGTGGAGTCTGAATAAAATGATAACGTCGAAAAGGTTGTTGGCTACAACTAGAGTGAATGGAGACGCAAAAGTATGTATGTAAGTATTACAATAGCAACATAAATGCCAAACGAATCACGAATGTGTCATGTAAACGGGTTGATTCGCCATTCGTAATTCAAATAGGGAAACACGGGATTCACTTGCCGTGGAAACACTGGTGTACACAATAAGCAAAATAGTAAATTGTTATACAAATTCTGTTAAATTAAGTTGCGCTTAAGTCGTCTTTTTACTTGCAAATACGCTTTTCAAATGTAAATTTATTATACTTTTTTTTTAGCAATTGGATTTATCCTTGGACTCGCTTGATCTGTTAAAAAGAAGAACATGGCCTTCAATAATTAGAACAGTATTTGGAATTGGCTTAGCGTACAAGTCCAGCGAAAAAGATTTTAATTTGTAGTTAAAAATGTATTGCGAAATAGGCTTATTTCACTAAGTGGAAGTGATAATATTTTATTTGCCGGTTTCCGTTACAATAATTGTGTACCAGATGCAGTAAAACTTGGCAGGCTTTATTAAAACATTTCAGGCAGATAAAACTTGTATAAAAAGTACTTTCGTCGGGATAACTAGGGCCGCAATTACAATTAATTTTTAAGTGGTACTTAAGACTAGTTTAAGATTTTGCGTTTCACCATCCAAATCTTAAGCTCGAATTAAGTTGAACTTAAGTCGCCGAATTTGTCGTCTTAAGTTATTCTTATATCTGCGAGTAGCTGTTTATTACTTGTCAAATCGAGTCGAAGGCCCAGCAGTACTCCTCTTATATTTAAGTATAATAATTGAATTGTTATGCCTAAATCTAATAAATATATAAATATAAATACTTGTTAAATAAAATTATAATGACCTAAAATCTGGTAAAATCTAAAGAATTTTGAATGATGGAATTTGATTGGAGTAGTTATGAAGGCAGTGACTCAGAGTACGAGGAAGTAATAAATAATATTTTATTGAGGAGATCAAGTAACTTTCATATAATTTGCTTTTGCTTCTCCTTTTGAAAAAAGCAGAAGTCGCAGTCGAAGCAAAAGCAGAAAATGATAACTGACAAAATGTGCTGCACTTACGGCAGTCGTCAGTTTTAAAATTTAAAGTCCTCAGGAGTCGCAGTTGTAAAAGCAGAAATTCGCCTAATTTTACAAGTCGTCAGCAGTCGAAGTTGTAGAAACATAAATTCGTCTGCTTTCACACTCTTCAGCAAGAACAGTCGTCTGCTTGCGCAAGTCGTCAGCGACTCCGCCCATTTTCTCACTCTCATTGCTCATATAAATCACTGTTACTGCACTTAGACGCGCGAAGGTAGTATAGTGAAACAAAACAACATAAAAACACAGTGGACAAAGCAAGTGAAATACAACTTAAATTGAAATAAAGTAAATTTAATAAAAATAAACTAGAAGTATTAAATTTAACAATACAAATAAATTTAAAAAAAAAATGTATATGACTAAAATTAAACTCGAGTCATTAGATGTGCTGCAGCTCTTCGAACCCACAACACACCCCTTTGCTTCCCAAATTCTTCAACCAGCTCTGAAGTTTATCTCAAGGTACCACCGTGTGACACCGAGGTCTTTCATGGTGGGTACGAAAACTGACAGACCATTCGTGGTATGTTCACGGTAGTCTATTTAAATCATCCCAAGCTAACACCTGCTCAGAAGCTCTACCATCTGTGCCAAAAAACAAGAGGCGAAGCTGGCATGGGGCGCTTTGAAGGCATGGTATGAAAACCGCAGAATTTCGGTTAATAACCAGTTAAACACCCTATTTAACCTTACCCCAATAAACTCCGAGAATGGTGAGCAGATTCAAAGAATGCAAACCACTATAAATAAACGGCCTTTACTCTCTGGCAGCACCATAAATCCCAATATCTGACTGGGGCCTCATCCTTGAGTGCATATGATCCTCCCGAAATAGTTTTCGGCAGTAATCTTTGCTTGCCAGGCGATCTGAAATTTGGACTTGTCGTTAATGGACGTTTATGCGATGAACTCCGAGAGTTTCCTAAAACGGGATATATTCTTGTTGCACTAAACACAAAAGATATGAAGGATTGTCGACTGAAGGACGTGGTGTTTCAGGCTTGTAGCGTTTAGAATAAAAGTGCGACGGAACTGCAAAACAAAAATGACGAATCAAAACAAAACGGATAAGATTAAGAAATGTTTCTAAAAATCTAGAATAGAAAAATCGCTTTCGGGAACTTGGGATAATTTTTGAGTATATCAGTCAATTGGTTAAAAGCAGCTTAAAGGTGACAATAATGCTTAAACTTGGCCCAATGCGTGCACTTTACTATGTTTTTATCATTTTACAATTATAGGTCGCTATTGCTTAAGGAATAAGGAACGCCAGTTATGTATTTATAATAAATCTAAGAATGTATTTATTTAAACTTAAATTACAAACATTAATTAAATGGTAAGTCTGCGAAGCCAGAACAAAAAAGGGGAAGAAGTCTTCAGATGTAAAATTTGATTGAGCAGACTTGCATTTGTAATTTCGTTAAGGATATTTGTAAGTTAACACATAGCAATAGAAACGGTAGAAGCTAGACGCAGAGTTACCGATGAGAGCCGAACAACAAGCGTTCTCACGAATTCAAACAACTAATGGCGTATGCAAATAATTCTATAATTCAACTGCATAGTAGAAGAAAATAATTCAATAGATTCAACTTTTTCAAAAATTTAGTAGGCCACAGTAACAACCGAAGATTTTAAGGTTAGGTTGTAAGAATTCACCCTCCAAGTTTGGTTACCCTTGTTCCGGAACAGGAAATAAAAATATATCTTGATACCCTTCTTATTTTCCGGCAGGGTGGAAATTTGATGTATATTGGGTCGCTTATCCGTCATCCCTTGTTAAATTATGTTTTGTGACATAACGGTTTCGGCGTTGTGCCGTTCTACGTTGAAGAACGAAAACGCTACTGAAGATGGCACATCGCCAAAATCGGTCAATCATAAAACCAAATTTGAGAAGGGGTGATGGAAAATCGTTTAAATATACATAAAAAAAGATATTTGAAAGATAATAGACCGTGTTAACATTCAACTAATCCGCCTTAATTGAAATCACCGCGACTGAAAGCAATCCATATACTTTCGGTTCAAAAACACGGATGTATTTTGATTCAGTCTATTTCAAATCGATAATTAATTAAGTTTAAAAAATCGATATAAATTTCTTCATTTTTTTATTAAACATTTACAATTAAATAATATATTTTTCTGCTGACCTTTATTGAAAATAATTAATAGCATTTACTTTTTATAGGTTAAGAGTCGTAAGTGTCAAAACTAGAGAGATATGCTTAGCTGTGCTACGTTTATGTAGTAATAATAAACTAATTTTGTAAAAGGATTGTTCGCTTTATTCTATCTCTTTTGGAAGTAAGCGAAGTTGGAAGTGTATCAAAGAGACTACATTAAGCTGTCTCCTCCTTTTATATAATGTTTCCACGCCGCATTATTCGCTCTCCCATTCATAACTCGCTTTCTCATTCACTCAAAAGCGAAGTTCAAAAAATCGCTATAGTTATCTTTTTTTATTAATATATACAATTAAATAAAATAATTTCCTGCTGCTACCTTTATTGAAAATAATTGATAGCATTTACTTTTCATAGGTTAAGAGTCGTAAGTGTGAAAACTAGAGAGAAATGCTTAGCTGTGCTACGTTTATGTAGTAATAATAAATTAATTTTGTAAAAGGATTGTTCGCTTTGTTCTATCTCTTTTGGAAGTTATCGAAGTTGGAAGTGTATCAAAGAGACAGCAATATGCTGTCCTTTCCTTTTATGTTATGTTTCCACACCACAGGATTCGCTCTCCCATTCATAACTCGCTTTCTCATTCACAATTGGTACCGCAATCATGAACCGAATCAACATGAATCCCCAACATAATTTTTTTAACGAATCATCTCATTTGTAGTTGATTCAATCGGAATCACTATGCGAATCATAATACTATGTTTCCACACCACATGATTCGCTCTCCCATTCGTAATTCGCTCTCTCATTCGTAATTGGCAGCCCAATCAATAACCGAATCCACTCGATTCCCCATACAAATTTTTGTGAGCGAATCATCTCATTTGTAGTTGATTCAATTTGATTCAACATGCGAATCAAGTTAAAACGGATGCCGTCTCTAATTTGAATCTTAAATTTAACGAAAATAGCTGCCAAAGTACATATAAATTTCAAAACAACACAAAAATAAACAAACAAGAAACAATTAAATGCTTAAATGGTTCCAAACGTTGAGGTTGTGAAGAAAATAATCATGTAAAAGAGGGTGTGGGGCAAACCTAGAGGGAATGAAGACCCAAAAGTGTGTATGTAAGTATTACAACAGCAAAAGATATGCCAAACGAATTACGAATGTGTTGCGTAAACGGGTTGTTTGGCCATTCGTAATTCAAACATGATTCACTTGCCGTGGAAAAACCATTTAAAACAATCGATCTATTTTGAATCGGAAGTTTATCGAATATAGTTGCCAAAACACACACAGCTATCAAAACAAACCAAAAATAAAACGAACAAGAAACAATTGAATGCTAAAATGGATTCAAACGTGGAGTCTGAATAAAATGATAACGTCGAAAAGGTTGTTGGCTACAACTAGAGTGAATGGAGACGCAAAAGTATGAATGTAAGTATTACAATAGCAACATAATTGCCAAACGAATCACGAATGTGTCATGTAAATGGGTTGATTCGCCATTCGTAATTCAAATAGGAAAACACGGGATTCACTTGCCGCGGAAACACTGGTGTACACAATAAGCAAAATAGTAAATTGTTATACAAATTCTGTTAAATTAAGTAGCGCTTATGTTTTTTTTTTACTTGCAAATACGCTTTTCAAATGTAAAGGATTTATCCTTGGACTCGCTTGATCTGTTAAAAAGAAGAACATGGCCTTCAATAATTAGAACAGGATTTGGAATTGGCTTAGCGTACAAGTCCAGCGAAAAAGATTTTAATTTGTAGTTAAATATGTATTGCGAAATTTAGCCGAATAAATAATAAAATAGGAAAGTAGGCTTATTTCACTAAGTGGAAGTGATAATATTTTATTTGCCGGTTTCAGTTACAATAATTGTGTACCAGATGCAGTAAAACTTGCAGGCTTTATTCAATCATTTCAGGCAGATAAAACTTGTATATAAAGAACTTTCGTCGGGATAACTAGGGCCGCAATTACAACTCAATTTTGAGCGGAACTTAAGTCTAATTTAAGATTTTGCGTTTCACCAACCAAATCTTAAGCTCGCCGAATTTGTCGCCTTATGTGGTTCTTATCTCTGCGAACAGCTGTTTATTACTTGTCAAATCGAGTCGAAGGCCGTAGCAGCTAGTACTCCTCTTATATTTAAGTATAATAATTGTATTGTTATGCCTAAATCAAATAAATAAATAAATATAAATACTTGTCAAATAAAATTATAATGACCTAAAATCTGGCAAAATCTAAAGAATTTTTGAATGATGGAATTTGATTGGAGTAGTAATGAAGACAGTGACTTAGAGTACGAGGAAGTAATAAATATAATTTTATTGAGGAGGTCTAAAGTAATTTTCACATATATTGCTTTTGATTCTGCCTGATTTTACATGTCATCAGCAGTCGAAGTTGTAGAAGCATAAATTCGTCTGCTTTCACACTCTTCAGCAAGAACAGCCGTCTGCTTGCGCAAGTCGTCAGCGGCTCCGCCCATTCTCTCACTCTCATTGCTCATATAAATCACTGTTACTGCACTTAGACGCGCGAAGGTTGTACAGTGAAACAAAACAACATAAAAACACAGTGGGACAAATCAAGTGAAATACAACTTAAATTGAAATAAAATAAATTAAATAAAAATAAAAATAAACTAGAAGCATTAAATTTGCAATACAAATAAATTTTAAAAAAAAAAATGTATTTGACTAAAATTGAACTCGACGTCTTTAGATGTGCTGCAGCTCTTCGAACACACAACACACCCCTTTACCCCCCAAATTCTTCAACCAGTTCTGAAGTTTATATCAAGGTACCACCGTGTGACACCGAGGTCTCTCATAGTGGGTATGAAAACTGGCCAGCCTTTCGTGGTATGTTCACGGCAGTCTACTTAAATCATCCCAAGCTAACACCAGCTCAGAAGCTCTACCATCTGCGCCAAAAAACAAGAGGCCAAGCTGGCATGGGGCGCTTTGAAGGCATGGTATGAAAACCGCAGAATTTTGGTTAAAAACCAGTTAAACACCCTATTTAACCTTACCCCAATAAACTCCGAGAATGGTGAGCAGATTCAAAGGATGCAAACCACTATAAATAAACGGCCTTTCCTCTCTGGCAGCACCATAAACCCCAACATCTGACTGGGACCTCATCCTTGAGTACATATGATCCTCCCGAAATAGTTTTCGGCGGTAATCTTTGCTTGCCAGGCGATCTGAAATTTGGACTTGTCGTTAATGGACGTTTATGCGATGAACTCCGAGAGTTTCTTTAAACGGGATACATTCTTGTTTCACTGAACACAAAAGAAATAAACAAAATGACGAATCAAAACAAAACGGAAAAGAATAAGAAATGTTTCTAGAAATCGAGAACAGAAACATCGCTTTCGGGAACTAGGGATAATTTTTGAGAATTGATATAAGTGTGAGCCATTGTACGCGGTCTATCAGTCAATTGGTTAAAAGAAGCTTAAAGGTGACAATAATGCTTAAACTTGGCCCAATGCGTGCACTTTACTATGTTTTTATCATTTTACAATTATAGGTCCCTATAGCTTAAGGAATAAGGAACGCCAGTTATGTATGTATATATAATAAATCTAAGAATGTATTTATTTAAACTTAAATTACACACATTAATTAAATGGTAAGTCTGCGAAGCCAGAACAAAAAAGGGAAAGAAGTCTTCAGATGTAAAATTTGATTGAGCAGACTTGCATTTGTAATTTCGTTAAGGATATTTGTAAGTTAACACATAGCAATAGAAACGGTAGAAGCAGAGTTAGCGATGAGAGCCGAACAACAAGCGTTTTCATGCTAAAGCAAACGGCGAATACAAACAACTAATAGCGTATGCAAATAATTCTATAATTCAACTGCATAGTAGAAGAAAATAATTCAATAGATTCAACTTTTTCAAAAATTTAGTAGGCCACAGCAACAACCGAAGATTTTAAGGTTAGGTTGTAAGAATTCACCCTCCAAGTTTGGTTACCCTTGTTCCGGAACAGGAAATAAAAATATATCTTGATACCCTTCTTATTTTCCGGCAGGGTGGAAATGGATATTGGATGTATATTGGGTCGCTTATCCGTCATCCCTTGTCAAATTATGTTTTCTGACATAACGGTTACGGCGTTGTACCGTTCTACGTTGAAGAACGAAAACGCTACTGAAGATGGCACATCGCCAAAATCAGTCAATCATAAAACCAAATTTGAGAAGGGGTGATGGAAAATTGTTTAAATATACATAAAAAAAGATATTTGAAAGATAATAGACCGTGTTAACATTCAACTAATCCGCCTCAATTGAAATCACCGCGACTGAAAGCAATCCATATACTTTCGGTTCAAAAACACGGATGTATTTTGATTCAGTCTATTTCAAATCGGTAATTAATTTCTATAGACGTGTAAAGGAAGGAGAGATCAACTGTTTTAAGCTAAGTTTAAAAAATCGATATAAATTTCTTAAATTTTTTATTAAATAATATATTTTCTGCTGCTACCTTTATTGAAAATAATTGATAGCATTTACTTTTTATAGGTTAAGAGTCGTAAGTGTGAAAACTAGAGAGAAATGCTTAGCTGTGCTACGTTTATGTAGTAATAATAAATTAATTTTGTAAAAGGATTGTTCGCTTTATTCTATCTCTTTTGGAAGTAAGCGAAGTTGGAAGTGTATCAAAGAGACATCATTATGCTGTCCTTTCCTTTTATATTATGTATTGTAGTTGATTCAATTTGATTCAACATGCGAATCAAGTTAAAATGGATGCCGTCTCTAATTTTAATCTTAAATTTAACGAAAATAGCTGCCAAAGTACATATAAATTTCAAAACAACACAAAAATAAACAAACAAGAAACAATTAAATGCTTAAATGGTTCCAAACGTTGAGGTTGTGAAGAAAATAATCATGTAAAAGAGGGTGTGGGGCAAACCTAGAGTGAATGAAGACCCAAAAGTGTGTATGTAAGTATTACAACAGCAAAAGATATGCCAAACGTATTACGAATGTGTTGTGTAAACGGGTTGTTTGGCCATTCGTAATTCAAACATGATTCACTTGCCGTGGAAAAACCATTTAAAACAATCGATCTATTTTGAATCGGAAGTTTATCGAATATAGTTGCCAAAACACACACAGCTATCAAAACAAACCAAAAATAAAACGAACAAGAAACAATTGAATGCTAAAATGGATTCAAACGTGGAGTCTGAATAAAATGATAACGTCGAAAAAGTTGTTGGCTACAACTAGAGTGAATGGAGACGCAAAAGTACGTATGTAAGTATTACAATAGCAACATAATTGCCAAACGAATCACGAATGTGTCATGTAAACGGGTTGATTCGCCATTCGTAACTCAAATAGGGAAACGCGGGATTCACTTGCCGTGGAAACACTGGTGTACACAATAAGCAAAATAGTAAATTGTTATACAAATTCTGTTAAATTAAGTTGCGCTTAAGTCGTCTTTTTACTTGCAAATACGCTTTTCAAATGTAAATTAATTATAATTTTTTTTAGCAAGTGGATTTATCCTTGGACTCGCTTGATCTGTTAAAAAGAAGAACATGGCCTTCAATAATTAGAACAGTATTTGGAATTGGCTTAGCGTACAAGTCCAGCGAAAAAGATTTTAATTTGTAGTTAAATATGTATTGCGAAATAGGCTTATTTCACTAAGTGGAAGTGATAATATTTTATTTGCCGGTTTCAGTTACAATAATTGTGTACCAGATGCAGTAAAACTTGGCAGGCTTTATTAAAACATTTCAGGCAGATAAAACTTGTATAAAAAGTGCTTTCGTCGGGATAACTAGGGCCGCAATTACAATTAATTTTTAAGTGGTACTTAAGACTAGTTTAAGATTTTGCGTTTCACCAACCAAATCTTAAGCTCGAATTAAGTTGAACTTAAGTCGCCGAATTTGTCGTCTTAAGTTATTCTTATCTTTGCGAGTAGCTGTTTATTACTTGTCAAATCGAGTCGAAGGCCCAGCAGTACTCCTCTTATATCTAAGTATAATAATTGTATTGTTATGCCTAAATCTAATAAATATATAAATATAAATACTTGTTGAATAAAATTATAATGACCTAAAATCTGGTAAAATCTAAAGAATTTTGAATGATGGAATTTGATTGGAGTAGTAATGAAGGCAGTGACTCAGAGTACGAGGAAGTAATAAATATTATTTTATTGAGGAGATCAAGTAACTTTCATATAATTTGCTTTTGCTTCTCCTTTTGAAAAAAGCAGAAGTCGCAGTCGAAGCAAAAGCAGAAAATGATAACTGACAAAATGTGCTGCACTTACGGCAGTCGTCAGTTTTAAAATTTAAAGTCCTCAGGAGTCGCAGTTGTAAAAGCAGAAATTCGCCTAATTTTACAAGTCGTCAGCAGTCGAAGTTGTAGAAACATAAATTCGTCTGCTTTCACACTCTTCAGCAAGAACAGTCGTCTGCTTGCGCAAGTCGTCAGCGACTCCGCCCATTTTCTCACTCTCATTGCTCATATAAATCACTGTTACTGCACTTAGACGCGCGAAGGTAGTATAGTGAAACAAAACAACATAAAAACACAGTGGACAAAGCAAGTGAAATACAACTTAAATTTAAATAAAATAAATTAAATAAAAATAAACTAGAAGTATTAAATTTAACAATACAAAAAAATTTAAAAAAAAAATGTATATGACTAAAATTAAACTCGAGTCATTAGATGTGCTGCAGCTCTTCGAACCCACAACACACCCCTTTGCTACCCAAATTCTTCAACCAGCTCTGAAGTTTATCTCAAGGTACCACCGTGTGACACCGAGGTCTTTCATGGTGCGTACGAAAACTGACAGACCATTCGTGGTATGTTCACGGCAGTCTATTTAAATCATCCCAAGCTAACACCTGCTCAGAAGCTCTACCATCTGCGCCAAAAAACAAGAGGCGAAGCTGGCATGGGGCGCTTTGAAGGCATGGTATGAAAACCGCAGAATTTCGGTTAATAACCAGTTAAAAACCCATTTTAACCTAAACCCAATATACTCCGAGAATGGTGAGCAGATTCAAAGAATGCAAACCACTATAAATAAACGGCCTTTACTCTCTAGCAGCACCATAAGTCCCAATATCTGACTGATGCCTCATCCTTGAGTGCATATGATCCTCCCGAAATAGTTTTCGGCAGTAATCTTTGCTTGCCAGGCGATCTGAAATTTGGACTTGTCGTTAATGGACGTTTATGCGATGAACTCCGAGAGTTTCCTAAAACGGGATACATTCTTGTTGCACTAAACACAAAAGATATGAAGGATTGTCGACTGAAGGACGTGGTGTTTCAGGCTTGTAGCGTTTAGAATAAAAGTGCGACGGAACTGCAAAACATAAATGACGAATCAAAACAAAACGGATAAAATTAAGAAATGTTTCTAAAAATCTAGAATAGAAAAATCGCTTTCGGGAACTTGGGATAATTTTTGAGTATATCAGTCAATTGGTTAAAAGCAGCTTAAAGGTGACAATAATGCTTAAACTTGGCCCAATGCGTGCACTTTACTATGTTTTTATCATTTTACAATTATAGGTCCCTATCGCTTAAGGAATAAGGAACGCCAGTTATGTATATATAATAAATCTTAGAATGTATTTATTTAAACATAAATTACATACATTAATTAAATGGTAAGTCTGCGAAGCCAGAACAAAAAAGGGGAAGAAGCCTTCAGTTGTAAAATTTGATTGAGCAGACTTGCATTTATAATTTCGTTAAAGATATTTGTAAGTTAACACATAGCAATAGAAACGGTAGAAGCTAGACGCAGAGTTAGCGATGAGAGCCGAACAACAAGCGTTCTCACGAATACCATATTAGTTGTTGCGTATGCAAATAATTCTATAATTCAACTGCATAGTAGAAGAAAATAATGTAATAGATTCAACTTTTTCAAAAATTTAGTAGGCCACAGCAACAACCAAAGATTTTAAGGTTAGGTTGTAAGAATTCACCCTCCAAGTTTGGTTACCCTTGTTCCGGAACAGCAAATAAAAATATATCTTAATACCCTTCTTATTTTCCGGCTGGGTGGAAATGGATATTGGATGTATATTGGGTCGCTTATCCGTCATCCCTTGTCAAATTATGTTTTATGACATAACGGTTTCGGCGTTGTGCCGTTCTGCGTTGAAGAACGAAAACGCTACTGAAGATGGCACATCGCCAAAATCAGTCAATCATAAAACCAAATTTGAGAAGGGGTGATGGAAAATCGTTTAAATATACATAAAAAAAGATATTTGAAAGATAATAGACCGTGTTAACATTCAACTAATCCGCCTTAATTGAAATCACCGCGACTGAAAGCAATCCATATACTTTCGGTTCAAAAACACGGATGTATTTTGATTCAGTCTATTTCAAATCGGTAATTAATTTCTATAGACGTGTAAAGGAAGGAGAGATCAACTGCTTTAAGCGAAGTTTAAAAAATCGATATAAATTTCTTAAATTTTTTATTAAATATTTACAATTAAATAATATATTTTTCTGCTGCTACCTTTATTGAAAGTAATTGATAGCATTTACTTTTTATAGGTTAAGAATCGTAAGTGTGAAAACTAGAGAGAAATGCTTAGCTGTGCGACGTTTATGTAGTAATAATAAATTAATTTTGTAAAAGGATTGTTCGCTTTATTCTATCTCTTTTGGAAGTAAGCGAAGTTGGAAGTGTATCAAAGAGACTACATTAAGCAGTCTCCTCCTTTTATATAATGTTTCCACGCCGCATTATTCGCTCTCCCATTCATAACTCGCTTTCTCATTCACTCAAAAGCGAAGTTCAAAAAATCGCTATAGTTATCTTTTTTTTATTAATATATACAATTAAATAAAATAATTTCCTGCTGCTACCTTTATTGAAAATAATTGATAGCATTTACTTTTCATAGGTTAAGAGTCGTAAGTGTGAAAACTAGAGAGAAATGCTTAGCTGTGCTACGTTTATGTAGTAATAATATATTAATTTTGTAAAAGGATTGTTCGCTTTGTTCTATCTCTTTTGGAAGTTAGTGAAGTTGGAAGTGTATCAAAGAGACAGCATTATGCTGTCCTTTCCTTTTATATTATGTTTCCACGCCACATGATTCGCTCTCCCATTCATAACTCGCTTTCTCATTCATAATTGGTACCGCAATCATGAACCGAATCAACATGAATCCCAAACATAATATTTTTAACGAATCATCTCATTTGTAGTTGATTCAATCGGAATCACTATGCGAATCATAATACTATGTTTCCACACCACATGATTCGCTCTCCCATTCCAAACGTGGAGTCTGAATAAAATGATAACGTCGAAAAAGTTGTTGGCTACAACTAGAGTGAATGGAGACGCAAAAGTATGTATGTAAGTATTACAATAGCAACATAATTGCCAAACGAATCACGAATGTGTCATGTAAACGGGTTGATTCGCCATTCGTAACTCAAATAGGGAAACACGGGATTCACTTGCCGTGGAAACACTGGTGTACACAATAAGCAAAATAGTAAATTGTTATATAAATTCTGTTAAATTAAGTTGCGCTTAAGTCGTCTTTTTACTTGCAAATACGCTTTTCAAATGTAAATTAATTATAATTTTTTTTAGCAAGTGGATTTATCCTTGGACTCGCTTGATCTGTTAAAAAGAAGAACATGGCCTTCAATAATTAGAACAGTATTTGGAATTGGCTTAGCGTACAAGTCCAGCGAAAAAGATTTTAATTTGTAGTTAAATATGTATTGCGAAATTTAGCCGAATAAATAATGAAATAGGAAAGTAGGCTTATTTCAGTAAGTGGAAGTGATAATATTTTATTTGCCGGTTTCAGTTAGAATAATTGTGTACCAGATGCAGTAAAACTTGGCAGGCTTTATTAAAGCATTTCAGGCAGATAAAACTTGTACTTTATCGGGATAACTAGGGCCGCAATTACAATTAATTTTTAAGTGGTACTTAAGACTAGTTTAAGATTTTGCGTTTCAACCATAACCTCGTGAAAAATCCAAAAATTTCGTTTTTTCTTTATCTATTGGAACATAGTAATTATAATTTGATATTTAGAGAGACATTTAATTAAGAAACTTGATTTTTATGAAATTTTGAAAATGGGCGTTACCACGCCCACTTATAAAAAACGTCTGTAGGTATCTCAATAACGATGTAAGTTATCGTCACAAAATTTGGTGAACATATTGTCCTTGATATCACTTGTATCATGATCAATAATTTTTGAAATCGGACTTTAACCACGCCCAACTTCCATATACCGGAAATTTTGAAAAATGCAAAAAATTCTATTTTCAGTATTTATTGGAAGAAATTGAGTAAAATTTAACACTAGCAGCGATATGAAACAAAGAAACGGGGTTTTTATGAAATTCTGGGCACCGCCCAGACAAAAATACATCGCGAGGGTATATAAAAATCGGTTTCGCCCGAATTTAGCTTTCCTTACTTGTTTAGGAAATACACAAGTTTCGCGGTTATATTGAAGGAGCAGAAATTACGGTGTTAACTGTTCATCAACCACTTAAATGGCTTTTTGGTTTGAAAACGCCTACGGGCCGTCTTGCAAGATGGGCACTGCAACTTCAAATGTATAATTTAACAATAGGATATACAGCAGGCAAACAAAACATTGATGCAGATATATTGTCGCGTCCATCAGTCTGTCCGGAGGACATCATTATTGCAAACTCTTTGCATATCGAATTTCCCCGAAAAGGAGCAGAAGACTTCAGAAAAGAGCAGTTAGATGGCAATGAATTAAAAACAATTATTGAATCTTTTGAAAAGATGATGAAAACGTAACCCGATATACAAATCGTGGATATACTATTATGGTGAATAATGTGCTATGCAGATTTTTTTCAGAAGAGGACTCCGAAAACGGTCAACTTGAAGTACCCAAAGGTTTGAAATAAACTATTCTCAGAAAATTTCATTCAGAAGTAACTGCCGGTTATTACGGTATTGACCGCACTACGAGTCGGATCAGCCCACTTTATTATTGGCCCGGAATGCGAACTGAAATTTCCCATTATGTTAAGTCTGAATTGCATTGAATGTAAAAAGTATAAACCAACAAATCTTAATCCAGTTGGGTTACTCCAAACAATTTCAAGTAACCAAAAATTCGAAATTATTGCGCTTGATTTGTTCGGTCCCTTACCTTGTACGGCTAAGGGTAATCGTTGGATACTTGGC